>CM028129.1:521630000-524030000 GCA_016271365.2 Neoceratodus forsteri
AAACTGTCAATAGAAAAATCCACAGTTTCAGAAATTTTGAGAGAGAAGGACAAGTGGTTAGCCTGTTCGTCCTCTGTTGCCTCAACTAAAGCAAGAAAGCCTCAGCATAAGCAACTAGAGGATGCCCTGTTTTTAAAGTTCACAGATGCTAGGATGCAAAAGTAACCGTAAGTGATGATGTTCTGTTAACCAAAGCAAAATCATTGGCCAGCGCCTGGGTGTACCAGACCCTTTTCCTATTCAGTGGGTGGCTCAAAGATTTAAACAGTGGCACAACATTAGGCATTACAAACTGCATGGTGAGGCTGCAAGTGTGGATGAAGGAGTTGTGTCTGATGGGCGTCTGCAGTTGCAACATGTTTTAACAGAGTATGACCCTAATAACATTTACAACATGGATGAATCTGGTCTGTTCTTTTTGATGGAACCCAATGCTACACTTTCAACAGGGCCAGTGTCTGGAAAAAAGAAAAATAAAGATAGATTGACAGTGGCACTATGTGTCAATGCAAGTGGCACAGACAAACGTAAGCCACTGGTCGTCTGGAAATTTAACCGCGTGCTTAGGAAAGGACTTTGATCCTAACAGTTTCTGCTACTGGTACACTAACAAAAAGCCTGGATGACAGCTGCAATTTTGAAGAATGGCTAAAGGAGTTTGACCGATCTATGCATCTATGGAGATGTGTGATTTTGCTGCTTGACAATGCTTCCTCGCACTCAACACAGTTCACCACCGTAATGTCACCCTTCATTTCTTCCCTTCAAACACTACCTCTAAAATCCAGCCATTGGATGCTGGCATAATCTAGAACTTTAAGGCTCTATACCGATGACAGCAACTGCAGCACTACATCAACTGCCTGGATGATGGCAAACCAACAGATGTTAACATCAAGGAGGCTCTGTATTTCATACGGGATAGCTGGCATGATGTGAGCGCAACAACAATCGTCAACTGCTGGAAACATATGAAAATTCTGTACTCTGTTGCTCAGCCGTCTACTGACAACAGTGCCACCCAAGAACAACCCAACAACTCCACTGATTCTGTGGTGCAATCCATCTCCTCCATTCTTGACCAACTGCCTGACACCACAAATGTCCATGCGTAGACATCCTGCGGGCCGATGAGAATGTTGAAACCTGTGCAGCACTAGATGAAGAGGAAATTGTTCAGATGGTGAAACCATCTAATGAAGCAGAAAATTCCAATGAAGACACTGACAGCATCGATGACACAGAAACACCTGTCACCCAGACAGCAGTGGATGCCCGTGGTGGATTGGAAGTTGCCTTGGGATATGGTGAACAGAATATGGATTTCTTCGACATAAAGGATATTGACTGCATCTGGGCCCTGATTGCAAAGACTTTTGTGGTGAGTCAGAAAAAGTCATGTCAGACTGTGATCAAGCAAGTCTTTAAAAAAGATCATGAAGGCAGTGAACTGTGAGGGACTTCAAACTGTGAGTCAGTGCATTTCATTTCAATTGTGATGTTATGGCACTGTTGGTAAGTCCAAGAACATGTTGGGAATGTCATCTCTTAAATGAAAAAGAATGCCCTGCTATGGGTGGGGGTGGGGGATGCCATGGTTTTGTGATGGTGTGGTGGAATTTTTTCCTCAAAGTTACACATATGCCATGCTTATTCTGGGCATGGGGGACAGTGGTTTCTTAAGTGACAAAAAGAATGCAATGCTATGGGGGGGAGGCCATGGTTTCTAGGTGGGAGGGGGATGCCATGATTTGTGATGGTGTGGCAGAATGTTTTCTTGAAAGTTAAAAAGATGCCATGTTTTACTCTGGGCATGTGGGGGATTGTCATCTGTTAAATAAAAAAAAAAGAATGCCATGCTATGGGTGGGAGGGGAGAAATGCCATGGTTTTGTGATGGTGTGGTAGAATGTTTTTCCTCAAAGTAACACAGATGCCATGCTTTATTATGTGCATGTGGGGACTGTGGTTTCTTAAGTGACAAAAGAATGCCATGCTGTGGGTGGGAGGATGCCATGGTTTGTAGGTGTAAGGGGTGCCATGGTTGTGATGGTGTGGCGAAATGTTTTCTGAAAGTTAAAAGGTGCCATGTTTTATTCTGGGCATGTGGGGACTGTTGTCTTTAAATGAAAAAATGCCATGCTAGTGGGAGAGGGGAATGCTATGGTTTCGTGATGGTGTGGTTACACATATGCCATGCTTATTCTGGCCATCTGGAGGACTGTGGTTTCTTAAGTGACAAAAATAATGCAATGCTGTGGGTGTGGGGGATGCCATGATTTGTGATGGTGCATGGTGGAATGTTTTGCTGAAAGTTAAAAAGGTGCCATGTTTTACTTTGGGCATGTGGGGGACTGTGGTTTCTTAAGTGACAAATAAAATGCTATGCTATTGGTGGGATGGGGGAAAATGCCATGGTTTGTGATAGTGCGGTGGAATGTTGTCCCTGAAAGTTAAAAAGGTGCCATGCTTTACTCTGGGTACAGTATGTACTGTATATGGGGGACTGCTGTCTCTTAAATGAAAAACAGAATGCCATGTTATGAGTGAGAAGGGGGAAATGCCATGGTTTTGTGATGGTGAGGTGTTGAAAGTTAAACAAATGCCATGCTTTATTCTCGGCTTGTGGGGGACTGTTTTCATTGCAAGTGCCTTGTTTCATGGTGACGTGGAGAACTGTTTTCCATGAGGCTGAAAAAAAAATTGCCATGTTTTTTGTACTGTACAGTACTGTATTGGGGAAGGGGATGCCATTCCTTGTGATGGTGTGGTGGAATGTTTTTCATGAAACTGAAAAATGCCATGATTTCTTGTGATGGGGCACAGGGTACTGTTTTGATTACTGTACTGTAACAAGGTGAATTGTTTTAAAAAGTGGAAAATGTACAGTACAGTACTGTAAAAAATATACTGTACTGTAGCACTACAGGTACAGAACTGCACAGTGACAAACAGTGCTAAAACAAGAAAAAATAAGAAATAAAGACAATTTTACATTTTAAGCCATAGTTTATTAGTGTTTTACTTAATATTTAGAGTCATTAAAGTATTGCAGGCTCACCAGAAACTATTTTCCTGCATTTCTAAATGGTTTCCATGAGTTCTGACAATCAGACAGAAAATGATGCATTTAACCGTTTCTCTCACATATCCGTCACCATGCCTAGGAACCAAGGGAGACGGATATCTGAGTGCTGACTGTATATTAAAACATATACACTATATATTGAAATACATACACTATCTATTGAAACACTTACACTATATATTGAAACATTTACACAATATACTGAAAAAATCTGCATACTCTATATACTGAAAGAAATACATTATATTGAAAAACATACACAGTATGTTAAAAGTCCACATACACTATATACTGAAACAAATACACTACACAGTGAAACACTTACACTATGTATTGAAATACATACACTATAGACTGAACAAATCACATACACTATATAATTAAACAAGTACATGACATACTGAAATTAGCCCCATACCTGGAACTACCTGCCCCTGCACTCATTTCCTGCTGCATTCGTGGAGCTACTGGCCTGGTGAGAGGATGTCTAAAGCTGCAGAGCAGAAGATAAATGAAACAGGGTTATCTCTTATTCTACTTCTTTAGGGGTTTTCAATCCTGTTTTGCTTGAACACCTTTCATCAAATTTCAGAACACTGTGATGTGACAAGAAACTTTTAGAACTAATTTAAATATATAGTAGTTTATTCTTTTAATTGAGTGCTGCCTTCATTTACTGTTAAAAACACATTTGTATGGGAAGTTGATACTTAGGATGTTACTGACATATCACTCTCATACCATTTAAACATAGGGGACTGCATGCATTTTTCTAAGTTAAATTTTGATCAGATTTATGTGTAATTAATTACTATGTTAGTCCAGCAACTTATCTGAGCTGAATGCTCGGGATGGGAAGCACTGCAGGAACTGTGATAGTGAAAGCCAAAAGCTTTCCTAGTTTATACTCTATGGAGTTTATTTTAAGTTAGTTTTAGCTTTTATTTTAATGTTTTGTTTAATAAAGGTTATTGGTTAAGAAATAAAAATCTATATTTTTGCAGCAATCACGCAGGGCCCAATTCTCATCAGGAGCTCAGCTGGCATACAGTATATGCATGATTTGCACATTTCTGTTATAAATAACTTCACTGTGATGCCTCACTGGTGGCATTCATGGTCCCTAGCCTCCCTATTACATATCTGCTGAGCAATGCAAGGTGGACAGAGCTTTGACAGGTACTGGGTCTCCACTAATAAGTCTGCCCTGGTCTAGCTTTATAGTGTATAGTAACCCTGCTTATATTGTATGACTGTGTTATTGGGTCTGAACTTCCCAAACTGTGTTTTATTTCTTTCTTTTTCCACAGAGATTTTTATCTCCTTAGTCACCCAGTGACCCCCTTGCCCACTGACTTGACCAACCCCATCACTCACCATCCCCAGAACTTACCTGCTCAGAGATCACCCACAGCCCCCCCACCGCCACCACCATCCCCATTGTGGAGCCTAGGGGGGAAGGGCCATTCACAAGGAAACACATATTCGGACAGGTACAAAGCCTTGTTAGTAGAGCAGAACCTGTGGTAGGTTGGTGGATCATTCTGCCATTGGGGGTTTTCTACCTTTGGTTTTATCCCTTGGGCAGCCAAGCATGCAATGGTGCCAATGCATGTAAAGGCAAGTACTGCCTGAGCCCTCCCCCTTATGCCACTCCTGCCAGCCTTCCTCAGCTAGGTGGCTATTAAAGAGTGGTGTGGTCAGACTCCACCTCCCTGAGAGGAGAGCAGTCCCTGAGATGCTCAGTCATCTCTCCCCCCAGCTGACCCCTGTTCAACCCAGGTCCACCAACAAAACCGGGCCACTGGCATGGGAGGCAGTACAGCAACCAGCAAGCTCCTAGGTCAGCCTACCAGACTGTGTTTTTATAAGTAAATAAAACCAGCACTTGGATGATAGAAGAAACTGTATTTTAACTGTAGTTGTTATAAATGTTTTAAGCCAGCCCACCGGCACAGCAGAAACATTTACTGCTGCAATGAAGGTGTCCTTGGTTCAGGAATGGATTCAGGATCTTGAGAGCTGGCTGGGGTGGGGTGGATTGAGCAACCATCGCACACTCTCAATTCCCAAGGGGGAGTGTGACTCAAGTTTTGTGGCTCTGGGGTGACCAGTGGACACATCGGAGCACCAACTAGTGTGCCATACTAGGGAAGGCATGTCAGATGCATGATATGGGTGTTTCACAGCATCTGCTCGACACGTACCTGATCGAGAAAAAAATGCAGAAAATTGCCTCCGGTGTGCATAGATGATGCCCTGCCCTGAGACCGGCCTGGATTTCCACCGCAACTGTGACTGGGCACTCCAAAGTTGTGCTTGGGTGCTCCGGATACTCCGCCTTGGGGGGTAATCCAAGGGGTACTGTTTCAGGGGGGTTCCAGGGTCCATCCAGAAGACAGAGGGCTGAAAGGGGGTTGCCACTGGAAGAACACAAATCATAGTAAGTTTAAAAATAAATAAATAAATGTTTTAAGTCACATCACAATGTTTTTAAATTGGATAAAGGTTTTGCAAGCAAAATAACATCAAAAAATACATAAAGAGACAAAATAAGATAACCCATTTATGTTTACTTTCTGCATCTTAAGAAGCATCGGCCAGAATTTTAGTCAGTTAGGTCCTATTTTCAGAAGGTTAGCACAGCACTAAACATGTAAGCATCACGCTATGTGGGAACAGTACGTTGGACGGTGCCATATTCAGCAGCCCCTAATGCTAACCTGATCATGTGACTCTGCATATATACTACTGAGGACATGCAAATGAGGGATCCCCTCCTGCATGCAGAGCACAGTGTAATATAAAAGGTTTTGAAAGTGCTTAACAGCTGAAAAGCAATGCTGTTTATAGTTTCCAAAAATCCTGCCCTCATTTGAGCACATAGTGGTGCATATTGTCACCCCACCCCTGGTCACCATTCTGATGCCCCCAAGTAGTATAATAAATGATCCCTTGGTGGGTGATGGGTGCTAACTTGAGAAGGGTAGGGAGTAGTGACTGTTCTGTGTGTTCTACTTATTAGAGTTCTCAGGGCAGGGAAGATGGGGGAGGATGAAAGTCGTTTCTGTTTCTATAATGTTAAAAACTTAGCAAGCAGAAAAGGAGGCATTGAGGAGAGCTATGATGTATATGTCGTGAACTTGGTAGACTATATTATTACTAACTGTACCTGGACCCTTAAAGTTTATTAACTGGAAGTCAATGACCTGAAGACAGTAGTAAAGAGAAAATGGGTATGGTTCTACTTTAAAAATGAAAAGGGGATGTGTTCACCTACAAGAAACTCACGTGACCAAGAAAAAGTCAGACAAATTGGCCAGTTCATAGGGGGAAGCCTCTTGGTGGCACCTTTTACTTCTAAAGCTCTAGGGGCCACAATTTGGTTCCGCCCAGGGTTGAGGGTCGCCATACATGCTTCTATATCAGATCCCCAGGGGCAATGAGTGGTGACAGATGCCACAGTGGAGGGCTGCAGGCGTAATTTAGTATCTTTGTATGGCCCAAATTACAATAGCCCGGAGTTCTATCCCCACATGGCTCTAACCTTATCCAGATAATATCCATATAGAGGGTACTTTTAACACTTGTTGGAACCAGTTATAGGCCACTTTGGAACCTGAGCTTGTCCGCTCCTAAGATGGTGGCAGCACTGTGATTTTTGGCCCAGGAAAGGGCTCTGACTAAAGTATGGCAACACCTCCATCCTCAAGTGCAAGAATACTCCTTTTTCTCAGATTCCCACCATCTATATACAAGGATAGATTATATGCTTATTTTACCAGATTTGCTGAGAGGGGAGGGGGTTAAGGCTGAATATGGGCCTATTTGTATCTCTGACCATGCCCCTTTGGGGACTACCTTGGGGGCACCCACCAGGGATAATGTGACTAAGCAATGGTGCATGGACCCCCCACATTATTAATTGATCAGTCCTTTAGAGACAATGGGGACAGATTTTCAAAGCTTCAGGAATGCTGCAAGCCACCGGTGTGCCAAACATACAGCGCACAGGGCTTGCAGCATTCTCCAGGAGATGATCAGGATTTTACATTCCTTGCGGCAAATGCAGGACCTTAGACCACAGTTTTATGATCTGGCCTGCCCCACTTTTGGGAGCCTAACACATGCGGCTTCCACCAGACATTTGGTACAAGCTGTTGTAAAGCATGGCATCTGTTGAAACTCCACCTGGGATTGGAAATTTGGATGCAGTTGCGGCAAAGGGGTTTGGTGCACTGCCAAAACACAAGTCCCATGGTGCAGAGCTGGATGCAAGCCCTGCACCAACATTTAAAAATCTGGCCCCATATGTCTAAAGCACTAACAGAATTTTTAACCTTTAATAAGGTAGGGGAGATCTTGGCAACTACTTCTTGAGAAGCCCTGAAGGCCCACCAGTGTAGGGAAGACTTTCAGGCTGGGAGGGATCTGGAGCAAAAAAATCATCCATCTGGAACCAAAGGCAATGCAGGGGGGTGAAGGAAGGGTCTATAGGTGAATTAAAACAACTTAAGGGAAAACTGAATCAGATGTCCTCAAAGCGTATTGAGAGGAGCCTTCTTCTGGCTAGAGCAGGGTTATATTTTGATGGGGCTAAGGCTGGGAAATGGCTAGCATGGCAGATCAAAAATGGCAGGCAGACAGAGTGATCGTTATTATCGAATCCCAAGATGGGGTCATAACTGCAGTCCCTATAGACATAAACAAAGCATTTCAAGACTTCTATGCAAAGCTGTACACCTCTGAAGTTCTTGTGCATTCTACCCCTTGGGCGTTTCTGAAAACTATTGCCCTGCCAAACCTACCCCAGCCTCTGAGGGATGATATGGACTGTCACAAATCCACTCCAGGGGTCAGGCCCTCTGCTCCCACAGTGCCCAACCTTGAAGTGTGATTCATGAACAGGTGACAAACAGGGACACCCTCCGGTTTGTTTTGGATCCAAGAAAACTACCAGTCATGAGTCCCGGGGTCAATTATGAACCCTTTTTAGCTAGCACACCCAAGTAATAGGTCCAAATATCACACTGTCTTCGGGGAAAGCAGTGCAATATATTTGACCCAGCAGGCAAGCAACCAACTTGGTTCACAAACCCCGTCCGACTCAGTTGAAACACTGGCATTTTTCTTACCTTGTTGGATCTTTACATAGATCCTTGTGAACGTGGCTGCATATGGTGACACTCTAAGCACTTTAACAGTTATGCCAGAATTATCAATACTGTTCCACCATTCACACTCAAAATGAGAAAATGTCTCAGGCAGGTTTAAGAAAAACAAAGTTTACTAAAAATGAAAAATAGTAAATAAATACAGTACATATATGCATTAAGATTACAGTCAGAAAAGAAATGGACAATTACAAAACAAAGTACCTTGTAACTGATTTAACTTATTCTACCACAGGTTTTCAGTTGGCAAATGATTTGGGCTGTTACCTATCTTGGCTGAAGTGTCCCTTAGAAGTCCAGAAACAAGGATGACTCTTAGAAGTCCAGAAAAGAGTGTCTGTCCTTTCAGCCAAGCTTCACCAATATCAGAGAGGCCAGGATGTTCCCTCCTTCCCTCTTTGTGATGTCACAGTTCTGAGCTGCTAATGTGAGGTCACATTCAGTCCTGCATAATTACTTTTTAACATGCAGCTACATAGGCAAACAGGTCAGATTACATTTAGAATCTGCAGATACAGCAAATATTTTAATTATAACAAGACAATCTGTCTTTCTCAGAGTATGGTTTACAACACCCTTTGATGTTGCAAAATATCCTGTAAGGTTAATTCACATATTTTTTCCAAAACCATCTTCCTCCTGTTATCCTATAAAATGTAACCTTTACAGTAGTCTTCCTAAATTCAAAGCAGTTATTTTTTTATAACCTGGCTGTATAACAGTTATACAGGTTCTGGCAGGTAGATGTCAACACATGAAAGGAAGCTCTAACTAGTTTATCCTCTAGGTTAGTGAGAGGCAGATCATTTTTTCTTTTTTAAATCCAGTGTCCCATGCGCTCTGCTGCTTGACCTGTTTCCTAAGCAGGACTGCCATATAAAACATAGATTTATAACAAAATTATAACCACATAACTGGTCGATGGCTATTTCCATTATCCCTCCTCCTAGACTGATTGTTTGGGAATCCATTCCTAGGCATGGGATGAGTTTCACAAATTCAGTTCACTAACTGTCTGAATAACCTGTCTGCATTGGCATTTGCTGCCCCTGCCCTGTGAGTGACGGTCATGTTGTAAATCTGTAAGGAAAGTTTCCATCTTAGGAGCCTACCATTTGTCTTATCCATTTGTGCCAGCCAAACCAGGGGTTATGATATGTTCTGTACCTCAAAGTGCCATCCATAAAGGTATGGCTCTAATTTCTTCATTGCTCACACCAGTGCAAAACACCTTCTACACTGTAGAATAAGCCTGTTCCTGGGAGGTATTCTTACTGAGGTGCACTACTGGGTGATCTTTCCCTTGGTTAGAAGTCTAAGTACTGCCCCAATACCCACATCTAAGGCATCTGTCTGGACTACAAATGGTTTACTGTAGTCTGGATTGGCTAAAACAGGAGCACCACGCAGTGCTTCCTTTTGCCATGTAAAGACCCGTTCACAACTGGGTCCCAGTTCACCCTTTTTGGCATTCTTTTTTTTAGCAGGCCAGATAGGGGAGCTGCCAGGGCACTGTAGTTTGGTACAGACATTTGATAGTACCCTGCAGTCCCTAGAAAACTCTGGACCTACTTCTGTGTTTCAGGTCTGGGCCATGTCTCTCTTGCTTCAACCATGGCATGATTAGGATAGAGCTGTCCCCACCCTACTACCATGCCCTAGGTATGCCACCTCGGCCATGGCCACCTGGCACTTTTCAGCTTTCACAGTGAGCCCAGCCCTCTGTATTCTGCCCAACACTTACTTAAGGTGGGACAGGTGTTCCTTTCAGCTGGCACTGAAGATGGCAATATCATCCAGGTACGCCATGGCATACTCTTCAGTATCATGTAACACCTGGTTCACCAACCTTTGGAAGGTGGAAGGTGCATTCTTCATTCCAAAATGAATTATCTTGAACTCAAATAACCCTATCTGAGTGATGAAGGTCGACCTCTTCTTAGCTCTGCCAGTTAACTCCACTGGCCAATACCCTTTCATCAGGTCAATAGTGGTAAGGTATGCGGCCCCTCCCAACTTGTCCAGTAGTTCATCTGTTCATGGCATTGGGTGGTCATCAGACTTCATGACTGCGTTGAGTCCATGATAGTCCACACAAAAATGAATAGAGCCATCCAGCTTGGGAATGAGGACTATGGGTGAGACACTGGGACTGTGGGATTTCTGAATTACCCCTAAACCCAGCATTTCTTCCACATCCTTCCTAATGTCCTTTTGGATGGCCTCTGACACCTGATATGCTGTTCACCATATGTGCACTTGCATCCCCGTATCTACATCATGTATCACTATGGGGGTTAGTCCAGGCTGGACATTAAACAATGGGGCAAAGTCTTTTAAAACCTCCCTTACTTCCTGGATCTGTTCCAGGGTCAGCTGGGGTGAAAGTTTGATTGCCTCCATAGAGAACTCCTGCTTGCTTTCCTCCAGCAAGTCCAGAAGGGGTCTCCTTATCCATCTCCTCCCAGGACTACACACTGCAAATACTATGAAAGCCCTATTTGCATATGGCTTCATCATGTTGATATGGTACATCCTTTGGATATGTCTCCTGTGAGACAGTTCCACAATGTAATTTACATCATTTACCTGTTTGGCTACCTTTACGCCCTGTCCACTTGGCCTGCAGCTTGTCCCTTCAGACTGGGATATGGACCATGACCTCCTGACCCACAGTGTATGAGCGAACTCTGGCTCTGCAGTCGTACCATACATTTTGCTTCTGCTGGGTGTCTGCCACATTGCTCTGGGCTGTTCCCATAAGCTCCTTCAGCTTTTCCCTAAAGTTAAGGACATAATCCATATGGAGTTCCTTGGGTGGCATCTGCCTTCCAGGTCCTCCCGGATCAAGTCTAGGGGCCCATGCACCCCACGCCAATATAATAGCTCTCGAAGGGGGTAAATGCTGCCGACTCTTGGGGCACCTTTCTTTATGCGAACAACAGGTGGGAAAGGTATTTCTCCCAGTCCCTCCCATTCTGTTCAGCAAATGCTTGGAGCATCAATTTTAGGGTACCATTAAACCTTTCCACAAGCCCATTGGCTTGTGGGTGATAAGGTGTCTTGAGTCTCTGCACCACCCCACACTTCTCCCACAAACACTTCATCAGATCCAACATGAAGGAACCCCCTCAATCAGTGATAACCTCCTGTGGAAACCTGACATGGGTCAAAATATCTAGCATGGCATTTGCCACTTTGTCTGTTCTCAGTGAGGATAGGGCAACAGCCTCTGGGTACCGGGTGGCAAAATCCACCACTGTTAGGATAAACCTCTTTACAGAGGAGCTGGTGGAATTCAAAGGCCCCACAATATCTATTCCTACTCTCTGGAATGACTACTCCATTATGGGCAAGGGAATTAGGGTGGCTTGGGTTTTACTACCCGCCTTCCCTATTTCTTGGTACCAGTGACAAAACCTGCAATATTCCTTCACCTGCTGGATGAAGTTGGGCCAATAGAAATTCTGGGCCTATCACTGCATAGTGCAGGTGATTCCCAGATGTCCAGACATAGGGATATCATGAGCAATCTTGAGCAACCACTCACGGTACCCCTGGGCAAGGACTAGCTGCCTGCCCATCACCCATCCCTCTGTCCTCACGTCCTGTGTATACAGCAGTCCATTGTCCCAATACACTCTATGTCTTAGGAAAAGATAGCTGAAGGGGAAAATAGAGGAGACAGATCATTTTTTAGATAAATTAGGGAATGTAGGAAGGCAAAAGGGGGATAGTAAATATTGCTACTGAAGAAGGGAAATGCACCAAACACAACCAAGAGTAAGCTGAAATCCTCAACAAATACTTCTGCTCAGTGTTTACAAAAGAGGACCCAGGGGATGGCCCAGCCCTATAAAAACACAACACCCCAGGACCAGGGGTAGACATAAGCCCCTTTACAGAAGCCAAAGTATGGGATGTGCTAAATAAACTAAAAGCAGACAAAGCCATGGGACCAGGCGAGATGCACCCCAGACTCCTTAAGGAACTGGGGCAGAATTACACCCTCTGGCACTTCTATTCATGAAATCCTTAAAGAGCAGTGTGGTACACAAAGACTGGAAAAAGGCAATAGTGATTCCACTTCAGAAATCAGGCAGTTGCGAAAAAGCTGGTAATTACAGACGGGTGAGCCTCACGTCTATAGTAGGGAAACTAATGGAGACACTACTCAAACAGAGGATCATGGCATTCCTCAAAACTAGCAGCCAACAAGACTCTAAACAGCATGGTTTCACAGCAGGTAGGTCATGCCAGACAAATCTGTTCAGATTTTTTGACTACGCTACAAAATAGTGGACGACGATGGGGCATTAGATGTGGTCTACCTAGACTTTAATAAGGTCTTCGACTTAGTTCCACACAAAAGGCTGCTAAAGAGGCTTGACCACACAGGGGTTGGTCCAGAAGTAGTCAGATGGGTACAAAACTGGTTACAAGGCAGAACCCAGAGAGTACAGGTCGATGGAACTCAATTGACGGAAGCAGGGTAACAAGCAGGGTGCCCCAGGGCTCAGTGCTGGGGCCTATGTTCTTCAATGTTTTTATAGCAGACATCGCTGACAGACTGGAAGGGAAGGTGTGCTTGTTTGCAGATGACACTAAGATATATAACAGGGTGGACACCTCAGAAGGAGTGAGCAAGATGGAAGCTGACCTCAAGAAACTAGAATGGTCTGGAGTGTGACAGCTGAGATTTACTGCCAAAAAGTGCAAGGTCATGCACATAGGAAGGAAAAATCAAAGAAAGGAGTACTACCTAGCAGGCAGAAAACTGGTGGCCTCAAACCAGGAAAGAGATCTGTGAATCATAATCTCATATGACTTGAAGGTTAGTAAGCAGTGTGAGAAGGCAACATTGAAGGCCAACAACAAGCAGGAGAAGAGAGGTGGTAGTACCACTGTATAGATCGCTGGTCAGGTCTCAACTGGAGTATGGAGTCCAATTCTGGAGGACTCACCTCAGGAAGGACATTAACCAGGTGGAAACAGTACAGAGACAGGCAACAAAAATGATTCAGGGTCTGCAGTACATGTCCTTCAAGAAAGACTTAGTGAACTGAATATGTACCCCTGGAGCAGAGAGAGAGAGAGAGAGAGAAAGAAGGGACATGATTGAAACATTCAAGTACATAAAAGGCATTAACAAGGTATAGGTACAGGCACAGGAACTTTTTCACTTCAAGAAGGGCTCCAGGTCCAGGGGACATGACCTCAGGCTGCAAGGAGGGAGGTTCTCCACCAACACCAGAAAGTTTTCTTCACAGAAAGAGTGGTGGATTCCTGGAACAGCCTGCCCCAAGTGATTGTGGGAGTCAACACTGTGGGGAATTCAAGAATGCATGAGTTTAGAGAGACTGACAGCTTGTGCAGAATCTAATGGGGCACAGGGAGGTTATGGAAACATAGAAACATAGAAGTTGATGACAGAAGGAGACCGCTAGGTCCAGCTGGACTGCCCATTTGTTTTAGACATATTTTGACACTAGTTGCTCATTGTAGCCAGGGCTCCCTTGTGTCTAGGGTATTTTTTTTTTTTGAGCAGCTTCAAAATCTTTACATATTCCCAAGGCATGGGACAGGTCCCCTTCAGTTTCTATACTAGGGTTCCTAGCTATAGCATCAGGGTATTCAGGGTCACTACCATCCCTAGCCCTCTGACCACTGGTTACCCCTCCCTCCTCAGAGTAACCTTCTGTAGCTGTTTTGTTAACTGCTACCTGGGGGATTTCTACCTCGCTTTCACTACTCTCCATGTCAGGAGACACAGGCTGGGGAAACCAGCCTCCCAGTGTTTTCCAAATGGACTTCCATGGGGTCCAGGGAACCACAATTGGCCTTTGCCATCTGGCTGCGGGTAACCGCACATACCACCCCCTCTTAGAGATTGTTCCCTATAATCGCATCCAGGGCAAGATTTTCTGCCACAGCAACTTTTGGCATAGTCTCTCCTGTCTCACTCCAGTCCAGGAGAACACTAGCAAGTGGCAGAGTTTTCTCCTTCCCAGTGAATCCCTGTACTGTAACAAACTGATTAGGCATAAGCTGTTCAGGCTCAACCAAATCCCCTTTACCAACGTAAGGGATGCTGCTGTGTCCCTCAACCCATGGGTTTGCACCCCATTTACAGTAACCAGGTGTATGTGTTCCCTCATGTTTATAGGTATGCTTTCTGGGATACACAGTGAACCACCTTCTGTTTGAGCACCACTTTGGGCACTATGTGCCTTTTTAGGATACTGTCTAGCAAGATGCCCAGGTTGTTTGCAAAACCAACAATCAGCATTTCTTTTATCAAGCAAATCCTTTCTCTGTAACCTGGGGCTGCCTACTTTCTGGGTAGGCAGTGAGGGTTTTAGCTTCCCTGAAGGTGTGCTTTTCCCTTTCTGCGCTGCCACACCAACCCCACTCCCTTTCAGAGCATTCCTGCTCCTGGCATAGCGGTTTGAGAGCTCAGCAGCCATCTGTACTGTTTTTAGATCTCTGTTCTCCAGCCAGGTTTTCTGCTCTGCTGGGCAAGCCCAAAAGAATTGCTCCAAAAGTACCACATTCTCAATTTTTTGTACAGAGTCAGTTTTGATCCCCTCCCACCAACGCTTCAAAAACTGATGTTCCTTTGTAGTTAGTTCTTCATAGCTCATGTCAGGGCTTCTCCTGAGGTTATGGAACTTAGCTCTGTATGCTTCAGGTGTCAATTTATATTTTTTAAGCAATGCAGTTTTAAGTTTCTCATAATCATTACTGTCCCAATTGTCCATGTGACCCAAGGCATCATAAGCTTTACCAGTGAGCAACGGGGATAGCTGGAAGCTCCAGGATTCTCAGGGAAGTTTTGCCTGAATGCATACCTTTTCAAATGAATTTAAGAATGCATCCATATTCCCCCTTCTCCAAATTCAGCTATCAATTTAGAATTTGACTTGTAACCCAGTGCTGGAGTTCCAGGTTCACCAATGCCACTTACCTGCTCTGGCAATGGTAGTTGGAGTTGTAGCTTCTTCAGTTCAGATTTCCTCTGACACTCTCTCTCCTCTCACTCAGCCTCTTTCTGATGCTGTCGCTCTCTTTCCTCAGCCTCTCTCTGAATATGTTTTTCTCTTTCCTCGGCCTCTCTCCGTCGCTGGTTTTCTTTTTCCTGCATCTCCAGCTTGAACCTCCTCTGCTCAAACTCCCTCTGCTGCTGGGCTTCAAACCTTTTCTGCTCAAATTACAGCTCTATTCACCTCAACTCTATCTGCAGCCTGATCCCCTCTGGCTCTAGCATTGTGGTGGCTCTCCGTTGGTGCTGTGGCTCTTGGTTCTCACTTTCTCACTGTCCTCCTCCCCAGGACTGGACACTGCAATGAACTCTGGCACCACTGTGTCAAGGTCTGGTCCCTTCAGTCACTGACTGTGACTAGAGTTCTCTAGCAGTCATTTGTGCATCGGCTGCCATAGGTGTTATTTGTTTGCCCTCGCTCCTGACTCCTCTTCCTGGCACAACTGCCTCAGGTATTCTGCAGTGTACGCTGTAGGTGGAAGCCATCTTCTTCCCTAATCTATGGCCACAGTAGCTTGCACCCAAAAAAAAAAAAATAGGTTGGGAACTTTAGACTGTAATCAAAATGATATTTTTCTTTTAAAATCTCTGCCTTGTTTGTGTGTGAACTGTTAACAGTTTGTCAATCCAACGCACTGAACTGTTAATACTTGTGTAACCAAATAATTGCACAGTATGCAAACAAATCTTTTAGATCACACCGCTGCACACCAAATCTGTCACAAATCCACTTCAGGGGTCAGGCCCTCTGCTCCCGCAGTGCCCAACCTTGAAGTGTGATTCATGGAAAGGGGACAAACAGGAATATCCTCCTGTTTGTTTTGGATCCAAGCAAACTACCAGTCTCGAGTCCTGGGGTCAATTATGAACCATTTTTAGCTAGCGCACCCAGGAAACAGGTCCAGATATCACACTGTCTTCGGGGAAAGCAGCAGGGAAAGCAGCACAATATACTTGACCCAGCGGGTATACAACCAACCTGGTTCACAACCCCCTAAGGTCTCAGTTGAGACACTGGTATTTTTCTTACCTTGCTGGATCTTTACACAGATCCTTGCTAGCATGGCTGCACATGGTGGCACTAAGCACTTTAACAGTTATGTCAGAATAGATATACTAAAGCTACCTCAACAATTTTACTTCACCCGACACTGCAGCGCCAATAGCGCCAGGTCATTGTAGAGTTGGTCATTGTAGAGTTGGCAAGGGACTGCAGTACTGCTTTCTGGGGCTTTTGCACCCTCTCTCTGAAACAACTCCAACTCAGAGTTGTTTATTTAAGTAGCAGGGGGTTTGGGGGGGCAAAACAAAATTTGTTGCGACTCCTTTCATGCCGACCACCAATGCAGTCAACATAAAAGGTCACTGTAACGTCAGTCGACAATGAAATTGTTCACCGACCATCATAGATCCACTAACTATAGTCTACTCTGTCTTACTTGGTCATGGGAAATTAATGGAATCCATACTGAAGGAGAGACTGGTAGATTATATTGAATCTAGTGGACTACAAGACAACAGGCAGCACAAGTTCCCAGGGGAAACGGAAATAAATAATGGGAGGGCTGCAGACATAATTAATCTGGAGTTTAGCTAGGCCTTCAACACTGTGCCACACAGGAGGCTGATAAAGAAACTGAACAGCCTATGGGTGGGATCCCAAGTGGTGAACTGGGTTAGTAACTGGTTAATGGATAAGAGGTAGAGGGGTGGTGGTTAACAGCACTCATTCTAATGATGGGAGAGTGACCAGTGGGGTACCACAGGGCTCAGTACTAGGACCAATTTTCTTTAATGTAGGGGACATTGCAGAAGAACTGAAGGGGAAGGTATGCCTTTTTGCAGATGATACCAACATTTGCAATAGGGTGGACACTTTGGAGGGGGAGGACAGAATGTGCAGGGATCTTGTGAAACTTGAGGAGTAGTCAAAAGCATGGCAGTTGGGTTCAATGCCCAAAAGTGCAAAATCATGCACCTAAGGCATAGGAACCCAAGAGCTAAGTATAGGATGGACGGAGTTATTGACAGTCAATAAACAGGAAAGGGACCTAGTGGTTCTTATGTCTGAGGGCCTTAAGGTGGCACTATGACAAAGCAGTGGGTAGGGCTAGTGGGATGCTGGGGTGCATAGGGAGGGATATCTCCATCAGGAGAATGGAAATGGTGTTGCCACTGTTTCACTTACTGGTGAGACCACACCTGGAGTGCTGAGTACTGTTTTGGAAAACAAACCTCAGAAAAAAAAGACAGGATGGAGAAAGTCCACAGGTGGGCTACTAAAATGGTGCAGGGTTTGCATGAGAAACCCTAAGAGGAGAGAACCCTGGAAGAGAATAGAGAGAAAGGTGACATGTTATGGACATACAAGTACCTCACAGGAGTGAACAGGGTCTGGAGTAGTCTTTCAAATGTGAAAGACCACCAGGACCAGAG
Organism: Neoceratodus forsteri; assembly: GCA_016271365.2. NCBI lineage: Eukaryota > Metazoa > Chordata > Ceratodontiformes > Ceratodontidae > Neoceratodus > Neoceratodus forsteri. Next base: position 521,647,740 of record CM028129.1, read on the forward strand.
GAATGCAGTGAAGCTGGGGGGGGGGGAATCAAGAGAGATGTGAGAAAATATTGGTAGATGCCTGGAACAGATTACCAGCTGAAGTTGTGGAGGCTAAAATAGTAGGGGGTTTCAAGCATGCGTGATGTAGACATAGCAGTATAGTAGAGAATAGGCAGGATGGTGGGAGGGTCGATAGAGACCAGACAGCATGTGAGGAGGAAGAGAAGGCAGGAAACATCTGAGCAGACTAGGTAGGCCAATTGGTCCTTTTCTGATGACAAATTCTGTTTCTATGTTTATAATCGTGTGCCTACTGCAGAAACAGATTTTACTACAGTAGGCATCTGATTGTGAACTGTCATTCAGTTGGTGGCTGCTATGTATATATATCAGCCTTGCAAAGGCCATTGACTCTGTTTCCCATTCCCTTCTTCTCTCTAAGCTAAGCTCTATAGAACTTCCCCCAACTCAGTAGCCTGATTCAGCTCCTACTTAACTGGCCATTCCCAGTCAGTATCTATTAAGAATGTCTTCACTTCATCCCTCCCTATCCTCGTAGGTGTTCCCCAGGGTTCAGTGCTTGTCCCTGTTCTGTTTCTCTCTTTATAAATGATCTCACCTCATTCTGTACCCATGCCTGCATCAACATATACGTGGATGATACCATCCTTTTCCTGTCTGGCCCATCTATCCACGTCGTACAATATCACCTTCAAAAGATCTCTCATCAATCACTGCTTGGTTTGAAACCAACTGCCTTAAGCTTAAAACTAAAAACCTGTGGCAAGGACCTTTGACTCTAAACTGAAAACTACATGAAGCTTTCATCACTCCCAGTTTTCTTCTCTGCAACAACACTCCCTTGACAATGTCTCGATCTACAAGTATCTTGGCATCTGGCTTCCACTCCCTTGATTTGCCTCCCATTTTAATGCTCTCCACACCAAACTGCACCCTTAACTTGGGTTACTGTATCACCACAAATCCAGTCTATCTCTCTGTAAGATGCAACCTCTTAGTTAAATGGATCCTCCCAACCTTTGATCATGCAGACATTGTTTACAGTGCTGCTCCAGCTATCTTCCTCGCCAAAATTGAAGTGTTGGTTCATGTCTTTTGTACAGTAGGTTCGCTTCTAACTCCCCCTTTAACTCACTACTGTGACCTTTACTCTTCCCTTTCCTTCAGTCCTTCTCACGGGCTCCTCTCCCTGCTGTACCCTTCATTTGCTAAATACTGGTTTGGGTCTCTCCTGTCCTATCATGCCTCTCTCCTATTCCTGCTACTCCCTCACCCTACAACTCACGTTCAAACTGTACCTGCACCTTCTCCCTCCTCATGCTCTGCACCTCGGTGGGCAAACTCTCCTTCTCTTACAGTTTTACCTTCCTTTGGAAGAACCTTCCCTCTCACTTGCACTTGTCTCCTACTTTCCCTATTCTCAGGCGACTACTCAGACCACCCTCAAAACTTCCTGCATCTGTTCTTCTACCTAGGCTTCGCCAGACTCATTGGATGTTCTCGCCACACTTCACTGTACATATCTTGTATATAATTACTATTTTTTTCTTCACCCACAGTAAATAGCTTATGTTGCACTTCTATTTTCTGTATTGCCACGTTGTAAGTATAACTTATGTATATTTCACTGTATGTATATGTCATTGCACTGTGTATATCAAATGTATTTGTCACTACTCTGTACTCCCTTACTCTGGTCGCACCTGGAAACGAGCTTCTGTTCATGGTGCGTTTCCGAGTTATCAACTTTTTTAAATAAATAAATAAATGGATGTGAATGAAGGGTCTGTGCCGGTCACCATCAGGGGGTGTGTACACCATAGGTTGGGGGCCAGTTGGGGCAGTGGTAGTTGTCAGTACTGGGAAGGTAGGTGGGTCTCTGGGTGAGGTGGGCATCATACTTATGGGGTGGGGAGAATCACTGGGCACCAAGGATGTGATATGAAAGAATTACAGCTCTTGCCAGGCTGCTAATTGGGGCACATGGGGAGCACTGGTCTAGACAGCAGGCAAATGGTACAGAGGAATTACTGATCTTACCAAGTGGTTGATCGGGGACCAGTTGATCAGGGACGGAGGGGGTCTACTGGACACCAGGGATACTTTTACTATAATAATTGGGGCTATTTAAACTGCATTCAGGGGTGGGGAACCCTTAGATGCAATGATCATTTTATTATACTACTTGGGGGCATCAGAATGGTGACCATGGGTAGGGTGAAAATGCACACCACTATGTGCTCAAATGAGGGCAGGATTTTTGGAAGCAGTAGACAGAATTGCAATTTCAGTGGTTAGGCACTTTCAAAACTTTTTGTATAGCCCTATGCTCCGACTGCAGAAGGGGATCCCTCATTTGCATGGCCGCAGTAGTATATATGCAGATGCACATGATCAGGTTAGCATTAGGGGCTGCTGAATATGGCACCTGTCCAACTGTGCTGTTCCCACATAGCGTGATGCTAACATGTTTAGTGCTGTGCTAACCTTCTGAAAATAGGACCTAACTGACTACACATCCTGGTTGATGCCTCTTAAGATGCAAAGTAAACAAGAAAGGATTATCTTATCTAACTCTTTATATATTTTTATCTTATTTTTCTTGCAAAACATTTATCCAATTTCAAAACATTGTGATGTGACTTAAAATGTTTAAAGCAACTGCAGTTAAAATACAATTTCTTCTCTTATCTGAGTGCTGTCTTTACTTATAAAGACACTCTAGTGGGCTGGTCTATGGGCTTGGTGGTAGCTGCTCCACCTCCCATGCCAGTGGCCTGGTTTTGGGGGTGTAACTGGATCAAAGTGGGGTCAGCTTGCAGGACAGACAACTGAGCATCTCAGGGACTGCTCTCCTCTCGGGGAGGAGGAGTCTGACCACCCCACTCTTCAACAGCCACCTAGCTGAGGAGGGCTGGCAGGGCAGTGGAGCTACATAAGGGGGAAGGCTGAGACAGTCACAAAGCAAGTACATGCATATACATGCACTGGTATCACTGCATGCTTGGCTGCCCAGGGGATAAAACCAAAAGCAGAAAACCCCCAGTGACAAAATGATCCACCCACCTGCTGCAGGCTGTGCACTACTAACTAGGCTCTGCTACTGTCTGAGTAAATGTCTTCTTGTGAATGTCCCTCCTCCCCCTGGCTCCACCACGGAGGATATGTGTGTGTGGGGGGGGGGTCCATGGGGGAACTCAGAGTAGGTACATCCTGGGGATGGTGGGTGATGGGGCTGGACAGGTTAGTGGGCAAGGGGGTCACAAAGTGACTAAGGAGATCAAAATATCTATGGAAATAGAAAGAAATAAACCACAGTTTGGGAAGTTCAGACCCAATAACAGTCATACAATATAAGCAGGGTTACTATGCCCTATGTAGCTAGACCAAGGCAGGCTTATTGGTGGAGACCCATTGTCTGGAAAAGCTCTGTCCACCTTGCAGTGCTCCACAGATATGTAATGGGGAGGCTAGGGACTGTGAATGCCACCAGTGAGGCATCACAGCGAAGTTATTAGAACAGAAGCGTGCAAATCATGCATATATGCCAGCTGTGCTCCTGATGAGAAATGGGCCCTGAGAGATTGCTGCAAAATACATATTTTTGTTTCTTAACCAATAACCTTTATTAAACAAAACATTAAAATAAAAACTAAAGCTAAATCAAAACAAACTCAGTAGAGTAGAAATTAGAAAACTTTTAGCTTACACTATCTCAGTTCCTGCAGTGCCTCCCATCCCAAGCATTCAGCTCAGATAAGTTGCTGTACTAACACAGTAATTAATTACACATAAATATGATCAAAATTTAAAGGAAATCTCTGATATAAGGTATTGGGCTTCATAGCTCAATACCTTATATTATCTGAAGCTGACAGGCTCCAAAAATAGAATAAATAAATAGCTTCCTTGTTGTTTTGGAAGGGATCGTAACTGGCACTGAAGCCTCGGTCAGCTGATCCCTTCCAGCTTCCTGGTGCCCCCGCTCTGCTCCAACTCCACCCCTGTGCTCTCTGAAATTGTGACGTTTGACCAGGGGGAGCACGGGGGTGAGCCCCATTTAAGTATATGGGGGCTATTTTTAAAGTCATTTTTTTGTCATTGTAAACCGTCTTAGGAGAAAATTACAGCAGTCACTTAACTAGTAGGGACCCATGCTGGTTGAGCGACTGCTGTCATTTTCTTAGGCTTGATTTTACAACGACAGGCTCGACTAGAACTGTTATGTACAAGTGGAGCTGTATCTCTTTCTGGTCAAATGTCTATTCGAAGAGCAGGGAGGAGTTGGGGTGAGCGGGGGCACCAGGAAGCTGGAAGGGATTGGCTGACTGTGGCTTCAGTGCCAGTTATGATCCCTTGCAAAACAACAAGTAAGCTGCCCTTTTATTCAATTTTTGGCACCTGTCAGCTCACACAGCTATAAGGTATTGGGCTATGAAAATATTTGGAAAGATTTAGCTGATAATTTTTTGGAGGTACAGAATTGGTTCAGAGTTCATGGATTGGTTTTAAATAAGAAAAAAAACTAAATCTATGGTCTTTGCAAACACTAAAAAAAGATCAAATTTGGGTCCTTTATTGTCATTATATAATGTATCTGGTACTTTGATTGAACAAGTTAAACAATTTAAGTACCTGGGTCTATTGATGGATGGCGGTCTTTCTTCTGAAAACTCATATACTTCATATGGTGAAGGTGACTACTCAGGACTAGAGCCTTATATAGGTTATCTCCTTTACTCACTGACACTATATGCCTTCTGTTGGCTCAAAGTTTCTTATTGCCATTAATTGATTTTGGTTTGTTTTTTATTATACTGCTAGGGAGGGCTGTTATCTAAGGTAAAGTGTTACTAATTCAGTTGCTAGATTTGTAGTAAAATCTCCACAAAGGGTCCATCATTGTAATCTCCTACAGCAAGTGGGCTGTCTTACTTTAGTCAGAAGATATAAACTCCAATTGGGTATTTTGGCAAGGGATCCTTAACAGAGTTCCAGACTGTTTCCTTTTAATCTTTGAAAAAGAATTCTAGTGTTAATATTGGTCAGCAGATAATATTTCTTTTTTTTTTTTTTTTTTTTAGTTTTTGTTGACTGGGTAAATGCACTAGACAAATACTGCCTATTTTCAGGCATGACCCGGGGAAGGGGGATACAGATGAATGCCAACTGACCTTGAACCAATTTAACCTGTTGGTGGTATTGTTAGTGAATGAGGGAAATTTGGCCAGGACACCAGGGAAATTCCCCTACTCTTCAGAGGGGGAACCTCTGTCCAAGATGGCGGATGTCCCTGTGGCTGCTGTGGAGGAAGCTATGGAGGTGGGAGTTTTGGTCTCGGCTCCCACCTTGGCTCTTGTGGAGACTGATGATGCTGTTTTACTGGATGCACAACAGAATTGTGATGCCACTGTGCCTGTCCTGCAGACAGAGGCTTGACCCTCGTTATTTGATGAAGTGATGGAATCTTGTACTCTATCTACCGGCCGCTGTTTGGAGGATTTCTCCACCTTCTCCTGACATGACTAGTAATGTACAGAAGGTGTTACGTGAATGCCTGGCTGAAGCAGAACGTAGTTTTCTGCATACCAAGAAACAAATCTGCCAAGAACTTCGTTCTCTACAGGATCCTCCTTTTTCTGCTGAGTTTTGTCGACCTGTTACTCCCCCCACCATTGTGTCTGCGATGTTAACTGACCAGATTACAGAGACTCACGAGTCGGCTGTTGTTGTTGCATGTTCAGAGACCCCAGATTCACTTTTTCTGGAGGCTGCTCCCTTGGACTTCTTTTCGTCGGAGGTGGAGGGTGGTCGTGACGTGGAACCTGCTGCCTTGTCTCCTTTGCGGCCGCCGACTCTGGGCTTGGTTTCTCCTATGAGGCTCCCCTGGTCAGTAGACTCAGCTCTGCGAGGGGCTGGCTGGTTGCAGGAACCGGTTGCGGGACGATGGATTTCCAGTCCATCGCCAATGCGGTCCCCGAGTCCTGCAGATTTCCCTGAGCTGCAGGGTTCAGCTGACAAATCTATGGTCTCTCCTGACCCCTTACGCTTACCAGACGAATTGGCCTTGACTCAACACCCCACCATGATGAACCTAGTGAGACCTGACTTCCGGGCTTCCTCCCTTGCTACATCTCCTGGAGCTGCAGGTACTGTACTGAATCAATCAATCTCGACTAACACTGTATCTCATAACGCAGTGCCTAGTCGCTCATTCTCCTCATTATTCAAGTTCCCGATTCAGGCTGCTAAGAGACACAATGCAGTACATCTGGTCTATAAGGGAGGGTTACCCAAGCTACCTGATTGTGTCTATGTTGCTCGGACACTTCTAAAAAACTCCTTAAAATTTTCTTCTCACGAAATTTATGCAATGATTCACATTTCTGGTGAATCATCTTTTGATGTTAGTTTTCAAACAGCCCATGGTTTGGAATGTTTTTGGATGAAATATTCTACTTTAAAGAACACTGCTCTTTGGACTCCATTCAAGGCAATCCCTCTTTCAAAACCTGCCTTTAAGATTATTACTGTGTTGTTTCAGAATGAGGGTGTTGATATAGCTGATGCTCTTTATTGGTTGAGGCAACAATGTACTGTTCAGGGTAAGGTGGAGGCATTCCTGGACACAGAAAATATTTGGACAGGGGGCTGGAAAATTAAGGTTTTGTTGCACACTAATGAGTCAGGTCCAGTACACCTACCTAATTCTTTCTTTATAGGCCGGGATAGAGGGGTCTTATTTTACCCGGGTCAGCCTAAAGCTTGTTACCGGTGTGGTGATCCTACACATCTCAGTAATGTGTGTGACAAAATGAAGTGTAATACGTGTGGTGAATTGGGTCATGTGGGAGCACATTGCATAAATGAGTGTAAATGCAACCTATGTGACGAACTGGGACACACGTTCCAGAATTGTCACTGGGCAGCCCACAATCAGGAATCTCATGATGGTGGGGTTGATCAATGTTTTATCATCACACAAGCACAGGAGGCTCGTATACGTGCCACTCCGGCAGCCCCGCCCCTGGCGGTTTTTCAGTCTTCTGAACCGGTCCCTGTGTCTGTTACAGCTCCAGATACTGAGGGGCCGATGGTCTCCCTTCCTGAGAGTCCTCTGGTTCAGCCCTCAGCTAGGTTAGCCCAGCCTGTTTTGTCAATTTCTGACCCTATTCCAGACCCTAGCACTATGCTTCCTCCCCCAGGTATCAGCCATGGCAGGCTGTCGCAGGTCTTTGAGAAATACGTCCCGGGTACAGCCTTCCCTTCCGGTGGGCCCAGACTCCTCTCCTGTACCTTTATCTAACCCTTTTGAGCTGCTCCAATCTGTCTCAGATGATGCTGGGGGTGAGTCAGACTCTTCCTCAGTAGCTTCCTCTCTCCCTGATGGACCTGCTGATTCTGAACTCAACCTAGGTTCTGGTCTTTCTCAAAAACGGAAAGCGAGAGTGAAACTTAAAGGGCAAAAAGTAGTTGGGAGCAAGAAATTGTGATGAGTCTTTTGGCCTTATTCAATCTCTATGTCTTGTTTTACTTGTCATACTATTAATGTAAACAGTATGATGCGACTGTCGAAGAGCGACTGTTTTTCTTTATTCACGACTGTTGCCACTGGGAATTTTTATTGCAAGATACCCAATTACACACTACACAGGAAATCCAACACGCACAGCAAGACTGGTTACAGGGGACCTTCTTACTGGTCCATCGACCAGGATTCCTGTTCAGGTCTGGGATTCTTATTAATGTCCTGGGGTTCCGATTATTAAAATTATATGATATAGCCCCAGGTAGAGCTCTCATTCTAGATTTTGTACTTGGGCCTTGTTCATATCGGGTGATTAATCTCTATGCCCCTCAGACCAAAACAGTGCATATAGCATTATTTTCCCTGCTCCATCCTTTTTTACATACTTCCTTACAAATTATTTTTTCTGGTGATTTTAATTGTGGCTTAAGTCTACATGATAAGAGTTCTTTTGCGACTACTTGAAAGTTGTTTTGTGACTCACATGAATTGGGAAAATTGGTCCGTACTGCCCATTTAACTGATGCTTATCTGTCTTTTACTAAACAACATACCCCCACATTTCAGAAGGGTAGGTTGGCGACGCAAATTGATTTTGTGTTTTTGTCTCAATCCCTGAATATTGCTTCGGCTAAGGTACAAGCTGTTGCATTTTCGGATCATAAGTTGTTATTGATTGGTTTGGGACCTGTTACCCCCATTCATAATGGCCCCGGATTTTGGAAATTTAACACCTCCTTGTTGCAAGTCCCAGTCTTCATGCAGTCCTTGTTGTCATTTATTCGGGCACGTAAATCTGTTTTTATTTGTTATGAGGACCCTATTAGGTGGTGGTTGGATACTAAGCATGATTTAATTGTTTTCTTAAAAACTTATAGTCATAGGAAGTGTAGACGGGAGTATTTAGATTATTTGCAGAAGAGGGTTCACCTTCAGTCCTTATTAACTATTGCATATACGACGGGGCATGACCTTTCTCACCAAATTAAATTAGTACAGGATGATATGTTGCATTTCCAAACACAGAAATCTCAACAACTTTATTTTCAACAAAAATTTGGTACGGCTGGCACACATGCTGTTGTTTGCCCTTTTGAGGCAAATTCCCGTCAAATTTCTCAAAAAAACATGACATGTTTAGTCGATTCTGAAGGTAACTTATGTACTTCACAATCTGATATTTGTTGTATTGTGATGGACCACATGTTGGCTTTATTTTCTCCCCCTCCCAGTAGTTGCAGTTGATTCTGCAAGTTTATATGCTGACCTTGACATCCCATTCCCCTCACAGTCTCTTTTTGACCAGGTCAGCTTACCTATTTCAGAGCTGGATGTGACCTCGGCTATTTCTTCTCTGCCTTTACAGAGGACTCCTGGTCCGGATGGTCTCACGGCTGCCTTATATAATGTGTTGGGTGCCCACTTGATTTCGGAATTGGTTATAGTGTTTAACTCCTTAGTAACATGCGAAATTCTTCCTTTGGAATTTACGAAAGGTATTTTGATTTATATATATATAAACACAAAGGGGATTTACACTGCCTTGACAATTGGCATCCTCTAAGTATGTTGAATACTGATTTTAAGTTATTAACGAAAATAATTGCCAAGCGTCTTGTGAGAATAGCAGAAGTGGTTTTGCATCATGCACAGTCCTGTTCGGTGCCTACTAGAAGGATCTCTGATCATTTGATTCTCCTTTGGGAATTGTTTTCTCATGGTTTTGCCAATGAAATTTTGGTTTTCGTGATTTCTGTAGACCAGAAAGTGGCATTTGACTCTGTCAACCATGATTTCTTATGGGATGCACTTCGCTTATTGCATGTGCCGGCGGTGTTAATTCAGTGGATCCGTTGTTTTTATAGAACTGCCACTGTGGTACCAGTAGTTAATGGTTGCGTAGGACCTATGATCCCTATTAAGACAGGGGTTTGCCAGGGGTGCCAGCTGAGCCCTATATTATATGTTTTCTGGATGTTTTTGCCGTTGATTGAATACCCACCCTCAGATCCATGCCATTTCCAGCCCTGTTTTATGCTCACCCTACAAAGCCATTGCCTATGCTGACGATGTCTGCTTTCTTGTAGCCGATGCTCCCTCTGTGGATATCTCTCTTCAGGTCTGTTCTACTTTTGGTATGTATTCCGGTGCTGTCCTGAATTATGATAAAAGTGCGGGAGTACGGGTGGGCTCTGTTTTATCATCTCTAGATCGCATTGGTCCTTTACGTCTGGTGGAAGGCCCTCTTCGTATTTTAGGGGTTTATTTTGGAACTGTAGATTCTGATTTATATAATTGGGATGTTAAGTTACAGCAGGGCAAACTTAAGGTAGCCCATTGGAATAGGGGACAACTTGGGAAAAAGAAACGTGTTTTTTCTGATTAAATCCTATTTGATACCAACTTTTCTTTATTTGAGTTATATCTTCCCTATACCCAAGCAACTAGAAACTACAGTCCTTAGCTTGTTTTCAAGCTTTTGGGAGTAGATTGAACCCGATCAAAAGGAATGTGACATACTTACCCATTTGGAGGGTGGTCTCCTTATGATAAATCCTGTTATTTTTTCTGTATTTTCCTTACAGCTAACACTTAGGCCTTTATTGATCAATACCCAAAGAGGTGGGAATCTTGGTTTTATGATTCTTGTCGATTATGGTTTCGCCAATGGAAACTAATTCCCTGTCTGTGTTCGACATAATGTTGGTATACCTGTATATGTCGAGCATGTTTTTCGTCTGAAACAATGGAAGATAATGGCCCAGATGTTATTACCTTCCTCCCATAAAGTATTATATAAATCTTTACTTTCCACTGTCTGTGCTGTCCATGTACCTTTTGAAAAATGTCCTCGCCAACATATCCCCTCCCTTTTGTTTTTATTACGTTGTACAAAGTACCTGCCCATATGTGGGACTTTCATTGGCTATCCTGCCATGAAAGGATTAATGTGAAGGCAAACCATAAACATAAGCAATTCCAAGACAGAATGTGCTCAAGACTGTTATGTGTAACACAGCCAGAAACCATATCTCACTTATTTTTCGACTGTTCTTTTATTCAGACTTGGTGGTCCTTTTTAGCACATACCTGGCAACTTCCCTTGTTTCAGACGGTCTCATATTTAAATATTGTTTATGGAGTTTTTTCCCTCAGTGGTCCTTATGGCACATTGATACTTTGAATCTGGTGTTTATTGTTATTAAGTGGAATATATGGATGGCTAGATGTTTATTTACATTGCAACAAAAAGAATGTACATATTTTGAGTTGGAAAGAAAAATTGTACAGGATTTGAGGAATATCTATTTGCAAGAAAGTACTCCTTTATCTGAGTCACAACTTTTGGAACTCTGGAAGGCCCTTTCTTGGGTAAAAGATTTTGATTTTGCTGTGACATGAATGTATTTCTCTTTATTACCCAGTGTCTTCCTTTTTTTTTTTCTTTTCCCTTGTTTACTCCTTTGATTTTGTTCTGGGACTTGTTTTTGTATGCCTTTGTACGATTTTTGTTGCAATAAAACTTTCCCCTACTCTTTTCGATAAGTGCCATGGGATCTTTAACATCCATCTGAACTACCACCAATCCAAGCAGATGGGACCTCGGTTTAACATCTCATCCGACAGACGGCACCTCAGAAGTGCAGCACCCCTCTCATGCTGCACTACAGTGTCAGTACTGGGATATTAACCCAAGTGCTAGATGTGGGAACTGAACCCACAGCCCTCTGATCTCCCGGCCTCAGAGCGTGTGCTACCTACTTCCCTAGGACAAAGGCAATATCCTACCGTTACCTACTTTTTTAATACAATACAGTCTGTTTTTGACTGTGTGAATCTTTCTCTTTGCTCCTTTAGGCATAGGTTGAAAGAGTATATTTTACAGCGTGTAAGTGCAAATGTTTTTGAATGATAATGTTGTGACATATTTATATGCATCTGTATGTGTACATTTCTTTTTGTTGTCTGTATTTTCTTTTTAAGATGTATGTATTTTATATTGTACTTAACTGTTACCTGTACACTGATCGCCCATGAAAATGGGTCATTTTAGCCATGGTCTTGTCAGTATAAATAAATAAAACAAACAAACAAACCTTATAGCTTTAGGTTGGAAAATCACTTTAACTTAGAAAAATGCATGCAGTCCTCTATGTTTATATGGTATGACAGAGATATGTTAGGAACATTCTAATTATTAGCTTCCCATACAAATGTGTTTTGAACAGTAAATGAAGGCAGCACTCAAAAGAATAAACTACTATATATTTAAATTAGTTCTTAAAGTTTCTTGTCACAACACAGTGTCCTGAAATTTGATTAAAGGTGGTCAAGTAAAATGAAAAGGAAAACCCCATAAAGGAGTAGAATAAGAGATAACCATGTTTTGTTTTCCTTCTGCTCTGTATCTTTAGACATCCTCTCACCAGGCCAGCAGCTCCCTGAATGCAGCAGGATATGAGTGTAGGGACAGGCCATTCCAGGGGTGGAGCTAATGTCTGTATGTAGTGTATTTGTTTCAGTATATAGTGTATGTGGATTATTCAGTCTATAGTGCATGTATTTCAATACACAGTGTATGTGTTTCACTATGCAGAGTATTTGTTTCAATATATAGTGTATGTGGATTTTTTAATACACTGTGTATATATTTCAATATGTAATGTATTTCTTTCAGTATATAGAGTATGCAGATTTTTTCAATAGATGGTGTAAGTGTTTCAATATATAGTGTATTTGCTTCAGTACATAGTGTAGGCAGATTTTTCAATGTATTGTGTATTTATTTCAACAGTGTATGTATTTCAATATATACTGTATATGTTTCAATATATAGTGTATTTGTTTCAGTAATTAGTGTATGTAGATTTTTCAGTATGTAGTGTATGTATTTCAATAGACAGTGTATGTATTTCACTATGTAGAGTGTTTGTTTCAGTATATAGTGTATGCAGATTTTTTGCAATATATTGTGTATGTGTTATAATATATAGCATATTTGTTTTAGTAGGTAGTTTATATGGAATTTTTAGTCTGTAGTGTATGTATTAGAGCTGTGCAGGGGCCGAATATTAATTTCCGAATACCATGAATATTATGACTTCCGAATATTCAGAAGCCGTTCACGAATAAAGGACTATTCGGGTGGTATTAGTATTCGGCATCCATCCACCTGCACAGTCCTAAAAGAAAAAAACAAAATCTCCTCCCCAGCCCCCCAAAAAACAGTACTGTCCTCCCCACCATCTAACAGTCAGCAAATCCCACCCTCCTACCCACCCAGCACCCGCAATTTTTATTTTTTTCTGCAGAAATTACAAAATAATAGTTTACAGGAGACCAGCACAACCACCCACATCCACGGCCATCCCTCATCTTATGAAAGTGGGTGACAGTTAGGCACAAGAGTAATCCTAATCCTTCCCTCTCCCCATCAGACACTCCAGTGCTTACTACTCCATCCTACCACCCAGCACCCAATTCTCCTTATTTGGAAAGGCAATGAAAGAACTGTGACAGGCTGGAACAACCTCCCTCCTCCACTGCTGAGTGCCTTCTAATGAATGAAAGTGTGCTGTTGTTGCTATAGTAAAGTCAAGCCAGCAGATCACATGATCTGCTGGCTGACTTTACTATAACAACAAAAGAAAGAGTGCACTTTCATTCATTAGAATGTGCGAGCAGTGGATAGCTGGAGATTGTTCTCTGGACTGGCATGTGGTACTTTTTCATTGCTTTCTCCTAATAAGGAGAAATGTTTGTGGGGTGCGGGGGGGGGAGGGACAGAGTAGTGGGGCACTGCTGTGTCTGCTTCTCTGGCACTTAGTTCTTGTTGTTGATGGGGGCAATGGAGTAGTGTAGTAGGGAAAAGGGCACAGTGTCAGGGGGGCAGTGGCACTGCTTGTTGTTGCTGATGGGGGAGAAGGATTAGGATTTCTATAATGATGTAATGAAATTAGTCTGATCCTCACCCCCCCAGACCATTCCATTGGATCAGTAATCATACTGTATGGATTTAGTGAATATTTCAAGTTACATATAACTGGAATTTTGTTCACTGGCATTTTTATTTATCTATAAAAATCACTTACTGTATTTGTAACATTTTTTTTCATCTCATTTTCCTGCAGGTATCCAAGAAGTTTGCCATGCAAAATAAGGGACCAGATCTTTTATCTTTTCTTCATATTTAGGCATACTATTGGTATGTGCACAAAGGTTATGATTTTTTGTTTTGAATGTGTAAATATAGAAACTGTTACTACTTTACTTAAAATGTCGCGTATGATTAAGGTGAAAATGCTTGTAATAGCCCCATTGGTGGCTCAGATCAGCTGACTGTTTGATTTTAGCATTTAAGTGGTGTTGGTTTAATTTGCAACTTTATTCTCTGATGAAGCCTCCAGTGGGACCTTATTTACCCTTTCACGTACTTGAATATCATGTTCCCCCTCTCCCTCCTACCCACTAGTGAGTACAGGTCCATCTCCTTCAGCCTCTATTCATAGGGCATCCGATGCATACCCTGCACCATCTTTGTTACCCTTCTCTGGACCCCTTCTGTTCCATCAATATCCTTCCTCAGGTGGGGCCTCCAGAACTATACCCCATATTCCAGGTGAGGCCTCACCTTGGACTTATAGAAGGGCATCAGTACCTCCTTCTTCCTGCCTGTTATACCACTCCCACGGCATGCCAGCATTCCATTGCCCTGCCCACCGCTTTGCTGCATTGATTCCCTACCTTGAGGTTATCAGAAATTATAACCCCAGATCCCTTTCCTGCCTGGTTGCCTTTACTTCCTCCTCTCCCAGAATGCAGCTGACTTGCAGGTTATTACATCCTATGTGCATCACAGTGCATTTTTTTACATTAAACTTCAGCTGCCATGCTTCTGACCACCCCTCCATCCTCTTTAGGTCCCTCATCATTGCATCCACCCTGGTTGTGGTGTCCATCCTATTGCAGATCCATTGGGTGGTGAAAAGTAAGGATATTGGTATTGCTTGGTGTTATGGAACTTTTGGCAACGATAAACTAGGCAGCTGCCTAAAAGAAAGTGTGCTTCATATCCTCATTGACAGGTGTGAGTGCGTTTTTTTTCATTTTCCTGAACTGTAAACCTTTCAGAAACAGCACCACCATCCATGCACCCATCACCTTCAGGATTAGGATTTCTCTTTGTTATCTTTCCGATGTTGAGTGCCTGTCACTTAAGTTTATAAGACAGGGCCGGCCGTGGAGGTGAGCGGGTTGTGCCGATCCCCTTTAAAACAATTTTCTGCAGAAAAAAAATAAAAAATTGTGGGTGCTGGGTGGGTAGGAGGGTGGGATTTGCTGACTAGTAGAGGGTGTGGAGGACAGTACTGTTTTTTGGAGGGCTGGGAAGGAGATTTTGTTTTTTTTTTTATCAGGGCTGTGCTGAATACGAATATTTGGCCGAATAACGAATATTTGGCAGCTGAATACTGAATATTCAGAAAAAGGTATTTGCACAGCCCTAGTATGTATCTCAGTAGGTAGTGTATATGTTTCAGTACTTAATGCATTTGTTTCAGTATATAGTGTATGTGGATTTTCAGTACTTAGTATGTGTATTTCAGAAGAGTGTATGTATTTCAGTATATAATGTATGTACAGTATTTCACTATATAATGTAAATATTTCACTATATAGTGTATGTATTTTACTATATAGGCAGATATTCTGAATTATGTCCCTAATGGCTTGCCATAGAGAAGCAATGTTTGTGTAAGTTACTGTGTCAGATAATTTAATACAAATCTATCTCCATCTCTCATGGTGTAGTCCCTACAACACCTTGCAGAATTCATCAACTGTGTGTCATTAGTTACTGTTCCCAAAGCATTCCATGTCATATCATAAAAGTAAATCACACCTGCCAAAACCACAAAATTGCAGTCAGAAAATGTGTCACACTGAATACATGGGAGTGAGAAAGTAACAATCCGTATCAAGCTATGTGAGACAGTAACTCACACAAGCATCTCTTCTTTAAGAGAACTTTTGACAGTGTGCATACTTACAATTTTCTGACTGTGACATGGCAAACTGCAAAGTTCACATTTACAGTACTTACATGTATCAGAAATAAATATATTCTTTAATGCCACTGTAATTGCAACAGTAGCAAATGTAGTTTCACTTCTCATATTTTTTTTAACTTCTTGCAAGACGTGTTCAATTCAGATTGATCACTTGGTTATAAAATCAATAAGAAAACTGGAAATCTGAACTTTGCAGCTTTCCATGTTGCAATAATCTATAAGTATGCAAACTGTCAAAAGTTCTCCCAGAAGCAATGCCTGCCTGAGTTATTGCATCACTGAACACGTGTTGGAGGCATAACTCTCAACCTCTGGACTCTGAAATGAGGGGATCTATGTGATATCGGCGATCACCATTAGGTGATGGCACATCACTGGAAAAATATTTTGGTGATGTACTCCCCAGCACACAGCAACATGGCACCAGGGAGTTGGATTTTTTCATTTTATGCGGGGTTATGCCCCACACCCTCTACTTCAAGATTCTCAACTACAGGGGGGTGCATGTCGGGGGGGTGCAAACACAGAACAAATAAAAATCTGGGCTGGGTGCAACAAAAAGTGCCTGCACCTGAACCGAACCCAGCGCCACTCCCGCCATAGCCCTGTACCCACCCACCATGCCACAGATGCAGATCGGCAGCTCACAGCGGTGCCACCCCCTACAACTCCTCCATCCCCTACCACCTGACACTCAGCATGCTCTCTCTCCCCCCTGTGTGACTAGGCATGTAGCGACAGGATGTCGCTATATTCCGTACCCCCCTCATCCGGTCTCCCACCATCCCCAGTCGCCCTGATGACAGGCGCTGCAGTTGAATTGCCTTTTTGGTAGGTGCCCAGTCACAGTTGCCAAAGTCATGGGATACCTGAAATGAGGGACACCAACCCTTGAAATGTAGAACAATGAGGGACACCACACCCTGAAATGAGGGACACCATGAGGGATATTGCAATTTTGGCACTGATAATGTTTTCAGACATTTTTTTATTATTAAAAGAGCATACAGGCCAGCCCACCAGCACAGCGGTTGGATTCCCGCTATGGCGCCAGTGACCCGGTTCGAATGGACCCGGTCACTGGAGGGCCAGCCAGAGAGGAGAAGGATCGAGTGTCCTGCGACAGCTCTCCTTCTCTGAGGGGAGGGCAGGGGACAGGTCTGATGCCTGCTGGCTTCTAGCGGAGTCTGGGAGCATGGCAGGCTGTACAGTCCAAGTTACCTGGGGGAGGAGCGGGCGTCGGCATATGCCTTGACGTCACCACACTGCCCCCTCACAGAAAACCAGAAAATCGCTCACTGGCCACCTAGATGATGGCTCCCCGCTCCCTTGAGCACCTCCAGTCCTTTTCCAGGGCCTCCTGCTCCTCAGCAGCATCCCCGGTCCTAAATGTAGTGTGTGCTGGGGTCTTCCTTTGCCCTGGTGCCTTCCCCTGGAGGAGGGAGACCCGCCCGGTGATAGGTATACACTGGGATATCCCGGGGGATCGGCTGCGATATGAGGACCTGAGGAGGGCTGGATGAAAGGTCAGTGGGGTGGAGGAGCTTGTGGAGCCCGAAGGTGTGGGGGCCAGTGTGGTATGGGATAGGCGGTATAAACATATCATGCAAAAAAAAAAAAAAAAAGAGCATATAAAGCATGCAAATAGCCTGAAACACAATATACTAGCACCAAAGAATAATCATGTGCATCAAATTACTCATTTCATCTGAAAAAAAGCATTTGTTGACGCTGCATGTTGCTTGCTTATATGTGCTGTTTAAGTATTTGGAAGTGAAAGTGCCATGCCAAAGAACTAAGAACCCCCCCCCCCCAAGACATCCATTGTATTATTACAGCAATCATAACAGCATAGCTCAGTAGAGAAATAAACAGAACAACTAAATCTGCATTATCACAGCAATCCTAAAAGTATCTAATCATTGTTTTGTGTCCACTCCAGAGACCCTGCTGTAATATAAGATGACAGAGGACACTGGGCGGGAGGGTGTGCAACTCTAAAGTCCTGGCAGAGCTCCATTGAGCTTGCTCACTCCCCCCCTCTCTCACTCGCTCATTCTATTTCTCTCGACGCTGCAGGCTGCCCTTTTGTACTGGGCTCCATTGGTGCTTTTTTCTGCACACAATGAAATCCGCAGCAGTCCCAACAGCCCTCCGTTAAGCTTGTTCACTCCCTGTCTCTCACTCACTCATTTTGTTTCTCCCGGAGCTGCAGGCTGCCCATTTGTACTTGGCTCCTGCCTGTGCTGGCATCTTTTGCTGCCCACAAAGACGTTCACAGCTGTCCCGACAGAGCTCCATTGAGGTCGCTCATTCCCCCTCTCTCACTTGCTCATTCTGTTTCTCCTGGTACTGCAGGCTACCCTTTTGTACTGGGCTCCAGCCTGTATTGGTGCCTTTTTCTGCCCACAAAGAAATCTGCATCAGTCCCAACAGAACTCTTTTGAGGTCACTCATTCCCCCTCCCTCACTCACTCATTGTTTCTCCCGGTACTGCAGGCTGCCCTTTTGTACTGGGCTCCTGCCTGCGTTGGCACCTTTTTCCACCCATAATGAAATCTGCAGCAGTCCTGACAGAGCTCAGCTGAGCTCGGTTACTCGCCCTTTCTCATTCGATTTTAATCTGTCCCAAACACTGATTTCCCAAAGCGACTGCACTATTCTGCACTGGAAGCACGGAAACTTATTTTGGACAGGATGTGAAAAATGACAGCTGCACTGTTCATAAGGAGGTATGAAAAAATGCCAGTGTTGAAAATCTGGCGTGAACATTTTACTAATTTGAGAAGTTACAAGGGTACGTGGAAACTGGGCAACACACACTCATAACATAGTCATTTTATGGACTTTCATCACAAAATTTTTAACATAGGCATTTTAGGACCTCTGCTCATGAACAGTGTCACTGTTATTTTCTGAATCTGTCCCGAACACTGATTTCCCACAGAGACTGCGCTATTCTGCTCCACAAGTGCGAAAACACATTTTGGCCAGGATGTGAAAAATGACAGCTGTACTGTTCATAAGGAGGTGCAGAAAAATGCCAATGTTGAAAATCTGGAGAGAAAATATTGCAAATTCACAAAGTTATGAGCGTGCGTAGCAACTGCACAACACATGCTTGTAAACAGTAATTTTTTGATTTTCTCACCTAATTTGCAACATAGGCTTCTTGAGCCCACCTCATGAACACTGGCACTGTCATTTCATTAATCAGCCCCAAAGGTGATTCTGCAGTGACTGCAAAATCACCTTCAGGACTGAATAACGCCATGACAGTGGCTGAATTCATGCGAAGGGGTCCTAATAACCCCATGTTGAAAGTTTGGAGCCAAAATTCCCAAAAATGCCTGAGATATGCACCAAAGTTGAAAAAAACATATTTATGCCATTATACAGCTTACCGGCATTTCCTCAGTTCGCAGTTGACTTTGAAGAGTGCAGATGTGTTCCCGGTCCACCGAAGATTGTCACGCTGGGCTCCGGAGATAAGTATGGGGTTAAGGGGCTGTGGGGAGGCAGGACACACAGAGGGTGGGTGTGGGTTGGGGAGGGAGCAGGGAGACCACGAGGGACTGTTTTCTTTTTTAACAGGTTTAAAAAAAAATTGCAGAATGTTTTTTTCTTTTTCAGGGGCATTCATTATGCTGGAGTGGGCTCCAGCATGCCACCTCAGTATTTTGGGAGGGAAACTGTAGCCGATGGGGAATTGGGCACCCTCGTCAGTACATACCAAAGGGGGTACACAAGAGCCAAGGGGGATGGGGCCCCCCCTCGGCACATAAAGAAAGCGGAGGAAGAACTTATGCCAATGGGGAGTGGGCTCCCCTGTCAGCAAGGGGAAGGGGGTACTGAAGCTGACGGGGATTGGGCACCCCATCTGCAAGCTCTGCAATGAAGGGTTACTCCCTCATTGCAGTGGATGATACTGCAATGACGAGGCAGCCCCTGATTGCAGTGGCTAAAATGTTTCAAGGTGGTGGCACGCTGGCTGAACTAGTGTCAGCAGTAGTGTGCCACCCCATTGGGGAACGCGGGCCAAGCCTCCAAAGGCAGTGGGGGCATTGGCTACAACAGTGCCACACCTCCACAACCTGCTTCTGCAGCAAGCTGCAGCAACATGTTTCTTGTGCATGCGCACAAGCTACATAAAAATAATTTGTAATAAAAATAAAAAGTCCTTTTTTTCTAATGTTCAGTGTTGGATTTTGTAGTTGCTTTCCTTACAGACTCCAAGAATTCTTTCAGCTGATGTGCATCAAAGCAATCTCGATCTTCATTCATTTTCACAGAAATCAATGAATTCAATGTTTTTATGTTTAGACTGTGCCTCAGCTCAGTTTTTTTTTTTTTTTACCATGCTGAAAGCAGGTTCAGGCTCAGCATTTGAATGCGCAAACACAA
Source organism: Neoceratodus forsteri (assembly GCA_016271365.2). Classification (NCBI taxonomy): domain Eukaryota; kingdom Metazoa; phylum Chordata; order Ceratodontiformes; family Ceratodontidae; genus Neoceratodus; species Neoceratodus forsteri. The sequence continues at coordinate 521,667,744 of CM028129.1, forward strand.
GACTGCCATCACAAGTCTATTAAGGAGGTTTATTTCTTCACAGGCTACATTCATTCTTGTGAGCACAGTTCTACAGTACCTGGATGCCTGTGTAGGATCTTGAATTAGATCATCAGTATCTTGGAACTGATACATGGAGAACTGGTCCATCAGCTGACTGGCTTCTTCAGCACTATCTATAGTACCTAAAGTAGTAGCAAGATCAGCTACTGCTTTGGCAGACAGCTGGAGCTGTGAAGCAGGATCTAGAAACAAGCCAGCATTTTCAGTAGCTGATCTCTTATGGGGAATTGTGTTATTTTCCTCAGCACAGTACCATAGAATAATGCAGCCTTTTTATGAATGTTTATTTCTACTGATGTTCCACCTATGCTGTCACTATGTTGTTGAAGGTAGACCTCAACTTCTGGACCAACATGTATGTCATTTTGTGCCAGAAAATTAGCTTGGCTGTCTAGTGCCTTGCAATCATTTTGCTTTAAGAGCTTGACTGCAGCCTCTGATTTTAGAAGTCATCCAGCAAATAACTGCACAATCCTGCACAGATCATTATGTAGGGTCAGCATTTGATTTTCTTGTGCTTGCATTTTAACAATAAATTGATGAGGCTCCAGTGCATATTTCAACAAAAAGAAACATGACTAATTTTGTGGTCTTGTAGGCGCTGACTAATAAGTTCAGCTTTGGCACTCCAAGGTTCCACTGACAAGAAATATAACTTCAATGCATCCCATGTGTTAATCATCAGCTTTATCACCTTGTGAAGGCTAAGCCACCTTGTTGGGATGTGCTGTATTATTTTCATGGGTTCTACATTGACAAACAGGGCAAACTCTTTGAGTAGTTGCTGTCTCTGGGAGCTATTTGAAAAAAGTGGCAATACACATGTGAAATCATCTTCTCAACAGTTACCTTTAAAGCCACAATAGCAGATTTACTACAGATATCTGCCAAATGGCAAGAGACACCCATTATAAAGGACTGTAATTTACAGGGCTCCGCCCCCTGCAAGCCATTCCAGTTAATGTGAGAAAGACAATTTTTTCTCTCAAGGAAAGTATTTTAATTTAAGAATGAAAAGTCCGCTATCCAGAAGTATGGTGGACCATCAGGTGACTCTATTAACTGTAAAGGTGTGTTACTGCATCTTGCACTTCAATGCATTTGTATTGAAGCGCAGGATGCGGTGCTGCACCTTCACAGTTAATGGAGACGTTCGATAGTCTGCCATAATTCTGGGTAGCAGACTTTTCATTCTTAAATTAAAATACTTTCCTGGAGAGAAAAAACTGCGCTTTTCACAAGAAAGTTTAACTGGAGGGTAAGGTTTGCAAGAGTTGGAGCCCCTGCAAATGACAGCTTTCCTTTAACAAGGTTTGGGTTGATTTGTTTCAGTCAGGGCCGAGTTATTTCTCCCAGTCATTGATACTGCATTGTCCAATGAATAGGCAACACGATTGTCAAGGAGAATGCTGAATTTATTTAAAGACTCCATTAAACAGTTAAACATTGGCTCTTTCATCTCCACTGTGCATTCTGGCATGTCCAAAAATCGAATAATGAAGTTTGCCCTTTAAGGGGCAGACAAAATTGTCCTGGTGGACCCTCCCCCAACAGAAATTTGGTTTTCTCAGAAAGGAAGGGGGGAGGGGAGGATGGGGGGAGGGTGGACAGTGAGAGTCATAGGGCAAGGGATAGGTTTCAGTGTTGAGGGGGGAGGAGCCAAAAATTGAGCAGGAAGAGGATAGGTGAGGGTATAGGTAGGAGGTTCCAAATACAGGTGATATAAGGAGCAGCACAGAGGCATATAGCCTCTTTTGCTGGAAATTTTGTTGGATTTAGTTTAACATAAGCACAACACATCAGATTGGCTTTCGACCTAGGCTGGAGGTTTTTTAAGGCACCAGCCTGCTGAAAGGTTTGCGTACAAGGAGTTTTTCAGAAGGTAAGCAAAAAAAACAAATTATTGTATCAGAAGTTGGAGGGCAACAATTGAGATGAAGTGCATTTAATGTTTTGCTAGCAAAAGCTAAGAGGTAGATCATAAGAGGCAATAGAGCACATGCATTGAACAAGTCGTGGTTTAAGCTGGCCTGGGGGCTGCATGGGCTGAGGGCCTGTATTGTTACTAACCTTGCACAGCCTCGGGCTGTTGATACTGGGAGCGAGAAGCTCATTTTGTGTCGGCATTGTGAGCGATGATAGGAACCATGGCTAGAAGGCTTTGGGAGGGCAGCTGGGGAAGGAGAACCAAGTTTTGCTTGTGTGGCGGGGGGTTTCAAGGTCGCAGAGCAAAGAACCAGTGGTTGCTGTTTTTCCTAATACAGAAAGCTTCACGATAATGCTTACTGAACATAATCTAATTGGGGACATGTTTAGAAGTTTTCCTTTTACCATTTTATGTCTTTTTCCAATTTTCTTTGCTATAAAATGGAACAGCATGACAAAAGACTGAGTCAGGTCAGGTGTTGAGGGCCAGTACATGGCCCGTGCTGGGGAATAATGCAAGGTTTACAAGGGGAGGTTTGTTCATTGCAAGGAAGGGAACATGCGCCACAGGAAAGAGAAAGGGAGTGTTTGTTTAACAAAAGAAGGGGCCAAAATACAGCCAGTGGGAGGGCCTAGCGAAGGAAGCCACACGGTCAGCGGAATGGTGTCTGATGTCACACCGCATGGCAGGGCCATGCAGGGGGATGCAGGAGGTGATGCAGTTTACAGCAAATGCATTTCACTAAAACTGGATGCTTTTGATTTCTGTTATCCTGTTGAGACCTGATGGGAAGCGCTTTTTGACAATAAACTTTTCCTCAGCATAATTTGAACAGAAAAGCGTACATTCTGGGATATAAAAAACAAGGTTTAGAGCTGCTTTAGGTTAATTTCCTCCTGTATTTTTCCCATTCAAATTAGATTTGAGGTAAAATACGGTAAACTGCTGTTGCATGTAATGTGTTCTTTCGAGATTAAATACTATTTTACATTTCAAGTCTGTGATTAAGAATGCAACAGTTTCATTGGGACACGTGTTTTGTTGCTGGGGGGACTGCTGATTGAATTGGGTTTTTAGAAGGTTTAAAGTAAGGTGGGCGCGAACGAAAGCCATATGGTCGGTGAAATGGTGTTTGACGTCACCATACCTCTCAATCTTTTGTCCCCCAAATGTGGAACATTTCCTCTCAGAATGTGGAACAAATGAACAAAATGTGGAACACTTAATCAAATCTTTGCCTAGGAGCCTCAGAACACTGTTAAAATGTTTGCATTTGTGTTCAGAAAGTCTGTTATTAATTGATTAATATATTTTTGCATCATTTACTATAGATTTTTGCTTTAAAATGTTGATACTGAATGTGGAACAAGTCCTCACAATGTGGAACAGGGAGATTTTGTGAAGTAAAATGAGGAACGTTCCTCATAATGTGGTACAGTTGAGAGGTATGGACGTCACAGCGCATGGTAGGGCCGGCCTCTCACAAGGAAGAGACAGGGCCACAAGCCTCGGGAGGCACAGAGCAAAATGGGAATGAAGGGGATCCCCAGGTTGGGCTGCTGGGGGTTTCAAGTTCTGGAAAGACGGCAGTTTAAGTCTGTGGAAGGAATTTAAAGTGGGATGGGAAGTTCTGAGTGGGGTGTTATTGCCTCAGAAGTCAGGGAATAGCTGCTAGAGGGGGTCTTTCAGGCCTAGGGAGCCCCTGAAGATGGCGGACGGCCTACCAGTCGGGATAGGGGGAGGAAAGAAAAACAAAAAACAATTGATATAATGCATAGGTGCATGGCTGTTATAGGACTGTATAGAGCTGGCACTAACAATGAGAACTTGTCAGTTTATCTCCACAATTTGTACAGGTACGTTGGTTGAAGAGATGACACCAATGAAGAACAGGCCATCAAAAGAGGAGACCCATAAGGAGATTGTGGAGTTGGCGAGAAGGCCAACATGATGTGGCAGCTGGATGAAGGAAGGGAACCTGAGATGTTGGGGAGAAGAGGAAAGCGGAAAAGTGGAAAAGGGAAAAGGGGTGATGGGAAAAGACCGGCGGGGAGGCCATGCAGTCTAAAGAGGCCATAATCACCACCAGTGGCTCCTCCTTGGCCAGTCAGCCTTGTACCACCACAACCCTGTTTACTAGAGCTGTTAGTATCTCGCCCAGAGCCAGTTCCCGTTCTGGTACCAGAACCCATGCCGGAGTTTTCGGCTGTATTGGTTCCACCACCCTCCTTGCCTCAGCCAGTTATCTCAACAAAGGAGCCTGGAGTGTCCCACCCCAGTGACATCAGACTGCATGTAACAGAGAGGCCTGCAGGTAGTGTATTAGGATCAGTAGGCGATAGTATCAAAGAGTATATTGGACAAATTATAGCTGCTCTTGGGACAGGCGAGTTGGGGCAGATGGAAACAGCAACGGCAGAGATCAGGTTAGATAAGGAAACTCTGGGAGGGGTGGAGAAGGGGACAGAAGGGGTGGGGAAAGGAACAAGGGAAATAGGAGTCCCAGGAATGAGAATAGGGGAACATATGCCACTGGCCACAAAAGAAAAAACATGGAAAGGAGAGTATGTGGACGTATTTGCTTTAGTGAGTAGAGAAGCAGCAGCCAAATATGAGGAAACAGAGAACATAGGTGAGAGAGATGGCAGGGCTGGGGTACTATTGAACAAGAAGGAGGATGGTAAGTTTACAAAGGAAAGACGGGATGGGTAGTTCATGGGTTTTGCCACATACTCAGCCATAGTTATGGAAAAGCCAGAGATGGGCATCCCTCTGATCACGTATTCCCTGATCATAAGGAGGGTGAAGGCAAAAGGGGGGGGTGGGGTGGATATATTATGACAAATTCTTTCAGCAAAGGATGGCAACATATGGGAATGCTAGATGGGACACGAAACAGTTAGATTTGTGGATGGATTATATTACTGATCAATCCACTCCAGAGGGGGAGATGGGGAGAGGGGCTACCCCAGAAGTGTTGCTGGGGATACAACAGGGTCTTTGTTCATGGCCACAATGTCGATTCAGGCACCCATGCCCGAGATGTGGGGGTCCCAACCAACGGCAAGATGTGGACAACATGGACTCAAGGGAATCAAGTGGGGAGAACAAGTGCAGTCCACCAGCCCTTTTGGGATGGGCCAGGGTACAGGGGGCAGGCATGGAGTAGAGGGTTAAGAGGCAGGGGTTATGGGGCAGGGGGACCCAGTCATATTTAGGAGAAGAGGAGGAGGGGGAGAAATGGAGGGGGGAAGTAGGGATCGGGTGGGGGGAGGTACAGGGAACAGGGAACATTTCAAGGCTGCTAAAACCCCCATCAAGATAAAGGCCTGGGAAAAATGGCTGAGACATTATCCGGATAGCAGGACAGCAGAAACAATAAAAGGGGGTTTTAGAACAGGTTTCCCACTACAATGTAGAGGTCTTAGACAGGCAAGGGAGGCAAATAACTTGGGGTCCATCAGGAGAAAAGAAGCTATTTTAAAAAGAAAAATAGAGAAAGAGAAGGACGTGGGGAGGGTTGAGGGGCCGTACCCGGTCCCTCCCTTGGACAACCTTAGAATTTCTCCTTTGGGTTTAGTACCCAAAAAACAGCAAGGGGAGTAGAGGGTGATTCACCATCTCTCTTTCCCAGAAGGAGAGACAGTCAATGACTTTATAGGAGAAGAGCACAGTAGAGTGACCTATGCAACATTGGAGGAGGCAGTGCAGATTATCAGGGCAACCCCTGATGCATGGCTGGCCAAGACAGACATAGAATCAGCTTTTCGGTTGCTGCCAGTTTGGAGGGAGGACTGGGATTTATTGGGTTTCAAAGTTGAGGACCAGTATTACTTTGACAAGGCCATGCCTATAGGTTATTCTATAGCCTGTGCTACATTTCAGAAATTTAGCACGTGTCTGCAGTGGATCTTCCAACAAAAAATGGGTTACAAGGCTGTTATACACTATTTGGATGATTTCTTATTAGTTGGCAGTGGACGCAGGGAGACAGAGATGATGTTAGCCAGTTTTCAAGAACTATGTGGTGAACTAGGAGTGCCACTGACACTGGACAAGACAGAAGGGCCCAGTAAAGTAATGGAGTTTTTGGGGATTGAGGTAGATGCATAGGAGGAAGTGTTCTGGCTACCAGACAGTAAAGTACAGAAGTTAAGAGGGCTGATTCAGGTACATACTAGCAGGTGGCGAGTGCAGTTAAGGCAGGTACAACAGGTACTGGGACATCTTAATTTTGCTTGTAGGGCAATTGGACTGGGAAGGACATTTACAAGGTGGTTAGCAAGGGCCACGGCAGGGGTAATAAGACCACATCACTGGGCTGACATAACAAAAGGGTGAAGGAAGATTTCCCGTTGTGGGAGGAATTTCTAAGAAGCTCTAATGGCGTTCATTTGGCAGCATGATTGGGTATATAAAACGGACTTAGAGTTGTATACGGATATGGCAGGGGGACTAGGAATGGGGGAGTATTTGAGAGGAGAATGGTTTTCAGAGCCATGGCCAGCAGATTGGGTAAAAGATGGGAGAACGAAGGATATCACATTGCTGGAAATCATGCCAATTTGGGCCTGCACCCTAGTGTGGGGGAGAAGCGTTGCAGAATCAGAAGATTACATTTTGGTGCGACAATAAGGCAGTGGTGGATGTTCTTAACAATAGGGGAGCGACATCAGATACAGTCATGAGGCTGCTGAGACAACTAGTGCTGAGAGGTTTGCAATTGAACATGTGCTTCAGAGCCAGGCACATAGACTGGGTGAGGAATATCCTAGCTGACAGCCTTTCCTGTCTGCAGCTGGATCAGTTCCAGGCACTGGCACTGACAGCAGAGGAACAGAAAATGGCCATTCCAACGAACATCTGGGACATTGGCAAGAGGGAGACTGAGTGCTGTTTTGCAACTCATGGGTACCAAGGACCTTGAGGGCCTATGAAGGTGCATGACGGGCATTGCAAGCATTCAGGGGAAGTACACCACATGGAGGTAAGTGGGCCAGTTTAAGAGGAGCAGTTAGGGAAATTTGCGGTAGACCGGTGGGGAAAAAGAGATGGCTCACAACATGGTGGGCATGTATCTAGCAAGGATCAGCTTAGTCTGTAGCTTGAAAAGGTGGAATGATCCCATGAAATCAATGCTTATTCAACGAGTGATGCAAGGTTGGAGTAAGATGAAACAAGGGGTCAAGGATATCAGGCTCCCAATAGCAGACCAGTTATTAGACAAGTTAGGGGGGAAATTGCCTGCAATCTGTAAGTCAAAGGACTAGGCACAGCTGTTTTATATGATTTACCTAGTGATGCTTGCAGGGGCCTTAAGAGTGACTGAAGCGGTGGGACACGGCAGGAGAGGAGAAGAAGGGGGCTTGGAATGGGGAGATATAACCTGGGGAAAAGGTACGACACAACTCATAATTAAAAGATCCAAGATGGATCAGGAAGGAAAGGGGAATGTGGTGACCATTAGGGCACACCTTGACAGGAACCTGTGCCCAGTAAAAGTTTTGTGGGCCTATGCCGCAGAGCGTTGTAATAAGGTAGGGTGATTATTTGTGCATGGGGATGGGAAGAAGGTGACGAGTTATTAGGTAACAGTCATACTCAAAGAAGGTAAGCAGGTTCTTGGGGAGGATCCAGCTAGGCATTCTCCCCATTCCTTTAGAGTAGGAGCAGCGTCAAAATGGGTGGCAGATGGGGAGCCAGTGGCGAGAATGTTGGAAATGGGATGCTGGTGGTCGTCCAGTTACAAAGAGATATATTTGGGCTTTGAATGAATGATATTAACATGTCATCTACTGTTTGTTTTGCAGGTACAGCATTAAGAGTTGGGAGGATAAGGGGGCAGTGATAAGGGAACAGGAAAAATGAACAAAGGAAAAAGGCAGGAATGAGATAATAAGAGATATTTTATTTAATTAAATAGGTGGAGGGAGTACCACAGAAGTATAGATCTGTGGGCACTCCTACATTTACTGGGCTAAAAGAAGAGCGGAAAAGAAAGCCATGGGAAAACAGCTCTACCAATATGTCAGACAATGTAGGCTGGTATGGCGTGGAATACAAGGGATGAGATGGGTGCAAGTACTTCTGACCCTGAGAGAAATGAATGAGAGGCGATCCAAACGAGATTTAATTATTATACACCTCAGGGTAATGATATCTGGGGGAAGCCATGGGTGGATACTTATTTATGGGTCAAACAGGATCTTGAGAGAATAAAACAATGGTGGCCCGGGGTGAGCTTGGCATGGTCAGACATGATACCAAGGAGGGCGTGGAGACATGAACTCAGGCCACGTGGCTGTGGACAGGGCCAGAAGAAAGATGAATAGAAGGGTTGGGGCATTGGCGAAAAGCATGGGAGGTCATGTGATATTAAGGGGTGGAAGAGTGGGTAGAGGATTTTTATAGATCAGATGGGGTGCATTTTTTGGACCTAGCAATAGACATGTTCACTACTGAGATGATGGGTTTTATTGAGGCCTAGACGAGACAGGAAGGAAAATGAAGGAGGGGAAGGAAGCAAAGGAGGAAGGCCAGTCATCCAACTCAAGCTGGAGACAGGCTATGGGGAAAAAGGGTGAGGAAGGAGGGAAGGGGGGAATGATAATGGAATATGAGGATAAAAAGAAGCAACAGAAGGAGAGAAAAGCGGTCTCGGTTTTCACCGTTACCTACAAGAGAAGAAGAGAAGAAGTCACCCAGGTTTTCACCTGGAGAGGTGAGAAGAAGAGGAAGAAAAAGGATGGATTGATAGATATTGATATGTATTTCAATGAAAACAAGGGTTTTTGTAAAAGACAATAATGATGAATGGCGATGGAATTGTAAATAAGAAATGTGAAATAGAATAAATTGATTGCCAATCTGAGCACAACAACACGCAAGTTGTCTGTCTTGTTTTTTTGGGGGGAGAATCCAGGACAATGAAGTTTGACCTTTAATGGGCAGACCAAGTTGTCCTGGTGGACCCCCCCACAGAAATTTTGTTTGCTCAGAAAGGAAAGGGGGGAGGATGGAGGGGAGGGTGGACAGTGAGAGTCATAGGGCAAGGGATAGGTTTCAGAGGTGAGGGGGGAGGAGCCAAACATTGAGCAGGAAGAGGATAGGTGAGGGAATAGGTAGGAGGTTCCAAAATACAGGGGATATAAGGAGCAGCACAGAGGAATACAGCCTCATAGAAACATAGAAACATAGAATTTGATGGCAGATAAGGACTGCTTGGCCCACCCAGTCTGCCCATTTCCCTACCTAATGGATAAGCTGAAGATCCTAGTTAACCAGCAGCCTACTTCTTCCTACCCCCACCCCCTAAATTGCCTTATGACTGTCCCATGCATGTTTGAATTCCACCACTGTTTTGACTCCACAACCTCCTCCAGAAGGCTGTTCCATGCATCCACAACCCTCTCTGTGAAAAAAACTCCTTAAATTACCTCTGAGCCACCCCATCTTCAAATTGTGCCCCCTGTTCTTGCACACCTCTGTTTTTGAAAGATGCTACCCTCTTGGACTTTGTTGATTCCCTTGAGGTACTTGAAAGTTTCTATCATGTCCCCTCTCCCTCCTTTCCTCGAAGCTATACATATTAAGCTCCTTAAGTCTCTCTTCATATGTCTTCTGGTGCAGACCCTGCACCATTTTAGTTGCCCTCCTCTGGACAGCTTCCATCCTGTTTATGTCTTTGCTGAGATTGGGTCTCCAGAACTGCACGCAGTACTCCAGAAGGGGTTTCACCAGCTGTCTGTACAGAGGGATAATAACTTCCTGTTTTCTACTGGTGATGTCTCTCCCTATGCATCCCAGTATCCCCCCAGCCCTCCTTGCTGCCCTCTCACATTGCTTGCCCACCTTTAGGTCATCTGATATGACTACCCCCAGGTCTCTTTCCATTTTTGTTGTTGTTAGTATCTCACCCCCATTGTGTACTCTTCCCCTGGGCTTTTGTTTCATAGGTGCATTACCTTGCACTTCTTAGCATTGAATCTAAGCTGCCATACATTTGACCATTCCTCTAACCTTGCCAAGTCCCTCTCATCCTTTCCACCCCACCTTGTGCATCAACCTTTGTAGATCTTTGTGTCATCTGCAAAGAGACATACTTTTCCTTCAGTCCCTCTGCAATGTCACTTATAAAGACATTGAAGAGGACCGTCCAATACTGAACCCTGCAGTACCCACTAGTAACCCCTTTCTTCAGAGTGGACTCCATTTACTATTACTCTCTGTGTCCTATTCTCCAGCCAATTCTTTACACAGACTGTCATCTTGGGACCCACTCCCAGGCTGGCTAACTTGTATATTAATCTTTTGTGTGAGACTGTGTCAAATGCCTTGTTAAAGTCTAGGTAGACCATGTCCATAGCCCCTCCCTGATCTACTACTTTGGTCACCCAGTCAAAGAAATCTATCAGATTTGTCTGCCATGACCTTCCTGCTGTGAATCCATGCTGGCTTGGGTCCTGTGCCCCTCTGGCCTCTAGATACTTGACAATTCTTTCCTTCAGAGTGATTCCATCATTTTCCCTATCACTGAGGTTAAACTAACAGGTCTGTAGTTTCCTGCTTCTGCCTTGCTCCACTTTTGTGAAGGAGAATCACATCTGCCTCCTCCAGTCCTCGGTACCACCCCATCCCATGATTTGTTAAAGAGGGTAGTCAGTGGTGTCACTAGTTCTACCCTTAGTTCTTTTAGAATTCTGGGATGAATCCCATCAGGCCCCATTTCCTTGTCCACCTTCAGTTTTAAGAGTTCTTTCAGAACCCTTTCTTCTGTAAATGGGCTGGTATCAACTTCTGTATCCAGAGTGTTTCTACTGTTTGTTTTAGGTACCTCCCCCTCTTCATTTGTAAATACTGAGCAAAAATATTTGTTTAGTATCTCTGCCTTTTCACAGTCACCCTCTGCCCACCCTCCTCCTCCCCTTTATTAAGCCTCACTATCCCTCCCTTGGTCTTCCTTCACTCCCTGATGTACCTATAAAAGGTTTTATCCCCCTTCTTAACTGAGTTGACTATCTTTTCCTCAGTTTGGGCCTTTGCTGTTCTGACTGCCTTCCCAGCTTCCTTTTGCTTTAACTGATACAGTGCTCTGTCCTGCTCCTTCTGTGATTCCTTGTACTTCCTGAATGCTTTCTTTTCTCTTGAACCTTCACTGCCACTTCCTTTGAGAACCATAATGGTTTCTTACATCGTTTCATTTTGTTTATTTGCTTCACACAAAGGCTTGTTACCTCTGTGATGGCAGTTTTTATTATTCCCCATTGTTCTTCCACCCCTCCTTCCTGCCCATTTGCTAGTGCATTCCTTAGGCACTCACCCATTTTGGCAAAGTCAGCCCTCCTAAAGTCCAGTACTTTTGCCTTTGTATGGCTTGACTCTATTGCTGTGTTTATTGTGAACCATACTGTTCGATGGTCGCTAGTTCCCAGATGGCTACCCACTTCTACATCTGTGATCCTCTCTTCATCTCCATTTGAGGGAACCAGGTCTAAGATTGCTCCCTCTTGAGTGGGCTCCAATACTAGTTGTCTAAGGCATGCCCCCTGTAGAGCATCTAGAATAACCCCACTCTTCAAAGTGGCTGCTGCAACTGCACTGCAGTTAACATCTGGCATATTCAGATCACCCATCAGCAATATCTCCCCTTTTTCTGCCATTCTAAGTATACTTTCTATCATTTCCTTCTCCATTTCCTCCCCCTGAGAAGGAGGTCTGTATTCAACCCCTGTGCGGATTGTGGTGCCATTGCCGGTCTCCAAATTTACCCACAGTGCTTCTTCTCCTCCCTGTTTACCCTTTTGTTCTGTTGCTTTGATTCCTTCCCTTATGTAAAGAGCTACTCCTCCTCCTTTTTTACCCTCCCTGTCCCTCCTGTAGATTGTGTATCCTGGTATGTTTACGTCCCAGACATGATTTTGTGTGTACCATGTTTCTGTGACTGCCACGATATCCAGATGTTCCTCCTTCATCAAGGCCACTAATTCAGGAAGCTTGTTACTCAGACTACAGGCATTGGTACTCATTGCTCTCCATTTTTTGATGGCTTTACCTTCTGTTGCAGCATCCCCCACTGACCTTTCAAGCTCTGTCTTTTTCTCATTTAGTACCCTGTTTTGTAGGGAGAGGCTGGGATTTTCCTGCTGCTTATCAGTGCCTCCCCCATTGACTAGTTTAAAAGCTTGCCAATGAAGCATTTAAACCGATTGCTCAAAAGACTTGTTCCCTTCCTGGACAGATGCAGACCATCCTGCCAGTATAGGCTGGTGTCCCTCCAGGTGGCACCCCAGTCCCCAATGAAGCCAAACCCCTGTGCTCCACACCATTTTTTCAACCATTCATTAAACTGCATGGTGCAAAGTACCCTCGCCTCACCCATGCCATTGACAGGCAGCACCTCTGAGAAGGATACTGTGTGTGCTACTTGTCTTAGGCCCCTCCCTAATTCTACAAAGTCCTTCTGCACTGCTCTAATCTCATTATGAGCCAAGTCATTTGTCCCTAGGTAGACAATGACATCCAGCTCAGACTCCCGTGCAGCTGTTCTCGTGATCCTGAGGATGAGCTTCCTGTCCCTCCAAGCCATGGCACAATGCAGGCACCTTACTTCAGTTTTCCCTGCTCCCCCCAGTTCTATCCCCTAATAATTGAGTCCCCACCAGGAGCTGCTTCCTTTCCCTGTGGTGTCCTCTGCCACCTTCCTGTGGGCCTCCCTTGTGACAGTTGTCCTCAGCCTCTTTAGTCTCCTCTGTGGGTGCATCCATAGGGGAGTTATGCTCCCCCAGAATGGTGTATGGATTGTGGAGTGGAACAACTGACTGGGTGTGCATCTGTTCCACCATCCTCACCCTCCCTGAGCCCACTGTGGTCCAACTGCTGTGCTTTCTTCACAACCTCTTAGGTAGTGGTGGTGGTGGCTCTGGTGCTCCCTGGATGGGGCAAGTTCCTTCCTACCATCCAGTGTGGCCTGGGGAAGGTTCCTTACTACTGTCCAGTGTGGCCTGGAAGATGGGCAACTTCCTCCCTCAGGGCAGAGAGTTGTCTGCAAATAGGCAGCATCTCAGCCTCCAGAAAGACTCCCGGAAGACTGCTGCCCCACAGCCATTACATTACACTACTCCCCACATGTTTATCTACTTTTGTGTGTGTGTGTGTGTGTGTGTGTGTGTGTGTGTGTGTGTGTGTGTGTGTGATTGGTTTGTTATATAGAAATATATATATATTATACAATGTGTATGCTTATATTGTCAGTGCAGTGTGCTAGAGAGGATATGACAGTGATATGCACCTTGCACTCTTGAAGAAATGATGTCAGAACCCCAGGTATAAAGGAACTATTTCCAGGGGTAGGTGGGGTGAGGGGTGGGAAGGGGTTGTGCCTAAACTGTGCCCTCACAAAACAATCAGCTAAAAGCTCTGACCCACCACTGCGATGAGTGCCTTCCTGTCAGCAAGATGCCCTACACAACAATTTGACAGAGAAAATACCCTGCTAATCAAACAGACAAAAATCCAGACATCCAAGTCAGACACAGGTAAACCTCCCCAGCCCCAAAACAGCCTGGTGGTTTGTGCTCTGAAAGCAGTCAGCTCCAAAATAAGTCAGCTGTGCTTTAAACTCTTCCTGCACTGAAAATCTTAAGAATTGGAACAAAAGTAAAGCTAGATCCACCTCCCTCTATTGCTTGAAAGACTGTCTTTTCCTGATAATTCTAAGTTCCTTATTTCACCTTTCAGTTAGAAGTAGCATCCACCTGCAGAATATCTGCTACAAACCAAAGACAATTGTAAGGTTCACCTCCCTCTGTTGTGAGCACAACTCGCTTTCTTGCAAATCCTATGTTCAGTATTGCAGCTTCCAGCCAGATGTAGCTTCACCTGAAGTATATTAGCTGTTCTGATGAGTTTGCTATAAAGCACTTGCTTATAATATTATTGTTCTCAGGTCTGTTACCAAAGCTATTGGCTGATAAGTAGCTATGATGTAAGCACTTCCTGACACAGTCTGGTCTGGCCTTTTAAGGCACACACAGATAAACACAAAAAACAGTTTCCACCCCCTAGGGCACTGTCTGGGTCAAATACACAGCCTGTACCTGCACTTACTTCAGGACTTATGACAAATTCTTAGCCCAGGGTTTAAACTCTTCCTGCACTGAAAATCTTAAGAATTGGAACAAAAGTAAAGCTAGATCCACCTCCCTCTGTTGCTTGAAAGACTGTCTTTTCCTGATAATTCTAAGTTCCTTATTTCACCTTTCAGTTAGAAGTAGCCTCCACCTGCAGAAAAACTGCTACAAACCAAAGACAATTGTAAGGTTCACCTCCTTCTGTTGTGAGCACAACTCGCTTTCTTGCAAATCCTATGTTCAGTATTGCAGCTTCCAGCCAGAGGTAGCTTCACCTGAAAAATATTAGCTGGAAATTTGGTTGCCTCCCACTCACCTGTCAGAAGGGAATGTGGGGAGCGGAGTTTGGGGGGGAGGTATGGACTGTCAAAGGTGGATGGCAGATGGAATCTGGGGTGGACTATAATGGACTGCCACAGGTGGATGGCAGAGGGAAGAAAGGGGGAGGAAGGAGGGGCAGGGGGAATGATAAGGGAATATGAGGATAAAAAGAAACAACAGAAAGAGAGAAAAGCAGTCTCGGTTTTCACCGTTACCTACAAGAGAAGAAGAGAAGAAGAGGTCACCCAGGTTTTCACCTTGGGAGGCAAGAAGAAGAGGAAGAAACAGGATGGATTGATAGATATTGATATGTATTTCAATGAACACAAGGGTTTTTGTAAAAGACAATAATGATGAATGGTGATGGAATTTGTAAATAAGAGATGTGAATAGAATAAATTGATTGCCAATCTGAGCACAACACGAAAGTTGTCTGTCTTGTTTTTTTTTTGGGGGGGGGAATCCGGGACAATGTTCTTTTGCAGGCTGCCATCAAAATATCCCACTAAAATTACCAGCAGTTTAATATCACCAATATCAGTACTCTGATCAAGTTACACAAAATGGTACCTCTTGACACATTTTGGCCACATCACTTTGATATTTGGGACCTAGAACGTCTCTGGCAGTGCAGCTAATTTTTGTGGCTTCAAAGTTCATTTTCTTCACAGTTTCTGGGTCTCAGTAGTGCTTCTTAATAAATTTTATAATGTGGTCTGTGCAAGAAAAGGATAAGTTGTGCTCTTCCAGCAAACTGACAAAAGCCACCTCTGCCTCTGTCACCTTGGATGTAGTCTGTGTGTGGAAGAAATCACTCGCCTGTCTCCCAGCAGCTTGCCTTGCATTCTGCTGATGCTTCTCAGACTTTTCATGCCGCACAACATCATGACATCCACCATGGCTTACTGTAAAACTGCATCCACAGTTCTTGCAGGAAGCAAATATCTGTCCCCGTCAACTCTCACTGACCCAGTTGAACTCTTTAGCCCAGCTGTTCTGGAACACTGAGTATCTCTTTTGCTTCTTTTCTGGCATACTTCTACCATCTTCTATTCTCTTTCTCTTCTCTGGAGTCGAAACAGTATTGCCCACAGTGCAGTCATTTCCGCTCAAGTTTTAAATCTAAAAAATGGTATAAAATATCCAAAAATAAAAAAAGTGCGGGTCAGGACCCAGGGTGTTGTGCATTACATTCCATTATCATCAAGTCTGAAATGTTTTGGTGATTATGGTCTGCACTCACAGTCTGTAGCCAATGAGCTACACATGTTCTTAGCTTAAAAATCATTGAGGTAAATTCACTGGAACCATTACTTAAGGACCCAGCTGTGGAAGTTTGCCTTGATGTGGTGGTTGGTTGCTTCAGAGATTCATTTAGAATCTCTGGGAACAAAAAACTGAAAAGTAACTGACCTCTAGTCACAGCAGTACTACTGCATTTTTACCTATACATTTATTGTATTTTACATTATCTCCATTTGAACCCATATTACCATTTAACACTTTCACATCGGAAATAATAAATGTAGTTCTCCTTTTATTATTTTGAATGCAAATAAACACTTTAGCTCAGATTTTGTGCCTCAGAATGGAGAGAAATCTGGAAGGCGATTAAGGGACAATCTAAACAAAAAATATGCTTACTTCACCATTACAAAGTGCTGCTGCTGCTTAAGCAAATAAAGAATACCCAGGCAGGTAAATTTAATACTGCTAATTGCTAAAATTTGACTAAGTACAGTACAATCACATAATAGGCAGTTAAAGTTTAGCAACAGGGCCAGGCAGGGGCTAAGTGGCTTATACATATACTACAGCACATTTCATCAGACACACAGCATTACATAAGGATTCCAAAATAAAGCAACCAACCTGCCAGACTACATATATGGGTTAAATCTAAACATATGCCTCTCTCTAGAGGTGTGTCACAGTAAAAAAATAGTCACAAAACTAAGCACAGAACAACATAAAAAGCTTTCCTTGCCTCTGGTTAGGAGTTAGCCATTCAGTTATAAATGTCTAAATAAATGCCTTCGAGATGGGCTCCTCATAAAGCAATGTACCCCACCTGCCCCATGCCACAGATACTAACAAACTCTGCGTGTCTGCACTGTGATTGAAAAGGAACAAAATGTACAAAACAAACATTTTTCGTAAGCTTTGTAGCTGCCTGCACCATCACATCACTCACCTCATTTTCTTTTGAAACTAATTACATGACTTTTTTAGCAAATAAAAGTTTGTACACTCCATGGTGTGTGTGTGTGTGTAATGTAATGAGGCTCCAATCTTTTCTATAAACAATCATTCAAAAAATATTTTTAAAGAACAAGGGGTGGACCAGACCAATACAAGTTTTATTTTCCTGCTTAATCCTTCGTCCATCACTTTGTAGTTTTTTCTGGAACAAAAATGGGTTAGGTCAGGATGTGGGCCTTTGACTCAACACACCAGTGCACTGGCTACATCTCTCAGTCTCTTACTTTTTATTAACGTAGCACACAACCAAACTCACTGTACACAATTGGGTGTGGGCTGTTTTCAATACACAACAAGCACGCTTTGGTGGCCTAGGCCCTAGCAATTTTATTTTGATCTTTTCATTAATGCTGCTTGTTCTGTATCAGTATCAGTAACAGTAACTTAATGAAAAAATGGCACAGAATGAATCCTTGCCCAGTTACCCCATCTTTGTGACTTGTGTCCACCACACATGAAGCTACTAACAATTTATAGGCATTTATATGGTTCTAAGCACTGAAATTCTGTTTGAAAAAAGCAAAATGCTCTATGTTGGGTTCTGAAATTTAAAGAGAATGCTTAGCCACTAAGATGGGGCTAAGGGGCTTATTTTTTACCTTACCGACTATTCTTATACCATTTAAAAATGGGCTCACTCTGTGCCATATTTCATATTCCCCAAAAACAATGTTCGGACTAACACATTAAAAGTTTCATTGTATTTTAAAGTTGTATGCCATTTTTCATATCCCCCAAAGCCCAAAACAAAGATCATGGCAGAGCTCACATCACAAATTTCAGTATATTCAGTCAGTTCCATTTTTTTCATATCCCAGTACATTCACATCAAAGCAAAGTTTCACTATGCACTGCAGTACGTTCAAGTTCTATTTTGTATTCCATTTTCATCATACCCTTTTTATACCCCACCCCCAAACAAAGTTCAAGTTCAACATCGAAAGACTAGAACACAGCCTGGGACATTTCAGTTATCAGTTCTCTCTGAGTACTAACAAACATATGTGTACTACCTTTACCTTCCTGGTTCCTGCCACTCCACTCGATTTGTCTTGGTCTTCTCCTGGGCAAGAGTAGGGCTGGGCAACTGAGGCTGGCTCTGTGACTTGGCTGGACTAGATGTTCCTTACCCTTTTCAGAATGGTCGACGATGGTGACTGCTACCTAAGGCTGGGGGCTTTGATTCAACTGAGGGGTGAACTAAATTGTTTTTCCGCTGGCTTTCTCGCCAGGCTCCCTTAATCATTGCTGCAGCTGTTCTGTCTGGCTCTGGAAGGAGTCCTCCTCAAAACTTGCTTGTTTGTGAGTCAGATGACTCAAGTTGCTGTGTTAGCTTAGTGGGCTGCCTTAGTCTGCCCACAATACTGCTGCTTGCTTCTGGTGGTCTTCCCCACTGAGGATGGCTCTTTTCTTTACTTCTTTTTCTGTTTGATTTCACCTAGAATTGCCACCACTGGCCCTGCTGCAAAATGATCCTCTCTGCCCCTCGCTCAGTAGGTCCGACTGTCGACTCCCCTGTTCCTCTTTGGGTGCATCCAGTGCATCTCTCTTCTTTTGCTGGGCTGGCTGGGAGGCTTGCGCTGTGATTTGCTTAATTTATAGCACCTTTAAACAAAGGGTGTCATCACACACTGAAGGAGGTGTGAAGCGACAAAATTTGAAACCTTCAGCCAGTTTTCTGATTGGCCAATGGAGCGCCAATGTGCTATGAGCCACAAGACATAGAGTCAGCTGAGGAGAACTACTCTGCACCTGCCTATCCTCCGAACTCTCCACCCCCAGGCACCACATCTCTGACTTGCCCTCCATGCTTGCTCCCAGATGGGGTTCCAGATCAGTTCAGTACTGCTTGAAGGACCTGCTGATGGAAGCGCACATGATCCTCATTCCGATTGGCCAGTGTCAAGAGTCTGATATCAGATGCAAGGCAGGAACTAAAATGGCATAAATAGGGAACAATGCAAGCATGCAGAGGGACACCAGGACAACTTCACAAAATGGGGGAAAATGGGGGATGTCCCACACAATGCAGGACACTTGAGAGGTTTGGTTGGAGGCAGTATAGCATAGTGGTTTAAGGCTTTGAACTGCAAACCTGGGGACCTGGGTTTGAATCCCACAGCTTCCACTTGCATACTGTGTGACCCTGAGCAAATCATTTAACTTCCTTGTGCTCCCAGGTCATACCTGTCAACAAGCATTCAGCTTAGTGTGTCTTTCCTAGTAAAAAAAAAATGTATCCTTCTTATGGTGTATTCCTGGCTAACACTTTTTATTTTTTTATTTTGGAAAATGTTATATAAATATTATTTAAACTGGTAGATATAAAGAGGGATGGAAAATAATAACACACATGGAAGTTACTTGCTGAAGGCCGGACTGTGAGCAAGTGGTCCTGGTGGGATTCTAACCTGTTATTCCCTTTCACTGTTCAGAGCATTAAAAATAGTCAACAGGGCATAAAAAAGGCCACTTGAAATGCTGTAGTGTTGACAGATGAACAATCTGATCTTATGTGGAACATTGAATTTGTGAAGTAAATTGCAACATTTCCCGCACTAGACTCTGAAATATGTTTTAATGCTACTGTGTATATAACAGTAGCAAATGTAGTTTCTCTGTTCACAGATTTGTTTTCCTTTTTTGCAAGTCTGGCTTAATTGGTTAACACAATTATTAGAACATGATAACTTTGAATTGTTCAGCTTGCCATTTCACAGCAACATGTCTATAATTACACAAGTTGTCCCCTAAACCTCTTCTAGCTCCTAGAGTATAAATACAAAAACTCTATTGTTATCCTACTTTGCTTTCCCAATCACCACCTGCTTGCCCTTGTGCCGCTTTTTTTCTATGCCCCAAACCTTCATTTCATGGGGGTCTGAGGTTTAGATTATAATCTAATAAAACTGGTTTCTAAACTACATCACTGACTAGTCTAATCAATGCTATCATTCACCTAATGGAGGTATGAATGAAATGTGGTTTGATTGTGTGTGTGTGGGGGAGAACAATTGTTCAATAAATACAAAACTAAAACCATAAGTGAATAAATAAATAAAATTAAATAAATGATGTACTCATATCTTTTGAAATATTAGAATTTGGCTACTTTTCATAGAATTGGCCATTATCTAGCTTTAAAAGCATTTATGGTTACTCATAGGGCCGATTCTCAAAGGGTTACACCTGGCGTAAATTGACTTGCAAGAAAATGGTGCAAGCAGCAATTCGCCAGGGTGTAATATTCAGGCCAGGATATTCCAAAGGGATTGCGTGGCGCAGCGAGTTGCACCAGCACAACCCCAGTGTCTTAGCATGATATTGAAAGGTGGGACTAAGCGCCAGCACAAGTCCCGGTGCACCGAGGCGCAAAGTTAATGTATGCCATGCAAATGCAGGGGGCGTGCCCATGCATATGCAGCACATCCCAATATTCAGCCCGGGATATGCAGCGCATATGCTGGCACAACCCTGCTTTGCGCCCCATAGGAGGGCTCAAAGTTGAGCCAAAAAAAAAGGGAACAAAGCCAGGCCACCCACAGGCAGGCTGCTGTATTGCAGGGTGCAACACAGCACCCACCAGCCGTGGGTCGCCACCTGCCCAGCAGGGACACCGTCCATGAGCACCCACACCTTCCCCTGCGGTCTAGTGGTTCCCCCCTCCCTCCCGTTACGCCCAATGGGTGACCATACAGGTTAAAAACCTGGTGGTCCAATTGTAACCCCCCTCCTTCCCACAGATTTGTGAATGACTAGTACAGTATGCACTGCAAGCCCATTGGTCCACAGTGTGTACCACAAGGCTTACAGATGCTACTGTAAACTGTCATTCGGCGGGTGGTGGGGCAGTATGCGGGTGGGTTGCTGCCACTCGCCGATGACAGGGGGGAGAGCTGAGTGGGTAGGGGTGCCTGTGTGGTTGGGGGGTGGGGGGTACCACTAGACCACCAGGGATATTATTTTAACATTTTCCCACGATCGGGCATATGGAGGGAGGGGGATACCACTACACCACCAGGGATTATATATTTTAACATTTGCCCATGATTGAGTTTACGGGAGGGAAGGGGGATGCCATTAGACTGCCAGGGAATCTATTTCTCATACTACTACCCACGATCGGGTTTACGGGAGGGTGGGGGGATGCCACTAAACTACCAGGGATTCCTGTCGTGTTGACGGTGGTGTAACGCAGGGCGCCAGGCGCATTTCGCCGGGATGCCCTACACATCGCATGCAAATGGGGCCATAATGACATGCAAATGGCCCTATTTGCATCATGCACACATTATGGCCCCATTTGCATGCCCAAGTCTGAATATCATGGAAGATGCACCCAGCACAACTACAGTTGCGCTGGCGCATTCCCAGTCCTCTCTGTCTAGGAAATGCACCAGTGCCTTGTACTTGTGCCATGCACATTCTGTGCCATATTCAAAGGTTATGCGCCATGGCATATCACCTTTGAATATCACACTGCCCTGGCCCTGGTGCATCTCAGTTGCGCTATGCCCCCACTTGCACCACTGCCAGGCCCAGTCTGAATATCTGTCCCTCAGCATTCTGCAAAGCAGCCAATGACATGTCGTAGCCTACTTGGGCCAAAGTGGACTTACGCCACCAATTATGCCACAAACCCACTGCGACATGGTGCTAGGGGGTTTAAGGCAGCAGTTGCACTGTATTCTGGAAGAGCAGTTGCAAAGTCCCCAGTTTTGCTATTCTGGAAAAACCCCTGGAGGACATCTGCCAAAGTACAGTATAAGTGTATTTTACAGCCACCAGGTATTGTGCCAATGTGCCACCCAGCCATCCCCCAGTACACGTAGAGCCCCCATCCCCCAATATTTCTGAAAGGCCCTGCAAGACGTACTCATGCCCTCCATCCTCCAATAACATAAAAATGCCCCACAGCACTTGCACATGCCCCCCATCCCCCAATACTATGTAAAAAGCCCCATAGGGCTTGCTCATGCCTCTCATCCCCAATCCCCAATGGTATAGCAAAAACACGCAGCTAGCTGTATCCCTGGTAGTCTAGTGGCCCCCCCCATCTGGCAGTGCACAACCACCCCCTTCCCAACCAATTCTAAACCAGCGACTGGCACAGCCCACCTCTCACCACCATGGTCAGCCACCGACTGAGCTTGTCAATGAGCACATACTGCACAGAGTATGTATTCAGTGAACTGAGCGTGTACTATGTATGGTATGCACTCATTGATGAGCTTAGTTGGCAGCTTGCCATGGTGGGGATACATAGATACATAGATACATAGACAGTGTCAGTAGATAAGGGCCTATGGCCCACCCAGTCTGCCCATTTGAGCTTGTAAGTTCAGTTTGTTTTCCTAGAAGTCTGTTGCCCCTTACCCCTGCCCTCCAGAATTCCTTTATGTCTATCCAATGCATTCTTAAATCCTGTGATTGTTTCAGTCCCCACCACTTCCTCTGGCAGGGTGTTCCACTTCTCCACCACCCGTTCTGTGAAGAAATTCTTTCTCATGTTTCCTCTGAATCGTCCCTCCTCCAACTTCATCCCATGCCTCTAGTCCTGGAACATCTTTTTCGCTTAAAAATAGTGTTTTCCTGCACCCTGTTCCTCCTGTAAGATACTTGTATGTCTCTATCATATTCCTCTCTCCCTCCTCTCCTCCAGGAGTACATGTTCAGTTCCTTCAACCTGTCTTCATAGGACTTGTGATGCAATCCATGCACCATCTTTGTTGCCCTCCTCTGAACCTTATCTACCCTGTCTATGTCCTTACGTAGGTATGGTCTCCAGAACTGTACACTGTACTCCAGGTGGGGCCTCACTAGTGTCTTGTATAGCGAATTATGACCTCCCTTTCCTGCTGGTGATGCCCCTGCCCATACATCCCAGCATCCCATTTACTTTACCTGCTGCCTTGTCACACTGTTTCCCTACCTTGAGGTCATCAGAGATGACAACCCCAAGATCCCTTTCCTGCTTGGTGCATGCTATATCCTCAACCCCCAACTGATATATTGTGCCAGGGTTTTTGTGCCCCATATGCATTATCTTGCACTTCTTTGCATTGAATTTCAACTGCCAAACCGCTGACCATTCTTCAAGTTTCTGCAGGTCGCTTCTCATTCTGGCTACACCCTCTGGTGTGTCTACTCTGTTACAGAGCTTGTGTCATCAGCTAACAGTGAAATTCTGCCTTCTAGGTCCCATGCAATGTCACTGATGAAGATGTTGAATAGGACCGGTCCCAGCAACTGATTCCTGTGGTACCCCACTGGTCACTCTTCCCTCTGTGGGTGACAGCCATTTACCACCACCCTCTGTGTCCTGCCACCCAGCCAGTTACCTACCCACCACACTACTGTCCTGCCCACACCCATATTCCCCAGTTTGTGTAATAGTCTTCTATGTGGCACAGTGTCAAAGGCCTTGCTGAAGTCCAGATAGGCCATGTCTACTGCCCTCCCCTGATCCACCTCCCTAGTCACCCAGTCAAAAATTCAATGAGGTTGGTCTGACATGACCTCCCCCTGGTGAAACCATGCTGCCTTGGGTCCTGTAGTCCATTGACAACCAGATGTTCCACCAATCTCTCCTTCAGTAGTGCTTCCATGATCTTCCCCACTCACCGAGGTGAGGCTGACTGGTCCAGTACCCTGCTTCCTCTTTGTTCCCACTTTTGTAAAGGGGACTACATCTGCTGTCCTCCAGTCTTTGGGTACCTCCCTGTTTCCAGTGATCGGCTAAACAGGATAGCCAGAGGTTCAGCCACCACTCTCTTAGTTCTTTAAGGACCCTGGGTGCACCCATCTGGCTCCATTGCTTTATCAACTCTTATTACTTCCAGTTCTTCAGGACCCTTTCTTGTAAAGGACTTGTGTCCATTTCTGCACCATTCTCACCTCTTGTACTCCCTTCAGACCCATTACCCTCCTCTTCCTCAGTAAAGACTGAGCAGAAATACCTGTTCAATATGTCAGCTTTACTGTTGTCATCCTCCACACGGCTCCCATCCTCCCCCTTCAGTCTCACTATCCCTCCCTTTGTCTTTCTTTTTTCACTTATGTACCTGTAAAAGGTTTTGTCCCCTCTACCCACTGATTTTGCAATGTGTTCTTCTGTCTGAGCTTTGGCTTCCCTTACTGACCTCCCTGCCTCCCTTTGCTTCTCCTGGTACTTCTCCTCATCCCTTCTGCCTGTGTTTTTTGTATTGCCTGAATGCAATCTTTTTGGCTTTCACTTTCTTTTACCTCTTTGGAAAACCATAATGGTCTCCTCTTCCTTTTCCTCTTGCTAACCTGCTTAATGCATAATTCTGTTGTTCTTGTAATCCCCATTTTAAATACTGCCCACTGTTCCTCAACCCTGATTCCTGTCCCATTCCCTTAATGCCTCTTTCAAGTATCTCCCATTTTCCCAAAGTCTGCCCTCTAAAATCCAGGATATGTGTTTTGTGTGGTTTGGTTCTGCTCTTTCTGTGATTTCAAACCACAATGACCGGTGGTCACTGTTTCCCAGGTGCTCCCCACTGTTACCCCATCACACTGTCCCTGTTTGTGCACAAGGTCAGTATTGCCTTCTGCGAGTTGGTTCCATGACCAGTTGCTTGAGGAAGGCACCCTGAAGGGAGTCCAGGATAAATCTGCTCCTAGTTGATGCTGCTGCTGGGATGCTCCAGCCCACGTCTGGAATATTGAAGTCTCCAACCAGTACTACCTCACCCTTGTCTGCCATCCTTTGGATGGCTAGCATCAGCTCCCTATCTGTTTCTTCCTCCTGGGCTGGTGGTCTATAGACCACAGCTGTGCGGATGGCTGTCCCCATTTTCCTTTCCAGTTTAACCCACAGAATCTCTCCCCCATTTTGTTCCTCCTGGATCTCTGTGGCCCTTATGTCATTTTTCACATACAGTGCCACTCCTCTTCCCTTCCTGCCTGCTCTGTCTCTTCTGAATATGTTTTAGCCAGGTATGGCCATTTCCCAGTCGTGGTTATCATTACACCAAGTTTCAGTGATGGCCACAATGTCCAGGTCTGACTGTACCATGACAGCCTCCAGATCTTCCATCTTGTTGCTAAGGCTCCTGGCATTTGCACACATGGCGTTCCATGATTTGACCTCCCTAGACTGTTTCACTGTTCTACTCCAGCCCCTTCCTTGGTTGTCATTTATCTGTGGTTCTCCTTGCTGTCTGCCCTTCTGCTGAATTTTGCCTCTTTTCTGCTTATCCACCTCTTGGGCACTAATCTCCATCTTTTGCACACTGCTTTGCAGAGATAGCCACTCCTCTGGTTCACTGGTTCCACTGCTAGCTGTGGGGGGTGAGCAAGTAGGTACCCTCCTTGCTGGCCTGCCACCCCCCTTTGCTAGTTTAAATGCTTGTCAATATAGCATTTAAACTTATCATTGAGTGCCTGGATTCCCCTCCAGGATGGATGCAGGCCGTCAGGCTTGAACAAACCTCCATCCCTCCAGGTGGGTCCCCAGTAACCAATGAATCCAAACCCTTCCTCACAGCACCAGTTCTTCAACCATGAGTTAAAGTTCCTGGTGCATGCACTCCTATGCTCTCCCTTGCCTCTCACTGGTAGTACTTCTGAGAAAGTGACAGAAGTAGCTATTTGCTTGAGACCCCTCCCCAGTTTCCTAAACTCTTCCTGAACTTCCTTTGGCTCCCCATGTGCCAGGTCATTAGTACCTAGGTGGATAATGACATCCAGCTCACCCTCCCATCTTGCCTTCCCAGTGATCCCCAGGATCTTCCTTCCATCCCTCCATGCCGTGGCACCTGGTAGGCACCTCACCTCCCTGTCCTCCCCCTCCTGTGTTCCTAGCTGGATCCCTCTATGATGGAGTCCCCACCAGGATTCACTTCCTCCTCTCTGGGTCCACTGCTTTCCTGCTGAGGTCACCTCCTTGGCTAACCTCCACATCCTTTCCTTCCACTTCTCTGGGTACCTCTATTTGGTTGTCCTCATTTGCCAGTGTGGCATATGAGTTCTTGAGTGGAATAGGATCTGGGATGTGCCTCTGCCTGACTGCTCTAACCCTCCCTGAGCCCACTGTCATCCAAGTGCTCCTCGCTCTCGGCATCCTTTGAGGCAGTTGCATTGGACTGGTGGTCCCTGGATAGGGGTGATGGTACTCCTGACCCAGTTTACTTCCACTCTGAGTCTGGCTACCTCATCCTGCAGTCCAGAGAGATGCATGCAGATTGGGCAGCACCTCAGTGTCCAGAAGGTCTGCCTGAATATGGCTGCCCCACAGCCTCTGCATTGCACCACTCCCCACATTATACTGCAATTCCACTACTTGTCTGCTACTGAAGCTCTCCTAGTTCCCTTTTTATTAATTTACTGTACTAAAAATCCTGCCACTGATCCTCAGATAATTTAAAAAAAAAAAAAAGAAACCAATAAATAAATGAGTTAAAACACTTGTCGTGCTGAGGTTGGGCTTCTTCCCCCTTATGCCCCTCCTACTTCACACCCCTTACTATACCCTGTGTTTAGCTTCTGTCAATCAGATTTAACAGGGCATATAATTAAGAGTTGGGGAGGGGGAATTTGGCAATTAAAGACAGCACAGAATTACACCACCACTATGTTTTAAATTTTCAACAGCCCAAAAACAATTATAAGTAAAGACAACAAAGAAAGTATAGTGTCACTAAAAGCCCACAATCTAAGTTTAAAAGAAAAATAGCAATTACCAGTTACTCTAAAGCACTGAATTGAATATGTTTCCTTCCTTCCCCTTCTGGCTTCTGCCAGGTGGGCTGTGCCAGTCGCCGGCTTGGAATGGGTTGAGTGGTCGGGAACTGCCAGGTGGGGGGGAGGGGAGCCTCTAGAGTATCAGGGATACAGCGAACTGTGTGTTTTTGCTATACTATTGGGGACCAGGGATGGGGGCATGAGAGTGTTCTGCAGGGCATTTTTATGTTAGTTAGGATCTAGGCACCAGAGCTGCGGGCTTTTTGGCATATTATTTGTGGATCAGCGGCATGTACAAGCCCTGCCAGGAGTTTTATATATTGTTTCAGGATCGGGGTCATGTACAAGCCCTGCAGGGCATTTTTATTTTATTGGGGGATCAGGGGCATGAGCAATCACTGCAGGGCTGTTGACATATTATTTGGGGATGGGGGCATGTACAAGCCCTGAGGGGCATTTTTATGTTATTGGGGATCAGGGGGCATAAGCAAGCCCGGCAGGGCTTTGTTACTTACTATTGGGGGATTGGGAGGCATGACAAAGCCCTGCAGGGCTTTTATATTGTTATTAGTGGATCAGGGCATGGGGGGACTTGTGCCCTTTGCATCCAGGGTTGTGGCTTGTGACAAACCCCTCAGGTATGCCCTTCATTTTGTGTACCTGTGGGATTGTTGCAAGTCACAGGACTTTGCCGCAGGGTCCCTTCCCCTTACAGAATTGGGTGCAGGGTGCTTGGCGCAACTGCACCCCTCGCAAGTCACAACTGTGCCAAGATAATACCAGTCCCTTTTAATACTTGCAAACCAGTTCCATCTTTCTGTTGTTTCTCTCTTGCTTACAGCACTTTCAGGAGCCAAATGCCTATAGTCAGGGAGCACCAAAGCTGCCAAATCTGGTAGGCTCATGAGGTTGCTAATTTTCAATATTTGTACCCCAAATTCCTTAGCTGCAGCCCTATAGGCACTGGCCACATCATTTTATTTTAGTTGCTGCTGTGCTGACTGTTGATCCTCATTGTGTGTGTCTGCAACTTCTCCAAATGTCTACTTAACCAACAGGAAAGAAGGCAAAGACTTGCTGCGCTCCGGGAAAACAGATTATCCTACTTAAGACAGACCTTTTACATGATGAGGGTGGGAAAAAAATGACAGATTACCATAATGCACCTGCTAAGAAAACATAAATTGGGTCAACATTTAGAAACCATAGAAAACCAAGAAATCAGCCAACCTTTTTCCAAAACAACAGAACAGTAGAATGAAGTTGGAGCTTTACCACAGCTGAACACCTGTACTACAATGATAACCTCTGAAAATTATAATCAAGATGAAGGTGAACATGACAATAATAGCTTCTCTTCATCTGATATTGGTAAATCAAATCATTCACAAAGTCCTTTACCAACTCAAACCAGTGGTAAAAATGTTTTATGTTTCCAGCAGTCTTGGAGAGAGAAATATCTCTGGATTTTAAATAGGCCCGAAACACCTGAACCACAGGAAGGGTAGAGGCATGGCCATCTATATCCACAAAATAAGTGTATGTGAGGAAATTCCTGGAGACACTCTTCACCTGGAAACCCTCTGGGTCAAATTGTCCCCTCAGATGGATCCCCCATTTATTTTAGGCCTAGTGTACAGACCACCCTCAATGACCCCTGAAAATGACACCAAGTTACTGAATTATATTGGGAACCTTAATCCATCCAATAACCTTATGATTTTTGGTGACTTTAACTTACCTAGTATTAATTGGACCTTGGCATCTGCAACTAACAGAATTTACAGTCTCTATTTAGATATATTTAATGAACTTGGGTTAGAACAAATAGTCCAGCATGCAACCAGAAATGATAATATACTTGATCTTATTTTAACTAACACTGAGCACTGTATATGCAACATTTCTATAAATGCACCTTTGGGAAACAGCGATCACAATACTGTTCATTTTCTGGTCACAGGAAACATAAAACAAACAGCTACTGGTGTTACTCAAACCCCGAATTTTAATAAAGCTAACTTCGATAATATAAAAACCAGCCTAACCCACTGGGATTGGCATAAACTATTTACTAGTCTTCCAGTAGAATCTAAATGGGGCCTTATGCTCAACAAACTAAAAAAAATTGATAAAGGATAATATTCCTAGAATAAAAAAAATACGGCACCAATCATAAAAAGACATCTGTTTGGATGAACCCCACAATCAAACGTCTGATTAACAAAAAAAAAAAAAAATTGTTTAAACAAATTAAAAATGGTCTAACCCACTTATGTCCCAAGTAGAGAGCATTGGTTAAAAATATAAAAACCAAGATTAAAACAGCTAAATCCCAACATGAGATCCAGTTGGCTACTATGGTTAAAGACAACAAAAAAGCTTTTTTTGCACATGTCAGTAAATCTAGG
Source organism: Neoceratodus forsteri (assembly GCA_016271365.2). NCBI lineage: Eukaryota > Metazoa > Chordata > Ceratodontiformes > Ceratodontidae > Neoceratodus > Neoceratodus forsteri. Next base: position 521,696,564 of record CM028129.1, read on the forward strand.
GGTAAAACAAATACTATAGGTCCCTTCTTAACTGCTTCTGGAATGATAGCTAGTAACCAAGAGGCTGCTGACATACAGAAACATTATTTTTGTATGGTATTCAATAAGAACAGTCTTGGTTTACCTTGTATAACGGAGACTTCATCCCCTGGGCAGTTTACTGTTAAACCTGATGAAGTTCTGGACAGGTTAAAGAGGGTTGACATAAAAAAATCACCAGGTCCTGATGACATTCATCCCAGCGTATTAAAAGAGCTTGCTGAGTTTATCTCTTTACCTCTAACTAATATCTTCCAACATTTCTTGACACTGGGGAAGTTTCACATGATTGGAAAAAAGCGACTGTGGTACCCATTCTCAACAAAGGTCCAAAAAACAACCCTGAGAATTATAGACCCATCAGTCTAACTTCTTTAATAGGAAAAATTCTAGAAAATACTACCAAAGATCTCATTTTGAATTCCCTCCATCAAACTGGGTTATCTGACCCCCTCTAACATGGGTTCACTAAATCTAGATCCTGCCAAACAAATTTACTGACTTTTTATGAAAAGGTCACTGGTGAAGTTGATCGAGGTAATCTTGTGGACACTGTGTTCCTGGACTTCTCCAAAGCATTTGATAAATTACCTCACCTAGAGCTCATAGACACCTTGAAAGTATTTAACCTAAAAACAATATTGTCAACTGGATTGCTAACTGGTTGGATGGAAGAAAACAGAGAGTCATTATAAATGGAGAATATTCCAAATGGGCTCCTGTCACAAGTGAGGTCCTCAGGGGTCTGTTTTGGGCCCCTGTCTTTTCAACCTTTATGTTTCCACTCTCACCATTGATAACCCCAACATATGGATGTTAAAATTTACTGATGACTGCCGCATAGGTATCATCATGAACAATACAGCAGACAGTACTGCTCCTCAGCTAGTTTTGGATAACATGCTAACTTGGTCCTGCAACAAGAAGCAATCTCTGAACACCACTAAGTGCAAACTTATGCACCTAGGAATACATAACAAACACTATAACTATAAACTAGGGAATGATACTCTACTTGAAACCAATCAAGAAAAAGATATAGGAATTATTGTCAGCCCTGATTTAAAATTCAGATCCCACTATAGAATCCAAATCAATAAAGCTAATCAAAACCTAAATTGTATTTTTAGACATGTATCCAGTCACAAGAGTGAGGTGTTGCTCCCTTTGTACATTGCTTTGGTTTGGCCACAACTAGAATACTGTGCCCAGGTGTGGTCTCCATATTGCAGGGGAGACATCTTAAGGATCGAGAAAGTGCACCACAGATTCACTAGAGCCATTTCAGGGATGGGAGACAGGCCATACGAGGATAGGTTGACACTGCTAAACATGTATATGTTCCAGTATAAAAACTGAAAGGAGATATGTGTCTCATTTTTAGAGCATTAAGTGACCCCACCCTTAGTAATGAACTGGGACTAGTTATCAGTGAAAACAGAGTCAGTAATAGAAGACACTCCAAACAATTACCTCTGGGCAAATGGAACACCATGCAAAGAAAGAACTGGTTTAGCCACAGGGTTTTCCCAACACGGTATCATCTCCCAGCTGAAGTTGCAGATAGCCCTAATATGGACTCCTTTAAACTTAATTTGAATCAAGTAATTGGAGACAAAGCCAAATTTTGTCTTAATTAATTCTATTTGGCATTCATTGCAGACATATGCATATGTCCATATTAGCTTGTATTACCTATGATACTTATGATGATACCTGGGGCCTGATTCCAAAAGGTGCCCCTGTAGCGAAGCAAGTTGCATCTCTCCAGGACTGCTGCGATACCCACGTGCACCAGGGACTCTGCACCATATTCCACAAAGAAGCAGGGTTCTGGCACCAAAATCCCATGGACTGCCACGAGTTTGGCACAGTGCCCAACCAGCAGTGCAGCAGCAGCACATGCCACAAGGATCTGGATCCCCTCCTGCTGGCACAAAACAGAATGGGCCAGCATTGGTGGGGGTGATGATGAGGAGGGTAACCCATACCAGGAGGGGGTCAGACAGCAGAAGAGGCATGTGGGGCATAGGGTAAGTTGTTGTGACAGTGGGGTAGTACGAGATTGTGCTAGAACCAGGTGGGATGCATGTGCCTATGTAAGACATATACAGAGGCATATGCACCCCACCAGATGCCAACATAATCCCTTACTACCCCACTGACACACCAACCCTCCCTATGCCCCTCTGTGCCCCTCCTGCTCACAGACCCCACATGTAGCCCACCTGCAACAGTGTCACACTCTGTTACAAGGGGCTTAAACCACCTCCTGGCAGAACTAAGTGGAGCCCCTTGCGATGGTCATGGCAGGGCTTTTGGAATCCAAAATTTGGTACAGTTGCAGCCCTGCCATGGCACAAGCCACCTTGCCACCTGGCATACCCAGATACAGGTCACAAGGGGGGTGCAATGCCCCTTTGGCGCAGTGGATTCCTTCACCAGTGCAGACCACATACCGGAATAGGGAATGCTGCAACAAATGACATGAGACACAACTTGTGTCATTGCTGTTTTATGCAAGCACCTTGCATCCAGCAGAACCCTTTTGGATTTGAGCCCTTGGAGTCCTGTGGGAGATCTGTATTGCAGCCAATGAGCACAATCTACTTCCTATAGCTGATGGCCACTTAGAAGACACATTAATCAGCACTGGATTCAAAAACTGGAAAAAAAGCACTTGAAAAGTTTCAGGCGCATGCTGCCAGCAAAACACACACATTTGCCTTGAGTCAGCTACTGCAGCAAAGCAATGCCCCTAATATCAGTGCCCAGCTCTCTCAGCAGGCTTTTATCCAGCAACAGACAGCACTGAAGGTTTTATGGAGATTGTAAGCAGTGTACGCCACTTGGATTGTCAAGGCTTGGCTTTAAGAGGACATGATCATGCTGAAGGAAATTTAATGAGCCTGCTTCTTCTATATGAGGACGACTGCACGGATCTAAACTCTTGGCTCAGTGGTTATCATAACCAGTACACCTCTTGGTCATTTCAAAATGAACTGCTACGAATTATGCCACATAAGGTTTTAAGAAGTATTTGTGCCACTATCAAAGAGAGAGATTTGTTTGCAGTGGTTGTTGATGGAACAAATGACATTTCTTGTCAAGAGCAGTAGTGTGTGGCTATACAATATGCGGATGAACAGCTGTGTCCTCAAGAAACATTTATAGGATTCTACCATATGTCATATGGCACCACTGGACAAGCAATTGCAGACATGGTCTATGATGTGCTGCTTCAGATGATTTTGCCGCTTTCAAACCAAAGAGGGCAAACTTATGATAGTGCCAGTAACATGTCTGTCAAGTGCAGTGGGGCACAGGCAGTTATTACTTACAAACAGCCACTTGCATTTTTTATTCACTGTTTGATGCACTGTGGAAATCTAGTGGCCCAGGAAGAAATAGAAGCTTTATCTGGAATTCGTGATGCTGCTGGACTTGACTATAATGTCAGTACATTTTGCAGGCAATCAACCAAACTAGCCAGTATTTTGGCCAGATTAAGTAATGAAAATTCTTCAGCTCTTCATCTGTGCCCTCTGTGTCCTACTCAGATTTTGTGTCATGGTCCTGCCTTGTGAGCTGTAATAAATAAACTGGAAGACCTAGTTGAAGCCTTGACAGTGTACCAAAAAGAAACCCATGGTGAACCAGTAGTTAAAGCTGGTGCCTTCATAAAAAATCTGTGCCAGGGAGAGTTTGTGATAGGTGTTAAGATGGCATTGGCTGTCCCAGTTCTTTCAGAAACTTCAAATCAAACAGTGCAGTCAAGGCAAAGTTCTATATCTGACAGGATGATTGCCATGAGAATCCTGACACAAAACTTACCAAAACTTCATACAGATCAGAGATTTGCTGAGATATACAATGAAACAATACAGATGTGTGCAGATCTTGACATCCAACCACCACAACTGCCTCAGCAGTGTAGACCACCACAGTAATACACAGGACCTGCAAATGCCACCACCTGGAGTACAGCAGAAGAATATTATCGAGCAGAGTATTTCATGTTTATAGACACGATAGTGAATGCATTGAAGAAGTGCTACAATCAGCCTGATCCTCAACAGTACTCATGCCTGGAGGACTTTTTGTTAAAGAATGTGGAAAAGCAGGACATTATTGCCACAGTTAGTCAATATCCAGAGGTAACGCTGGAGAACCCGATTGTTCAGCTAGCCATGTTCCAGCAGCAAGGGTGGATGCAAAGTTCTGTTAAAGGGATTGCAATCAAACTTGTCTTTAGACCCTGCAGTGAGGAAAAAGTTTAATGAAATTGAAACTCGCACTTGACTGTTACTAACAGTTCCTTGCAGCAACGCAGAAGCTGAAAGGACATTTTCATGCCTTCGCAGATTAAAAACCTATTTAGGCAGTTCTGTGAAACAAGAAAGACTAAATCATTTAGCTGTCATTCATGTTTGTCAGTAAAGACTGGACAGTCCACTTCATGATAACCTTAAGACAGCAAAGAAATTTGTACAAAAGTGCAGTACACACAGTGCAGTATTTGGGCATCTCTAAGCACAAGCTGATGAGTTTCCTTATGAACTATGTGTATGTGGGGTAAACATATGATATGTTCAACATTTAATATCAAAAAAAAATATTTGAGGCTATCAATTGGAATGTTTTGTTTAAACTAGTTTATTTTCCCTAATTATATCTTTCTATTGCAACTTGCTGTATTTATTTTTAATGCATTTTATCTGGACAATTACATTTTTGCTGATAACAGAAATGGAGAAGGAGGAGGAAGATGATGACTATGTCATATTTTTCTTGTATTATTTTAAATGATCATTTTTGTAAAACAGACAATAATAACTTTATGACTCACAAGACTTTTCTCATTCTATCCTTTGTCTTGCAATTAATTCATTATAAAAATAATGAAGACTTCTGTCAGTCTCTGTGCTCCATTGCCAGTGGCATTGTTGTTGTCACGTGATTTGGCAGAGCCATGTACCCCAACCATTTAGCTGTGGTTGCACCCTGATACACCCTTCCCCTTCCCCTATGCTCCTCTGGTGTGGGCTTGCTCCTGCCCCCCCCCCCAAAACAGCTTACGCAATCAGGGGACAGGGCATTTGGGGTTGCTTCCCTAAAACTATGGAATTCTCCCTTCCACAAGCATTTGCTCTGCCCATGCTGTGGAGGCTTTCAATGGCTCCTTGAAAAATTCCTTTTTAGCCAGGCCTACTCTGATTAATTCCTTATTATTTACTAAGTATTTGTTAATCATATTATTTACTTTGTGGATATGTATTTGGGGGGGTCTATATATCAATTGTTTATTTATGTATTTTTACCATTGTCAGGCATCTGTCCCTGAGTCTTTGGATCAGGCACCAAAGAAATTTATTTATTTTATTTAGTTTTTGTTGACCGGGTAAGTGCACTAGACAAATCCTGCCTATTTTCAGGCACGACCCGGGGAAGGGGGATACAGATGAATGCCAACTGACCTTGAACCAGATTAAGCTGTTGGTAGTATTTTTAGTGAATGAGGGAAATTTGGCCAGGCACGGAAATTCCCCGCTCTTTCGATAAGTGCCATGGGATCTTTAACATCCACCTGAACTACCACCAATCCAGGCAGATGGGACCTCGGTTTAACGTCTCATCCGAAAGACGGCACCTCAGAAGTGCAGCACCCCTCTTATGCTGCACTACGGTGTCAGTACTGGGATATTAACCCAAATGCCAGATGTGGAAACTGAACCCACAGCCCTCTGATCTCCCGGCCTCAGAGGCAAGTGTGCTACCTACTGAGCCACTGACACTGATAATGAAATTGCCTTGGCTTTCTCTGACACAAATGACCTGCCAGTCGTCTAAAAGAATGAAATGCACTGAAAAAAATGCTTTGGAACTGGCATTTCTGAGAAGAACCAGATTGCTCCATATAGTCCCTCTCTATTTTGTTTTCAATCTTCTTGTCTCTCACACTTAGGAAATCAGTATTGCTGCAGATTTACTGTTCCTCTGGGTGGCAAGGTGGTCGAGTACCTTCTTTCACAGCTGAAGTCAATGCCCCTCCTCATTTGGCTCTGAAGGTGCAAAAATGCCTTGGAGCCAAGCACCTCGCCACTGTGACACACTCAGTGTTTCAACAATGTTTTGCACTGGTTCCAATCCAACCAGCTCAGAGTCAATACTAAAAAATGGGTCCATGATCTTTGGTACCAATCAGAAACTAGCCAGACTCACTGCCCACCTGTTTTCACCCCTCTGAATGGCACGCTTCTTAAAGCAGTTCAATTCTTCAAGTACCTTGAAGTGTGGCTGGACAGTAAGTTTTACTTCTCAGCCCACATTGATGCTATCCATGCAAAACTCTATCCCAAGCTTGGTGTCCTGTACAGTACCACAACAAAGAATGCTTATCTCAGTATCCTGTAATATGTTTGAGTCAAACTGAGTCACTTAATTTGAGCAGCTACAGCAACAGTGTGATGGTCTGAGGTGGTGCTCCTAACATGAAGATGGTGTGAGATGAGTGAATGGAACACCAAGGTCCAAATTATAGTGGATAAGATAACAGTTACCCAGACAAGGAGAGGCAGAAGTCATCCAAGAGATTCAGTGCCCACAGGATGTTTATTTAGTACCAGTGGGTAGGGAGACACAGTCACAAGAGAGGGAGTGGACACCCAAAACAACAATAACAGGGCAATAAAAAGGACAGAATTACTTTTGTCTACGACTGCTAAAATGATTACAAACACTATTAAAATATGCATCTTGGCCTACTGCCACTATACTTCTACAATTCTTCAACAGTAACCTAGGAGTATAACTAGAACTCAGGCAAAAATCAGGTGTTATTCACTACCCACGATACAATATTTGGATTTACAATGACCACAGATTTCTACGAAAGTCCAAATGTCTGACATCTTCATGCGCACTGTCATTCTTCATTGGTAGCTACAAGGGAAGCAAACAGAATGGTTGAATACCAAACACAATTCCCAGCAGAGACCTAGTTAAGGTCGCTGGGGTAGTGAGAGATTTGGTAAACAGACCATATATTTCTTCGGCAAAAGCCCACTCTCTCCAAGGCTGCCAGAAAGAAAGAATCAGAGGAACGTGGTTCCTGGAATAAACCCACGGATGGGTTGTTGGATTCCACACTGGATGCAAAGGATTCCTTGGCCAAAACCCACTTCTAGGGCCGCCAGGGAAGAAGTGAAACCAGGAGATGCATGGCGACGAATCCACTCGAGGACTACCACGACCTGGACGATGCTGCAGCACTCCAAGGGCTAGCAAGACTCTGAAGGATCTGAGGTGAAGATGTATCTCCGATAGAATCAGGAACCAGAAGGATCTGTATTGTAGATGGTTGATTCTGCAATCTTGTCACAAGGAACTGGAACAAAATAAGAAAACGGTGGATGTGTCCCGAATTGGGCTTCGACGGACTCAACTTGCGGCGAACGACCGAGGGCGCAGACCAGGTTCCTTCAGGACGTGTACACTCTCTTCTGCGGAGGGTGACCAACTTCAGGACATCCGGAACAGGAACCAAAATGAACGACACTAGCACGGTGGTCGTGATGCGTTAAAACTCCGTTGAACATAACTTCAAATTGTGAAACAAAAGATACAGAGGGTACGACTTGAGCGAATGGCAACAAACTCAACTTCGGTGGACGACACGGACAGAGAAGATGATCTCATGGTCGGACACTTTTCTGTTGAAGAATGATGATGAAGGCATCCTCTTCTGGGTAGAGACTGATTCTGGATATGTCAGATAACAGACCACACCATGGAACATCAATGTGGTAGAAGATTGAAACTATCCCCAAACACTGGCAGCAATGTAGCTATATGATACACCTTGCAATGCCAAGAGAATTGCATAATGACCATATAATTTGCCAGGAGGATGGGCAAATTATCAATTTTGGGGCAATTATTCTATACCCAGGGCAATAGTTCAGATGCACGGGCAATAGTCCAGATGCCTGGGACAATAGTTCAGATGCTTAGGGCGATAGTTCAGATGCTTAAGGCACTAGTTCAGATGCCTGGGGCAATAGTTCAGATGCTTAGGGCGATAGTTCAGATGCTTAGGGCAATAGTTCAGATGCTTAGGGCCATAGTTCAGATGCACGGGGCAATAATTCGTTCAACCAGGGGTAAATAACCACAATCCTAATGTACAATGCAGTCTTGGTGCTTCTAGCAATTACACAGTCTTTCAGATGCTTTAGCCATAAACAGTGGCATAAATAGTACAGACGTCACAGTTACTTTATAGCATATTGTGAGCTAAGCACCCTTAAAGGGACCCTTTTCTGACTGTAGGGTCTACTGGAATAGGATCTGGCTACTCCTGAATGTTTTGCCATGAATGCCCCAACCACTCTACTTGGGGGGGGGGGGTATCACTTGCCCTATGCTAGTTGCCCTGAACACTAAAGGCCTAAATGCCTTACTTGCTATGGGGCCTATATGCCCTACTTACTATTGTGCTGGCTTTGCCTTACTGGAAAGGCCTGGGCTGCCCTTACTACCACTGGGTTGGCTTGCCTTAATCACTAGGCCAGGACACCCTGCTTTACCTCGGGCCTGGTGCCCTACATTTACCTCGGGCCTGGTGCCCTACCTTTACCTCAGGCCTGATGCCCTACCTTGAACTCAGGCCTGACACCATCTACTACTTGAGGCCTGGTGCCCTAAATGCTGTGGGCCTGGTGCCCTCCGAAATGGGCCTAGTGCCCAACTTTAAAATTATGGGCCTGGTGCCCTCTCAATTCTGGGTCTGGTGCCCTCTCTATTCTGGGCCTGGTGCCCTCTCTGTTCTGGGCTTGGTGCCCTCTCTGTTCTGGGCTTGGTGCCCTCTCTTATTCTGGGTCTGGTAGCCCTTTTAACTGTGGGCCAGATGCCCTGCTTTACTCTTGGGCCTGACTCACCCCTTTCAAATCATTGGGCCCCCTTTAAATCCTAAGGCTCACTGAGCCTGATGTCACTCAGTGACAAATCACCACCCCTAATCCTGCCCTCTCATCAATATTCATAGGCCTTCAAATGGCCTTACTGAAATGGCCCTTCCCCGTGGGTGTCGCTAACCTGCCCCCCTTATAAATATTTATACTGGGTCCTTCCTCTCACCATGCACTCAGCCACTTTTATAAGTGCCCAGGCAACAACGAATAAATAAATAAAAAAACTTTCCCTTTGATTTAGGCAGACAGCACGAATCGCATGCTGCCGCCGACTCACTGCACCACACCAGGACCAGAGGAAGCAGACGGGAGGTGGGAGGTCTTGCTGGCAGAGGGAGGGAGGGAAAAAATAGCAGGCAGAGTGGGGGATGACTCAAGGGGCCTCAGAGGGCCGACAGAACATGCGGCGATGCGGCACATCTCTGCCACCGACGGGGGACTGAAATTAAACTTTTTAAACTAAAAAGGGGATAAAATAAAGAAAGGACAGGGCTCCTAAGCCCAGACTGCAGCGGACGGCCGCTTTCTCTCTTCGTGGTGCTCCGATGGCAACACCAACCGCAACACAGAGCAGCAACAGGAGTCTTCTGGCAGGGGAGGCAGAGCAGGCACACAGCAAAGCCCTAAAGGACAGCTTCAACACAAGGTAAGCCCTAACCTGTCCCTTTGACTTCTGTGTCCTCTCTCCTCTTCAGCTGCCCAGGATCAATTGCCTAAAAAACTGTTTAACATTCAAAATTGAACCCCCAGGGTTCTAGAATGGCTGGAGTGGAATGCTGAGCACGAGCAGCTTAGCACAGCATTCCATCCAGGCCATTGTTATGAGAGCTGCTTCAAAATCTATTTTTTGACAATATTTACAGTGCATAGGGTACTTTTTCTATTATTTACAGTTGTTTCCCATTACCAGGAGGGGAAACTTTACTTAGCAAGGGCCCCTTTTTACTGTACCCCACTGCCCACACCTACAACAGGCACCCTGAGCACCTGTAGACCCCAAATGGCTTTATTTATTTCTGTTTTCCTGGGATGCCCCAACTTTGGGGCATTACAAATAGCAAGTGTGAAACAATAGTGAGGGATCTCAGTGAGCTACACTTTCTGTATTAGGTTATAGGGCTGTGTTTGGCCAAGCAGTTTCCAGCTGGTCATTTGAAGCGATGACTTCAGTCTCTGCCTGTGTATGCGGTGGACCTGGGTTCAGGTATGGCTGTGGGGATTGATTTTTTTTTTTCCAATATATGTTTTTTTTGTTTAAGTCCTGTTTCCCATTCCCTCCTGCCCACAGGTTGCCCCCCCCAACTAGTAGCCCCCTCCCAAGATTTTCCTTTCCCCTGTGTCCACCCCCTGGAGTTGATTATATTATAGGGGTCATTTAATTATATTGCCCCCACACAGAAAGTAAGCAACCGTTGCTGTTTGCAGCAGTCACTGTAATTCACTTATCCATTTTCACTTTCAGGGATGTTGGGTTCGCTGTTTATGTCAGCGCTCTTTTTGAGTCACTGTTATCACATAGAACTCTTATCTCTGCATGTCTGCAGGGAGCTTGTTACCAAAATGGTGCTCCCTGTCTTCATCTATGCAGATATGGTTTCTGGCACTACCCATTCCACTTCCCTCACCTCACTGGACACCATCTGCAACTCCTTCTGCCATCTTGCTACAAGCTACCCCCCCTCGCACCCACCAGAGTTCATTATATTCATCCCTCTCCATCCTCCCACTGCCCTTTCATTGCCATGCTCACTGTACCTTCTTTATATCCATATACTGGTTTGGTTCCCTTCCATCTAACCTCTCCTCTCTCCTCTCCTCTCCTGCTTCCTCCCTGCTTCCTGTTCCCTCCACTCAAGGGACCATCATACCTTTGCCACTCCTCACTCCTGCTTTTCAGCTGGGCAATCTGCCTTCTCCCATTGACTTCCCTCACTCTGGAATCAACTGCCTTCCCTCCTCCACCTCTCCCCATTCCCTGGCTCTAACACCAGATGAAACTTCAACACCTCTCTACTTGTTATTGTTACCCTTCCTCCTGGCCCAACCATGGCTGTGCCTTAACCATGCTTGTAAGCAGCTGGCTAGGTCCCTGCTACTGCCTTATTTTCGCTTCTATATCATTAGTTTTCTCCGTCCATTATGAGATCGGGCAATATCTCACCTCCTCAGGTAAATCATCTGTTGTCAGTATTGTTCTTGTTCACAGAGTAATGCTGCCACTTCTGAATATGCACTTACTAGGGGTTCTTACTGAGCTGTACCACACTTCATTCTCTGCACATGCAATTTTCTGTATTTATTCTAATCTTGTATGTTTTTCTTACCAATTGTTCAAATGTTTTGCTACTATATGTCGTGCTGCTGCTCTTCCACTGTTCCCTTCCCCCGGGTCACACCTGGAAGTGAGTCTTGGCTTAGTGTTCCTCTCCTGGTTACCAAATTTCAAATAAATAAATAAAATAAACTCCATGCTATTCAAATTTTTTAACCAGTTATTTATTTATAATATTTGGCCAGTAAAGGCACACTAAGCTATAATAGCTTGTTTCCTAGGGTGGGTTATATAGACCTCTTTAATTGAGGGGGGGGATGTTGGTCATGACACTGGATAAACTCCCCTGCTCTTCATTGATAAGTGCCATGGGATCTTTTACTTCCACCTGGACACTGACCAGAGATAGGCAGAAGGGACCTCACTTTAATGTTTCATCCGAAGGACGGCATCTCAGTTGTGCAGTACTTTTGTGCCCCCTCGTACTGCACTACAGTATCAGTAATGGGTATTACCCCAAATATCTGACGTGGGCTAGAACCCACAACTGTCTGGTCTTCCAGTCCCAGAAGTGATCTTGTTATGTACTGAGTCACTGACACTGCAATTATAATACATATGTACCCTCTCTTCCAGTCTAGAGGCAGAGCTTGGCAGAAGACACCAGGAGAAAGGACTGCTGTGTGACTGGACTTCTCTACTGGAACTATATTGCCCTCCTTCCCTCCCCTCCACCCCAAGCTAGTTCTATTTTTATAGGCACAGGATTTGACTGACTACAGGAACTTCCTGTTTGGGAGCAGGAAGTGAGTGACCACAGAGCCACCAAAGACCCACCATCCTAGAAGGGCAAGAGTAGCTCTCTGGCCCCCTCTAGCTGCTGGAGGTATGCCTCTGAGCAAGTAAGGGGTCTACTGAGAAATATAGGATATTCTTGTCTCAGAACAGGACAATCAGGAGCTTAAAGGGCAGACAGGTAGAAAGCAAGGAGAGAGAGAGAGAAAAAAAAACAGAGGAAAGAGTAAGGATTGCAAACAGTTAAGGGGCCAGAAATAAGACATGATTGGAGTGGTGCAGTGCAGTGGCTGTGGAGCAGCAGTCTTCCGGGAGACATTCTGGAGGATGCAGTGTTGTCCCATCTGCAGGCACCTCTCTGGGCTGAGGGAGGAGGTTGCTCATCTCCAGGCTGAGTTGGCCAGGATTTGTGGGACCTCCTCTTCCATCCAGGGACCACCAGTGCCACTGCCGTTGCCTCAGAGGTTGCCAAGAAAGAGGAGCGGTTGGACCACAGTGGGATCAGGGAGGGTGAAGGTGGTGGAACAGAGGTGCATCCCTCCAGTTGTACCTCTCCACAATTCCTATGCCATTCTGGCAAAGTGTGATTCCTCTATGGAGGCACCCGCAGTGGAGACCAAGGAGGATGCTGGGAACTCCACAAAGGAGACCCACAGGAGGGTGGCAGGGGACCCTGCAGGGGAAGGAAACAACTCCTGGTGGGGAACTCCATTATTAGGAAGGTAGAACTGGGGGAGGAAGGAGAGAGGGAGGTAAGGTGCCTGCCTGGTGCCATGGCTTGGAGGGACAGGGAGCGAATCCTCAGGATTGCCAGAGCAGCTGCACAGGGGAGGGAGCTGGATGTCATTGTCCACCTAGGGACAAATGACCTGGCTAAGAAAGGGATTAAAGAAGTGCAGGAAGAGTTTGTGGAATTGGGGAGGGGCCTTAGTCAAGTAGCACGCACGGTAACCTTCTCGGAGGTGCTGCCCATCTATGGCATAGGAGAGGCTAGGGTGTTCCGCAGACCATGGATTCAATCAGTGGCTGAAAAAAACTGGTGGAGCCCAGATTTGGCTTCATTGAGGACTGGGGTCCACCTGGAGTGATGCAAGCCTATACTGGCATGATGGGCTGCATCTGTCCGGGAGGGGAACCAGGGTCCTAGGTGATAGGTTTAAATGCTTCATTGGCAAACATTTAAACTAGCCAAGGGGAGGCACTGGAAAGGAGCAGGAAAATCCTAGCCCCCCCAAAAAAATCATGGTAGTAAGTGCGGCAAACACCAACATAGAGGTGTTGACAGGGAGAAGGGCAGGGTAAATGGAGAAAGTGACAAAGGCAAGAAGGACAGGGATGGGGCAAAAGGGAGTAAGGCCATCAGGAAATGGAGGGTAATGAGTACCAATGCCCGTAGTCTGGGCAACAAGCTCCCTAAGCTGGTGGCCTTGATGGAAGAGGGATGCCTGGATATCATAGCAGTCACAGAAACATGGTACACAGAGAACCATGACTGGGATGTTAACATATCAGGGTACATAACTCACAGGAGAGACAGGCAGGGGAGAAGGGGGAGGAGTAGCTCTCATGTAAAGGAAGGGATAAAGCAACTGAACAAAAGAGTAAACAGGAGGAGAGGAGGCACTTGGGTCACCTTGAGACTGGAAAGGGCACCACAATCCACACAGGGTTGTGTACAGACCCCATGTCAGGGGAGCGAATGGACAAGGATATGATAGAAGGCATTCTTAGAATGGCAGAGAAAGGGGAGATACTGTTGATGGGAGACCTGAATATGCCAGATGTTAACTGGAGCACATTTGCTGCAGCCAGATCCAAGAGCAGGGCCATTCTTGATGCCCTACAGGTGGCAGGCCTCAGACAGCTAGTTTCGGAACCCACTCATGAGGGAGCAATCTTAGACCTTGTACTCTCAAACGGGGGCAGTGAGAGGATCTCAGATCTAGAAGTGGGTTGCCATCCGGGGACAAGTGACCATCAAACAGTGTGGTTCACGTTAAACTCAGCTACTGAGTCAAGCCATACAAAAGTGAGGGTACTGGACTTTAGGAGGGCTGACTTTTGCAAGATGGAGAGTGCCCAGAAAAGCACTAGCAAACAGGCTAGAAGGAGGTGTGGAGCAACAATGGGGAATCATAAAACTGCCATCACAGAGGCAACAAGCTTACGTGATGCAAATAAACAAATCAAAATGAAAGAAAAGCCACTATGGTTCTCAAAAGAGGTGGCTGTGAAAGTCAGGAAGAAAAAGATAGCATTCCAGAAGTATAAGGAAGCACAGAAGGAGCAGGACAGAGAGCTGTACCAGTTAAGGCAGAAGGAAGCAGGGAGGGAAGTCAGAATAGCAAAGGCCCAAACTGAGGAAAAGATATCCAACTCAGTTAAGAAGGGGGATAAAACCTTTTATAGGTACATCAGCGAGCGTAGAAAGACAAAGGGAGGGATAGTGAGGCTGAATAGAATGAATGGTGGGTGGGCAGAGGAGGACAGTGAAAAAGCAGGGATACTGAATGAATATTTCTGCTCAGTATTCACAAAAGAGGAGGGGGAAGTGCCTAATCCAATTAACAGAAGCTCTCTTGATAGGGGGGTCGATCCCAGTCCTTTCACAGAAGAAATGGTTCTGCAAGAACTCCTAAAACTGAAGGTGGACAAAGCAATGGGTCCTGATGGAGTTCACCCCAGAATTCTAAAAGAATTAAGGAAGGAACTAGTGAAACCACTGGCTACTCTTTTTAATAAATCATGGGAGGATGGTGTGGTACCCGAGGACTGGAGGAAGGCAGATGAGATTCCTCTTCACAAAAGTGGGACCAAGACAGAGGCAGGAAACTGCAGACCTGTCAGTTTGACCTCTATGGTAGGAAGAGTGATGGAGTCACTTCTGAAGGAAAGAATAGTTGAGTATCTAGAGGCCAGTGGGGCACAGGACCCAAGGCATCTTGGGTTCACAGCGGAAGGTCATGTCAGACTAATCTAATAGATTTCTTTGACTGGGTGACCAAAGTAGTAGACCAGGGAGGCTGTGACATGGCCTACCTAGACTTAGCAAGGCATTTGACACAGTCCCACACAAAAGATTAATAGTCAAATTAACCAGCCTGGGAGTGGGTCCCAGGGTGGTAGCCTGGGTAAACATTGGCTGCACAACAGGACACAGACAGTAATTGTAAATGGAGTCCACTCTGAAGAAAGAGGGGTTACTAGTGGGTACCGTAGGGTTCAGTATTGGGTCCATTCCTTTTAATGTTTTTCATCAGTGACATTGCAGAGGGACTGGAAGGAAAAGTATGCCTTTTTGCAGATGACACAGAGATCTGCAACAGGGTTGATACACAAGGAGGCATGGAAAGGATGAAAAGGGACTTGGCAAGGTTGGAGGAATGGTCAGAAGTATGGCAGCTAGGATTCAATGCAAAGAAGTGTAAAATAATGCACCTGGGAAACAAGAACCCAGGGGAAGAATACAAAATGGGTGGGGAGGTAGTAACAACAACAAAAAAGGAAAGAGACCTGGGGTAATCATATCAGATGACCCTAAGGTTTGCAAGCAATGTGAGAAGGCAGTAGGGAGGGCTGGGGGTATAATGGGATGTATAGGGAGAGGCATCAGCAGCAGAAAACAGGAAGTTGTTATCCCTCTGTACAGACAGTTGGTGAGACCCCATCTGGAGTACTGTGTCCAGTTCTGGAGACCCCATCTCCGCAAGGACATAGACAGGATAGAGGCAGTCCAGAGGAGGGCAACTAAATGGTGCAGGGTCTGCAAGAGAAGCCATATGAGGAGAGACTAAAGGAGCTTAATATGTATACCCTTGAGGAAAGAAGGGAGAGGGGGGACATGATAGAAACTTTTAAGTACCTCAGTGGAATCAACGAAGTCCAAGAGGGTAGCATCTTTCAGAAAAAGAGACGTGCAAGAACAAGGGGACACAATTTAAAGATAGAAGGGGCTGTTCAGGGGCAATGTGAGGAAGTATTATTTCACAGAGAGGGTAGTGGATGCATGGAACAGCCTTCCTGAGGAGGTTGTGGGGTCTAAAACTGTCTGAGAATTCAAGAATGCATGGGACAGACATAAGGCAATTCTTGTGGAGGGTAGGAAGAAATAGGCTGTTGGTTAACTAGGATCTGCGGCCTATCCTGTAGGTAGGGAAATGGGCAGACTAGATGGGCCAAGCGGTCCTTATCTGCCGTCAAAGTCTATGTTTCTATGTTTCTATGTTTCAGAGCTACAAACAGTTTATCCTATAGCAAACCACAGGAGTAATTGTATTCTCAGTAAAATGACAGTAGTGACATCATTATCATACCTTGGAAAATAATTGGGGATGAGTGGAGAAAAAAGTAAACATTTTTTAACATGAAGCATAACAGCAATATTATGATAAAGTACTCAGCCTTTGGTCTTGTCCATTATTCACCCCACAGCTGGAGTATTACCTTATATAGAGAAACTACTATTATATTATCATTGAAATAAATGCTCAGCTTTGATTATAAATACATACAATAGATCTACCTTGAATGCTGACGTGTAAGTCCATAAAGGCTGCTTTTGTGCCACATTATCAGAAGATATTACCAGCAGAGCAGTGACTGAAGTCCAGAATCCCAACAGCAAAGGGATCACTTTAATCACATACTGTAGTTACCTTGTTCAGGAGCCAATTGCAGATGCTTGAGATACTTTGTGGTGGTCACTGGAGGAAGTACAGCCTATTTTCAAACACCATCCTATCCCCAAAGACTGAGGTGTTTATAACTCCTTTTTTGACTGCCCTACAAAACATACTCTGGTCGCTGAGTGCTAATCGTGTGTATCAACATGCCTCTCCATTTTAACTTATTTATTTATAAATCTGTTTTAATCCAGAAAAAAGCATACAGAGATTAACTAAGAATCTTATTTACAGCAGTGTCGGGGGGGGGGGGTAGATACGAAAAATTATTAATAAAATATACAATGTACTAGATATTTAGTTATGACATGCAATTAAGGTAACAGCAAGGTAGTCAGAAAATACCCTAGATGTCAAGATAGTGTAGGTTGCTACTGACTTCGTAGGCAGGATAGGGTGAAGTAAAAATACAGATTCTGGTTAATGCTTTGGATACTTTAGGCACTTTTATAACCCAATGCAGGCCACTAGCCTTCGAAACATGTGGCACAAAACTAAATATTTATTTATTAGGGCTGGTCTGCATAGTGACCATTTCCTATTGTGATCAAAGTTGGGAAGTGTTTTGCAGCTGTCCTGTTGAAATGCACTGGGAAGCTGGACTATAATTGTTTTATAGCTGTCAATGAGTGAGTGGTGTGATTTGCTACTGAGCCTTGCAGCTGCCTGTAATGCTTTGCTAACTTTTTATTGGCTGAAAACAGAAGAGTACATGAGAACCAGATTAGTCGGTAGGAATCTGTCATGAATGTACAGCTGACCTAGGTGACACACTGAAGAAGTCCTTGGGTTGTTTAGTCTAGCCCCCAAAATACCACAACTCTAATGACAAGAATGACAATAAATGAGCTCAGAGCGGAAGTACTAGTAAATTCTCAGTCTGTACAACTCTGTGAATGGAAAGCTAACCTTGATTTTTTCAGAAAAAAATGAAATTACCCATATAAAATTGGGAGTTTTGGTGGCACTAAATTTTTACTAAAAAAACTGTATATCTCTCCGTACTATCTGATGGGTCAGAAGATCCTGGCTCATCAGAGAATTAAAAAAATGCCCTTCCCCCACTATCTGAAGAGTCCATGGTCCAACCCGACCCACCAGAGAATTAAAAAAAAATTCTCCCTCCCCCAACTACCTGACACATACAGTGCACAACCCATCGGGGAATAAAACAAAATCTGGCCATGTCCCCCAAATTACCTGATGGGGTTGGTGCACGTCCCCCAACAATCTGATAGGTCTGGTTAGTGCACAACCTGGCTCATTAGAGAATTAAAAAACCTGTCCCCTCCTCCTCCTCCTCCTCCCCTTCCCCCCAAACTACCTGCTGAGTCCAGGACCCAACACGGCCCATCAAAGAATAAAAAAAAAATTGTCCCTCTGCCAAGCTACCTGACAGATCCAGTGCACAACCCCATCATGGAATAAAAACAAATAAATTGGTCCCTTTTCTCAAACTACTTGACAGGTCTGGTACCCAACTTTTCTGTCAGGAAATACAGAAAAATATGTTTCTCTTTGCTGCTGCTGTTGCTACTAGTGAGTTTGAGCCTCCCTGCTGCTCTGGCCTGCAGTTCTCTAAAGTGGAAGTCTGGATTGAGAGGGACTGACAGCATGCACTTCTGAGACTAATCCTAACTGCCAGTAACGCTAATTCTGCCACCCAACTCTCCCTATCTCATTGTTTTTCCTTCATTTAGTACTCAGTCTCAGCTCTGCACTGCCTGTAACACAGACACAGGGTTCACATTGCCATGCAGGCTTCAACCAAGCATGCTGAGCAGTGGAGTTCCTGCCCCAGGGCCACCAACACTGGCTGACAGCACCCCTTAGAAGTGACATTTTTTGGAAGAAAATGGTTGAAGGGGCATCATAGATGTACCATCCTTCCCTCACAGAGAATAAAACAGTTTTGCCCCTCCCCAACTATGAGAGGTGTAGTGCCCAACCTTGCTTGGCAGGGCATCAAGAAAAACCTGTCTCCCCCCACACAACTACTCAGTGAGTCTGGGACTAACCCAGCCCGTCAGGGAATAAGAAAAACCTGTCCCTCGCTCCGAAACTTAACAGATCCAGTGTCCGGCCCATTAAGGAATTAAAACACATCTTGCTCTCCCTTCCAAAATACATGATGGGTCCAGTACTTAACCCATCCTGTCAGGGAATTTAAAAAAAAGTCCTCCTCAGCTGCTGCTACTAGTGATTTCAGGCCTTTCTGACACTTTCTGCCAGCAGTGCACTAGCGTGTGAGACTGGACCATGAAATACTGACAGCACATACCGTACAAGTCACATTAAACAGTTCCACCAATGAGCTGGTTTAGCATTGTTTTTTATAGTTAGCAATTCATTAGCAACTCTTATAACATGGGCAAAGCTGTTTCTGTTATGTGATTGACAGAAATTAATCACATGAATGTTGATTGATTTCTGTTAACCAGTCACCTCTGTTGTTTGTGGTGATGAGCCCACAGCCTAGGAAGCCAGAGCCACACTTTTTATTCCTGTCTGATTTGATAGCCGTGTGGCAGCCATTTAAATATATCACTAAACGAGGCATAGTAGTGGCTACATAATGCAATGGTCGTGAGTGTTATTACTTCCAGGGAAGTTCCCATAGGCAGGGCACAGTTGTCCGTAGTAGTGGTGACCTACCCACCCTGCTAATACCTCTGTGAGAGACACACACTGAGAAATAGACAGCCCGCTAGCAGAGCAACATGAAAGACACCTCCCATCCACCCTTCCAATGGAAGGCCATGCTGTCGCACAAACTTTGTAGCCCCAGCATTGTTTCAGGATTGGAGTAAAGTGTGCAAAAATGGAGACATCCCCGTTTCTGAAACAACATGTTCCAGTCAACCAGAATTGTTTTTTCTGTCACTGTTGAGTGTGGACCCATACTGCAGTCCCTTCTATGTGTCTCTCTATTCCCAAGTCGCTAACACCCAGGAACAGTTATCAGATCATCCGTGGAACAGTCCATCACAGAGCGGTATCAGTGTGGACTTCCCAAGAGTTATATCAGCTGCACCGAGCATCTGCTACTTGCCCCCCGCTTGTTGTGCTGCAGCGTAGAGACACCTGTACATTGGAGTTAATCAAGTCCCCCCTCTCTCCCAACAGTGCGAGGTCAATGTTTAAGGTGAATGGCAGGCGCTTATGTCATGAAACTGCTTCCACAACTCTAGATTGTTAATATGTGTGGCAGCAGTCATTCACTGAGTGGCGTCATGCCCACAGGACCCGAGGGGGCATTTGCCCCCCCAATATTTTTGTCCAATCTAGAAAAAAAAATGATATAGTTTGTATTTTATTTTACTTTGTGGAAGGGCCAAAAGCAATCAATGTTTTTTTAAAGTCTTTGGTGTGGGGAGTTGGGGTTCCGACCATTGGTCTCAAGGTATGACTTTTAAAACATGTATGCGTGTGTTGCTGGCACCTGGCTGGCCATGTTCTGTAAGAAGAAAAGACAGTGATTGGTAGTCCATGCTGACAATCAGCATAAACTTAACAATCACTGCTTCTCCTTTTTCCAGCATGGTTCTGTTGTGTTTTGTGTAGCCAGTCATCACCGTGAAGAAATATCGCACATCAACCCAACATCCAATCAGAAAGTGACACAGCCAGGAGTTGGGTAGACAACAACCGTACTGCATGGCAAACCTGTACATTTTCCAGTGCCACCTCAGTTGGGACAGCATCTCATTTTTAAGAGTGTAAGACAGAGGATTCGGAAAGTCTAATACTCTGAGCACTTGAGCAGCCACCCAGGCTGGTGACCCATGAAAGAAAGGAAGGAACAATTCATCTTCACCGTCTCTTCATAATATTCGTCTCTGACTGACTGAGCCAGTGAGCCTGCTTGCTCAGAAATACAGAGGTGAAGCAAGGAAGTGGAAATAGGGATAGTAGTGTGGTTGTATAGGTACCCTACTGCTTTTCTGGACTGCCTCACCACAGTTTGAAGTTGAAGGGTGTGCTTGCTGGGCTGGCTCTGAGCTGTTTGCCTGGGTGCAGGGTCGGAAGTTGGGACATCAAAGCACTGCAAAAATCTTGAAAAATCACTGTGGTGGCCTGGCGGGCATCTGGTATGGATGAATATCTGATTGTAGCACCACCAGGAAGCAAAAGGACCGGACGGAGCCACTGAGCCAGCCACAGAGCACTGCATCGGGCCTAGCAAGGACCAGAGCCAGGAAGCAGCCACAGACTATTGTTAAGTCTTCAACTTCAAGCCTGGTAAGAATATAGACTAGAGTCTGGAGTACTCATATGTTGAAAGAATGAAAACTGACACAGTCATTCTGATTTCTGAATGACTGAAGTAGATAGATATAGATTCATTATTTCTAGTGTACGGTGAGACAGTTAGAATAATGATATGCCATCTGCAGCACCTCAGTGAGTGAGCTGCTGTGCCTGGGCTGTGGCAGTGGCTGTTCACTTAGTAACAGTTTATATGTGAGCTTGGGATCCCCCACCCATCTTTTTAGGATACCATATCCCAAAGCAAGCTCACAGAAAAACTCTTATCAGTATCAGTTGTTGTGAGTGATTTTCTGTCCTACGTTGTTGTGCCACCAACCTTCTTTAGTGCTAGCTCATTTTCCTGTGACTCATGTTTGTTTTTATATAAGTTTAACTTGTATTTTTTGTATATCTTGAGCATTATGCAAAAATGCTGGCAATGTGCTTCCTGTACAGGCTAGGTATGGTCTTGGTACTGAAGTGGTGTAAATTACTGTAATGTTGAATTAATACTTCTCTGTTCCCATCTAAAGCCAAGATATCGTCAGATCTCTCCCCCTCCTAATGTGCCCTTCTAATGTGCCACTTTACCTAAACTGATAAATTTTGACACCAGCTGCTGCCATCTTAGCTTACAATGATCTGAATACATGCTTGTGGCACTGCTCATAGTACAGCCCCAATGTGTCGGCTAAGCTCGACTTTAGCATTCTACACAAAGTGAAATGGAGGCTGTGTCCTATATTTCCCCTTGGATTGGGGGTTACCACCACAGCCATTTGCCATTGGTGATTGTTGTAGTAAAAGTATTCATTTATTTTTACTAGGCTTGTTCTATAGTGACAGACAGCATGATGGTTTGTGCTCTTCAATGGAGTGTAATTTTTGTTAATTGGAGTGGGTTTTGTTTCCCAAGTCAGTAGTACTTGTTCTGCAAATCTTTATTATTATGGTTTTATTATGTGTGTGACTCTGTTTGGAGAGCCGGCAAGGGTGTGCTTGTGATTTTATTTTACTTTGAAAATTCAAATGGTGCATTTCTGTCATTTAGCAGTTAGTAGACCAGCTAGGAGTGGACTAAATAGTTAGCTGATTATTATAGACTCACAAAATTCACAATTCTGACTAATTCTTTAAACATTTCTTTTTTTTTCAATTCAATTTTATACCATTACAGAGAGAAGATCTGTTGTTACATACAGATAGAAATACAGAGATACGTAATAAGGCAATTAGATCAACTCCCCAACCCACCCTATTCCCCAATTCACACAAAGCACAGTTACATAATATAAAACTATCTATCTGGAAAAGAGAAACCTTTAGGGCTTCTGGAGAGAATATAGAGCAATAAGATGGCCCCATATTTTAAGAAATTTCTGGGATTGACTATGTAAGCCAGAAATCGTCCTCTCCATTCTAAGATTGGCCAACAACTCCTGTAACCATTCACTATAAGAAATGTCAGTCGTATCCTTCCAGTGTCTCATGACCAGCTTTTTAACCGACATGGCAATGAGGGTTATGTGATATTTTCTGTTAGTAACAACAACAGAGGAAAGGTCTCCCAATATGCAGATCTCGGCAGTAAATAGATCCGATAGCCCCAATAGAGGGTCCACCCTCTGTTTGATAGCCTCCCAAAGGGGGGCTATCTTGGGGCAGGCCCAGAAAATATGCAGTAAATTACCCTCACTCTGAGGACATCAAGTGCATGTGGGTGAGGGAAGGAGACCCAATTTAGCCATTTTCTGGTGTGAATAATAGAGGTTATGCAGGATTTTGAATTGTGTTAATCGGAGCCTGTCTTGTATGACAAATTTGTGACAACTTTGCCACAGAGAAGGCCAGAGGATTTCTTGATAGGGAAAAAGGGAAACCCAGAAGTGAGTCGGGCCAAAACTGTCATCCCATTTCCAGTTGTGGATTACTCCATACATCTTAGAAACACCATGAGAGAGGCCCGCAAGGGGAATCAATTCTGTCAGATGGGATAAACTGGTGGATATGGGTGGAACTGCACCAAAGAATTTTATTATTAAGTGTTGCAATTGGAATATTTTAAAGATAGCAGAGTTCAGGATGTGGGCTTTGTTTAAAAGTTCAGGTGAAGTTAGGCATGAGCCGTCTGTCTTCAGGAAAAAATTAAGGGGGTGGTCCCCTAATTGCGGGATCCATCGTAATTGAAGAGGTTTACCATCTATTGTGAGATTAAGGTTCCCCCACCAAGGTTGAGATGGGTCTATAGTGTGCTTATATTTCAAAAAAGAGCAAAGTTGGGAATTAATTCTAATTGATAATGCAATGAGGTTGCCTTTGAATACTGGGGGCAAAGATTTTGAATTAACATGTAAGAGAGCGGCAGGGGATAGCCCATGCACTCGTATGAGGGAACATTCTATTTTAAGCCATATGGGAATAAAAGAATGTGAAGACAGGAGGGGATCTGGCATTAGCCACCTCAGATATTTACTTGCATGACTGGTACAGTAGTAAAGACCAAGGTGTGGTAGCCAAAGTCCTCCTTTCATTTTTGACGCCGAGAGCTTGTCACATGCTATCCGGGTTTTGTTATCATTCCAGATAAAGTCTGAGAGTACCTGGTGTATCTTTTTAAACTATACCAAAGGCAACCAGACATTTGAAAGGTTTATTGGATAGAATAACCATGGGATAATGTTCATTTTAATTATATTGCTTTTTTCCCAGAGAGAAAGAGGAAGTAATGCCCATCTCTTTAGATCCTGCCTGATAGTCGAGATTAACGGGTCAAGATTCAACTTGATAAATTTGTTCAGGTCTCTAGACAGGTTAATTCCCAGGTATCTCAAGGAATTGGTCTGCCAAGAGAAGCTCACCATTGAGGCAGCTATCTTCATTGCTTTATAACTCAGGGGGAAAACCACTGTCTTGTCTCTATTTAATTTATAATTGGACAGGGAACTAAATTCATTCAAAATGGTGAGTAGGGCAGGTATAGACATATTGGGGTGAGATAATTGAAGAAGCAAGTTGTCCACATAGGCCAAAACTTTAACTGTTTGATGGTGGATATTGATACCTCTGATCTCAGGATTCACCGTAATCCTCCTAATAAGGGTTCCAAATAGATGTTAAACAGTAGGGGGGATAAAGGACAGCCCTGCCTAGTCCCGGCATGTAGCGTGAAGGAGTCAGACATTAAGCCGTTGCAGATAACACATGCTGTAGGGGATTTGTATAAAACCCTTATCCATTTTATAAACAGAGGGGGGAAACCCAAATGCTGCCAATAACTGAAACAAGAAATTCCAATCAACCCTATCAAATGCCTTCTCAGCATCCAGGGAGACCAAAGTGGTGGGAAAATCAGCATCCCTGGAAGCCGAGAAAACATGCGAGAGGGTTCTGAGGTGATCAACCGAGGATCTACCCTTCATGAAGTCTACCTGTTCCGGGCCTATAATATCTGACATGATGGGGTTTAGCCGATCCACTAGAAGTTTCATTAAAATTTTAAGATCTTGATTCAGGAGGGAGATCGGCCTGTAACTCTGGACCCTGTCAGAGGGTTTACCTTCCTTGAGTATTAAAGTAATTAAGGCTTCAAACAAAGACCTATCTGAAGTTTGTCCAGAAAGAATATGTTGAAATAAGGAGAGAAGGGATGGCGCTAGTTGTTGGGCAAAGACTTTATAAAAATTGAAAGAGAAGCCATCTGGACCGGGTGTTTTGTCCGACGGCAAGTCTTTGATAATTCCAATTATCCCCCCTAAGTGATGGGAGCAACAGGGAAACTTTCTGTGAATTTGAGAGTGAAGGTAATGAAGAGTGTGCTAGGTAGGATTTTAATTGTGACAAAGATGGGGGGTCGTCCATAGGACTGTACAATTTCGCATAGTAACTTCTAAATTCAGAAGCTATATCCGATGGAGAGGTTCTCAAGTTATTACCATTCTGGGAATGGACCGCAGCAATTAGTCTATGGGATTCAAGTTGCTTAAGTTTAAGGGCCAAGAGATGACCTGCTTTTTCTCCTTGGTCTAAATGGAGAGCTTTAGTTTTCAAAATAGTATTTTCGGCCTTTTCCCTTAGTAAGTTCAAATATGAATCTTTTAGCTTCACTAGGCTTTCCCTCATTTGATCCAACGATTGGGGAGATAGATTATGTTCTATAACCCGAATTTGGGATAATAAAAGTTTAAGCTGTTCTTCCTGGGTTCTTTTTCTCTTGGCAGCCAACCCGATCAGCAGGCCTCTAAGATAGGCTTTCAGGGAGCACCATTCAATGTCAGGTTTTCCGGTAGAGTTTACATTGATGGCAGTAAATATAGCAATGTGTTTGGTTATATATTGCATGTTATTCAGATTCTTAAGCAGTTGATTATTGAACTTCCATCTCTCTCCTGCTTTGGGGAAAGATGTAAGGGAGATCAAACAAGAAACTGGGGAATGATCTGCGAGTGGACCTGAGAGGATGGATGAGTCTAACACCCTGGGAATTAGAGATTGGGAAATAAGCAGGTAATCAATGTGGGAAGATGAGTGGTGAACTGGAGATGTAAAAGTATATTATCTACCTGAGGGGTGGAGGGTACGCCAGATATCTGATAAGCTGGCTCCATCTAACAGGTCTCTGAGTGCCCGCTGTGCTGGAGAGAGCCCTTTGTGTAGTTTTCCTGAGTGATCCATGTACGTGTCAAAAATGAGGTTAAAATCACCCCCTATAATAAAAGGGATGTGTAAAATTGGGGTAAGAACATTTAGAAGCTGCATAAAAAAAACAGGTGTGTTATTCTTGGGACCATAAACACTACATAATATAATTTCTCTGGTGTGGAGCATTCCTCTCACTAAAATGTAACGTCCTTCTGGGTCGGTGATGATTTGACTGGGGGAGAATGGTATAGTCCTCCGTAATAGGATCATAACCCTGCGGCTTTGGGTGTTGCCCTCTGCCGCGAAGTATTGACCCATCTGTTGTCTGCGTAATTGAGCAGCCTCGGAGTTAAGTAAATAAGATTCTTGGAGGAACACAATGTCCGCTGCCAGAAGGTTTAAGTGCTTGAGGATCTGATATTGTTCAATTTTGTGCCTAGCCCCCCATATATTCCAAGTAAGTATTTTTAATGCTCCAGCCATGGGAACTTAATAAACTGGTCAAGGTGCCAGATATGCCTCAAAGGTCTCTCTCTGGAAACTGTCTCTGTGTGAATTAAACCCCCCACCTCCCCCCCAACCACAAAATACCCACCCAAATGCTTAATAACCTGTGAATACTTGAGATCCCTATCCCAGACCATCCCCGACCCTTACTTCTATGCTTCGTCTTCTGCATCATGCCCCAACACATTCCCTTCTGCTCCAGCCACCCTAACAATACTTAACACTATTATACTATGGAGATAAAGATACACAGTACTTAACATCTATTAACATATTGGAAACATTAACTTAAAAACATTAACTAGATTGGAGCATTTGGAGAAATAAAGATAATGTGCTGAAAAATAATCCCCAATCCATTAAATTAAAAAGCAGTTCAGGGAAACTGACTCAAAAATAAAGTAAGAAGCCAACCTGCTACTGAGGCATCAATAAATTGTACACACTCATATATGAGAGCGTCAGAAAGAGATCTGAAAGTTTTAAGCTTATTTTACCTCGCAGTTCACAGTAGGTAACCATTAGTATTTAAGGAGACAACTCACAAATAAAAAAGAGAAAATAGGCAATTCTAGTTGACAATGCAACTGTCAGATTTCACACATAACATTTTAACT
This sequence comes from Neoceratodus forsteri, assembly GCA_016271365.2. NCBI lineage: Eukaryota > Metazoa > Chordata > Ceratodontiformes > Ceratodontidae > Neoceratodus > Neoceratodus forsteri. The sequence goes on from CM028129.1 coordinate 521,723,337, forward strand.
GAGTATCATCTGGAACATCTAAAATCCCTGAATCTACCAATCATGCACAAAACAACATAAATATTAACAGGGTAATCCCCATAACCTAACAGATACACATTTGAAAAGCAGTAGGTAGTCCTTCAAAGGAATAAGAAAACACGAGTGTTATGATGTCTTAGAAGCTGGTAGTAGTCGATCGAGCAGCGAGGCACATCAGCAACGAATGAAATTAGCCGCGGTAATACTGACTGTCTTGCACTCGTAATGATGGGGTCACTCTAGTGGTAAAGATGCTGCTGCACCAGCTGGGGAACTCAGCTTTAAAGGTCCTGACCAAAGATAAACAGCGGGAATGTCACCGTCGCAGGGGTTGCACCGGAGTTTCATCCCAACACATGACTCTGTTTTGGAAATGCAGGGAGAGTGTCCCAGACAGCTAGGAAGCGATCAACCAACTTGCAAGCTTGGAAACGAGCAATACCAAATGGCATAGGGGATACATGCTGAAATTAACTTTGAACATACAGACTACCCAAAGAGAGAGTCTTCTCTCATCCAGCCCGTATTAATTTGCCTCTTCCATCAGGTCGTCATGATGTTACCTTCATGGGTTTTTAAATAGGTCGGCAAAGGCAGATTTCAGCTGCAGGGAGGCAGTTTCAAGGTCATCAAAGGCAGTCCAGGTTTCTGCAATTAAAACATGCAGCTTCGCCGGGCACGCCATCCAAAATTTGACCCTAGCAGCAATTAACTTAGTTACCACAGGGTGAAATGATGTTCGTTTGAGTTGGACCAATGCCGGGAGATCTTGGGTTACCTTCAGCCATTTTCCTTCCCACATAACTTCTTGAAGCTCTTTTAGTTTTTGCAAGAAATGCTGTTTTTCTAGGAAGTTAAGGATGCAGAACATAGCCGTGCGTGGAGGGGCACCCGGAGCTGGCTTTGGGCACAGCGCTCTGTGAGCCCTCTCGATGATATATTTAGCACCAAAGGGAGAGGGGCCCACTAGTTTCTCCACTAGCTTTTGAATAAAAGGAATCATGTCATGCCCTTCTTCACCTTCAAGGAGACCAATTGTGACAGTGTTATTTCTCCTACTACGTCCCTCAAGGTCCTCCACTTTCGATTCCAATTTGGCAAGGCGCTGTCTCTAGCAGGTCAATTCGGGATCAATCTTATCTTGCCTCTTTTCCAGCGAAAAAAGCCTAGCTGAGTTGTCTGAGGCTCTTTGCGCGACTTCATCCAGTTTTAAATTCAGAGAGCTAAAGTTAGATGCCAGTGTGTGGAGGTCGTCCCGAAACGGCTTGAATTCTTCCAGGAAATGTTGTAAGGTTAGTGGTTCATTGTCTGTTGTAGAAGGGCCGGTAGTGAGGTTAAGACTGGAACCGGAGGCCCGCGGCTTCTTCGGGGCCTTCTCAAGGGTTACGGGTGGTGTGCGCTTAGGCAGGATTTTTTTTGCGTCCACTTCCATACTGAACCAGAAAATATATCTCCAGTTGTTCCTGCGATGTTCCGACATTTGTTGATGTAAGTTGTGATGCCCAATTAATACAATTTACAGCTTAAAGTAGTTTATTGGAGTGGGTGGCTGGAGCTCTGCAGGGAAGCTGCTATTCAGCACGGTGCATCGCCGGAAGTCAACATTTTTTTGAAATACAAAATGTCACACTGTACATAGACTGTACAAGAACAAGAGCAATTTATCATTGCACTAGCCTATATCAGTATTATGGCATTTAGCTTGTTGTGGAACAGTTTTCTGGCCTGCTAAAAGTCACAAAAATGCACCATTTGACTTCAATTTTTCAAAATTTCCCTGGGGAAGGCATGTCTCCAGACCCCACTAGAGAGACTAGGATTTTGTGCCCCTCCAGAATTTCTCACTGCATGATGCCCCTGCATTCACTGTAATGTTTGTCATGGTTTTCGGACTCATGAACACACAGAGCAGCACATTGACTAAGCACTTAATTTAACACACAGAGTGACAATATGTGCAGTAATAGGCAGAAAGACACACAGTGCTCTCTGTCTTTCACCACACAACGCATGTAGAGTGTGTGTATGAAGTTCGGGCAGCTCCTTGATTGAAATGTAGAGGCCTTTTTACCACAAATTTCTCTTTGTGGAACTATTTTTACTGTGGCAGAACACAGAAAACTGTGGTACTGTGACAATAAACAGTGAAGGAACACAAAAGAGTTCCCAGTTTTCTCAGCTATTATTCCACTGTGTTTTCTAAATTTCTATCAACAGTTGGCTCATGTCATAAGTGCAATAACCCACTACAGGGTGTGAGGTTATTGGGGATTAATCAATGCCCCAGGTGCTATGAGGACACTCAGCCTGTGGCCTCATGCATCACAATGCACCCGGGGTGTTGATTAATCCCCAATAACCGCACACCCTGTCATGGGTTATTGCTTTCATATTGCATTGTTTTTTACTTCTTAACTAGCACAAGAGCAATGTTTATAAAATGTTTTTGCAAATCATTTGGAAGGTATCTGTAGTCCAGTCACAATTCAATGCAAAACTGAGTTCTATCTTTTGAGAAATGGTTTGTACAGTGCTTTATACTGTATTGTACTGTACTGCACTTCCAAGGCTGTAATCCCAAGTGACTGTGTTCCTGGAACTGCTGCCCCCCCCATTCCTTCTCTTAGTACAAAATCTCAGCTCTGCACTTACACACACACACGCACTTCATTCTGCCAGGCATGCTCAAACTCAGCATGCAGAGTAGTAAGCACCCATCCCTGGGCTACCAACACTGGCTGACAGCATCCATCAGAGACAGACTCTTTTGCAAAAAAATGGTAGGTGTGCGTACCGACGATTTACCATCCTCTTCTCCCAGGGAATTAAAAAAATGTGGCCTTCTCCTCAACTACTTGATGAGTCTGGTACCCAACTCAGCCTGCAAGGGATTTAAAAAAAAAACTATCCCGCTCCCCCTTCAATTACCTGATGATCTGTTGCCCAACCCAGACTATCTGAGAATAGATAAAATCTGTCCTTCTCCCACCAACTACATGACAGATCAGGTGCTTTACAAAGTACAAGAGTTAGATTCTGAAAGCAGAGGAACTGTAAAGTATAACAGAATTTGGTTTTACATAAGGATTTTCATACACACAGCATCCAAAAGTGTTTTACAAGGCACAGGAGGTACATCCTGATAGCGTAGAGTCTGTAGAATTGAATTTCTGGTGCCCAACCTGGACCCTTAGGGAATTAAAAAATATATAGTCCCTTCCACCCCCTACTAGATGAGTCTGCAGCCTAACCTGGCCCATCAGGGAATAAGAAAAAGAAAAAAAAATGGCCCCACTCCAACTATCTGATGATCCAGTGCCCAACCAGCCCTATCAAGAATAAACAAAAAAACTGTTCCCCGTTTTCCCCATGAGTGCAGGGACAAACTCAGCCTTTCAGGGCTCAAAAATCTGTCCCCCTTCCAAACAACCTGATGAATCCAGTGCCCAGTCTGTCAGTGAATTAAAAAAATAAATCTACCCTCTCCCCCAAAATACTTGCTGGATCTGATACCCAACCCAGTCTATTATGGAGCCTGTCAGGGAATAACAGAAAATATGTTCCTCTCTGTTTCTGCACTGCTGATGCTAGCAGTGAGTTTGGGCCTCTCCAACATTTCCAGCCTGCACCACACTAGCATGGAGACTGGATTAGGGGGACCTGACAGCATGCACTTCTGAGGCAGTAATCTTAAGTGCATTTGATCCTGACTCTGCTGCCTGACTTTTCACCTCTCACTGTCTTTCCTTCTCTCGGTACTCAGTCTCAGCTCTGCAATCTTACTGACACATACACAGGGTTTAAATTGACAAGCACTCTTCAATGTAGCATGCTGAGCAGTGAAGCATCTGTCCCATGGTCACCGCCATAGGCTGACAGTACCCATCAGAAGCAAAGTCTTTTGAAAAAAACAGCAAGTGTGGGTACCATCAATTTATCATCATTCCTTCTCAAGGAATTAAAAAAAAATATCTTTCTCTCCCCCAACACTCTGATGGATTCAGTGCCAAATCCAACTTCTCAGGCAAAAATAAAATCTGTTCCCAACTGTGACAAGTCCAATACTTTACAAAGCACACGAGTTACATTCTGGTAGCAAAAGAACAGTAGAACATAATAGAATTGGAAGGCTTAGCCTGGAGTTCAACGGACAAGCAGCCAGCCACTCCCACTTCCTGAGCTATGCAAGCTGTTCCTCTCAGTCTCCTTGTGAAGCACTTTTTCATTGCACCACCATGCTCCTCTCCTCCTCCTCCTCCATCGGCAGCACTTTTCTCTTTGGGATCCTTCCTAAGGTACCTTTAGCCACTGAAATTGTCCCGTGGCACCTCTAGGGGTGGAACCCTCTTCGAGGGTTCCTTGCCTTTGGTACCCCTACAGGGTGGTAATTCCTCTGGAATAGAGAGTGTGACAGCCAAAACCACTCTAACACAGTTGCTCAAGCATAACACTATACTGGTTTCGTAGGCCATTGAATTTGGTTTTATATAATGATTTTCATACACACAGTGTCCAAAAGAGTTTGACAAGGAATGGGTGTTCTGTACTGGTAGCACAGAAAGAATAGAATAGAATAGAATATACAATGGTGTGTGAAAATCCTGTAACCTCATTGGTCAAAACATGTCACATGACCATGGGTAAATCCTGCATAACCCACAGCTGAGGCATGGCGTTTATAAAAACATAACTAAACACATTTTAAATTTATTATACACATGGGTCCTTTGTATAATAGCAATAGGCACCTAGGTGTGAGCGTCATGATTTACTCCACTTCAGGGAGCAAGTCACCCGCCACCGTGACACACCACACAAGGCATGTAAATCACCAACAACCCACACCCAGTTGTGCCTTATTGCTTAATAGAATAGAATAGAATAGAACAGAATAGAATTTCTGGTGCCTAACCTGGCCTGACAGGAAATTAAAAATACAATATGGCCCTCTCTCCAAACTACCAGACTGGTACAGTTCCCAACCCAGCCCATCAGGGAATAAAACAAATCTGCCCCCCCCCCCCAAACAACCTGACAGATCCAATGCCCAGCCTGATCCATCAGGGAATAAAAACAAAGTATGTCCCTCTCTTCCCCTCTAGTTACCTGACTTGTCTGATACCCAACCAAGTCCATCTGGGAACAAAAAAAAGTCCTGTTCTCCCAAACTACACAATGAGTCTGATATGCAACCTAGCATGTCAAGAAATTTTTAAAAAATGATGTCCCCCTTCCCCCAACAACCTGACAGATCCCTTGCTACATTCAGCCTGTCAAGGAATAAAAAAATGTGTCCTCCCCACTCCCCCAACTGCCTGGCAGGTCCAGTGCCCAAATTGGCTTGTTAGGGAACAAAAATAATCACCTCCAATCTGTTGTCCCCCCTCCAAAAAACTGCCTGACAGGTTCAATGCCCAACCTGGCCCTCCCCAACAATCTGATAGGTATGGTGTTAAACCCAGCCTGTCAGGGAATAAACAGGCATTTGTCAATGCCGAATGTTGTCTTGTTGGCATTAGCATTGGTAGTGCAGGGGTTAGAGAGCTGCATAATAGGAATAGCAGTGAAGTATGGAAGTGACGCCAACCCCACTCCACCCTGCACAGATTGACAGACATTGAGGTGTTCCTTTGGGTCATCTGCCATAACGCTCATGCCATTTCACCCCACTCTACCCTGCAGACTCCAACAAGTGTTGCGTTGTGCCTTGGGCTCATCGGGTCTTACGCTCACCCCATTCCATAAGGAAATACATTGAGATGGGTGCAGTATAGGAGAATGGGGTAAACTTTGGGGCCAAAGAGTCCAAGGCACACCTTGATGCCTGTCACTGACTGCAGGGTGGAGGTGGGGGTGGAATGGTGTGAGCATGACAGCCAACAATCCAAAGTCACACCCTTGATGCCTGGCAGTCTCTACAGGGTGGGACGTTACTGTTTGAAGCCCTAATGCCCAGGGCGTTTGTTGGTATTTGCACTCCAAATTTTCAACATGTGCTTTTTGTGACCCCACTTCATGAAAGCACTTGGGACTTCCGCTCATGGGCAGTGATGCTGTGATTTTGTTAATCTGTCCCAAACTTTGATTTCCCACAGCAACCATGCCATTTTGCACCAGATGTGCGAAAACACATTTGGGGCAGGATGTATAAAATGACAGCAGTACTGTTCATAAGGAGGTGTGAAGAAATGGCAATGTTAAAAATCTGGAGTGAAAATATTAAAAATTATCTAAATTATGAGCGTGCATGGAAACTGTACAGCGACGTGCATAAACAGTCATTATTTGAATTTTTACCAGATTTTCAACATAGGCATTTTGGGACCTCTGCTCATGAACAGTGTCACTGTGATTTTCTTAATCTGTCCTGAACATTGATTTCCCACAGTGACTGTGCCATTGTGCACCAGATAATGTGGAAACACATTTTGGGCAGGATGTGAAAAATGACAGCTGTACTGTTCATAAGGAGGTGTGAAAAAATGGCAATTTTGAAAATCTGGAGTGAAAATATTAAAAATTCTTGAACTTATGAGTGTGCATGGAAACTACACAATACACACTTATAACACAGTCATTTTGCGAAATCTTTTCACCAAATTTGCAACACAGGCTTTTTGGGAGCTCATCTCATGAACAGTGGCACTGTCATTTCATTAATTGTTCCCGAAAGGTGATTCCACGCAGTGGCTGCGAAATCACCTTTTGGGACTAAATAATTAGATGACAGTGACTGATTTCATGAGGTGGGGTCCCAAGAACCCCATGTTGAAACTTTGGAGCCAAAAGTCACAAAATGGCCAAGATATCCACTCTAAGTCTCCCCATTGATGCCATTATACAGCTTACTGGCATTTCTTCAATTCACGGTCAGCTTTGAAGACTGCAGATGTGTTCCTGCTCCAGTGAAGATCACAGTGCTGGACGTCCAGAGGTAAGTGTGGGGTGAAGGGGTGTTGGGAGGTGGGGTGGGCAGATGGTGGGTGTGGGTTGGTGGAGGAGGCGCTCCGGACTCAATGATGGACTGTAGGAAGGTTTTCTTTATTTACAGGTGAAATAAAACAACTACTGGGCACACTGGAGAGGACTCCCAGAGTGCCCCATGACTTTGGGGGGGGGTTTGTTGGTCACACCGGGTTGGTTCCCAGTGTGGCACACAATAGGGTAGGGTGAGGCGGGGCAGGAACATGCCAATGCGGTCAGCTTCAGAACACATGAGGCACACTGGGATGGGCTCCCAGTGTGCCCCACAATCTTGAGAGGGGGTTATAAACATGCCAACAGGGGGACTGGGCACCCCGTAGTCAGCTTTCTAAGGATTGTGAGAGGTGGATGGCAACAGCTGCCATATTTATTGAAATGCTTCAGCACCCAAGGCACGCCCTGTAATGATGGAGCACTATCCCATTGCAGCAGTGAATTTCTTTAAAGTTAGTGTTACATTTCTCAACTGCTGTCATAGACAGCATGCTCATTCATTGGTGCCACAGAGACAAGCTCAAAAAAGCAGTGGCGGCATTGGCCACAACACTGCTGCACCTCCACAACCTGCTACTCCAGCAAGCTGCCACAAAATGTTGCTTGCGCTGCACATGCAAGACAACATAAAAATATGTAATGCTGCTTTACACTGGGTTGGGAATGAGAGCTGTGAGAGTGAGTTGTAGGCTTAGAAGAAAATCAAGTGAGTGGCAAATGTTTGTGTGAGTGCTTGTGGCCCATGAACAGAACACTTTTTATTACTAAACTACATACTATAAAAAATAGAATATGGGTGACCAAATGCAGCTCAGTATGTGTTTCCATCTCGGGTCTGAGATTACATCATGGTCCTCTTGCACTTCGCTTTCACAGTCCATATGATGCCATCGCTACCTCTCGATGGAAACACAGCCTTGTTGTGGTTGGTTATCCACTCAATATTCTTTATATAGTGTCTGCAAACAGTGTCATTTACCATTCTGTCTGGGCTGGTCTGTAGTGTTTTACAGTTTTCCTAGCAAGTCAATAAATCCAGGTAATTGCAGAACCCCACTGAAAACAAGATGTTGAATCTCAGTTGAACTAATAAGTGAATGACTTGTAAAAAATATTTTGTTCTCATGTGGACTGAACAGATGGCACTCTAAACTGCCTTCCCCCCTAGAATAAAAGAAGTTATATGCTGAAAACATATTTGGACCCTGTTTACAACTGAGTATTTTTGTCATTTAGGCATAGAATAAGACAAACTTAGATTTGCATGTTGTGAATACCTTCTAATTATATCTGAGTCCCAATACATAGTCCAGTAAAGTACTTTTTTTTTGGAATGGGCATGGTGATGCTACATTAACAAAAATACGCTGTTGTCCTTGTTACAATTAATGGAGACAAAAGCATTTGGGAGAACTTTGCCTGTGAACTCAGTCTACGTAATTAACACCATGGGACTTTGAAATGCTGAGATTGGCCCAAAACATCTGTATTATTTCATCTTTCATGTCTGGGTTGAATGTCTGTCCATAGAAACATAGAAGCATAGAATCTAACGGCAGATAAGGACAGCTTGGCCCACCCAATCTGCCCATTTCCCTACCTAATGGATAAGTTGCAGATCCTAGTTAACCAACAGCCTACTTCTTCCTACCCCCACCCCCTAGAATTGCCTTATGACTGTCCCATGCATTCTTGAATTCCACCACTGTTTTTGACTCACAACCTCCTCTGGAAGGCTGTTCCACGATCCACAACCCTCTGTGAAAAATATTTCCTTACATTACCTCTGAGCCTCCCCGCCTATCTTCAAATTGTGCCCCTTCTTCTGCACACCCTTTTTCTGAAAGATGCTACCCTCTTGACTTTATTGATTCCTTATGGTACTTGAAAGTTTCTATCTTGTCCCCTCCTCCTTCCCTTGAGGCTATACATATTAAGCTCCTTAAGTCTCTCTTCATATGTCTTCTGGTGAAGACCCTGCACCATTTTAGTTGCCCTCCTCTGGACTACTTCCATCCTGTTTATGTCTTTGCAGAGATTTGGTCTCCAGAACTGCATGCAGTACTCCAGATGGGGTCTCACCAGCTGTCTGTACAGAGGGATAACAACTTCCTGTTTTCTACTGGTGATGCCTCTCCCTGTGCATCCCAGTATCCCCCCAGCCCTCCTTACTGCCCTCTCACATTGCTTGCCCACCTTTAGGTCATCTGATATGACTACTCCCAGGTCCCTTTCCATTTTTGTTGTTGTTAGTATCTCACCCCCCATTGTGTACTCTTCTCCTGGGTTTTTGTTTCCCAGGTGCATTACCTTGCACTTTTTAGTATTGAATCTAAGCTGCCATACATTTGACCATTTCTCCAACCTTGCCAAGTCCCTTCTCATCCTTTCCACCCCATCTTGTGTATCAACTCTGTTGCAGATCTTTGTGTCGTCTGCAAAGAGACATACTTTTCCTTCTAGTCCCTCTGCAATGTCGCTTATAAAGACATTAAAGAGGACCAGTCCCAGTACTGAACCCTGCGGTACCCCACTAGTAACCCCCCTTTCTTCACAGTTGACTTAGTTTACTATTACCCTCTGTGTCCTGTTCTCCAGCCAATTCTTTACCCAGGCTACCATCTTGGGACCCACTCCCAGGCTGGCTAACTTGTATATTAATCTTCTGTGTGGGACTGTGTCAAATGCCTTGCTAAAGTCTAGGTAGACCATGTCCACAGCCCCTCCCTGATCTACTACTTTGGTCACCCAGTCAAATAAATCTATCAGATTCGTCTGACATGACCTTCCTGCTGTGAATCCATGTTGCCTTGGGTCCTGTTCCCCTCTGGTCTCTAGGTATTCGACAATTCTTCCCTTCTGAAGTGATTCCATCATTTTCCCTATCACTGAGGTTAAACTAACAGGTCTGTAGTTTTCTGCATCTGCCCTGCTCCCACTTTTGTGAAGTGGAATCACATCTGCCCTCCTCCAGTTCTTAGGTACCACCCCATCCTCCCATGATTTGTTAAAGAGGGTAGTCAGTGGTGACACTAGTTCTACCCTTAGTTCTTTTAGAATTCTGGGATGAATCCCATCAGGCCCCATTGCTTGTCCATCATGTAAACATTAAATTGCAGCCTTCATTCTACAGGGTCTTTATACATACATAAAAGTACATATAGGCCCCAGAGGGTTCTGCAAGATGCATATAAACACAAGGAAAGAAAGATGAAGCAAAAATGTTGGGAATATGGAGTGAACATTTGCAAGAAAAACAGCTAATGAACTCAATGAAATTTAAGCTCAAATGGATGACTAAAAAGTGCCTTGCTATCGGTACCCACTTAGCTGTCCCACACATGTACTATAGCTGCACACCCCTCCCTTTACCACCTCCCTTTACCACTTTGCTCTATGCACCTTCACATGCAGCCACTGGTTAAATTGGAAATGTTTAGGTGGGGGAACACTCACATCTAGATTTCTAGGTGGTGGACTTCTCCAGTTGTATTCAATGGAGAATGATGACAGAGGTGCAAGAACTCTCAATCCATTTTGACTAAGGTAGTTAACCTGAGTTCCATGGGCTCCTACCCAATTCACCCCTGTACACAGCTGAAGTGCAGACCAGCAAGGTACTCACTTAGAGTACCTGCCAGTTTCATAGCATTTTCCCCAATTTCTTGATGTGTCCCACATTTTGTGTTCCATATTTTAAAGGGGTCTGGGAAATATCCCAGGTTTAGATGACAAAAGCAGATGATGGTTCCTTCTTTCAGGCTGCTGCTCATATACATTCATGAAGAAATTGTGTAAAACATAAAATATCTTGAGACTAGAACTCCACACTCAAAATACACAACCATTTTATGGGAGACTGGTTTATCAGATGTTATTTATTTATTTATTTGCATTTGTTAACCGGGTAAGCACACTAGACAGCCAAGTGCCTATTTTCAGGTGCGACCCGGGAGAGTTACAGATGAAAACTTCATACATAAACAGTTGAGGAATCGAAAGAAATACATAGGAAAAAAACCAGGCAATTCAAGACTGGCTCTAGAGCAAGGTGGGCACAAAATACATTCATAGACAGTTGAGGGATGGAGAAAATTACATAGGAAATAAACAGGCAATTACAAGGCTGGCTCTAGAGCAAGGTTGGCACCAAATTCATACATGGACTGTAGAGGAGACAAGAAAACACTAAAAATAACAGGCATTTCAGGGCTGGCTCTAGGACAAGGTTGGCACAGTGCATTACAATAGAATGGGACATACAGGATATAATTAGGAGGTGAACAGCGGAGTAAAACAGAAGCAAAGACAATGGTAAGTGCCTGTGGGGGGGGGGAGGGAAGGACCCCTAGGCAGGTGGTCAAGTCCAGGATTCCTGGCCAGTTATTGAAGAAGAAGTGCAAGTAGCGCTAAGGCCCCCACCCAACCGGGTTGAAGGGAGGAGAGGGGCAATGGAGTAGGGCTACGTGGAGCAGGGACAGGGGGTGGAAGGTTTCAGGAAGTTCCAGAGGGAGGCTTTAAAGCTTGGATGGGAGGAGGAGGACCAAGTGGACTCAGGGAGTGAGTTCCAGAGTTTGGGGGCATATGTGTAGAAGGCCCGATCCCCCACAAGGGTGTTGGTTCTAGGAACCAGGCGTTCCTGGTTTGTCCCAAATCTTAGGTGGTAGGATGGGGCGCCTGGTTTAAGGGGAAGGGCTAGGGCTGGAGAGGTGCCAGAGTGGATGATGTTGTCATTGAAGTTACCTAGAACGAAGGAGCGGTGCTTCTCTGGGGGAAGCCACTCCAGGCGGCTGTATAGATCACAATGGTGGGTGAGGGGAGGGGCGGAAAGCGCGAAGCGGCAAACATTGTGTAGGCTGTGTCCCATTTTTAGAGGCTGGATTTGGGAACTGGTGCAAATGTTACGAGTCCATAGCAGAGTGAGGGGAGGAGGACCCCCCATAGCTAGGGCCAAGCGAGTGGCGGGGGTGAGGCAGTTATTGGCTCAGTGAGCTAGGCCAAGCTTACAATTTGTGGCCTTGCAAACATTGAGGATGTGTGAGGTGAGGTCCAACTGTGGGTCCAAGGTGACGCCCAGGTACTTGGCGGTAGTTACCGTCTCAAGGGGCGAGTCGTTGACCCCGAGGATCAGCAGGGGAGCAGGGCAGGATTTTATTTTGTTCAGGAACCCAAACAGCATGGATTGGATTTTATTGAGACTGAGGGTGAGCCTGTGGTCCCCCAGCTAAGTTTGGATGCGTTCAAAGTCGGTGTTATAGAATATTTCCTATGAAAACTAACAGCACCTAATGCAGCTGAGCCTACATGGCTGGCCCATGTAGCTTCACGTGAATTTTGGAAGCTTTTAGATATATAAGGATATGGGAGCTTAGCCTTTAATGTGCCACAGCACCCATTACAAATGGCAAGCAGTAAGGCATGGCAGGGTGTCCACTTTTATGGGATAATGCTCATGGCCCAAAGGATGAGGCTAGGACCTGTGCCCTACACACCCATGAAGTGCCATTAGCTCTCAATTATCTGCATCCTGGAGTGCGTTATTATGATTATAAATTGTTTCCACTGATTTTTTTTTTTATAATTTCTGTATAAGCCCCCTTAACTCACTCTGCCTGGACTCCTTCAGGTCCCATCAAGGCCACTCAGTCATCCCCTCTACCTGCTGATCTGAGGATCTGAGGTGCTATCCCCCATAGAGCCTTGGATTACCAATCACAGCTTTTGGTTTCAAGGTACAACAGCTGTGGCATATGTATGCACTAATCCATGATAGGATGTGTGATTATGGATCAGTCATTACATGCCCCACGAGTGTGTTGTTTAGCATGAGGCACTTGGGCCAAGTGCCTTTAACACACACAAGAGAGACTTGTGATCATTTTTTTTACAGTTAATTTCTTTACTGTCATGCCAGTCCCCGGCACATCCACATGCTCCCAACCACCCCAGCCTCATCACCCCAGCTTTCTGCCGAGACTTATAATAGTGCTTCCATTATGTGGCCCAGGTGCTCACTGGGTGTGGGACCTGTGAGTGTCCAGAGACTTACAGCTGAACTGGGAACTGATTTTCTCACTTACCTCCATTTTCTCCCCTAGGGGAGTGTGTATTTAATGCCACCCAAGATCGTGCTGTGCATGCTCCTATGCTCAGGACATCAGCAGCCACCACTCCCCTTGCCCCTATGTTATGGTTCATGGCTACCTTGCCCCAGCCATTGTTAGAAGAAAGGCTCACACAGGGTGCCATGTGCCCCCCCTCCCTGGTAGAGGAGAACTGTTCTCTGGATGTAAAGTCCTCTCCATCTTTGGCCAACCCCAAGTGACTCTGGTCCTCTCCCAAACCAGGGTCATTGGTGTAGTGGCTGGTGTGATATCCAGCACCACAACCCTAGGTGCCATTAGGCCAGCAAAGAAGTGCGATTATGGACCAAAATCACACACAGTGAAGTGCTTTATTGTACTTATGTGAAAGAAAAATCCTATCCAGGCAAGTATAAAAAAAATGCATATAGTTCATAGAATATTTATTTTTCTGTGTGAATCTATGTAGAAAAAAAAATAGTTCCTGTCCAAGATAGTGACAGTGAGGCTTGTAAGGAACTAAGACAGTTGCTGGCACTTTTTTTTTTTAATGAGGTGTGGTAGAGGGCTACAGCTCCAAATTTTTCTTATTTTTTTTATTTACACATCTGCAGGAAACATGGTGAGTGTTGTTGGTGTCATCTGGGTAGGAGAGGTGGACTGGAGACACAGTTTTAAGCAGAACAGTGAGTTCATGTCAGTAACAGAGATGTGTGGCAGAGTGCATTTTTATTGTCATGCTTTGCTTTTTTTGCAGTATACAGGCTGGCACCTTGAAAGAAGTAAAGGTGTGCAATTATGGGCAGATACTTACACAGCTATACTGGGCTTTTAACCAATCAGATGTGCGTATTTTTCTTAGACATATTATAGCATGGGACATTGGCACACCCCAGTTGTGCTGTGAGTCATAAAACACACAGACCATGTAATTCATGTACCCAAGAAGTGGCAATATAGCTGGCCCAGTGGTGCTGAGGGTTGAGGCGCTGGATGCCACACCTTGTGCCATGCTGGTGACCTGGGTTTGGGAATGGACTGGGGCTGCTGGGGGTCAGCAGGGAGGTAAGGGATTGAGCATCCAGAGGACTGCCTCCTTCACAAGGAGGGGCTCTGGGCTGGCACCATTCCTAGTGGCCCCTGGTGGAGACCAGGCGTCAAAGAACACGCAGTGCAGAGATATGGGGTGGAGCAGTGGCAGATGTTGGCATGTCAGTGCCCAGACATCATTGCATGTCCATACTCCACTGGGCAACCACTATGAAAAAACTGCCTCGGTGGACCAAGGAGGTAATGAGGTCTCCAGAGACCTTGCCCACATCCCCAGCACCGGGACCATCTATCCTCCTGACCCCCTGGGTTCTCAACCAGGACCAACCCTTTAATCATAGAAAGGCCACCAGGTATGTGAGTGAGCCTTCCCCTGGGGGGTGATCTGGGGGGGCTGGAAGGTCCTAGGAAAGGGTCCCAGAGAGAGGGAGGTCTCAGGTGGGGAGTAGAAGCAATGGTCAAGCAGACACCTCTGAGAGATGCCCTAGCCAACCGAGTGCACAAATAGGATATAAAATAATTAAGAAAAAAAAGAAATGGCAATATCCTGTGATATACCACATCCTGAAGTGTATTATTACTGGTGTCCAAGGGAGGGAAGAAAATAATATATAAAATAATTATATTTCTAAAATTGTATTTCAGTGCAGATGCACATTGAGAAAAAATAGTTCCCTTACTCTGTTCTGTGGTTCTTAATTGGCACTGTGGTAGTAGGTTCCATAGGAGAGGAGATCAGCAAGCAGTGTGGTAATGGTAGGATGAGGGATGGCTCTGACTTTGGGTGGTAGTTAGCTAGCCACTGTTTATTGTATGATTGGAGCCCTGAGTCTGAGAGTGCAGCTGCAGCAGGTACAGCTAAGGTGTGTTAGAAACCTAGGGCTAGGAGACAGCCTTTTTTTAAAACAGAGTGGTAAGAAATGGACATTGGTTAGCCATATACTTGTGGGCAAAGGAGGGCAGAGTGCTCTGAAGGCAAATGGAAAGATTTTTGGCTGGCACTTTTTGTTACTGTGGTACATTGCGTATGTGAAGGGATACCCCTGAAGCTGTTAACTGATCAAGTCTGAGTATTTGTTTAAGCTACTGGATAGTGTTTTATGAACTTTTAAATGTCTTAGGGCTAAGCACCTTTATTTATTTATTTTAAAATATTTCACCAGGAAGGCAACATGAGCTGTAGCCGTCTTGTTTCCAGAAGCATCCTTGGGGGGGGGGTTACAGAGTAGGTATAACAACAGTTGAACAAATAGCTCGAGCTGGCTAGCCACCAGATGGTGCAAACAAATGATACAACAACAGTACTTACATAATCACCATAAACTGTGAGGACAAAGCACAACTATGTCTAGTGCATACACAAGCATGGGGAAGAATAAGTGCAAAATAGAACAGAAGGAAGATCTATATCAGTTATACAAGTAGAATACATAATTATAAATGGTGTCTGGCAACAAGAGAGCAACAGGTACTAAGAAATCTACTAGTCTGTTCCCATACTTGGCTCAACTGGGTGCCCATTGAGTCTATTACAGGGGGAAACATTAGGGGAGGGAGTGGATGAGCAAGGAGACAGACCGGAGGCTACTCTCCTTCCATATAAATAGATACAGCATGGTGGTCAAACCCCGAGAGAGGAACAGGAGAGCGGGAATGGACTGGGGGTAGTGGACAAAAGGCCCTTCAGGGTGTTGTGGCTCTGCAGGGTGGCCTAGACCAGGGACTGGGGTGGTGTAAAGGTGGTAGGTAATACATAAGGTTGAAGGAGTAGTAAAGTAAGGCGTAGAGTGCATAGGAAAGAGAGCATTTGAAGGAGTAAAAGTGAGTAGGGGGATGCTAAAAACAAGAACAACTTGGGGAATAATAGTTATGGAGGGCCAGTGAGATAGAAGTTGCAGACAAGGAGGACCTAATAAAATGGGCAAGGTTGTTCCAAAGTTTAGGGAACCTGTAGGAAAAAGCCTCCTGACCAATGGATCGATAAAGAATGGCTAGAGAACATTGATCAGTGGATTGAAGGAGGTGGGAGGAACCGCAAGTAGAGAGGAGAGGTAAGAGGGGAGAGAAAAGAACCAGTATTTAGAGGTGAAATTTGCACAGTGAGAGAGACATCTGCATTCTAGGAAGGGGAAGGCTAGACAGTGATACAGGGCACAGTGATGAGTGCAAGAGGGAGAGTCAAGTGCAAAGCGACAGAAAGCATTGAAGAGGGAATCCTATCTGGCTAAGGAGGTCTTGGGAGCAACACTGTAGACTATATCACAATAGTCGAAAATGAGGAAGATAATTTTCTGTACAATGTCTTGCCTTGCCGGGAGTGGAAGGCAGGCACGGCTCCTGAAAAGGGCTCCCAGCTTAGGATGCAATTTTTTCAGGATAGCGTCAACATGTACAGAAAAATTTAGGTGTTGGTCCAGCCAGACACCTAAATATCTGAAGGAGGTGGTGTCCTCGAGTTTTGTCCCATCAAGGGTGTGGAAAGTGGGCAGGAAGTCTACCCTAGAAAGTCTCTGCCTAGTGCCAAAGGTCATGGAGACTGTTTTCTTGGTGTTAAGGAACAGCTGATGTGATTCTAACCAGTGTTTAACATTGATGAAGTCAAACTGTAGTCTGGATGATACATCAGTGGCAGTAGTTCCAGAGGTGAAGATCACCGTGTCATCGGTGTACATATGGATGGCTGAAGAGGAACATACTGAGGGGAGGTCATTCAGAAATAAAGAGAATAGCAGTGGACCAAGTACCGAGCCTTGGGGCACCCCAGTGGATATAGGTAGTGGTGGGGACATGGAGTCAGCTATTTTGACTGATTGTGTTCTATCTACCAGGTAGGCATGAAACCAGTTGCAGGCAGACTGAGACAGGCCAGCAGACGAGAGGGAATAAAGAAGTAGGGAGTGGGAGACTGTGTCGAATGCCTTAGCAAGGTCAACAAAATAGCAGATGTGAAGTGACCTTTATCCATGGCAGTATGGATAGAGTCAGTGAGTCTGAGGAGGGAGGTGGTACTGGAGTGATTCTTCCTAAACCCAGATTGGTTGGGCATAAAAAAAGTCTGTATCATCTAGGAAGGAGGAGAGTTGAGAGAGAACGATGTGTTCCTGGAGTTTAGTCAGAGTGGGTAGAAGGGAGATGGGGTGATAGTTCCCAGGGGATGACAGAGCACCACCCTTAGGTAGAGGGAGAACTGTTACATGTTTCCAGGAGTTGGGGATAGATGCAGAGTGAAAGGACATATTGAGGAGATCAGACAGTGGGGTACAGATAGCAGGCGCAGAGAGGTGTAACAGCTAAGGGTCCAGGCTGTCAGGGGAGTTGCTTTTCATGGGATTCAAGGAAAGAAGGGTCATTTGAGTATCGTAAGGGGAAATGGGAGAGCAGGAGAAACTTTCTGTGTAAGGCTGTTGCAGGGAGGAAGGTTTAGGGAGGGTCAGAGTGGTAGGGTGAGAAGTTAGTGATGCAAGCAAGGAGGTGGCACAGGTTGTATATTATGCATTAAACTCAGCAGCTACTTTAGCATGATCAGTGATGGGTTGATTATTTATGTTAAGTACTGGGCAAGGGGGTTTGGTTTGTGGGGAGAAGAGTGAGTGCACCACCTTCCAGAATTTGGAAGGGTTGTTACTGTTTGAATTAAAGGTGGTTTGGAAGTATTCAGCTTTTGTCAGTCTAATGGCCTTTGTGCAGGCATTGTGGAGCATGCTGTAGATAGAGTAGTCCCGGAAGATCTTGGAAGATTTGTATGTTTTCCAAGCCTTTTCACAGGCTTGTTGACAGGCCAGGAGTTCAGGAGTGACCCAGGGAAGGTGATTGCCATGCACCCTGACTTGGTTTAAAGGGACATGTTTGTCCCAGATAGTGAGAAAGGTATCTTTGAAGTGTGTTAGAGCTTGATCTATGGTAATGGCCGAGGATGCTGGTGTCCAGTTAGCCTGTGTTAATTCCAGAAGTAGCGGGGCCAGGTCAAGAGATTTGTGGGATCGAGAAGTTAGTAATTTGTGTGGTGCATAGAGTCTGTGTATTTTCCTAGCTAGAGAGATCATATGATGTTTGCTGAGGGCATCAGGCAGAAGGCCAGATTGGATTACCCTGTGAGGATGCGAGGTTAGGGCCCAGTCTAATAAGGAGTGGTTCTGGGAATTATGGTTGTGATGGGTGGGTTCCATGATTAGTTGTGAGAGGTTGAGAGCTGCAATGTCATTACGGGTCTTGCTTTGTATGGGTGACAGCCAATTAAGGTTGAGATCAACCAGCAGGTAGAGCTCCCCCGAGGAGGTAAGAGCACTGATAGTGGTGATAAGCTCAGTGGTTGTGGATGGGTGTAGACCAGGGCAACAGTAGGCACCTGCAATAAAAATAGGAATGGAGAAGGGTAGGGACAGGCAGATGATGATGGCTTCATAGACTGATTTAACAGTGGTTGATAGCATGACTGAGGTTTGGAGGGAGCAGGCTGCATAGATGGCCACACCCCCACCTCTGCCTGAGTGATCCTGACGAGTTATGACATAGCGCAGAATGGCAATGGATGTGTCATGGATTTTATGGGTGAGCCAACTCTCAGAGATGACCAGGATTTCAGGATCTAGGGAATCGACAAGTGGGAGTAGGAGGTCAAGTTTGGGGAAGAGGCTACTAACATTCAGGTGGAGGAGCTTTAGGCCATGGGGGAGAGAAAAAAAAGGAGTGGGGGGTATGTGTAGGTGCACGTTGGTTGGGGTGGGGCAGAGCTAAGCGAGGGACTGGGGTTGGGATTAATGTCTCCCGCGGATAGGAGTAGGACAGCGATAATAATGAAATGGAGCTTAGTGAGCTTGACCTAGGACTTGCTAGTACATGCAACTGTGTAGGGAGAGTGCCTGGCCAGTGCTAGCTAGAATTTGAGGAAGACCAATAGCGTATAAGAGAGATGTATGGTCATGGGAGATGAAGATGGTTGGGTTGTGGAATGGGACCACGAATAAAATGCGGGAGCATGGTCTGTTACCATGGTGTAGTGGTAGGTATGTACGGTCAGAGTGTGTTCATTGGGAGTCCAATGAGGGGTTTGGGAATTTAGCATGTGCAGTGATAGGGAGGAAAGGATAGTACTTAGAAATAGGTAGAGGGGTAGTGGTGGGACAGGAAAGGACAGCATTATTACTAGAAGAATGAGATGTGGAAAGACAGAAACGGGTGTAGGAGAAGTGACGGAAAACTCACAAACTGGTAGCAGCTACCAAGAGGAGGAGACAGGGGTAGAGACATGATTGAAATTCACAAATTGGTAGCAAGTACCAGGAGGAGGAGGCAGGAGTAGGAGACATGATGGAAATTCCTAAATTGGTAGCAAGTACCAGGAGAACGAGGAGAGAGAGAGAGCTAGAGTAGAGTGAACAGTGAGAGCCCTCTGGTGGACGACTTTGTTATTACCTGAGTACTGTTATAGGTAAGTTCCAGGAGGGTAGCGTGAAAACAGCTGTGAAAAAGCAAAGAACGTTGGTGGCCAGCTGTGAGAGGCAAGAATGTTAGTCCAATGAGGGAAGGGGTTATGGGTTGTGGAGGAGCTACTGCCAATTTAATATTGGCTGGGGTTGAAGGAGGGTGGATGAAAATACAGTAATTGCTGGCTTTTGTAGAACAGCACAGAAGGGTATGAGCAGGCAAAATTACAGCAACTGAGCACACACTCTGCAGCCACAGAGCGAGCATTAGGCAGGAGAGCAGCTCCAATCGGGAGTCTTGGCACCAAATTTGAAAAGGGCTCTGTACCTGATACTTCGGGGAGCCGGCGGCAGCTGATGTCACATGAACCAGGATGCGGTTCACAGTGGGGTGAGATCAATCACCTGAGTGAGCAAGCACAACCCCTAAAAAAGAAGTGGAGAGAACAGGATTTAATACCACGGGAGTTAGGGGGTGTTGGGAAGACAAAGGGCTCTGGGGTGGATGCTTTTGTGGACAAAAGGTTGAGAAAGCTTAGGGAGTGACTGGAGGTAACAAAAGAAATGGGAGGGCCAATGATCAGATCAGTGGTGGAGTGTGGGGGTAGTTATTCAGCGCAGCAAGTAGTTACTGGGTCAGGTTACAGTGTTGGAGAAAAAAGAAAGAGATTTGAAAGTGAAACCTGGCATGGAAAAGAAATATGGCAGGTGTGGGGCACACAAGGAAGTGAGACAGTTAAGGCTTTACAGAAGGGATTATGCACACAGCCAAAATTAGCTAGCCTAATATAAACACATTTCTGAGGTTTAACTAAGCTGGGATAATTCTTGTTCAGATAAGCTAAACTGGCTGAACTGCACAAATACTTAGGACGATATTTCGCTAAGGAATAACTGTACTGTGGTTACTGAGCTGGATTTAATTCCTACTAGCATGTGATATACTCCTAGTAGAAGTACAAATAATTTGGTCTAGTTTAACTAAGAGTGGCAGGATACAGGCAAATTTTCTCACTGACTTAGTTCTGGAGTGCATATAAGCTTGAAAAATACAGTAGTTGCTGGCTTTTGTAGAACAGCACAGAAGGGTATGAGCAGGCAAAATTATAGCAACTGTGCACACACTCTGCGGCCATGGAGTGAGCACTAGGCAGCAGAGCAGCTCCAATCAGGAGTCTTGGCGCAAAATTTGAAAAGGGCTCTGTACCTGATGCTTCGGGGAGCCGGTGGCAGCTGGTGTCACACGAACTGGTATGCAGTTCTCAGTTGGGGGAGATCAATCATCCAAGTGGGCAAGCACAACCCCTTTAACCCCCTTTAACTCGCCCCCATTCACCCAGAAGGCCAACTTTTCCAACTCGACTTTCACTTAGGCCTACTGTCAGCACTGGGTAGGCATCACACAGCAGAACTCAATGTGAATGTAGTCCTTAACTCAGTGTTGGCACTAGTGCCCCAAATGTAAAAGATCTACAGGGCCTCCATTATCAAGTTTTTATTACACTCCCTGAAGTCTTGAACAACTTTAACTGTGCATCCTGTTAAATGTGGGACAGGGAAAGAGACTGTTTACGAGAAGACGCAATTGATGAGCAGAAAGCAATAAGCTCTCTCTTTCTTTAGGAACTGAAAAAGTACACATTGTGACATATTATGGGCTTATGAATTCGGATTTAGTGTGATTATTCTGCAACTTATGCATTGTATAAGGAAATATTATATACTCAAATAACACAGAATGCTTTTTCATTTTTATTTTTTTATTTAGTCAAGAATTGTAAATACCTGAGCCAGTGGCTCTTTTAACAGAGGTTCCACATCAAGAAAATTAGTACAATACAGTAAAGACAGGAAACAAGATATAGAGCTTTACAAAAAACACAAGAATAATTGAAGGTAGTTAAAACAAAAATGAAAAGTAAGACTTGAGTACAATACTAGAGAGTGGTACATTGGTCATTTCTTAACAGTACACTAAGAATGTTACAAGCTGTGTTGACAGTTACATACACAATGAAATTAGAGACATAACATGAATTTGCAGTTATTTGTCATAAGTGCAGGATTGCAACAAGTAAAAGTTAGGCAATTCTGGACCTAAAGAATAAGTGCACACCATAGAAGAAGGGGGATACTAGTTGTGGGAGAAAATGGACACATACTGAGTGGAGGAGTTAGGGAGGTGGAAAAATCATGGGTCTTGAGGACAAGCGTGTAGGAAAAAAGAATAAAGAGTTAGGTGGGGGGAACAAGCGAGAGGGTGGGTAAGTATACTACCTGAGAGGGAGCAATGGGCTACTGCATTTAGGAAGCTTTAGCAGGGGGTAAGGTGACCAAAGATGGCTTATGGGGATCTAGTATAGGAGGAGATGGAAGATAGGAAAATTAGAGGAAAAATGGGAGTGAGGAGATGGTGATGAAGAGAGCAAAGCCAGGCTAACCTGTCTTATCCACAGGGTATGGAAGGGAAGGGGAGAGAAGCTAGGGTTGGGAATGAGCAAAAGGAGGGGGAGGAGTGAGAGGAGGTAAAGGATAAATAGGGAAGCAGTCAAGATAGGTAGGTAGAAAGAAGAAATAGAGTGTTGGTTAGGGATAGTATTAATGTTTATAATATTAGAGGAGGCAGAGTTGAGAGGTATGAGTATGTAATAAAACAGCATACCATTACCGCAGTGACTCCAGCACAGTGAAGACCATCACAGCAACTGGAATCGGGCAAAACCCACCTGTCGCTGTGATGGTCTGTGTGGCGATTGGGACTGCCTTGCTGGGTGTTTGCCCCCTCCCCAGTCCAACTCGACTCAGTTAGAATCCTAGAGACTGGGGTGTGGGGAGGAGCCCCCACGGGTTCAGGGCACAGCCCCTGTTTAGGTGCACCGACATCCCGTGGCTACAATGCCGATAGTCAGCATTGCAGCCGTCGCTGTAGGGGATGTCGTCGTTAGTGCTGTCGAAGCGCTATAGGTAAACCATAATAAAACAGTTGGAAATTAGCAGAGATTGAATGAAAGGTTAGGGGACATGTGAAGAGAGAAATGCAGTATACCCTATAACAAATTAGAAGGGGGCATTTGGGATACACTGAGAAGGAAATAAAGATAACTATGGAGAGAAAACACTAAAATTAAAGAAACTTAAAAAAGAACGAATGACAAAAAAGGAATAAATGTGATGGGGGCAATCACCCTTCCCCCCTTTATGTCATCCAGTATGCAGCTAATGATGATGAAGGTTCAACCACTGATGGGGGGGGGCTCTAACCAGAGTTTCAAAACAGATTCATCTCAACATCCTTTAGTGGGAAATTAAATAATTAAAAAAAACACACACAGAAAGGGAAGCAAGGACCGACCTAATAAATAGTTCCTCTATGTCGTTTCTGATCTCCCATGCAGATAAGGCTATGAACAGTTGGATGCCAGGGCCATTAGTATTAAGATCATACCACAAAATACTTTTTAATTTAGAATTTTCCACTCTGAAGCCCTGGGACATATACCTGCCCCAGGACTAATCTTGTGCTACTTATATATTAGGAAATGAACGTCTCTCTCTCTCTCCTCCTCCTCCTCCTCCTCCTCCTCCTCCCCCTGAATAGATCAAACATTGAGTTTGCTCTGTTGAATACAAAAATACGGACTCCTCTTGTTATGCTAATGGCGTCTGACACCACCACCAATATCAAAGCCACTGGCCCCGAATATATACCCAGGGTCTGGAGCCAAGGAGGAGAGGGTGAACAGAGCGTAAAGTGGTAGCGGCATGGCTGGAAAGTGGATTGGTGGTACACAAACACCGTCTCTGATACACAGACTACTAAAGGAACACAACAAGTCTCCGGAGAACTTCTGCAGTGGCAATGTCTGTTTTCCCCTCCATGGTTTTCACAGAACTAGATTAAGGTTTACCTCTGAATGACCCCCCAAATATTTTGGATCTGTACTGATACTACTTTGTCAGGCAAACTTTGGTGTAAAGCAAATTGTGGTGGCATAGGGTGCAATTCCAATACCGTTAATAAATAAAATACATAGGATGGATCTCAAGCATTCTCTCTCTCTCTCTCTCTGTCTCTTCCATCTCCCTTCCCTGAAAGGTAATAAAACAATACCTGACGTACTGAACAGTAATAAAACAAACTGAGGAAGAGTAGTCCAAGCATGTGCAAACCAGATATTCCCTACAGCAGAGTGTACAAAGTTGCATACATTTTGTTTTAAACTGTTGCTACAGCACGCTACTCGTTCACCAGCTCTAACATGGGCTTTGCTTCTGCAATAGGCTTTCTGTGCTCTCAGACATTTGATACATAGGACTGCACTAATTTATAGACAGCATGGGCATCTATAATTTGCAGGGTTGTTGAGACGGCTCTTTCTTTTATTTATTTTTTATTTATTTTTTGTTGAAAGGGCAAGTGCACTAGACAAATCCTGCCTATTTTCAGGCACGACCCGGGGGAAGGGGATACAGATGAATACCAACTGACCTTGAACCAGATTAAGCTGTTGGTGGTATTTTTAGTGAATGAGGAAAATTTGGCCAGGACACTGGGGAAATTCCCCTACTCTTTGCCTGCAGGGGGCCTTGCTTCCTGTGAGCAGAGGGGACCCTTTTGTCTGCGGTACCAAGATGGCGGATGACAGTGTGGCTGCTGGTGGAATTGCTGGAGATATTTTGGATTCTGACCTGACTACAGCTTCACCCATGGATTCAAGAATACCTGACATTATCTCTGAAGAAACTACAAGGCTGCAATCTGCAGAAAGAAATACTGATGGTACCACTTTAAATGCATTGCCAGACAATCATCAAGAAGACTTGCCTCAGACACCACTTTACCCAGTTTTAGGAACTCAGAGCACTTCTAATGACACAGAAAATTATCTGCGAAGCATGTATTTTGCACACAAGGACTTTCTTATTGGTCTAATGCACTCTGATTCACAGTTTTCCTTACAGCCTTTTTTTTCAACTTACCCTGCAGCAGCCACTTCTGATATGACTCCTAGCACCAGAAATGTCACAAACCCTGCATTGGGAGCTCCTCTCTCTTTGCATCTACAGGAAAGTCATCGCACCGCAGAGGCCATTGAGAGCATTTGGTCACCCACGGCAGCTCTCCATGCTACTGGCTGGCAGCAACATTCAGAAGGAGCACTCTGGACCTCCCCAAGGGCTGTTTCAGCCCAGGAAATCATCTCTGAGGCTCGCAACGAACTCTGATCTTCAGGAGACACACCATTACCAGTGAAAACAGCTCTGGAACCAGTATCTTTCCCTAGTAATGCTTCAAGCACACCTGCTATCTCCCGAGCAACACCTGACGTCACAGATACTGTCACGGGCCCCAACTTAGCCAGACGTGAATCTACTTCATCCTCCTCGACTTCAGAACATAATTTAGCTGGTACATCTGAGCCATTTGGTCCACAGCCTGCAGGTGAGGGCACTAACCTGACCCCATTTAAACTCAGTGATCTGTTCACAAACTTAGGTGAGCCAGCACAGCGAAGGAATGCTGTACATATGAAGTTCATGGGGGACATTGCTACAAGCCCTGACAGAAGAACTGTATTGCATAGTATGTTGCTGGACTCTTTAGGGATAGGGGCAACAGAATTATTTGCCTTCATTCATGTGCATGGGGAATCTGTATATGACTTAAGTTTTAAAAATGTGTACACTTTGGAGAAATTCTGGGAGAAATATGAGCACGTAAAACATCTGCCACTCTGGGCTACCTTTATGGTCATCCCCCTCATGAAACCAACAGTGAAAATTGTTACCTTACTGTTTTGTAGCAAGGGGGTGAGCATAGCAGGCGTTCAGTACTGGCTCAGGCAGAGCTGCGATATACTAGAGGTCCCTCAACCTATTTTGGACGAGGACCTAGTATGGACTGGGGGATGGAAAGTATAGGTACAACTTAAAAACATGGATAAAGGTATCTCTCATTTACAGGCAACTTTCACATAGGCAGGGACTGTGGCTTATGTTTTTACCCTGGACAACCTCGGACCTGTCATAAGTGTAGTTCTCGCACCCACCTGAACAGCACTTGCGACAAGCCCAGATGTACTTTGTGCTTATCCTATGGACATGATGTGAGTTTAGGTTGTCCAAACCCTCTATACTGCAATCTGAGTGACGAGCCGGGGCAGTCCTATCACCAGTGCCCTTGGGCGGATCATAATAGGCTCGACCACCTTCCCCAGGACCAGATAGCGCTTATAACGGATTCCCAGACTCAGGCTTTTATGCCGAGGAGGCCCGGCCCCTGCCACTTCTACCCAGCACAAGAACCTCCTCTCCACAACAGCCTGAACCTACGGCCGGACAAGGCCATTCTTAAGTCCCTGGCACCCATATAGCAGCAGTACCCCTTCTGAATCAGTTCCTGCTAGTACCCAGGCTACCATGCCTCCCCCCCCAAAGGACTCAGACCACTTTGTGGTAATCCCCCCTTCTAAACAGGGTAAAGGCAAACGAAAAGCAGAAGCTTCCACCCCCAAGAGAACAATTATCATGAGGAATAAATTTCAGGCCTTAGCCAAGAGACAACAATGGGGAGACATGGAAGGGGAAGATGGAGACTCGGATTCTTCTCTAGCCTCTTCCTCCCGTATGGACTTCTTCTCTGACTCCCAGCTTGATCCCCCTTTCAGCAGATGGAGGTAGGACCCATGCTAACATTACCTGACACTAGCTCCTCCAGAATGGTACTGTACTTTCAGGGATGAACCACCACCAAGGACTCCGCTGCTTCACCCTAAATGCATGCAGCATTAAATCCTATAGAAAACAACTCTACAATGCAGTACCTTTCTGACTTACACCACGACATCTATTTTCTCCAGGACACCCATTTGAAATCTCCTCATGAGCTTTCTCAAATTAAAACTCGTTGGCATCAGGGCTCTTCCTTCTGGTCATATGGAGAGGATAGGTGTGATGGCCTAGGTATTTTGTTTGCAAATTTTAATTTCCAAATTTCCCGGTTGGTAGACATAATACCAGGACGAGCCATGCTTGTAGACTTTACATACCAACAATACAAACTCAGGCTCATTAATGTATATGCCCCCCTGAGCATTGCCTCCAGAATAGACTTATTTAACAAAATACACCCATACCTGTATTCCAACCGGCAAATCTATATGGGAGGCGATTTCAACTGTGGTCTTACTATTCAGATCGGGGCGGCTCCACCCAAAAACTTTTCGCAGATTCAATTGCCCTGAACAAAATTATTCAGACTGCGGCCCTCATAGATGGACATAACACTTTACATGGTCCAGGTGCCAAAACCTATCATAGAGGCCCATACGCTACCAGGATATATTTTCTTTTTGTCTCACAGAATATTTCAGTCACACAGGCAAGAATCATATCCTGTGAGACTTCAGACCATCAGGGGATCTCTCTGGTTTGTTTCCCCTCAGGGAACTCCTTTCCTGGTCAACCCCACTCTAGGTGGAAATTAAATAGTTCATTGTTGACAGACCCGGCCATTTCAATGCATTGCACAGACCTTCTAAGGGCCTGGGTCTCCGAATTGGAAGCATAACATTCCCCTCTACAATGGTGGGAAGACACTAAGAGTGATATCAAGATTTTCTTCCTACATACAGGGAGGAAGAGAACACTGAGTTCATATCTTCGATACCTCACTCTCAGACAAAAACTACAACAGGCCATATCTCTTTCTTTCACATCCCACATGGACTACTGTCACACAATAAAGTCCATTAAGGAAGAAATGGAACAGTTCCAGTATCACCGAGCACATTCTTTACGGATGGAAGCTCAACATGAGACACAAGGCTCCGATCCCTCCTTAGGTATCTATAAAAGTTGCACTGACAGGGTAAATGCAACCCACATAGAGGAACTTTTTCATCCTGCTTCCAATACCCCCCACAATTCCTTGCTGGACATAAAGCGTATCGCCAGCTCTTATCTAGCTACGATGTTTGGCACCACAACTCCTGTGGATAGTATCATACCTTTCCTTTCAGGTATTTCTATTCCTCCTCCATCCCAAGTTACATTGAAACATCTCCTTGAACCTGTAACACTAGAGGAAACCCAGCAGGCTATAAAACGCCAAAAGAAGCGCACTTCCCCTGGATCTGATGGCCTTACTGCAGAATTATATATACAGTTTATGTTATTTTTGGCCCCCTTTCTGACGTTAATATACAATACCATCATAAGCACTAATTCTACTCCTAAAGGATTTTCTGATGCTATTATGATTTTATTATTCAAGAAAGGGAACAGAGCTGATATACGGAACTGGGAGACCACTAAGTCTGCTAAACGTAGACTATAAAATATTCACTTCCATCTTGCTCAATAGGATGCTCCCTGTTGCTGCTCAGATTATTTCTGAGGTGCAGACTTGTGCCCTTCCCAGCAGATCTATCCTTTCCAACCTATCCCTCATTCGAGACATTATTTCAAACAGTATCCCCTCTTCACCTGCTGTGTTACTCTCATTGGATCAAGAAAAGGCTTTTGACCGGGTCAGCCATGTTTATTTGTTCCAGATTCTTGCACACTACCATGTTCCCCAGAAATTCATCTCTTGGCTTAAACTCTTATATAGTACTGCTTGGATACAACCCATATAAATGGTTCTCCATGCCCCCCTTGTTTAGGCCTTAGAGGAGTGCGACAGGGCTGCCCCCTTAAGCCCTCTTTTATATATTTTCCAACTGGACACTTTATTACAAACCCTACAGCTGCACCCATCTTTACCTAGAATCTCTTCCCCCATTGGAAGACCTCTACCTCCAGTATGTGCATATACTGATGATTTGTGCATTTATACTACCAGCTATTTTCAGGAGATAGTACTTCCCCCTATTTTCAAAGCATTTGAGACAGCTTCGGGCTCCCAAATAAATATAGCAAAAAGCACAGCACTGGTGGTGCCAGCTTCAGCCAGCATAGACTTACCAACGCATATTGTAGATATCCCTCTGGCAATCACTCCAATAAAAATCCTGGGCTTACATTATGGCACCTCAGATGATGCCAGCTATAACTAGAATATAGTATTAAATAGAGCAGCACACTCCCTTTCATTTTGGAAAGGACATAGCATTGCAAAACGGAAAAGAGTGTTTTTATTGAAAACTTTAATACTTCCCCTCTTCTTACACATGGCATCAGTGTTTCCGGTCCCTTTTTCTCTGGAGGCAAGAGTTTACAATATTTTTTTTCAAGGCTTCTGGGGCAGCCGTTTAAATCCCATAAAAAGATCATACACATACATGGATTATTGTCATGGTGGGGTAAGGATGCTGAACCCGATAGTATTTTTCCATAGCCTATTCCTGAAAATCACGATACCCCACTTACTCCATGATCCACCCCTATTTTGGCATTTAATTATATATTCTTTTACCATTAAGGTATGCCAAATATGGCAACAACTCCTGCATGACATCCCTAGGAACTTCAGAAAACTAGGTATCCCCATCTTCCTCTTCCCCCTTTTCTGAAGATCCAACAATGGAAACTCTCCCCTGCACATATATTGACTAAAACCAGGACACAGCTTTATAACTTTGTTTTAGATACCCATTTTTCT
The DNA here is from genome assembly GCA_016271365.2 of Neoceratodus forsteri. NCBI lineage: Eukaryota > Metazoa > Chordata > Ceratodontiformes > Ceratodontidae > Neoceratodus > Neoceratodus forsteri. The sequence continues at coordinate 521,752,496 of CM028129.1, forward strand.
GACTTACCACAGATAGTATCTACATAAGGCTCCCTTCTGGAATTAGAAACACCATTCTCTCAGTTAACTGACCCCAGGATCCCCACACAATTTTGGGATGTCTCCTGGCTAGCTTGTCATGGAAGACTGGGTGTCAGGAACAACCTAAAACATAAATCAGTAGAGGAGCGAATATGCCCCCGAGACTCTTGCACAGTGGTACTGGAAACCATGCATCATTTTTTTATTGATTGCCCATATAGTCAAGTTGTTTGGACTCTCCTTTTACATAAATGGAAAGAAAGGGCACTTCAGAATGTAACATATGATATCCAGGTGTAGGGGATATACCCCCCGGATTACAGAAATATCACACAGGGACCTTACATCTCATCTTTGCATCCTGCCGCTATTATTTATGGCAGGCCAGGTGCGCCTTTCTCCTGCAACAGAAAATGTTTTCTGCAACGCAAATAGTTGCACAGATTGTTTCTAGCCTTGTGTTAATCCAAAATGCGGAAAAAAAGATGTTAACTTCTGCTGTATACAGTTCATATTGGAACAATTGTGTATGGATTGAAAATGCAGTACCCTGAAGATGTTTTTCCTTTTTTCCTCTCTGTATTAGTAAGCATTTATTTTGTTCCATTTAAACTGAAATGTTTCTTTTGACTTCTTTTTCCTTCCCCCCCACCCTTGTTTATTGGTTTTATTTGTGGGTTGATTTCATTTTGTCTTTCTTGCAAACCTTATTTACAGTTTCTGTAAAGTTGACATTGTATTTTGTTTATTGAGTGTACTGCACTAATTTTTCTTTAAATAAAACATTCCCCTACTCTTTTCGATAAGTGCCATGGGATCTTTAACATCCATTTGAACTACCACCAATCCAGGCAGATGGGACCTCGATTTAACGTCTCATCCGAAAGACGGCACCTCAGAAGTGCAGCACCCCTCTCATGCTGCACTACAGTGTCAGTACTGGGATATTAACCCATGGGCCAGATGTGGGAACTGAACCCACAGCCCTCTGATCTGCTGGCCTCTGAGGCAAGTGTGCTACCTACTGAGCCACTGACACTGCGCAAATTCCTAATTATATAACATCTTGTTTGTTGTTTTGGCATATGTTTGTTTTCAGCTAAAAGGGATCAGTCTGGCTCATAGAAGATTACATTTCCAATGAGAAAACTTTACAAGTTCATACTGAAGATGTAAAAGATACTGCCTAGTTCTGCTTCTGTTTGTGTATGGTGTCAGTGTTAAACAATATAAACGCTGGCTCGTGTCAGGTTAAAATGGCAAATTTGCTTTCAAAATAAGTCTTTCTGTTAAACATGAGGCAAATGACATGTAGTTAAAAGCTCTGGAATGTTTATTATAGTCTAAACTTATGCACAGCTCCTTGTAAAAAGAAGACGTGATATATGATTCGGTGTGTATAGTTATTTATCGCAAAGGTCAGACTGACAGCACAAAGTTACACCGGTAGTATTCAACTTAGAGTGATGCCTATACTCAGTTATTTTCACTTATTGTGTTTAAAATCATTTCCCAAGCTCTGAAAGCGTCCAGGCTTTTTGTCACTCTGCCTTGAGCTGTTGGTTTGAAACTGGGGTTTGAAAGCTTAGATTCATTTACATAGGTCTGAATGCCACACACACATTGTAAAATAATTACAGCATTGAGATGCTTCAATAGGACTGGCATTGTATGATTGTAGGGCCCTTTTAGATTTTAATAGTTACAGCATAAGTTTGAAAGTGTCTTCTTCATGAGTGCAGATGTTTGTGAGCGACACTTACGCGCAACATGCACTGGGTGATGGAAAGCTTTTACTTGTTATATAACCCCCTCAGAAACTGTCCAGCAAGATAAATGTGCAGCACAGCCTGGCAGGTTAAAGGAATCCCTGATTCCCACCCATGATCCTAAGCAACCAGAAAAAAAAGTAGCAAGAGGTGGACGGCGGAGCCGCCAACAAGTTTATTGTTATGTTACACCAGACAAGGCACATAGTGGAGGCATGTCATTGGTGCCGCTGCATGATGAGCGTGGCTCTGATGGCAGCAGCAAAATCATTTCAAGTTGGTGGTACTACGAAACACTTGTGCCACCGCAAGCATGCTCATTAATTGGCGAATGAAGGATGCACCTTCTAAAGCGTGCCCTGCATTTGCCAAAACTGACACACCTCTGCATTTCTCCTACTGATCTCCTACTGCCACAACATGTTGCTTGCACATGTGCAAGACAACATAACAAAAATAATCACACGTGCAAGACAACATAACAAAAATAATCACACAAGAGTGCGGTGTGCATATTTATGGAACACATACAAACAGAGGTGAGAATATTTGTGTTGCCATTGGGTTGTGCATTTGAGAAAGAGTAATGTGCTCGGGGACAGCCCAGGTTCCAGTTGTCTCAGTAGTGCAGCTGGTTAGCACAGTCGGAATGGTATTCTGGGAGGCCTGGGTTCAAGTCCCAGCTGAGGCACTTACTTCTTTCTCACCTCTGTTTTTAAAAAAAAAAAAAAATACCTGAGCTTCCCACCAACAACCTGACATCCAGTGCCCAACCTCATCTGTCAGGGAATAATCTTTCCCCACAACTATTACTAGTTCAGTGCCTAATCTGGCGCATCAAGGGGAAAGAAAATTGGTCCCCCCCCCAACTACTTGAAGGGTCCCATGCCCTACTTAGCCTGTATATTAAGCCAAACAGAGATGGGGAGGAGCAACAAAAAAGTGGTGAGCAGAAGGCGGAAGAGGCAGGATAGTAAAACACTTGTCTCCCCATGCCCATCTACTCAGGCCACAGTGAAGGTCTCAAGCAGTGTACAGGAGGCTTGGGGCTGCTGTTGTACTGTAGCTGCTACCAGCCTGTTCAGGCATCTCCACCTCCCAATGCCTGCAGTGCACTAATGTGAGAGACAGGACTGAGGGGGACCAATGGCACACATGTCAAAGCTGTAACTCTGATTCTCCCTTTTTTGCACTTTTCTTCTCTCAGTGCTCAATCTTACCTCTGCAATCTTCCCAATATCCATAGAGGGATCACACTACCATGCAAGCTCCAACCTAGTTTGCTGTGCAGCATAATGGTCTGGTCCCAACCAGACCTGTCAGGGAATAAACAAATCTTGTCATACTCCACAAACTACCTGTTGGGTCCAGGTTGTAATGTCAGTGGAATGGGGGAAACAATGGTTTAGGGTAGGAAGGGTAAGACCTACAAAGGTCAAGCTATGGGCAATCGAACCACACCAAGGGGAGGCGAGTTAGTGATAAGGGAAGCCTAAAGGCAAGGGAAAGGCAGGGAAGCACAAAGTCAGGAGGATAAACAAATCATCAGGCATGGGAGTTGTGCAGTGTAATGGGTGGGGGCCACAATCTTCAGAGACACATTCTGGAGATGGCGGTGTTGCCCCATATGCAGACACCTGTATGGGCTGAGATCAGAGGTCACTGGACTTTGGGCCGAACTGGTATGAGTGCAGGGCCCTATCTGCCTCACCCAGGGGCTACCTAGATTGATACTATTTCTTCGAAGGACGCAGACTGGCTGGACCTTGGTGGGTTCCAGGAGGGTGTGGGGAGGAAGAAGGGAGTGCTCTCTTCAGGCATTACTGCTGTGCATATCCTTTGCCATTCTGGAGGGATGAGGAAGTCACTGAGGCAAGAGTAAGGGAGGAGGTGGCGGTCCTCAAAGGAACAGACCCCAAGGATGATGGGAAAGTCCCCAGCCAAAAAGGAGGCAGTTGCTAGTGGGGGACTCCATAGTCAAGGGGCCTTAGTTGGAGGCAGGGGAAGGGAGGGACAATGTAGTATGGTGCCTTCCAGCACTTTGGTGTGGAGGGCTGGAGGGCATTATCTTGGAGATCACCAGGGAAGAAGGGGTAGGGAGGTAGTTGGATGTAATTGTTTACCAGGGGACAAACAATGTGGCAAGGGAACCTGCAGGGGTAGAGCAGGATAGGTTTAGGAAGCTGGGGAGGGGACGGAAGCAGGTAGTTCACAGAGTGGCCTTCACTGAGGTGCTACTCATGCACAGTCAGGGGAAGGCTAGGGAACTCCACACCAGGTCCTATAGCAAGTAGTTGAAGGCATGGTGCAGGGAGGAGGGCTTTGGCTACATCGGGGACTGGGGTCACACCTGGGGGGATGGAGGCCTGTACATGGGAGATGGCCTCCATCTATCCAGGAGGGGAAGTGTAGTCCTGGGTCAAAGGTTTAAATGTTACTTTGATGAGCATTTAAACTAGCCAAGGGGGGAGGCAGAAGTTCAAGTTCAAGTTTATTGCAGGAAGACTCCGTTGAGCAAGCTCATTCACAAGGAGGTCCTGAAGCATGTACACAGTCAAGGAGACATTACATAATAAGGCATCATTGAATAAAAGTAAGCAAAGTGCAAACAAAGTTCATGAAAGGCATTACATAGAAAAATAAATAATAGCAAAGTAAAGTACAGTTGGAACATATGATACATAGTGTTCAAGCAATACAAGGTAGGGTTTATAAACATAACACTGGTAAGAAGCAATAAATATGGTTAGTGTACAATGACAAGAGAGAGAGGATAATTAGGAGGACAGGGTTGAAGCTTAATAAAGGGCGGGGATGGAAGAGGGTTAGAAAGAGTAAGGTGAAGTAAGATATAGGTAGGAAGTCTAGGGTGGAAGAAGGTAATAAGAGCAGGTAGAGGAATCATATAGTTTAGCCACAGTATACATTTTGCAAGCTAAGAAGTTTCAGTCCTGATTAGAACTAGTACCAGAGGAGTTGAAGAGCAAGGAACAAACATAAGGGTAGGGGAGAGGCTTAATAAAAGCTGCAAATATCTTTTATTTTTGATGCAGCTAGCACTTTATAGAGGTTAACTGAGACGATGCTAGTTAATTTCAGTATGGATTGGAGTTGGTTCCATATAGTAGGAAGAACATGCAAAACGGCTCGTTTGCCAAAGGTGGTGCAAGTCCTAAGCACGACAAGCAGGATGAAGTCTGATTTCCTAAGAGAATATGCACTGCGGGAAATGCAGTTAAGAGATGTTAGGTAGCTCGGGAGTTTGTGCAGAAGTAACTTAAGGGTCCAGATACCAGCAAGGAGCAAGTGTGTAGTTGTGAGTGATGTCCAACCAACAGCTGCATACAGATCACAATGGTGAGTTCAGTATAGGGAGCTGGTGGTGAACCATAGCGCACGGTGATAGAGGATGTCCAGCTTGCTTAGGCTTGAGATTGCAGAGGAGGTGTAGATTAAATCTTCGTAATCAAGTAAGGGAAGGAATGTGGCCTGAACAAGCCTGGTTCGCGTTTCAACAGGGACAAGAGACCTATTTCTGAAAAAGAATCCTAGCCTGGCTTTGAGCCTCCGGGATTGGTCCTCAATATGGTCATTAAAAGGGAGATTATTATCAACCCAAATACCAAGATATTTAAATTTGGGGAGGACTTCCAAAGGTTTGCCTAGAGAGATAACAAAATCTTTCTGTAGGACAGGGAAGGTGACAGAGGAGGTACTACAACAGAAAATCATTGCCTTAGTTTTCTTAGCATTAAGGAGAAACTTGGCATTTATTAGGTTATTTTCGAACTGAGCAAAGTCAGCTTGTAGCACGTCCCTAGCTTCAGATAGAGTTGAGCCAGAGGTATACAGTACTGTGTCATCTGCAAAGAAATGCAGGTTGGAATTGGTTATGTAAGAGTCAAGATAGTTGATGTACAGAGAGAAAAGGATCAGGCCTAGAATGGAGCCTTGGGGGACTCCCCTGGCAATCGGCAAGGAGGCTGAGAATAGACCATCGGCTTTGACTTTCTGTGTCCTCCCTGATAGATAACTGGTAAACCACTGAGCGATGGATGGAGTGGCACCTAAATTAGTAAGGCAAGTAACTAAGAGGTTGTGGTCAACGGTGTCAAACGTTTTACTAAGGTCTAAGAAGACTACACCAGTAATCTTGGCATCCACAGCAGACACCCAGTCATTAGTGACTTTAGCCAGTGCTGTGATAGTGCTGTGATTAGGCTGGAAACCAGATTGTGCTGGGTTTAGGAGTGAAAAGGTTTTAATATGAAGTTTTAATTGGTTGTAGATCAATTTTTCTAAAACTTTAGAAAGGATGGGCAAGATGGAGATGGGCCTATAGTTATTTAGATCACATGGGTCCCCTGATTTGAATAGGTGAAGGATGTGATCGGATTTCCAACAAGACGGAACTGTAGCAGAAGTGATGGAGAGATTGAAAATATGAAGAATGGGGGCAGTGAGATGGGCATAGCCTAGTCTTAGGAAGAAAGGTTCGAGTCCATCGTCCCCTGTGCTTTTTCTGGTATCTAGGTTAAGGAGTGAATCTTCAACTTCTTTATAGTTGAGTGTACGCAGCTGAAAGGGACAAGATGAGGTGCAGGGAGTGGGGTGGAGCTTGCTTGACTATTCCCATGGCCAGCATAAGGTGAGGAGTCAAAGGCTAGGCCAGCAGTGACAAAATGGGAATTAAGTTCTTCAAGGATTTGGGAATTACTTTCAACCACCCTACCATTGGTGAGTATCTTGGTTGGAATGGAGGGAGCAGAGGGCCATCCTTCAATAGATGTAAGTGTCCTCCAGATTTTGTGGGAATTCCCGTTGCCTGTTCAAGGGTGGAGACATAGAAGTTTGCTTTGGCAGAGCAAATGCTTTTTACACAGGCATTCCTAGCTGTTCTGAAGGCCTGCCAATCTGAAGGGCTCTTGGTATGCCTAGTCTGAGCCCAAATCTTGTCACGGTTTGTAAGTGCTGCCTTAAGATCTGAGGTAAACCAGGGGTGAGAGGTGTTACACACCCTGGCTTTGATAACGGGGGCATGCTTATTTGCGAGAGTGGCAAGGTTCTTGTTAAGGACAGTGACAGCCTCATTGGCATTTTTGGCAAGGTAAAGATCTTGCTATTTGATCTTACCTAAGTCAGAAAGGAAATTTGCTGCATTGAACTTACGAAAAGACTGTTTTGTTATGAGTTTAGGCTGATGTCGGGGCCTTAGCTTGAGAGCTTGTGTGTACAACAATCCTGTGGTCGCTCATGTCGTTGTGGAAAACTGCTGAGTGTAAGATTTTATGAGGAAGAGTGGTTAATATAACATCTAGAAGGGAGCTATTGGCAATGTTCAAAGTATTGTTCCTTGTGGGTTCACTAACTAACTGTACAAGGCCAAGCTCATCACAGAGAGATTTAAGGCAGTGTGATTGTGGGGTAAGCCAATCCAAATTGAAATCCCCTAAGATTATTGTTTCTGTGTTGGCAGCAGTGGTTAGGGATTTCAGTATATTAAGGATATCAGCGCCACCAGTCAGAGGCCTATAGCCACCTATAATAGTAATGCATTCCGTGGAAGGAAGTGAAGCTTCAGCGAAACAATCTCATATTCCTTAGGTTTAGATTTACAGAAGATATCACTAACTGAATACTTGATTTTAGAATAGACGACTGCCCCCCACACCCCTAGATTCCCTATCTGCCCTGAATAGTTTGTAGCCCCTAGTTTGTAGAAGGACAGAGGGAGACAGGGATTGCCCTGCCTGAGACTGCATCAGGGAAAGTTGATCCAGGGAGAAGAAATTCCCTAGAAACATAGAAACAGAATCTATTGGCAGATAAGAACCTGATGGCCCACCTTGTCTGCTCTATTTTCCCCACCTATAGTGTCGCTGCAGACTCCACTTGGTCTCCGGTCTTCCCCCATCCCACTGCTAAGATCCCTCTCTCTGTCTACACTATGCATTCTTGAATCCTGTCACCATTTCTACTCCCACCACTTCTTCTGGTAAGCTGTTCCATGCATCCACCACTCTCTCTGTGAAGAAGTACTTCCTCATATTTCCTCTGAGCCTCCCCCCTTCTAACTTAATAGCATGATCCTTTGTCCATGAACACCCTTGAGGTTGATGGAAACAAAGAGAAGAGCAGGGTAGGTAAGTTTGGAGGAGGAACTTCAGCTGAAAAAGAGGGGAAGGAGGGAAGACAGGTAAACAATGTAACAGGGGAGGGCCTGGATGGGGTAACAGAGGGGGCAAGGGGAGGAAGCAGGAAGTGGAGGCAGGTTAGAGGCAAAGAGGGATGAAGAGAATGGAGAGCCATGTGTGCCAACACAAGGAGCCCAGGAAACAAAATTCCTGAACTTGAGGCAATCATTATGGAGTCAGATCTGGATCTGGTGGCCATAACAGAATTATGGCGCATGGACAACCACTGCTGGGAAGTGGCCATCCCAAGCTACACCATGTTCTGGAAGGACTAGTCAAGGAAGAAAGGCAGAGTGGTTGTTTTATGTATGATGGATGGTATAAGGGCCACTGAGCACAGGGGTAACAGGGGGACAATGAAGGGCTGGAGATATATGAGTCAGCCTAGAGACAGAGTAAGGGGCCGCTATTAGCACAGGAATGATATGCAGGCCTCCAACATAAGGTGAAGATTTAGACAGAGCCCTGGGGGAAGCCATTAGCAAAATGGCCAGCAAGGAGGAAGTTTTGATTATGGGGTAGTTTGCTCTGCCAGAAGTAAACTGGGGCATTCTGGCCTTAGCTAAATTAAAAAGCAAGGCCATCTTGGGCTCCATACAAGGGGCATTTCTCAGGCACCTGGTTTTGGAACCCACTAGGGACAAGGAAGTGCCGGACCAGGTATTTACAAACAGAGACTGCATTGCTGATGTCACAGTAGGTAGTCCCCTGGGTACAAGTGATCATCGTACTGTGGGGGTTGGCATATGTATAGGACAGAAAAAAAAAACACTAAAATGAGGGTCTTGGACTTCAGGAAGGCAGATTTTAAAGAAAAAGGAAACAACCTCAGAGAATGCCTTGAGGGGGGAAGGCAGAGGTAGAGCAGGGGCTCAGTGGAGAAAGAATATGGAGGGTATAGCTCAGGCAACTGCATGCTGTTGGAAGGAAGTGAGCAAAGGAAAGAGAAGGAAGAGGCTGCTATGGTTCTGTAAGGAGGTGGCAAAGCCAGTGAAGAAGAAAACAACATTTTGAAAGCACAATGAGACCCTGAAGGATGAAGATAGGGAGGTATGTCTGGCAAAACAAAGGGAGGCCAGAAGGAGGGTGAGGACAGCTAAGCACTAACAGAGGAAAGAAGAGCTAAGGACGTCAAAAATAGGGTCAAGACCATCTTCAGGTATGTGGAGGAAAAGAGGAAGACAATGTGAAGGATAATGAGAATCAGGATATCAAAGGACTGTGCAGAAGATGATCAAGAGAAAGCTGAAATACTAAATGATTACTTCTGCTCAGTCTTCATGGTAGAAGGTGGGGGGGTGGACCAGCATGCTGCAGTAAGCACCAGCAAGAGGGGGGAGTGGACACAAGTCCATTCTCTGTGCAGAAGGTCCAGAAGGAACTGGAAGCCTTAAAGAAGAATAAGGTGACGGGGACGGATGGGACTCGTCCCAAGGGTCCTAAAGGAACCGAGCATGATGCTGGCCACCCCTCTCAGTGCTTTTTAGCACCTCAGTGGAGATGGGGAGGTTCCAGAGGACTGGAGGAGGACTGATGTGGTCCCTCTGCACAAAAGTGGCAGAATGAAGGATGCTGGAAACTACAGGCCAGTCAGTCTCACATGAATAGTGAGGGAGTTAATAGAGACACTACTGATGAGAGGTTCATGGAGTGCCTGGTGGCAGAAGAGTTGTAGGACCACCAGCAGCACAATTTCACAGAGGGAACTCATATCAAACTAATCTCATGGATTTCTTTGACTGAATAACCAGAGAGGTGGGTCAAGGGAGAGCAGGGAATATGGCCTACCTGGAATTCAATAAGGGTTTCGACACTGTGCCACACAGGAGGCTTGTTGAGAAACTAAGCAGCCTGAGAGTGGGTGAGAAAGAGACAAGCTGGGTATCAAACTAGTTAAGGGATAGGAGGCAAAAGGTGGTGGTAAATGGTAGCCATTCAGACAATAGGAGAGTAACTAGTGGGGTGCCCAGGGTGAGGATCAGTCCTCTTCAATGTCTTCATAAGGAACACTGCAGAGGAACATGAGGGGAAGATGCGTCTTTCTGCAGATGACACAAAAATCTGCAACAGTGTTGACACTCAGGAAGCAGTGGCGAGAATGCAAAGGGACTGATAACACTAGAGGAATAGTCTAGGGGTGGCAACTGGGTTTCAAGGCCAAAAGGTGCATGGTTATTCATTTAGGGCTGTGTATAAGTTGGGAGAGTGGAGCTCACAGTCACCAAGCAAAAAAGAGACCTAGAGAACATGACATAGAAACATAGTTTTTGATGGCAGATAAGGACCGCTTGGTCCACCCAGTCTGCCCATTTCCCTACCTATTGGACAAGCTGCAGCCTGCAGATTCTAGTTAACCAACAGCCTACTTCTTCCTAACCCCCAGAAGAATTGCCTTATGTCTGTCCCATGCATTCTTGAATTCCCCCACTGCTTTTGACCCCACGGCCTCCTCAGGAAGACCGTTCCATGTGTACTCCACCCTCCAACAGTATATCTGATGATGTCAATGTAGCAGGGCGCCGAGACAAAGCAGTGGGAAAGGCTAGCAGGATGCTGGGGTGCATTGGGAGAGAGATTTCTAGTGGGAGGAGGGCGGTGGGCTGCTATTGTATCGCTGGTGAGGCTCCACCTGGAGTACTGTGCCCAGTTTGGTAGGCTGCACCTCCACAAGGACATTGAAAAGCTGGAGGCCATAAAGAGAAGGGCAACCAAAATGGTGATGGGGCTGCTTGAGAAGCCATATAGAAACCTAGAAATATAGAAACATAGAAGTTGATGGCTGATAAGAACTGTAACGCCCATCCAGTCTGCCCATTTTTTCTCCCTTATGAATGTGCCATAGGCCTTTACTCTGTCAATGGCCTATCTATTCACACTCATCTGTATCTCTCCCTTAGGCCTATCCCATTCCTGTTTGAAACCCTGCACTGTATTCATGGCCACCACTTCCTGAGGCAGGCAGTTCCATGCATCCACCACCCTTTCTGTGAAAAAGAACTTCCTCACATTACCCCTTAATCAGACATCCTCTAATCTCATGCTGTGTCCTCTTGTCCTGCTATTTTTCATATATTGAAACATGTTAGACTTTTTCGCCTTGCTAATGCCCTTGAGGTGTTTGAATGTTTCAATCATATCACCTCTCTCCCTCCTTTGCTCTAGGGTATACATAATGAGCTCTGTTAATCTGTCCTCATATGTTTTCTGATGCAGTCCCTGCACCATTTTGGTTGCCCTTCTTTGGACTGACTGCATTTTGTTAATGTCCTTGTACAGGTGTGGCTTCCAGTACTGCATGCAGTACTCCAGATGAGGCCTAACCAGTGTCTTGTAAAGAGGGATTATTACCTCCGTCTTATGACTTGTGATACCCCTACTAATACACCCCAACAACCCTCTAGCCTTATCTGCTGCTTTAGTGGTCTGCTTGGATGATTTCAGGTCATCTGTGATGATGATGCCCAAGTCTCTTTCTTCCCTTGTGATTGCCAGCAACTCCCCTCCCAGCTCATAGGTAGCTTCAGGGTTTCTTTCCCTATGTGCATGATCTTGCACTTCTTTGCGTTAAACCCAATTTGCCAGTCTTCCAACCATTTTGCCAGTTTTTCCAGATCTCTTCTCATTCTACCACCCCATCTGGATCATCTACTCTGGCAAACCTTACCCTCCAGTCCATCTGCAATGTCACTGATAAAGATATTGAAGAGGACTGGCCCCAGGACTGATCCCTAAGATACCCCACTTGTGACTTGCATCACTTCTGACTGTATACCATTTACCACCACTCTCTGTTTTTTGCCCACTAACCAGTTTGCCACCCAGTTGATCAACCTCTGACCCACCCAGAGCCTACCCAGCATATTAATCAATCTTCTGTGTGGAACAGTATTGAAAGCTTTGCTGAAGTAAAGGTAGGCAACATCAACTGCACCCCCTTGGTCCACACTCTGGTTACCTAGCCAAAGCAATCTATGAGATTAGTTTGACAGGACCTTCTCATTGTAAATCCATGCTTGGATCATGTGCGCCTATGGATTCCAGGTGTTGCACTATCCATTCCTAAAGGAGTGCCTCCATAATCTTGCCTACTACTGAGATAAGACTGATTGGTCTGTAGTTCTCTGCTCCTCCCTACTGCCACTCATGTAGAGCAGGATCACATTAGCCCTTTTCCAGTCTTTTGGTACCTTTCCTGTGCTCAGAGACTCACTGAACAATTCCGCTAATGGCTTTGCTAATTCCACCCTTAGCTCCTTAAGTACCCTAGGGTGTATGCCATCCGGTCTCATTGCCTTGTCTACCCTGAGCTAAGCGAGCTCTTGTAGGACTCTTTCTTTTGCGAAGGGACTTATGCACACCTCCCTCCCCCGTGTCCATGGTGCTGAGCTGTGGGTCCTGTCCTACCTTCTCCTCAGTAAATACTGAGCAGAAGTATCTATTTAGGACAGATGCTTTTCCTTGGTCCTCCTCCTCCACACACTCCCCCTTATCCCCTTTGATATTAGCAATACCCCCTCTGGACTTTCTCCTTTCATTAATGTATCTGTAGAAAGTCTTGTCCCTTTCTTTTATTGTCCGTGCTAGTGTTTCCTCGGTTTGGGCCTTTTTTGCCCATGACTAGAGTATTATACTGCAGTCGGGAGTCGAGGTTCAGCCAGCCTCAGTTAGAATACAAAGTGCACTTCTGTGAGTGTCCCACCTTAAACTCATGTCATAACAGTAAGCCCTGTTCATAAAGCTTCTGACACTGACAAGCTCTCTAACACAGGCAGCACCACAGACCACCAAGCCATGATCATTGAGGCTTAGGATGTAGCATCTGACAAGTTGTTTCTTTACCTCAGGGAGTAAGGTGTTTCTGTGAATGTTGAGCAGGCCAGTTTTGAAATTGGCTGCCTTGGTTAGAGCATTAACATGCGTTGAAGTTTGTGACGGAATGAGTAGAATCTGCCTCCCTCCCCCAAACTACCTGATGGGTCTGATGCTCAACCTGACACATTAGGGAATGAAAAACCTCTGGCCTTCTCCCCTTCAACCACCTGACAGGTACAGTGCCCAACTTAACCCATCCAGGAATAAAAAACAAAAACAATCTGGCCCTCTTCCCACAACTACCTGAAGGGTCCAGTGTCCAACCCAGGCCATCAGAGGATAAAATACATTATATGGAGGGGTGGCTACAGGTGAGTTTAGTGCTGGGGATGAAATTTATTGCCTGGTGTTGGGTGGACTTGAACAACTATTTACAGTGTAGGGAGCATTACTGGAAAGCAGTGCTCGTGTGTCAAAAGCTTCCTGTTGGCACTGTATACAAAAATAAAATTGTGAAACTGACATTGGATGTGGTCCTCATATAACTGCAGTTATAACAGTGAGACTGGTGAGATACTGTAGTAAGGCCTGCTACAAAAATAAACTAAGATAACATCTTAAAAAGCAACATCAGCTTTATTGGTACCAGCCAGATCTTGTTGGTTCGTTCATTCATTCATTCATTCATTCATTCATTCATTCATTCATTCACTTATTTATTGATTTTTGTCCAAAGATATACCAGGAAAAGGATAATGAGCTGGTAAAAACTCATTTCCAGATCATCCTGAGGGAGCATGAAAGGAGACTAGTACAGTACAATAATCACATCAGTACAAGGCATTGAATATCCCATATAAAAGAGCTGCGGTGAAGTGAACTGCAGCAAATAATTACATTACCATCCGATATTATACAAAAGCAAGTAACAGAATAGTACACTTTAAAATGTAAAGGAAGAATAAAATATAAAATAATTGTAAAAACAGTAGGATTTAGCCCTGAACTCTGGTAAAATTAGTGGTGAGGTCTTAATATAGTTTACTCTTTTCACAGCATCAATAATTAATTAGAATCTGTCTAAAATCTCAAGGCTACAGAAATAGCACCTTCCACATGTGGGATAGAGGTCGACAAGAGCAAAAACGAGGTGCAACCTTGTTAATTAGGGACAGTTGGGAGGTAAGCCTTTCACTGCAGGAAAAGCTAGAAAGGCAGCGACATTTACAGCGTTTTCTTAATAAAAGTCTTATTAACAATTAAACAGGGAGGGAGAGAGAGAGATGGCATATTTATGAGGAAATTAATTGTAACTTGGTCAACTCAATGGTGTGAAAAGTTACCCTCTGGATATGTTCTGAAATACTGTATAATTAACATACCTTCTTCTGCTGCCACTAATCTCTTATTGAGCTATCAGGAATATTTACAGGTTGCCACCTTGCTATGACCTGCCAACAGATGCAGCTGAAACCACGGGAGAGCTAATAAAGCCTGTGGAAGTCCTCACGGTGTCAATTAAATGTGATGGCATTGTAATGGAGACATCTGTCAGCTCAATTATCTTTTGTATTTTTTTACATTTATTTTTAGGTTTAGGTTACCCTTCAGGCCAGCAGCCTCCTGTTAAGGAATGAGTACCAGGAACTCACTTGGCACTTTGCCAGCATGCCTGTGTTTCTGTCTGTGTAAATTTATTTAATTCTGGATTTTAACTGATCATTGCTGTAATGATAATTTTCAGCTAAGTGACTAGAAACAAATATTGTAAGTTTAACTTCAATTTTGCCTGTTGCAGCACCCGACCTCACTGTTCCTTCATTTCTTACAGTGTTGCAATGAATTCAGCACTTAAGAAAGAAGAAAGACTGACAGCACTGGAAACTGATGGCTTTTTTTATTTATCCACATGATAGATACGGTATAGCCAGCCAGACAGCAAGCTTCCCCTACCTCACCAACACTCCTCAACCTTGTTATAGAGGGACCACTTCAAGTGCCCATTCAATCCTTGGCCTTTCATGTGAGACTGACAATAAGCGTATCAATCAGTGCCCTTTGTGATAGGGGTTTCTGTGATTCTGTTACTGAAAACCATCACAGTTCACTTCACACAAGCCACAGAACAGTAGAGCTGTAGGAAATTCCAAATTCTGATGGAATAAAATTCTGTGGAATTTCAGAAAATTCTGCAGAATTCCCTTATAATGGAATTCTTAAATTTTGAAAATGGTGTTTTTTGCAGATTAGTAATGCACATTTAAAATAAACAGTGAATTCCTCTTCTGTGTTCTGGGGTTTAAAGAGCACCAATTGTGCTAATTTTCAAATATTTCTTTAAGCTCCCCAGCTGCAGCTTACCTCTGCACTTCAACAGTCCACTTGTAAGAATTTTTTATTGCCTCTGTAACTAAGGTGAAGGGATCACAAGTCCTCAGTTGGAGAAGTCGGATGTCCAATCCCTTCCCCTTCCTTGTCCCCAATTTGGGCATGCACCACTCCCACTCTCTCAAGTTTTGTGATATATTAGTTTGGAGAACATGGGGGTGCACTGTATTAAAGTAATGGGAGCTGGTTTTTAAACACTATTTTGTAATATTTTATAAGTCCACAGAAGTTAAATCAAAGGCACTGCTTAGTAAACAAGGCCCCTGCTAGTTGAGCTGTGGCTTTGATTTAACTTCTGTGGCCCTCTAAAATGAAAAAAATAAGTATTTAAAAAACAGCTCCCATTACTATCAATGCAGAGTGCCTCCATGCTCTCCAAACTAATATCCTTAACTTCACAATAGTAAATTAACTAATTTATATGACCATCAGCATAGAGGAGAGAAGTCTCCCCATGGAGAAAACCCCCTATGCTCGCCCAAACAGTTCCTTGCCTTATCAAATGACCCACACCTATCTGACTCTCGCTGTGATGTTTCCTCCTAGTGCTACCTCCACTCTTCCCGGTATCAGTTAGGGCCTCTAAGGACCCAAGTCTTCAGGTCGTCATCCCCCCAGGCATTGCACAAACTATTACTGACCCAGGTATCAGTCAGACCTGCTAGGCACTGTTACATACTAAAGAAGATGGCCATGGGATTGTGTTTTAAGTCTGGGTGTACAAGAAAACACTGAAAATGGATGCAGAGAAAATGAGCAAAACTGGGATACTTGAATGGCTTGAGTTTTTATTTAATCAAGAAAAGGACAGGGGGTTGGCATACTTTGGAGACTGTAGGAAGACACTTCATCAATTTTATGGGATTATCATATTAAAAGGTGTCATAGAACTGATGTTATATGACTAATGGGACCCAGAGAGAAGGCTGCACCCTTGGAAGAGAAGGCTCACCCCCATAATAAAAAAGATTAGTCTCCTGTGAGGAGGTGAACTCTGCTAAGGAGGAATGCCTGACCACTGCACCTGTAGGAAGCCTAAACCTAGGTGGGTGTCACAGAGTTATAATTGTATAACTAAAATAACCCTTAGAGATAGGGCCCAACCCCTGTGGTTAGGGAGCAAGTTCCCCGAAGAGCAAGGTCCCACTAAAGGAAGGGATATGGGCAGAGACTGGGCCTATACAAAGCAGAAGCAGTTGTGGGGGACACACAGGGAAGCAGCCGGAGAGGAAAAACAATAAGCAAGGAGCACAGCCAAACAGCAGGGCAGTAGAAGTGGCGGAACAGTGCACCCCAGGAAGAGGGTATGGGATGCACACCACACCAGTGAGGAGCAGAAGGGAACAGCAGACCCAAGCACAGAGCAGGAACACCAGCGAACTGCAGACCACCCCATCCCCTGGTGGAGGGTCAATGGGGGGGGCACAAGAATCAGACCAGTTCCACCACAACTGGAATGGGGTCCAGCCGTATCAGCTTGGCCAGCACTTCATCATGACTCCAGCATCCTGGTTCCTGCTTACTCTGTCAGCTAGGGTAGAGGTTCTTTACTAATGCACCTGGAGGGAAGGCATGCTTCAGGCCTTAGATCCCCAGAGGTTCCCCACAGAGGAGTTTTTCCTCTCCTCTGCTCTTCTCTTTGCAAAGGGATGCAATAATTCTAGGAGTTGGAGAGGGTTCTGCAGTTTCTACTGACCTTTATGGCTCCTGACTCAGGAACTCCCATTTCCGTTAGCCATAGGTCTCTGCCTATTGCATCTCTAAATGGGTAGAAATAACGACGAATAAGCTAGAGGTACATTATGTAAGCACTACACCACTCCAACACATCAGAGATCAGATGCCCAGTGAATTAGAAGCCTGCTGAGGTTTATTGGTCAGCTGCTCAACCCCCTCCCCCCAACTACTATTTAAACAGACTGGATCCACATCTCAGGGCTCTGTCTGGTTCCTTTTCTCCCACTGCCCACCCCTCCAACTCATTCTCCCACTGATCACCCCTCTCACTGTAGCATTCTCCTGAGTTTTCTGGGCTCCTTACCCAGGAACTCCCATTTCCTTTAGTCACAGGTCTCCATCTATGGCACCTCTAACTGGATGCAATTAACAGAGTATAAGCCAAAGGTATGTTACATGAGCACATCAGTACATCAGAGACCAGATGCTCAGTGAATCAAATTAAATGCTATACAAAGCAACACATGGGCTACCATGCATAACCTGGCTGTTTTTCCATGTCAGAGTTCTGATTACATCAAGGGCATTTTGAGCTTTGTTTTTGAGGTCCTGATGATGTCAATCAATCCCTTCCCCCACACTCGACACACCTGTAAATGATCAAAAATTACAAATAAATAATTGATTACAGTTACTCAATAGCTACTGAGAGTACTGACATTTAATCACTGCCCAGTTTAATCATTTTTAGGGTTGTGGGAGGAGCCTACGGCCCTACTGGGATCATAGCTCTGAAAACAGCCGATCGTGGAACCTTTCGTTGGACATTTGGAAGTATCCTTCCGAATGCCCAACAGAGCTTGAAACCCTCCACCATGATCGGCCACTACGGAATAACAGCCACACTATTTCGGCTGATACTTCCACATTCCATGCCATGAATTGCACATGCGTGACTCACACGCATGCACAGTTCTGCTGGCATCATCATGTATGGCAAGATGCCACTCATCACAGCTGCGCATGCGAGAGTGTCACGCATGCTCAGTTGCGTCACCGCCACCAGCTCTGCGGCATTCTGTGGCCCCCCCAAACTCATGTGGCACACTGGGAGCCCACCCCAGTGTGCTCAAAGTTTTTTGTTCTGCACACCAGCACCGGGGTCCCAATCCCTGTGTCGGTCACAGCCAGCTCTGTGGCATTCTGTGCACCCCCAAACTCATGTGGCACACTGGGAGCCCACCTGAGTGTGCCTATTTTTTTTTCCTTCCCCCCACCAACCGCTGCCAACATCGGGGTGTCCAATCCCCATGTGTACACCTCCCAAGTAATGTGGCACACTGGAAGTCCACCCTAGTGTGCCCAAATGTTTGTTTTGTCTGTAAAACAGAAAACGGTCCCTCGTCATTGCTCCAGTCATTGTTTTTTCTCCCTGTAAACAAGAAAATGGTCCCTCATCATCGCTGCAATCCCCTTCCCCATCTCCACCCTTCCATCGAGCACCCACTCCCCACATCCCCCCTTACCCCATACTTACCTCCGGAGGTTGGCGCTGTCATCTTCTCTGGACCAGGACATGTCTGCACTCTTCAAAGCCGAACCACAAACTGAAGAATCAAAGGTAAGCCTGCTATAATGCCATTCAATGGGATTTTCAACTTACAGTATGCTGATATCTCAGCCATTTTTTTAGATGTTTTTCCCCAAATTTTCAGCACAGGGTTCTTGGGACTCCAGCTCATGAGAACTGTCACTGTCATTTTGTTACTCAGTCCCAAAAGGTGTTTTCACAGGCGCTCTGCGGAATCACCTTTCTGGACCAATTCATGAAATGACAGTGCCAATGTTCATAAAGTGGGGTCCCAAAAAAGCTCCTGTTGTAAATTTGGTGAAAAAATGGCTGTGACTGCGTTCTGGGCGTGCATTGCACAGTTTCTACACACGCCTAACTTCACCAATTTTTTTTTTTAAACCATCTTTATGCTTTAAGTAAACATACAAACAAACATACACAATTACCCCGGATTCTCGGGCACCCACCCCAAAACTGGGTAGGACAACTATGTACAATGACTATATACAATCACAGCTGCAGAAATCACCCCTCCCCATATCCAAACACTTGCTCTAACCCACCAATACCCAAATTAAGATCTACCCAGTTTGGAACTAAACAAGGACCGCTAGTCATAAGGGATGAACTTAACCCAAAGATCCTATAGTTCCCAGAACCCTTCAAACAGTATGGGGTTGGTCCTGCAGCTACGTCCTGAGAAAGTGAAAGAATCCCAAAAAAGACTTTGTTTGGCAGTCCAGTACCTATCTACTTTGAGATGCACATAAGATCAATCCTCGTACACACAATCCTCCAAAACTAAAAATAAAAAATCACAGGTAGGCCAAATGTAGATATTAGAATATTGTTAATTTGTTTACCCACCACCTCAATTAACTACACTTAGACAGACAGACCGATGGTTGGGGAGCTTAGACTGGAGTGAATAAATTACCTCTAAAGCTCTCCACCTCTTATCATATGTTCCTTTTTGCCCGGGACATTTGCCGCTGATCCTGCCTAATGTCCTCAGTAGGTCCACTAACCATTGGTCATATGAGTAAATACAATCAATCTTCCAATGCCTTAAGACATAAGCTTTAATTAGAGCAGACATC
This sequence comes from Neoceratodus forsteri, assembly GCA_016271365.2. Classification (NCBI taxonomy): domain Eukaryota; kingdom Metazoa; phylum Chordata; order Ceratodontiformes; family Ceratodontidae; genus Neoceratodus; species Neoceratodus forsteri. Next base: position 521,772,030 of record CM028129.1, read on the forward strand.
AACGTTATATGGTACTTAATCTGCAACCCTGAGATTTGGGCCATATCCCCCAAAATACAAATCTTAGGCGAAATAAAATCTGCATAGTTTAAGAAGGGGTCCATATTCTGCTTAACCTGAACCCAAAGCGGGTATATCCTAGGACAGTCCCAAAATATATGCAACGTATCCCCCGGACTCAATCCACACCTGTAACATAGATCTGTCTGTCTAAGCCTCTAACTTCACCAATTTTTAATATTTTCACTCCACATTTTCAACATTGCCATTTTTGCACACCTCCTTCAAAACAGTATAGCTGTCATTTTCCACAACCTGCCCAAAATGTGTTTTCGCACGTGTGGTGCAGAAGAGCACATTTGCTCTGCGAAATCACCTTTTGGGACAAGTGAACAAAATGACACTGGCACTGCTCATGAGGAGGAGTCCAGAAAAGGCCATGTTGAAAATTTGTTGCAACACCTCCAAAAAATGGTCACGTTACACATAAGCATTAAATAATTTCTATGCACATATGTAACTTTGGTCATTTGGTAGCTTTTCACAGCCCTATCACCTATGGCTAGAGCTTGATTTTTGGTGGTGGGTTGGATAATCAAGTCTCTCTCTCTTACAGCCTATTCAGCATGCAGCTGCCACTTGTTAGGACTGCATTTTGGGCAGGGAAGCATTTAAGTAGCATAGATACATAGATACATAGATACATAGACAGTGTCAGCAGATAAGGGCCTATGGCCCACCTAGTCTGCCCATTTGAGCTTGTAAGTTCAGTTTGTTTTCCTAGAAGTCTGTTTCCCCTTACCCCTGCCCTCTAGAATTCCTTTATGTCTATCCCATGCATTCTTAAATCCCGTGATTGTTTCAGCCCCCACCACTTCCTCTGGCAGGGTGTTCCACTTATCCACCACCCATTCTGTGAAGAAATTCTTTCTCATGTTTCCTCTGAATCGTCCTCCTCCAACTTCATCCCATGCCCTCTAGTCCTGAAACATCTTTTTCGCTTAAAATAGTGTTTTCCTGCACCCTGTTCCTCCTGTAAGATACTTGTATGTCTCTATCATATCCCCTCTCCCTCCTCTCCTCCAGGGAGTACATGTTCAGTTCCTTCAACCTGTCTTCATAGGACTTGTGATGCAACCCATGCACCATCTTTTGTTGCCCTCCTCTGAACCTTTCTCTCACCCTGTCTATGTCCTTCACATAGGTATGGTCTCCAGAACTGTACACTGTACTCCAGGTGGGCCTCACTAGTGTCTTGTATAGCGGAATTATGACCTCCTTTTCCTGTTGGTGATGCTCTGCCTATACATCCCAGCATCCTATTTACTTTACCTGATGCCTTGTCACACTGTTTCCCTACCTTGAGGTCATCAGAGATGACAACCCCAAGATCCCTTTCCTGCTTGGTGCATGCTATATCCTCACCCCCAACTGATATATTGTGCCAGGGTTTTTGTGCCCCATATGCATTATCTTGCACTTCTTTGCATTGAATTTCAACTGCCAAACCCTTGACCATTCTTCAAATTTCTGCAGGTCCTTCTCATTCTGTCTACACCTCTGGTGTGTCTACTCTGTTACAGAGCTTTGTGTCATCAACGAACAGTGAAATTCTGCCTTCTAGATCCTGTGCAATGTCACTGATGAAGATGTTGAATAGGACCAGTCCCAGCACTGATCCCTGTGGTACCCACTGGTTACTCTTCCTCTGTGGAGTGACAGCCATTTACCACCACCCTCTGTGTCCTGCCACCCAGCCAGTTACCTACCCACCACACTACTGTCCTGCCCACACCATATTCCCCAGTTTGTGTAATAGTTCTTATATGGCACAGTGTCAAAGGCCTTGCTGAAGTCCAGATAGGCCATGTCCACTGCCCTCCCTGATCCACCTCCCTAGTCACCCAGTCAAAAATTCAATGAGGTTGGTCTGACATGACCTCCCTGGTGAAACCATGCTGCCTTGGGTCCTGTAGTCCATTGACAACCAGATGTTCCACTCAATCTCTCTTCAGTAGTGCTTCCATGATCTTTCCCACTACCGAGGTGAGGCTGACTGGTCTGTAGTTCCCTGCTTCCTCTTTGTTCCCACTTTTGTATAAAAAGCAGTATTCATTAATTGGCAAAAATTTCATTATGTATTTTTCTTAACAAAAGCAAGGCACTTTCTACAGCCCTGGGGCACATGGCTGCTTGTACAGCAGTAGTGCAGGGAGCAAGATTTCAGATGAGAGACATCCAGTTCCATTTGAGAGCCTTTTGGTCTCAAAGGAGAGACCTCTAACCAAATTGATCCCAGTGACTCAGACCTGATCCAAGCCCTCAGTGGTGGCAGTACCAAGAGCAATCTGAGACAGGTGGTCCCCTTCGCTCTCAGTCTCACTCCTTAATCCTTACTACAGATGCATCCCTCTTGGGGTGGGGAGCTCATGGGCAACCTCACTACCCAGGGATTGTGGTCCCCTCAGGTATCTCTGCTCCACATCAATCTGTTGGAGCAGGGGCAATTTTTCTAGCACTTCGACTTTTTCCAAATCTGTTCAGAACAAAGTTATTCAGGTCAGAACAGACGTGGTACATCAATGCTAGAAGGCATTCGGTCACGGCTTTGTGCAATCAAGCAATGCAGTTGTGGTCTCTGGCTTACTCACTAAACATCTCCCTTATGGCAGTTCACCTCCCAGGCAAGGACAATGTCCTGGCAGATGCTCTCAGCAGGATTTCCAGGGCCATCACGAATGGTCACTGGATCCCTAGTACTGAGGTAGTATTTGCCAGATGGGGCACCATGAGAGATCTTTTGCAGCCCCAGACAATCACCAACTCCCCTCTTTTGCTGCAGGCCCCCAGTGTTGGGCTCAGTCCTCTGGATGCCTTCCTTCTCAGTTGGGAAGGGTAGTTTCTCTATGCCTTCCCCCTTCCCTCTTCTGTTCAAGGTGCTAGTCAAAATCAGATCTCAACCCTGCAAGATGATCCTGATTGCTCCAGATTGGGCCAGACAGTCCTGGTACCCACTCCATATGTCCTTAGCAGTCCACCTTCCCTGTGTCTTCCCAGAAATCACAACCTGTTAACCTGTGCTCAGGGAGAGTTTGGTACCCGAACCTCAGATCTCTCAATCTCAAGGCCCGGCTCTTGAAGAGTTAGAGTTGCTGACCTACACCTCTCCCAAGGTGTATTGGATATCCTGAAAGCTTCTAGGAAGCCTTCCACAGGGCTACTTATAATTCCAAATGGAAGAGATTTTCCATATGGTGCTCTGAAAGCATATTTCCCAGAATCTGCTGACTTACCCACAGTCCTGGATTATATGGTCCATTTAAATACTTTGGGCTGAGACCAGCTACCCTAAAAGTGCACCTGGCAGCTGTGTCTGCTTTCTTATCAGCAGGTAAACCCTCTTCTCTTTCAGCTCATCCTGTATTCTCCAAGTTTTTCAAGGGGTTGCTTCACACAACCCTCCATTCAGGGACCCTGCCCTGCCTGGGATCTTAATATTTGCATTGCCCAGCTTATGCAACCCCTTTGAGCCCTTGTCTTCAGCAGAGCTTAAGTACTTGACTTGGAAAACTGTGTTTTGGTAGCCATCACTTCTGCCAGACGATAAGTGAATTACAAGCATTGTCAGTGGAGCCTGATTTTATCTCCTTTCATAGAGATAAGGTGGTCCTCAGGACTAACAGAAAGTTCTTGCCTAAGGTGGTTTCAGATTTCCACCTTAATCAATCTATGTCTCTCCTGTGTACTTCACTGACCATTCCTCCTCTGTGAGAGGAGACTGCACAGTTTAGATGTCAAAAGAGCCCTTAGTTACTACATAGATCGTACCAAGGGTCACTGGTTTGACTCCATCCAACTGTTCCTCACTTATGGTGAGGTTGGTAAAGGAAACCTGCCACTAAAAGATCCATTGCCAGGTGGATTGTCTCTTGTATCCAATTTTGCTATGAAAAACTGGGTAAGGTTCCTCCCTCAGGCCTAAGGGCTCACTCTACCAGAGGTACAGCTGCGTCTCTGGCTGCTACCAGGCACATCCCTATCCTAGAGGTATGTCAAGCAGCTACCTGGAAAACATTTCACACTTTTACCAAGCATTACTCCTGGACATCCAGGCTAGGAGTGATGCTCGGTTTTAACACAGCTGTGCTTCAGAGCCTATTTCCTAAGTAGGTTCTGTCCTCCTCCATGGAGGTACTGCTGTGTGTCTGCATATGTCATAATATAGCAAGATTCATGTTGTTTGAAAAAAAATTACTCACCTTAGTAATGTTGTGTTTTCTAATGGAGTCTTGCTATATTATGACCTCCCCTGCCCCTCTCAGAACCTCTGTTTTTGGGAGGTGGGTGGCAGTGCAGTGTTGGCACTTAGTAGATGCCCACCTTGTTTTTCACCCTCCTTTTGGGGTGACTGGTGTTGTGTTTTTAATTTTGGGTCTCCTGATTTGAGTCTTTGTTTTGGGACCAAAAATGTGTTCTTATATTTAGTAGCCAGTTGGCTAGTGTAGGTTCTGGTTTCCACACAGAACCTTAGTGAGTTTTGCTCATAAAGATCTGACAGTTTGAGTTTGAAGAACAACAGACGGAGTTTTCAACCGACTCGAGCTTAAAGTTCCATGCCTGGCATGGAAAGTTAACTCTTTCACCTCCGGAGCAGTTCGAAGGTTGGGACTCACTGCATATGTCATAATATAGCAAGACTCCATTAGAAGAAACAACATTACTAAGGTGAGTATTTTTTTCTTCTTTCCTATGGGAGGAAAGCATATCCCTTCTGAGTGACCAGCTGGGCCACCAGGAAGGTGAGCAGCTGGGTGGGTTCTGGGTGAGATTTCTTTAGATTTACCAGGAAACCCGGAGACTCCAGAGTGCATTCTGCAGGGTAAGAGATTCCTTGGCCTGGCAAGGAGACTTTGCTACTATGAGCCAGTTGTCCAGATAGTGGTGAAAGTGACACCCAGTCTCTTGATATGTGCTGCTACCACTCGAAACACTTGGTAAAAACTCTTGGAGCTGAGGACAGACCAAAGGGTATTGCAGTGAACTGATAGTGACCTGAAGGAAGTTTGAACCTGAGAAACTTCCCGTGAGATCTCCTTATGGGTGTGTGGAAGTAGGCATCCTATAAGTCAAGGGAGGATAGCTAGTCTCCCTGCTGTAAGGACTGTATGACCAGTGACAGAGTGCTAATTTTGAATTTGAGTTTTTCAGATGTTTGTTTAAATATCTAACATCTAAGATAGGTCACCACTTCCCAGTTTTCTTTTGTGTCAGAAAATACCTGGAGTAGAGGCCCTTGCCCTTCTCATGGATGGGAACCTCTCCACTGCTCATAAAGCCAGAAGGTTTTGTACCTCTATTTCCAACAGTGGTATCTGTCGGGAAAGAGGTCTTGACACCTGGGTGCACTTGAGGTCTGGCAGCTGCTTGAACTGTAATGACAGACCCTTCTCCACTATCTCCAGCACCCACTTTTCTGATGTGATGAGGACCAGTGCTGAAGATTGTGAGAGAGTCTGCCTCCAACCAGAAATGGGTTGGCGACCTGGACATTCACATCAGGACTTAGACTGAGAGGCAGATGACTGGGTAGAGGTGGCTCTTCTTTGGCCCTTCTGCCTGCCTCTGAAGAAAACCATGTAGGCTAAAGTCAGATTGAGGATAGGGATTGTAAGGCCTGGGAACAAAACTTCGCCCTACCATCCCTGGGATGGGATCTCTGAGGGTGGCGGGTTTAGGCTTGGATGAGTGACTTCGCATAGGAGGCCTTGTACTTATCGACTTTTTCATGTAGTCACTGGTTCTGTAATCAAACAACATATTTTGATCACAGGAAAATCCATGGCCTTGTTCTGAGTGTCTGTGGTCAGACTGATTATTCTAAGCCAGTGAAGCATCTCAGAGAGCTGGCATGGGCCATCGCCTAGAGGCTGCATCATTGTTGTCATCTGCCATGTGGAATTGGTACATAGTAGCTTCCAGGGCAGTTTTGATGTATCCACCAGCTCCTGCACCATAAAATCTGATCCGTTGCAGGTGATAGCCTGGACAGATTTCAAAGGGCTTTCTGATATTTGACTGTGAATGCCATGTATGAAGAAAGCCTAAGAAGCAGGGAAGCTGTGGCATACATTTTCTTTGCTATAAAGTCAGTTTCTTGGAATCCTTGTCGGGGAGAGGCGACAAGGAGACTCTAGCTTTCTCACAAGCTGCCTGCTGCACTGTAGTTTCATGGCTAGGGTATGCAGAAAGGAACTCAGTACCATTTTTAGACAATTTATATTTTCTCTCAAGCCACTTATCAACCCCTGGTACTGAAGTGGGGTGTTGAAGCACCTTCATGGTATTTTTTCTAAATGCATTATAGATAGTGACGACCAGGGTCTTTGAGGATGAAAGACTCTTCATCTCCTATAATCATCTTCATTGACATCCTGGTTGGGCTTTGCATAGGGAGGTCCAGGGTATCCAGCATATTTTATATAAATGTAAACATAGAGGAAGGATCCTCGTGGTCACCTGGGATCCCCAAGGTGAGGTCTGGGGACTCCTGGGGCTCAAGGTCCTCAAAATCCATGTCAGGGCATCATAAAATTGGTCATCATCTGCATTACCCTCACAGTCTACAGAAGAGAACTGTGGAAGAGTGCTTGCCAGTCCCAGTAAATTGAGGCCCCATCTTTGAAGGGTCTGAAACAGTAGTCATGCTTTTTCCATATCTTGCACTGATGGAAGAAACTGTGCAGTTTGTAAGTGTTTTGTTTTTTTCTGTAAGCTTTAAGCTGCCTGTTGTCTAGCTATTGGCTTTCCCAGGAGCAACAGGAGCATATATATCTTGACAGAGTTTCTTTTTAGCCACTTCATCAGAGGCTTGATCAAGCTTCCTTTTCCGTCACTCTTATTATATTTCAGTTTGTGAGGAACTTCATCTTTGGAAGCTTTATTTTTTTGGCTGGGATCTAGGGGTTCCTCAGCACCTCTGCTTTTGGTATTGGTACTTTGAATGGCCTTTGCGAAACCTTTGATTTATCCTCAGCCATAATAATCAAAGGTTTGTCTGCTATGCTCTGCCAAGTTAAGCAAAGCAAACCAGTTCTGGACCCATATAACTGAGTGCAGGTTTTGTGAAAAGCCACCAGCCAGTTCTGCCCCAGTTAATAAACTCTATTACTAGTGCCTTTTTTTGGTTGTAAAACTGGGATCTATACCAGTGCCAATCTTAATAGAAACCCAGTAATACTCAATTCGCTGGGTGGCTGCTGGACCCTTATGGACAGTCCTGACACAGATGATACCAAGGTCCAGTAATATGACAAAAAAGGTTTCCTCGTAATTGCCAATCTAGAGAGAAATCCCCAGGCACTATTTACATTTGAAATCTACTGCAGATGCCTCACGGCAAACACCGCGAGGTCTAAGGTAAAAAATAAGGCAGTTGTCCTTAATTGACTGTTCCCACAAGAATTTGCCCCACAAAATGAAGGAAACCATCGAAATAAGCATCCCCAATAAAATTAGGCTTTAAACTAAATAGTCATGGTAAAAATAAGGTCAAAATAGCACTGTCACACTAAAAATAAAAATTTGCCCTAACGCTAATGAAAACCTTTTGAAAAACTAAAACTTTTACTCAGCACACTGAAGGAATTAATTTATGAGGAAAACTTTGCCCAGATAAGCACTAGGAGGCTTTCAACAAGGAAAGTTGAGAAACACCTCAGAGGCAATATTGCTTAGTCAAGCAAAGAAAAAATTCTGAAGCATTCAACAGCTGTCACTCAGCTCACACCCCGACTTTTGATTGGCTTGACCCTACACTCATTTAACTATCTCTTAAAGGCACACTCCAGGGCAGTTGCACCTAGCCAGCTAAGTGCAAAGAAGTTACTGATGCTAAAGGACTCCTGGGGTAAGAACAGAGTATAGAGTACAGTGGTGCATGCAGGGAGGACAGTTAAGAGCAAAGTGGCAGAAGGAGGGAAGAGGGATCCAGTCTGGCCAGGGTGGACCTAGGGGCAGCACCATAGACTATGTCACCATAATCAAAGATGGGGAGGATCATCTTGGTTATGATATCTTGGTGGGCAGGCAGGGGATGCAACTTTTGTGCCTATAGAGGTACCAAGTTTTGGGTGGAGCTTTTTGTAGATGGCATCTAAGTGCTGGGAGAAATGGAGGTGCCACTCAAGCCAGACACCAAGGTACTTGAATGAGGATATGTCATTGAGTGGTACTCCATCTAGGGTGAAGAAGGAAGGGAGGGAGGAGTTAATAGAGAGTTATAACAAACAAAGCCTTTGAGTGCAGATTTGTTACCATCATAAGAGTTCTTATCTGACCTGGAGTTAAATCGGGGGTGGTCTTACTGGTCCTTGGCTGTTACTATGTTGCATTGTCTGTCTGGCCATCTGATAGTTCTCAGGCAAAGAAATTACATTTTCTCCTTTTTCTGGTTGGTGTTCTTTCACCCAAAGCTGCATATTTGCATGAAGGATGCTGATGAATTGCTCCATGCAGATATGTCTGTAACCCCTAGGATGTGCTATCCCTAGGCTACTTCTCCCTACCTGCGAGTGGTGCAGGTTAAGGGGCCTGGGTACTGAAGCAGGTGCCTCCACCCAGAGGACAGGGTTGTTAGTAACAAGGCTAACCTGGGTACAGCCCTCCGGAACACCGTAACCTCCTCTCTTCCTCTAGTGGCCTAGACAATATGCAGCAAACACTTTCACAGTAGCCCTATTCAGCATACAAATCCCTCACTGTTTGCACTTACCACCAGGGCTGATTTTACCAGCTTGACCCTGGAGACCTGTTGTAAAACAAGGTCAGGCACATCAAATAACAACAGTACAGTGCTTTGGTACAAACTAGAACCACAGTCAAATTAGATGCAAAAGAGTTAGATCTAATTTATTGAGGGACTTGAACAAGAGAGGGTGTAATCAGGTTGATTGATTCTATAACTGATCTAGTCAGGCAATTATTCATGCACTTTTAGTCCCTCAACACAGTCACACACGTGCTGGGTACCCAATTGGTGAGATAGGCTAGCCTGATGCATTGCCATGGGTAGGCACAGCACGCAGCTGGTTGAGGCCCTGTGATGAAAAGAAAGGCATGCAGAACCACACACAATTTGTAATCCGTAGCCAGGAGACTCAGTTCATGATGATTAGATAAAACAATTAAATCAGATGACACACTTTGATTGAGCTATTGTTGCAGGGAGCTACCCTGGTGTTTACTCATGCTACCCAGTACAGGACACAGGGTGGACAAAATGGAGACTGCAGGATGACTTGCTGGTTTGCCAGGAGAAGCAGGGCCCACATGATTCACTGTGGTGTCATTCCTGTTTGTGATGTTGAGCAGGGAGCTGATCCCAGGCAGGTCTCTCGTCGATGGTCTTCTCTGTGGCATGAGTAACTGGCTAGGCCAAAGTGTGGAGGCCCAGACCAATTGGAGAAGAAAGCAGATTCAGTCCAGTAGGTGCTAGATCCAGCTTCCAGCAAGCAAGGCACAATTAAACAGTGGGGAACCAAATCGAGACCCACTAGCAGGTTACAGCACATTTATAGTAAGGCAATCACCATACCACCAAAACGGATAGCAGTCTGGTTGCAATATCAGTGTCTCTGAGCAAAACTGGGAGTTCTTGGATGTCCTGACATGTCGATCACATACAGCAAATCTTTGGTCTTCTTCAGGTTTAAATCTGGTCACTCTTCAGTGGCTTTATCACACTACAATTCGAATACAGTCCAATTACTAAGCCTTTCAAAGGATTCCTCTCGAGGACAGCAGACAGGCAGGCCAAACTCAGCCTTTCCACCAGTCTCCCACGCAAACTATACAGGAGCTGGTACTCAGAATCACTCGAGCTGTTTACATTCCAAACTAACTCCAGACTGACACACTGCAGCAGACAGCTTGGGAATTTCCCTTTGGTCCAAATTTCTGGTTAGCTGATCCATCAGTGTGTCAAAGCAAGGACCCCCTGATGCATTTAGGCACCAAAGTCTCAAAACTACAATTCCTACAGAAATTCACTCCCACAAGACCCATAGGGATAGACTCCATTTTAGGGTCCCCAAAGGTACTGATTGGCCCATTCTGGCACTCCAGGACCAAGATGATGGTGATAAACAGAACTGTCCATGCTGCACAGAAGGCAAGTTAGACAAACTACAATATCATTACTATTCTAATAGATAATCAGCAAATAAGTATAGCTTCTAATAGAGCTCCTCTGCACAAATAGCAATGGCAGAGGAATGATTATCTCGCAGTCTAGGTGGAACTCGAGCATAGAAACACTCAGCCCCTCCCAGATTAAATAAGCACCACATTATAAGCAGTTCTTAAAGAGACAGAGCACAGAGGCATTAAAGCATTCTCATACAACACTTTTAAAATGCTGAGACACAGGATACCAGCCTGGCAGTGGGCATTTAAGCAACCCAAGGAAGACTTTTGGGAACCCCATTTGTGGGGGTTACATGTCTATAATCTGTGGGACTGTTTTACGCTCTGGTTGGAGCCATTTAATGAGGAGTTATCTGAGTCGGGTGAAGGCTTCTCGAGGATTGTCAATGGAGTTGTACTTCAGGGATCGGAATCTCTGCCTGTAGGTCCCTCCTGAGATGTCATATCTTTCAAAGTTTCTCTTTTCACAGTGCCATAGTTTTCTGACTGCTTGGTGTCCATGTTGTTGTAGGCAAGTTGGGCTTTACCTGTCAGATAAGGTGCCAGCCTGATTGCCAGTAGTTGTTTTGGCCATTGGCAGGCTCCAGCAGCCCTTTCTAAAGTTGTCAGGTATGCCTGATATCATAAACCAGGGGACTACGTTCCAGTTGGGAGGGAAGTACTGGCAAACACCAAACAGGGAAGGGACCTGGGGATAATTATTTCTGATGACCTGAAGGTAGCCTAGCAGTGTGATAAGGCAGTGAGAAAAGCTAGTGGGATGCTTGGGTGCATAGAGGGTATCACCAGTAGGAAGAAAGAGGTACTATTACCCTGTACAGATCACCTCGTGTACTATGTCCAGTTCTGGAGGCCCCACCTCTGGAAGGACATTGATAAGGTGAAGGCAGCACAAAGAGTAGTAGTAGAATATTTTTATGTAGAAAGATGGTATCTTAACATCATTAGGGCCAAAGGACTTGTTTTCAAGGTGATCCTGCTTAACTTTACAGTAATTTACAATTTCATTCATGTAGTAAAGACACTTTACCAATATACTAACAAATAGCACATCATTAAACATATAGTTCACAAAACAAAACATACACTAGAGGCTAACTTCACATACAGTATTACATGTAAATGGTTTACTTCAGTTAAAAATAATCTAAAACACTTAAATTCCAGGTTTCTTTTCTTTTTTTAATTCAGTACACTTTATTGACTTTTAGAAACAACTTACTGTATATACAAAAAGAAAACAACACCATGAATTAGCCAGGAAACTGCTGAACAAGAACAACAGGGACATAAACAAAAATACACAATACAATACAATAAAACAAAACACAAAACTAACCAAACATAACCCCTCCTCCCCAAACTCTCTCCTCACATCTCTGTCAAAACTTATGGGGTTAAGGAAAACAGAAACTCACAGCGGATTAACAGGTGGGTTATGGTCTTCAAAGGAGAACAACGCCAAAAGGGGTTCCCAAGTATCCTGTAAGGTCTGGAGTCTGTGCTTATATGCTTTTAGGTTTTTCTAACTGAATGGCCAGTAGCACCTCCCAGTATCACCCAAACCGAGGGCAGAGTATCCTCTTTCCAGTGTCGGAGCATCACTGCTTTGCAGTGGAAGCCACCAATGCAAGGTGAGCTCTCTCTATCTGGGGTGTACCATGCAGAAAAAATGATAACATACAGTATTCTGGAGTACTTACCTACTATCTGACCGATCTACATCAGATTGAGGAACAAGTTCCAGTCGCCCCTAGGACAGTCAGAATGGGTGAGTCAGGAACCAATAACAAGAGTAGACAGGTAAAAATGGGGCAAATCGGTGTTAGGACCATAAACAGAGCCCACCATGATTGGGGACAATTCCAGGGTACCTCGGAGAATAGTAAAACACCCTGATGATTCCCACCATTCATGGGTCATTACAAATGGGACAGATTTAGCAATTAAAATAATTGTAACCCTCCCTGCTTAGATGAGGCTCGGAGCCAAAACTTGTCCCACCCACAGTCTTCGGAAAAGGATATGTCCTCTCACTTCAAGTGGGTCTCCAGTAGGCAGGCTATACTGGCTTGTAAATGATGGAGATGTTTCAGGATCATTAAACATTTCCTCTTTCCTGGGCCCTTTAATATTCCAGCTAATCAAATTGTAAGGCCCTCCCATTCTTGGGGTAGTCTATTACTGTCGATATTAAATCCTGACGACCAGGTATCACCCAACATAATATTCAGGTTGTGCAAAAACATCTTCAGTACACAGAGATGTTCCACCCTTCCACCCACATCACTATTCAGCACATGCTGCAGGTCAACATGTATAGATATACCCACAAAAATCCCACCCATGTAAAAAACCCAACCCCCACCCTCCTCCCTGTAGAATCAGAAACTAACAAGAAACAATGAAACCCTCCCTTCCCATCTCCCAAAACTGAACAACAGACTCTACCTCCGGTTCTAAAAACACTCCTAACTTGCCTTGTCAGGTCAATGCTTCATCTAGCCTCCCACATACAAGCATTCTCTCTCCTCCCTCTCCCCACCACCTCACAACTATGTCAAGCAAATGAACAAATATAGTGTCCCTATCTAGGCTTATATGACCACCAGAGACAGGAGTAATACTATATAACCAGGTCCTGTAGTCAAAGTCTCTAGGCAGAAATAGTCAAAAGAGAGTTGTGTTGAACATCTTTAGAATAACCTTCTGCCCCATTAAAATACTGAGAGATTATCAGTTGCTACCTATAGATCCAATCCGAAAGCTGGATATAGACTGCCAGGTACCCCAGTACAGATCTCATAAGGTCAAAAAGTCAAACCACCTACCCCACTTTGTGTCTTATACCCCATAATAGACCATGGAAAATACCAACTTCAAATGTAAAGTAAACATCAATAAACAGTTAAACCTAAATCCAACTAAAGGTGATGAAAATATCACCAAAATCAAGCAGTCCAGGTAGATTCATTTAAAGAGCTCTGGCAGTAGCATCTGAAGATCCGAGGCTGCTTGCGATGGAGTGTCAGAAGTTTTCCACTGCTCAGCATGCTTCATCTGCAAAATAGCGGGGTAACAGACTCTGTAGGGTATCCCCTGCAATCAGTTTCAAAACAATGGATGAAATTCATGGCTTTTAACCCAGACTGAGTGTGGCAAGTCCTGGGCTACTCTAATACAATGCCCTCCCATTTCAGCTCCTGGATTTCTCTAATTTTAAGCAGGTGTGTTGCTTATCTTGGAAATTAGGCAACTTAAAAATAAGGGGGTGTGTGGAGGAGAACCAGCTGGGGAGGGCGCAGTGACCGATGAGCCCGCTCCACAACATAAACAGAATTGTGAGGGAAGGGCCAGCCAAGTGCTCACATAACTGGTGCACAAATTTAATTGGGTTCAGCCCTTCTTCCTTTTCAGGTAACCCAAAGAGAACCAAGTTATTGCACGGACTCCGCCTCAAGGTCCTCAAGTTTATCCTCCATTTTATGCAACTTCTGGTGTAGCAGATTACAGCAGAGTCCAGTTTCCCCCTCCACTTCTTGGTAGAGACAAGTCTGGCTTCCATCACTGATCCTAGTAGCAAGTGAGTCGATAGAGGAACTCATTTTCCTTAAGTCCCAGACATCTTGGCTAAAGAAGCCTGCATCAGTTTCATTAATTCAATAAAGCGCTCCTCTGAGAGTGCGGAGCCTGCTGACGAAGGCTTGCTCAAGGTGGCTGGCTGATGTTTCGGCCTTTTAGAGGCCTTCTCCTTCTCGGGCATCTGCGGTGGAGTGTGATGGCAGTGGGTTTTTCATTTCAGCATCCATTGGGACTGTAAATATTAACACCCGATGTGAACTGAAGAAGCTGGTAAGTGTTTGAGGCAGATTAAATCAAGCAATGGGACCAAAAATCACCAAAAACTGCGAGGGTGATAGGGAGCGACAGAGAGATACAGCTCACAGCATGGCAGCCATCACATGACCCCAGTCCAGGTTTTATTTTTCACATAGACAAGTGATATTTGATTTTTGTTAAGATAAATTTGGAAAAGTGTAGTTTTTTTTTGTATTCTTCGTCTCTGAGGTTTAGAGTTTCCAGAATTTATAGACTGCATGAGGATATGTCATTTCCCAAATCCATTCAGTACTCTTGGCACAGGAAATTGATTTGTTTTGCTATTTCATAGCCCATATCTATGGAATTTTACATGTAATTTGTCCATTAAGTAACTAGGGCTCTGGGAATAAATAGTTTTGTAAATTATACTGGTCCATTTTATGTTCTATTTGTTCTCTAATTCCTTTCATCCTAAAATATTATACATCACACAATGGTGGGTGTGAAATTGCACCTTAATACAAATCTTGCTAGCCTTTTATGTAATTTATCAACTTTTATCAAAGCTGTTTTTGTTTGCCATACCATAGATATGGGCTTCATAATCAATTATTGAAATTAGCAGTAAGTTTGTTATAGATTCTTTCATCTTATAATCCATACAATATTTACTGCACCTAAAAGCTCCTAGTCTAGCATCTACTAGTACTACCATTTCTCCTATATGGTACTCAAACTTCAGGACTTCATCCATCCACACTCCCAGGTACTTGTACTCACCTTCCTGGGCTAACTACTTGTTGTTAATGGGTTTAATATCAATTTCTTTTGCTTATTTATTGTTAAATTTTGTTCAAATACCATTGTAACTTTAGACTAATTTGTCCTGGTCTCCCCACATGAATAATATGTTAATGGGATTAAATAAAAATTAGGATCCCTCTATAGGTTTAAGAAATATATGTCAAGGGTATTCGTTTAAATGTCAATTCTTTATTAATGCCCATTTTGGACTATGGGGACCTCCTATATGGTGGAGCCTCTATTTTTTCATTGAATAAGGTGGACTTGATGTTTCACAGGATGGCTCTCTTTGTTCTGGAGGTCCCGTAGAACACATAAGTGTATATTATTTAATAATCTGGGGTGGTCAAAGCTTTCTGTGCGTAGGGAATTCACACCTTCTTAAATTCATGTTTCAAATTTGGAAAAAGAGGTTCCAGTTTATATCATTCAGTTATTTCCTTGAAAAGCACTAAAGACAATCTGAGGTCTGCCCAGGGAATACAATACCTAATTTCTAGATGTAACCTGAATGTGAGCAAGTCAACTGTGTTACATAGAGGATGACTTTGAGGAATAGAATACCCTTATCCCTAAGGAGACTGGTCAAATGGTCCACCTATCTAATCTGAATAAGTGGTATTTGGGATGGTCTAGTAATGTATCCTACTGTAATCAATGTGACGCTTATTAATTTTGATTACTTGTACATAGAGTTTATAGAGTTGTTTTTTGTATCTTTTATAATTTATGGCTGTACACTTTTTACATTGTAAATTAATGTTTTGTCTTGTGTGCAATTTTACTCTGAAATTGATGCTAGCTGTTTTGATACTGGGACTGGGACCCCTATGTTCAATGGTCTTTTGCTTAGAAACTCAAGATTTGCTGTATCAAATGCTTTTGATAAATCCACGCAACCGCATCCACATTCTGCCCTGTTTAAAGATGTTGTGATCAGGTCGACCAGGCTGGTGAATGCAGTGTCCGTGGAATATCCTCTTCTAAATCCTGATTGATACTTTGACAGTGTAGAATATTGTTCCAGATAATCCCTTAACTGCTTCTGAACTATTCCTTCCAAAATTTTTGAGATGATGAGCAAAAGAGCTATTGGACGATAGTTGTAGGTGTCTTTTTCCTCCTTTATAAGCCAGAATTATTTTGGCCAACTTCCAGCTATTTGGCAACTTGCTTTCTGTCAGGCTCCAGTTGAATATATTGGTCAGAACTGGGAAATTATTTCTATTGAGTCTTTTAAAATCAGTTCTGTATTCCGTCCTGAGCTACAGGCCTTTTTTACCTTTAATTTCCTAATGCTTCTTTTCACCTGACTATATTTTACTGGTTTGAATCTAAATTCAAGTCTGTACTTTTATTCATTGGAACCAAGGATGTATAATATGTCTCCTGGTTTATTTTTGGGATATCGATATCTGATAATGTTGCAAAATAAGTATTGAGTAAATCAGCCAAAGATTTGATGGACTGTAGCAATCCATTCAAACAGCAGGAAATCTTAAATGTATTCTGACTAATGCAGTATGGTCTCACCATAGGACTGCCCCATAGCCAAAATGGTTAATAGAACCTATGCAAATGATGGAATGCTAGGCTCGAGCATGGTTTTCAAACCACTGTCCTGGTTACAGTTCTTCAACCATCAGATTCTTTACTCCGCTTGCCTCAGTAAGACTTCTCCGGATAGTTCTTCTTCATTCGCTTGAAAACTTTGTTTTTCTCATTTTTTCATTAAGTACTGTTTATTTATTTTGTATTGTGAAGCACTGTCCTTGATATTCAGGTAGAATTAGTTAGATTTAGCTTTTTGGGGTAAGTTGGTCATTTCCTTTTTGGTTCCCCTAACCGGGAAGGAACCAACGTTCTTTTTATTTCTTAAGTAAATTTTAGTTTAATTTAAATCTTCCAACTCGGTAGTAAGTCGGTTATCTTTTATTAGTTGTTTTACTGGGGTAACTCTGGCTCTTCCTCGGTTGGTGTTAACAAAAAAAAAAAAAGAGAAATAGTTTTGTCTTTTCTGGTTATGTCACAGAAAACCAAGAAAAGAACAGGACCTACAGGTTTCCAGCATTGCGCTGAGTGCAGGGAACTTTTGCTAAAGCTGATCCTCATTTAATCTGTGTTTTCTGACTTGGGTTTGAACACCTTAAGACAGACTGTGAGATTTGTAAGAACTATCCATGATCAAAGGTTGAGAGGTGGTTAAAAGACTGCAGGAAAGATGATTGAAAAGGCTGCTGCCCGACCATGAATAAACGGTTTCTCCTCAGAAAGAACCAGAGGAGCTGCCCTCTGAATAGGGTGAAAGCTCTTCAAGTAAAAACATACCGCTAATACTGCTGCTGAACTGGCTATGCGGGCAAAAGGAAAAGATAGAAAAGCATACTGGAAAGGAACGCAACTGAAGAAAGCTGTAGCTCCGACTGCTGAAGAGATTGCAAATGCGATCAAAATTATCCAGTTTTGCAGTCCGAATCTCGGCTCCGTTGAAAATGACCGCTGCAAACAATGGCCCAAGCCCCAGTTCAACCCAGGTTCCTGGTTCATATGACTCTGGCTGTGACTGTTATGGGGAAGAAGAGGAGAATGAGGACTATAGAGAGCCCGTGACTCAGAGACATGTCCCCCGGATCCTCACCGCCTGACAAGGGAACTATGATTTTATCTCATATTATTCCTTCATGAAACAGGTGGCTTAGACCCTTGATTTCCCACTCAGGAGTCCACTGAGGAGGAGGAAGAGGACTACAGGAGATGATGGATATTCCAGCATCAAAGAGATTGCTGCTTCCCATCCACAAATCCTCAAGATACAGACCCTAAGGATTCTGCAGACACCACTTCAGTACCTCCTATGGACAAAAGGTGGACAAAAATACTGGGTTGCTAGAGGAGGAGGCGGAATTCCTGTTTGGGCACCCTAGCCATGAGGAGGTAGTGCAGGCTGCAGCAGGCTGCAGCTTGTGACAAAGGTGGCATCCCCTGTCCTCTCATCCTCTGGATAAGGATTCTAGCAGGGTTTTATACAACTCTAAAATTGATTAGCGTTTTGCTCATAAAGTTCTAAAACACTGTGAAAATGCATAGCACTTGCCTCACTGTGTTTAACAAACATAACACTTCTAGAAAACCTATATAAATGCTTTCTGTACAGTTAGTATTGTCCCAAGGAAAAACTGCTAATCAATTATTTAAAACCCTGTTCTAGGAAGGTGGATTCAGAGGCAAAGAAAGTGTACCTGTGGTCATCCCTTGCCATTAGGCAGGCCTTCTACTGTATATGTTATATGTTGCTAGGTACCAGAAAACCCTGTGGAGTACAGTCCTAGAGACTGCAAAGGCTGTTCCACCTTCCATGGCTGCTGACTTGGAGGAGGCTACCAAGAGAGGTATTGATGCTGCCAAGACACAATTTAGATTCAGTGGATGCCAATGATACTGTATCCAGACAAATGGTAGCATCAGTGTCCTTCAGAAGGTTTGCCTGGCTCAGAACCACCAGTGTGACTCAGGATGCACAAACCAATGCTCTAGACTTTCCTGTGATCCTATATCTCTGTTTGGGGAACAAACAGGAGCATATATGAAGAAAATGGATGTAGACAAAGCTGCCTACAAGAGTACTACAACAAAGGAAAGGGCATCCATGCCTCAGAAACACCAGAGTAGAGGTGGTAGGGGCAGGACCTACTGCACACATTTTTCCAGCCTCAGGCTTTCCCCAGAACCAGCAACAGAGGGGACACTTCAGAGGCAGGAGCAGAAGGGCAGTGGCCACACTAGCCCCAGTACACAGCCAGCAGTCCAGGCAAAGCAGACACCCACAGGGTGCCTGCCAGATTGCCTCCGCAATTCCAGTAGGGGTAGGCTGCTCCACTACCTCCAGAAGTGGTAAAGCATCACTACAGACAAGTGGGTCCTGGAGGTAGTGGGCCAGGGTCTTGTCCTCAGCTTCAAGTTCATGCCAAAGCTGAGGTCAAGGGTCTTAAACCCTCTATCCCATCAGAAACAACTCTGTTAGAGGAGGAAGTATCCAGCCTTCTGGCACAAAGGGCCATAGAGGCCAGTTCCTTGGCACATAGGGGAAAAGGCTTGTACTCAAGATATTTCCTCACCATAAAGAAAATGGGAGTTGCGACCCATTGTGGATCTCAGACATCTAAACAGACACATGTCAAAGCCAAAGTTCAAGATGATGACTCTGGCTACCATTTGTCCAACTCTAAGGCAGGGAGACTGGCTGACATCCCTAGACTTAAAGGATGCCTACTTTCACATCCCTATCAGGCAGTCCCACAGAAAGTACCTCAGGTTCAGATTGCCATCAGGCCATTATCAGTTTAGGGTAATGCCCTTCAGTCTGACCTCAGCCTCCAGGGGTGTTCACAAAATGCCTAGCTGTGGTCATGGTGAACCTAAGAAGGCAGGGGGTAACAGTATTCCCTATTTGGACTACTGGCTAATTGTAGGTCAGTCTCATCATCAAGTCAAGGAGGCACTGGCAGTCACACAGGATACCCTGCAGTCCTTGGGGTTCTTGGTGAATCTAAAAAAGCCAGTAAGGAGCCAGTTCAGCTCCTGGAATTCATAGGATCCGAGTTGGACACTCGAAGGGGATGTCTTTCTCTCACAGGGAATAGTGGACAGCCTGGTGCAGGTGGTCAGCTCCTTTAAGCTGCACGTCCCAAGGCTGGTAAAGCATTTCCTGCAGCTACTAACCACATGGCAGTGTCCACAGCAACAGTTTCAGGGGCCAGGTTTCAGATGAGGACATTCAGTTTCACCTCAGAGCTCACTGGCTACAAAAAAGGACTCACTGTCAAAGCTAGTACCTGTCACAGCAGCATTCCTGTAAGCACTGCAGTGGTGGCAGGACAAAGCCAACCTCAGACAAGGGGTGCCATTCTTGCAACAAACGCTTTCACTGGTACTAACCACAGATGTGTCGCTCCTGGGATGGGGGCACTTGGGGAGCACATGGAAAAACAGGAGTCACTACTGCACATCAACCTTCTGAAACTCAGGGCAGTCCTTCAGAGCATCCAGTCCTTTGCTAATAAAGGGCAAAGTGGTGCAGGTCAGGATGGACAACACAACCACCATGTACTGCATGAACAAACAAGGGGCATAAGGTCAACGCCATCATGCAGAGAGCCATGAAAATCTGGAGCCTGGCATATTACCTGCAAGTCTCTCTCTGGCAGTCCATCTCCCAGGGAAGGACAATGCCTTAGCAGATGCCCTCAGCAGAATTAATCAGAACCACCATGAGTGGTCACTGAACAAGCAGGTCCTGGAGGTTGTCTTCAGGAGATGGGGCACTCCAGAAGTGGGCCTCTTGGCAGCTCCAGACAATCATCAGCTCCACAGTTCTGCTGCAGACCTCCGTAAAGGCACAATCCTCTAGAGGCACTGCTGTTGGATTGGACAGGGAGTTTCCTGATGCCTTTCCTCCCTTTCCCTGCTGCTAAGGATACTAAACAAGCTCAGGTCCCAGCCAGCAACAATGATTCTCATTGCCCCAGACTGGTCCAGGCAGCCCTGGTGTTCTCTGATCCTATCCATGTCAGTAGCCAAGCCAATCAGCCTCCTCAAGTTGCACAATCTACTAACCTCTTCCCAGGGCAGGATCATGACCCCAGCTTTCAGTCCCTCAGGCTCTAGGCCTGGCTCTTGAGGACTTAAAGTATACAAACTTGCACCTCTCCAAGGGGTGATGGAGATACTCAGGGTACCTAGAAAGCCATCTACTAGAAAACCTATTCTTCCAAGTGGAAGAGGTTTTTCATTTGGTACCAGGAAGGAACATAGACCATAGTAAGACCAGCTTGCCAGTGATCTTAGAATACCTAACCCATCTCCATTTTCTAGGCTTAAGGGCCTATACTTTAAGGTACACCTGCAGCTGTTCAGCTTACATGTCAGCTGGCAGGGGCTGTCCATAGCCGCCAATCCAGTGTTCAGCAAGTTTTTCAAGGAGTTACTGCATTTAAATCCCCACATAGGAGCCTACACCCATGTGGAATCTCAATATATGTATTGCCTAACTTATGCAGCCCCACTTTGAGCCCATGTGCTCAGCAGACCTCAAGTATGTGACTTGGAAAACAGTGTTCCTAGTGGCTGTCACCTCTGCCAGGAGGATTAGCGAGTGCCAAGCCTTGTCCACAGAGCCTGGTTACATTGCTGTCCATAAAGACAGAGTTGTTCTGAGGACTAACAGGAGATTTCTGCACAAAGTGGTATCCAAATTCTACCTCAACCAGTCCATTACACTGCCTGTCTTTTTTACTGATCTTTCCACTTCAGGGAACATAGACTGCATAGCTTGGATGTGAAAAGAGCTATCAGCTACTATTTTGATCACACAAAGGCCCACAGGAAGGATGGTACTCAACTCTTCTCACCTATGGAAGTGAGGAAGGGTAAACTAATACTAAAAGGTCTATTGCAAGATGGATTGTTGCTTGCATCCCGTTCTACTACAGCAAGGTGGGCAAGCAGCCCACCCACAGGCCTCCGTCCCATTGACCAGGGTAGCTGCTTCCTTGGCAGCTGCTAGATATTCCTTGGTGGAAATCTATAAAGCAGCTACCTGGAAAACTCTTTATGCATTTTACCAAGCATTACTGCTTGGATGTTCCAGGCCAGAGGGATGCCAGGTTTGGCACAGCAGTCCTGCAGAGCCTGTTTCCTAAGTAGGTTCTGTACCCATCTCCAAAGGTACTGTTTGGGTAGTCTGTATTAGTCAGGATACAGCAAGATTTCCTGGGGTTTGAAGAAAAAAATACTTACCATAGAAATCTTGTTTCTTCCAAGGAATCTTACTGTATTCTAAGCTCCCTCCTCCCTACCTCCCCTTCCAGAACCTGAGGGTCACTGCTGTCTAGCTGTATACGTATTGTTGCAAACCTGTGGGTATTGTCATTTTCTTGGGCATCTGTGACTTGAGTCTTTAGGATGCCATTCTGATTTGTTTGAGGAGGGTAATTAATAAAGGGGATAGCTGTTTAAATAGTAGTATTAGTATAATTTGTTCACTCGCATGCTTCATAAGAATCTAACAGCTGAAGAACTGTAACCAGGGTCAGTGGTTTGAAAACCGAGCTCGAGCCTAGCATTCCATCATTTGCATGGGTTCTATTAACCATTTTAGCTCCGGGACAGTCCTATGGTAAGACCATACTACAGTAGTCAGAATGCGGTAAGATTCCATTAGAAGAAACAACAGTACTCTGGTAAGTAATTTTTCTTACTTTCCATTTGTATCACAGGCCTGTTATTTGCTGGAAACTCGGAGGATCTTATCAGTGGCCAGTACTGATCTGGGTCATTTGCCTTATTTATTTAGTGTTTATAATAATTTCATTTTATAGTTCTCAAGTTTTGTTTTAATTTATTTCTGGCTTTTTATAATTGTTCCAATTATCTGTATTTAAAAATGTGTTTGCTTTTTTCCATAATCTGTTTTTTCTCCTGAATTTCCTTGTTTAGTTTTTCTGTGATCTGTGGAGCTTGTTCCTCTTTTGGATCTTGTAAGTAAAGGGCGCTATTAAATCACATGCCTCTGTATGTAATATCTGGGTGAACTCTTGGACAGCTAAGTCCAAGCAGGGTATTACAAATATACTATTCCACGTTATATTTGCCAGTTGAGCCACTAAACATTCCTTTGTATAATTTTCAAAACATCTGTTTTCTTATTATTGGGTGATGTGGTCAACCGTCGATATTTTTTACCGTCTGAACGTCATATTTTCTTATCTTTAAGCTCAAACTTACCAATTATTGTATTATGGTCCCTAATATCGGCTGTTCCACTCTAATTTCAATTGGTTGTATCTTTGCTGAAACAGAAATTAAGTCCAAGATATTCCTCGCTAACTATAATGCTTTGTCTTGTTGGGTTTATTACAATCTGTGTCACATCTAGTTGCCGAAAACATTTTTCTAAAGCCCCCACCGAGGTTGACCCCATGCAGCATTAAAATCCCTATTAAAAGCAAATCTTTACCTGTTTTGTTTAGAAGGCATTGTGAGAGGATTTCAAGAGAACTAGTATTTGTTTTGGGTGGTGAATAAACAACACCCAAAACTAAGTTTAAACTTTGGACCTCTACTAACAAATATTCCACCTTGTCCAGTTTCACTGAATATAATACTGAAGTCTGACCTAGTTCCCATTTTGTTTATAATAAAACCCTCCCCTCATTGGCCCTTCCTGTCCCTTCTGTGCTCACAGAATCCTTCAATCTCAGTTTCTGGATCTTTTATTTAACCAGGTTTCTGTTAAAATACATCTGGTTTTCTGTTGATACTCATGTGTTTAATATATCCACTTTGTATTTCATGCTTCTAGCATTGTCATATAAGACCTTAAAATGTTGCTAGGTATAATTGTTGGTCCTGAGTTTGTTTCAATGTCACCTGCCAATACTAGTATGAGGAACAACTATAACTCTTTCTGTTACAGTTTTAGGCTGTGTATCTTTCCACATTTTAGTAAATTTTAGGATTGGAAGCATATATCTTATTTTTCCCTTTATTTTCCAGTTATTGTATGTTCCCAACCTTTCCCTGCTTCACTGCTTTCAAGCAACTGCCACACGCTGTAACACGAGTTCACTTACGCTTTCTAGTGGCCTACTTCCTCCTTCCCTTAAACTAGAGGCTACTATCACAAGTCCTAGCAGCAGCATAATTAGTTTCATTGGCCTTAAAAATGTTTTTAAAAATGTGCACAATGTATTTAATTTCCTATACAAGTCCCTCTTAAGAACACTGAGAAATACTCGGCTGGGGCAATTTAAAGATAACACTTTTCTAAAAACACCAATGAGAGTAAATGTTTATTACCTTTTGTCCTCTGTCTTCATTCTTCTAGGTATCTTGATCACTTGGGGATGAGAATTCCTCTTCAAAGATGTTTTGTAGGCAAACAAACTCTAGTTCACCACCCAGCACTCGCACTGTGGAGCAGTGTGGGGACTTAAGGGCTGTACCCCTCCCTAGAGGCAGACCCGCTCTTCTGTTGGCTCAGTGCTGAGCCTCCTTACCTGTGGGCACTTCAAATGCTTCTGTCCACAAGCTGCAAAAGTCAGTTGGCAAACTCCCTGTATATATTGCACACACTACTCACTGATCTAGCAGCACAGAGGTTGGAAATTTAGCAGTACACAGTTCAAACACATTTGCAGCATACTGGGCACGATGGTATTAATGGAGCACTCAGATGTAGCAGAGGCTACTGAAATGGTGCAGGGCCTTCATCAAACACCCTACAAGGAGAGACTCAAGGAACTGAATATGTACTTAATGGAGGAGAGCAGAGAAAGGGGAGATATGGTAGAAACATTCAAATACCTAACTGGTATAAATAAGGTACAGGAAGGGAGCATTTTCTAGAAAAAGAAGCCTGAGGACAAGGGGTCATGCTGTGAAGTTGGGGGGTAAGAGGAAATGTGAGGAAATACTTGTTCAGGGAGGAGGTAGATGCCTGGAACAGCCTTCCAGCGGAGGTGGTGGTGCTAAAATGGTAATGGAATTCAAGCATGCATAGTGCAGATACAAGGGACTATGGTAGTAAGGCAAGAGGAGGGATGACCAGAGATTGAGTAGGGTCTGCGGTGGCACAGTAGACAGAAGAAAATGGGTAGACTATGTGGGCCAGAAGTCTTTATCTGCCAAGAACTTCTGTGTTTCTGTCTGTGGGACACAGCTTTAATGCCTTTTAAGTTGTTATGTTTTGTTGATCTGCGGACCTGCATCAGATCCTCCAGCTTTGATAGTTTGCAAGGCATCCAGCCATCATTGCTTCTGTCACTGCATCTCTTCTCTGTTGCTCCTGTCACTGCATCTCTTCTGTCTTTTCTTCTCTTGTCTTCTCTTCCTCTCCTCATCTCTTCTCCTCTCCTCCCCTTCTCTCCCTCCTCTCCTCTCCCTCCCTCCTCCTCTCCTCTCTCCTCTCTGCTTCTCAGTCTCTCTTTGTTGTATAACCCATCATTTAAAGAAGGCACACATGATTTCAGGTTCTGTCCCTACCTGTTCTTTCATTACTTGTGCCAGCTGTGCAGTCTCAGATTGGACTTTTGTTTCTGCTTCTAGTTTGGCTGCCATTCTTCTGGTCTTGCTGTTCTAGGATCCATACCTTTCTTTTATGCTTCCTGGTACCAGGTTTAGTACCCATGCACAAGACTCCTGGCTTAGAGTATGCATGGTATAAATCCCACTTCTAAAACTAACTGTTGTAGAGGCATAGGTCAGGAAGCCTAGGCAAACCGGAGAAGTTATAAAATTCACAAATAGTGTTTTATTATTATCAATAACAATAAAATAAAGATATACAGGATAGCTCTTCACAAAGGCAGCACAAACAAAATCCTTCCTGTGTGTCTCTCTCTGACATCTCAAGCATTCCCTAACACCAAAGCAGCTGTCTGTAATCATTTTCAACAGTATCATTTTATAAACTGCAAAAACTATGGTAATACTCTAGTTAGGATAAAGCCACAAAGTAAGGAAATGTGGCATTCAAACAACATGAAGTCTTGCTATATTCTGACATATGCAGTGAGTCCCAACCTTGAACTGCCGGAGATGAAAAGTTAACTTTCCATGCCAGGCATGGAAAGTTGAGCTCCAGCTCGGTTGAGACTCTGTCTGTTGTTCTTCAAACTCAAACCGTCAGATTCTTTACTCCGCCTCACTGAATAGTCACTCCGGAGATTTCTCCTTCTGCTCACTTCATTTTGTCGGTTAAAGTGCCGTTTTCTTGGTTTTCCACGAAATTAAACCGTGAACCTGTCGGTTCAGTCTCTATCTGTGGTATTTGTGAGTACTAGATAGGTTATGTTTTATCTATTCTGTGTGGAACTTGTAACGGTTCATCGGTTCGGTTTGAACCGATCAAGTTGTTTAAGAAATCTTAAATTGTATTTTTAGAGTGTGGTTACCGGTTCTTATCAGTTCTAAAAAACTGATTTTATTATGTTTTTTCCACTAATTCGTGACACGGTTGGGAACCGATAAGAGGGTCTTACCTGGCAGATTGCCTTAAATGGGTAAGTTTGGATAGGACTGGCACTATGTCTGAGAAACCTAAAAGAAAACCGGCCCACTGGTTTTCAACACTGTAGTGTGTGTGGTGAAGTCTTTGCCAAGGCTTATCCTCACGCCACCTGTGTTTACTGTCTGGGGTTTGACCACCTCAGTGCAGACTGCCAGATTTGTAAAATTTTCCTGCAGCTACCCTGGAAAAGAGAGTTGGTAGGCTCAGGGAAAGGGAGGCTAAAAGTCAGCTGAACCAGATGGCCAGCCCAGTTCGGTTCAAACAGAACCAGAAGGAGTGCCCTCTGACCAGGGCAAGACTTCTTCGGAAAGGAGATCCGACTCTGAGGAGTCGGTTCCATCAAAAGGACTAGAAAATCAGCTGGTGTGGAGCCAAAACTTCCTCTCCAACCGCTAAAGAAATAGCCAAAGCGATCAAAATTGTCCAGTCGCTTTCCCGTTCCGACCGAACTGGCATCATCAGGTAGGCCTTCGGTTCGGCCGGTTCCACCAGTTCAAGAGTATGATTTAGAGGAATATTATGAACCAGAGGAGGGGAAGAGGAGTATGAGGAGAGTGAATGTGGATTTGAAAGTCTGGATGTGCCCATTGACCCGGACATCTCCCAGACAGACCTTCAGGAGTGTCTCCTCCTAGGCTTTCTGAGTCCCGTTCTCATTTTATGTTTTATAAAAAGTGGCTGAAACCCTCCAGCTCCCTATAGAGGAAGCTGTGGATGATCAAGAGGAGCCTGACTATGTGGAAATGATGGATATCCCAGAGTCTAGAGACTGTCTATTCCTTGCATAAATCTTTTGGGAAACAGACATTTAAAATTCTAAAAACTACTCACACTATACCTCCTGTGGATAAGAGAATGGACAAGAGGTACATATTGTCAGGCTCTGATACGGAGTTCCTACACAACAATGCAGCCATGTTGGGTAGTGCAGGCTGAAGCCTGTGACAAGCAAATATTCCTTGACTTCACATCCCCTGACAAGGACTCCAGAAGGTTGATTCCATGGCAAAGAAACAGTACATGGCAGCATCCTTGGGACTCAGACAGGCGAATTATATGGCTTATGTTGCTAGATATCAGAAATCCAGATGGGAGACTGTCATGGCTCTAGCAAAACATGTCCCTGGCCAGCTTGCCAAGGAGCTGGAGCAGGTGGATGCTGATGGTATTGAGGCATCCAAGGTGCAATTCCATGCTGCAGTGCACTCAAATGATGTGTCATCAACAGTCACGGCTACATCTGTGGCACTTCAGAGAATGGCTTGGCTCAGATGTACTAGCCTGTCATAGGATACCCAGACTAAGGCCATGGATTTTCCTGTTGTGGGTAATTCTCTGTTTGGGAGCAGACAGAGAATTACATGAAAAATGGATGATATAGGACCACCTAGGAGTGCACAGGCCAAGAAAGGCAGGTCACTCCTCAAAGGCAGCTTCCCAGGGGCAGGGGTAGGCCTTTTCATATGCCTTTTACCAAACCCAGGCCTCCTCTTCTGCTTATGCCCAGAGGGGTTCTTTAGAGGGAGAGGCAGACAGGGTACAAGCAGGCCTTCTTCCACCCCTCAGCCCAAAGCCCCTGCCAAGCAGGCACCCTGATGGGGTTGCTAGGGCCGATTCTCAGCTATCTGTAGGGGGCAGGCTGGCTTACTTTGTCCAGGACTGGGAGTCTCTGACATCAGACAAATCGGTCCTGGAAGTAGTAAGCCAGGGACTGGTTCTCAGCTTCAAAAGTTTCAAGATGAGAACCAGATCCTTTCCACCTGCAAATCCATCAGAGGCACTTGCCTTAGAGGCAGAGGTCTCTTCCTCCTAGCTCTCAGAGCTGTGGAAGGGTTCCACCCCTACACCAGGGCAGAGGATTGTATTCCAGGTACTTCCTTACCCCAAAAAGACAGGAGAATGGCGGCCCATCCTGGATCTCAGATACTTAAACAAACACCTTTTAAAACCAAAATTCAAAATGGTGACTCTGGGAATTATTCTACCCTCTCTAAGGCCAGGGGACTGGCTAGTGTCCCTGGACCTCAAGGATGCCTACTTCCATATTCTCATCAGAAGCTCCCCATCGAAAGTACCTCAGGTTCGAACTGCACTCAGGCCATTACCAGTTCAGAGCAATGCCCTTTGGCCTCTCCTCTGCTCTAAGGGTATTCACAAAATGCCTGGCAGTAGTAGTTGCTTCTCTAAGAAGGCAGAAAATTGCCATCTTCCTTACCTGGACGACTGGCTCATAGTAGCCAGTCCCAAGACCAAGTCAAGTTACACTTACAGATAACTCAGCAACTGCTCACTTCTTTGGGTTTCCTCTAAGGAGCAGTATAGCGCAGTGGTCTAAGGCTCTGAGCTGAAAATCTGGTGACATCCAGCAGACCAGACCTGGGATTGAATCCCACAGCTTCCACTTGCATACTGTGTGACCTGAGCAAGTCACTTAACCTCCTTGTGCTCCCAGGTTGCTGCTGTGAAAAGCTTTCAGCTAAGTGTGCTATACCTGGTTAAACAACTACTAAAAAAACCAAATCTTTCAAAGTCAGTTCTAGAGCCTGTCCAGCTCCTCACCTTCATAGGCAAGAGCTAGACACAGAGAAGGCCTGAGCCTTCCTTCCACTGGATAGGGCAAGGACCCTGGTCTCTCTGGCCTCTTCATTCACCCTGCAGGTGTCTCGATCAGCAAGGCATTTTCTACAGCTCCTGTGGCACATGGCTGCTTCTACAGCAGTAGTGCAGGGAGCAAGATTTCAGATGAGGGACATTCAGTTCCATTTGAGAGCCTTTTGGTCTCAAAGGAAGGACCTCTGACCAAACTGATCCCAGTAACTAGAACCCTGAGCCAGGCCCTACAGTGGTGGCAGGATCAGAACAATTTGAGACAAGGGGTTCCCTTTGTCACCCAGTCTCACTCTTTAATCCTTTCTACAGATGCCTCCCTCTTGGGGTGGGGGCTCACATGGGCGACCTCACCACCCAGGGTTGTGGTCCCTCAGGAATCTCTGCTCCATATCAATCTGTTGGAACTCCGAGCAGTATTTCTAGCACTTCAAGCTTTTTCCAAATCTGTTCAGAACAAAGTTGTACAGGTCAGAACAGACAACACCACCACAATGTGGTACATCAACAACATGGAGGCACTTCGGTCTATGGCCTTGTGCACATCAAGCAATTAAGTTGTGGTCTCTGACTTACTCCCTGAACACCTCCTTCATGGCAATTCACCTACCAGGAAAGGACAATGTCCAGATGCTTTCAACAGGATTTCCCAGGGCTATCATGAATGGTCACTGGATCCCCTGGTCTTGGAAGTGATATTTTCCAGATGGGGCACCCCACAGATAGATCTTTTGCAGCCCCAGACAATCACCAACTTCCCTTTTTTCCTGCAGACCCCAGTATTGGGCTCAGTCCCCTGGATGCCTTAAGTCTCAATTGGGAAGGGAAGTTTCTCTGTGCTTTTCCCCCTTCCTCTCCTGTTCAAAGTGCTAGTCAAAATCAGATCTCAACCCTGCAAGATGATTCTGATTGCTCCAGACTGGGCCAAGACAGCCCTGGTATCCACTGCTACTGTCCTTAGCAGTCCATCTTCCCTGTGTCTTCCCAGGAATTACAACCTGTTAACCTGTGCTCAGGGAGAGTTTGGTACCGAACCTCAAATCTCTCAATCTCAAGGCCTGGCTCTTGAAGGGTTAGAGTTTGCTGATTTACACCTCTCCCAAGGTGTAATGGATATCCTGAAGGCTTCTAGAAAACCTTCCACCAGGGCTACTTATAATTCTAAATGGAAAAGATTTTCCATATGGTGCCCTGGGAAACATATTTCTCGGAATCTGCTGATCTGCCCACAGTCCTTGATTATGTGGTTCACTTAAATAGCTTGGCTGAGACCAGCTACACTGAAAGTGTATCTGGCAGCTGTATCTGCTTTTATTTCAGCAGGTAAGCCCGGTCCTCTCTCAGTTCACCCTGTTTTCTCCAAGTTTTTCAAGGGATTGCTTCACACCAACCCTCCATTCAGGGACCCTGCCCCTGCCTGGGATCTTAATGTTTGCATTGCTCAGCTCAACCCCCTTTTGAGCCCTTGTCTTCAGCAGAGCTTAAGTACTTGACTTGGAAGACTGTGTTTCTGGTAGCCATCACTTCTGCCAGACGCATAAGTGAATTACAAGCATTGTCAGTGGAGCCTGATGTTGTTTCCTTTCATAGAGATAAGGTGGTCATCAGGACTAACAGGAAGTTCTTGCCTAAGGTGGTTTCAGATTTCCTAATCAATCTATGTCTCTTCCAGTGTACTTTACTGACCATTCCTCGCCTGGCGAGAGGAGACTGCACAGTTTAGATGTCAAAGAGCCCTTAGTTACTACATAGAGCGTACCAAGGGTCCAAAGTTTGACTACTTCCAACTGTTTCTCACTTATGGTGAGGTTGGTAAGGAAACCTGCCACTAAAGATCCATTGCCAGGTGGATTGTCTCTGTATCCAATTTTGCTATGAAAAACTGGGTAAGGTTCCTCCCTCAGGCCTGAGGGGCTCACACTACCAGAGGTACAGCTGCTTCCTGGCTGCTGCAAGGACATCCTATTCTAGCGATATGTCAAGCAGCTACCTGGAAAACAGTTCACACTTTACCAAGCATTACTCCCTGGACATCCAGGCTAGGAGTGATGCTCGGTTTAACACAACTTGCTTCAGAGTCTATTTCTAAGTAGGTTCTGTCCCTCCTCCATGGAGGTACTGCTTTATTAGTCTGCATATGTCATAATATAGCAAGACTTCATGTTGTTTGAAGAAAAATTACTCACCTTAGTAATGTTGTTTCTTCTAATGGAGTCTTGCTATATTCTGACCTCCCCTGCCCATTGCCTCAGAACCTCTGTTTTGGGATATGGTGGGCAGTGCTGGCACTGTAGGTGCCCACCTTTTGTTTCTACCCTTTTTGGGGTGAGGTGCTGTTGTGTTTTCATTTTTGGCCCCTGTCTTGAGTCTTTGTGTTGGGACCAAAATGTGTTTTTATGTTTAGTAACCAGTTGGCTAGTGTAGGTTTACAGCTTCCACACAGGACCTTAGTGAGTTTAGCGTAAAGATCTGACGGTTTGAGTTTGAAGAACAACAGACAGAGTCTCAACCAAGCTCGAGCTCAGCATTCCATGCCTGGCATGGAAAGTTAACTCTTTCATCTCCAGGGCAGTTCAAAGGTTGGGACTCACTGCATATGTCATAATATAGCAAGACTCCATTAGAAGAAACAACATTACTAAGGTGAGTAATTTTTTCTTATAGTTTTCAAAACTAACACCCTCAGTCACCCTGCACACACCAACAGGCGTTGGGGGGAGGCTTAGTCATCAAACCTAACGCTTCACCCCATTCCATAAGTAAATAAGCTGAGATGGGTACAGCATAGAGAATGGGGCAACGTTAGGGCTCTAGCTGCTATGCTGCAGATGGAGTTAGTCAAGCAAGCCATCTGCCTTTCTGCCAAGGGCCTGGAGTTAGCGAGGCACTAGATAAGGTTGCCTTAAGATGCCAATAAGGTGGCCTCCATGCTGGTAGAAACCGGATACTGCAGTCAATGGATGGTATCACTTGGCCTGTCTCAGATGGCACCTGTGGCCCAGCATAATGTGCCGAACTCCCAGTTTCAGGAGACTCATATTTTCTCCGGGACAGTATGGCGGGAACTCAGAAGACATTTTTACCTCCTGACTGACTCTGATCATTCTTGGACCTTGTCAGGTCCTTGAAGAGTTCTTCCCTCAGGTGTTCTCGCACATACAGAGGGCTGAGGGTGACTTCACACTCAGGGTGAGTGAGCTCCTTCCCTAATGGGAAGCTGGGAAGCTTGTTACTCAGACCCATGTGTATGTCTTCTGTACTGAAGAATGATTCAGGAAGATATGAAAATAATGTACTCACTGTAATTATGGATCTTCCTGAATATCTTCAACATTGATTCAGGTGCCCATCCTCCATCCCCACTCAGCTGTGAGACAGGGCCTTTGGCATCTCACCCTGTGGATGCTGGTAGTCTCCACTGCTTTTTTTTCTTTCTCTCTCTCTCTCTCCCTCCTCTACCATTGTCCTTAGGGTGGTGCCTTGTTTAAAAAAAAGAAGGTTGGGCACCTGTGGCCAACCCTGACAAAAAAACAACAACAGCAAAAGAATGGGGAGCCCCTGGTTCCCCCTGCCATCCAAACAGGAGAGCCCTTTTGCTTCTTGGAGGAGTAAGTGGCCTCCTTCCTCCATGTTTCCCTCCCTCTCCCTGCCGGGGCATGCCCCTATAGGGTATATCCCTGCTAGTTGCATATTTAACATATGCCCTGGCACCATCCATTTTAACTCCAGTGAGCAAATGCTGTATCTGTAGAGGGTTGCAATGCACTGGCTTGGATCTATGCATACCAGCTCACAGGTCACATCCCTGTAGTGCGGGAGAAGCAGGAGCATATTATTCTTCTTCTGTTGAAATTTTTTGGTGGTATCCCTTGTCACTTCTCTCTGCATGTCGACCTTGCCCATTCCACCTGGAGCATGCCGAGGAGATTGCCACATCTTGTCTCCCTAGGACTGCTAGTCCAGCAACTCCTTCCTCTTCCTTTTTTCTCCAATCCTGATAGAGAAACAGGGTTATGAGTTTCCTCTTCAGTTTACTGAAGCTTCAGCTGGTACAGTAGCTTGGAGCTTTGGGAGTCCAGATGTCATTTTTTTCATAGGGGTTCCCAAACTGGACTTTCCTGCCAGAGTCATTTGCTTAGGGTTGCTGCCCTGTCTTTTATCTATCACCACCCATACTCTGTCTGCCTAGTGGTACGAGGCTGTGGCTCCATTTAGACCCACTACCCATTTGCTACCTAGTAGGCCCACTCCTTAGTCTCTAAGTAGGTAATTGGGTTCTAACTGGTTGTTTATTTTATATCCTATTTCCTTTACAGTGCTATCCCTTTGGGCTAGTAAGTATCTAGTCCTCTCTTCCACTTTATTTCTCTCCTGCCAACAGAACTGAGATGTGTGACAGAGTGGAAACAGCGGTTATTGACTGAAATGTGGCACCACTTGAGTACGTGCTGCATGTGAGTGGTGTCGTTAGCTGACATTAGCTCCCTCCCTAGAGGAAGAAAGCTCCTGTGGGGTCCTAGTGCCTCTGACCCTAGACCCATATATCTGAATCAACAGTGAAGATATTCTGGAAGGTCAACAATTACTGTGAGTACATAATTTTTATTTCTGAGTCATGCTATTGCATATCCCCGTTTATATCAACAACATAAGTTCAATAAGTGTATGATTTTACAAGAATCAGTCTTCATTCATTACTGTATGGGTCTGTGCTGGAGGCAGGAGCTTTAAAAGTTTGGAGCTAGGAGCTGATGTCAGTGATGGCACCACAGGCTGACACATGATGTGGCTTTCGTGGACTGACCAATAACCAACGCCAACCCTCTGCTTCTCTCAGTTCTGTTCTTCCCGCTGGTTCCATGTCATAACAGTGAAAATTCTTGGGCGACTACTTAATACAGCGAGTACACCCTGCCAAAAGCAATTCAGCACACAGCAGAACATACTGCTGACCAACTCGCGCACATTTAAAATAATGTTGTCAACGGTATCCCCGCAATCTCTTTTTGTGGCAGGCCCCCGCACCCCCATACATTATTCATCTCTGGTGAGCAGACACTGGATGAAAGATGAGGGACTGACGATGGCAATATCTTAAAAAGAAAATGAAAAACACCTGCTAAATCAAAACAGACCTGTATGTAGTTCCAAACCTGGTACCACCAGCACTGCAGGCAGTATCTTGACCCTATGCTTGGCGGGTAGCTCAGTGGCATCACTATCCATGTCCCTTTACCCATCCCTCTTCCTACCCCCTCCATTGCTACTCCCTCCCATTGCCATTCTTCCGCCCTCCCTCACTATTCCTTTCACTCACTATACGCTCACCAAGAAAGGCCTGCTCCAAATCCAGAACAAGTAGTGACACGCTAGATGTAAAAATCCTGTCTCTCACCCTGGATGAAGTAATTCACCCCTTGCAAAAATTCTTAATCTGTCACTTTGCAAAGTCAATTTCCCAACAAATGGAAATCTGCCATAGTTACGCCAGTGCACAAAGGGGGACAAAACCTCAACAGGAAACTATCGACCAATATCAATACTCCCTCCCTCTCCAAAGCACTTGAACGAATAGTGGCAGACCAACTCTCTGATTACCTGGACAAATACAATCTACTCTGTAATCAACAGCACGGCTTTAGGAAGGACATAGTACAACAACAGCCTTACTTGATTTCTCTGGAGAAGTCCACTCAGCCCTGGACAAAGGGTGTCAAACAGGTGCAGTCTTTATCGATCTTACAAAAGCTTCGACACAGTCCATCATGGCCTACTTACCTCCCTACTTTCTAGCCTAGGCCTGGCGAAAGGTCCTTGTGCTTGGGTAAAAGTTACCTGTCCAATCGGTCACAGGCTGTAAAATCTCTAATGAACTCTCCGACTTCAAAACCAGTTCTCTCGAGTGTACCACAGTGATCAATTCTTGGACGCTCCTCTTTAGCCTGTTCCTTAACTCCCTCACAGATATCTGCCAGGAGAAAATAATCTTACTCGCTGATGATGCTGTAATTTCTCTTCCCAAGGATCAAACACCCTACGAAAAAGCCTGCAACTTGCTTTCTTAGTGTTGAAAGGTGGTTCCTGGATAGTAAACTTGTGCTAAACCACAATAAAACAAAGCCATGCTCTTCTCCAATCACCAAAACAAAAATAGGCATACTCCACTCACCATACAAACCTCTGCGGGAATTACACTGGACCAAGTAAATACTTTCAAATACCTTGGCATCACTTTTGACCAAGGCTCACCTTTGCAACCCACATTGACAACTTCAGAAAACAGTGAACCAACGCCTTGGAATACTATTCGTAATCATCAATTTCTAAATCAAGTGGCATTGAAAATAGCTATACAGAGTTCCATAATCTCAATCATTGACTATGGCCTTATTATTTATGGCTCAGCTACCTCCACTGCTCTAAGTAGTATCTCAATCACTCTAAATAAGGCCTGCCGGCTCTCACGGGGCTCAAAGACTGACTACTGCGTGTGATCTGTACTATAGAATCAGGCTGGTTGAACCTATCAAATCGTCTTATTTATCTCACCTGCACAATGGCAAAAAAATCTATCTTGGGACTGACTCCATTATGTATTCAAAACCTACTCCGACTGAATCCTGGCTCACGACCCTCCATCAGATCTGAATGCCAACCTTTCCTGGTTCCGAGATGCGGACTGCACAGGGACAAAGATCTTTCGCATACAGGGCCCTGACATGGTTCAATGCGCTAGTCCACCTACTCTATCCTCAACCTCGCTTGAAGCTTTCAAATCCATGCTCTATGCCCACCTCACCACCACTAGCAACTGTGACTGCGCTAGATAAAGACTTCTACTCCTCATGTCCATCCTCACATCTGAGGCCTCTTCCTCCTGACTAATGAACCGTCTGGTACCTCTACTACTTCCTGTCTCCCACCCAAACTCACTCCCCCCTTTTTCCTGTCCCTCTCACTTACTCTCCCGCTCACCACCTTTCCCTCTCTCTAGCCTCTTTTAGCCTAATGATCACCCTCTCCTGGAAGTTCCTTAACCTCGAAATTGTCTACTCGCTTGAACCTGTTATAGCTTGTTTTTCATGAAACTTAAAAACGCTACTGCTTTAAACTGTTAATAAGCAAATTTATGATGTAACTTTCCTGTCTGGTTTTACCTGTAATGTGTATCGTGCTTTGTTAAATGTTCTTTGTGACGTGGAACCTTTGTAAAAGAGCCCTGGCTCAAAGGTATTAATTCCTAGACTAATAAACTAAACTAAACCATCGCTGATCCTGGAAGCGACCAAATTGAAGCGCTCATTTCTGAGTCACTCAGTTTGGTTCGTTATTGTAAATGCTACCCTTCCCACCATTGAGGTTGCACTCTGTGGGAGCTTTTGCCATATTTAGCTGTGTCATTCAGTTTTCCACCAACAGTTCTCTGCCATAACCTTTTTTGTCACCTTTCCAGCACCACTCTCTCTCTCTGTCTTTTTTTTTGTTTTTAATGGTGCTGGGCTCTATTTGTGTTATTTTCTGTTTTTGTAGTCATGTTGGGTTCCCACAGGCCTGAGAAGGACAAGTATGAGAAAAAGACAGATACTCCCCATGTGTTGGTGTCCCTGTGGAAGGCCTGTGTCCATCCGGGACCTTCATGACTCTACTGGACCTGCCTCGAGCTGGCCACAACATGGATCATTCTGACACCTGCTTTTCAATGGACTACTGCACATTGAAAGTTGCATGATAAAGTAAGGTAATTCACCCCCCTCACTTTTGGAGGCAGTCATTGCACTAGGGACTCAAAGATAATATCTCTGGGCTCTTCCCTGAGCCTCTCTCAGTACTCTACATACTGGGGAGACCACCTCTTCCAGTCCTCATCTCGCTGAGAGGGAGCCTGGGGAGGGGTCTGTGGAACAGTCAACCCCCTCTGGGAGTTAGTTGTGCACACCTTCCAGTCCGTGCCCTTTGGAACAACAGATTCACCTAGTGCTGAGGTCAGAGTTATATGGTGGGCCTACACTGGACTGCTCTTTGGGCTCACAGGCTGGCACTGTTTTGGCCCTGGCACTAAAGGCTAGTGCGGTGGCCGAGATGTTGCTGGACGGTGTGACGGGTCCCTCCTGTCTCTGCTTGTTATGTCAGAGAGTGAAAACCTGAAGTCAGATGCCCTGTGGAGATCTTTGAATTTCATCCCTTGAACAGTCTGATGACCTTGGGAATGAGAGCCAGGATGATCCCAACTGGTTGACGACCTCGGAAAAGGATGTTTTTTCCTGGGCCTAGTTCTAGGCCTCGGTCAGGCTCATTGTCATCATCAGGAGCTGCTCTTCTGTCAGGTGCTTGTCATGGTGCTGTCCCTCGTGGGTCCTCCAGCACTGCTTACAGCAACAGCGATGGCCTCAGTGCCAATTCCTATGTCGGTAAGGGGTCGATGCCAGACACAGCACCAACCAGGGACCCAGCACCATTTTCAGTGCCGTGCAGAGTTCGGTGCTGTACAGTGCTGGAATGAGTTCCAGACATCTGACAGGCACCATCTCTTCTTCAGCTACTTCAGTTGGTGTAGAGGCCCATCATTAGGCTCAGCCAAGGGGCAGAGCCCTTTCGATGTGAGGTTGGGGCTGATAGATCTCATTCAGTGGCTCGTTCCAAGTCCAGAGTATGTGGCAGCTCTGGCAGGAGTCGTACCACCAACTAAAATCCTCTGGTCTCACTGTAACCATCTGGGCCTGTCACAGGTGGGGATAGGGACGCCCTGTGGGACCATTACAGCTGCAATCTCCTCACCTGGGGGTTCCCAAAGGAACCACCAAGATTGCTCTTTGATGGTTGAATGTTATCTAGTGGACGAGTTTGACAAGCCCTCCCTGAGTGAAGTCCCTGTATGCTCTCATAACCCTGGCAGAGGACCTGGCCTAGTCCACCATGACCATCCTCCACCTCCTTCTCTCTACCTTCTCCTCCTGCTCTCACTGGCATTTGGGGCCCCTGACCTGGAACCAGTGCAGGATGTCGGTGAGTGCTTTTCCCACCAACCTCAGGGCACTACATCAGGCAGTTTTCAGCCTGAGACCCCCGCACCACCACCCCTGAGTCCAGCTCCTCATCATCATCATCCTCATCTTCCTCCTCCGAGGAAGAGGACACTTCCCTTCATATCTCCTCAGATGCTGAGTAACCCTCACTACCAGTAGTTCCTTTCAGAGATGATGAGACAGCTGCAAATCTACCATTTTTCAAGCCAGTTCTTCCTGTCTGATGCTGTCTTTCCTTGGGAGTTTAGTCATGACTCTGCAGCCATACCTTCATGGCTCAGGCCCTTTGCAGAAGCATCTAGAAATGTCTGACTCTGTCTGTCTGCTCCCTCCTCCCTCCCCAGACTGGGCGGACACCCAGTACAGGTATTGCACACCTGTGTGGACCCCAGGAGTCATGCCACACCCCTGTTTTGGGTAAAGCTCCTTGACACCCCTCTGGGCATAGCACCCAGTGTGTGGAGCTTGATGCCTGTGGTCAAGAGTTTTCTCAGTGGCAAGCACCCTGTTGTGCATTTCAGCACACCAGTTGCACCAGATGACCCATGGCAGGCACCTATGATCAACACTGGGATAACTCCTAGCATCTTTGCCAGATTGTGAGGCAACCAGACAGGTCATAAGTCTTTTCACCCAGGGCCTGGAGCTGGTGAGGCACCAACCAAGGGCATCTTTGACACTAAGGAGGTAGCTTCCAAGCTGTGGGAACTGCAGTCTGCATTAGTTAGATGGTGTGGCCTTATCTTTACTGGTTGTCACCCTTGGCCTGGCATCGGGTGATTGCCTCATGATTCAGGGGCCCATTTCTTCTCCCGCAGAGCCAGGCGTGAGCTTATGGGATGCCTCCCTGTTCCCAGGCCATGGAGACTCCTCTGCCCCTGACCAGTCTTGGGTCTTACCAGGCCCGTAATGGGCCCTTCTCTTTGGTTCTCCCCATAGGAGGCTGAGGGAACAACCTTTTCTCTCAGGATGAGCCAACACTGCCCTCTGGTGATAAGCTTGGCACTCTGATCCATACAGTAATGAATAGTAACGAGTGATTCTTGGAAGATATGAATATCACGTACTCACTGTAATTCTTGATCTTCCAGAATATCTTCACTATTCATTACTGCAATCCTCAACCATCCCCACTATGGCCAGACATCTGGGCAGCTCACCTATCTCTCTCTTCTTCCTATATTCCTCTCTTTTCTTCTGTGGGTACAGCTTTTGATAGGTGGCCCTTGTTCAGCCTTTTTAAAACAAACAAAAAAAAAGTTTCCATAATTAAAAAAAGAAAAGAGAGACAACACAGTAGTTGCTAGTCTTTCATGGAAGGCTTTTATTTCACTTCCTAGCCAAAAAAAAACCTCAGAAAAAGGGGCAGCTAATGGTCATCAGCTATAACTCCTTAGCATAGTAGTCTTTTTGCCCCTTCCTGTCCTCAACAACAAGACTTTTTACCAGCCCAGACAGCCTGCTCCCCAGTTCTCCCTTACTCCCCTCTGTCTACAGGGTGGTCATTAAAAAAAATAAATAAATAAATAAATAAATAAATAAAAAGGAAAGAAAACAAGCATTTGTCAATGCCGAACATTTGCTGATTGTTAAACATTTATTTATTTTTATTATTAATATTAGACCCCAGCTTTTGAAGATACATGTTTGGGATGCACCTTGTAAATCAAACAGGAAGGGACCCAACATTGATAGGGGAGGTGGTACAGAGTCAGGCAACCAAAATGGTGAAGGGACTGCATCAAAAGCCTTACTGAGGAGTGACTAGGAGAACTAAAGATTTACTCTCTGTAGGACTGAAGGGATAGGGAAATATGATAGAAACATTCAAGTACATGACAGGTATTACTAAGGTACAGGAAGGTAGTATTTTCTGCAGAAAGACAGACATTAGGACAA
This sequence comes from Neoceratodus forsteri, assembly GCA_016271365.2. Taxonomy (NCBI): domain Eukaryota; kingdom Metazoa; phylum Chordata; order Ceratodontiformes; family Ceratodontidae; genus Neoceratodus; species Neoceratodus forsteri. The sequence continues at coordinate 521,811,456 of CM028129.1, forward strand.
GGGTCACACTATGAATCTGGAAGGGGAGGCTCAGAGGCGATGTGAGGAAATACTTCTTCATGGAGATGGTGCTGGAAGCCTGGAACAGCCTTCCAGTGGAGGTGGTGGTGCCAAATCAGTTGCAGGACACAAGCATGCATGGGATGGGGGAAGCAACTGGAGATTGTGCAGGTTCTGTGGCGCACACTGGGCAGACTGGATGAGCCAAAGGGTCTTTATCTGCCAGCAACATCTATGTTTCTATGTTACTTTGCTCCATATGGGACTGATCATTTTCACTTGCACCTGTACTTATGCTTGCTGTCATGCCACATATGGATTTTAAGTCCTAAAATGGTAGAGAATCAATATGAGACAGTCACAGCAGCAGATATCTGTGATGCAACTTCTGCACTGGACCTTTTCAAGTAAATTTATACTCAAATTACAATAAATAGAAACATTGAACAGGAGGACAGTAGCCAGTAAATTTTGAAAATAAAAAGTGGTCCACCGAACAAAATAAAAAATGGGTTGTCTGAAACTAAAGGATTTTAATTTATGAGAGAGTGCCATCTTTTTCTGTGAGTTTGGTATTTTTTGCTCTTTCCTTTTAAATTGACTACTCTAGGGGTCAATCAAAAGTGCTGTTTCTAGGATCGTGAGTATGTTGTTCTATCCACACTTGTTGGCAGATCTGCCTTCCCTTTAAGATTGTCAGAACATCTTCAATCTGGCTTCTTCCACCCACCCAGGTGGTATAACCCTCAGCTCAGCACCATGATGCCAGATCTTCCTTTCCGCTGGAAGGTTCAAGGTTCCCTCCTTAAGCGCTCCCGTGTAGTAGGCCCTGTCTGTTGAATCTTCGGATTTAATTCCAAAACTTACTTTAAAACTCATTTGAGTTTCATCTTTTACCTCTTCCTGTGCACCATGATGGAAGGAAAATAATTTTCTGGTTTCGCTGGTGCACCTGTGGGCAGAAAATATCTCACCGACCCTCACGCCATGTGTTTTTACTGCCTGGGACACGACCATGATCCATGGCCCTGCAGTCACTGTTGGTCCTTTTCTCCATCGGTTCTGGAAGATCACGCTGCCAAACTTCAGCTGGGGTGACGGAAAAGCATTACCCGCTGGTTAAATCTAGGGATGCCCATTGGGTGGTCTCTGCGGCTGCAGTGTCAAATGAGCAGCTGGAACAGCTCAAGACCTTCGAGGAGGAGGTGACCCAGGCCGCGGCAGGCTCCTCTTCGACTTCAGCCTTCATTCTGCTCAACTGGGATCCCCTATTCGGCTTCCTTCAGGGAGTTGTGCCAGTCTCTCTCAACCAGGGAAGTGCACTTCTGTGTCATGTTGGCGCTCCATGAGAAGAAGTGGGAGAAAGAAAAGTCACAACATCGGCGCTTTTGGGACTGGGAGCAGTCCCGCTCACAGGAAACTCCTGTTTCAACTTTGGTCAAAGTCGCGGCCGAGGCCGTTGGTTTCCGATGCCACCATCATACCAGTTGGCGAGATGCCTGTCGATGCGGCTGAGATTTTCTTGAGCAGATTGGTGAGTTGCTGCCTGAGCTGTCTGATGGCTCTTTATTTAGGACTCTGGTGCTACTGGTGCCCCCAGATGGGTTGAAACAGCCTGCTTGGTTGGACCCTCCCATCGAGGAGCCTGACAAGGAGCTGTGGGTTTCCTGACTCCTTCAGAGGTCCCTGCTGATGATTGAGGTCTCAGTTTGTTCCTCAACCTCGTTGTCGGACAAGACTTTCCATGACCAGCAATCTCGATCCTGACACCATAGTAGCGGCGTTGCCACTATTTGTCTTCATCCTCCTTGGATGAGGAGAGGCTCTGGCGCAAGTTGCATTGGCGCTACGAAGACCTGATGTGGCAACAGTTGGTCCTGACTGGATCGAAGCTGATTCTGGTTTCTACTCCAGCCATTAAGTGGCTTTCGTCCGAGCAACCAACATCATCCACCACCACCGTCACCTCCACGGAGGTGCCAGCTAACCCCACCGGCTCAGCGAAGCAGCTACTTCACCAATCTGGGTGGAGCCACTGCCTGAGCAAACAAAGTCTGGGCTCTAACCAAAGAATCTTGGTCGGCTCAAGGTTTGCCCCATTGGTTGTCAGTCACCCTTACCCCCGACCGCCAAAGGTGGGTTGGGGTGACAAGGGTGGTCAGCCGCTTTTTGAGGACTTCTCAGAGTCCGAAGACTCTCGCTGCTCTCCGTCCCATCAACCTTGAGTCTGCTGGGGATCTTTCCATCGACAAGGGCCCGCCTCATTGATGGGCATTTGTCCGCTCATTTCCAAATCCACAGGAATGGAGCTCGAGCCCGTTCAGAAATTGGCCAACTATCCCTTACAGAGATTCTGGACAAAGGGGATAGTCCAATGAGGCCTTTACTGTGAATGAAGCCATTGTGGGCCCAGCCTTGGATCTGTGGCAGCGTCCTGCATCTTACCCTCGCCTTCTGCCCGGATGGCCCTCAAGTATATGGTCCCTATGGGGTCCCTCTAGGATTCTTAGAACATCCCTCGGCAGTGGTGTTGGTGGCAGACTCCATCATCCAGTGCTCGGGCAATAAAGGGATGTGGACAGACCCCCAGACAAGGCATCCAAGCAGTTGGATCACTCCGGAAAAAGGTTCACGCAGCTTCCTCTCTTGGCTTCCACCAGGCCAGTTCGGCTGTGATCATGGCACTCTTCTCACATGCCCTCTTGGGCTCCCTGGATGAGGTGATTCCTCATTTCCTGGTGGACCTCAGACCATGGTAAAGCAGGTCCAGGACCAGGGTAGGGCAGTGGTGTTGTGACATCTCCAGACTACTCTGGACATTGGCGATTCTTGTGCCCAATTGATTCGGCCGCAGTGGGCATACGCCGCAGGGCTTGGTTATGCACCTCAAACTTTACCACTGATATACAACACAGATTGGCAGATGTCCCCTTCTTGGGCACTGCCCGTTCGGCACGGCATGGAGGCTACCTCCATCATATTGAGAAGTCCAGTGCCACCTTGGACTCCACCACATCTGCTTAGATGGGCAAGGGCTCCAAGCGTGAGAACCACAAGCCCTTTTTTTGTCCACTCCTGTGACCAGACCGGCCCAGCAGCAGCAGCAACAGCAGCAGCAGCAGCAGCATGGCCAGTAGGCTCAAACTTGGTGACCTCGGGCCAAATCTGGCAGCCTCGTCATTCAGGAAGTCCGGAGAAAGGTCCCAGCAGACCCTCCGCTGGGTTCTCCTGCTCCAAGCCTGCTCAGTGACGGGTTGGGGCTGCCACCCCCATCCCATCACACCTCCGTGGGAGCCGGCTAGCCACTTCCTTTCTGCCTGGTCTGCTATCACCACAGACCATTGAGATTTGAAGTGGTCGGTCGAGACCTGTCTCTGGAATTTGAGCAGGCCCTCCATATCAAGCCCACGCCCTGAGAGGAGGATCACAGGGTCGCAGCCACTCCAGTCGGATCTCCGAGATGACATCGCTCAGCTCTTCTACAAGGAGGTGGTGCGCAGAGTGGCGGACTCTCCTTCAGACCCAGGGTTCATTTCCAGGTACTTCCTGGTACCAAAAACGGATGGGGGGCTGGTGCCCCATCTAGATCTGCAAGACCTGAACAAGTTCCTCAGTTCCTGCACTTTCTGGATGGTAACTCTGGCTAAGATCATACCATGCCTGGAGCAAGACATATGGTTCTGCTTTCTAGATCTCCAGGGCGCATTCTTTCATGTCTCGATTTGTCAGTTCCACTGACGGTTCCTTCGCTTCGAGTTGAGAGAACCCTCTACGAGTTCCTAGCCAAGCCCTTGAGCCTGCCTTCAGCCCCCAGGGTCTTCACCAAATGCATGGCAGCGGTGGTGGCTTTCCTGAGGCACTGGGTGGTTCAGATGTACCCATACCTGGATGACTGGCTGATAGCAGGTCCCTTGAGGCTGGAGGAGGAGTGGTCCAGGGATCTGGCCTCCAGACTTGCTTCGACTTTGGCCTCCTGATCAATGAGGCCAAGTCAGAAACTCATGCCCTCACAGGTGGTTCAGTTCATCAGGGCAGAGCTCGACTCCTGCCAAGCGAGACTCGGCTCCTGGTGGACAGGGGCAGAGGTTTTGTCCTCCTTTGCCCAATCATTTCTGTTTGGGCAATTGTGCCCTGCCCAGGACTTCCTCGTCTTCTGGGCTACATGGCGGCCTGCACCAGTGTGATCCAATGGGCCCGCTTGCATATGCGTTCCTCCAGTGGGAACTGGCCAGCTTGTGGTCTCAGCACTCAGGTCATTTCAGCCAGCTGGTCTCTGAGACCAGAGGATCTGGGATGGCCTCCAGTAGTGGCTCATCCCAGCTCATCTACGGGAAGAGATCCCATTTGTCCGCTTCAAGCCAACAGTCATTCTGACAACTGATGCCTCTCTGATGGATTGGGTGCCCATCTGGGGGCGCAGAGCCCATGGGCTCTGGTCCCCTCAGGACTCAATATCACATCAGCCTGCTGGAGCTCCAAGCGGTTTGGCTAGCCCTGACCACGTTGCTCCATTCATTTGGGGTCAAGTGGTCCAGGTCCAGACGGACAATGCCACGACCATGTACTATCTCAAGCAGGACGGATGCACTCCTTGCCTCTGTGCAAGGAAGCTCTCTGCACATGGTCCCTCGTGCTCAGCTTGGAGGCAGAACTCCTAACCATTCACATTGCAGGAGCCTTGAATCAGCTAGCGATGCCCTCAACCAGTTGGGTGAGGCATCTCATGAGTGGTCTCTCCAACAGGAAGTAGTGCAAGATCTGTTTTCCCACTGGGGCTCCCTGCAGGTGGACCTGTTTGCCTCCAGGGAGAATGCAAAGCTGAGGCTGTATCATGCCCATCCCCTCAGCAGGGCTCGCTGCAGGGATGCCTTCTCGAGGCTGTGGACCCCAGGCCTCTTCTACGCCTTCCTTCCACTCCTCTTGATTCACAAAGTGCTCATCAAGGTCAGGAGGGGCAGAGAGTGAACTATGGTTGCTCCAGACTGGCCACAACAGTTCTTGCATCCAGATCTCCAGCCTCAGCTCCAGGCTCCCAAGGTGGATTCCAGCATGCCCAGACCTGATCTCCATCAATCAGGGAAGGTTCTCCATCTGAACCTTCAATTCCTGCACCTGATAGCCTGGTTCCTGAGTGGCTAGAGTTCCAGGCCTTGGGTCTCTCCAATGAGGTCCTCAACATCGTTGAGGCTTCCCGTCAAGAATCGACCAGAAAATGGTACACTTTCAAATGGAAAAGATTTTCCATTTTGTGTCAGAGCAAAGGTTGGACCCATTTTCCTATCTGGTGGCTAGCATTTTGGACTATCTCTGGTCCCTCTCCAATAGGGACTTCAGTTGACAACCGTGGAGGTGCACCTGGCAGCCATCTCTGCTTACTGGGCTTGGGCGATCAGCAGTCAGTGGTGCAGGAGAAAGTGGTCTGGTGCTTCTTAAGGCCAAGATCACGTATCCTCAGTCGTGAACCACAACCTCGTGGGATCTACTACTGGTTTTGCAAGCTTATGGGCAAGCCATTCGAACCAATGCACAAATGTGACATCTCACATTTGTTGTGGAAGGCCTTCTTGTTGGCTATCACGTCCAGCCAGAAGGACTGGGGAGTTACAGGTGCTCTCTATTGAGTCTCCTACATGGTCTTCCACAGGGACAAGGTTGCCCTATGCCCCCACCCGAAATTCCTTCCAAAGCTGGTATTGGAGTTTCACCTTAACAGGTGATTATTCTGCCGGTGTTTTATTCCAGTTACACCTCGAGGCCGAGTACAGGCTCCATACCTTGGACCGAAATGAACACTCGCCTACTACAAAGAGCATATGGTGGAAGTTCAGGAGAAGTTTGCCAGCTGTTTGTCACCTATGCTGAAGCCGCACCTGGCAGACCTGCAGCCAAGAGACGATTGACAGGTGGATCACTTCCTGCATCAATCTCTGCTATAAGTTGGTGGGTAGGGAGTCTCCCATAGGGCTTAAGTCTCATTCCACCCGCTATACCACTGCATTGGTGGCTGCTTCTAGAGACGTCCCTATCCAGGAAATCTGTAGGGTTGCTACCTGGAAGTCGGCACATGCCTTCATTTCCCATTACCACATTGACCTTGAGTCATGCTGGGATGCTGGTTTTGGTACCTCAGTTCTCCAGTCCCTGTTCCCTAAATAGGTGGTGTGTGTCTTACCTCTCTCCTCCCAGAGAACTGCTAGGAGTCTGCCAACAAGTGTGGATAGAACATCATATCTGCAATCTTAGAAAATAGGTTACTTACCTGTAACAGTATTTCTAGGAGTGGTATATGTTGTTCATCCACACTGACCCACCGACCTCCCGGCTTCTTTGACGCACAAACCTGGCTTCCAGGGGGTTAAGATCTGGCATCATGGGGCGGAGCAGAGGGTTATACCACCGGGTGGGTGGAGGAGCCAGCTTGAAGACATTCCGACGATCTTAAAGGGAAGGCAGATCTGCCAACAAGTGTGGATAAACAACATATACCACTCCTAGAACTACTGTTACAGGTGAGTAACCTGTTTTTTGGCTGTGAGTAGACGACCTGAGAGGCAAGGTGCAAGGGAGGCTGGGAGAGAGAGAGAGAGAGAGTGTGTGTGTGTGTGTGTGTGTGCATTTAAGTAATGGGAGAAAAACTGCTAAATGAAACTCACTCCAACACTTACTGTATTAGTCACACATACACCCATCATAGAATAAATATATTCTAACCCCAGGTAATCTTCAGTATTCCTAACTCTTGAAGTGCCTTCTGAGTAGAATTGCCTGGAGAATGGCACCTGTATAAATGATGGAACCCATCATTGGCTCGTGCCATTATTCAAATGCTACCCTTACTAACACTGCGTTCTACAGCACCTCAGATTTCATTCTCCACCTGCAAAGTCAAGGCGTCCCAGAGATCTCTCCTTACAGTCATGATTTTCACAGTGCTTTTCGTGCTTACTTCAAGAAAATAAGTATTCCTTAAATTTATTTCATTGCTGCCTTTATTTTCTGTGTTTGGAGTTAGCATTAGTTATTTAGTTTAAAAACACTTAGTCTTAACAGTTCCACTCGGTTTTAGGTTCCTCCACTGCAGGATATCGCAGACATTGTTGGACAGCCGACAATTGCTTTGGCTGTTGCAGTCTGAGTGTCTTTTGATTATAAGATACAGGGTTACCAGCACCAGCTTTCCTGCCTCTCTCGACACTGTAGAATCAATTCAGATTAGCCATAAGTGGAAAAAGCAGATACAACTCTGTAGTAGTGCTAGTGTTTCATCATTCACACCCTGCTTCCATCCACGCAGTTTCCAATGACAGTGTGAGCCTTATCGCATTTCACGCCCCTGGCACTTAATCATAGGGGCGGAAACGCGTAGGAACCACATTGTTTCATTTGGAAATAGTGGGCAGAAGAGGGCACAGGAACAAATGAAGCACTTTAGCACTTTACAGAGAAAGCTGGTGCTGGTAACCCTGTATCTTATAATACTACTTGTTTTATGCAGAGCACAGCTCCCAGGTGCAGGTCTGAGTAGTTTTACTCCTTTCTGACTGTCTTTTTATGTTGGTTCATGCTTGCATTCCAGCCAACATATTGCATTAATGTAGCAGATTTGGAGGCACAGTCACTATTGGGCTAATGCAGGGCATGCATCAGTAGGTGCGCCCCCATTCCCCAATAAGCCAGCATGTAGTTGCTACACCAGGAATACAAAATGTGGTGAGCACATCTAAGGAAGGTTCTGCTGCAATGAGAGCAAAGCTTGTCATGCAATGGCACCTCTCGACCTGCCTTCCTGGTGAAACTGAGTAAACATGGCGGCACACTGCTACAATGCCGACTTCGGGGTGCCCAACCCTGTCGGCATGCCCTGACCTAGTTTATGTGCTGATGGGGAGCCCACTCCCCATCTTCACATTGCACCCCCACCATTTGTTATGTGCCGAGGGGTGCCCCATCCCTTCAGCTCTTGCCCCATCCTTCGGTATCTGCCGATGGGGTGCCCAATTCCCCTGTTGGCTAGCCCCCAAACACTCAAGCTGGCATGCTGGGAGCCCACTCTAGCGTGTCAAATGCCCTGTTAAAAAAAAAAAAAAAAAGTCCTGCAATGTTTTTTATTTTTTAACCTGTAAAGAAGAAACAGTCCCTTGCGGTCTGTCCTACTCCCTGCCCCAACCTGTACCCACCTCTTTGCACCCTGCCTCCCACACCCCCACCCTTTACTTACCCCAGGAGTCTGGTGCGGCGATCCTCAGTGGACCGGAACACGTTCGTACTCTTCTAAACTGACCGCGAACTGAAGAAGTGCAGTAAGCTGTATAATGGCATAAATTGTTTTTTTCAGCTTTGGTGCATATCTCAGGTATTTTTGGAATTTTGCACCAGATTTTCAACATGTGGTTATTGGGGCCGTCCTCATGAATTCAGTCACTGTCATGGCATTATTTTGGTCCTAAAATGTGATTTTGCGGCCACTGCGAAGAATAACCTTTCGGGACCAAATAACGAGAAAACAACATTGCTACTTTTCATGAGTGGGGCTCTCAAAAGCCTGTGTTGCAAATTTGGTGAAGAAAATCCAGAAAATAGCTATTTTAGTCGTCCGCATGCTCTGTTTCTGCGCATGCACGTAACTGTGAATTTGTAATATTTTCACCCAGGTTTTCGAATTGGCATTTTCCCACACCTCCTTATGAACAGTATAGCTGTCATTTTACATATCCTGGCCAAAATGTGTTTTGCAAGTCCGGCACAGAATGCACAGTAGGCAGAGTCGGGACATATTCCTGCGCACGCGCAGTTCAACTCCGTTGTTAATATCTCCCACTGCATACTAATGTACTACCTTTGTCTCTGCTTCTTTTAGGCCGCTGCCTCACAGCTCACTGCCAACTGTGGCAGCATCGTAGAAGCACCTTGCTTCCTCCGGAGACCAATTCCCACAATCGGATGCTTTCTGAAGCTTGGAGGTAAGGTTTACCTCCCTCCCATCTCCTGGATCTCTGGTTGGGGTGCTAGCCCGACGACGCTGCACGTCATCTGCCCTGCCACCCCAGCCACCCACCCAGGTGCAGCCCTCAATTTATTGGCCCACCCCATTACATCACTTCCTCTTTGCACAAAGTCCCACTTTCCCATTTGCAGGTTATACCTGCTCACCACTAGTGACTGTTTCCTCTCTAGATACCTTCCTAGTCCCGCTTTCTCCCTGCTCTATCTCCGCAGGCTCTGTACTCACCTCACCTCTCTCTCTCTCTCTCCCTCCATCCTACTACCTTCAGATCTCTGGCCTCCTCTGCTCCCCCACTGTTTTTCCTCCCCACTAGTAGGTCCTGGGCCCTATTTTTTCTTGCCTCCCACCCTAGCCTACTTATACTATTGGCCACTAGGAGTCACTACTTAGCACCCTAGTTTCGTGCCCACACACTGCTTGTGGGTCACAGCTGGTCCGGTCGTTCACAGCCACCTTCCTGGGACCTTTTCTATCACCCCAGGCAAGCCTTGAACCAGGAACCCTGTGCACCTGAGGCAGGGGCTCACCACTGTACCAAAGTGGCAACTACGCTTATGGGTAGACCTTCACCCTCTTCTACCCATCTCATTGCTGCCATCTGCAGACCCATCCTAAAATGACACCACCATCTCTTTTCATGCCTCCCTCCTCCTTCTCACGTGGCCTCCATCTAACCCAGGTGTCCCCATGGGTCCTCAGGTCCCCTTCCTGGAGCCCCAGAGTCGCCTCCTCCTTCTCTACTATCTCCTTGCACCCCAACCATTCTGCACCCCTGTTCCCACCTAGCTCCCCTTGCGCCCACGGCAACTTATTGTACTAGCCTGCCCATCCTGTACCTCCTTGCCCACTCCTTGTGTCTCTAAGCTCTCCCTCCTACTATATCACCGACGAAAAATGCCTTCCACACCTCCTGACCAGGGCTGTACTTCTCCTCCTGCTCTTGTCAGAGAACATTCATCCCAACCCTGGCCCGACCCACAAAAACTCCTTGACTAGATCCCTGGGCTTCTTATTGCTTCTATGAATATCTGCAGTCTCCTGAAGAAATTTGATTTGCTCCAATGTTGGGTCACTGACCACAAACCTAACATCATCTCCATAGTTGAAACCTGGCTATCTGACTCTACCCCCAACTCCTTGTCTCACTCCCAGGCTACTCCCTCTTTCGGAGAAGACCCGTGGGGAGATGAGGAGGAGGCTAATGCTATTTATATCAAAGACTCCCTTCCTGGAGTAGCTCTCCCGCCCCCTGCCCTTAACCTGGGCCCAGGCCCTTACCCTAAAACATACCCCCAACCCGACCCCTCTTAAGCCCCTCTTCTAACCTCTGCTCTATATTCCCCAAAAATTCAAACTCAGGACCTGGCCCTCTAATAGAGTATCTCACCTCTCTACCACATTCTCCTGAACATATTCTCATGGGTGATCTAAATATCAACTGACTTAGCCCTGCATCCTCCTCCACCACGACTCCTTTACTGCTGTTGACCTAACGCAACTTGTTGCCCAGGAAACAAGAGTGAACCCCACAATGGGGTCGAGTCTCTTCTGGATGTAGTCCTCATCAACCGACCCAACCAAGTTTGCAATCTATAAGCCCTTTCTGATGGAATCAGTGACTACTCCCCTATTCTTTCCGCTGGATTACATCCCTACCCAGACCCACTGCACAGGCCACCCTATGGCAGTGGTTGTGACCAGGTGGACTGAGAGGCCTGAAGCAATTCCTAGCCCAAGTTGACTGGTCTCCCATTGAGACTGCCCCAACCTTGATTCGCCCTGGCCTTCTTCACCTTAATGTTTAACAAAGCTTGTGATATCTTTGCACCCCTAACCAAACTTCGTTTCAAAGTACGGCATACTCCATGGTCACTCCTTCCCTCTTCAACTTCTTGGGCTGGGGATAACCTGTGGCACCTAGCCCGAAACTGGATGCCCTGCCGACAGACAGGCATATGCTGCTGCCTCAAATAAATGTACCTGGGCCATACGCAAGCAAAGACTGATCATTATCAGGGCTTACTCACCTCATCCTGGGGAATGCCAGAACCTTCTGGGATAACATCAAACAACTAAATGGTGATACACGCTTCCTCCACCTTCCCAAATCAATATTGAGGGTATTACCTCTACCGATCCTACCCTCATTGCTAACCATCTCAATATATCCTTTACTGACCTTAGCTCTGTACTCCCTAGCAACTTTTTGGCCCCCACTCTCCTGACCCTGTCCTTCACACCCATCTTTACACTTCCACCGGTTACTATCAATGAAGTCAGACTGTATCTGACCAAGGCCCTAAGGAGCAATACCACTGGCAGTGACTCCCTGGACCTCAAGCTCCTCAGCCTGGCATTGGACCAGGTCATCGCCCCAATCACTAGCCTCTTCAACAGATCACTCTGTCTAGGGCAAGTTCCATCTGCCTGGAAAATTGCCACTGTCACTTCCATACATAAGGGTGGAGATAGGGCCCTTTCTGGTAATTATCATCTCATCTCAATCCTCTCACCACTTTCAAAAGCCTTGGAGAAAGTAGTATCCCCCCAAATATCTGAGTTTCTTACCAAATACAATATCCACTGCCCTGAACAACATGGCTTCCATGCTGGTCACAGAACCAATACCGCCCTCATTGAGTTTTCTAACTTCCTCTATTCCTCCCTGGACTCGGGCTTTCTAACTGGTGCAGTGTTCATCGATCTGTCAAAACCTTTGACACACCATATCCTATCCTCTCCTACTGGATGCACTCAGCCATGCTGGCTTTGCTGCGGGCCTATCTCATGGTGCTCCAGCTATCTGTCTGCCGGTCCCAGCGTGTTAAAATCAATGGCACACTCTCTGACCTCTGCCCTATCTGATCCGGGGTTCCCCAGGGCTCTATTCTTGGCCCCTACTCTTTTCCCTTTATCTCAACACCCTACCAGGTGCCTGTACTGGTAAACTCCTCCTTTATGCAGATGATGCTGTTATCTTCGCTTCTGACTGTAACCACACCACCCTCCAAGATTCCTGCAATTATCCTATAAAGACATGGAAGCCTGGTTTAAAGAACATAGATAGGTTATCAATCTTAAAAGACCTAATCTGTGATCTTCTCCACGCCCAAAACAAAGCTAGAAATGTCCAACTTCAAGTCTTGGCAGTTCTATGTTCCCTAGCAGAACAAGTTTACACATACAAATACCTTGGGATAACCTTTGACCCCGCCTCACATTCCATTCCCATGTCTCCATGTATCCTCCACCACTAATATTAGGTTGGGAATCCTTTACCGCCACAAACACTGTCTCCAACCCGATGCCTCCGACTCGCAGTTATGTCCTCCATTCTGTCACTTGTAGACTATGGCTTACAGGTCTACAGGGCTGCTGACCAGACCTTGCTAAACAAAATCCACCTCACCTTAAATAAGGCCTGCAGACTAATCTTAGGTGCTCCCAAACTTACACATACCTGCCATCTTTATTCCCAGGCAAATCTTCTGCTCAATCTTGACGAAGCGTCTTAAGTTTCAAACCTGCATACTTACAAAAAAAAAACTCCTTGGGCTCTCTCCTCATGGTCTGACTGTCGTTATCCACTATGTAAACTCACTAGCTTCAACACTGTCCTCCAGTAAAATCAAATTGAAGGTACCTAGGGCAAGGACCTCTCATGGACAACGGGCTTTCCTCTCCGTGCCCCTTCTTGGTACAATTACTTCCCTACCAGTATCTCTGACACCCCCACCATCTCTTGTTTTAAAACTACCTCCGGAATCACCTTCTCACTACTACATGGCTGTTGCTGTTTCAAACAACATGAAGTCTTGCTATATTATAGACATTAGCAGTTTGTTCCAGCTCTAGAACTGCCCGGAGTGAAATGGTTAAACCATTCCAAAATAGAATTTTGCACGAGAGCAGCTCTATCTGTGTCATTTCAAACCTGAACTGTCAGATTCTTTACTCCGCCTCAGTGAACAGTCGCTCCGGAGATTTCTCCTTCTGCTTGGTTCATTTCTCTGTTTAAAAGTGTTTTCTCGTTGGATTTAACGAGAATAGTTTTTTTAACCCATGAAAACAGTTCGGTTCAAGCTCTATCTGTGGTAACCGTAAGTAAATGAAGGTTTTGTCTGTGTGGAATTTGTAAGTTATCGGTTCGGTTTTGAACCGATCAGTGGGTTTAAAATTCATTTAAAACTAAAGTTACTATTTTAGAGTGCGGTTCCAGTTCTTATCGGTTCTAAAAAAAGGATTTATTCGTTTTCCAATACCATGACACGGTGAGGAACCGATAAGGGTGTCTTGCCTGGCACTGCCGTTAAAGGCAAGTTTTTAGTTAGGCTGGCATTATGTCTGAGAAACCAAAAGAAAAACCGGCCCACTGGTTTCAACACTGTGATGTTTGTGGGGAAGTCTTTGCCAAGGCTGACCCACACCACATGTGTTTATTGTCTGGGTTTGACCACCTCCAGTCAGACTACCAGGTATGTAAGAATTTCCCTGCAGCCACCCTGGAAAAAGATTGGGCAGGCTCAGGGAGCGAGAGAAAAAGTCAGCTGACCCGGATGGCCAGCCCGGTTCGGTGCCAACCGAACCAGAGGGAGTGCCCTCTGACCAGGGCCAGACTTCCTCAGACAAAGAAAAGCTGGTTCTGAGGAACCAATTCCAGTAAAGAAAACAAGAAAATCAGCAGGTCTGGAGTCCAAAATTCCTTCTCCAACTGCTGCAGAGATAACAAAAGCCATACAAATTGTCCAGTCACTGTCTCAGGGTCCGTCTGAACCACCACTATCTGGTAAAGGTCGGTTCGTCCGGTCCCAGTGGTTCAGGATTATGATATTGAGGAATGTTATGAGCCAGAGGAGGGAGGAGGATTATGAACAGTATGAATGTGGCTGGGAAGGTCTGGTGTGCCCATTGAACTGGACATCTCCCCAGACAGACCTTTAGAATCTCCCTATGCTGTCTGAGTCCCATCTCATTTTATGTTTTATAAAAGTTGCTGAAACCCTCCAGCTTCCTTTAGAAGAGGCTGTGGATGTGCAAGAGGAGCCTGATTTTGTAGAAATGATGGATATTCCAGAGTCTAGGAGATTGTCTATTCCTTTACTATTCTTTTAGGAAACAAACAATTAAAATTTTAAAAGCTCTAATTCTGTGCCTCCTGTAGATAAAAGATGGACAGAAGGTATACATTCAGGCCCTGATACAGAATTCCTTTCTCAGCAATGCAGTCATGTTGGGTAGTTCAGGCTGCTGCCTGTGATAAAGCTAATATTCCTTGGCTTCACATCCTCCTGACAAGGATTCCAGGAAGATTGATGCCATGGCAAAAACAAAAAACAAAACAGTATATGGCAGCCTCTCTGGGACTCAGGCAAGCAAATTATATGGCTTATGTAGCTAGGTATCAGAAATCTAGATGGGATACTGTTATGCAATTGGCCAAAGCAGGCCCATGGCCAGCTGGCTAGTGAACTAGAACAGGTGGCTGCTGATGGCATTGAAGCCTCTAAGGTTCGGTTTCATGCTGCTGTGGATGTTAATGATGTTTCCTCTAGGGTCATGGCCACATCTGTAGCTTTTCAGTAGGTTGGCCTGGCTCAGGTGTACTGGTTTGTCACAGGATACCCAGACTAAGGATATGGATTTTCCTGTGGTGGGAAATTCTCTGTTTGGAGAGCAGACAGAGAATTACATGAAGAAGATGGATGAATATGGACTACTTACAAGAGTGCCCAGGCTAAGGAGCGGCAAGCCACTCCTCAAAGGCATGCCCCCAGGGGTAGGGGTAGTCCTTTTCACAGGCCTTTCTACCAGACTCAGGCCTCCTCCGCCTATGCTCAGAGGGGCTTCTTCAGAGGCAGGGGCAGACGAGGGGTGGGCAGACCTGCTCCCACCCCCAGCCTAAAGCTCCTGCAGAACAGGCACCCTGATGGGGTGCCCAGGGCCGATTCTCCTGTACCAGTGGGGGCAGGCTGGGCTTACTTCAGTCAGAATTGGGCTTCTTTAACCTCAGACAAGTGGGTTCTGGAAGTAGTAAGCCAGGGTCTGGTTCTCAGCTTCAAAAGCTTCCCAAGTTGAGAAGTAGACTTTTCTACCTGCAAGTGCTTCAGAGACCTCGCTCTGGAAACAGAGGTCTCATCCTGCTAGCTCTCAGAGCAGTAGAAAGGGTTCCTCCCTGCATCAGGGCAGGGTCTGTATTCAGATACTTCCTTACTCCAAAAGACAGGAGAATGGCGGCCCATTTTAGATCTCAGATGTGTGAACAAGCATCTTTTGAAACCAAAGTTCAAATGGTAACTCTGGCAATGATTTTACCTTCCCTAAGGCCAGGGGACTGGCTAGCCTCCTGGACCTCAAAGATGCCTATTTCCATGTCCTAATCAGAAGATCCCATCGAAAGTACCTCAGATTGAACTACCCTCAGGTCATTACCAGTTCAGAGCAATGCCCTTCGGCCTTACCTCTGCTCCAAGGGTATTCACAAAGTGTCTAGCAGTGGCAGTGGCCCACTTAAGGAGGCAGAGGATTGCTGTTTTCCTATCTAGACGACTGGCTCATTGTAGGCCAGTCCCCAGATCAAAGTAAATCTCACCTGCAGGTCACCAGCAGCTTCTCACCTCCCTGGGTTTCTGCTAAACCTACCAAAGTCGGTTCTGGAACCAGTCCAGGTACTTACCTTTATAGGGACAGAATTGGACACAAAGCTAGCCAGAGCCTTTCTTCCCCAGAAAGGTAAGGAATTTAGTGGCTCTGGCCTCTTCCTTCACTCTGCAGGTCTCGACCAGCAAGACATTTTCTGCAGCTCCTGGGGCACATGGCTGCATCCACAGCTGTTGTGCAGGGAGCCAGATTTCAGATGAGAGACATTCAGTTTCACTTGAGAACCTTTTGGTCTCAGACAAGAACCCCTTTCCAAGTTGGTCCCAGTGACTCAGACCTTGATCCTAAGCTCTCCAGTGGTGGCAGGATCAGAGCAATTAGGCGGGGGTCCCCTTCATTTTCCCTTCTCATGACTTGACTCTCACTACAGATGCTTCCCTTCTGGGTTGGGGAGCCCACATGGCGACCTTTCCACTCAGGAGTCTGGTCCCCCAGGAATCTCTCCACATCAATTTGCTGAAACTCAGAGCTGTCTTTTAGCTCTTCAAGCTTTTTCTGCATCTGTCCACGACAAGGTGATACAAGTCAGAACAGACAACACCACAACAATGTGGTACATCAACAAGCAGAGGGCACTCGGTCTTGACCTTGTGCACCGAGGCAATGAAGTTGTGGTCTCTGGCCTATTCCTGAACACTTCCTCATAGCAGTTCATCTTCCAGGGAAGGACAATGTCCTAGCGGATGCCCTCAGCAGGATTTCCCAGGCCATCACGAATGGTCCCTGGATCCTCAAGTGCTGGGGATAGTTTTTGCCAGGTGGGGCATCCCTCAGATAGATCTTTTGCAGCCCCAGACAATCCAAACTTCCTCTGTTCTGTTGCAGGCCTCCAGTGCTGGGCTCCAGTTCCCCTGGATGCCCTTCTTCTGGATTGGGAGGAAGTTCCTCTATGCTTTCCCCCTTTCCTCTCCTATTCAAAGTACTAGTCAAAATCAGATCTCAGCCTTGCAGGATGATTCTGATTGCCCGGATTAGGGCCAGACAGCCCTGGTACCCACTCCTTCTGTCTCTGACAGTCCATCTTCCCTGTGCCTCCCCAGGAATCACAATCTGTTGACTTGTGCCCAGGGAAGGGTTTGGTATCGGACCTCAAATCCCTCAACCTCAAGGCCTGGCTCTTGAGGAGTTAGAGTTTGCTGATTTACACCTCTCTCAGGGTGTTCTTGAGATCCTAAAGGCTTCCAGAAAGCCTTCCACTAGGACTACTTATAGTTCTAAATGGAAAGGTTTTCCATTTGGTGTGCTGGGAAAAATACTTCCCAGAATCTGCTGAATTGCCCATTTTGTTAGATTACATGGTACATCTTAATTCCTTGGGTCTCAGACCAGCTACCCTGAGAGTTCATTTGGCAGCTGTGTCTGCTTTTGTGTCAACAGGAAAGTCATCCCTCTTTCCTCTCATCCTGTGTTTTCCAAGTTTTTAAGGATTACTCCATACTAATCCTCCCTTTGAGAACGGCCCTGCTTGGGACCTTAATGTTTGCATTGCCCAGTTAATGCAACCCTTTTCAACCTCTGTCTTCTGCAGAGCTCAAGTTCCTAACTTGGAAAACTGTTTTTCTAGTGGCTATCACTTCTGCCAGATGCATAAGTGAATTGCAAGCCTTGTCAGTGGAGACTGACTTTATTTCTTTCCACAGGGATAAGGTAGTCCTTAGGACTAATAGGAAGTTTTGCCTAAGGTGGTTTCGGATTCCATCTTAATCAATCTATCTCCTTCCAGTATTTTTCACTGATCATTCCTCTTCGGGTGAGAGGAGGTTGCACAGCCTGGATGTTAAGAGAGCTCTTAGTTATTATATAGAGCATACCAAAGGTCACAGGTTGAATCCCTCCAACTTTTCCTTACCTATGATGAAGTTGGGAAAGGCAAACCTGCCACTAAAGAGATCAATAGCCTGGTGGATTGTCTCTTGTATCCAATTTTGTTATCAGAAGTGGGCAGAGCCCCGGTTTGAGGGCTCATTCTACCAGGGGTACAGCTGCGTCTCTAGCTGCTGCCAGAGATATCCCTTTATTAGAGATTTGCCAGGCTGCTACTTGGAAAACGGTACACTTTTACCAAGAATTACTCCCTGGATGTCCAGGCCAGGAGAGATGTTCGGTTTGGCACAGCTGCTTCAGAGCCTATTCCTAAGTAGGTTCTGCCCTCCTCCATGGAGGTACTGCTGTGTATTCTGCTAATGTCTATAATATGCAAGACTTCATGTTGTTTGAAGAAAAATTACTCACCTTAGTAATGTTGTTTCTTCTAATGGAGTCTTGCTATATTATAGACCTCCCAACCTGCCCTCTCAGAACCTCTACTTGGTGGGGTGCGGGCAACTTAGTGTGGCACTACTTATGTCCTGTTAGCATTTTGTCCCTTTGGGACTTTGGGTGTGTATGTGTATGCGTGTGTGTGTTTTATTATACTTATGTTCCATTTTCATATTATTAGAATGGTGTTAGTATTTCTGGTCCCCCTGACTTGAGTCTTGGGTGTTGGGCCATCAATGGTTGTTATTATTTAGGTAGCCATTTGGCTAGTGTAGGTTACAGCTTCCACAGACCTTAGTGAGTTTGGCTCATAAAGATCTGACAGTTCAGGTTTGAAATGACACAGATAGAGCTGCTCTCGTGCCAAAATTCTATTTTGGAATGGTTTTAACATTTCACTCCCGGGGCAGTTCTAAACTGGAACAAACTGCTAATGTCTATAATATAGCAAGACTCCATTAGAAGAAACAACATTACTAAGGTGAGTAATTTTTCTTCTAAGCTATCTTGCTTACTCCATGACAAAGCCCCTGTTGGCTGCTCAAACCCTCTACCTTCTCTACCCTTGGTTCCTGTTACTTTCCTGTTGACACTGCTAAAACACACTGTATTGATAGCCTATGTTTTGCTTGATGTTCTAGTTATTTCCTGAACAATGTAACTTTACCAATCCTGTATGTTGTAAATTGTTGACCTCATATGTTCTCCTGTTTCCTCAAAAACTGTACACTGTTTCTCTGTACCAAGTTGTTATTACTGTGTTTGTCCTCTCTGTGACGAAGAGGTACCTTTGTAAATGAGCCTCTGGCTCAAAGGTTGTAAACCGATGCTTAGTGAATAAAAAATAGCATAGCTGATCTCTGTGTGAAATCAGTTTTGGGACAGTTTCAGAAAATGACAGTAACACTGTTCATGAGCAAAGGTCCTAAAATGCCTATGTTGAATATTTGGTGACGAAGTCCATAAAATGACTGTGTTGGTAAACATGCTGTACAGTTTCCACACACCTTGTAACTTCAGAAATTTGCAATATTTTTATGCCAGATTTTCAACACTGGCATTTTTCACACCTCCTTATGAACAGTACAGTTGTCATTTTTCACAGCATGGCCAAAATGTGTTTCTGCACCTGTGGCACACAATGGCTTAGTCGCTGTGGGAAATCAGCTTTTGGAGATTAACAAAATCACAGCACCACTGTTCGTGAGGGAGGTCCCAAAATGCCTATGCTGAAAATGTGGCTAAAAATCCCAAAATAATTGGGTTCTGGACATGTGTTGTGCAGTTTCTATGCATGCTCATGAATCCACAGTTTTCATATTTTCACTCCAGATTTTCAGTGTTGCCATTTTGTATGCCTCCTCATGAGCAATACAGTTGTCATTTTCATCATCCTGCTCAAAATATGTTTTCATCCCTGTATCACCAAATGGCATAGCCACTGTGCAAAACTACCTTTCAGCTAACAAACTGATTATGCCGCTCTTCATGAGGTGGGGTCACAAAAGCCTGTGTTGAAAATTTGGGTGAAAATACCAACAAACGCCTAGCAGTTAGGGTTTCCAACTATAAAACCTCACCTGCATAGACTGCCAGGCTTCAGGGGTGTGACTTGGGATCATTGGCTGTAATGCTCATGCCATTCTACCCCATCCCACCCTGCAGCCAGTGGCAGACATTGAGGTGTGTCTTGGAGTGTTTGGCCTAAAGTTCACCCCTATTCTCTATACTGCACCCGACTCAGTGTATTTCCTTTTGGAATGGGGGAAGTATAAGGCCCAAAGCATAAGCATACCACGACACTTGTCAGTGTCTACAGGGTGAGCTGAGGCCCATACTCCTATACTGCACCATTTCAGTGTATTTCCTTGTGGAATGGGGTAAGTATAAGGCCCAAAGACCCCAAAGCACACCACGAGAC
Organism: Neoceratodus forsteri; assembly: GCA_016271365.2. Taxonomy (NCBI): domain Eukaryota; kingdom Metazoa; phylum Chordata; order Ceratodontiformes; family Ceratodontidae; genus Neoceratodus; species Neoceratodus forsteri. The sequence goes on from CM028129.1 coordinate 521,831,297, forward strand.
TTGTCAGTGCATACAGGGGTGAGGTAAATGGCATGAGCGTTATAGCTGACTCCAAAGACACACCCCAGCATCAGTCTCTGCAGGGTGGAGATGGGGTTGGTGTCAGTTCCATACTTCACTGCCATTCCTGTTATGCACCTCTAACTCCTGCACTACTAATACTAATGCCAGCTGAAACAACATTCGGCATTGACAAATGCTTGTTTATTACTGTTTCTGTTATGGGCAAGGTTGGGTAGGAGCTTGGATGCTGGTGAAAGTAGAATGGGAAGGAGGGTATTTATTAACGTTCAAAAATGGGGCCAGATGGGAGCTGGATGCTGGAGTGGGTGGAACAGGAGGGCAGGGAATGTACAAAAATTAAAAATGAGGCCAGACAGGTTTAAGGGGATGGAATACTGCCAGAAGGTAAAACAGGAGGGCAGGCTATTTATTTATTTTATTTAGTTAGTTTTTATAGAATAGGCAAGCACACTAGACACAGAAATGCCTATTCAAACAACATGAAGTCTTGCTATATTATGACATATGCAGTGAGTCCCAACCTTGAACTGCTCCGGAGGTGAAAGAGTTAACTTTCCATGCCAGGCATGGAACTTTGAGCTGGAGCTCGGTTGAAAACTCTATCTGTTGTTCTTCAAACTCAAACTGTCAGATTCTTTACTCCGCCTCACTGAACAGTCGCTCGGAGATTTCTCCTTCTGCTCGGTTCATTTTGTCGGTTAAAATATAAAGTTTTCGGTTTTTAACCGAAATTAAACCACAACCGTCGGTTCAAGCTCTATCTGTGGTATTTGTAAGTACTAGATAGGTTTTACATTCACTTTCTGGGTGGAACTTATGAGCAGTTTCTTTGGTTCGAACCGATCAGGTTATTTCTGTTACATTACTATCTTTTAGAAGTGCGGTTCCGGTTCTTATCGGTTCTAAAAAAACAGATTTCATTACTGTTTTTCCGACCCGTGACACTGTTGGGAACCGATATGGGAGTCTTGCTTGGCGGATTGCCATAAACGGGCAAGTTTTTGGTTAGGCTGGTACTATGTCTGAGAAACCCAAAAGAAAACCCGGGCCCACTGGGTTTCAACACTGTGTTGTCTGTGGGAAGCCTTTGCCAAGGCTGACCCCACACCACATGTGTTTATTGTCTGAGGATTGACCACCTCAATGCAGACTGCCAGATTTGTAAGAGTTTTCCTGCAGCTACCCTGGATAAAGAGTTGGTAGACTCAGGAGCGGAGGCCAAAAGTCCGCTGAACGGATGGCCAGCCAGTTGGTTGAAACCGAACGGAGGAGTGCCCTCTGACCAGGAGCGATACTTCCTCGGGTGAAAGGAGAGCCGACTTGGAGGAGTCAGTTCCAGCAAAGGACTAGAAAATCAGCTGGTGTGGAGCCAAAACTTCCTCTCCAACCGCTGAAGAAATAGCTAAAACAATAAAAATTGTTCAAGTCACTCTCCGGTTTCGACCGAACCAGCACCATCAGGTAAGCGTTAAGTTCGGCCAGTTCCACGATTCAAGAGTATGATTTAGAGAATTTTATGAACCAGAGGAGGGAAGAGGAGTATGAGGAGAGTGAATGTGGTTTGAAAGTTTTGAAACCCATTGAACCGGACATCTCTCCAGACAGACCTTCAGGAGTGTCTCCCCTAGAGCTTTCTGAGTCTCCTTCTCATTTTATGTTTTATAAAAAGTGGCTGAAACCTCCAGCTCCCTATGGAGAGCTGTGGATGATCAAGAAGAGCCTGATTTTGTAGAAATGATGGATATCCTAGAGTCTAGGAGACCGTCTATTCCTCTGCATAAATCTTTTGGAAACAGACAGTAAAAATTTTAAAAGCTCCTCCACTATACCTCCTGTTGATAAAAGAATGGACAAAGGTATGCATTATCAGGCTCTGATATGGAGTTCCTTACACAACAAAGCAGCCATGTGGGGGTGGTGCAGGCTGCAGCCTGTGACAAGGCAAATATCCCTTAGCCTCTCACCCCCACACAAGGACTCCAGAAAGATAGATGCCATGGCAAAGAAACAGTACATGGCAGCATCCTTGGGACTCAGACAGGCAAATTATATGGCTTATGTTGCTAGATATCAAAATCCAGATGGGATACTGTTTTGGCTCTAGCAAAGCAGGTCCCTGGCCAGCTGGCAAAGGACTGGAGCAGGTGGCGCTGATGGTATTGAGGCATCTAAGTTGCAATTCCATGCTGCAGTGGACTGTAATGATGTATCATCCAGAGTCATGGCTACATCAGTGGCTCTCCATTAGAATGGCTTGGCTCAGATGTACTAGCCTGTCACAGGATACCCAGACTAAGGCCATAGATTTCCCTGTTGTGGGTAACTCTCTGTTTGGGAGCAAACAGAGAATTACATGAAAGAAAATGGATGAATATAGGACCACCTATAGGAGTGCACAGGCCAAGGAAAGGCAGGTCACTCTACAAAGGCAGCATCTCAGGGGCAGGGGCAGGCCATTTCATAGGCCTTTTAAAGCCCAGGCCTCCTCTTCAGCTTATGCACAGAGGGTTCTTTAGAGGAGAGGCAGGCAGGGTGCAAGCAGACCTGCTTCCACCCCTCAGCCTCAAGCCCCTGCCAAGCAGGCACCCTGATGGGGTGGCCAGGGCCGATTCTCCTCTACCTGTAGGGGCAGGCTGGCTTACTTTGTCCAGGACTGGGAGTCTCTAATATCAGACAAGTGGGTCCTGGAAGTAGTAAGCCAAGGACTGGTTCTCAGCTTCAAAAATTTCAGATCCTTTCCACCTGCAAATCCTTCAGAGGCTCTTGCCCTGAAGCAGAAGTCTCTACCCTCCTGACTCTCAGAGCTGTGGAAAGGGTTCCACCCACATCAGGGCAAAGGATTGTACTCCATGTACTTCTTTACACCAAAAAGACAGGAGAATGGCGGCCCATCCTGGATCTCAGGTATCTAAACAAGCACTTTTAAAACCAAAATTCAAAATGGTGTCTCTGGGAATTATTTTACCCTCTTTAAGGCCAGGGGACTGGCTAGTGTCCCTGGACCTCAAGGATGCCCTATTTTCATGTTCTCATGAGAAGCTCCCATCGAGCGTACCTCAGATTGAACTGCCCTCAGGCCATTACCAGTTCAGAGCAATGTCCTTGGCCTCACATCTGCCCCAAGAGTATTCACAAAATGCCTGGCAGTAGCAGTTGCCCATTTAAGAAGGCAAAAATTGCCATCTTTCCTTACCTGGACGACTGGCTCATAGTAGGCCAGTCTCCAGACCAAGTCAGGTTACATCTTCAGGTAACTCAGCAACTGCTAACTTCTCTAGGTTTCCTTCTCAATCTTCCAAAGTCAGTCCTAGAACCTGTCCAGCTTCTCACCTTCATAGGTGCAGAACTGAACACAAAAAGAAGCCAGAGCCTTCTTTCCTCTGGAAAGAGCAAGGACCCTGATTCTCTGGCTTCCTCCTTCACCCTGCAGGTCTCTCGACCAGCAAGGCATTTTCTCCAGCTCCTGGGACACATGGCTGCTTCGATAGCAGTAGTGCAGGAGCCAGATTTCAGATGAGGGACATCCAGTTCCATTTGAGTGCCTTTTGGTCTCAGAGGAGGGACCCTCTAACCAAATTAATCCCAGTGACTCGAACCTGATCCAGGCCCTTCAATGGTGGCAGGACCAGGGCAATTTGAACAGGGGTTCCCTTCACCCCTCAGTCTCACTCCTTAATCCTTACTACAGATGCATCCCTCTTGGGGTGGGGAGCTCACATGGGCGATCTCACTACCCAGGGATTGTGGTCCCCTCAGGAATCTCTGCTCCACATCAATCTGTTGGAACTCAGAGCAGTTTTCTAGCACTTCAAGTTTTCCAAATCTGTTCAGAACGAAGTTATTCAGGTCAGAACAGACAATAACACCACAGTGTGGTACATCAACAAGCAAGGGGCACTCAGTCTATGGCCTTGTGCACGAAGCAATGAAGTTGTGGTCTCTGGCTTACTCTCTGAACACCTCCTTGTTGCAGTTCACCTCCCAGGCAAGGACAATATCCTGGCAGATGCTCTCAGCAGGATTTCCCAGACCAGCAGAATGGGCTGTGGATCCCTGGTACTGGAGGTGGTATTTGCCAGATGGGGCACACCCCAGATAGATCTTTTTGCAGCCCCAGACAATCATCAACATCCCTTTTTGTTGCAGGCCCCAGTGTTGGGCTCAGTCCCCTGGATGCCTTCCTTCTCAGTTGGAAAGGGAAGTTTCTCTATGCCTTTCCCCTTCCCTCTCCTGTTCAAAGTGCTAGTCAAAATCAGATCTTAAACCTGCAAGATGATCCTGATTGCTCCAGACTGGGCCAGACAGCCCTGGTACCCACTCCTTATGTCCTTAGCAGTCCACCTTCCCTGTGCCTTCCAGGAATCACAATCTGTTATCCTGTGCTCAGGGGAGTTTAGTACCAGACCTCAAATCTCTCAATCTCAAGGCCTGGCTCTTGAAGAGTTAGAGTTGCTGACTTACACCTCTCCCAAGGTGTATTGGATATCCTGAAAGCTTCTAGGAAGCCTTCCACCAAAACTACTATAATTCCAAATGGAAGAGATTTTCCATATGGTGCTCTGCAAAGCATATTCCCCAGAATCTGCTAGTTTACCCACGGTCCTGGACTATATGGTCCATCTAAATGCTTTGGGGCTGAGACCAGCTACCCTAAAAGTGCACCTGGCAGCCGTGTCTGCTTTCTTATCAGCAGGTAAACCCTCTTCTCTTTCAGCCCATCCTGTTTTCTCCAAGTTTTTCAAAGGGTTGCTTCACACCAACCCCCATTCAGGGATCCTGCCCTGCCTGGGATCTTAATATTTGCATTGCCCAGCTTATGCAACCCTTTTGAGCCCTTGTCTTGAGCAGAGCTTAAGTACTTGACTTGGAAAACTGTGTTTTGGTAGCCATCACTTCTGCCAGACGCATAAGTGAGTTACAAGCATTCTCAGTGGAGCCTGATTTTATCTCCTTTCATAGAGATAAGGTGGTCCTCAGGACTAACAGGAAGTTCTTGCCTAAGGTGGTCTCAGATTTCCACCTTAATCAATCTATGTCTCTCCTGTGTACTTCACTGACCATTCCTCCTCTGGTGAGAGGAGGTTGCACAGTTTAGATGTCAAAAGATCCCTTAGCTACTACATAGATCGTACCAAGGGTCACAAGTTTGACTCCTCCAACTGTTCCTCACTTATGGTGAGGTTGGCAAAGGGAAACCTGCCACCAAAAGATCCATGGCTAGGTGAATCATCTCTTGTATCCAATTCTGCTATGAAAAACTGGGTAAAGTTCCTCCCTCAGGTCTGAGGGCTCACTCTACCAGAGGTACAGCTGTGTCTCTGGCTGCTGCCAGGGACATCCCTATCCTGGAGATATGTCAAGCAGATACCTGGAAAACAGTTCACACTTTACCAAGCATTACTCCTTGGATATCCAGGCTAGGAGTGATGCTCGGTTTGGCACAGCGGTGCTTCAGAGCCTATTTCCTAAATAGGTTCTATCCCTCCTCCATGGAGGTACTGCTGTGTAGTCTGCATATGTCATAATACAACAAGACTTCGTGTTGTTTGAGAAGAAAAATTACTCACCTTAGTAATGTTGTTTCTTCTAATGGAGTCTTGCTGTATTATGACCTCCCGCTTGCCTCTCTCAGAACCTTTACTTTTGGGATGTGGGTGGGCAGGGCAGTGTTGGCACTTAGTAGATGCCCACCTTGTTTTTCATCCCTCCTTATTGGGTGATCTGTGTTGTGTTTGTCATTTTTGGATCTTCTGACTTAAGTCTTTATTTTGGCACCAAAAATGTGTTTATATAATTAGTAGCCAGTTGGCTAGTGTAGGTTTACAGCTTTCACACAGAGTCTTAGTGAGTTTTGCTCGTAAAGATCTGACAGTTTGAGTTTGAAGAACAACAGATGAGAGTTTTCAACCAAGCTCGAGCTTAGAGTTCCATGCCTGGCATGGAAAGTTAACTGTTTCACCTCCGAGCAGTTTGAAGGTTGGAACTCACTGCATATGTCATAATATAGCAAGACTCCATTAGAAGAAACAACATTACTAAGGTGAGTAATTTTTTTTTCAGGTATGACTAGGGATGACAGAAAATGCAGGCACATAATTTTAGCAGTGAAAAGACAACAACATGTAGGTAAAGTAGCTGTAAATTAAGGATCACAACATTAAAACTGCATGTACATGTAACCCTAGATGGCGCTATCCCAGGGACTACTACCCCTGCCTGATTTGCCACTAACAGGTTGAGGGGCCTGGATCCAATGGCGGGTGCCTTCACCCAGAGGTCAGGGTTTGCAATAGTTAAACTTACTTGGTCACAGCCCTCTGGGACACTGCAACCCCTTTCTTTCCCACCAGTGGCCCACACAATATATCAGAATTACCTTCACAGTATACACTTACCCCAGGGCTGGTTCAGTCACTGGGACCTCCTGTAAAATAAGATACAGTGCAACAATCACAGTACAATACTTTAACATAGACAAATACCTCAGGCAGTATAACTTTGCTGAAACAAGCAGCTCTGATTTATTTAGGGGAATATAACATGGACGGGGAAATCAGGTTAATTAGCTTATCACTTTACTCATCTACCTATGACTCTGTGCACAGGCCTATCCCTACCAGTTACTGTCTCTGGGTACCCAAGCCCTAGTGGCTAGTCCAAACCGTGGCAGCTGGTAGGGGCCCTTTCACAGAGAGAAAGAAAAATTAGTTTAAACAGTCAGCAGTACAGTGATTCCATTTGGATTCAATGTGGCAATTCAACAGGGAGCGACCCTGAATTAGTACTCACAACCTCCAAACAAGATAGGGTCCTTCAATGTCAGCAGGGCTACTCTTGAGATCCACGAGACTCCTCACACATTTATATGGCAAACTGCAACAGGCAAAAGTCCTTTAATGGCAGCAGGATTCACTTGAGCTAACCAAGCCTCCTCTCACATTTATATGGTGAACAGTAACAGGCAAAAGTCCTTTAATGGCAGCAGGATTCACTTGAGGTACACAAGCCTCTTCACACATTTATATGGTAAAACAGAAAGTACTATACCAGGCAGGCTGCTTCTCTATCCCGATCACAATTACTGCACAATACCGGGAGAACACACAGCAGATTCAGTTCCTGACAGACCAAAGTGCAATTCAGCAATTTCTCCAGTCTTCTACAGGGTGAGCCTGGTTTCTACTCTTCAGATATCCTTGATTCTCTTCACAGGACGGATTCAGTCCTAACAAGCAGTTACACAAGCTGCAGACGGAACTCTGGGCCTTACACACGTTTCCGACTAAAACTGCACACTGAAAAAGCACAGGGCTCCTTCCTTCTTCACTGCCAGAGCTCAACTGAAACTCCAACAGACAAAACCGGGCACTTCCTTTGAGTTCCTCCCAGTTCTTGACTGGATTGGCTGTCACTCACAATAGACTGCTCCTGTTGGTCCAAAAGGCGGAAGTCTAAACTACATCTCCCAGAGTCACTGCCCATACAATCCTCTTGTGGCTGGCTCAGATTATGAGTCCAAGTTCTGATTCGTCCAAGGCACCATTTTAGAGCTAGCTTACCCCACACTGATTGGTCCAGTTCAGCAGTTCAAAACCAGAATGGGGAACTAGGCAGACACAGTTCTGACTGCAAAGAAAGCAGGTTAGACAAACTGTAATTTCATTATTGCTCTAAATGGTTTCTGCCAGTTACATCTTTCAGATAGGTTCCCTTTGCACTCCTAGTGACTGCAAAAATGGAGTGAATTGGCAGCAGCTCGAGTGGTACTCAATCAAAGAAACACACAGTCCCCCATACAAACTAATTATGTCTGCAAGCAGACAGCTCTTAAAGAACAGTACCAGAGGTTCTAAAACACTCACTGGTAAATGGCTTAAGCATGAAACACCATTCAGGCTTGGAGCATTCAAGCAAGCTCCTGAAGTCTTTTGGGAACCCCCATTTGCAGGGGGTTACATACAGATGGCACAAATGTACACACTCACAGTCCAGGACAGACCAGGCCAAGGACTAGAGCCCATCAATCATTGGAAGGAGGGCATACCAGGATTAAGTGCAATTACAAGGTAAGTTAGATTTCAGGTGATCCCACAGGGACTCTACGAAAGAGTAGTGGAACTCTCAAATGAAACCCACACCATTCAAAAATTAAAGGAAACTCCATGTCAAGTCCCTTAGTGCTGCAGCGGCAGAAATACCAGATTAGGGCTTTTGACATAAAAGTAAATTTTTCATTACCTGGTGCCCAGGAATTTTAATTTAAAAGATCTGCTCGCTCCATAATGGTAACAGAGCCTCAGGTGGACATCTCACACACACCCGAGGGGACTTCTCGTGAAGGTTATGCTAATAAGTGCTACCAACAGATGGCAGATTTTGGTAGCCCTCATTCTTTTATAACCTTCTGGCGAAGAAGTCACCCGAGTGCCAAGATGTCTGCCTGGGGTTCTGTCGCCATTATGGAGCGAGCAGATCTTTTCAATTAAAATCCTGTGGCACCAGTTAATAAGAACATTAATTTTATGTTAAAAGCCCTAATCGGGTTTCCTGCAGTCGCTGCTGCACTTAGGGACTCAGAGTAGCTTCTCCTTTAATATTCAAAATGAAGCCAGACAGGGTTGGATGCTAGTGAGGTATGGAATGGGAGGGCAGGGAAGGGAAGGGTATCAATATTAAAAGAAATAAACAGACCCAAACAGGGTTGAGGTTAAATGCTTTCACAGCATGGATCTGAAGTGTTTCTACAATAAAATTGCTGGCAACTTTATTTAGGGGTAGTGTGAAATCGTATGTCACTTGGCAGCTCTTTATTCAGTATTTAGACAGCTGGGTCCCACTTTACTGCAGTATTCTGCATTATCCCAGGACACTCAAGGACCCAGCAACCAAACCAATTATCAGTGTTTGCGATCTTGCAGTGAAGGAGGGAGGCCAGACAGAAGGAGAAACAGTTTAATCCATTCAAAGAACTGTATGAATTCATTTTTTCTTAATAAATACCCACCTTCCTGTTTCACCCTCCGTCAGTATCCAACCCTTAACCCTGTTTGGTCCCTCATCCCCAGTTAGTGAGTATGCTTGGGCTGATGTGGAAATTATAGAAAGTGCCACCAAGTTGAAAGAAATCTGCCTCTGCAATCAGAGACAAGCTCATCATGCAGCAGCAGATGACACGCCTCCCCAACATGCCTTTTCTAGTGAAAGTTTTCAGTAAACATGGCGGCTCCTTCTGTCCGCACGCACAGTCCCCATACTGACATCAGGGTGGCCAGTCTCCCATGTTGGCATGTTCCCACACACACTTTCTTTAGACTGACGTGGAAATTATGGAAAGTGCCACCAAGTTGAAAGAAATCTGCTGCTGCAATCAGAGACAAGCTAATTGTGAAGTGGCAGATGACAGACCTCCTGAACTTGCCTTTCCTGGTAAAACTTTCCAGTAAACATGGTGGCTCCTGCCGCTGCCACACACAGTTCCCATACTGACATCAGGGGTGGCCAATCCCTGCATCGACTTGTTCCTCACCCACACACTTTCTTTGCAGACAGGCCCAATCCCAATCAGTATCAGCCCCTTCCCTCAAACTCATGGGGCACTGGGAGCCCATCCTAGTGTGCCCAACATCACCAAAACCTCATGGGCACACTGGGGCCCACCCAGTGTGCCCAACAATCCTTTAGTTCACCTGTAAAGAAAGTAAACCATCCTTCAATGCCTTTTTTGTTTTCCCTGTAAAAAGAAAACAATCCCTTTGTAGTTCCGCGCCCCCCCTCCTGCACCCACCTTCTGTACACTCCACCTCTCCGCACCTCCTCTCACTCCCATACTTACCTCCGAGGTCCAGCATTGCGATCGCCTGTGGAGCGGACACGCCTGATTTCAAAGCCGAACTGCAAATGAAGAAATGCCAGTAGGCTATATAATGGCATCACTGGTGGGGGCTTCAACTTAGGTGGATAGCTCAGCCATTTTTTTGAATTTTGTCTCCAAAGTTTCAACAATGGGTTCTCGGTACCCCACCTCCTATGAACACATGCTCTGTCATCTCGTCCATACGGTCCCAAAAGGTGATTTTGTGGTCACTGCAGGAATCACCTTTTGGGACAGAGTAAACAAACAACAGTGCCACAGTTCATGGGGTGGGTCTCAAAATTATGTTGCAAATTTGGTGAAACGATTCAAAAATGACTGTTGCTATACATGTGTTGCACAGCTACCACGACTCATAACTTCAACAATTTTTAATACTCAGATTTTCAACATTGTCATTTTTCATACCTCCTTATGAACAGTATAGCTGTCATTTTCACATCCTGCATGAAATGTGTTTTCGCACATCTGGCGCACAGTGGCGCGGTCGCTGTGGAAATCATCTTTCTGGACAGATTAAAAATTACAGTGCCACTGTTCATGACTGGAGGTCCCAAAATGCCTATATTGAAAAGTTGGTTGAAAAATCCAAAAATAATTGCATTACAGGCGTGCATTACACAGTTTCTTTGCACGCCTGTGACTTCACCCAATTTTTACAGTTTCACCCAGATTTTCAACATTGCCATTTTTTACACCTTCTCATGAACAGTACAGCTGTCATTTTTCACATCCTGCCCAAATGTGTTTTCGCACCTGTGGCGCCAAATGGCTCAATCACTGTACAAAATCACCTTTCGCTAATAAACTGATAGTGCCACTGTTCATGAGGTGGAATCACAAAAGCTCATGTTGAAAATTTGGAGTGAAAATACCAACGAATGCCTGGGGTGTTAGGGTCTTCAACCGTAACGCCTCACCCTGTAGAGACTGACAGGCGCCAGGGGTGTGACTTGGGATTGTCGATTCCACCCCACCCCACCCTGCAAATAGTGATAGGCATTGAGGTGTGCCTTGAAGCCTCGACCCCAAAGGTCACCTCCCATTCTCCTATACTGTACCTATCTCAGCATTTTTCTTATTGAAAGGGGTGAGCATAAGGCCCGGACCTCAAGGCACACCACGACACTTGTCAGTGTCTGCAGGGTAGGTGAGGTGAAATGGTGTGAGCGTTATGGCCGGCGATCGAAAGGCACACCAATGCCTGCCAGTCTCTGCAGGGCAAGGGGTTGGCATCAGTTCAATACTTTACTGCCATTCCTATTATGCATCTCTCTAACTCCTGCACTACCAATGCCAATGCCAGCAAGACAACATTTGGCTCTGACAAATGCTTATTGTTCATCCCACCCTCACCAGCATCAAACCTTGTCTGGCCCCATTTTTGAATGTTAATAAACACTTCCTTCCCATTCCACCTCACCAGCATGCAGCCACCTACCCAGCCTTGCCTACAGCAGGAACATTAGAAAAAACGACAGCCGGAACCCCAACACTTAAAATATTCAGTGACTGCAAATAATTCACATAAATCTATAATGAATACTGCTATAAAACAGTGTACATAGGTGCAAGCACATATACAAGCATTGCTGGAAAAAGGAAAAAACTCATTATGAAAGCCTGGCAGAAATGAGAAACATCACACTCAAAAATGGATACATTAGGTCCCCTAACTTTAGTCATATTCAGTTCTGCCAAGTCTTTTCTATTGGTTCAAACAGAATTCATAATACAGTATGTGGTTAAGCTCCTCGAGATAGTGCATGAAACAGAGCTGATCAGTATTGGGCAGGTACATTAAAACTGAATTATCATGTTTCTCTTTTTGACCCTATCATCATCAGCTGATGCTGATCACTGTCCTTTGCAGAACAAAACTGAGCCACTGAGATGAGCTTTGAGGAGTTACTGCTCAGCTCCCACCAGAGAGACGTATCCATGATGTACACAATACAAATCAAAGTTGCTACTCCGTGAGCCAGTGATGACATTATGGGTAAAACAAATCACCTTCTCTGACCCAGTCCCAACACACATACAGTATGAGATAACAATCATTCAAACAACATGAAGTCTTGCTGTATTCTGACTATTGCAGTGATCACCAACCGTTGAACTGCCCCAGAGAACAAAGAGTTAACTTTCCATGCTGGGCATGGGCGCTGATGTTGAAGCCTCTGTCTGCTGTTGTTTCAACTCCAACCGTCAGATTCTTTACTCCACCTCACTGAACAGTCGCTCTGGAGATTTCTCCTTTGCTCGGTTCAAAAAGTCGTTAAAGTGTTGTTTTCACTCGGTTTCGACCGAATTTCTACTACTGAACCTGCGGTTAAGTCTCTGTCTGTGGTACCGTGAGTACTAGATAGGATTTGCATTTAGTTTCTGTGTGGAACTTGTAAACATTGGATCGGTTTGGTTTGAACTGATTGGTTTAGGGTTAAGAATCTGATGAAATTATTAGAGTGTGGTAACGGTCCGTATTGGTTCTAAAAACTGATTTCATTACGGTTTTCCCAAGACCGTGACACGGTCAGGAACCGACAAGGTCTCTTGCCTGGTGGATCAAAAAAGGGTAAGTTGTGGATAGGACTGCCATGTCTGAGAAACCCAAGAAAAAATGGGCCCACTGGGTTTCAACACTGTAGTGTGTGTGGGGAATCCTTTTGCTAAGGCTGATCCTCACACCACCTGTTTTTACTGTCTGGGGTTCAACCACCTCAATTCAGACTGCCAAATTTATAAAAGTTTTCCCAAAGCTACCCTACATAAGAGAGTAGGTAGACTGAGGAAAGGAGGCTAAGAAGTCCGCTGACCCGATGGCCAGCCCGGATCGGTTCCGACCAACCAGAAGAAGTGTCCTTGACCAGGGCAAACTTCTTCAGGCAAAAGATGAACCGATTCTGAGGATTCAGTTCTGGCTAAAAGAAAGAAAAGGAAAAATCATCCAGTTTGGATCCAAATTCTTTCTCTGACTGCTGATGAAATAGCCAAAGCGAAAAGGATAGTACAATCGCTAACTTCGTCTGCTGAACTGGCATTGTCAGGGGCTCGGTTCGTCAGTTCCACCAGTTCGGATTGTACTTTTAGAGGAATTTTTGAACTGGAGGAGGAGGGAGAGTATGAGGATAATAATGATGATGATGGTGATTATGAAAGTCTGAATGTGCCTATTGACCCGGACATCTCCCCAGACAGACCTTCAGGTGTTTCACCTCCTAGGCTTTCTGAGTTCCCTCCCATTTTATTTTTACAAGAAAGTGGCTGAAACCCTCCAGCTTCCAATGGAAGAAACAGTAGAGGATCAGGAGGAGCCTGATTTTGTAGAGATGATGGACATCCAAGTCCAGGAGATTGTCTATTCCCTCCATAAATCTTTTGGGAAACAAACATTTCAAATTTTAAAGACTCCTAATTTCATACCTCCTGTGGACAGAAGAATGGACAAGAGGTATACCTTTCAGGCTCAGATACGGAGTTCCTTTCCCAGCAATGCAGCCATGTAAGGGAAGTGTAGGCTGCTGCCTGTGACAAGGCAAATATTCCTTGGCTTCACACCCCAGATAAGGACTCCAGGAGGATTGATGCCATGGCAAAGAAGCAGTACATGGCAGCATCCTTGGGACTCAGGCAGGCTAACTATATGGCCTACACAGCTAGATACCAGAAGTCCAGGTGGGACACTGTGCTGGCTCTGACTAAACAGGCCCCAACCAGCTTGCAAGGAGCTGGAGCAGGTGGCTGCGGATGGGATTGAGGCATCCAAGGTGCAATTTCATGCTGCTGTGGACTCCAGTGATGTTTCATCTAGAGTCATGGCTACATCTGTGGCCCTTTGGATGATGGCTTGGCTCACATGTACTAGCCTATCACAGGATACCAGGTTAAGGCCATGGATTTCCATGTCATTGGTAATTCTCTGTTTGGGAGCAGACAGAGAACTACATGAAGAAGATGGACAAGTACAGGACCACCTATAGGAGTGCTCAGGCCAAAGAAAGGCAAGACACTCCTCAGAGACAGCATTCAGGGGCAGGGCAGGCCCTTTCAAAGGCCTTTTACAAGCCCAGGCCCCTCTTCTGCTTATGCCCAGAGGGGTTCTTCAGAGGGAGAGGCAGATAGGAATGAGCAGGCCTGCTTCACCCCTCAGCTTAAAGCCCCTGCCAAGCAGACACCCTGATGGGTTTGCCCGGGCCGATCCTCCAGTACCTGTAGGGGCAGGCTGGCTTACTTTGTCAGGACTAGATGTTTTTAACATCAGACAAGTGAGTCCTGGAAGTAGTAAGCCAGGGACTGGTTCTCAGCTTCAAAAATTTCCCAAGATGAGAACCAAATCCTTTCACCTGCAAATCCCTCAGAGACCCTTGCCCTAGAGGCAGAGGTTTCTTCCTTCTGGCTCTCAGAGCCATAGAAAGGGTTCCTACCCTACACAGGGGCAAAGGATTGTACCCAGGTACTTCCTAACCTCCAAAAGACAGGAGAATGGCAGCCCATCCTGGATCTAAGATACCTGAACAAGCACTTTTAAAGCCAAAATTCAAAATGGTGACTCTGGAATAATTCTGCCTCTCTAAGGCCAGGGACTGGCTAGCCTCCTGGACCTCAAAGATGCCTATTTCACATTCCCATCAGGTGCTCCCATAGAAGTACCTCAGGTTCGAGTTGCCCTCAGGCCACTATCAATTCAGAGCAATGCCCTTTGGCCTAACATCAGCCCCAAAGGTGTTCACAAAGTGTCTGGCAGTAGTGGTTGCTTTCCTAAGGAGAAAAAGATCTCCATCTTTCTATACTTGTATGGCTGGCTCATAGTGGGTCAGTCTCCAGACCAAGATCAAGTCACATCTTCAAATAACTCAGCAAGTGCTCACTTCCTTAGGATTCCTCCTCAACCTTCCAAAGTCAGTTCTCAAGTCAGTACAGCTCCTCACCTTTGTAGGGACAGAGCTGGATACAGTAAGAGCAAAGCCTTCCTTCCTCTGGACAGAGCAAGGACCCTTATAGAACTGGCCTCTTCCTTCACCCGTCAGGTGTCTCGACCAACAAGGCACTTCTTGCAGCTCCTAGACCGCATGGCAGCCTCTACAGCAGTGGTCCAGGGAGCAAGATTCCAGATGAGGGACATTCAGTTCCATTTAAGAGCCTTCTGGTCCCAAAGAAAGGATTCCTCCAAACTAGTCCCAGTGACTCAAACCCTGATCCAGGCTTTGCAGTGGTGGTGGGTTCAGGACAATTTAAGACAGGGAGTTCCTTTTGTCACTCAGTCTCATTCAGTAATGCTTACCACAGATGCCTCCCTGCTGTGCTGGGGAGCCCACTTGAGGATCTTACCACCCAAGGCCTGTAGTCTCCTCAAGAATCTCTGCTTCACATCAATCTCTTGGTACTCAGAGCAGTGTTTCTGGCACTGCAAGCCTTTTCCAAATCTGTACAGAACAAGGTGGTCCAGATCAGAACAGACAACACCACCACCACAATGTGGTACATCAACAAACAAGGAGGCACTTTGTCTACGATCTTGTGCACAGAAGCAATGAGGTTATGGTGTCTGGCCTATTCCCTGAAAACCTCTCTGATAGCAGTTCACCTCCCAGGGTAGGACAATGTCCTAGCAGATGCTGTCAGCAGGATATCTCAGGGCCATCACTGAATGGACCCTAGATCCCTAGTTTTGGAAGTGATTTTCTCCAGATGGGGCACCCCACAAATAGATCTTTTGCAGCCCCAGACAATCACCAACTTCCTCTCTTTTGCTACAGAGCCCCAGTCTTGGGCTCAGTCCCCTGGATGCTCTGGTACTGAATTGAGAAGGAAGTTCCTGTATGCTTTCCTCCCTTCCCTCTCCTGTTCAGAGTGCTAGTCAAGATCAGGTCTCAACCATGCAAAGTGATTCTGATTGCTCCAGACTGGGCCAGACAGCCCTGGTACCGTCTGTTGCTGTCCTTAGCAGTCCACCTTCCCTGTCTCTTCCCAGGAATTACAACCTGTTGACATCCTCTCAGGGAGGATTTGATACCCTGAACCTTAAATCTCTCAATCTCAAGGCCTGGCACTTGAAGAGTTATAATTTGCTGATCTACACCTCTCCAAGGTGTTCTGGATATCTTTCAGGCTTCGAAGCCTTCCACTAGAAAGACTTACAACTCCAAATGTATAAGGTTTACTATTTGGTGCTCTAGCAAGCATATTCCTCCAGGATCTGCTGAGTTGCCTACAGTCCTGGACTATATGGTTCATCTTAATGGCTTGGGGCTTAGGCTAGCTACATTAAAGTGCATCTGGCAGCTGTTTCTGCCTTCTTGTCAGTAGGTGAGCCCTCTCCCTTTCAGCCCATCCTGTGTTTTGTAAGTTCTTCAAGGGATTGCTGCACACCAATCCCCCTTTAGGACCCTGCTTCTGCCTGGGACCTTAATGTTTGCATTGCTCACTTATGCAACCACCCTTTGAGCCTTTGTCCTCTGCAGAGCTTAAGTACTTGACTTGGAAAACTGTGTTTTGGTAGCCATTACCTCTGCCAGGCATATCAGTGAATGCAAGCCCTGTCAGTGGAGCCTAATTTTGTCTCTTTCCATAGAGATAAAGTGGTCCTAAGGACTAACAGGAAATTTTGCCTAAGATGGTTTCAGATTTCCTTAATCACTCTATGTCTCTCCCTGTTTTCTTCACTGACCATTCCTCTTCTGGAGAGAGGAGGTTGCACAGCCTGGATGTAAAAGAGCCCTTAGCTACTATATAGAGTGCACCAAGAGTCACAGGTTTGAGACCCTGCAGTTGTTCCTCACCTATGGAGAGGTCGGTAAGAGCAAACCTGCCACTAAAAATCGATTGACAGGTGGATTGTCTCTTGTATACAATTCTGCTATGAAAACTGGGTAGAACTCCACCTTCAGGTCTCAGGGCTCACTCTACTAGAGGTACAGCTGCTTCCTAGCTGCTGCCAGGGATATTCCTATCTTAGAATTTTGTCAAGCAACCACCTGGAAAACAGTCCATACATTCACCAAGCATTACTCTCTAGATATCCAGGCTAGGAGTGGTGCCCAGTTTGACACAGCAGTACTTCAGAGCCTGTTCCCAAAGTAGGTTATGTTCTTCCTCCATGGTGGTACTGCTTGGTAACGAAATGCCAAAATGGAGAGTACAAAAACCTCTAAGCACACAATAATATAGAAGCAGAGTGAAGACCCAAAGACCAAAAAATGGGAGCGTTTTATAGTAAAAAACACTCTAGCTTTAATAAGGTCATCACAAATATAACAAAATAAACACAGTGCTGGTGATTGCTAGTCTGCAATAGTCAGAATACAGCAAGACTTCATGTTGTTTGAAGAAAAAATTACTCACCTTAGTAATGTTGTTTCTTCTAATGGAGTCTTGCTGTATTCTAGCCTCCGCTTCCCTCTCAGAACCTGATTTTTGGGATGTGGGTGGGCAGGAGCAGTGTTGGCACCCTAGAGGTGCCCTTTCTCACCCTCCTTTATTTTGGGTGTGTTTGTGTTTTGTTTTTGGGTTTCCTGACTTGAGTCTTTGCTTTGAACACAAAACCTTTTTAACAAATTTAGTTGCCAGTTGGCTAGTGTGAGTTTACAGTTTCTACACAGAACGCCCAGTGAGTATAGCTCGTAAAGATCTGATGGTTGGAGTTTAAACAACAGCAGACAGAGGCTTCAACGAGCTCGAGCTCAGCGTTCCATGCCCTGCATGGAAAGTTAACTCTTTATTTTCCGGAGCAGTTCAAAGGTTGGTGATCACTGCAACAGTCAGAATACAGCAAGACTCCATTAAAAGAAACAACGATACTAAGGTGAGTAATTTTTCTTTGAGGATGATGGAGTCAGTACAGAAACAGAACAGCTCTGTGTCTGATTGAAGGACTTAACCAAGAATAAAAATCTATCTGAGCAGGCAAGCACTTTCACTGTCAGTCTTACAATGCAGTACCCTGGCATTATAAAATATGCAGAAAATGACTAACTTATTTACTGTTTGTTATTTATCTTCCTTGCCAACTTAACAAAAAACAACTTGGCATACAAAACCAGATTGGATTCCTAGGTGTGTAGACTGTAGGAGATGTACCATAGAGTGTATGATGCTCAGTGAGAGAGGACGGATGTGGATAGACCAAGATGGGAAAATCCTCCTTTTTTTTTTTGGTGCTGTTTTAGTGTCATCACATATGCCCTTATGTTGACCAAAATCACAACCCCGAACCCTCAGGAATCTTCATCCTTCAAGCATACAATTACTGCGATTCTTTGACCCATCAACATGCACACTAAGAAATATACTGCTTATTGAGGCACAGTACAGTAGTTACAGTTCATAGTTAAAATTCCGTGGGACTGCAGTTTCCATCGCTACCATTGTTATTAGACATTTCCTATAGGAAGATATTTCATGCACTTGCAAGGTCAAACCCATATACATCATTATAAAGTAATCATTTCTTGTTATACAGTTCATACAGAGTTTGTGACAATTTAATTGAAAATAAATGCTGTAGAGATTTACAACATTCACTTCTACTTTTATTGGGGTTCCATAATTTTTACAATTGACATTCAACCAGAAGCTGCATGATTCCTGAATAAACAGAAATAGTAAAGTGTATCTTCAATTCTTCAGTAAATGAGTTTGATCCTCTTAGGTGGTAGAATTATCAGGTGAATAAAGCTTGTCAGTTAGCAAAAAGTTCACGAGAATTGATGTCACAAAAAGCATGAATGACAACTATATAAAAAGGCCATGAGTATACAGTACATTATTATCCGTAGTATATACAGGTAGATCATAGCCTATATTGCAACCGTGCAGTATAATTCATATGTATCCAGAGGGTTCCTGTGCCTTGTTGCTGGCCAGTGGAACTGTGACTCATACATCAAAGGAAAAATTAAACACTTAGACCAAGGCAAAATAAATATATATACTCTGTATATGCAGTGATATTTTAAAATGTTAGAGGACAAAGCTGGAAGCATTTTGTGGAGTTTTGATGAGTTGCAGAAGATAGGCAGAAGGAATCAAGTTCTGCAGTTCAGAAGTCAGCATATTTACACCCCTGCCCCCACAAAAGTAACAGTACAGTTCATGATCAAAGAACAAACCACTCAAAGACTGCTGCTCACACAAACTGCACTTCACACTGCTGCTGATTTGTGAATGAATAGCCAAATCTTTTGAGTGGTTTAACTTCTAAAATGTAATGCATTCAACTAATAATTAAATACTACATTGCTTTTATTTATTAAGAGATTAGAAGAAGAATAGTTCAGTAATGCCTGACATGCCAAACTGAATACCGGGGAGCAAGTGCAGGAAGCGTGCAGAGCAGAATCTATGAAAAGTCAGAATTACATTGGGGCAGGAGTGGGCGGCTGCAGGAGCAGGAGAACAAAATTAATGGTATAAGTGGTGAAAAGGGCAGGCAGAATGGTATGTGAAAAGCAGTCCAAGTTTCTTAACAAAACAAAAAAATCCTCTGTTAATCCTGAGTGCTAAATTCTGTGGAGACCATGTAAACAAATAGTAGTGGGGTCACTGAAAAGTTCAAGTGAAGACATGGTGATAGGCAAAGCAGCTCAGGTTAGGTAATAATAGCAAAATTACATAAAATACATTTCAGCTGGAAGTTGTTTATTAGTCACAGCTGCAATTATGTGGAGACCATAATTTCAGCACGATGGGGAAGGTGTTTAATGGGCTATGGCAAAGGGTGAAAGAAACAGACAGCTGAAGGCTTGAGGAGTACCAGAATGCATTTCCTTTGTCTTGTGTGTGTGTGTGTGTGTGTGTGTGTGTGTGTGTGTGTGTCTGTGTTTGACTCAACTGGTGAACTACATTTGTGAAGGGATCTCAGATTAGAACTGTGTGTGAAAAGGGGTTTGTAAAGGGACAAGTAGTGGAACTGTGGGTTGCAGTTTTGTATGAAATACCATCGGGAGGTAGAGGAAGTGGGATATACCATGCTCTATAGCATTAAGCAGTGTTTCCTTCTTTTTTTGGGGGGATCATTTCTTTCCAATATTTATAATGTTTTTATTTAAACCAGACAGATCACAAGTGAAACATTGTTATGCCCTGACTCATTTACACAGAGTTCTCATTTACACAGGTACTCATTTACACAGGTCAACCTATGAAGTCAACACCACCTGGCAGTTGGGAAATATGCAATCTGAAGCAATTAAAAATGTGTTCATTCATATATTATAATACTGTGCAAATTAAAAATAACATAACTGCTAAAACGCTGAATATCGCTATGAATAACCAGGTAATGAACCTAATCATTAAAAAGTAATACTAACAGTAACTGTTTTAAAAATTAAAACTGATTAAAATAGCTGAAAGATCCACATATAACAGGATGAAAATGACTGCTTCTCCGTCCTATTAGGGAACTGTCAGTTATGATAAAATAGAAGGATCTGTCTTCCTTACTACCTCCGCCTATGTTTACTTATCACATAGGGACCAGCAGCACAACAGCCAGGTCATAATATGACCTTATGTTGCACACGAGCCAGGCAGGAATGCTGTATTATGGCACTTCAGACTAAGAGGGTAACAAGTCAAAAACTTAATTTGCCTGGTTAGTTAAACAGTTTGTGTTTGGGGGTGGAGACAGAGAGAGAGAGAGATCTCACACTCTTGCTGAAAGCCTGTTTGCTGACTGGCTTCATGCAAATCAAAGGGCTGAAGACCTCTGATTGGAGTGCCTTTGGTCCTTTAAAGTACATAAGGTTTTAGCCCACCAAGTAGACGTTGTGTCAGGACCACAGTGCGTAGTCATTGGTGTAGACTGCCGAGCCCCTGGTATTCTGAACTGCAGTGTGCTTAGCAGTGATGCACCCACACATGGATTTGCTTGTATGTTCACTTTATTGTATCACACCTGTATCGTCCACCAATGTTGTACTTCACTTTCTATTGTCGTCTACCCTCCCTCGATGAGGTGCCTTTGTAAATGAGTCTTTGACTCAAAGGTTGTAAATCAATATACTTAATAAATAAATAAATCCCATTTCGCTCATTTCAAAACATTTGATGTAGCGCAGCAAGTATAAAAAGGAAAAGATCCAGAAGGATATAATTAAAAAAAAAAAGAGTTGTACTTTCCCTCTCCTTAGCGGGATCTTCTCGGTGCTTAGCATAGATATGTTTTGTTTTTTAACTAGATTTATCAGTGAGGCAGCTGTCATTTTCAGGTGGTGGACTCTCCTGTATTAGTGTATGGAGGAGTATGACAGAGATGGGGAACTGTCACACAATCTCGTGGGAGAGGTGCTGAACTGAGTTCCTGTGGGCTGCTAACCAATTTAATACCTGGATCTTTTCCTCACTTATTTCCTCCCTTGTAGGGTGCCTACTTGTCACTCTTAAGCTTAAGGCACCTCTCTGATCTCCTGAGGCACATTTTGTTGGTACACATCTGCTACTGAGAAATCGTAAATCCCCACTACTCCTTTCCTTACAGAAATTTCTTTCCTCCTGCCCTGATTGTTCTGGACATCCTTCAGCCCGCTACCTAGGCCCTCCTTCCAACCTCTTCTCTGGTAGACGAGTTTTATTATTTTGTTCCTTTTATATCCTATATCCTTTGATCTTCCTTGTCAGTCTTCACCATTCATTACTGCTGGGTGTAAGCCAGAGGCGCACACCTGCCACATTATTTTTTTCAGAGGAGTCGGCACTGACAGCAGCTTGAGTGGACGCATTGCATGATGCACGAGGAGCGCCATTAGGCATCACAGACCTCCTCCATCCAGTTCTGTTTGTCCCACCGCTGAGGCTACACCTGCTGCACGGAGTTATAGTTTTAGTACCTGTGTCATAGGCTGTGTGTCAATTTTCGATGCAGCCCCTTCATCCTAGTCTTTCCTGACGTCGCCTGCTGGTAAGACCGCTCTATTTATTTTGTATTTGACGACACCGGAGCTTTGTTGTTTATATTATTTGTTTTGCATCATGTCAGGTTCAGGTGCAAAATGTAAGTCTAAGGTGGGATGTGCCCCTATGCGTCAGTGCCCTGCAGCCATCAGTTTTCCGTCACAGACCCGGCATGATGTTTGTCTTGGTGCCCTACCATGATATCGATCATTGTGATGCCTGTTTCTCCATGGATCACTGTGTCGAAATCCATGCGTTTAAGGTTGGAAGGCCTTAGCCAACTTACAGAGGACGATGTAAGCCCATGAGCTTCCCAGGCCAGATATCTTGACCCTTCCTCCAGGTCCCTCCCAGGTCTATGTAGCCCGTGAGGAGGGAACCTCCTCCACTTCTAGCCTTGCCAAGGAGGAAGTTTCTTCTTGGTGCTGGAGGAGTGGTGTGATCCTTCGGGGTCACGCCATCTGCACCATCCGGCAGTCACCTCCTCAGAGGTGCAGGCTCCCCAGTGTCATGGCACTCAGTTGCGGGGCCTGGCTCTGGATGGATCCTCGATTTCTCCTAGCATTTTCACCATGGAGTCTATGGCCATCCATGGCACCAGGACTCAGTGACATCAAGAGCCATTGGCGGTGGCGCTGTGGGTTTTGGCACTGTTCATGGCGCCGGGGACTCAAGCGGCGCCATTCGCGATGTCACTTTGGGTTTCCGGCACCATCTGGCACCAGGGACATGGGTAGCACGTTGGCGGTGCTGTCTTGGATTTCCTCGCTGTCTGCAGCACTGGTGACTCGGGCAGTGCCATTCCAAAGCTGCTGGGATTCCGGTGCCGATGAGAGTGCGTTTGACTGTTCTGGCACCCTGGCGTTGCAGCCTTTAGCTGTACTAGGCCTGGTGCTGTTTTGGATGAGGTTCCTGCAGTCGCCTCGATGGAGTCTACCCTGGTCAACCCCTCTTTGGAGGAGGATGACTTGGGGGACAGACCGACAACAGGCACTTCTGACTTGAAACCTCCTGTAGGCTGTAGCGACAGGCGATCCAGTGTTTCTTTCCCGAGTTCCCGAGCTGGTTAGCCCAGATGATTCCATGGTTGGGGTGGCCTGAGTCTTCCTGGAAGACCCTTCAGAAGATCCGGAGGGGATGCCCTTTTCCGGAGGTCCTGGGCAGCTTCCATCTCTGGTGCTGCTAGGGTCCTTCAGGAGAGGATGGAGGACCCTGCCACAGTGAGTTCCCTTTGGGGCTCGCTCAGAGGACCTCCTTCACTGACACTGAGGAAGAGGACTGTTTCGAGTCTGAGGGATTGAGAGGTTGGGGTGACTAGTGGCAGCGAACCCCCACCGCTCTCATGGGGGGCATGGAAAGGAGTTGCAGCACTGATCCCGCCTTTCTGTCAAAGTCTCTAAAGTGCCTTCTAGTGATGGTTCTGAGGGTTGCCCTTCTGGACTCATGCAATCCCAGGAGCATCACAGGAGAGATTCCTCTTTAGGGCTCTTCCCGGGTTTGCCTCCTCTCTTTCTTCTTTGCAACCTGGCATGATCTTAGGCTCCTCAATCCTGGTGGTGTCGCTCCCTGGATCTCAGAGCCCTGGCAGAGGCCAGGCACATGCTGTTAGGTGCACTTAGCCCATCCTTCTGCAGCCACCACCCTCTCTCCAAGGCCATGGGTCCCATGGGCTGTTAACTTGAGAGACATTCAGGGCTACTGTGTCAGCCTTCCCATCTTATGTCAGGGCCATAGATGAACAGGTTTTCTGCTAGTCCCTTCTGTCACAGAAGTCCTCTGAACATTTGAGCTCCACTTCTTCCTCAACTTTCTCATCTGAGGAAGAGGAACTTTCTGTCCACCTTTCCTTTGACGTTGATTTCACTGACTATCAGCTGTTCCTTTTGAGGCTGGTTTCAGACTTAGCATCTCCTACATCCGTAGGGACAATATTAAGTGGCAGACATGTGCATTCCTTAGCGAATTCAGTGCTCAGCCACCTGGTGGTGCCTCCTGGCCAATCCTTTCCAGGAAGCGTCTATCCACACCTGGCAGTCTCCAGCCACTCCTTCTCCAGCCCCGCAAATGCAGGAAATGATATTGTGCCCCCATGAGTCTCCAGGTTCTCTGCCTCACCCACCTTCGGGCTTGATGTCCCTAGACACTCCTTCCGGCCTCGGCGCCTGGTGCATGACAGACCCCAGATCCAGATTCTGCTGAATTCGACCAGTGGGGACGAAGGGTTTCTCTTCAAGTCATGTGTTAATGTGCATCAGTTCACATCAGGCACACCATGCTGCTTACAACAGGAATCTATGGTCAATGCTATCGCAGGTCTAGCATCTTTACCTGACACAAAGCCGTCCTAGACAAGCCATTGCCTCTCTGTGCAAGGTCTGGAGCTTGCAAGGCATCAACTGAGGGCATCCCTACAATGCCAACGAGGTGGCATCCAGGCTAGCAGGGACAGTGATCTGATCAGGCGGCATGGCTTTGTCTCTCCAGACTGTCACCCATTGCCCGGCATAGGGTGACTAGCACTTCCTTCCGAGGGACCCGCCTGTTCTCCCACAAGCGAGGAAGCTTCTTCTAGGGCAACCTAATTTCCCCAGCCCTCCGGGGACACCTCCTCATCCTCACCAACCTTAGACTGTCCCAGTCTGCTGGTTAGGGTCTCCCTTCCTACTTTCCACCAGTAGGAGGCTGAGGGATCTGTTCCCCAGGGTTATCCAGGCCCTCTTGGGGGCTTGGTACTCACTCAGCTGTAATGAATGGTGAAGATTGACAAGGGAGATATGAAAATTACGTACCTACCGTCATTCTTGCTCTTCTCTTGTATCTTCAGCATTCATTACTGATTCCACACCTTCCTCATGGACCTCCTTTTCGGCATCTCCACCTCCCTGGTCATTCCTCCTCCTTCTTCGTTGGCCTTAAGCCAAAAAAAGACCTATCTTAGATTTTTCCATTCTTTTCGAACGAACCCTATTTCCTCAAGGAAAAGGGGAGCAGCGAATTTATTCTATCGACGGAACTCTTTCTGATTACCCTTAAGGAGGACCTCTTGGTTTTCTTAACCATGTTGTTCAATTCACGGTTTAAAGACCATTCCTCTATGGCTCAGATCCTTTTTATCCTTGTCCCTCTGGCAGGTCTTAATCTTCTTGTATCAGTTTCTTCTGGTTGGTGCTTTCCTGGCACTTTAATTACCTTGAGCTGATACTGTTGTCTGCCTTCAGGGAGTCTGATTGAGTTCCCTCTATCCTTTTCAAAGGGGTGCCCTCTGTAGAGCTCACGCCTCCCACCCCACACATATCTGTGTTAGTGCTCAGCAAGGTGCTGGAGAACCTCTTTCTCTTCCTAGTTGGCACTCTCTTTCCAGAACAAAATGTCTGCCTTGGCAGTCTGTGAGCACTCAGCTAGAATTTGAAGATTTGGGATGACGGAGGCTAGAAGTTCTGCCCTTCTGTCCAGTCTGTCAAGCAGTCCGGTTAAGCCTTCTTCAGTCTTATCAAGTGAGATCCTTGCTTCCTTGTTTTGGTTCTGAGCTTATAAGCCATAAACCTATATATCGGTGGGCAGAGTTTCTCCCTTCCCAACATCCCTTGTTCTCTTCCCTCTCTTCTTCTTCCCTTTTCTTATCTGTTCCTCCTTGGAGCCATCCCAGAAGTGAGGCCCTGTGGTCCCTTAGGGTAGGCATTCCCTTCTTTTCTGTCCTCTACCAGCTTATTCCTTTTCAGTTTATATCCTTTCCTTTTCTATCCTCGGCTTTCTTGTCTCGCTCTCTTTTGTTTGTCTTTATTTCGCCTCTCAGCTAACAGAACTGGGATGGAGGAGGAGTCTCGACCGCCCTATGCCTCACTCACATCACACTATCAGTCACTCTCGGAGGCAGCGCCATCGGCACCGACCCTCTGGGGAAAAAAAACAAACTCCCATGGCGGGTGCACCCTTCGACTTACACCCATCAGTAATGAATGGTGAAGATAAAAGATCAAGAATTACGGTAGGTACGTAATTTTCATTTCAAACAACATAAAGTCTTGCTATATTATGAGCGTATGCAGTGAGTCCCAACCCTACGAACTGCTCCGAGGTGAAAGAGTTAACTTTCCATGCCAGGCATGGAACTTTGAGCTCGAGCTTGGTTGAAAACTCTGTCTGTTGTTCTTCAAACTCAAACTGTCAGATTCTTTACTCCGCCTCACTGAACAGTCGCTCCGGAGATTTCTCCTTCTGCTTCGGTTCATTTTGTCGGTTAAAGTATTATTTTCGATTTTTGACCGAATTTAAACCGCAACCGATCGGGTTCAAGCTCTGTCTGTGGTATTTGTAAGTACTAGATAGGTTTTACATTTACTTTTCTGTGTGGAACTTGTAAGCGGTTTATCGGTTCAGTTTGAACCAATCAGGTTGTTTAAAAATATTAATCTGTCTTTTAGAGTGTGGTTACGGTTCTTATCAGTTCTAAAAATACGGATTTCATTCGTTTTCCATGACCCGTGACACGGTTGGGAACAGATAAGAGAGTCTTGCTTAGCGGATTGCCATAAGCGGGCAAGTTTGGTTAGGACTGGCACTATGTCTGAGAAACCCAAGAGAAAAACCGGGCCCATTGGGTTTCAGCATTGCAGTGTCTGTGGGGAAGTCTTTGCTAAGGCTGACCCCACATCACCTGTGTTTATTGTCTGGGTTTGACCGCCTCAGTGCAGACTGCCAGATTTGTAAAAGTTTTCCTGCAGCTACCCTGGAAAGAGTTGGTAGGTTTAGGGAAAGGGAGGCAAAAGTCAGCTGAACGGATGGCCAGCCCAGTTCGGTTCCAACCGAACGAGGGATGCCCTCTGACCAGGCGATACTTCCTCGGGCAAAGGAGATCCGACTCTGAGGAGCCGGGTCCAGCAAAGGACTAGAAGATCAGTTGGTGTGGGAGCCAAAACTTTCCTCTCCAACCGCTGAAGAAATAGCCAAGGCGATTAAATTGTCCAGTCGCTTTCCTCGAGTTCCGACGAACCGGCACCATCAGGTAAGCGTTATGGTTAAGTTGGTTCCACCGTTCAAGAGTATGATTTAGAGGAATTTTATGAACCGGAGGAGGGGAAGAGGAGAGAGGAGAGTGAATGTGGATTTGAAAGTCTGGTTGTGCCCATTGAACCGGCATCTCCCCAGACAGACCCTTCTCATTTTATGTTTTATAAAAAGTGGCTGAAACCTCCAGCTCCCTATGGAGGAAGCTGTGGATGATCAAGAGGAGCCTGACTATGTGGAAATGATGGATATCCCAGAGTCTAGGAGACTGTCTATTCCTTTGCAAAAATCTTTGGGAAACAGACAGTAAAACTTCTAAAACTCCTCACACTATACCTCCTGTAGATAAGAGAATGGACAAGAGGTCACATTGTCAGGCTGTGATCGGAGATCCTTACACAACAATGCAGCCATGTTGGGTGAGTGCAGGCTGCAGCCTGTGACAAGGCAAATATTCCTTGGCTTACACCCCTGACAAGGACTCCAGGAGGATTGATGCCATGGCAAAGAAACAGTACATGGCAGCATCCTTGGGACTCAGACAGGCAAATTATATGGCTTATGTTGCTAGATACAAGAAATCCAGAAGGATACTGTTATGGCTCTAGCAAAGCAGGTCCTGCCAGCTTGCCAAGGAGCTGGAGCAGGTGGCTGCTGATGGTATTGAGGCATCTAAGGTGCAATTTCATGCTGCAGTGGACTCTAATGATGTGTCATCAAGAGTCATGGCTACATCTGTGGCTCTTCGCAGAATGGCTTGGCTCAGATGTACTAGCATGTCACAGGATACCCAGACTAAGGCCGTGGATTTTCCTGTTGTGGGTAATTCTCTGTTTGGGAGCAGACAGAGAATTACATGAAAAAAATGGATGAGTATGGGACCACCTATAGGGTGCACAGGCCAAGGAAAGACAGGCCACTCCTCAAAGGCAGCCCTCCAGGGGCAGGGACAGGCCTTTCTATGGCCTTTTACCAAGCCCAGGCCTCCTCTTCAGCTTATGCCCAGTGGGGGTTCTTTAGAGGAGAGGCAGACGGGGTACAAGCAGACCTGCTTCCACCCTCAGCCCTAAAGCCCTGCCAAGCAGACACCCTGATGGGGTGGCCAGGGCCGATTCTCCTCTACCTGTAGGGGGCAGGCTGGCTTACTTTGTCCAGGACTGGAAGTCTCAACATTGGACAAGTGGGTCCTGGAAGTAGTAAGCCAGGGACTGGTTCTCAGCTTCAAAAATTTCCAAAGATGACAACCAGATCCTTTCCACCTGCAAATCCATCAGAGGCACTTGCCCTAGAGGCAGAAGTCTCTACCCTCCTGGCTCTCAGAGCTGTGGAAAGGGTTCCACCCTTCGCCAGGACAGAAGGATTGTACTCCAGGTACTTCCTTACCCCAAAAGACAGGAGAATGGCGGCCCATCCTGGATCTCAGATACCTAAACAACCTTTTAAAACCAAAATTCTAAATGGTGACTCTGGGAATTATTTTACCTCTCTAAGGCCAGGGGACTGGCTAGCGTCCCTGGACCTCAAGGATGCCTACTTCCATATTCTCATCAGAAGCTCCCATCGAAAGTACCTCAGGTTCAAGCTGCACTCAGGCCATTACCAGTTCAGAGCAATGCCCTTTGTCCTCACCTCTGCTCCAAGGGTATTCACAGAATGCCTGGCAGTAGCAGTTGCCTACCTAAGAAGGCAAAAATTGCCATCTTTCCTTACCTGGATGACTGGCTTATAGTAGGCCAGTATCCAGACCAAGTCAAGTTACATCTTCAGATAACTCAGCAACTGCTTGCCTCCCTAGGTTTCCTTCTCAGTCTTCCAAAGTCAGTTCTAGAGCCTGTTCAGCTTCTCACCTTCATAGGCGCAGAACTGAGCACAGAGATAGCCAGAGCCTTCCTTCCTTTGGACAGGGCAGGACCCTGGTCTCTCTGGCCTCCTCATTCACCCTGCAGGTCTCTCGACCAGCAAGGCATTTTCTGCAGCTCCTGGGACACATGGCTGCTTCTACAGCAGTAGTGCAAGGAGCCAGATTTCAGATGAGGGACATTCAGTTCCATTTGAGAGCCTTTTGGTCTCAAAGGAAGGACTCTCTAACCAAGTTGATCTCAGTAACTCGAACCTGATCCAAGCCCTACAGTGGTGGCAGGATCAGAACAACCTGAGACAAGGGTTCCTTTGTCACTCAGTCTCACTCTTTAATCCTTACTACAGATGCATCCCTCTTGGGGTGGGGTGCTCACATGGGCGACCTCACTACCCAGGGACTGTGGTCCCCTCAGAAATCTCTGCTCCACATTAACCTGTTGGAGCTCAGAGCAGTTTTTCTAGCACTTCAAGTTTTTCCAGATCTGTTCAGAACAAAGTTGTGCAGGTCAGAACAGACAACACCACTACAATATGGTACATCAACAAGCAAGGAGGCACTCAGTCTATGGCCTTGTGCACCGAGGCAATGAAGTTGTGGTCTCTGGCTTACTCCCTGAACACCTCCCTTATGGCAGTTCACCTCCCAGGCAAGGACAATATCCTGGTAGATGCTCTCAGCAGGATTTCCAGGCCATCACGAATGGTCACTGGATCCCCTGGTCCTGGGGTTAATATTTGCCGGATGGGGCACCCCACAGATAGATCTTTTGCAGCCCCAGACAATCACCCACTTCCCTTTTTACGCTGCAGGCCCCAGTGTCGGCTCAGTCCCTCTGGATGCCTTACTTCACAATTGGGAAGGAAGTTTCTCTATGCTTTTCCCCTCCTCTCCTGTTCCAAGTGTTAGTCAAAATCAGATCTCAATCCTGCAAAGTGATTCTGATTCCTCCAGATTGGGCCAGACAACCTGGTATCCACTCCTACTGTCCTTAGCAGTCCATCTTCCCCTGTGTCTTCCCAGGAATCACAATCTGTTAACCTGTGCTCAGGGAAGGGTTTGGTACCGAACCTCAAATCTCTCAATCTCAAGGCCTGGCTCTTGAAGAGTTAGAGTTGCTGATCTACACCTCTCCCAAGGTATAATGGATATTTTGAAGGCTTCTAGGAACCTTCCACCAGAGCTACTACGATTCCAAATGGAAGAGGTTTTCCATATGGTGCTCTGGGAAGCATGTTTCCCAGAATCTGCTGATTTACCCACAGTCCTGGATTATATGGTCCATTTAAACACTTTGGGGCTGAGACCAGCTACCCTAAAGGTGCATTGGCAGCTGTGTCTGCTTTATTTCAACAGGTAAACCCTATTCTCTTTCAGCTCATCCTGTATTCTCTAGGTTTTTAAGGGATTGCTTCACACCAACCCTCCATTCAGGGACCCTGCCTGCCTGGGATCTTAATGTTTGCATTGCTCAGCTTATGCAACCTCCTGAGCCTTGTCTTCAGCAGAGCTAAAGTATGTGACTTGGAAGACTGCGTTTCTGGTAGCCATCACTTCTGCCAGACACCTAAGTGAATTACAAGCATTGTCAGTGGAGCCTGATTTTATCTCCTTTCATAGAGATAAGATGGTCCTCAGGACTAACAGGAAGTTCTTGCCTAAGGTGGTTTCAGATTTCCACCTTAATCAATCTATCTCTCTTCCAGTGTGCTTCACTGACCATTCCTCCTCTGGAGAGGAGGTTGCACAGTTTAGATGTAAGAGAGCCCTTAGTTACTACACTGGCGTACCAAGGGTCACATGTTTGACTCCCTCCAACTGTTCCTCACTTATAGTGAGGTTGGTAAAGGAAACCTGCCACTAAAAGATCCATTGCCAGGTGGATTGTCTCTTGTATCAATTCTGTTATGAATAGCTGGATAAGGTTCCTCCCTCAGGCCTGAGGGCTCACTCTACCAGAGGTACAGCTGCTTCCTGGCTGCTGCCAGGGACATCCCCATTCTAGAGATTTGTCAAGCAGCTACCTGGAAAACAGTTCACGCTTACCAAGCATTACTCTCTGGACATCCAGGCAGGGAGTGATGCTCGGTTTGGCACAGCTGTGCTTCAGAGCCTATTTCTAGGTAGGTTCTGTCCCTCCTCCATGGAGGTACTGCTGTGTAGTTCAGATATGTCATAATATAGCAAGACTTCATGTTGTTTGAAGAAAATTACTCACCTTAGTAATGTTGTTTCTTCTAATGGAGTGTTGCTATATTATGACCCTCCCCACCTGCCCCTCTCAGAACCTCTGCTTTTGGGATGTGGGTGGGCAGTGCAGTGTTGGCAGTTAGTAGATGCCCACCTTGTTTTTCACCCCTCCTTTTTTGGGGTGACTGAGTGTTGTGTTTTCATTTTTGGGTCTCCTGACTTGAGTCTTTGTTTTGGGACCAAAAAAAAATGTGTTCTTATATTTGGTAGCCAGTTGGCTAGTGTAGGTTACAGCTTCACACAGGACCTTAGTGAGTTTTAGCTCATAAAGATCTGACAGTTTGAGTTTGAAGAACAACAGACAGAGTTTTCAGCGAGCTCGACTCAGCGTTTCCATGCCTGGCATGGAAAGTTGACTCTTTACCTCGAAGCAGTTCAAAGGTTGGGACTCACTGCATATGTCATAATATGCAAGACTCCATTAAAAGAAACAACATTACTAAGGTGAGTAATTGTTTCTTCTATGCCTTGAGTTAACTTGCCCCTTTTCTTTTTCTCTTGCACTTATTTCCTCTCCTGGTGAACAGAACTGAGAAGAGCAGGGTTGGACATCGGTTACTGGCCAATCCATGAGCGCCCATGTCACAGCGTCAGCCTTGTGAGTGGCACCATCACCACATCAGCCCCATAGCTCTAAACTTTAAAGCTCCCTGGGGTCCAGTACCCCAGGCACAGACCCATACAGTAATGAATGGTGAGGATATTCTGGAAGATCAGCAATTATGGTAAGTATATCATTTTCATACCCTGCAAACCAATTCAAAACATACATAACAATCAGAAGATTAGAAATACTAGAAAATGGATCATCACTGGATTTAGGCACAATTGTAATCTTTCACAGACATGCTGACAGTGGATCAGGCCATCAAGAAAACCCAGCTGAGTTAAACACTGTCTGCATCATGGTGCCTTTTCTAACCTCTAAATGTAAAACAAGCAACTGCTAAAGTATTTTCAGGATATTGGGAAGATTGGAGATAAATAACCAGGGATGTTGGGTCCATAAAAGTATGCTTAAGTACTTCCTCCAAGCTCATTTGTATATTATCATTCTACAAAGGTACCATAAACAAGCATTTGTCAATGCCGAATGTTTGCTTGCTGGTTTTTGCATTGTTAGTGCTGGAGGGTTGCAAGTGTTCTACCATAAATAACAGTAAAATTGTATATGACAAATGTGAATATGCATAACAAATAGATTTATACACTCATAATAATGGTGATTGACAGCAGTCATTTACTTCCATATAATTTATAATACTGCTGCTGTCATCCCTCCATATCAAAGTACACAGTGCCTTACTATCTAATGAGAGGTTTGCATGTTCTGAAGTGGCAGCGGTTGACTTCTGCATCTGTGTCCAAGAAACAGGAAGTGGAATAAAGGGAGCAATGTCTTTGACCAGGGTTGCTGATTTGTCTGTTGTTGTCTTTCTTCTTTTGGGGGAGGATGCTGCTGCCATTAGGAAAGATAGGGAGGAGTAGGAGAAGATGATCATCAGGGATGGGGTAAAGGAAAGGCTGCTGCAACTGCTTGTTATGTAAGTAACTGCAGTTTTATACCACTTTTAGTGCTATTCTTTCCATGTCTGCCGTGTTTGGCAGAAAGGCAAAGATTGCTTGGCGGGTGGCTATATGATATTCTCTACTGAGAGTGAAAGGAAAGGTGCATAAAGAAATAAAGAGGAGAAAAACAAAACAAATAAAAATTGTGAGTCACTGTCATTGAAGTCAATTACTGTCCCCTTCCAGTAATTCGGATGTCACATGAGGTGACAGCAAAATGGCAGGACATCATTCATCAGCAGCCCTGCCCAGAACAATAAGAAGTAAGAACTGGGGTAACCAGTTGCTTAGACAGAGGTGAACAAAGTTGTTCAGTTAGGGAGAACTGCAGCTGAGCTGCGTGACAAAATAAGCAGATTCCCTGAGTCTGGTGGTTTCTAAATAGCCATTTGGCAACTAAATGGTATGCAGTATTCACTTCAGGGCATGGAAATTTGTAGTTAAGGGCTGCATGGAATTTCTTAAGTAAAGGGTTACTGACTATCTGTGAAAATCCTCAGTTGTCGAGACCAGAAGAAATGGTGCAGGGAATCACAGCGGTGGGTCAGAGCTTTTAGCTGATTGTTTTGTGAGGGCATAGTTTAGGCTCAACCCTTCCCACCCCTCACCCCACCCATCCCTGAAAATAGTTCCTTTATACCTGGGGTTCTGACATAATTCTCAAGGTGCAAGGTGCATATCACTGTCATATCCTCTCTAGCACACTGCACTGACAATATAAGTATACACATTGTATAATATATTTATTTCTATATAACAAACCAATCACACACACAAACATACACACAAAAAGTAGATAAACATGTGGGAGTAGTGCAATGTAATGGCTGTGGGGCAGCAGTCTTCCGGGAGTCTTTCTGGAGGCTGAGATGCTGCCCTATTTGCAGACAACTCTCTGCCCTGAGGGAGGAAGTTGCCGCCTTCAGGCCACACTGGACAGTAGCAAGGGACCTTCCCCAGGCCACACTGGATGGTAGGAAGGAACCTCCCCATCCAGGGAGCACCAAGCCACCACCACTACCTCAGAGGTTGCGAAGAAAGCACAGCAGTTGGACCACAGTGGGCTCAGGGAGGGTGAGGATATTGGAACAGAGGCACACCCAGTCAGTTGTTCCACACCACAATCCATACACCATTCTGGGGAGCATAGCTCCCTATGGATGCACCCACAGAGGAGACTAAGGAGGCTGAGGACAACTGTCACAAGGGAGGGCCACAGGAAGGAGGCAGATGACACCACAAGGAAAGGAAGCAGCTCCTGGTGGGGACCCAATTATTAGGGGATAGGAACTGGGGGAGCAGGGAAATGGAAGTAAGGTGCCTGCCTGATGCCATGGCTTGAGAGACAGGAAGCACATCCTCAGGATCACGAGAACAGCTGCACGGAGTTCGAGCTGGGACGTCATTGTCCACCTAGGGACAAATGACTTGGTAATCATGAGATTAGAGCAGTGCAGAAGGACTTTGTAGAATTGGGAGGGGCCTAAGACAAGTAGCACACACAATATCCTTTCTGAGGTACTGCCTGTCAATGGCATGAGTGAGGTGAGGTACTTGCACCATGCAGTTTAATGAATGGTTGAAAAAATGGTGTGGAGCACAGGGGTTTGGCTTCACTGGGGACTGGGGTCTCCACCTGGAGGGACACCAGCCTATACTGGCAGGATGGTCTGCATCTGTCCAGGAAGGGAACAAGTCTTTTGAGCAATCAGTTTAAATGCTTCATTGGCAAGCTTTTAAACTAGTCAAGGGTTGAGGCACTGATAAGCAGCAGGAAAATCCCAGCCTCTCCCTACAAAACAGGGTACTAAATGAGAAAAAGACCGAAGTAGACAGGTCAGTGGGGATGCTGCAAAAGAAGGCAAAGCCATCAAAAAATGGAGAGCAATGAGTACCAATGCATGTAGTCTGAGTAACAAGCTGCCTGAATTAGTGGACTTGATGGAGGAGGAACATCTGGATATCGTGGCAGTCACAGAAACATGGTACATACAAAACCATTACTAGGACATAAACATACCAGGATACACTATCTACAGGAGGGACAGGGAGGGTAAAGAGAGGAGGAGTAGCTCTATATAGGGAAGGAATCAAAGCAACAGAACAAAATGGAAAACAGGAGGAGAAGAAGCATCAGTGGTAAATTTGAGACTGGCAATGGCACAACAATCCGCACAGGGGTTGTATACAGATCTTCTCAGGGGAGGAAATGGACAAGGAAATGATAGAAAGAATACTTAGAATGGCAGAAAAGGGGAGATTTTGCTGACGGGTGATCTGAATATACCAGATGTTAACTGGAGTGCAGTTGCAGCAGCCACTTCAAAGAGTGGGGTTATTCTAGATGCCCTACAGGGGCATGCCTTAGACAACTAGTATTGGAGCCCACTGAGAGGGAGCAATCTTAGACCTGGTTCTCTCAAATGGAGATGAAGAGAGGATCACAGGCGTAGAAGTGGGTAGCCATCTGGGAACTAGCGACCATCGAACTGTATGGTTCACAATAAACACAGCAATCAAGTCAAGCCATACAAAGGCAAAGTACTGGACTTTAGGAGGGCTGACTTTGCCTAAAATGGGTGAGTGCCTAAGGAATGCACTAGCAAATTGGCAGGAAGGAGGGATGGAAGAACAATGGGGAATAATAAAACTACCATCACAGAGGTAACAAGCCTTTGTGTGAAGCAAATAAACAAAACGAAACGATGTAAGAAACCTCTATGGTTCTCAAAGGAAGTGGCATGAAGGTTCAAGAGAAAAGAAAGCATTCAGGAAGTACAAGGAATCACAGAAGGAGCAGGACAGAGAACTGTATCAGTTAAAGCAAAAGGAAGCTGGGAAGGCAGTCAGAACAGCAAAGGCCCAAACCGAGGAAAAGATAGCCAACTCCAGTTAAGAAGGGGATAAAACCTTTATAGGTACATCAGGGAGCGAAGGAAGACCAAGGAGGGTTAATGAGGCTTAATAAAGAGGAGGAGGGTGGGCAGAGGTGATTGTGAAAAGGCAGAGATACTAAACAAATATTTTGCTCAGTATTTACAAAGGAGGTGGGGAGTACCTAAAACAAATAGTAGAAACACTCTGGATACAGAAGTTGATACCAGCCCATTTACAGAAGAAAGGGTTCTGAAAGAACTCTTAAAACTGAAAGTGGACAAAGCAATGGGGCCTGATGGGATTCATCCCAGAATTCTAAAAGAACTAAGGGTAGAACTAGTGTCACCTCTGACTACCCTCTTTAACAAATCATGGGAGGATGGGGGTACCGAGGACTGGAGAAAGGCAGATGTGATTCCTTTCACAAAGTGGGAACAAGGCAGAAGCAGAAAACTACAGACCTGTTAGTTTAACCTCAGTGGTAGGAAATGATGGAATCACTTCTGAAGGAAAGAATTGTTGAGTATCTAGAGGTCAGAGGGCTCAGGACCCAAGGCAGCATGGATTCACAGTGGAAAGTCATGCCAGACAAATCTGATAGATTTCTTTGACTGGGTGACCAAAGTAGTAGATCAGGGAGGGGCTGTGGACATGGCCTACCTAGACTTTAGCAAGGCATTTGACACAGTCCCACACAAGATTAATATATAAGTTAGCCAGCCTGGGAGTGGGTCCCAAGATGACAGCCTGGGTAAAGAACTGGCTGGAGAATAGGACACAGAGTAATAGTAAATGGAGTCCACTCTGAAGAAAGAGGGGTTACTAGTGGGGCACCGCATGAGGTTCAGTATTAGGACGGTCCTCTTCAATGTCTTTATAAGCGACATTGCAGAGGGACTGGAAGGAAAAGTATGTCTCTTGCAGATGACACAAAGATCTGCAACAGAGTTGATGGACAAGGTGGGGTGGAAAGGATGAGAAGGGACTTGGCAAGGTTAGAGGAATGGTCAAATGTATGGCAGCTTAGATTCAATGCTAAGAAGTGCAAGGTAATGCACCTGGGAAACAAAAACCCAGGGAAGAGTACACAATGGGGTGAGATATTAACAACAACAAAAATGGAAGGGACCTGGGGTAGTCATATCAGATGACCTAAAGGTGGGCAAGCAATGTGAGAGGGCAGCAAGGAGGGCTGGGGGAATACTGGGATGCAAAGGAGAGGCATCACCAGTAGAAAACAGAAGTTATTATCCTCTGTACAGACAGTTGGTGAGACCCCATCTGAGTACTGCGTACAGTTCTGAGACCCAGTCTTCAAAAGACACAGACAGGATGGAGGCTGTCCAGAGGAGAGCAACTAAAATGGTGCAGGGTCTGCACCAGAAGACATATGAAGAGAGACTTAAGGAGCTGAATATGTATAGCCTCGAGGAAAGGAGGGAGGGGGGGACATGATAGAAACTTTCAAGTACCTCAAGGAATCAACAAAGTCCAAGAGGGTAGCATCTTTCAAAAAGAGGTGTGCAAGAACATGGGGCGAATTTGAAGATAGAAGGGGTGGCTCAGAGGTAATTTAAGGAAGTATTTTTTCACAGAGAGGGTTGTGGATGCATGGAACGCCTTCTGGAGGAGGTTGTGGAGTCAAAAACAGTGGTGAAATTCAAGCATGCATGGGACAGTCATAAAGGCAATTCTAGGGGTGGGGTAGGAAGAAGTAGGCTGCTGGTTAACTAGGATCTGCAGCTTATCCATTAGGAGGGAAATGGGCAGACTGGGTGTGGCGGTCCTTATCTGCCGTCAAAATCTATGTTTCTAATGTGTTTAATAATGAAAGGCACAGGGGTCCAGTTTGAGGGCTTATGTGCAGAGCCAGGACCAATGGTTGAGGGCATCCTGCACAGAATGTTAAAGAGGACAGAAATAATTTCTAGCTGGCAACTATTAATAAACTTCTTATTCTCAGAAATGATATGCATTCCCTAAACTATCCATATTTCAGTGTACCTGAATAAAAGTGATATGAAAACTGTATTTTACATTGTTTTGTTTTATGGACAGCATTCTGTTACAGTTCTCGTCATGGAACCAATAATTTGGAGTTTTACCTATGTTACAGTTTGTGCACAGAACTCTAAACAGGGTTCTAATAGGCCAACAGCTCATAATAAGCATTCTGTACACAAACGTGACATAGTAAAACTCCAAATTACTGGTTCCATGATGAGAACTGTAACAGAATACTGCCCATAAAACAAAAACAATGTAAAATACAGTTTTTACATCTCTTTTATTCACATATAGTTAAATATGGATAATTTAGGGAATGCATATGATTTCTGAGAATAAGAACCTTATAAACAGCTGCCAGTTAGAATTGATTTCCTGTCCTCTTAAGAAGTAAGAAGTGGAGGTACTGGTTGGGGAGACAAGGCAAGATTTGACAAATCACAAAACCCGTCTAACACAAATTGTAACCCAGTCACTTGGGGTTCAGTAGGACATGGCCGTAGTGATCAATAAGTATGGCCATGATGTTGAACTCTAAATAAGTGCATAACAATTGGGTTGTCATAGCCATCCTGATTTGTAAATTGTTGCCCTTTTTGGGCTGGGAGGGAGGCAAGGCATGGTGCTGTCATTAAAAGAAATAGGGAGGACAAGTGTGAAGAAATTCATGATGCCAGTCACTGTGATCACAGTCAGTCACAACCCCCTTTCTGGTGACTGCGATGTCAGCGGAGGTGGCCAGAAAAAGCGGGCATCACTGATCACCTCCCTGACCCCTGATCAGAACAGTAAGAAAGAAGAACTGGGGTCAGTAGTTGATTAGACACACTGACAGAGTCGGCCAGGCCAGAACAAGTGGAGTTGGGCCTCCGGAAAACCAACTTGATGACCCTATCTGTGTGTGAAAGCCAAATGACACGTAAACTATAGTGTCATGCTCAACCGGTCGCTATATAAAAAACAAAAAAAGAGGCTAGCTTGATCATGATTGGTGGGGTATGGGAAAGGCTCCTGCTACTAGCATTTGATATTCTAACTAATTGCAGTTGTCCTGCTACTTTTCTGGGCTATTCTTTCCACTTCTGCTGTCCTTGGCAAATGGCAAAAGGCCTCTTGACCATTCACTATCAGCACTTCTCCCTAACAGCTACATCAAATCTGTGTAAATAAATAACAGTAGAAACAAAAAAGGATGCAAGTCAGTGGCATATTGTCACTGCCCATCTGTTGATGATAAACTGTACTAAAATAACATGGAGGGAAGCCACGTCTTTTATTTTACTTGTACCTCATGACAGAGGCGAGAGAAGTAGGGATCATTTATCGGCAGACTGCTTGCAGCAGCTACAGATTCGTGTGCTGTGGGCTATCAGTTGCACTGGCACATCATTGCATGTATATGTTGCAGAATGGGAGTTAGTGAGTTTGCATGTTGTGGGAAGTCATTAGCAAGTGGCCACTGCAGTAGCTTGTCCCTTGCAGGAGAAATTATTACTGTTTCAGGGCGCATCAGAAAAGAAGACAGCAGGCAGCAGAGAACATTTTTTTCCTTGCACAGAAACATTACTTTTGTTGGCAGGGTGCTTAATGGGAAAGATGGTATGTGTGTGGCTGGGAGAGGGGAGTGCACTATTATATACTGTAAGTAACAGAAGAGACAAAAGTGTCTCTGATTACGAACTTTGGAGGCGGTGTGGTCTAGTGGTTCAACTGACAAGTCACTTAAACTCTCAATGTGACAATGTGCAAGTAATTTAAAGAGGACAGGAAATTAAATGAATAAATGGAACCCTATCAACCTGTCGTGTATTTATTTATAATAAAGACTATCATTTTGTTTCAGAGTGTCTAAGTTTATGCTTTATTTCTGTTTTTTATTATTATTTCACCATAAATATGGAATGGCAGTTATTGGTGCTGCTGTTTTCTTGTTTCCTGTTTCCACAACTTCACTGTGAGCGAGCCAGCTTAATGGTGACGTTGTCATTCATATGTTCGATGACGGCTTCATGCACTGCAAGAAACTCACATGCTCATGTCAGAAACTGGCCACAACCGAAGTACAGACATCCCTTAATAAAGTTAGTACTGTCTACCCTATTTGTATTTTTTTTATGTTCGAATACAATTCTTACTGCAGTGTCAAATAGTAGTTTGCCTTGAAAAACAATCAAAGACAACTGGACACGTTGGCAGTCAGCACTGTGTGCTGTTCTTGTCCTGTTTTGAAAGTCCTGATTGCCGTAAGAATTGTGAGATCAATATTATATAAAAATGTGTGTGTAACCTATGTGGGGATAGTTGTATGGTAATCTGTAGGACAGTGTTATTTGTGTTAAGTGATTTCAGTACAGATGATAGCATATATCGTATTTTATTTATTTTGTTTACTCCCTTCATGTCTGGCCTGTCTCCTTCCAGTAGTTCTGACCCCATCACCTGCTTCTCTTGATAATTACTGCACCAGCTGGAGCCCATTGCTTATCCCTAAAGTGGTACCCTGAGTTACTTAAGTCCCTTCAGACTTCTTTCACTGTGGAGGCAAGTGCCGTCCATAGTTGGAGTGGTACCTGTGAGAGGAGCCAGCTTCATCCTGCATTAGTCAGGGCATTTATGTTTTTGTTGCCAGCCCTCATGGATGCCACAAGTGAAGAGTTGCGTGATGCATGCATGTTATACATTTATTGGCTAAGACAGGTGGTGTAATCCCCCCTCTTGACATTTAGTTGTTGGTAATGCATCAGTCCCCCCCCTCAACCCATCAAATTAGCATTATGTTTATACAGGTGCACAGTTAGATACTACAGAAGTATAACGGTGTCATGCAAAAGGATGTCATTTGTGAGTAAGTCAATGTTATCTCACTCCCCAAAAAAAAAAAATGTTAATTGATGCAAGAGGTTAGGACATTTACACTGCACATCACCAACTCGATCAAGGTAATGAAATACAACATTGAACTAGAACGAATTAATGAAACAAAATAATGGGTAGTATTATGTTATGGCAGTTATCTAACAGGATGTGGACTCTGGCAACACCTTACAAAGCTGTATAGCAGATTGTGCTGCACTCACTTCCCGCAACCCCCACCCCACACAATAGTTGCGGTCACCAACATCATTTGCAAACTGTGCATCTGCGTTGCTATCTGACTGAGGACAGTGCTCCCACTCTCACTCTAAGGACAGTCAGGTAACATAGTCTGGTGCAGTGTGTGTGGTGGCTGGAGGGGGCCCCAACGCTGACACAGACAGACAAGTTTACTAACACTCCTTTTACATGATAGCAGGGCAGCAAAGTACTGATTATGTCATAGATGGCTAACAGGAACAGGGACGTGGTATGTGGCTACACCATGGGACTGTGCACTCACACCCTGATAATTGAGGCTACTTTGCATCATTTACAAACTTTGCACTGCACCCTTAGCTGCCTGAGGACACTTCTGTCACTCTGACTAATGACAGGCAAATTATGTTGTCTGGTGTAATGTGGTAGTTAGTGGTGGAGTTCATGCATGGAGGAGGTTTTCCATCAGTGGCACAGGAAAACTACATTGCAGCAAGCTTGCACACAATGTGCATCTCCAACTGTCACTCCGCCCTCCTCGTAACGCCACCCACTTACTATCTCTCTGTACCACGTTAGGGGAACCTGTTGCTGTCAAGCACAATTCTGCTTGTTGGAACATAGGGGCATCAGGGATGAGTCTGAGGGGGTTCTGCTAGCATGGCTGTTACATGACTGCTGGTGATCATCAATCTTGAATAGCTGACATGGAACACTAAAGAACATGAAGAACAAACAGCATCACTATTTCTCTCTATGTCAGGCTCTCTCTTGTATGTTTTGTTGTCATAAGTGCAGAGTGCAGTGGATGATGAGTGTCCAGCAGTTGGGGTGGGTGTTGGCACAGCTGACAACAATCCAGTTATTGGCATACTATTCTCTACAATCTCCACATGCCTCCACAAGCTGAGTGCAGTTTAGCATGAGGGCACTTTCCTGAGTACATGAAAAATCTTGCTTCATGAATGGAGCTGCAGTACTATACTGCATTTGCTCTCTCTATTACATGATCAACGACGCAAATAAACAGCTAAGAAAATATGGTCTGTTCTCTTGTGGTTGTGGTGGCAGGAGATTGGGGAGTTGACCATAGCTTCTCCCTGGCAGCAGTGAACTGCCATGCCATTATTTACAGCTTCTACATACCTTTCAAGGTGACTGCTCTATGGCCTGATGGCACTTTACCGACTCACTGCATGACGACGCTTCATAAACAGAGCTGCCGTGTTATCCCTGTCTATCTCTCCCTATGCCTGATCACTGATGGCTGGAAAA
This sequence comes from Neoceratodus forsteri, assembly GCA_016271365.2. Classification (NCBI taxonomy): domain Eukaryota; kingdom Metazoa; phylum Chordata; order Ceratodontiformes; family Ceratodontidae; genus Neoceratodus; species Neoceratodus forsteri. The sequence goes on from CM028129.1 coordinate 521,872,996, forward strand.
TGATTGGATCTAAATAGCTCTTTGTCAAGAAAATGGGTATAGTGCCACAAAGTAATCAACACAAAACAGTTTCTTCTCTGTGTGTATGAGTTGGTGTATGAAAGTTGTCAGTAAGCCTTGAGTGACAAAAATCTAGTTGAGCTATTTTATTTGATTTTTTACAAAACAGCACATGATGAAGTAAGTGGAAAACCACTGAGGTGAACTAGCCTGATTCCATTATTTTGTTTATTTATAAAAGATCAACACACTCTAAAAAAACAAAAATCTATCTTATCCGAGTACACGTACCATTGAATGAAAATGTTAAAATTAGAACATAGATACAAAGCGTGCCTGTAGAACAGCAAAAGTGGCTATGTCAATTCTTTTTACAATGACCCTTACAGTAACACAATCACAGGTAAGCAGCGAGGCTGTGAACAAGAACAGAGTTTTTTCCTGCTGTTCAAGATTAGCCTGAAAATGGTCAGGACACATGAATTCAGATTAAATTCTTTGCCTCCTGTTTCATTCACACCCTCTCGAGATCACATGGAATGTTAGGTACCATAACTGCCTAGCAGTCTCATGGGATGAATATAACTTTAATATCTTGAATATATATATAGAACAGATTTCATGTAAAGGGTGTTTTACTGTTAATCAGTACAACATCAGACTACAAAACTGTCAGAAAAAAATTCTATTCCTTTTACTTGTTGGTGCTCCAGTTCAGCTTGCTGCTGAAACGGGTAGCAACTGGACCACAAGAAACTAGATGTGCATCTCAGCTGGACTATATGCGATTATTGCTGTAATAATATTTAAATTTTTTTCCAAGAGGAAATGAGGGCAACACAGTACTGTATTTTCAGCCTGCGGAGCGAGGGTACAGATGCAAACCAACTGAAATTTATGCAGAGTAGGTTGTAGGTAGCATTTTACCTAATAAATAAATTGTACAAAAAAAAGTATCTTTCCTCATCTCCCCCAGTTTGAGTGCCCCTATTCTGGTGACAACAGGTTGAGAGAGAGAGAAGGCGACAGCGAGAGAGAGAGAGAGTAAGGCGATAGGACATGGAGAAGGCTTTTGCCATGCCTGGGGCTCCCCTCTACTGTAATGAGAACACCTCCTCACTCTCCACTGCTTGGTTCTCTGTTCTTAATTATCAGCTCTGGTTTACACAGAGAGGAACTGTTCTGTCACAACCTGTCTCCCTCCCCGTAGTAAACCGACTCCCACCGAATAACAAAAAATAAAACTCGCTATCTTGAAGGAAAACCAACAGGGGATCCCAATGCTGGTAAGTCCTACTGGCTCTTCTGTGCTGAGGTGAGCCCTAGACAGTACTGTGTGCACATATCATAGTATGAGCAGCAGCCGAGGGCAGACAATTGCATTCTCACATACAGGAGGCAGGGACAAACAGATCAACAAGCTATGGGCTCGTCGCAGTCCTTCAGCACAACTGAAATCCAGCAACTGACCAAGAAAAGCGGGCTGTAAGTGGCTTGGCTTTCTTTCGCCCCTAGTACTGTTTACAGTTAGACCCGGCTGGGTGGGCATTAATGGGGAAGAGAAGAATGCTGTAAGCCCAGTTCATCAACTTTGTAGGAATGTCTTTCGTCTGCATCCCCTAGGTGTGATCTGCTCACTGATCTCTTGATCATTTGAACACGGTGTCAATTTAGTGTGTGCGTGGGAGGAAGCATGCTGCTCACTGAAGCATAGCTCTCCCTTTCAACTGTCGCCACTGCATTTTCAACTGCTGTTATAGACAGCTGCAGCATTCATTGGCAAACTGTGGCCATGCCTGCAAACACACTGACTGAAATGGAAGACAGGTGCCACACCTCCAAAACTTGGATGATGGCACTATGTTTCTTGCATATGCGTGCAAGCAAACATAAAAGGATTTTAAATCTGCGTACTCATTTAGTACACAATCACAAAATCTTTCCTCCCTTGGGATGCTAGAAAATCAACCTTGACTATAAATTGAAGCATACTGATCCATTCTAAGCCTTGTAAAGGCACCTCATAATTTTGGATTTGTATACATGACAAATAAGGATCTTCACAGAATCAGTCTTTCTATAGAGTTCACTAATGGGTCTCAGCCAGAGGCACTAGGACCCGCGAGGATCCAGAACCTTTCTTGAAGGCTGGTGATGCAGGTAGACCATGGGCATGCATCACCATATGCCCCACTAGTATACAGTGGCACCAGCCTTCAGCCTTCTCAATTCCTTCTTACCTGTCATCGATGTCAGCAGCATTGTCACTCCCCTTTCAGAGTGAGGACTTCACCGTCTATACGATGACAGTGTTCAGTTCTGCAGTTTATTTTTAAATACACTAGAGCTTGTTATTTTTGTGTCAGTTTAGTACACAAATACACACACATGCATACACACATACACACTCACTCACTTTACAGCTTCTCGGAACTATATGTGAAAATGGTCTGCAGCCATGGAAGGTAGGGAGCCTGAACAGGCTAGTTGCACAGTCACCACTCCTTTCTAGGTGAGTGTGCTGGCAACAAGCAATCCTGTGCCTGGGTGGAAGGGCAGTCCTCCTGGTGTCACTAAAGACAGTCCAGATTCCACTTATGCGTTCCCAGTGGGTTCTGCTGACCATCCGACCTTGACCTCTTCTCTTTGAGGGGGCTAGGCACAGGTTGAGGTCACACTTAGGCCTTCTGGGGCTGAGACTGTTGGTGCCCATGGGTCTGGAATATCCATTGCCATCCCGTCAATGTTGCGGATGTTCTGAGGTCTGTAGACCTGATGTCTCCATCCTTGAGCCTCCCCTATCCTCCAGTAGCTCTCAAAATAGCAGTTGCTTTTAGCTGTGGTTAAGTGTTATGGTGATTGCACCATAAGCGGTGTCAGCTTCATTCCAATGGCATATGTGCAGTTGGGATCATGGCCTGCACTGCTCTCCCTGCTGTCACTCTTGGCATGGCGACACTGACTTCAGTCCTAGGACTGGTACAACCATGTATGGCGGCATCATTGATCCTAACTCTGTTGGGGTTGGCCTTGGTGCTGGGAGGCTCTGTTGGTATAGCCCACAGTGCTGAATCTCCCTTGGTGCCAGGGCAGATCTGTATATGGGACCATCAGTGACACCTGTGTTGTATGCGAGGCCATACCATGCCAGAGTCTGAGCCCCTTGGGGCCACCTGATGCTAGTGTCAGTGTCATTCTCAGTCTTTGTGCCATAGATCCATAGATGGGCCTTTATTCAGGGCCATCTGTGGCACTGGCATAATGCTTGGTGCGCACTCAGTACTGAGGTCACATCATTTGGCAATGACCTTGACTCTTGTGATGGAACTATCTTTGGCACCATCCATACCTTGGTGCCATGGATGGAGCTCTATATGAGGCCTACTGGGACACCAGTTTCACATGCAGTACTGTGCTCCATGCCCAGGCGGATCCGCCAGGGCCACTTTGGTGCAGGTGTCACCAGCTACATCAAAGCCAACACCACATTCAGGGCCATCCTTTCAGGATGTGCCTCCTGTCCACATCATTATTGGTTATCTCCAGTAATAATATTGTTAAGTCCTTAACCAGAGATGCCCAAGTCAACCCTTATCTAGGCTGCACAGGAGGAATTCTCTCTTACTACTGCTCAGAACTCAGTGGCATTAACCAGGCAAGGTGCTTTTTGGAGAGTTCATGTGTCTAGCATGCCCGTGTCCTGTGTCCGCTATTTGGTCTGTACAAACATTCATCATAGGTTGCTTAAATCAGGCTGACTCTCTCCAGCTGTGCCAGGTAGATGAGACTTATGCAGCAGCTTACTAGCCTGTCCTTATCCTCTAAGCAAACTTCATCAGTGTGTTCCACAGTTCAACCTACGTCACTCTTGCTTATGAGCAACTGCTTGTAAGCTCATGTGCAGCAGATTCCTCTGGGATCCCTTTGTAGAGCTTCTAGCAGTAACCAGTCCAACCTGCTGGGAAGGCGTGGAACCCTTTACAGTGGTGGTTATAAAAAGTTGACCGTCGGTATCGCAGTATTTTCCATCAACCGTGTAATAAAACACCTTAGAATTACTGCTACTATGATAAAAAAAACTGCACTGAATAATTCTGTTTTTTCCTGCAGTATGTGTGTACTTCCTCAGTATTTTTTCCACAGTTGATGGAAAATACTGTGGTGCTGTTAACTTTTATAACTACCACTGTATGTTCTCGCATCAAAAGATAATCTAGATAGCCACTGGGAGCCCCACTTAGTCATTTACTCCCAGAACTGGCTGCCTCTGGTGGACATATAGAATGCTTTCAGTGCATCCTGGTAAACTCAGACTACCATTGCCTTCTGCAGTTTGTTGTTAGGGTGCACCTTACCAGCACTGCTTTAATCTTTTTTTTTTTTTTTTACCAGTGCTGGCTCAGTGGAACAGGGTTGAGGCGCTGGACTGCACTCCTCACGTCACGCAGGTGACCCAGGTTCAGGAGCAGACCTGGGCGTCAGAGGTCGGCAGGGAAGGAGAGGATTGAGCATCCGGAGGACTGCTCTCCTGTCTTGGGGTGAGTAGCAGGGATTCCCCACTCAGCAGTGGCTCCTAGTGGAGACCTGGGGCACTGCACCTAAGCAGAGATGTGTATGGGGCAAGGCAGCAGCGGATGTCTGCGGGAGGGATGGAAGTGTTTCCTCTGCATGCTGACATCAATGCACATCTGTGCCTTGGGAAACTGAAGGTGGAAAACTCTGGCTGCCAGGAGGCAACAGCGCAGCTCCAGGACCGAAGCCCACTCCTGCTGCCGACCCTGAACCTGACTTGACTCTATGGTCCCTGCCTCCTCCCGTGGGGCTGGCAGGAGAGGGGCCCACCACCCATTTCTTGGTCAGGGATGGGTTCAGGTGGGGCAGTAGAGGTGTGTTGAGTAGGTCCACCGAGAGATGCCTTGGTAGCTGGTGAAGTGGAAGGAAAAAAATTCACAAAAAACAAACTTTTTTTAACTAGAATGTTCTTGCATGACTTACATATTTATTTATTTTTTAACTTTCTTTTATTCTCCTGCCTCTCCATCTCTGGACTCTGTCTCCAGTGTGGTCACTTGATGGTGCTTCCTCCAGCCCATCTGAAGTCTGCTTTGCTGGTCTGGTGTAGCCTTCTCGCCTCCTCTGGTCCACCCAACCCCCGGTCTGAGTCCCTAACTCCCTGGCTCGCTATCTCAAATCTAGTGGGGCATCCAGGCTCGGCAGACCACCAGAGACAGCTAGGCAGACTTGGCATTGGAGTGGGTGCATCATCCTTGGACCCACCATTGCCTACCAGAGGTGGGGACATTTTTCTTGTTCACGTTTCCCCTAGAGCTCAGACATGCAGTGACACCCTGCACACCCAAGTGCACGCTCCCACACCGTGTGTGAAGGCGTCTGCCACAGCTCAACCCCTCAAACATGCGCAGATAATGACAGCCCCAGCAACTGCCAGAAGCCACTTGAGCTGTGGCAGGAAACCCTCCCTCCTCCAGGAGAGAGAGCAGTCCTCTGGATGCTCAATCCTTTCCTGTTCCCACTGTCCCCGATGACCTGAGTCCGATTCCAAACCCAGGTTGCCAGCGTGATGTGAGGTGTGGCGTCCTGTACCTCCCCTCAGTGCCACTGGGCTGTTAGCTTACTCAGTTTTGATGCGGGCAAGAAGCAGAGACTACTTCAATGTATATATTATTGAACTAACAACTTTAATTTCGTTTACTCCAAAAGCCCTAGTTCACTACTTGTTCCTGGTTTTCAGGCAACAAGGTGAACCCATTACTTTCAGATGGCAGGCTACATCATGGAGCAGTGTTCACTGCCAGCTTAGTGTTGCATCTATGGGAGTACTGCAATCATAGAACTTCTCTGGATGAGATCTGAGCTTGGGCCTGGTCTGCAGACAGCAGATTGGGGATATTCTTGCTAATGACATGCTTTCCATGGAACACTGTTCCATGCAGTGCATGTTGGAACTCATGGCACCCTCGGTGTTCACAGTCCCTCTAGCAAGGCTGCACATGAGAATGACTCAATGTATATACACAGTACCCAGTAGCCGCGAGGTTTCACGCATTCGATACTACCCCATTCAGGTGAGTTCTCTGTTGTGGTGGTCTGTGGAGGAAAACCTCCTCCAGGGCTGCCACCCCTCCACTGGAGCCAGAGATATCCCTCACCCTGGATGCTCCCCATGCTGGGAGAGCCCATGCCAAACACAAGGAGTCTGGGACTTTTCAGAAATACGCCTCTACATAAAATGCCGGAGATGCATCTTTTTCTTTATGGCCTCAAAGACCTAATGGACTTAGTCAGTCGAATGACAGTCCTGCTCCAGACAGACAGACAACAAGTCTTTAGAAAGTACAAACAGACTTAGAGGAGGAGGAGGATAATAGTAGTAGTAGTTTTAATTATTTGTGGTGCCCTTTCCCAGAGGCCCAAGTCACCATTACAAAACAGTAAAACATAAAATATTAAATACAACACACTCACAACTCTGTTAAATACAAATAAGATCAATAAATACAAATTTAGGTACTTATAGCTAATATACCCATTTAATCCCCAAATGCTTGCATGAAAAATAAAGATCTTACTGTTTATGAGGTCCTGTTTAAGAGGATTTTGCAGTAAGTAATAACTATAGGACCATACAGAAAAATTTTAGCTAGTAATATATTGGGGACCGCTTCACCTGATGTCACGCGTGATGGACGCCAGCGTGACACTATATAGTAGGAAGTCCCCACCCACCCTCCAGTTCTGGGAGAGGGGGCAGATGGATGGAAAGATCAGAGAAGGGAGATAGGGAGCTAAACATTTGGCTTAATGACTGGTGCCAGGAAAAGGACACAAATGTGTGGTAACTGGCAACAGTTTTGGGAGTCAAAGTTCTTTAAATTTGATGGACTGCATCTGACTAAGGAGGAGTCAGTGCATTGGGGCAGAAGTTTGATATCTTTACAGAATATTTAAACTAGCAAATGGGGAGAGGGGTGCAGCACCGATATGTCGAATGAGAAGAACACCCCTCCCCTCAGCTAGTGATCAAACAGGAGTTCAGCATGTTTGTAGTTCATTTGCATCACCAGGTAAGGGAAAAGGTCCGGCTTCCCATACGACACACAGGAGAAACGCCAGACCTCACCCAACAACCAACACACCAAAATCTGTTCAGTGGAAAATCATGTACACAAATGCTCAAAGTCTGGGAAACCAGATCCCAGACCTGCAGGCAATAATGACAGACTAAACTGGACATGGTAGCCATTAGCGAGACATGGTTCACGGTAACCACACTTGGGAGACTTCAGTACCGTATGTACTGTTCAGAAGAGACCGAGGTGCAGAAAGGGAGGGGGTGGAGTGGCCTTTATGTCAATGAAAATATGAAAGCTACAGAAATTCAGAATACACATAAGGAGCCATAAAACTGTAGGTCACCCTGGAAACAGGAAATAGGACAGCCATACGAACTGGGGCTGTCTACAGGCCTCAGACCAGGGGGACATATACACATTACTGTTAGAAAATATGAAGGAGAGGCTAGGGGAGACCTGGAAACGTCAGGGTGCCTGGATGATGAACAGCATGGATTCGTCCTGGGAAATAGTGTCAGACAAACCTTGTGGAGTTCTATGACTGGGTGACAGTGCCTTGGACCTGGGTAGACCAGTGGACATCCTCTTTCTAGACTTCAGCAAGGCATTTGACTCTGTTCCTCACATGGGCCTGTTGGATAAGCTGGGAGAAATGAGTGGGAACCAGATGATCAGATGGATAGGCAATTGGCTCCAGGACCGGACCCAGAGGGTTGTAGTTGGCGAGATAGTCACATCCTCAAGGAGGGTCATTAGTGGGTCCCACAGGATCAGTCCTTGGGCCCCTCCTGTTCAATGCCTACATCTCTGACATAAGGACAGGAATCATGAGTGAGATGAGTCTCTTTGCGGATGACTCAAAACTGGGGTGGTGGTGGATGGGGAGGGAGGGTGGCCTACAGGGGGACCTGGAGGCTCTGGAAAGATGGTCTAGAAAGTGGAAGCTGAGGTTCAATGCAGGGAAATGCAAGGTACTCCACCTGGGGCCAGAAACTCAGGCCAAGTGTACACCCTGGGGGGATGCTACAAGTCTCTATGGCTGAGAGGGACCTGGGAGTGGTGGTGGTGGATGTCAAGATGAACAACTCTAAGACTTGTAGGAGGTCAGCAGCCAAGGCCAACAGGATTCTGGGATGCATCACTAGGGATCACCTCCAGAAGGAGGAAGTGATACTCCTCTGTATAACTGCTTGTGAGGCTGCACCTTGAGTACTGAGTGCAGTTTTGGAGGCCACATTTAAAGAAGGTCATTAAACTCCTGGAGAGGGTCAGGAGGAGCAACCAAAATGATTTGGGGCTTGGGGGATAGGACCTATGAGGAGAGGCTTAAAGAGCTAAATATGTACACATTGGAAGAGAGAAGGGACCGGGGGCATGATAGAGGTCTTCAAGTACATGAAGAGGGTAAATAGGGAGGAACAGTCAGGTACTTCGAAGGAAGGAGGAGGGGCCACTAGAGGGCATGGGTGGAAGCTGGAGGAAGATTCAGGGGTGAAAGGAGGAGGTGCTGCTTCACTGAGAGGGTGGTAGAGTTACGGAATGCTCTGCCTAGGGGGCTGGTGGAGGCAGAGACGGTGGAGGGGTTCAAGAGGGGTGGGACAGGTACAGGGTAAGGGTTCTGGAAACAAAATCCAATGCAGCAAGAATATCTGGAACTGGGAAGGAGAAGCCAGAGAAGGTGAGGGGAGCAAGGTCAGCACCCAGGGTGGGGGCTGACCAATTGAGCAGACACGAAAGACCATTAGGCCGATTCTGCTGGCATTTTAGTATGTTAGTATATGCAAAACATGACAGCTATGGGGAGGTTCTGATAATGAGAGACTTCAACATGCCAGATACAGATTGGTCAATACCAGCAGGAACATCTGCCAGAACTAGACACATAGAGGATTCCCTGCAGGAGAGGGCCTCAAACAACTGGTACAACAACCCACAAGAGACAGGGCTATCCTAGATCTAGTACCGACTAACGGAAAGGATCACAGATCTCCAAGTAAAATGTCACCTGGGGGCCAGTGACCATCACATGGTATGGTTCAGTTTGGCCACTAGAACTAAATTATCTCATTCCAAGGCAAAATATGGGACTTCAGAGGAGCCGACTTTGATAAGATGGCCAACAGGTTAAGCTAGCCCTGGCAAGAAGAAATATGGGTGAGGGGGTACAAAGTGGGCAAATATTAAGGATGCAATACTTGAAGCAACATCCCACTGTGTTAGAGAGAAAAGGACATGCAAAGAAGAAAGAAACCACTTTGGTTCTCAAAAACAGTAGCAGAAAGGGGTCAGAGTCAAAGGCTGGCCTTCGGGAAATATAAGGGAATGCAGCGGTATGAAGATAGGAAGGCATACAAACTTCCTTAAGAGAAGCAGGAAGGCAGTAAGGCAGGCAAAGGCCCCAACTGAAGAAACACTAGCACAAACAATAAAAGAAGAGTGACAAGACTTTCTATAGATATATTAGTGAAAGGAGAAAGTCCAGAGGGGTATTGCTAAGATCAAAGGAGAGAAGAGGCATGTGAGGAGGAGGACCATGTAAAACATCTATCCTAAATAGATACTTCTGCTTGGTATTTACTGAAGTGAAGGTAGAGCAGGGTCCAGAGCTTAGCACCATAGACACAGGGAGGGAGGTGTGCACTAGTCCCTTCACAAAAGAAAGGTCCCTACAAGAGCTCGATAAGCTCAGGGTGGACAAGGCAATGGGACCTGATGGCATACATCCCAGGGTACTAAAGGAGCTAAAATGGAACTAGCAGAGCCATTATCAAACTGTTTAGTGAGTCTTTGAGCACAGGAGAGGTCCCAAAGACTGGAGAAGGGTCATGTGATCCCGCTCACAAGAGTGGTAGCAGAGAGGAGGCAGGGAACTACAGACCAGTCAGTCTTACCTAAGTAGTGGGCAAGATTATGAGGCCCTCCTTAAGAAAAGGATAGTGCAACACCTGGAATCCATAAGAGCACAGGATCCAAGATAGTATGGGTTTACAACAGGAAGGTCCTGTCAAACTAATCTCACTGATTTCTTTGACTGGGTAACCAAATGGTGGACCAAGGGAGCAGTTGATGTCGTCTACCTTGACTTCAGCAAAGCTTTCGATACTCTTCCACATAGAAGATTGATTAATAAGCTGGTAGGCTCAGGGTGGGTCAGACATTGGTCAACTGGGTGGCAAATTGGTTGATGAGCAGAAAACAGAGAGTGGTGGTAAGCGGTATAGTCAGAAGAGATGCAAGTCACAAGTGGGTACCTCAGGAGCAGTCCTTGGGCCAGTCCTCTTCAACATCTTCAGTGACATTGCAGATGGACTGGAGGGTAAGATTTGTCTGCCTGCAGCTGACATCAAGATCTGCAATGCGTAGATGATCCAGATGGGGTGGGCAGAATGAGAAGAGATCTGAATAAACTGGCAAAATGGTCAGAAGAGTGGCAACCGGGTTTAATGCAAAGAGGTGTAAGATCATGCACATAGGGAAGAGAAACCCTGAAGAGACCTATAGGTTGGGATGGGAGTTGCTGGCAGTCACAAGGAAGAAAGAGACTTGGCATCATCATCACAGATGACCTGAAATGATCCAGGCAGACCACTAAAGCAGTAGGTAAGGCTAGGGGGATGTTGCGATGTGTATTAGTAGGGTATCACAAGTTATAAGAGGAGGTAATAATCCTCTTTACTAAACACTGGTTAGGCCCCATCTGGGGTACTGTGTACAGTACTGGAGGCCACACCTTTACAAGGACATTAACCTAACTGAGGCAGTCCAGAGAAGGGCAAGCAAAATGGTGCAGGGACTGCATCAGAAAACATATGAGGACAGATTAATGGAACTCAAATATGTATACCCCAGAGCAAAGGAGGAGAGAGGAGATTTGATTGAAACATTCAAACACCTTAAGGGCATTAACAAGGTGAAAGAGTCTAACATGTTTCAATATAAGAAAAATAACAGGACAAGAGGACACAGCATGAGATTAGAGGAAGCGATTAATAGGTAATGTGAGGAAGATCTTTTCACAGAAAGGGTGGTGGACGTATGAAATGGCCTACCTCAGGGAGTGGTGGATATGAATACAGTGCAGGGCTTCAGACAGTCATGGATAGACATAAGGGAGCAGTACAGATAAGTATGAATAGATAGGCCATTGACAGAGCAAATGCTGATGGCACATTCATAAGGTGGAAAAATGTGGAAAAAGAAATGGGCAGACTGAATGGGCCTTGCGGTCCTTATCTGCTGTCAACTTCTGTGTTTCTTTCCACCATCGACCTACGCACATCAGACCTCATAGAGAATGCTGCTTCAGTCAGCCGGCATTTTCAGATAAGTATTTTATCACTTGATTTCTTTTCTGTATAACATTAAAAGTATTAACCTTTTTGTGCATTTCTTCTCCGATGCCTTCAAGTCGCAAACAACATGTAGATTCCTACGGCACCCAGCTCCCTCACAAGGATGGTCACTTCCTCTGTCTCTTCTGCCTGGGACCAGACCACAAGACCAAGGACTGTGAGACCTGCCAGAGTTTCAACCAGGCCACGGAAACACCGCCAACAGGCCCTGAAGGTCCACATTCTCAAACTGAAGATGGTTTCCATGGAGAAAGAGCTGCAGAAGCTTTGGGATCATCCTTCTCCCCAAGGGTTCTTCAGACTGCCATTTGAAGAAGAAGAAGGACAAGGAGAAACACCGGGACTGCGATCGGTCTCCTTCCCACCTTGAGGCAGTAGGCAATGACTGGTCTCCCTTTGATGCGGTACCACTCCTTTGGCCAAGCCTTCTCCTCCTCTGTGGAGCAGCCCTTGGCCTTCCTGTCTGAACTGGTCACAGTTAGGGTGTGCACCTCAATCTTCCAGAAGCTCCATCACCCTTAGGCCCTTAAAACTCGGGGCCTAAGCCTGGTGGCATGGCCGAGATGTCAGTCATCCGCTCTCTGTGACGCCCAGCCCAGGCTGATAAGTTGCACGTCCGCTCCTCTGGCATCTGCCCATCTACTGCGCTCCATTGGGCCCCGATAACAGGTCTGACATTGATCCTCCAGATCAGTGCACACTGCTGCTTCTGCTACAGCCCTCCCCAGAGGGTTCTCCCTCTCAGGATCCTCCTTCACCACCTCCCCTGGTGGTGACTTCTGATTCACCAGTGCATTTCTGAGCCATAGTCGAGGGCATCCACATGACACAAGCCTGATGCCAGGGCCGGAACGCCAACACCAGACTTCCCTTGAGGCGGTGTCTCCTGCACCGCAGACTCCCCTGCCTGGGCTAGCTCCCCATCTTAGACTCCTGTGGGACCCTCAGCCCCTTTGGGGCCGATGCCAGAACCTCCTCCAGAGGGGCTGATGCCAGACTACTGGGCCCTTCCTACCCTCTGTCAGGGCCTCCATCAGTTCCCTCAGCCTCTCCTTTGGGGCCTGTGTCTGGCTACCCACCACCAGGGCCCCGGCAGAGCCTTTGCTCCTCCTCGGCCCTTCAGCTGGTTACCCGCTGTAATGGCCTCCAGCAGGTCCTTCAGCTCCACCATCGGGCCCTTTGCAGGGCCTTCCAATGCCAGGTTACACTGCACCTCACTATCCTTCACCAGGTAACTGCCACTGGGGTATCAGACACCAGGATACCCCACACCAGGGTATCTGATGCTGGGCTATTCACCCTGTGGTACACCAGGCTATCTTTACCTGATGCCAGGCTATATGACGTTGGGTTTTCCTTTTCAAGGCTACCCGCCCATCTACCAACCCCTCTACACCTCCTCAGCCTCAGGTGGACTTCAGGAGGCAGTGCAGTCTTGGTGGTTTTGGAGCTAGACCGGCAGCAACTGGCAGTGGCTGCCACACCAGCCCACACAGACCCTGTGCCGAGATCCCTTTCACCAGTAGGGTCTTGCCCACTACCTTGGGACAGACTTTGCATCCTACCACAATAGCTGGTACCGTAGGGGCCTTGTGGTCTCCCCAGGAGATTCTATTCCCATGGGCTCCGCCTCCGGACAGAAGCCCATCTTCAGACTCAGACTCCACTGACTCCTCTGCTTCAGGATTTGAGATCTCCCTCCGGAAGATTCAGGAGGCAAATGGGTGGAAGACTGAGGATCAGGACCCTCAGTGCAAGAAGTTGGTGGAACACCTGGATGTGCTTGAGCTGTCCCCATTGTTCATTCCTCCATGGATCGGACCACATGAGGACCTGGCCTCCACGGTCTGGCAGCAGCCTTCGTCTGTGTCTGTGGTTGCCAAGAAGGATGACAGACTGTATCTCGAGCTCTGGAGGGCAAAGACTACCGTAGCTCCCATCCCAAAGCGGACTCAGTGGTCATTAATGCAACCCACAGCTATACTGCTAAACCTAAACACATGAGCACTTCTCCAGACAAGCAGTCAAGACAAATAGACCAGTTCAGATGCAAGTTCTATGACTGGGTAACTAGGCAACTGGACAGGGGCCATGCAGTGGATGTCCTGTATCTGGACTTCAGTAAGGCATTCGACTCAGTGCCACGTGGAAGGCTGGGAAGGAAGTTAGTAGGCACAGGGGCTGGTGCAAAGCTGGTGAGATGGGTAGGAAACTGGCTGCAGGGAAGGCAACAGAGGGTGGTGGTGGGTGGGGACCTCACACCCAAGGGCAGTGATGAGCGGTGTTCCACAGGGCTCGGTGTTGGGACCAGTGTTGTTTGGGATATTCATTGCAGACATATCATGGGACATCAAGAGCAAGATCAGTCTATTTGCTGGTGATTCCAAGGTAGGCGAGGTGGTGGATGACCTCGGGGATGGCAGGGGTTGCAGGATGATCTGGCAAAGCTTGAAACCTGGTCAGACACCTGGCAACTGGGCTTTAATGCCAAAAGTACAAGGTGCTGCATTTTGGGATGAAGAACCCAAGGAGGAGTTACCAGCTAGGGGAGTGCAGCTAGCCCAGACAGAGGAGGAGAAGGATCTGGGTGTGCTCATTACAGGGTCAATGAACAACTCAGTGTAGGAAGGCAGCTGCAAAGGCCAACAAAATGCTGGGTTGTATTGCAAGGGGTATATCCTTGAGGAGGGAGGAGGTGATTCTGCCACTGTATAGGTCATTAGTTAGACCACATCTGGAGTACTGCGGCAGTACTGTCGTCCATATCTGAAGAGGGTCATTAGTTACTGGAGGGGTGCAGCACAGAGTGACAAAGATGATCAAGGGGCTGGGGGACTTATCATACGAGGGAGGTTGAAGGAGTTGAACATGTACTCACTGGAGGAGAGGAGAGGAGAGACAGGGTGACATGATTGAAACCTTTAAATACATGAAAGGAATAAACAAGACAGGTACAGAGGGGCTGTTCAAAGTAAGGAGGGAGGGACACCAGGGGCCATGATATGAGACTGGAGCGAGGAAGGTTCAGGAAGGAGATGAGGAGACACTTTTTACAGAGGGTGGTGGCTGGATGGAATGGTGTACCTGCTGAAGTGGTATGTAGTAGAACAGTGGACTGCTTCAAACGAGGATGGGACAGGACAAGGGAGGGTTAATGAAGGGAAGGGTGGATGGGAGGGGCAGCTGCAGAATAAATGGTGCTAGCTGCACATTCGAGCAGACTTGATAGACCTCTAGGCCTTTATCTGCTAGCAAATTTCGTATGTTCAGTAAGGTTTATTCCTCCTACACACTGGCACTCAGAGCTTTAAATTATCTGGCTCACAGGATTGTGTACCAGAACTCTATCCTGGGACAGTTGAAGTCAGAATTTGAGGCTTTGCCTGATTCCGAGGCTAAAACCAGAATCACCCAGATGGTCAGGACGCAGAAATCTCATGTTGTCATTCCCTTAGGGTGACATACGGTGTGGTAGACACCTCTATCCGGAGTACTGCCATGGCTGTCAGCATGCGGAGGTACTCCTGGGTGCGTGTACCTGGATTGGTCCAGGACATCCAGTCTGCCATCCAGGATGCCCTTTCAGAGGACCTGTCCTTTGGAGGTGACATCATGGACATAATCGCCGAGCTCCAGGACAGTGGCAAGGCACTGCGCTCTGTCCAGTCCATGTGCCGCTCTAACACCAAGCCAAAACAGCCATTTCATCATCAGCAAAGGCTCCAGAATAGGCAACAGCCAGCCAGGCATCAGAACAAATGTTGGGCTCCTTTGACAGGGGTCACCCTCCAGCCAAGTCTCAAAGGGCTGCCAGGGCACCACTCCCCCACACCCTCTCCACCTCCTGATTTGTGGCAGGGCCCCAGCCTCCTCCACCAGACCAGGAGGAACTGGTAGGGGTTAGATTTGCCAACCACCTGGCCAGGCAGGAGGCATTCACTACAGACACGTGGGTCCTTCAGCTAGTTGCTCAAGACTACACCATCAAATTCACACAGAGACCTCCAAGAAATCCTCCATGTCTCTCTCACTACCCACAAGGCCACATTCCTCTCATATGGGAAGGAATTCAGGCTCTTCTGTCAAAATTAGCCATAAAGGTTGTACCTCGGGCCCAGGGAGGAAAGGGATATTACTCCCACTTCTTCCTAGTCCCCAAAGACAGGGACCTCCGCCGGTCCTGGACCTCAGCATGCTAAATCTGTATGTAGAGTACAAGAGGTTTGTAAGCTAACCCTACCAGGTCTGTTGCCTCTTCTTCACCAGGGACATTGGCTTTGTGCTCTGGACATGCAGGGTGCTAGCATATTCCTATTTTTCCTCCCACTGCTGCTTCCTGAGCTGTACCTTTCAGGGGAACACATCTAGTTCAAAGTGCAGCCCTATGGCCTTTCCTCAGTACCCAGAATGTTTACCAAGTGCCTAGCGGTAGTGGCAGCAGCTTTACACTGATAGATGATATATGTGTTTCCATACCTCGACAACTGGCTCCTGTCAATACCATCAAGGGACAACCTGGTGGCTTCCTGACCACTACCATGTATCTGTTCAGGCAAGTGGGAATCATGGTGAATTACCCAAATCCCACCTTGTACCTTCTCAATGCCTCCGGTTTATTGGGGCGGTGCTGGATACTGTTCAGAGTCGGGCTTTCCTCCTTTTGGATCGGGCAGAAACCTTGCGTCAGCAGGCCATCATAGTGGCAAACAGCCAGTGGACCATAGCCCATTTGGTTTTATGCCTTCTGGGTCTTATAGCAGTGGCTGTTCCTATTGTCCCCCTGGCCAAACTCCACATTCGGTTACACAGTGGACCCTAAAGGGTCCAGTGGGACCAGAAATCTGACAACCTGGATCACAGGATCCTGGTGTCCAGCCCCATGCATCAGGATATCCTTTGTGTTAGGATCTATCCAACCTCACCAGAGGGGTTCCTTATCAGACGCCCCACTGGCTCAGACCCTGACAATGGATGCTTCTGGTCAGGGCTGGGGCGCCCATCTGGGCGACCACAGGACACAAGGATCCTGGTCTCAGCAGGAGCTATCTCTGCACATCATTTTGCAAGAGATGTGGGCTGTACTATACGCACCTCAAGCTTTTCAGCCCTTCTTCTCCCTGGGTCTCTCCTGATACAGACAGACAACATGTGCTTTGTACTTTGTAATATTAGGACGTAATTATATTAAGCCCATTGTCTATGTTCCCCCCCCACACACACACACAAATGGGGCACAGCTTTCAGTAACCCAAAAATTTGTTTAGGGCTTTTTGAACTTATTTTGTTCAGATATATTTACCACAGTACCTGGCAAGCGATTCCAGAATGCTATTGTACGCATTGTAAAACATTTTCTCTCATTTTGTATTTGTCATTGGGATTTCAAATTGATTATTTTGAGAGCTTAGATTTTCTGTTATTACTAATTATACCACATCCATTTTCCTTGTATGTGGTCTAGTACCTGAACAAACAGAGAGGCACTAGTTGTATCCACTGTGCAAGAAACAATGCCCGTGTGGCAATGGGCTATACAACACAGCCTCGGCAGGGCACATCCCAGGTATTTAAAATGTCCTGGTGGATGCTCTTAGCCGCATTCAGGCAACGGCACATGAGCGGAAACTGAGGGCAGTCAGTACTCAAAGACATCTTCAATCGGTGGGTTGCCAGATCTCAATCTTTTCGCCTCCATCCAATGCAAAAGCGACCCAGTTTCTGCTCGCTCATTCCTGGGCGTGGTGTTTTCTGGTCAGATGACTGTCTCTCTGCTGGACAGGGAGGTTCTTGTATGCCTTCCTCCCTTCCCACTTTTTAGAGGGTCCTTCTGAAACTACAGTAAGAAGGGGCCCATATGATTCTCATAGCCCATTACTAGCCTCGCCAAGTGTGGTTTCCTCTGCTTCAACAGTTGAGAGAGGAGCCTGGTTCCCTCCCCTCTGGCATAATCTGTTGACTCAGGACCAGGGCAAGCTGGGCCCATCTGGGCCTTGGATCCCTTCACCTTCATGTGTGGTACCTGCTGATGTAGCTGTTGCATACTTTGGGGTCTCTTCCAGGGTGGCTCAAGTACTTATGGAGGCCATAAAGCCATCCACAAGAACCACATATGCTATGAAATGGAAGAGGTTCTCCATCTGGGCAACCACCAAGGGTTGGGACCTTTCTCTTGCCCTGTCCAACAGGTCATAGAATACCTGCTGCATCTCTTTGACCTTGGCCTTAGTTATTCTTTGCTGAAGGTCCATTTGTCTGCCATTTCTGAATACCACACCCTGGAGGATGGCAAAACTTTGGCTCAGTTGGAGGTTTCCAAACTTTTCTGAAATGAATTCTCCATCTGAAACCCCAGTCAGGAATGCTTTTCCTGTGTGGGATCTCAACTTCATCTTCAAGAAACTCACTTTGCCTCTCTTTGAACCAGCCACAACTTGACCTGCACTACCTTTCCTAGAAAGCGCTCTTTTAGTTACCATTACTTCAGCTCAAAGGATTTCCGAGCTTCAGGCCCTGATATGTAAGGAGCTTTTTGATTTTCCACAGAGAGCGAGTGACTCTGCATACAAATCCTAAGTTTCTACTAAAAGTGGTTTCTGAGTTTACTTTGAATCGGACAAAACACTTGACAGTGTAGTATCTGAGCATTCTAATCAAGGGAGGCCATTCTGCACACACTTGATGTACACAGAACTTTCCATTGTTACATAAACCGGATGAAATCAGTCAGCAAGATGGATCAGCTTTTCTTTTCTTTTACACCCAAAGAGAGGGCACTGCAGTTTCTAAACAGTGTTTGTCTAAATGGTTGGCAAACTGCATTTTGTTTTGTTATCAGAAGTATAACAAGCCCTTCCTGGGGAAATCATGGAGCACTCAACCAGAGGCATGCTGCATCTACTGCTTGTTTCAGGAATGCTTCTGCCATAGATATTTGTGTGGCAGCCACTTGGAGCTTTGTCCACACATTTACCAAACAGTACAGTCTGGACATTGCCTCAAGCAGGGCAGGCTTTGGACTAGCAGTCCTTCAGGGCCTCCTGTCGTAATCTGTTACCTACTGCAGAACTTTTCTGCCTCCCGTCATGCCAGCCTTTGTCTGAATAACACTGCTTGGGACTCAGCCATAATGGTTATTACCTACTGCAAGAGCCTTCTTGAAGCAAGATATTACAGTTGTGTAAGAATTTACCGTAATCTTTGAGAGAGGCTCTGGTTGTAGGTACCTTTTCCCTACCACTTTCTCCCTGCTTCTGCAGCTACTTTTTCTAGCCTTTATCTTGGCTGCAGGAGCCCACCCTTTCTCCTGTCACACCTTCTTAGGTCTCCAGCAGGAGAACCGAGGACGGGCATGGGGACCACCTGCTATATAGTGTCACGCTGATGTCCATCATGTGATGTCAGGTGGGCGGGTCCCCGCCAGACACTGCTAGCTAAAGCTCTTCCCTTGTCAATCTTCACCATTCACTACAGCTTGGGTGTCAGCCGAGGCACACCCGCCACGGGAGTTTTTTTTTTTTTTTGCAGTCGGCACTGATGGCGCTGCCTCAAGAGTGACACAATGTGTGATGTGCGAGGGCGACTGCTAGGTGCCGCAGACCTCCTCCATCTCAATTCTGTTTCTCCCGCCATCGAGATTGCACCTGCTATGCATAAAGTTTTTTCTGCGCCAGAGGCCTACTTTTGTGACTCCTTTCTCCGAGTAGTTCTTTCCGACACCATTGATTTTGGTAAGATTGTTCTTTTCTTTTCATGGCACCGTGAGCTTTTGCTGTATTTTATATTGTTCTCGAATCATGTCCAGTTCAGAAGCAAAGCGTGAATCAAAGCCGCGCACTCTACGCGCCGGGTGATCCTGTACGGCATTTTCCATTATGGACCAGCATGATGTTTGCCTCACTGCCTGGGACCCAACCATGATATGGATTTGTGTGATGCCTGTTTCTCAGTGGACCGTCGCATCCTGTAAGTCCACTCATTAAAGATCGGCAAGGCTCTGCTGACTTCGCAGACGGCGCTGCTCCAGGTCTTCCCAGGTAAGATCTTTAGACCCTCCTCCGGGTCCCCTCCCAGGCCTATACGGTCTGAGAGGAGGAGGCCTCTCATCTTCTGGTCTTGCCAAGGAGGAGGCCCTTCATGTGTTGGGGAATGCTGCGATCCCACCAGAGGTCGCGGTGGAGACACCGCCTCAGTAGTTACCTCTTGGAGGTGCAGGCTCCTCCAGTGTCGAGGCCCAGATCTGTTGGACCCAGCACCAGTGGACCTTCATGGTGTCAGTGATCAGGGCACTGCCGCTCGCAGCGCCATGTTGGCTCTGGCGCCACCATCAGTGCCGTGGGCCCGCCGATTCTTTCTAGCGGCACTGCAGTTGGGTCCTGGTACCATGGGCGGTGTCAGGGGACCGATTGTCCATTGGTGAGTCAGATCCGTTCTGGTGTGCTGAAGCCTTCCAGCTCTGTAGATGGCACCTGCTTCATTCACGGTGCCGCTTTCTCTGGAGACCCTGGTGGCCACTATTGAGGTCTAGCTGGTCCCTTCCTTGGAGGAGGAGGAGGAGGGTGATTTGGATGTGGACCCATCCTGGCGCCCTGACTTTTCGGAGTCGGGGTCTCCAGTGAGATGAGGTGCTAGGTGGCCCAGCACATCTATTCCTCAGTCTCCTCTGCTGTCCTCTCCTGAGGCCTCGTGAGGCTAGGGTGGCCTGGGGTCCCTGGAGGGGATGGTGTGGAGGTGTGGGGAGGGGCTCATCCTCCTGAGGGGTTGCGGTAGCTGCTGATCCGGTGCTGCTGCATCTGCTCAGGGTGGGTTGTCGCTGGGGCTGAGGAGGAGGCGTTCTCAGAGTACAGGGGTTGAGAGACCTGGATGAGGTGCCTTGGTCTTCTGCCACCCTTGGGGTGCTTGAGACAGACATAGGACATGCTTTCCCTCCGGGCTCAGGGACTCCTCTGGTGGCATTGTTGTGGGCTGCACTTCTGGACCCATGCAGCCTCAGGTTTGTCACAGGGAGGATCCCCTACTAGGCTCTTCCAGGCTTCGTGATCTTCAGAGTTCTGTTCTGCACCTGGTTTGCTGTCCGGAACCCTGCCTGCTCGGCTCCATTTCCGATTTGAGAGCCTCAGCAGCGGACAGTTGCCTCCTGCCGTGAGGTGCCCTCTCCCATTCCTCTGCAGCCACCCCCAGGCCATGTCGGTCCCACGGTCCCTGCTATCCTGGGAGACGCTCAGAGCCACTGCGGCTGCCTTCCCCTCATCATTAGATGTATGCATGAGCGGTGTTTTACCTATTTCCACCGCCGCAGGAGTCTTCTGGACATTCAGGCTCCTCATCATCCTCGTCTCCTCCTCAGAGGGAGGAGCCTTGCTCATCTCTCTGCCGACGCTGATTTCACTAAATATCAATGATTCCTTTCAAGGATGATGAGGATCTTCGTATCTCCTTTGTTAGATGAGACAATACTGAACGAGAGATGCATGAGTTCCTCAGTGAATTCAGTGCCCAGCATTTGGTGGTGCCTCCTGGCCTATTCCCTTCCAGGAGGTGTCTATCCATTCCTGGCAGTCGCCAGCTGTCCCTGTTACAGACCGGAAGACTTCAGGAGATGGTATTGTGCCCCATTGGAGTGTCTAGTTCTCTTCAACCCGCCTGGACTGGCATTCCTAGAAACTCCTCTGGTGCCGCCACCTGGCGAGATGACCGCCACCAGATTCAGATTCCTTACAGTTTGACCAGTGTGGGAGAGGGTGTTCTCTTCTTCTCGTGCGATGCTGTGCATTGCGTCACATCAGGCGCACCATGCTGCCTACAACAGGCATTTATAGTCGATGCTATTCCAGCTTCTAGCATTAATGCCTGATTCAGAGCAATCTAGACAGGCCATTGCCTCTCTGCTATAGGCCTGGAGCTGGCAAAGACCAAGCAAGGTCATCTTATGACGCCAATGAGGTGTCTTGCAGGGACAGTGATCTGTATTAGACGGACGGCGTGGCTTGCCGATCAAGGTTGTCACCCCAGCCTGGCATAGGGTGATACGCCTCTCCGGAGGGACCTGCCTGTTCTTCTCCAGGGCTAGGAGGCTTTTGCAGGGCTTTCTCCGTCTCCCTATCTTCGGGGACACCTCCTAGTTCTTCCCATCCTTAGGCTTTTTCTTCAATCAGCCGTGGGTCTCTCCTCTGTTTGTCATGACAGAGGGCTGAGGTCTTGTTCCTCAGGGATGCTCTGTTTCTCCTCTCGGGAGGGGCTTGGTACTCACCCAAACAGTAATGAATGGTGAAGATTGACAAGGGAAGATAGGAAAATCACGTCCTTCTGTAATTCTTGATCTTCTCTTGTATCTTCACTATTCATTACTGATACTCTCCCACCTTCCCTCAGGGGCCTCCTTCTTCGGCGTTTCACCTCCCTGCTCATCCCCTTTTCTTCTGGTTTGCCAAAAAAAAAAGAAGACTTTCCGCTCATCTGAACGGACCCTTTTTCTTTTCCTTTTTTTTTCCTGAGGGGTAAGGAGGAATGACTATATCTTTTCCTGAAAGAACTTTTCTGATCCCCCTTGGGGGCCCTTGGTTTTTCTCAAGCCATACTGTTCACTTCACAGTTTTGAGAAACTGTTCCTTGGTTCAGTCCCTTCTTCTAGGGACCCTCGGCAGGCTCAGACCTTCCTTGTATCAGTTTCAACTATTCTTGAAACTGTTCTGGTATTTCGCCCGCGCTGGAATCTTTGCTTGCCTTAGGAGTCCGACTGAGTTCCTGCTCTATTCCACATAAAAACTGTACCTCTAATGGGTTCTGCCCAACCCTCTCCTACTTACATTCTGGTGTTAGCACTTAACAAGGTGCAAGTGGGTTTTCAAACAACATGAAGTCTTGCTGTATTATGACATATGCAGTGAGTTCCAGCCTTCAAACTGCTCTGAGGTGAAAGAGTTCACTTTCCATGCCAGGCATGGAACACTGAGCTCGAGCTCAGTTGAAACTCTGTCTGTTGTTCTTCAAACTCAAACCATCAGATTCTTTACTCCTCCCACTGAGCAGTCGCTCGGAGATTTCTCCTTCTGCTCGGTTCATTTTGTCGGGTTAAAGTATTGTTTCAAACAACATGAAGTCTTGCTATATTATAACATATGCAGCGAGTCCCAACCTTCAAACTGCTCCAGAGGTGAAAGAGTTAACTTTCCATGCCAGTCATGGAACTTTGAGCTCGAGCTCGGTTGAAAACTCTATCTGTTCTTCTTCAAACTCAAACTGTCAGATTCTTTACTCCGCCTCACTGAACAGTCGCTCCGAGATTTCTCCTTCTGCTCGGTTCATTTGTCGGTTAAAGTATTAAGTTTTCAGTTTTTAACCGAATTTAAACCGCAACCAGTCGGTTCAAGCTCTATCTGTGGTATTTGTAAGTACTAGATAGGTTTTACATTTACTTTCTGTGTGGAACTTGTAAACGGTTTTATTGGTTCGGTTTGAACCGATCAAGTTGTTTCTAATACATTATCTATCTTTAGAAGTGTGGTTCAAACAACATGAAGTCTTGCTATATTATGACATATGCAGTATAACACCAGGTTAGAACTGCTCCGGAGGTGAAAGAGTTAACTTTCCATGCAGGGCATGGAATCTTGAGCGCAGCTCGGTTGAACACTCTGTCTGTTGAAGCTCAAACTTAAACTGTCAGATTCTTTACTCCGCTCACTGAACAGTCGCTCCGGAGATTCCTCTTGCTGCTCGGTTCCATTTGTCGGTTTAAAAGTGTAATTCTCGGTTTATTTTACAAATTTAACTGCAATCATCGGTTCAAGCTCTGTCTGTGGTATTGTAAGTAATAGACAGGCTTTTGTTTATTTCTTCTGTGTGGAACTTGTAAACATCTTTTCGGTTCGGTTTGAGCCGATCAGATTGGGTTTAAAATTACTTTCTAGTCCTTTAGAGTGCGGTTCCTGGTTCTTATCGGTTCTAAAAAAACAGATTTTATTACGGTTTTTCCACAACCCATGACACGGTTGGGAACCGATAAGAGAGTCTTGCTTGGCGGATTGCCATTAACGGGCAAGTTTTGGTAAGGCTGGCACTATGTCTGAGAAACCCAAAAGAAAACCGACCCACTGGGTTTCAGCACTGTGGCCTCTGTGGGAAGCTGCTTAAAGGCTGACCCACACACCACTTATGTATATTGTCTGGGGTTTGACCACCCAGTGCAGACTGCCAGATTTGTAAGAATTTTCCTGCTGCCACCGTGGAAAAGAGAGTTGGTAGGCTCAGGGAAAGGGAAGCCAAAAGTCTGCTGACCCGATGACCAGCCCGGTTTGGTTCCAACCAAACTGAGGGAGTGCCCTCTGACCAGGGCGATACTCAGGCAAACGATAGTCAGCCTCTGAGGAGCCAGTTCAACTAAAAGGACTAGAAAGTCAGCTAGTCTGGGCCAAAAGTTCTTTCTCCAACACTGAGGAAATAGCCAAAGCTATTCAAATTGTCCAGTCTCTTTCCCAGTTCCGTCCAAACCGACAACATTAGGGAAGGCCGAGTTCGGACGGTTCCCCGGTTCAAGATTATGATTTTGAGGATTTTTATGAACCGGAGGAAGGGAGGAGGGGTATGAGGAGAGTGAGTGTGATTTGAAAGTCTGGATGTGCCCATTGAACTGGACATCTCTCCAGACAGACCTCAGGGGTGTCCCTTCCAGGCTATCTGAGTCCCCTTCTCATTTTTGTTTTACAAGAAAGTTGTTGAGACTCTGCAACTCCCTGTTGAGGAAGCTGTTGATGATCAAGAAGAGCCTGATTTTGTGGAAATGATGGATATTCCGGAGTCTAGGAGACTGTCTATTCCCTTGCACAAATCTTTTAGGAAACAGACAGTAAAAATTTGAAAACTCCTCATTCTATCCTCCTGTGGATAAAAGGATGGACAAGAGGTATGGTTTATCAGGCTCTGATACAGAGTTCCTTTCCCAGCAGTGCAGCCATGTGGGGTAGTGCAGGCTACAGCCTGTGACAAGGCTAATATTCCTCTAGCTTCTCACCCTCCTGAAAAGGATTCCAGGAGGATGGATGCCATGGCAAAGAAACAGTACATGGCAGCATCTTTGGACTCAGACAGGCAAATTATATGGCTTACGCAGCTAGGTACCAGAAATCCAGATGGGATACTGTCCTGGCTCTAGTAAAACAGGCCCTGACCAGCTTGCCAGGGAGCTGGAGCAGGTGGCTGCGGATGGTATTGAGACATCCAAGGTGCAGTTTCTTGCTGCAGTAGACTCTAATGATGTTTCATCAAGAGTCATGGCTACATCTGTGTCTCTTCACGAGAATGGCCTGGCTCAGATGTATTGCCCTCGTCACAGGATACTCAGTCTAAGGCTATGGAGTTTTTGTTGTGGGCAATTTCGTTTGGGGAGCAGACAGAGAATTATATGAAGAAATTGGATGAGTATAGGACCACCCATAGGAGTGCATAGGCCAAAGAAAGGCAAGCCACCCCCAAAGGCAGTATGTCAGGGGCAGGGGCAGGCCTTTCATAGGCCTTTTACCAAGCCCAGGCCTCCTCTTCTGCTTATGCCCAGAGGGGTTCTTTAGAGGAAGGCAGAAGGGGTTCTAGTAAGCCTGCTTCTACCCTCAACCCAAAGCCCCTGCAAAACAGGCTCCTGATGGGGTGGCCAGGGCCGATTCTCCACTACCGGTAGGGGGCAGGCTGGCTTATTTTGTCCAGGACTGGAAGTCTTTAACATCAGACAAATGGGTCCTGGAAGTAGTAAGCCAGGGACTGGTTCTCAGCTTCAGAAAATTTCCAAGATGAGAGCCAGGTCTTTCCACCTGCAAACCCATCAGAGGCACTTGCCCTGGAAGCAGAAGTTTCTTCCTCCTGGCTCTCAGAGCTGTGGAAAGGGTGCCTCATACACTAGGGCAAAGGGTTGTACTCCAGGTACTTCCTTACCCCAAAAAAGACAGGAGAATGGCGCCCATCCTGGATCTCAGGTATCTAAACAAGCACCTTTTAAAACCAAAGTTCAAAATGATGACTCTGGAAATTATTTTACCTCTCTAAGGCCAGGGATTGGCTAGCGCCCCTGGACCTCAAGGATGCTTACTTCCATGTTCTCATCAGAAGCTCCCATCGAAAGTACCTCAGATTCAAACTGCCCTCAGGCCATTACTAGTTCAGAGCAATGCCCTTGGCCTCACCTCAGCCCCGAGGTGTTCACAAAATGCCTGGCAGTAGCAGTTGCTCATTTAAGAAGGCAAAAGATTGCCATCTTTCCTTATATGGACGACTGGCTCATTGTAGGCCAGTCTCCAGAACAGGTCAAACTACACTTACAAGTAACCCAGCAACTGTTGACATCCCTAGGTTTCCTTCTCAATCTTCCAAAGTCAGTTCTGGAGCCTTCCAGCTTCTCACCTTCATAGGCGAGAACTGAACACAAAAGAAGCCAGAGCCTTCCTCCTCTGGAAAGAGCAAGGACCTTGGTCTCTCTGGCCTCTTTCTTTCACCCTGCAGGTCTCTCGACCAGCAAGGCATTTTCTACAGCTCCTGGGGCACATGGCTGCTTCTACAGCAGTAGTGCAGGGAGCAAGATTTCAGATGAGGGACGTCCAGTTCCATTTGAGAACCTTTTGGTCTAAAAGGACAGATCCTCTAACCAAGTTGATCCCAGTGACTCGAACCCTGATCCAGGCCTTCAGTGGTGGCAGGATCAGACAATCTGAGACAGGGGTTCCCTTCACTCCCCAGTCTCACTCCTTGACCCTTAATACGGATGCATCCCTCTTGGGGTGGGAGTCACATGGGCGACCTTTCCACCCAAGGGCTGTGGTCCCTCAGGAATCTCTGCTCCACATCAGTTTGCTGGAACTCAGAGCAGTTTTCTAGCACTCCAGGTTGTTTCCACATCTGTTCAGAACAAGGTTGTTCAGATCAGAACAGACAATACCACTACAATGTGGTACATCAGCAAGCAAGGGCACTCGGTCTATGGCCTTGTGCATCCAATGAAAGTTGTGGTCTCTGGTTTATTCTCTGAACGCCTCCCTCACGGGTTGTTCACTCTCCCAGGCAAGGACAATGTCCTAGCGGATGCTCTCAGCAGGATTTCCCAGTGCCATCACGAATGGGCACTGGATCCCCTAGTACTGAGGTAGTATTTGCCAGGTGGGGCACCCCAGATAGATCTCTTTGCAGCCCCAGACAATCACCAACTTCCCTTTTTGCTGCAGACCCCAGTGTTGGGCTCAGTCCCTCTGGATGCCTTCCTACTCAGTTGGGAAGGGAAGTTTCTTATGCTTTTCCCCCTTCCCCTCCTTTCAAGGTGCTAGTCAGAATCAGATCTCAACCCTGCAAGATGATCCTGATTGCTCCAGATTGGGCCAGGCAGCCCTGGTACCCCTCCTCATGTCCTTAGCAGTCCACCTTCCCTGTGTCTTCCCAGGAATCACAACCTGTTAACCTGTGCCCAGGGGAGAGTTTGGTATCCGAACCTCAAATCTCTCAATCTCAAGGCATGGCTCTTGAAGAGTTAGAGTTTATGTCCCACACCTTTCCCAAGGTGTATTGATATATTGAAGGCCTCTAGGAAGCCTTCCACCAGGGCTACTTATAATTCAAAATGGAAAAGATTTTCCATATGGTGTGCTGGTATGCATATTTCCCCAGAATCTGCTGGCGGCCCAAGATCCTGGATTATTTGGCATTTGAATTCCTTGGGCCTGAGACCAGCTACTCTAAAAGTGCACTTGGCAGCTGTGTCTGTCTTCTTATCAGCAGGTAAGCCCTCTTCTTTTCAGCTCACCCTGTGTTCTCCAAGTTTTTTAAAGAGTTGCTTCACACCAACCCTCCATTCAGGGCCCCTGCCCCTGCTTGGGATCTTAATATTTGCATTGCTCAGCTTATGCAACCCTTTTGAGCCATTGTCTTCAGCAGAGCTTAAGTACTTGACTTGGAAAACTGTGTTTCTGGTAGCCATCACCTCTGCCAGGCGCATAAGTGAGCTACAAGCATTGTCAGTGGAGCCTGATTTTATCTCCTTTCATAGAGATAAGGTGGTCCTTGGGACTAACAGGAAGTTTTTGCCTAAGGTGGTTTCAGACTTCCACCTTAATCAATCCATGTCTCTTCCTGTGTATCACTGACCATTCCTCCTCTGGTGAGAGGAGATTGCACAGTTTAGATGTCAAAGAGCCCTTAGTTACTATATAGAATGTACCAAGGGTCACAGGTTCGAATCCTCCAATTGTTCCTTACTTATGGTGAGGTTGGTAAAGGAAACCTGCCACTAAAAGATCCATAGCCAGGTGGATTGTCTCTTGTATCCAATTCTGTTATGAAAACTGGGTAAGGTTCCTCCTTCAGGCCTGAGGGCTCACTCTACCAGAGGTACAGCTGCGCCTCTGGCTGCTACCAGGGACATCCCTATCCTAGAGATATGTCAAGCAGCTACCTGGAAAACAGTTCACACTTTTACTAAGCATTACTCCTGGATATCCAGGCTAGGAGTGATGCTCAATTTGTCACAGCTGTGCTTCAGAGCCTATTTCCCAAGTAGGTTCTGCTCCTCCTCCATGGAGGTACTGCTGTGTGTTCAGATATAATCATAATATAGCAAGACTTCATGTTGTTTGAAGAAAAATTACTCACCTTAGTAATGTTGTTTCTTCTAATGGAGTCTTGCTATATTATGACCTCCCCCAGCCTGCCCCTCTCAGAACCTTTTTGGGGATGTGGGTGGGCAGTGCAATGTTGGCACTTCATAGATGCCCACTTTATTTTCACCCTTCTTTGGGTGCTTAGGTGTTATGCTTATTTTTCCTTTCTTGAATCCCGACTTGAGTCTTTGTTTTGGGATCAAGATCAAGAATGTGTTTTTGTAGTTAGTAGCCAGTGGCTAGTGTAGGTTTACAGGTTCCACACAGAACCTTAGTGAGTTTTTGCTCGTAAAGATCTGACAGTTTAAGTTTGAGCTTCAACAGACAGAGTGTTCAACCGAGCTCGTGCTTCAAGATTCCATGCCCTGCATGGAAAGTTAACTCTTTCATCTCCGGAACAGTTCTAACCTGGGGTTATACTGCATATGTCATAATATATAAGACTCCATTAGAAGAAACAACATTACTAAGGTGATAATATTTTCTTCCGGCTCTTATTGGTTCTAAAAAACGGATTTCATTACGTTTTTTCCACAACCCATGACATGGTTGGGAACTGATAAGGAGTCCTGTTTACGGATTGCCATAAATGGGCAAGTTTTGGATAGGCTGGCACTATGTCTGAGAAATCCAAAAGAAAAACTGGCCCACTGGGTTTCAACACTGTAGTGTTTG
The DNA here is from genome assembly GCA_016271365.2 of Neoceratodus forsteri. Taxonomy (NCBI): domain Eukaryota; kingdom Metazoa; phylum Chordata; order Ceratodontiformes; family Ceratodontidae; genus Neoceratodus; species Neoceratodus forsteri. The sequence goes on from CM028129.1 coordinate 521,901,739, forward strand.
TGGGGAAGCCTTTGCCAAGGCTGACCCCCACACCACTTGTGTTTATTGTCTGGGGTTTGACCACCTCAATGCAGACTGCCAGATTTATAAAAGTTTTCCTGCAGCTACCCTGGATAAAAGAGTTGGTAGCCTCAGGAAAGGGAGGCCAAAAGTCCGCTGAACCGGGAGTGCCCTCTGACCAGGGCGAGACTTCCTCAGGCAAAAGGAGATCCGACTCAGAGGAGTTGGTTCCAGCAAAGAGAACTAGAAAATCAGCTGGTGTGAGCCAAAACTTTCCTCTCCAACTGCTGAAGAAATAGCTAAAGCAATTAAAATTGTTCAGTCACTCTCCTGGTTCCGACCGAACCGCACCATCAGGTAAGCATACGGTTCGGTCGGTTCCACTGTTCAAGAGTATGATTTAGAGGAATTTTATGAACCAGAGGAGGGGAAGAGGATTATGAGGAGAGTGAATGTGGATTTGAAAGTCTGGATGTGCCCATTGAACCAAACATCTCTCCAGACAGACCTTCAGGAGTGTCTACCCCTAGGCTTCTGAGTCCCTTCTCATGTTATGTTTTGTAAAAGTGGTTGAAACCTCCAGCTCCCTATGGAGGAAGCTGTGGATGATCCAGAAGAGCCTGATAATGTAGAAATGATGGATATCCCAGAGTCTAGGGACTGTCTATTCCTCTGCATAAATCTTTTGGAAACAGAAGTAAAATTCTAAAACTCCTCACACTATACCTCCTGTTGATAAAAGAATGGACAAAGGTATATATTATCAGGCTCTGATACGGAGTTCCTTACACAACAATGCAGCCATGTGGGGTTGTGCAGGCTGCAGCCTGTGACAAGGCAAATATTCCCTTGGCCTCACACCCCCTGACAAGGACTCCAGAAGGGTTGATGCCATGGCAAAGAAAAGTACATGGCAGCATCCTTGGGACTCAGACAGGCAAATTATATGGCTTATGTGGCTAGATACCAGAAATCCAGATGGGATACTATTTTGGCTCTAGCAAAGCAGGTCCCTGCCAGCTTGTCAAGGAGCTGGAGCAGGTGGCGCTGATGGTATTGAGGCATCTAAAGTGCAATTCCATGCTGCAGTGGACTCTAATGATGTGTCATCTAGAGTCATGGCTACATCCGTGGCTCTCCGTAGAATGGCTTGGCTCAGATGTACTAGCTTGTCACAGGATACTCAGACTAAGGCCATGGATTTTCCTGTTGTGGGCAACTCTCTGTTTGTGGAGCAAACAGAGAATTACATGAAGAAAATGGATGAATATAGGACCACCTATAGGAGTGCACAGGCCAAGGAAAGGCAGGCCACTCCTCAAGGCAGCCCTCTCAGGGGCAGGGGCAGGCCTTTTCATAGGCCTTTTACCAAGCCAGGCCTTCTCTTCAGCTTATGCACAGAGGGATTCTTTAGAGGGAGGCAGACGGGGTGCAAGCAGACCTGCCTCCACCCCTCAGCCTAAAGCCCTGCCAAGCAGGCACCATGATGGGGTGCCCAGGGCCGATTCTCCGCTACCTGTAGGGGCAGGCTGGCTTACTTTGTCCAGGACTGGGAGTCTCTAACATCAGATAAGTGGGTCCTGGAAGTAGTAAGCCAGGGACTGGTTCTCAGCTTCAGAAAATTTCCAAAGATGAGAACCAGATCCTTTCCACCTGCAAATCCAAAAGAGGCTCTTGCCCTAGAAGCAGAAGTCTCTACCTTCCTGGCTCTCAGAGCTGTGGAAAGGTTCCACCCCTATACCAGGGCAAAGGATTGCACTCCAGGTACTTCCTTACCCCAAAAAGACAGGAGAATGGCGGCCCATCCTGGATCTCAGGTGCCTAAACAAGCACCTTTAAAACCAAAATTCAAAATGGTGACTCTGGGAATTATTCTACCCTCTTTAAGGCCAGGGGACTGGTTAGTGTCCCTGGACCTCAAGGATGCCTATTTTCATATTCTCATCAGAATCTCCCATCGAAAGTACCTCAGATTCGAACTGCCCTCAGGCCATTACCAGTTCAGAGCAATGCCCTTCGGCCTCACATCTCCCCAAGGGTATTCACAAAATGCCTGGCAGTAGCAGTTGCCCATTTAAGAAGGCAAAAATTGCCATCTTTCCTTACCTGGACGACTGGCTCATAGTAGGCCAGTTTCAGACCAAGTCAGGTTACATCTTCAGGTAACTCAGCAACTGCTAACTTCTCTAGGTTTCCTCTCAGTCTTCCAAAGTCAGTCATAGAACCTGTCCAGCTTCTCACCTTCATAGGTGTAGAACTGAACACAAAAGCCAGAGCCTTCCTTCCCTGGAAAGAGCAAGGACCCTGATTTCTCTGGCTTCCTCCTTCACCCTGCAGGTCTCTCGACCAGCAAGGCATTTCTCCAGCTCCTGGGACACATGGCTGCTTCGACAGCAGTTGTACAGGGAGCCAGATTTCAGATGAGGGACATTCAGTTCCATTTGAGAGCCTTTGTCTCAAAGGAGGGACCCTCTAACCAAATTAATCCCAGTGACTCGAACCCTGATCCAAGCCCTTCAGTGGTGGCAGGACCAGGGCAGTTTGAGACAGGGGTCCCTTCACCCCTCAGTCTCACTCCTTAATCCTTTCTACAGATGCATCCCTCTTGGGGTGGGGAGCTCACATGGGCAACCTCACTACCCAGGGATTGTGGTCCCTCAGGAATCTCTGCTCCACATCAATCTGTTGGAACTCAGAGCAGTTTTCTAGCACTTCAAGTTTTTTCCAAATCTGTTCAGAACAAAGTTATTCAGGTCAGAACAGACAATACCACCACAATGTGAGTACGTCCAACAAGCAAGGGGCACTCGGTCTATGGCCTTGTGCAACAAGCAATGAAGTTGTGGTCTCTGGCTTACTCTCTGAACGCTTCCCTTGTTGCAGTTTACCTCCCAGGCAAGGACAATGTCCTGGCAGATGCTCTTAGCAGGATTTCCCAGGGCCACCACGAATGGGCTCTGGATCCCCTAGTACTGGAGGTGGTATTTGCCAGATGGGGCACACCCAGATAGATCTTTTGCAGCCCCAGACAGTCACCAACTTCCCCTTCTTTGTTGCAGGCGCCCAGTGTTGGGCTCAGTCCCCTGGATGCCTTCCTTCTCAGTTGGGAATGGAAGTTTCTCTCGCCTTTCCCCTTCCCTCTCCTGTTCAAAGTGCTAGTCAAAATCAGATCTCAACCCTGCAAGATGATCCTGATTGCTCCAGACTGGGCCAGACAGCCCTGGTACCCATTCCTTATATCCTTAGCAGTCCACTTTCCCTGTGTCTTCCCAGGGATCACAATCTGTTATTCTGTGCTCAGGGGAGAGTTTGGTACCTGAACCTCAAATCTCTCGATCTCAAGGCCTGGCTCTTGAAGAGTTAGAGTTTGCTGACCTTCACCTCTCCCAAGGTGTATTGATATCCTGAAGGCTTCTAGGAAGCCTTCCACCAGGGCTACTTATAATTCCAAATGGTAGAGTTTTTCCATATGGTGCTCTGCAAAGCATATTCCTCCAGAATCTGCTGGTTTACCCACGTCCTGGACTATATGGTCCATCTGAATACTTTGGGGCTGAGACCAGCTACCCTAAAAGTGCACCTGGCAGCCGTGTCTGCTTTCTTATCAGCAGGTAAACACTCTTCTTTTCACCTCATCCTGTTTTCTCCAAGTTTTTCAAGGGTTGCTTCACACCAACCCCCATTCAGGGATCCTGCCCCTGTCTGGGATCTTAATATTTGCATTGCCCAGCTTATGCAACCCCTTTGAGCCCTTGTCTTCAGCAGAGCTCACGTACTTGACTTGGAAATCTGTGTTTTTAGTAGCCATCACTTCTGCCAGACGATAAGTGAGTTGCAAGCATTGTCAGTGGAGCCTGATTTTATCTATTTTCACAGAGATGAGGTAGTCCTCAGGACTAACAGAAAGTTCTTGCCTAAGGTGGTTTCAGATATCCACTTTAATCAGTCTGTGTCTCTCTTGTGTACTTCACTGACCATTCCTCCTCTGGCGAGAGGAGGTTGCACAGTTTAGATGTCAAAACATCCCTTAGCTACTACATAGATCATACCAAAGGTCACAGGTTTGACTCCTCCAACTGTTCCTTACTTATGGTGAGGTTGGCAAGGGAAACCTGCCACTAAAAGATCCATTGCTAGGTGGATTGTCTCTTGTATCCAATTCTGCCAAGAAAACTGGGTAAAGTTCTCCCTCAGGCCTGAGGGCTCACTCTACCAGAGGTACAGCTCGTCTCTGGCTGCTGCCAGGGACATTCCTATCCTGGAGATATGTCAAGCAGCTACCTGGAAAACAGTTCACACTTTTACCAAGTATTACTCCCTGGACATCCAGGCTAGGAATGATGCTCGGTTGGGCACAGCTGTGCTTCAGAGCCTATTCCTAAGTAGGTTCTGTCCCTCCTCCATGGAAGTACTGCTGTGTAGTCTGCATATGTCATAATATAGCAAGACTTCATTTGTTTGAAGAAAAATTACTCACCTTAGTAATGTTGTTTCTTCTAATGGAGTCTTGCTATATTATGACCTCCCGCCTGCCCTCTCAGAACCTTTACTTTTGGGATGTGGGTGGGCAAGGCAGTGTTAGCTTAGTTGATGCCCACCTTGTTTTTCACCCTCCTTTTGGGGTGATCTGTGTTGTCTTTGTCATTTTTGGGTCTCCTGACTTGAGTCTTTGTTTTGGCACAAAAATGTGTTTATATAATTAGTAGCCAGTTGGCTAGTGTAGGTTTACAGCTTCCACACAGAGTCTTAGTAAGTTTTGCTTGTAAACATCTGACAGTTTGAGTTTGAAGAACAACAGATAGAGTTTTCAACGAGCTCGAGCTCAGCGTTCCATGCCTTGCATGGAAAGTTAACTCTTTCACCTCCGAAGCAGTTGGAAGGTTGGGACTCGCAGCATATGTCACAATATAGCAAGACTCCATTAGAAGAAACAACATTACTAAGGTGAGTATTTTTTCTTCCAGAATATTTAGCTACATGGTAGTGTACTTTAGAACGCATTAGGAGGTGGTTTTAGAATGCAGCATTGAACCAAGGTATAAGCTGTCAAAGTGGTGCACAATTTTAGAATGTTGGAGGGGACATGTAATCTTGGCATGTGGCAGGGATGTGCCATCTACGCAGTGTGGTGGGACACTCAATCTCAGAATCGACAGGACATACATCAAAGATTTGGTGGGGGCTCGCAATTCTGGAAAATAAGTAAGGATGTACACTGTTGGAATATGGCAGGACATACCATTTTATTTTGAAACTGCTTGTCCTTGCCACATTCGGATTGTATGCTTCCACCACAATCCAACATTGTGCTTCCCAACCATATTCCAAAATAGCATATCCCATACATTACATAATTGCACATCCACACCACATTCCAAAGTTGTGTTTTAATGCTGCATTCTGAAACTGTCACCATCACATTCTAAAACTGTGTCATTACCACATTCTGAAACTGTGCATCATCACCACATTCTGAAACTGCACATCAATGCCACATTCCAAAATTATGCGTCACTGCCACATTCTGAAACTGAGTGTCACCTCCAGATTCTGAAACTGAGTATCACCGCTGCATTCCAAACTGTGCTTCACCACTGCATTCCAAAACTGCATCACTGCCATATTCTGAAATCGTGTGTCACTGCCACATTCAAGTCGTGCACCACCGCCACATTCTGAAGGCATGAATCACTGCCACATTCCAAAGTCGTGTGTCACTGCCACATTCTGAAGGCATGCATCACGCCACATTCCAAACTCATGTGTCACTGCCACATTCCAAAGTCGTGCATCACCGCACATTCAAAGTCATCGTCACCACTGCATTCCAAAATCGTGCATCACCACTGCATTCCAAAGTCGTGCATTACTACCATATTCCAAAGTCATACGTCACCACCTCATTCCATAGTCATGCGTCACCGCCACATTCCAAAGTTGTGCATCACTGCCACATTCCAAAGTCATGCTTCACCGCCACATTCCAAATGTGTGCGTCACTGCCACATTCCTAAGTCATGCATCGGCACCAAATTCCTGAAGTCATGCGTCACCACTGCATTCTTGAGTCATGCGTTACTGCCACATTCTGAAGTTGTGTGTCAGTGCTGCATTCCAGTCGTGCATCATTGCTGCATTCTGGAAGCATGCATCACCACTGCATTCGGAGTTGCACATCGCCGTCACATTCGGACTCGCACGTCACCGCCGCATTCGGAGTCACCGTCACCACTGCATTCCGGACATGCGTCACCCACATTCTGGAGTCACATTTCATCGACATATTCCAGAGTCATATGGCACCAACACATTCTGAAGTCGCGCGGCACTGATACTATCAAAACTGTGTGGCACCACATTCGAAACTGCGCGACTGTGCATCACCACCTCATTCTGAAACTGCATCATCGCCACATTCTGAAACTGTACATTAGCGGCACCACCATATTCATTGCACGTTATCATAATATTCAAAATTGTGTGTCACGCTCCGAAAATGCGTAGTAAGCTACATTCTGAAACTGCATATCACTGCCACATTCTGAAATTGTGCATCATCACCACATTCTGAATGTGTGCGTCATCACCACATTCCAAAACTGTGCATCACCATCACATTATGAAATTTCTGTCACCACCACATTCCAAAACTGAGCATCACTGTCACATTCTGAAATTGTATATCACTGCCACATTCGAAACTGCATGTCTCTTCTACATTCTAAAATTGTACCTGACTGACACATTCTGAAATTGCGTGTAAACTTCCATGCTCCAGAATTGCCTGTCATTATCATATTCTGAAAACTTGCATTCCCACCATATTCTGAAACTGCACATCCCCACCACATTGTGAAGATGAGTGTCATTGCCACATTCAAAATTGCATGTTCAAGTTACATTCTAAAATTATGCATCCCTGCCTCATTGTGAAATTCTATGTGGCTACCAGATTCTGAAACTGCGTCACTGCTACTTTCTGAAATTTCGTGTCCATGCCACATTCTGAAATTGAATGTTGCCGCCACAGTCTGAAATCAAGCATACCAACTACTTTTTGAATTTTGCATCACTACACGACATGCCAAATCAATCCATCCAAGACACATTACAAAATTACATATCCCTACCACCTTCCACAACTGTGTGTCTCCCATATTTCAAAATTGTGTATCTCTGCCACATTCTAAAGCTATATGACTCCACCACATTAAGAATTTTAGCATCCCTCTCACTTTTCAAAATTGTGTGCCCCACCTACTTTCTGAGATTGTGTCATTGCTGCATTCCTCAGTTGCAGTCTGGTGATATTCAAAATCTCATCCCTGCACTATTATAAAATTTGCACATATTCTCACCACAGGAATACTCCAGTATTCCTAACCCTTAAGCCTTTAAGCCAGATCTGCCTGGAGATGGGACGTTATGCTAATGATGGAACACCATTGGCTCGTGCCACTTTTCAGATGCTGCCACCTGTCAGCTGCCCACAATCTAACCCTCAAATTTCACTCTCTGCCTGTCTAGACTAGATGCTCAGAGATCCTCACCTCAACATCTCATCGTGAAACTTATAAAAATATAAGTATTCTTTTTATTTTCATCTGCTGCCCTTATCTTTTGTTTTTAGATAACCGTTAGCTTATTTTAGTTAAATTGTTGATTTTCTTGGTTTCTTCTGCTTTGACATAACGGAGGGAACAGGAATTTTTCAGTCTTAAGCGGAGTTTTGTGACATAAACCCCTTTATTTTAGCATATTTTGTTTAAATAAATGTGTTTTGTATAATTGCTAATACTGGTTACTGAATTGCTAAACCTGGTTCTTTTTCATCGATTCTCGGTTTTGATTGGTTCCTGAACTGACCGCAACCACTGGTTCTAGTTTTACAAAGTTTTAATTTTTATTTGCGGTTGCTGTTTTCTGTTGAACTGACTAAAATGTCAGAAAAACATAACAGAAAGACTAGCGAACCTGGTTTTAAGAACTGTACAGAGTGTGGAGAAGTTTTGCCAAGGCAGATAAGCACACTTTTTGTGGTCTGCCTTAGCTATGATCGATGAAAATCAGATTGTGAAATTTGCAAGACCTTTCCTGAGAAACGCTTGAAAAACATTTGGAAAGGCTTAAAAGAAATTGCCTCCACCTAAGGGTCCCTCTGGCTGTGACGCCAACACCCTCAGTAGCTGTGGGTGAAATCACTACTTCAAACATGAAGTCTTGTTGTATTCTGACTATTTGCAGTTTGCCCCAGCACTTGAACTGCTCCGGAGAGGAAAGAGTTAACTCTATGCCAAAGCACAAAATGTTGAGCTCGAGTTCGGTTTTCAAACCTCTGTCCATGGTACATTCTAATGCAACTGTCAGATTCTTTACCCGCCTACCTGTGAAGACGCTCCAGAGAATTTCTCCTCGCATCTTCGGTTCGGTTAGTTCTTCGGTCGGTTTTATTCTACTGTTCTTATTTTTTCGGTCATCAGATCTCTGTCTACAATACAGTAACTATATTTCAAACAACATGAAGTCTTGCTGTATTCTGACATTATGCAGTTAAGCTCCAGCACTTGAACTGCTCGAGCAGTTCAAGTGCTGGGGCTCTTTTACATAATGTCAAGCTCTAACAAAACTCCATTAGAAGAAACACAATTACTAAGGTGAGTAATTTTTCTTTAGGTAGATAATGGTAGAAATTGTTTTTCTTTGGTTCTTTGCCGGTTGGTCCGTTTGGGAACCGAAAATTACTGTTTAAATTTTGTGGAAGTGTGGTCCGGTAACTTTTGGTTTCAAAAAATGACGTTTTATTCGGTTTTCTAAACAACCCGTGGCATGGTTGAAAAGAAAAGTTTTCTATTACCTGGCATAAAAGCTGTAAAGGGGTAATTTTGGTAGTAAGGCCATGTGTAGAAACCCAAAGAAAACCGGTCCCATTGGGTTTCAACACTCTACTGAGTGTGGGGTGCTTTTGCTAAAGCAGATCCCCACCTTATCTGTGTTCATTGTCTGGGGTTTGACCACCTCAAATCAGACTGCCAAATTTGTGCAAGCTTTCCTAGGCCACTCTAGATAAAAGACTTGATAGGCTGAAGGAAAAGCAGGCCGAAAAATCTGTTGACCTGAGCGGCCAGCCTGGTTCGGTTATGACCGATCCAGAGGAGGTGCTTGCTGACACGGGCAATACCTCCTCGGGCAAAAGGAAATCAGATTCAGAGGATCAGTTCGGCAAAAGAAAAAGAAATCTGCCTGTTGGATCCTTCTCCTCAAATCGCAACCATGGAAGAGATTGCTGAAGCGATAAATATAGTGCATTACGTTCCACTCGGTTCTGACCAGACCGACACCGCCAGGCAGATGATCGGTTCATCAGTTCCAGCTCCTCAGAATTTGAACCAGAGGAGTATTATGAATTGGATTGGGAGAGGGATCCTGAGTATGAAGGTGATGATGAAGATGATTATGAAGGCCTAGATGAGCCAGTGGAGCCTGACATCTCCCCAGACAGGCCTACTAATGTTTCCCTCCCGGACTTCCTGAGTCCCTTTCTAGTTTTATTTTTCTAAAAAGGTGGCAGAGATTGTGGAAGCTGTTGAGAAAGCAGAAGGGATAAAAGAATGGACAAGAAGTACATGTTGTCAGGTTCTGGGATGGAATTCCGGTGCAGGCTGCAGCCTGTGACAAGGCTAACATCCTCTTGGCATCACACCCCAGATAAGGATTCCAGGAACGTGGATGCCATGGCAAAGAAACAGTACTTGGCATCTTCCTTGGGACTCAGACAAGCCTCTTATATGGCTTATGCTGCTAGATGCCAGAAATCTAGGTGGGATACAGTTCTGAAGCTAGTTAAAGTGCCTCTCCCCAGCTAGCCAAGGAGCTGGAGCAGGTGGCTGTGGATGGCATGCCATGGAGGCATCAGGTACAATTCCATGCTTCTGTGGACTCAGTGATGTGCATCAAGAGTCATGGCTACATCTGTCTCCTTGAGGAGATTTGCTTGGCTCGGATGTACTAGCCTCTCTGAGGATACCCAGGCCAAGGCCATGGATTTCCCTGTCACAGATAATTATCTGTTGCCAGACAGACAGAGACATACATGAAGAAGATGGATGAATACAGAACCACCTACAGAGTGCAGTGGCCAAGGAGAAGCAAGCCACTCCTCAAAGCAACGCAGTCTAGGGCTGGTGGGGCAGGCCTTTTCAGAAGCCTTTTCACCAAGCCCAAGCTTCCTCTTCTTTTCAGCAGAGAGGTTTTTAGAGGGAGAGGCAGAAGGAGGATGAGCAGGGCTGCATCCTCTTCTCAGCCTAGGGTCCTACCAAACAGACATCCTGATGTGTCAGACTGGTTTGCCTCCTCTGTTCTTGTGGGGGGCAGGCTGGCTGATTTTTCAGGCTTGAAGTCTGTCACTCGGACAAGTGGGTCCTGGAAGTGGTAAGCCAGGGACTTGCTCTCAGTTTCAAAGATTTCCCAAAATCAGAGCAAGGTCTTTCAAACCTGCCTCCCCAATGGAAACAGTTGCTCTAGAGGTAGAGGTTTCACAGTTGCTGCTCCTAAGGGCTGTGGATCAGGTACTCTAACTCACAGAGGAAAAGGATTGTATTCAAGATACTTCCTTACCCCAAAAGACAGGGAGTGGTGAACCATCCTAGACCTAAGATATCTGAACAAACATATCACAAAACCAAAGTCCAAAATAGTGACTCTGGGAATCATTCTTCCCTGTCTGAGGCCAGGAGACTGGCTAGCCTCCCTGGACCTCAAGGATGCCTATTTCCACATCCCCATCAGGTGCTCCCACAGAAAGTACCTCAGGTTTGAGTTGCCTTCAAGGCACTATCAATTCAGAGCAGTGCCCTTTGGCCTGACATCTGCACCAAGGCTGCACTGGCAGTTGTGGTATCCTTCCTCAGAAGGCAGGGCATTTCAGTGTTTTCTTACCTGAGGCGACTGGCTCATTGTAGGCCAATCATCAGACCAAGTCAAGTCAGTTCTGGCTGATACCCAGAGGCTTCTGGGTTCTCTCGGATTTCTTCTCATCTAGCCAAATCAGTTCTGGAACTTGTTCAGTTTCTCACCTTTATAGGGGTAAAGCTGGACACCCTTCAGGCAAGAACCTTTCTACCTCCTCAAGGGTAAAGGCCCTTATAGATCTGGCTTCTTCTTTCAACCCTTTGGTTTCTCATCTGGCCAGACATTTTCTCCAGCTTCTAGGCCACATGGCAGCTTCAACTGCATTGGTACAAGGAGCCAGATTTCAGATGAGAGGCATTCAGTTCCATCTCAGGTCCTTCTGGTCTCAGAGGAAGTATCCTCTCACCAAACTACTTCCAGTGACCGGACCCTTCTCCAGGCTCTTCAGTGGTGGCTGGAGGAGGATAAGCTCAGGCAGGGTGTCCCATTTCTGCATCGGACACCCTCAGTTGTTCTCACCACAGATGCTTTCCTCCTGGGTTGGGATCCCATCTGTGAGACCTCACTGCACAGGTCACATGGTCTCAACAGGAGTCTATTCTTCATATCAGTCTTTGGAGCTCAGAGCTGTGTTCCTAGCTCTTCAGGCTTTCAGAGTCAGTTCAGGGAAAGTGGTGCAAGTCAGGACAGACACCACCACCACCATATGGTACATAAACAAGCACGGGGCACTCGGTCAGCGGCCTTGTGCACAAGCCATGAAGATATGGTCATTGGCTTACTCCATCCAGACTTCCTTGGTAGCAGTGCATCTTCCAGGGAAGGCAATGTGCTGGCAGACACCCTCAGCAGGATTTCACAAGGTCCACGCATGGGCCTTGAATAAGGACGTCCTTCAGATCATTTTCAAGAGGTGGGCATTCCAGAGTTAGATCTCTTTGCAGCCCTGAACAATCACCAACTTCCTCTGTTCTGTTGCAGACCTCCAGTCCTGGGATCTGTTCCCTAGATGCTCTCCTGTTAAACTGGACAGGCAGGTTCCTTTATGCCTATCCTCCCTTTCCTCTGATCTTCAGAGTACTAATCAAAATCAGGTCTCAGTCCTGCACAGTGATTCTGCTGGCTCCAGACTGGGACAGACAACCTTGGTATCCACTACTATTGTCTCTTTCAGTAACACTTCCTCTGTTTCTGCCCAGGAGGCATGACCTCTATCCTTCTCTCAGGGAGGATTTGGTACCCCAAACTACAGTCTCTCAGACTCAAAGCTTGGCTCTTGAAGAGTTAGAATATGCAGGCTTACACCTTTCTCAATGTGTTCTGGATATTCTCAAAGTTTCAGGAAGCCTTCCACTAGAAAGACTTACAATTCCAAATGGAAAAGATTTATTGTTTGGTGTTCCCAGAGAAATATTCAACCAGATATGGCTGGCAGTGCTACAGTATTAGATTGTTTGGTTCATCTGAAAGCTTAGGCCTCAGGCCTGCTACTCTTAAAGTTCATTTAGCAGCTGTGTCTGCTTTTCTCTCAACAGGAAGGTTCCTTCCCTGGCTTCTTATCCTGTATTTAGTAAGTTCTTCAAGAGTCTGGTTCATATCAACCCTCCTTTAGGGAGCCTACTCCTTCTTTGGACCTGAATATCTGTATTGCACAGCTTATGCAGCCCCTTTCGAACCCTTATCTTCAGCTGAGCTAAAGTACTTGACTTGGAAGACTGTTTTCCTGGTACCAATTGCTTCTGCCAGGAGGATCAGTGAATTGCAGGCATTTCATCTTAACCAGTCTATGACTTTGCCTGTGTTTTCAGTGGCCATTCTTCTTCAGGTGAGAGAAGATTGCACAGTCTGGATGTGAAAGGGCACTTAGCTATTATATAGAGTATACTAAGGGCCACAGGAAAGAGTCTTCCCAGTTGTTGCAAACAACATGAAGTCTTGCTGTATTCTGACTATTACAGTTAGCCCCAGCCTTTAAACTGCCCTGGAGAACAAGGGTTAACTTTCTATGCAGAGCATAGAATGCTGAGCTCGAGCTCGGTTGAGGTCTCTGTCTGCAGCCCTTTGAAATCCAACTGTCAGATTCTTTACTCCACCTCACTGAACAGTCACACGGAGATTCCTCCTTCCGCTTGGTTTGAAAAGTTGGTTAAAGTGTTGGTAGAAGTGTTGGTTTTAAGCCAAATTTGTTCTGCTTAGTCGGTTCAGCCTCCATCTGCGGTACCATGAGTACTAGATAGGTTTTACCTATTTCTGTGTGGAAATTGTAAACTTGTTTGATCAGTTTGGCTGAACCGATCACTTTTAGTGAATTTCTGTCTTTTACTTTAGAGTGTGGTTACGGTCCTTATCGGTTCTAAAAAACGTGTTTTGAACGTTTTTTCCAACACCATGACCGCGGTTAGGAACTGATAAGGAGTCTTGCCTGGCAGTTGCCATATAAAGAGTAAGTTTGGTTAGATTGGCCATGCCTGAGAAACCCAAGAAGAAACCGAGTTCACTGGGTTTCAACACTGCAGTGAGTGTGGGAGGTCTTTGCTAAGGCCAATCCCACACCACCTGTGTTTACTGTCTGGGGTTTGAACACCTCGTACAGACTGCCAAATTTGTAAACATTTTCCTAAATCTACCCTTGAAAAGAAATTAGGTAGACTGACAGAAAAGGAGGCCGAGAAGTCCGCTGACCGGATGGCCAGCCTGGTTAAGTTCTGACCAGACAGAAGAATGCCCTCTGACCAGAGCGATACTTCTTGAGGCAAAGGAGAGCCAATCCTGAGGGGTCAGCTCCTACAAAAGGAAGCACAAAAGAAATCGACTGGTTTTGGATCCAGAGGTTCATGTTCCGACTGCCAAAGAAATAGCCAGAGCGATTCGGATTGTGGAATCGCTCGTCCGGTTCCGACCGATCCAGCACCATCTGGCAGGGGTTCGGTTCGGTCGGTTCCCCAGGTTCAAGATTATACCCTGAAGATTTTTATGAACCGGAGTTTGAGGAGGAGGGAGTTCAAGGATGATGGTGATGATGGTGAAAGTCTGGATGTGCCTGTGGAACGGACATCTCCCCAGACAGACCTTTGGTGTTTCCCTCCTAGGCTTTCTGAGTCCCCTCCCCACTTTCTGTTTTACAGAAAGGTAGCTGAAACCCTCCAGCTTCCTATGGAGAAGCCATGGAGGATCAAGAGAACCTGATTATGTAGAAATGATGGACATCCCAGAGTCCAGGAGACTGTCTATTCCCTCCACAAATCCTTTGGGAAGAAGACACTCAAAATCTTAAAGTCTTCCAATATTGTGCCTCCTGTTGACAGAAGGATGGACAAGAGGTACACACTATCAGCCTCAGATATGAGTTTTTATACTAACAATGCAGCCATGTTGGGTAGTGCAGGCTGCTGCCTGTGACAAGGCAAATATTCCCTTGGCTTCACACCCCCAGAAAAAGACTCCAGGAAGATTGATGCCATGGCAAAAAGCAGTATATGGCATCTTTCTTGGGACTCAGGCAGGCGAACTATATGGCCTATACAGCCAGGTACCAGAAGTCCAGGTGAGACACTGTACTGGCACTGGCTAAACAGGTCTCCCCAAGCTAGCCAAGGAGCTGGAGGAGGTGACTGCTGATGGGATTGAGGCATCAAAAGTACAGTTTCATGCTGTTGTGGACTCCAGTGATGTGTCATCAAGAGTCATGGCTATATCTGTGGCTCTTCGGAGAATGGCTTGGCTCACATGTACTAGCCTCTTACAGGACACCCAGGCTAAGGCCATGGATTTTCCTGTAGTGGGTAATTCTCTGTTTGGGGAGCAGACAGAGAATTACATGAAGAAAATGGACAGTATGGGACCACTTATAGGAGTGCTCAGGCTAAGGAGATGCAGTCAGCTCCCAAAGGCAGCAGTCTAGGGGCAGGGGCAGGCCTTTTCACAAAGCACAGGCCTCTTCTCCCTTTTCACAGAGGGGTTCTTCAGAGGGAGGCAGAAGAGGGATGAGCAGGGCTGCATCCTCCTCAGTCTAAGACCCCTGCCAAGCAGACACCCTGATGGGCCTACCGGGGTTGACTCTCCTATTCCAGTAGGGGCAGGCTGGCTTACTTTGTCCAGGACTTGATGTCTATTACCTCAGACAAGTGGGTCCTGGAAGTAGTATCCAGGGACTGGTTCTCAGCTTCAAAAATTTCTGAAGATGAGAGCCAGATCTTTCCACCTGCAGGTCTCTCAGAAATCCTTGCCCTAGAGGCAGAGGTTTCATCTCTTCTGGCCTTAAGAGCCATAGAGAGAGTTTCTACCTACACTGGGGCAAGGTCTGTACTCCAGGTACTTCCTTACCCCAAAAACAGGGGAGTGTGACCCATCCTAGACCTAAGATACCTGAACAAACATCTTTAAAACCAAAGTTCAAGATGGTAACTCTGGGAATAATTCTTCCCTTTCTAAGGCCAGGAACTGGCTAGCTTCCCTGGACCTCAAAGATGCCTATTTTCACATTCCCATCAGGTGCTCCCACAGAAAGTACTTCAGGTTCGAGTTGCCCTCAGGCCACTATCAGTTCAAAGCAATGCCCTTTGGCCTAACATCAGCCCCAAGGGTTTTCACAAAGTGCCTGGCAGTAGTCATTGCCTTTCTAAGAAGGCAAAGATTTCCATTTTCCATATCTGGATGACTAGCTTATAGTGAGCCAGTCTCCAGACCAAGTCAAGTCAGACCTGCAAGTGACCCAGCAAGTGCTCACTTCTCTAGGGTTTCTTCTCAACCTTCCCAAGTCAGTTCTCGAGCCAGTGCAGCTCCTTCACCTTTATAGGCGCACCTGAATGCTGTCAAAGCAAGAGCCTTTCTTCCCTGGAAAGGGCAAGAGTTCTTATAGAACTGGCTTCTTCCTTGAGCCTTCAGATGTCCCGACCAGCAAGGCATTTCCTTCAGCTCTTGAGCCACATGGCAGCTTCTACAGCAGTGGTCCAAGGGTCAGGATTCCAGATGAGGGACATTCAGTTCCATCTGAGGGCCTTTTCGTCCCAGAGGAAGGATCCCTTACCAAACTGATTCCAGTGACCCTGATCTTAGCCCTTCAGTGGTGACAGGATCAGGATAATTTAGGTAAGAGGTCCCATTTGTCACGCGGTCTCATTCAGTGGTCCTTACCATGGATGCTTCCCTTCTGGGCTGGGGGCCCATCTGGGGGCCCTCACTGCCCAGGGACTGTGGTCCCCTCAGGAATCCCTTCTCCATATCAGTCTCCTAGAACTCAGGGCAGTTTTCTGGCCCTGCAAGCTCTGTCAGTCAGTGCAGAACAAGGTGGTTCAGATCAGAACAGACAGCACCACCATCATGTGGTACATCTACAAGCAGGGAGGCACTCAGTCTATGGCCTTGTGCACAGAAGCCATGAAGTTGTGGTCCTAGCTTATTCCTGCAAACCTCTCTGATAGCAGTCCACCTTCCAGGGAAGGACAATGTTCTAGCAGATGCACTGAGCAGGGCCGTCACAGATGGTCCCTGGACCCTCTGGTGTTGAAGGTGATTTTTTCAAGGTGGGGCACTCCAGAGATAGATCTTTTGCAGCCCCAGACAATCACCAACTTCTTCTCTTTTTGCAGACCCCCAGTCTTGGGTCTCAGTCCTGTGGATGCTCTGATTCTGAACTGGGAAGGAAAATTTATGTATGCCTTCCCTCCCTTTCCTCTACTGTTCAAAGTTTTAGTCAAGATAAGGTCACAACCTTGCAGAGTGATTCTGATTGCTCCAGACTAGGCCAGACAGCCTTGGTACCCCTGTTGCTGTCCCTAGCAGTCCATCTTCCTGTCTCTTCCCAGGAATTACAACCTCTTAACCTCCTCTGAGGGAGGATTTGGTACCCCAATCTTCAGTCTCTCAATCTCAAGGCATGGCTCTTGAAGAGTTAAGTACCTTAGTTGCATCTGTCTCAGGGGTTCTGGATATTCTCAAAGCCTCTCAAAAGCCCATAACTAGAAAAACCTATAACTCCAAATGGAAGAGATTCAGCATTTGGTGTTCCAAAAACATATTTCCCCAGACACTGCTGAATTGCCTACAGTTCTGGAATATATAGTCCATCTTAATGACCTAGGCCTCAGATCAGCGACTCTCAAGGTACACTTGTCAGCTGTTTTTGCTTTTCTGTCAGTGAGGAAGTCTTCCTCACTATCATCTTATCCTGTGTTCTGTAAATTTTTTAAAGGATTGCTTCATACCAGTCCTCTCTGCCCTGCCTGAGACTTAAATGTTTGCATTGCTAAACTTATGCAACCTCCTTTTGAACCTATGTCCTCAGCAGAGCTTAAGTACTTGACTTGGAAAACTGTGTTTTAGTAGCCATTACCTCTGCTCGACATATCAGTGAATTACGAGCCCTGTCAGTGGAACCTGATTTTTATCTTTCATAGGAATAAAGTGGTCCTTAGAACCAATAGGAGGTTCTTGCCCAAAGTGGTTTCAGATTTCCACTTGAATCAATCTGTCTCTTCCTGTCTTCTTCACTGATCATTCTTCTTCAGAAGAGGAGACTAAACAGTTCAGATGTTAAAAGGGCCCTTAGCTACTACATAAAGTGTACCAAGGGTCACAGGTTTGATTCCTCCTTGTTCCCTCACTTATGGAGAAGTGGGAAAGGGCAAACCTGCCACCAAGAGAACTATTGCCAGGTGGATTGTGTCTTGTATACAATTCTGCTATGAGAAACTAGGAAAGATTCCACCTTCAGGCCTGAGGGCTTACTCCACCAGAGGTACAGCTGCTTCCCTGGCTGCTGCCAGGGATATTCCTCTCTTAGAAATTTGTCAAGCAGCCACCTGGAAAACAGTCCATACCTTTACAAAGCATTGCTCTCTGGATATCCAGGCTAGGAGTGATGCTTGGTTTGTACACAGCAGTACTTCAGAGCCTATTCCCAAAGTAGGTTCTGTCTCTCCTCCATGGAGGTACTGCTGGTAGTCTCCAATAGTCAGAATACAGCGAGACTTCATGTTGTTTTAGAAAAATTACTCACCTTAGTAATTATGTTTCTTCTGATGGAGTCTTGCTGTATTCTGACCTCCCTCTGCCTCCCTCTCAGAACCGGTTTTGGGAAGTGGGTGGGCAGGTGCAGTCATACACCTCAGGGTGCTTCTTTTACACCCTCCTCTTTTGGTGGGTGTTTGTTTTATTATTATTCTCATTTGGATTGGTTTTGGTTTGGGGTTTCCTAACTTGAGTCTTTCTTGGGAATTCAAAACTCTTGTTGCCAGTTGGCTAGTAAAAATTTTACAATTTCCACATAGGATAGTTAGTGAGTTTTTTCTGAAGAATCTGTTGGTTGGATTTCAAAGGGCTGCAGACAGAGACCTCAACGAGCTCAAGCTCAGCATTCTATGCTCTGCATAGAAAGTTAACCCTTTGTTCTCGGGGCAATTTAAAGGCTGGGACTAACTGCAATAGTTAGAACAGCAAGACTCCGATAGGAGAAACATAATTACTAAGGTGAGTATTTTTTCTTCTCACTTATGGTGAGGTGGGAAAAGGTAAACCTGCCACAAAAGATCTATTGCCAGGTGGATTGTTTCTTGTATTCAGTTTTGTTACAAAAACTGGGAAAAGACCTCCCTCAAGCTTGAGGCACACTTTCGACCAGAGTGCGGCTGCCTCCTTGGCAGCTGCTAATATATTCCACTATCAGAAATCTGTAAAGCAGCGACCTGGAAAACAGTTAACAAATTCACCAAGCATTATTCATTGGATGCCCGTCTAGAAGTGATGCTAGATTTGGCACAGCAGTACTACAGAGCCTGTTAAAGTAGGTTCTGTAGCCTCTCCTCGGGGAACTGCTTGGTAGTCTGCATATATAGTCAGAATACAGCAAGACTTCATGTTGTTTGAAGAAAAATTACTCACCATAGTAATGTTGTTTCTTCTATAGATGTGCTATATTCTGACCTCCCTCCCTCCTCCCTTTCTTATCTGTGTCAGTCTTCACCATTCATCACTGTTGGGTACTTGGCCAGAGGTCAGGACCCGCAGAACTTTTTTTTTTTTTAGGTAGATGGAGCCAATGCACCATCAGCGCCGCCCTCGAGGCCGATGCACTGCGTGGCCCGCGGGTTGGCCCCTAGGCTGCATCAACTCCACCTGCCTGCCAGTTCTTCGTCTCCCGCCATAGAGGTCACCTCGTAGGACGCTGAGAAGCAAAACTTAAGGCCTGCTTCGCAGTTTCTCGACTCTGTGATTGCAATCCTTGAGTGCGAAGTCGTCGGTTTCTCCTGTCGGTTCTGTTTTGCCATACTCAACGTCCCGGTAAGATCTTTCCATTTTCTATTTTTCTGCGATGTTGAGTTTGTTTTGTTTGTTTTTCCCCGTAGGTCATGTCTCGGTCGGAGGCAAAAACTTCCAGTATGGGTTGGCCCCATGCGATGGTGCCCATGCAGCGCGAAAATATTCCGTCACCCGACCAGCATGATCGTTGTCTTTCATGTCTTGGCCTGCTTCATGACATGGATTCGATGCGATGCCTGTTTCTCCATGGACGCGGGTCATCGAGCAACACACATGGAAAGTGGGGCGAGCTCCGCTGACTTTTGGGGGTTAGTGCACACTCATCGGGCCAAGCCAGCTTTCTCAGCCTTTCCTCTGGGTCCCTTCTCGGTTCTACATGGACCGAGGGAGAGGAGAAACCTCGGCTACTAGTAGCCTGGCCATTACCGAGGCTCCTTCTGTGGCGCAGAGGCCCATCCTGCTCCTTTTGGGCGTGAAGGCTCCCCAGTGTCAGACCCACGGTTTGCAAGGCCTGGATCAGCGTCGACCTCGGCGCCATCAGTCAACACCATTGCGGGCCTCACCACTGTTCACGGCGCCCGTGGGCCCGATGGAGCTGTCGTTAGCACCGACTTGTCACATGGCGCCGTGGCTTCTGTCAGAGCCATTCACGGTGCTGATACTGCTGGCGGCACAGTGGGAGCTACTATGGCGCCGTCTTTGTCTGTGCCTTGCCTCGAGGTTGAGCACAGCACTGTCCTTGGGACTCTGCCATCAGATTCCACCATTGGCACCATCATCAGCACTGTTCTCGGCGCCATGGGCGGGTGTCATCGATTGCCGCCCGATGGTGCTGTCGGTGCTGCCTCTGTCCTCAGCGCTGTTCACGGCGCCACAGAGCCAGGTGGTGCCATCCTCAGTGCCGATGGTGCAATCGGGCCGTCATCAGTGCCGTCTTTGTCCTCGAAGCCGCTCGTGGTGCCGTGGGGCCAGATGGTACCATGGCTGGTCCTGACTCTGGAGCTCCTGTTTGGGCTGGAGCCGTGCCCCTGTGGATTCCACTTCGTGGTGCTGTGGGGGCACTGGCACCAGCTCGGCCCTAACTTTGGTCTCTGGCACCCCTTTCACAAAGATGGCAGTGGGGCCCTCCTACGGTCTGGCACAGGGCCTCGGCCTCTACCTCCTCGGAGGTGGAGTCAGGCTCTGAGTCAGTCGGACAGTCTGACTCTTTGGGGTTGACTGTTGGAGTGGGCAGCCCAATAGTTTCCTCGACAAGCCAGAGTCAGCCCCCTCTTAGTTGGGGTCGGTGGCTACCGAGACTGGGGTCAGAGGTGCTGACCAGTGGGCAGTGGTGCAGGCCATCATTGCTCTGTAGCCTGGTCGTGGTGGGTTCACTGACCCCTCGGCAGTGGTACCCCCAACTGTGGTGTGCTAGGATAAGCTAACTTTGGGGCCATTCAGAATACCTATGGGAGGGAGGGTGCTGTGCCCTGGATAGCTCCTTCGGGTGCTGCCCAGAGCTGTCAGCTACCTAGGTTGGCCCTCTCAAGAAGGAGGGCTCTTTCGGACTCTGAGGGTCAAGGGGCATGGGGTCTGCAGGCGGCCTTTTCGGTGTCCTCCGGGCTCTGAGAGAAGCTGTGGTGCGGATCTCCACTCTTCCTCCTCAGTCTCTTTGAGAGAGCCCCATTCTTTTGAGGTGGGACCATCCTTCTGGACCTATATGGCCCCGGTAGCCTCACGGGGATTTTTCCGGGCACAGCCAAGGCAGTACCGAAATGGTTGTTCAGCTGTTGACTGTGGGGTCTTCTGGGGCACCTTCTTCTGCAGGTGCTCCCAGTCTGCTCCTTAGCCCAGGTGGAGGTCATCCGAATTCTCTTCTCAGCTCTGTCCCATTCCTCTGCCATATTCTCTGCATGCCCAAGCATCCTTGGTCCCTAGCAGGCCTCTGTCCTAGGAACAGTTCAGAGCTGTGGCTACTCAGTTCCCAGCTTACGTTAGGGTGATGGACAGTCAGGTTTTCAACCTCCCCGAGCAGCTGCCCTCTGAACAGCTGGTGCCCTCCAGCATCTCATCCCCTCTTCTGGGGAGAGGAACCTTCTGTCCACACCTCTCCAGCTGCTGATCTTGCTGAGTATCAGCACTTCCTTGTGAGGATGTTGGAGGACTTGCCTCACCCCTGCCACTGTTTGCAATCCTGAGCACTCAGCACACACCTTTCTAGGTGATTTTGGCGAGGCCAGTCTTGTGGTGCTGCCGTGGCCTGCTGCCTTCGGGAGGTGTCATTGCATTCCTGGCAGAGGCCCTTCTCTGGAGTTCCTGCCCTAGGCATCTCAGCCAGAGGTATTATGCCCCCTGGAGTCTCCAGGTTCCATGCCTCATCTGCAGTCTGAATTGGCGCAGTTGGATACTCCTGATGGGCTTCGCACCCTTCACCGTGACCAGCCCCCAGATCAAGACTCCTCAGAATTTGACTTCTGGGGTAGGAGGACTTTCTACCGGCACGATTATAGCTTTCCATTTCTGCACATCAGGCCCACTATGCAGCCTATGACAGGTTCTTGTGGTCAGGCTAGGTCAACTCCTAGCCTCATTTGCCTAATCTGGAGTAAACCAGACAAGCCATTGCACTCTCTGCCGTGGCCTGGAGCTAGCAAGGCACCAGCGAGGCATCCTGTAGTGCCAACAAGTAGCTATCAGGGTCGTAGGGACAGTGATCTGCACTAGGCGGACGGCATGGCTGTGTCTTTCCTGGTGGTCACCCCTGGCCCAGTGTAGGGTGATTAACTCCGCTCACCAGAGAACCTATCTCTTCTCCCGTGAGAGCAAGATGGCGCTTGTTGGGGCAACTACCTTCCTCCTCGGGGGACCCGTCTCACTCTCCTCATTCTCGGGCCTCTCCAGACCCTGAAGGTTCTTCCTCTTAGTGTGTCACCCACTGAGAGTTAAGGGACTTTGTCCCTTAGGTTGTAAAGAACACCCCTTTGGGGGCTCGGCACTCACCCAACAGTGATGAATGGTGAAGATTGACCCAGATAAGATATGAAAATTGTATACGTACGTGTGATCTTTCTATTCATCTTCACCATTCATCACAATCCACCCTCCATCCCCCAGGGCCTCAGTCTCTGGGTCCCCTCCCTCTCTGTGCCTATCCCTTCCTCTTCTCCTTTCTTGTCAGGGTGAGGGTAAAACAGGACACACAGAGGATAATGTTCTGGGGAGAGTGGACAGCATGGGGGCACTCCTTCTCCAGTGCTTTGGCACCACCCCTGTGGGGTGGGAGCTGACAGTTGCCCTCAGTCTTTCCTCCTCTTTGTTTCCGTCCAACTTATTTCTCTTTGTTTATTACAAAAAAAAGTTTTCTTTTTTCACCAATAATCTTTCCTTGAGAGGGTGTTAATTTTCTGTATCCTGTCCTTCTTCCAGAATAAGCGGACTCTGCTTATCTGGAGTGTTTTGCCAGCCATTCTGTGCCTGAATTCTGGCAGAAAGCCTTAGCTACTCCTTGCAGTTCTTATGTAATCTGGAGATGGATCATAGTCTGAGATGTTTAACTCCTCCTCTCCTCCTAAATTCTTTACCCACCCTACCTCCCTCTTCTATTTCTAAGATTGAGGGGCCCTCCCAATCCCTTTACCTTCTGACTTCTTTCTCTTCTGTCCTCTCAGTTGTTATTTCTCCTTTTAGTTTACAGTATATATCTTTTCCTTTTTCTGTCCCTTGGACTTCCTTGTCCCACCCTCCACTCCCTTCCTCTTACCTCTCCGGTGATTCAGAACTGGCAGGCAGGCGGAGTCGGCGCAGCCTAACGGCGCCACCAGGCGCACGCGGTCGCCGCTGAGGTGGCGCCGATGGTGCATCGGCTCCATCTACCTAAAAAAAAAAAAAAAGCTCCTCGGGGTCTGACCGCTGGCAGTACCAACAGTGATGAATGGTGAAGATACACAGAAGATCATAATTACAGTAGGTACGTAATTTTCATTTTTGGGATGTGGGTTGCAAGTACAGTGTTGCACCTCAGAGATGCACATTCTTACCCTCCTGACCAGGTTGGGTATTTCTGATTTATTGTTATTGTTTTGTTATTATCACTATCTGCATAAGGTTCTTCTTGGGTTCTCGACTTGAGTCTTCTGGACCCAGGTTTTTGTTGCCTATGGCCAAAATTTCAAAACAATTTCTATAGCTATTAGTTAGTGTCGTGCTCATAAGAATCTGACAGTTACATTAGAATGTACCAGGGACAGAGGTTTGGAAAACGAGCTCTAGCTCAACGTTCTATATTTTGGCATAGAGTTAACTCTTTTCTCTCCGGAGCAGTTCAAATGCTGGGGCAAACTGCATATAGTCAGAATACAGCAAGACTCCATTAGAAGAAACAACATTACTATGGTGAGTAATTTTTCTTCTACTCTGATATGGGTGGAAAGGTCATTACAAAGGCCTGCTGAACTGGCTAGCTCTTGGTGCCATTAAAAAGACCAAAAGACTAAACACACAGAACCCCTGCTGATCAGTGTTTGGGGACTTCTGGTGTGGCAGGAAATAGCCCTCTCCACTGGTGATTGCTCAAGCTTTTAAGGTCTTGCAGGCCTTACAGGGGATGCTGCCTGCTGGACGGCAGTCAGCAGTTCAGACCCTGCTAAATCTACCCAATCTTCTCCACATGATGATAGGAAGACTATGGGGGTTTGAGGAAGAAGATGAGGAAAGCCTATAGAGCCTAAAGTCTCTCCTGAATAGGAGTTTGGCTCACTGAGGATTATTCATCCCATTTTACATTTGTCCGAAAAATAATAGATGCTCTGGACATCACTACCACTGAGGTTATAGAAAATGAAGAGAAAGCAGAATATCTAGAAATGATGGGGTTAACAGCCACTAAAAGCTACTGTTCCGTGAATAAATTCTTTAAAAGGACATATTCAAAATCCTCCAGGCACCTGGGTCTGTCCCCCTATGGACAAAAGGCTGAACAAAAGTATCAGTTGGATAGGGAAGGGCTGAATTCTTATTCTCCACCCTGACCACCCAGGGGTGGTACAAGCTGCAGCCTGTGACAAGGCAAATGTGCCTCTGGCACCTCACCCCCTGAAAAGATTCCAGAAAGATTAATAGTATGGCCAAAAGGGCTACTGGTCAGCGTCTTTGGCCATCAGACAAACTAATTTCCAGGCTTATGCAGCACAGTATGAAAATCTCTCTGGCAATCTGTCATGGTTATGGCAGATAAAGCTCACTCTGGTCTTTCAGCTGACCTAGCTGAGACTGCCAGATCTGGCTTAGAAGCAGCCAAATACCAATTTCAGATGGCAGCAGACACCAGTGACACTGCTGCCAGGTGGATGGCTAATGCCATTGCTCAGAGAAGGTTTATCTGGTTTACTCAAGATATGCAGAGCAAGGCTCTAGATTTTCTGTTGAGGGCAATTCCTCTTTGGAACACATATAGAGGCATATATGAAAAAGGTGGATGAGTACAAGGCCACCTACAGAAGCATTTTGCCAAGGAAAGGGCTTCCCTATCCACTAGACCTTATGGAAGGGAGGCAGGGGCAGACAATTTCACACAAGGCTTTTTATCAGGCCATGGCCCATACCCCAAGTTTAATAGTACCAACAGCAAGGGTACTTCAGGGGCAGGGGCAGAAGGGGTTCCAGGTGTGGTTCCCAGTCTCAGCCTCAGGCAAAGCAAGACCCTGACATGCTTTCCCATGCAATCTCCCCACTACCAGTAGGGCATAGACTGACTCACTATTTCAAGCTTGGAAACCACAGAAAAGTGGGTCATGGAAGTAGTGAGTCAGGGTTTGTCCCTAAGCTTCAAATCCTTCCTTCTCTAAGAACCAGAGTGTTCAAGCCTGCTTCCAATGCAGAAAGAAAACTTCTGGAAAGGAGGTACAGGTGGAACCTGTGCCCCAACAAAGGGAAAGGGTTTTTATTCAAGATACCTCCTCACAGCAAAGAAAAAACAGTGAATGGCGGCCTAGCCTAGACCTAAGGTTGTTAAACAGGCACTTACTAGATCCAAGGTTCAAAATGGTAACCTTGTCACCGATTCTGCCTGCTCTCCAAAAGGAGATTGGCTGGCATATCTGGACCTAAAAGATGCTTACTTCCACATCCCCATAAGAGGGTCTCACAGAAAGTACCTCAGGTTCAGACTCCCTTCAGGTCATTACTAGTTTTCAGCAGTGCCTGGCAGTGGTTCAAACAACATGAAGTCTTGCTGTAGTCTGACTATATGCAGTTAGCCCCAGCACTTGAACTGCTCCAGAGAGGAAAGAGTTAACTCTATGCCAAGGCATAGAATGTTGAGCTCGAGCTCGATTTTCAAACCTCTGTCCCAGGTACTCTTCAGTGTAACCGTCAGATTCTTTACTCTGCCTTACGGTGAAGTCGTTCTGGAGATTCTCTCCTTCACTTGGTTTGGTTTTGGTAAATCGTTGGTTTAATAAACCGCTTCATTATTGTTTTGGTCTTTTACATCTCTGTCCCAGTATAGTAAGTGTATTAGTAGGTAGTAGTGTGGTTTGTAAAGAATTGTTTTTGTTTTTGGTTTCTTCCGGTCGGTCTGGTTGGGAACCGAAGCGATTTGTTGTTCTGTTTTTACAGGTGTTTTAGTGTGGTTCAAACAACATGAAGTCTTGCTTTATTATATGGTATGCAGTGAGTCCCAACCTTGAACTGCTCTGGAGGTGAAAGGTTAACTTTCCATGCCAGGCATGGAACTTTGAGCTCGAGCTCGGTTGAAAACTCTGTCTGTTGATCTTCAAACTCAAACTGTCAGATTCTTTACTCCGTCTCACTGAACAGTCGCTCCGGAGATTTCTCCTTCTGCTCAGGGTTCATTTTGTCGGTTAAAGTATTATTTTCTCGGTTTTGACTGAATTTAAACGCAACGGTCAGTTCACGCTCTGTCTATGGTATTTGTAAGTACTAGATAGGTTTACATTTACTTTTCTGTGTGGAACTTGTAAGCGGTTTTCGATTTGGTTTGAACTGATCAGGTTGTTTAAAATATATTAATCTGTCTTTTTAGAGTGTGGTTACGGTTCTTATCAGGTCTAAAAAAACGGATTTCATTATGTTTTTTCCATGACCCGTGACACAGTTAGGAACCGATAAGAGTCTTGCTATGGATTGCCATAAATGGGCAAGTTTGGTTAGGACTGGCATTATGTCTGAGAGACCCAAAGAAAAACCGGGCCCACTAGGTTTCAGCACTGCAATGTCTGTGGGAATTCTTTGCTAAGGCTGAATCAACACCACCTGTGTTTATTGTCTGGGGTTTGACCACCTCAATGCAAACTGCCAGATTTGCAAAATTTTCCTGCAGCTACCCTGGAAAGAGAGTTGGTAAGCTCTGGGAAAGAGAAGCTAAAAGTCCGCTGACCCGGATGGCCAGCCGGTTCGGTTGAAACCGAACGGAGAATACCTTCTGACCAGGGCAGGTCGGTTCCAGCAAAAGGACTAGAAAATCAGCTGGTGTGGAGCCAAAACTTCCCTCTCCAACTGCTGAAGAAATAGCCAAAGCAATTAAAATTGTCCAGTCGCTTTCCCGGTTCTGACCGAACCGGCACCATCAAATAGGCGTGTGGTTCGGTCGGTTCCACGGATCAAGCAGGGCTGCAGTAATGGGGGTAAGTGGGAAGTTGTCTGGGGCCCCAAGCTCAGGAGGGGCCCTCCTGAGGAGCTGGCATTACCTCTGTCATTAGCTGGTTTGGGAAATGGGGCCCATTCCAGGTGACTTGTCTGGGGTCCCAGGATCTATAGCTGCAGCCCTGGGTTCAGTGTATGATTTAGAGGAATTTTATGAACCGGAGGAGGGAAAAGGAATATGAGGAGAGTGAATGTGATTTGAAAGTCTGGATGTGCCCACTGAACGGACATCTCCCGAGACAGACCTTTGGGAGTGTCTCCTCCTAGACTTTCTGAGTCCCTTCTCATTTTATGTTTTATAAAAGTGGCTGAAACCCTCCAGCTCCCTATGGAGGAAGCTGTGGATGATCAAGAGGAGCCTGACTATGTGGAAATGATGGATATCCCAGAGTTTAGGAGACTGTCTATTCCTTTGCATAAATCTTTTGGGAAACAGACAGTAACAATTCTAAAACTCCTCACACTATACCTCCTGTGGTTAAGAGAATGGACAAGAGGTACACATTGTCAGGCTCTGATACGGAGTTCCTTACACAACAATGCAGCCACGTTGGGGTAGTGCAGGCTGCAGCCTGTGACAAGGCAAATATTCCCTTGGCTTCACCCCACTGACAAGGACTCAGGATGATTGATGCCATGGCAAAGAAACAGTACAGCAGCATCCTTGGGACTCAGACAGGCAAATTCTATGGCTTATGTTGTTAGATACCAGAAATCCAGATGGGATACTGTTATGGCTCTAGTAAAGCAGGTCCTGGCCAGCTTGCCAGGAGCTGGAGCAGGTGGTTGCTGATGGTATTGAGGCATCTAAGGTGCAATTTCATGCTGCAGTGGACTCTAATGATGTGTCATCAAGAGTCATGGCTACATCTGGGGCTCTTCGGAATGGCTTGGCTCAGATGTACTAGCCTGTCACAGGATACCCAGACTAAGGCCATGGATTTTCCTGTTGTGGGTAATTCTCTGTTTGGGGAGCAGACAGAGAATTACATGAAGAAAATGGATGAGTATAGGACCACCTAGAGGGTGCACAGGCCAAAGAAAGGCAGGCAACTCCTCAAGGCAGCCTTCAGGGGCAGGGGCAGGCCTTTTCATAGGCCTTTTACCAAGCCCATGCCTCCTCTTCAGCTTATGCCCAGAGGGGTTCTTTAGAGGGAGGGCAGGCGGGGTACAAGCAGGCCTGCTTCCACCCCTCAGCCTAAAGCCCCTGCCAAGCAGGCATCCTGATGGGGTGGCCAGGGCCGATTCTCCACTACCTGTAGGGGCAGGCTGGCTGACTTTGTCCAGGACTGGAAGTCTCTAACATCAGACAAGTGGGTCCTGGAGTAGTAAGCCAGGGACTGGTTCTCAGCTTCAAAAATTCCCAAAGATAAGAACCAGATCCTTTCCACCTGCAAATCCATCAGAGGCACTTGCCCTAGAGGCAGAAGTCTCTACCCTGCTGGCTCTCAGAGCTGTGGAAAGGGTTCCACCCTACACCAGGGCAAAGGATTGTACTCCAGGTACTTCCTTACCCCAAAAAGACAGGAGAATGGTGGCCCATCCTGGATCTCAGATATCTAAACAAGCACCTTTTAAAACCAAAATTCAAAATGGTGACTCTGGGAATTATTTACCCTCTCTAAGGCCAGGGGACTGGCTAGCGTCCCTGGACCTCAAGGATGCTACTTCCATATTCTCATCAGAAGCTCCCATCGAAAGTACCTCAGGTTCGAGCTGCCCTCAGGCCATTACCAGTTCAGAGCAATGCCCTTTGGCCTCACCTCTGCTCCAAGGGTATTCACAAAATGCCTGGCAGTAGCAGTTGCCTACCTAAGAAGGCAAAAATTGCCATCATTCCTTACCTGGACGACTGGCTCATAGTAGGCCAGTCTCCAGACCAAGTCAAGTTACGTCTTCAGATAACTCAGCAACTGCTTACCTCTCTAGGTTTCCTTCTCAATTTTTCAAAGTGAGTTCAAGAGCCTGTCCAGCTTCTCACCTTCATAGGCGCAGAACTGAACACAGAGGAAGCTAGAGCCTTCCTTCCTTTGGACAGTGCAAGGACCGTGGTCTCTCTGGCCTCCTCATTCACCTTGCAGGTCTCTCGACCAGCAAGGCATTTTCTGCAGCTCCTGGGACACATAGCTGCTTCTACAGCAGTAGTGCAAGGAGACAGATTTCAGATGAGGGACATTCAGTTCCATTTGAGAGCCTTTTGGTCTCAAAGAAAGGACCCTCTAACCAAGTTGATCCCAGTAACTCAAACCCTGATCCAAGACCTACAGTGGTAGTAGGATCAGAACAACCTGAGACAAGAGGTTCCATTTGTCACTCAGTCTCACTCTTTAATCCTTACTACAGATGCATCCCTCTTGGGGTGGGGTGCTCACATGGGCGACCTCACTACCAGGGACTGTGGTCCCCTCAGGAATCTCTGCTCCACATCAACCTGTTGGAGCTCAGAGCAGTTTTCAAACAACATGAAGTCTTGCTATATTATGACATATGCAGTGAGTCCCAACCTTCAAACTGCTCCGGAGGTGAAAGAGTTAACTTTCCATGCCAGGCATGGAACTTTGAGCTCGAGTTCGGTTGAAAACTCTGTCTGTTGTTCTTCAAACTCAAACTGTCAGATTCTTTACTCCGCCTCACTGAACAGTCGCCCGGATATTTCTCCTTCTGCTCGGTTAAAGTATTAATTTTTCGGTTTTTAACCAAATTTAAACCGCAACCGTCGGTTCAAGCTCTGTCTGTGGTATTTGTAAGTACTAGATAGGTTTTACATTTACTTTCTGTGTGGAACTTGTAAACGGTTTTATCGGTTCGGTTTGAACTGATCAGGTTGTTTTAAATACATTATCTGTCTTTAGAAGTGCGGTTCCGGTTCTTATCGGTTCTAAAAAAGCGGATTTCATTCGTTTTTTCCGACCAGTGACACGGTTGGGAACCGATAAGAGAGTCTTGCTTGGCGGATTGCCATAAATGGGCAAGTTTTGGTTAGGCTGGCACTATGTCTGAGAAACCCAAAAGAAAACCGGCCCACTGGGTTTCAACACTGCAGTGTCTGTGGGGAAGTCTTTGCTAAGGCTGACCCCCACCACCTGTGTTTATTGTCTGGGTTTGACCACCTCAATGCAGACTGCCAGGTTTGTAAAAGTTTTCCTGCAGCTACCCTGGAGAAAAGAGTTGGTAGGCTCAGGGAAAGGGAGGCCAAAAGTCCACTGAACCGGATGGCCAGCCGGTTGGTTGAAACCGATCCAGAGGAGTGCCCTCTGACCAGGCGAGACTTCCTCGGGCAAAGAAAAGCCAACTTGGAGAGTCGGTTCCAGCAAAAGGACTAGAAAATCAGCTGGTGTGGGCTAAACTTCCCTCTCCAACCGCTGAAGAAATAGACAAAGCGATTAAAAATTGTCCAGTCGCTTTCCCCGGTTCTGACTGATACGGCACCATCAGGAAAGCGTACGGTTCGATCGATTCCACGGTTCAAGAGTATGATTTAGAGGAATTTTATGAACTGGAGGAGGGAAAAGGAGTATGAGGAGAGTGAATGTGGATTTGAAAGTCTGGATGTGCCCATTGAATTGGACATCTCCCAGACAGACCTTTAGGAGTGCCTCCCCTAGGCTTTCTGAGTCCCTTCTCATTTTATGTTTTATAAAAAGTGGCTGAAACCCTCCAGCTCCCTATGAAGGAAGCTGTGGATGATCAAGAAGAGCCTGACTATGTAGAAATGATGGATATCCCAGTGTCTAGAGACTGTCTATTCCTTTGCATAAATCTTTTGGGAAACAGACAGTAAAATTCTAAAACTCTCACACTATACCTCCTGTGGATAAAAAGAATGGACAAGAGGTACACATTGT
Organism: Neoceratodus forsteri; assembly: GCA_016271365.2. Classification (NCBI taxonomy): domain Eukaryota; kingdom Metazoa; phylum Chordata; order Ceratodontiformes; family Ceratodontidae; genus Neoceratodus; species Neoceratodus forsteri. The sequence continues at coordinate 521,932,389 of CM028129.1, forward strand.
CAGGCTCTGATATGGAGTTTCTTACACAACAATGCAGCCATGTTGGGGTAGTGCAGGCTGCAGCCTGTGACAAGGCGAATATTCCCTTGGCCTCCACCCCCCTGACAAGGACTCCAGGAGGATTGATGCCATGGCAAAGAAACAGTACATGGCAGCATCCTTGGGACTCAGACAGGCAAATTATATGACTTCTGTTGCTAGATACCAGAAATCCAGATGGGACACTGTTATGTGTAACCCCCTGCAAATGGGGTTCCCAAAAGACTTCAGGAGCTTGCTTGAATGCTCCAAGCCTGAATAAGTGTTTGGCGTTTAAGCCATTTATCAGTGAAGTGTTTTAGAGCCTCTGGTACTGTCTCTTTAAGAGCTGTCTGCTTGCAGACATAATTAGTTGTATGGGGACTGTGTGTTTCTTTGATTGAGTACCACTCAAGGTGCTGCCAATTCACTTCATTTTGCAGTCACTAGAGTGCAAAGGAACCTATCTGAAAGATGTAACTGTTTGCCAGAAATTATTTAGAGTAATAATGAAATTACAGTTTGTCTAACCTGCTTTCTTTGCAGTCAGAACTGTGTCTGCTAGTTCCCATTCTAGTTTTGAACTGCTAAACTGGACCAATCAGTGTGGGGTATGCTAGCTCTAAAATGGTGCCTTGGACGAATCAGAACTTGGACTCATAATCTGAGCCAGCCAAAGAGGATTGTATGGGCAGTGACTCTGGGAGATGTAGTTTAGACTTAGTGCCTTTTGGACCAACAGCAGCAGTCTATTGTGAGTGACAGCCAATCCAGTCAAGAACTGGGAGGAACTCAAAGGAAGTGCCGGTTTTTGTCGGTTGGAGTTTCAGTTGAGCTTTGGCAGTGAAGAAGGAAGGAGCCCTGTGCTTTTCAGTGTGCAGTTTTAGTCAAAAACGTGTGTAAGGCCCAGAGTTCCGGTCTGCAGCTTGTTAGGACTGAATCCGTCCTGTGAAAAGAATCAAAGGATCTCTGAAGAGTAGAAACCAGGCTCACCCTGTAGAGACTGGAGGAATTGCTGAAAATTACACTCGGTCTGTCAGGAACTGAATCTGCTGTGTGTTCTCCCGGTATTGTGCAGTAATTGCGATCGGGATACAGATGCAGCCTGCCTGGTATAGTGCTTTCTTTTATATGGATGTGTGAAAGGTTTGTGCACCTCAAGTGAGCCCTGCTGACATTGAAGGACCCTATCTTATTTGGAGGTCGTGAGTACTAATTCAGGGTAGCTCCCTGTTGAATTGCCACATTAAATCCAAATGGAATTACTGTACTGCTGACTGTTTAATTCTCCTTTTCTCTGTGTGAAGGGCCCCTACCAGCTGCCACGGTTTGAACTAGCCACTAGGGCTTGGGTACCCAGGGACAGTAACTGATAGGGATAGGCCTGTGCACAGAGCCATAAATAGAATTATTAGAGTGATAAGCTAATTAACCTGATTTCCCCTGTCCTTGTTATATCCCCTAAATAAATCAGAGCTGCTCGTTTCAGCAAAGTTATACTGCCTGAGTATTTGTCTATGTTAAAGTACTGTACTGTGATTGTTGCACTGTATCTCATTTCACAGGGAGGTCCCAGTGCGGAACCAGACCTGGGGGTAAGTGTATACTGTGAAGGTAATTCTGATATATTGTGTGGGCCACTAGTGGGAAGAAAGGGGGTTGCAGTGTCCCAGAGGGCTGTGACCAAGTTAGTTTAACTATTGCAAACCCTGACCTCTGGGTGGAGGCACCCGCCATTGGATCCAGGCCCCTCAACCTGTTAGTGGCAAATCAGGCAGGGTAGTAGCCCCTGGGATAGCGCCATCTAGGGGTTACATCTTGGAGCTCACCGCTGGGATTGTGTGTCCTCTAGGTGGCCATATTCGAACCACTGTTAAGAAAAAATGGGTACCCGACAAGTGGCTGTGCACGGCTGGTGGAGTGGTGTACTGGGGAGATCGACCCCAAAATGCTATGCTTATCCTGGACATCCCCTGGGTATCAATACGGACACTGTGCAGGAAGTACTTTCCAAGGTGGAAGGTTTACAAAACCCTGTGGTGGTGGGTCGGCATGCTAATCTGCTCACCCACACTTTCCTGGCCCTAGTAGAGTTTAAGGATCCCATAGATAGCTCCAAAAGTGCCACAGACCATTACCCCAGAGGGAGCCCTCACTGCTTGAGTGATAACTAAGGACAGTAAAGACCTGGGGGAATCAGCCCCACCACTATCTGAAACTTTGAGGAGAATTTGCTGAATGGTTGCTGGGAGAGGGAAACTGTGGAGACTTGAAGAAACTATTCTTGCCACCTGGGGGTGTTCCTCCCCAACACCCTCTCCTGCTCCAGTGCCATAATGGTGGCTGAACCAATGCAGACTCCTATTTCTGCACCTGCCATTAGTCACGACTCTATCAAGGTTGAGGGATCTTCTCTGGCACCCTCCCACCCCCAAGGGAGGATGACTGGGAGACCTGGATAGACTATGTTGCCCCCCCAAGTGCTAGAATGGCAATGCTCGGGAAGGCGGCGAGGGTTAGTGAGAGCCTCGAGGTCCTGCCCTGGCTACCATCCGTGCTAAGCAGGCAGTAACCCTGAAGCGACTGCACAGGCCTATCTTGAGGGCCTTGGAGAATGTATGTGGAGCCCAGATTCTGATGAGGACCTATGGTGGAGAGTAAGAAATGCACAACAGTACCAAGGGAGTTGTTGGCCCGTGTATACTCTCGGCTGGAAAATTGTTGCAAGAATGCCTCAGAAAGGGTAGTTTGCCAGCGATTGAACTGGACGAACCAGACTGGACAGAATCCTTAAGTCTGCCCCTTCTCAGAACTGCTGTTGCTTCGTTCGCCTGGCAAATCGACTGGAATCCCACCCTCCTATGATGAGTTAATGAGAGAAATTCGAGGAGTTGAGAAAGGCGACCTCGGGGGTACCTGCAGCCAACAGCTGTGGCTCACGACCAGGTGACTGAGGTGACCCATCAAGAGTGAAGTTCAGGGCGAGGGTTGACAGTCAATGAGTGCTCTGACAAGGAAAAGATATGCCACAATGGGGCGAACTGTTGAGAGAGATCCGAGAATTCAAAAACAGTCCCTTTATGAAAGCCACGCCTGCAAGTACGGGCCCTGACCTATATCCGACTGCATCTGCTATGGGGGTGGGGTACCCCATGTATCTCCTGCTGATAACAGCTCAAGCTCAATTCCTTGACCATGGAAGTGGAGAAACTGACGAGATGTCTCCAAATGCTTATCACGCCAGACAGAGATGGCACCAAGGTTTCCAGTTAGTAATACCCCGCCCTGGCTCCCAGTGTGGCGCCTTGGCCAGCTCAAACTCCAGAAAGTATGTTTTGCTATAATTGTGGGAAAGATGGGCACATGAAAGGGAATGCCAGTCCCCAAAGACACTGACAAAGTTGCATATAGGCTACAAGGAGAGCTTGGAGAAGAAATCAGTGGTTAAGAGGTGCACGACATGATCAGTGAGGGCACCAAAATGCTAATTCACGTCCTTTTGTGGCAGGTCAGTTGCCCGAGGCCCCCACTACCGCCTCTCCAGACTGGTCCAGAATAGTGGGTCCCTCCATGGAGACCACTGTAAAGGTGAATGGAGTGTCTACAAGAGCTGTATTAGACAGTGGCTCCCAAGTGACAATTATGTTCCAGGATTGGTATCAGAAGCATTTGTCAGGCGTGCCCTTACAACCATTAGAAGGACTGCATGTATGGGGTTAAGTGAAGGCTACCCTATTCGGTATATCCGAATTTGGCTGTCTTCCCCACCTCCGTGGCTGGGTGGCGAACAAGTGAGACCCTAGCCTTAGTGTGTCCCCCACTGGACTGTATGATGGTGTCCCTTTGTTGATTGGAACAAATGCTCATATGTTCGGAAGGCTGGCACAGTTGTGTTATGAAAACAGGGGTCAAAGACTAGTAGAGCTTTAAGAGTTCAGCTTTAATTAAGAAGGCCTATGAGGCACAGAGAGATGCTGAAAAAACAGAACCAGAGGAACCGGTCGGAATTGTATGGAAGAAGGATCCTGAGCTCTCTGATCCTGGCGCAAATGCCCAGTGTACCTTACAGGGAGAGGTCCGTATCAGAAAGGATGTTGAGAATAAAATATTAATGTTGGATGCAAGCGATGGAAAATTGCCAGAGGGACTGCTGGTCAAGCCTAGTATTTTGCCGCTAGAGCCCATGCTTATGCCAGAAGGGTAATGGTCCAAGTTCATAATGTGTCTGAAAGAGACATTCGGTAAACAGAGGTTGCATCCTGGCTAATGTGCATTGTGCAGACACTGCAGTGCTACCCAGCGAAAGGTTCAGGAAGAATGACAGAGTAACATACTGACTTGTTTGATTTCGTGACTCCCGCTGCCAGCTGAATGGAAAGTGAGGATCAGTGAGAAGCTTGCCCAGAGACCAGGTGTTTTCTTTAAAGGAATGGGATGTAGGATGCGTGCAAGGAGCTGAGCACAATATCCGACTGCATGACGAAAGACCATTTCGTGAGACCATCGTTGAATGGGAAGAACACCCCTCCCCCTCAGCTAGTGGTCAAACTGGAATTCAGTGTGTTTGCCGTTCATTTGCACCACCAGGTAAGAAAAAGGTTTGTCTCCCCATACGATGCACAGGGGTAATGCCAAACCTCACCAACAACTAATACACCAAATCTGGCCAATGGAAAATCATGTACACAAATGCTCACAGCCTGGGAAATAAGATCCCAGACCTGCAGGCAATAATGTCAGAGGCTAAACTGGACATAGTAGCAATTAGTGAGACGTGGTTTACCAGTAACCACACGTGGAGACTTCAGTACCTGGCTATGTATTGTTCAGAAGAGACCGAGGTGCAAAAAGGGGGAGGTGGCCTGTATGTTAATGAAAATATCAAAGCTACAGAAATTCAGAATACACATAAGGAGCCAGAAGAACTGTGGGTCACCCTGGAAACAGGAAATGGGACAGCCATAAGAACTGGGTTGTCTACAGCCCCCAGACCAGAGGAGGACATAGACACATTACTGTTAGAAGATATACAAAACATGACAGCTAAAGGGAGGTTCTGATAGGGAGACTTCAACATGCCAGATACAGATTGGTCAATACCAGCAGGAACATCTGCCAGAACTAGACTCATAGTAGATTCCTGCAGGGAGGGCCTCAAACAACTGGTACAGCCCACAAGAGACAGGGCTATCCTAGATCTAGTACTGACTAACAAAGAAGGATCACAGATCTCCAGGTAGAAGGTCACCTGGGGGCCAGTGACCATCACATGGTATGGTTCAATTTGGCTACTACATCTAAATCATCCCATTCCAAGGCAAAATATGGGACTTCAGAGGAGCTGACTTTGATAAGATGGCCAACAGAGTTAAGCTAGCCCTGCAAAAAAAACAGGTGAGGAGGTACAGGCAAAGTGGGCAAGCATTAAGGATACAATACTTGAAGCAACATCCCATTGTGTTAGACAGAAAAGGAAGTGCAAAAGAAGAAGAAACCACTTTGGTTCTCAAATACAGTAGCAGAAAGGTCAGAGCAAAGGCTGGCCTTCAGAAAATAAAGGGAACACAGCGGGATGAAGATGGAGGGCATACCAAACTGCCCTAAGGGAAGCAGGTAAGGCAGTAAGGCAGGCAAGAGTCCCAAACTGAGGAAACACTAGCACAAACAGTAAAGAAGGTGACAAGACTTTCTATAGATACATTAGTGAAGAGAGAAAGTCCAGAGAAGTGTGCTAAGCTTAATGGAGAAAAGGGGCATGTGAGGAGGAGGACCTGTAAGCATCTATCCTAAATAGATACTTTTGCTCAGTATTCACTGAAGAAGGTAGAGGCAGAGGCCACAGCTCAACATCATGGACACAGAGAGGAGGGAGGTGAGCACTACTCCCTTCACAAAAGAAGGGTCCTACAAGAGCTTGCTAAGCTCAGGGTGGATAAGGCAATGGGACCTGATGGCACTTACATCCCAGGGTACTTAAGGAGCTAAAGGAGGAACTAGCAGAGCCATTAGCAGAATTGTTTGATGAGTCTCTGAGCACAGGAGAGGAGTCTGAAGACTGGAGAAGGGGCTCATGTGATCCACTCCACAAAGAGTGGTAGCGAGGAGAGGCGGGGAACTGACAGCCGGTCAGTCTTACCCTCAGTAGTGGGCAAGATTATGGAAGCACTCCTTAAGAAAGGATAGTGCAACACCTGGAATCCATAGGGGCACAGGATCCAAGACAGCATGGGTTTACAAAAGGAAGGTCCTGTCAAACTAATCTCATAGATTTCTTTGACTGGGTAACCAGAGTGGTGGACCAAGGGGGAGCAGTTGATGTCGCCTACCTTGACTTCAGCAAAGCTTTTGACACTGTTCCACATAGAAGATTGATAAATAAGCTAGAGTAGGGCTCGAGAATTGGGTCAGAAGTTGGTCAACTGGGTGGCAAACTGGTTGACTGGCAGAAAACAGAGAGTGGTGGTAAATGGTATACAGTCAGAAGAGATGCAAGTCACAGTGGGGTACCTCAGGGATCAGTCCTGGGGCCAGTCCTATTCAACATCTTCATTAGTGACCTAGCAGATGGACTAGAGGTAAAAGGCTTGTCTGTTTGCAGATGACACCAAGATCTGCAACAGAGTAGATGATCCAGATGGGGTGGGCAGAATGAGAAGAGATCTGGATAAACTAGCAGAATGGTCAGAAGAGTGGCAACTGGGATTTAATGCAAAAGTGCAAAATCATGCACATAGGGAAGAGAAACCCTGAAGCCACTTATAGGCTGGGAGGAGTTGCTAGCAGTCACAAAGGAAGAAAGAGACTTGGGCATCATCATCACTGATGACCTGAAATCATCAAGCAGACCTCTAAAGCAGTAGGTAAGGCTAAGGGGTGTTAGGGTGTGTAGTAAAATATCACAAGTCGTAAGAGGAGGTAATAATCCCTCTGTACAAGACATTGGTTAGGCCCCATCTGGAGTAAAGCGTGCAGTATTGGAGGCCACACCTTCACAAGGACAGTAACCAAATTGGGAGCAGTCAGAGAAGACAGCCAAAATGGTGCAGGGACTGCATCAGAAGACATATGAGGACAGATTAACGGAGCTCAATATGTATACCCTTGAGCAAAGGAGGAGAGAGGTGATATGATCGAGACATTTAAACACCTTAAGGGCATAAACAAGGTGAAAAGAGTCTAACATGTTTAAATATAAGAAAAATAGCAGGACAAGAGGACACAGCATGAGATTAGAGGAGGCCGATTAAGGGGAATGTGAGGAAATTCTTTTTCACAGAAAGGGTGGTAAATGCATGGAATGGCTTACCACAAAGTAGTGGCTATGAATACAGTGCAGAGGCTTCAAACAGGCATGGGATAGGCAAAGGGAGCAATACAAATGACTATGAATAGAATAGGTCACTGACATAGCAAAGGCCGATGGCACATTTATAAGGTAGAAAAAGAAATGGGCAGACTGGATGGGCTTGCAGGTCCTTATCTGCAAATCAACTTCTATGTTTCTATGTTTCTATGCTCTACGGCACTGGCACCTACTGACATAGATGATGTGAGGCGGCATCTGCAAGAGATGTTAGCTGCTGGTGTAATACAAGAATCAAAGCCCTTATGCTTCCCCATTGTGGTAGTGAGGAAAAAGAATGGGAACAGTAAGGATGTGTGTGGATTATCGCACCTTAAACGCGGACTATCCTGATCAGTACACAATGCCCGCATTCAGGATACTTTGGACTGCCTAAAGCAGACAAGTGGTTCTCTGTGCTGGATCTCCATGATGGGTACTACAGATCCGATGGCCCCAGAAGGACCGTGGAAGACTGACTATCTGTCAACTTGGCTTCTGTAGATTCATGAGGATGCCTCAAAGATTTCAGGTGCCCCAGCCACTTTTTCAACGATTGATGGAGCGTGCAGTGGGGACTATTGAACTTACTAGAGTACCTAGTATACCTAGATGATGTTATTGTGTTTGGCAGCTCACTGGAGGAACATGAGAACAGATTATTTAAGGTATTGGACCGACTGGAGGACTTGGCCTTAAACTGTCCATTGATAAGTGTCAATTCTTTCAAACATCAGTAAAGTATGTGGGACACATAGTATCCACCCGAGGAATAGAGACAAACCAGTAAAGTTGAGGCCTTGACCACCTGGCCTGGCCAAAATCTAAAGAACTGCAAAGATTCACCAGGATTCTCTTGGTCATTATAAATGCAACTTCATCAAGGACTATTCAGGGTGATCGCCCTTTACTTAACCTTACTCAAGGGTATCCCACCCAACCCACAAAAATACCAAAGTCAAAGCGTCCCTCAAGACTGAAAAGAGTGTATTTTCATCAGTGAAGTATTTGGGGCCCTTCTGGACTCCATTAATTGAGACTGCTTTTCATGAGATCATATATCAACTTACCCATGCTCCAGTGCTGGCCTATGCCGATCAAGAAAACCTTCGTCCTGCACACTGATGCTAGCTTGCAAGGGTTGAGAGGCTGTGTTGTACCAGAACACGAGAATGGCCTGAGACCAGTGGCCTTTGCCAGTGAAGCCTGACCCCATCAAAAGAACTATCCTGTACATAAGTTAGAGTTCCTAGCTTTGAAGTGGGCTATTGTTGACCAATTCCATGAGTACTTGTATGGGGCTAAAATACTAGTAAAAAGCAGCAATAATCCTTTGACCTATGTGCAGACCTCAATAAGTTGGATGCCACTGGCCATAGGTAGCTTTCTGCATTATCTACATATGACTATGCTCTCGAATACCGAGCAGGTCTGAACCACATAGATGCTGATGCTCTCTCCGGAGGCCTGTTTCCCAGAATGATTGGGTCAGATTGGCAGAACCTGACATTGAGCAGATCTGCGGAAGTTTGACGGGGAGGAACAAATGTCCGACGCAGATGGACTGCATGGTGGATTGCTTGGGAGCCTCTGAGATTGCATACCTGCAGCTTGTGCCACTTTTCTCAGCAATAGACATTGGTGCACTGCCTCAGCTGGACAATGACAGTAGTATGGGCTCAATCCCTTAGCGATCCCATGATCAAAGCAGCTTAGAAAAGCCCTCTATGCAGGAAAAGATGTGTCAAAATTACGCTCCACTGATTTGAGAACTGCACTGTTATACAAAGAAGGTCCTAAGTTGAAACTGATCAATAAACTGTTATACAGAGAAACAGTAGACAGAGGGGACAAGTAGACAAACAACAACTAGTGCTGCCACTGCCTTTCGAGACTCAGTACTGAGGTCCTTGCACAACCACATGGGGCACCATGGTATAGACAAGAACACTTGACTTGGTGAGATCCAGATTCTATTGGCCTAAGATGGGGCTGATGTGGAGCAACACATTAGAACTTGTAATCGCTGCTTACAGAGGAAAGCTTTTGCCCCAGAGGCTGCCCCCTTGTTAACATCACCACCAGTGCACCCATGGAGTTGGTCTGTATTGATTTTCTAAGTTTGGAGTCAGATCAAAGAAATATCAGTAATGTGCTGGTGGTCACTGACCATTTCTGACGAATATGCTCCAAGCTTTCCCCACCAAAGACCAAGAAAGCATCCACTGTGGCCAAAGTACTTGTAGAAAACTTTTTTGTTCACTATGGGGCTCCACAAAGGAATCCATTCTGATCAAGGGAGAGACTTTTGAGAGTCGTCTGATCAAAGATGCTTTCTCTGTGAGGAGTCGAAAGTCCAGAACCACTCCTTACCACCCCAGAGGACCCACAGCCTGAGCGATTTCAACCGCACTTTGCTAGATATGCTGAGCACCCTGCCCAAAGGACAAGCCTAGATGGAGCCAACAAATTAGCACCCTGGTACATATAACTGCACCAAAAGTGATGCCACTGGATTCTCCCCTACCGCCTGATGTTTGGAAGAGAAGCTCGAGCTACCAGTAGATGTGTGTTTTAGGGTCTCTGATGGGGTTCAAGCTGACAACTATTTACAGTATGTGCAAAGATTAAAGGCCCAGCTAACTCCTCGCAGTACCAACTAACTCAAACCATGGCTGCCAAAGAAATCAGCCAACAAAGAAAGGTATGATAAAAGGTGAAAACACAGGAACTCCAGGAGGAGATCGGGGAGTGCTAAAAATCTGGACTGCATGGCAAGCACAAGATTGCTGACAGATAGCACCATCTCCCTCACACATTTGTAGTGGGCAAACTAGATGATCTGCCAGTGTACAAAGTAAGGCCTGAGAATAATTCAAAAGATGTAAAAAACAATGCATAGAAATCATTTGCCCATTGGACAAATCCTGATTGATCCTGAGCCCCAGAAGATGCCCCTCTGGACCAGTGACTAGAGCTGCTCAAGAAAAGACCAAGGAAGTCTGCACCTACAGAGCAGAGTTAAAATAAATTTCCCCTGCAAGTCCCAGTTGAGCATGACTGTCAGTCCATATCAGAAGAAAGTGAGGGTGACTTTGAATACTATCCACTTCTACGAACTGAGTCAATTATTTGGGGCAATCCCTAGTCAATACTGGAGATGAAGCTGGGCCTTCTGGACTGTCAAGCCCCAGCTTCGTCCAGGGACAATGCTCCCAGAAAGTGAAGTGCAAAGCATCAGATCAGATGAAATGGATCATTGTGCATGGTTGAACTGTTTGAGCTTTCAGGGAGAAAATGATAGAATGGGGCAGACTGGTGATACACCGAACAAGAAGGTATTTTGAGTGCCCTGACCAGTCCACTGCCAGTGTCAGCTCTCCATGCCAGGCAAATGTTGTGGACTCCAGAAACTGTAACTCCTGGAGCTAGAAAAGTACCCCAAGTTCTAGCCTCTCTACCCCATGGAGACTCCTGACAAGTGAGGACAATGCTGAAATGAGGCTCAGAGTGCAGAGACTATAACAGTTCCCCTAGAAAGACTAGCCGAGCTGTAAAGCCTGTGGTGCACCTCAGTTATGATTCACTTGGGAGCCTATGAACTTGCCTCTCAATGTTGTCCATAAAGGTGTATGTGTCCCGAGCTCATTGCCCAAACTGAGCATCAGTGCTAACTCAAGTTACTTGTGTTACCCTCTAAGTATGGTGCCTTGCTTGATCCAGCCCAAAGGTAACTGATAGGGAAGAGCCCTCTCTTCAGGTTTCATGTACAAGAGTAATAACCGGGTTATGGTACAATGTGTATGTAATACTGTGTAAAAGTGGCGTACTGCAATGTTTCAGAAATGTGTTCTTGGTAAAATGATATATTGACTGATGATTGCATATGCGAGCCTAATGCAAATGTATATGGTTGCAGTTGAAACTTGTAGAGTACTTGCTTGTGCTTGGACGTCAGCTTTCCCAAGCCAGGAAAGTGTAACCCCCCTGCAAATGGGGTTCCCAAAAGACTTCAGGAGCGCTTGAATGCTCCAAGCACTGAATGGTGTTTGGCGTTTAAACGACCATTTATCAGTGAGTGTTTTAGAGCCTCTGGTACTGTCTCTTTAAGAGCTGTCTGCTTGCAGACATAATTAGTTGTATGGGGGACTGTGTGTTTCTTTGATTGAGTACCACTCAAGGTGCTCCCAATTCACTTCATTTTGCAGTCACTAGAAGTGCAAGGAACCTATCTGAAAAGATGTAACTGTTTGCCAGAAATTATTTGAAGTAATAATGAAATTACAGATTGTCTAACCTGCTTTCTTTGCAGTCAGAACTGTGTCTGCTAGTTCCCCATTCTAGTTTTGAACTGCTAAACTGGACCAATCATTGTGGAGTATGCTAAAACAAATGGTGCCATGAGCCAATCAGAACTTGGACTCATAATCTGAGCCAGCCACAAGAGGATTGTATGGGCAGTGACTCTGGGAGATGTAGTTTAGACTTCAGTACCTTTTTGGACCAACAGCAGCGGTCTGTTGTGGTGACAGCCAATCCAGTCAAGAACTGGGAGGAACTCAAAGAATGCCGTTTTTGTCGGTTGGAGTTTCAGTTGAGCTTTGGCAGTGAAGAAGGAAGAGCCCTGTGCTTTTTCAGTGTACAGTTTAGTCAAAAAGTGTAAGGCCCAGAGTTCCGGTCTGCAGCTTGTTAGGACTGAATCCGTCCTGTGAAAAGAATCAAAGGATCTCTGAAGAGTAGAAACAGGCTCACCCTGTAGAAGACTGGAGGAATGCTGAAAATTACACTCGGTCTGTCAGGAACTAGATCTGCTGTGTTCTCCGGGTATTGTGCAGTAATTACGATCGGGATACAGATGCAACCTGCCTGGTATAGTCTTTCTTTATATGGATGTGTGAAGAGGTTTGTGCACCTCAAGTGAGCCTATGACATTGAAGGACCCTATCTTATTTGGAGGTCGTGAGTACTAATTCAGGGTCAGCTCCTGTTGAATGACACATTAAATCCAAATGGAATTACTGTACTGCTGACTGTTTAATTCTCCTTTTCTCTGTGTGAAGGGCCCCTACCAGCTACCAGGTTTGGACTAGCCACTAGGGCTTGGGTACCCAGGGACAGTAACTGATAAGGATAGGCCTGTGAACAGAGCCATGCAAATAATTATTAGAGTGATAAACTAATTAACCTGATTTCCCCCTGTCCTTGTTATATCCCCTAAATAAATCAGAGCTGCTCGTTTCAGCAAAGTTATACTGCCTGGGTATTTGTCTATGTTAAATACTGTGCTGTGATTGTTGCACTGTATCTCATTTCTAGGAGGTCCAGTGCGGGAACCAGACCTGGGGGTAAGTGTATACTGTGAAGGTAATTCTGATATATTGTGTGGGCCACTAGTGAGGAAGAAAGGGGTTGCAGTGTCCCAGAGGGCTGTGACCAAGTTAGTTTAACTATTGCAAACCCTGACCTCTGGGTGGAGGCACCCGCCATTGGATCCAGGCCCTCAACCTGTTAGTGGCAAATCAGGCAGGGGTAGTAGCCCTGGGATAAGCGCCATCTAGGGGTTACATATGGCTCTGTCAAGCAGGTCCTGGCCAGCTTGGCGGAGCTGGAGCAGGTGGCTGCTGATGGTATTGGGGCATCTGAGTGCAGTGCATGCTGCAGTGGACTCTAATGATGTGTCAGCAAGAGTCATGGCTACATCTGTGGCTCTCCATGAAATGGCTTGGCTCAGATGTACTAGCCTGTCTGGGATACCCAGACTAAGGCCATGGATTTTCCTGCTGTGGGTAACTGTCTGTTTGGGGGAGCATACAGAGAATTACATGAAGAAAATGGTTAGTATAGGACCACCTGTAGGAATGCACAGGCCAAGGAAGCATGAGCCACTCTTAAAGGCAACCTTCGGGGCAGGGGCTGGCTCTCTCAAACCCCTTTTACAAGCCCAGGCCTCCTCTTCAGCTTATGCCCAGAGAATTCTTCAGAGGAGGCAGACAGAGGTACAAGCCTGCTTCCTCCTCAGCCTAAGCCCTGCAAACAGGCACCCCAGTGGGGTGGCCAGGGTGATCTCAAGGATGCCTATTTCCACATACCTATCAGGCAGTCCCACAGAAAGTACCTCTGGTTTGAACTGCCCTCAGGCCATTACCAGTTCAGAGCAATGCCTTTCGGTCAAACATCTGCCCCAAGAGTATTCACCAAATGGTCTTCCTCAGAAGACAAGGCATCCTACTGTTCCCTTACCTGGACAACTGGCTCATAGTAGGTCAGTCCCTAAACCAAGTCAGATTAGCTCTAGGGGTCACTCAAAATCTTCTGCACTCCCTAGGATTCATCCTAAATCTGGAAAAGTCTGTTCTGGAGCCAGTTCAGCTTCTCACATTTATAGGAATGGAGCTGGACACTGTTCAAGCCAGGGTCTTATTTCCTCTATCAAGGGTCCAATCCCTCACTTCTCTGGCTTCCTCTTTTTGTCCACTTGTGTCTCGGCCAGCCAGACATCTCTTGCAGCTGCTAGGCCACATGGCTACCTGCACTGCAATAGTGCAAGGGGCAAGGTTTCAGATGAGGGACATCCAATTTCATCTAAGAGCTTTTTGGTCTCAGAAAAAAGACCCCCTCTCCAAGTTGGTTCCAGTGTCTCTAACTTTGGTTCAGGCCCTCCAGTGGTAGCTGGAAGAGGACAATTTGAGGCAAGGGGTTCCTTTCCTCAGTCAGGCTCCCACAGTGACTCTTATCACAGATGCTTCTCTGCTGGGATGGGAAGCCCAGATGGATCAGCATACTGCTCAGGGAACTTGGTCCCATCAGGACTCTCTACTTCATGTAAATCTTCTTGAACTCAGGGCTGTCTTTCTAGCCCTTCAGACATTTTTGACTTTAACTCAGGGGAAAGTGGTGCAGATCAGGACAGACAACACCACAACCATGTGGTGCATCACAAGCAGGGGGGGGGACTCAGTCCTCGGCCTGTGCACCGAGGCCATGAAAATCTGATCACTAGCTTATTCCCTGCAGGCTTCCCTGATTGCTGTGCATCTTCCAGGGAAGGACAATGTGCTTGCAGATGCTCTCAGCAGGATTTCTCAAGGTCACCACAAATGGTCCCTGAACCCTCTCATCCTTCAGACCATTTTCAAGAAATGGGGCACTCCAGAGATAGATCTCTTTGCATCCCTGGACAACCATCAGCTCCCTCTGTTCTGCTGCAGGTCCCCTCTGTGGGGGTCTCTTCTTCTAGATGCCCTCCTGTTGGATTGGACCAACAGGTTTCTCTATGCTTTTCCTTCCTTTCCTCTGATATTTAGGGTTCTAGTCAAGATCAGGTCCCAACCCTACACTGTGATTCTGATAGCCACGGATTGGGCCAGACAGCCTTGGTATCCGATACTATTGTCACTATCAGTGACAGTCCCCCTGTGCCTTCCCAGACAGTTCAACCTCCTCACCTCAGCTCAGGGAAGGATATTGTACCCCAACCTTCACACACTCAGGCCCAAGGGTTGGTTCTTGAGGAGCTAGAATATGCAGACCTGCATCTCTCACAGTCAGCTCTGGATGTCCATAAGGCCAGGAGGAAACCTTCTACTAGGAAAACTTATGATTCTAAATGGAAGAGGTTTGGGTTCTGGTGTTCCCAGAGGCACATTCAGCTGATATTGCCACTGCCCTGGATTATTTGGTATATCTTAACAGTTTAGGTCTTCGGCCTACCACTCTCAAGGTGCATTTGGCAGCTATTTCTGATTTTCTTTCGGCTGGGAAGGGCTCGTCTCTAGCTTCCCACCCAGTTTTCAAGAAATTCTTTAAAGGTTTGGTTCACATCAGTCCTTCATTCAGGGAATAGACTCCCTTGTGAGACCTGAATGTCTGTATTGCACAGCTTATGCAGCCTCCTTTTGAACCCCTTTGCTGAGCTGAGCTCAAGTATCTGACTTGGATAACTGTATTCCTGGTTGCTATTACCTCTACCTGGAGAATCAGTGAGTTACAGGCTCTATCAGTGGAACCTGATTTCATCTCATTCCGTAGGGATAAGGTAGTCCTTCGTAAAAATAGTAAATTCCTCACTAAAGTGGTATCAGACTTCCATCTGAACCAATCTATGACATTGCCTGTATTTTTCACTGATCACTCCTACACTGAAGAGAGGAGATTACACAGTCTCGATGTAGAGAGGGTTCTGAGTTACTACTTAGAATCCACTAAGCCCCATAGAAACGACTGCTTCCAGCTGTTTCTCACTTATGAGGAGGTGGGTAAAGGCAAGCCTGCCACCAAGAGAACTATTGCTAGGTGGATTGTCTCTTGCACAGTTCTGCTACTCAAAATTGGGGAAAGAGCCACCCTCAGGCCTGAGGGCTTACACCACCAGAGATACAGAAGCTTCGGTCACAGCAGCTAGAGACATACCCTTAGTGGAAATCTGTAAAGCAGCCACCTGGAAGACAGTTCACACATTCACCAAGCATTACTCTCTGGACATTCAGGCTAGAAGAGATGCTAGGTTTGGTACTGCAGTACTGAAGAGCCTATTCCCAAAATAGGTTCTGTAGTTCCCTCCTCCTTGGGGGTACTGCTTGGTAGTCTGCATATAGTCAGAATACAGCAAGGCTTCATGTTGTTTGAAGAAAAAATTACTCACCTTAGTAAGTGTGTTTCTTGTAATCGAGTCTTGCTGTATTCTGACCTCCTTCCCTGCCTCCCCTTCTGGAACCGAGTTGTTTTGGGATGTGGGTGGGTAGGCACAGTGTTGCACCCCAGGGGTATACCTGGGTGCCTCTTCTTAGTTGAAGATTATTTCTTGTTCCTTTGTTTTATTACCTACTTGGATTCTTTTTGAGGGTCTCGACTTGAGTCTTTGGACCCTAAAATGAATGTATTTTGCCCTTTGGCACAAAAGGTTTAAAAACAATTTCTGGGATTGTTAATTGCTTAATATAGGGCTCGTAAGAATCTGACGGGTACACTGAAGAGTACCTGGGACAGAGGTTTGAAAACCGAGCTTGAGCTCAGCGTTCTATGCTTTGGCATAGAGTTAACTCTTTCCTCTCCGGAGCAGTTCAAGTGCTGGGGCTAACTGCATATAGTCAGAATACAGCAAGACTCCATTAGAAGAAACACAATTACTAAGGTGAGTAATTTTTTCTTGTGGTACACCTGCAAAGGCAAGGTGTTACAGTTTTCCCCTTTCTGGATGACTGGTTGATGGTGAGAAAATCACCACAACAGGTAGAGGAACATCTGCAGCTCACCCAAGAACTTATAGAGTCATTGGGGTTCCTGGTAAATCTCAAAAAGTCAATCCTTCTCCCTGCACAAGTGCTGCAGTTCATAGGTGCAGAATTAAGTGCCCAGGATGGCAGAGCCTACCTACCTCTGGATGGGGTAAAAAGTATTCTGCAGATGGCAGGCTCCTTCAGCTTGAACAAACCAAAAACTGCATGACAGTTTCTCCAGTTACTGGACCACATGGTAGCTGCCACTGGCACAGTCCTGGGTTCCAGGTTCCAGATGAGAGACATCCAATTCCACCTAAGGGCTCATTGGTGTCAAAGAAAGGATTATTTCTCAAAGCTGGTTCCAGTATCGAAAATGTTACATCTTCCCTTGTCAGTCTTCACCACTCATTACTGCTTGGGTGTCAGCCGAAGGTGTGCACCCGCTACAGGAGGTTTTTTTTTTTCATTTTCAGAGGAGTTGGCGCTGATGGCACCAACCCCGAGAGTGACACATCGTGTGATGTGCGAGGGGCGGCTGTTAGGCACCGCAGATTCCTCCTTCATCCCAGTTCTGTTTCTCCCATCATCGAGGCTGCACCTGCTAACGCGTGTGAGTTTTCTGTTCTGCACCATAGGCCTAGGTCATCTGTGACTCCTTCATCCCGCTGTTTTTCCTGATGCCATTGACGGCCAGTAAGTCCGTTCCTTTTCTTTTTCGATGGCACCGGGAGCTTTACTGTGTTCTTGTTCATTTTTGCATCATGTTCGGTTTGGGAGCTAAGCGAAAGTCGAAAGTGGGACGTGCCCCTATGCGTCGGTGCTCCTGTGGCCGGCATTTTTCCATGACGGACCAACATGATGTTTGCCTTCGCTGCCTAGGACCTAGCCATGATATGGATAGATGCAACGCCTGTTTCTCGATGGACCATCGTGTTCTCGAAGTCTGTGCATTCAAAATCGGCAAGGCCCTGCCAACTTTTGGAGGACGGCGTCGCTCACAGGCCTCCCAGGTCAGATCTTTAGACCCTTCCTCCGGGTCTCCTCCCAGGCCTATATGGTCTGGAGAGGAGGGGGCCTCCTCATCTTCAAGTCTTGCCGAGGAAGAGGAGGCCTCTTTTGCAGTGTCAGGGGAACACCATGGTCCCTTCTGGGGCCGCGGTGGGGACTCGGCCTCGGCAGTAACCTCTTCAGGGTGCAGGTTCCCCCAGTGTTGTGGCCTGCGGTTGCTGGTCTCGGCGTGGGAGGACCCTTGATGCCACTTTCTGGTGCCACCTTGGATCCGGCACCATCCACGGTGCCGGTGATCTGGGTGGCGCCGTGTCGACTCTGCTGGCAGCGCCGTGTTGGGTCTCAGCACCGAGGGCGGTGCCAGGGACTTGGCTGGGGCCGCTGGTGAGTTGGGACTGGGTTCAGGCATTGTCTCTGGCGTGCTGATGCCGACCGTTGCTGTGAGATGCATCGGCACCATTCATGGCGCTGTTTCTCAGGAGACTTCTGGGGTGGCCAGTATTGACGTTCTGCTAGTCGCCTTTTCCACAGGAGTGGACAGTTCGGACGTGGACCCATCCTGGCTCCCTGATTCTTCAGGATCGGAGTCTTCTGTGGGACATGGTGTCAGGTGGCTCAGTGTGCCCAGTCCCCAGTCTCCACGGCAGTCTTCTTCTGAGGACTCCCAGGCTGGGGGTGGCCTGAGGTCCTTGAGAGGGGACGGCGTGGGGGTTGAGGAGGGGGCTGTTTTCCCAGAGTGGGCTGTGGCAGCTGCTGTCTCCAGTGCCGCCGTGCTTTCTCGGGATGGACTCGGGGCCCTGTCTTCTGGGGGCTCCCCTGAAAGATGCCAGGATCGACGGGCTCTGTCGCTGATGTCGAGGAGGAGGGCGTCCTCTGAGTCTGAGGGGTTGAGAGGCCGTGGTGAGTCATGCCGAGTTCCGCCTGCTACCCCTTGGGGTGTAGGTAGGAGCCGTAGTGCCAAGCCCCACCTCTCCCTTCTAGGCTCGAGGGACCCCTCCAGTGGCGTTGCTGTGGGCTGCTCTTCTGGATCCATGCAGACCTAGGTACATCACAGGGGAGGATCCCCTTCCAGGCTCTTCCAAGGTTCACATCCCCAGGATTCTGTTCTGCGGCCTTGTTTGTTATCCTCGACCCCGCTAGCTTGGGCTCCGTTCCCCGGATTCCAGAGCCTTAGCAGAGAACATTTGCCTCTTCATAGGTGCCCCTCTCCCATTCCTCTGCAGCCACCCCACTCTCTCCTGGGCCATGTTGGTCCTATGGGTCCGTTATCCTGGGAGATGTTCAGAAGCACTCCGGCGGCCTTCCCCTCATATGTTAGATGTATGCATGAGCGGGTGTTTCACCTATCCCCACCACCGCAGGAGTCCTCTGGACATTCGAGTTCCCCATCATCCTCATCTCCCTCCTCAGAGGGAGAGGAACCCTCTGCTCACCTCTCTTCCAGTGCTGATTTCACTGAATATCAGCACTTCTTTTCGAGGATGGTTGGGGATCTTCGTATCTCCTTTGTTAGGCGAGACAGTACCGAATGGGAGACGCGTGAATTCCTCAATGAATTCAGTGCCCAACATTTGGTGGTGCCATCCTGGCCTATTCCCTTCCAGGAGGCGTCTATCCATTCCTGGCAGTCTCCAGTCACCCCTATACAGGCCCCGGCAAACTGCAGGAGGAGGTATTGTGCCCCACCTGAGTCCCTAGGTTCTCTTCCCAACCCGCCTTCAGGATTGGTATTCCTAGAGACTCCTTCTGGGCACCACCGCCTGGTGCACGACTGACCACTGGGCTCAGATTCTCTACAGTTTGACTGGTTGGGGAGAAGAGTGTTCCCTTCTTCTGGCGCGATGATGTGTATCGCATCTCATCAGGCACAGCATGCTGCCTACAACAGGCATTTATGGTCGATGCTATCTCAGCTTCTAGCATCAATGCCTGACTCGGGGCAATCTAGACAAGCCATTGCCATCTCTGCTGTAGGCCTGGAGCTGGCAAGGCACCAGACAAGGGCATCTTACGATGCTAGTGAGATGGCTTACAGGCTTGCAGGGACAGTGATCTGCATTAGGCGGATGGCATGGCTTCGTCTATCAAGGTTACCACCCCTGGCTCGGCGTAGGGTGATTCACTCTGCCTTCCGAGGGACCCGTCTGTTTTCCACCAGAGCTAGAAGGCTTCTGCAGGGGCTTCCTCTGTCTTCTCGTCTCCGGGGGACACCTCCTAGCTCTCCTCAGCCTTAGGCTTTTTGTCTGATTAGCCCAGGGTCTCTCCCTTCTGTTTTCCACCAGCAGGAGGCTGAGGGTCTTGTTTCCTCAGGGTTTCTCTTGTCTCACCCCTTCGGGGCTTGGTACTCACCCAAGCAGTAATGAATGATGAAGATTGACAAGGGAAGATATGAAAATTACATACCTACCATAATTCTTGATCTTCTCTTGTATCTTTACCATTCATTACTGATACCCACCCACCTTCCCCTCAAGGGCCTCCTACTTCGGTGTCTCCCTTCCCTGCTCATTCCTCCCCTCTTCGTTAAGCCAAATATATATATATATATATATATATCTTGGTGTTTACGTTCTTCTGGGCAGATCCTATTTCCTGAGGGAGAAGTCGAACGAGTTGGATATATTTCTATCCTGAGGGAACTCTTTCTGATTTCCCCTAGGGATGACCTATTGACTCATTCTTAGCCACACGGTTCATTTCAAAGTTGAGGAGACTGTCTCTTAAATGGCTCAGTCCCCTTTCTTACGTCCCCTCTGGCATGCCTTGATCTCCTTGTGTCAGTTCACCTGATTCAAAACTGTCCTGACACTCATTACCTTGAGCTGGTGATCTTTGTCTTGCCTTCAGGGAGTCCGATTGAGTTCCCACTCTATTCTTTATGTAAGGGGTGCCCTCTTAGGGCTTCAAACCCTTCCTCCCCTCTCTCCACACACGTCTGTGTTAGCACTTAACAAAGTGCTAGTGGGCTTTTTTCTCCTTCCTAGTTGGGCACTCTCTTTTGGAACAGATTTTCTGCCTTGGCAGTCTGTGAGCTCTCAGCTAGAGTTTAAGGGGTTGGGGATGGTGGGAGCTGTAGAGAATCTGCCTTTTGTGTCCAAGCTGTGCAAGTGGTTTGGTTGAACCTTTTCTTCAGTTTTGTCAAAGTGGAATCCTTGCTCCCTTGTTTCTGGTTCTGAGCTTATAAGCCGTAAACCAACCTCTCAATCGGCAGAGTTCTCCCTCCCAACATCCCTCTTTCTCTTTTCTTCTCCTTCTCCTTCTTCCTTTTTCTCTCTCTCTCTTTTCTCTGTTTCTCTTTTGGAGCCGCCCCAGGAGTGTGGCCCTGTGGTCCCTTAGGGTAGGCGTCCTTTTTCTGTCCTCTACTGGCTTATTTCTTTTTCAGTTTACGTCCTTTCCTTTTTCTATCCCTCGGCTCTCTTGCCTCGCTCTCTTTTTTCTTGCCTTTATTTTGCCTCTCCAGCTAACAGAACTGGGATGGAGGAGGAATCTGCGGTGCCTAACGGCCGCCCCTTGCACATCACGCGATGCGTCACTCTCGGGGGCGGTGCCATTGTCTCCGACTCCTCTGGAAAAAACTCCAGTAGTGGGTGCTGCGCCTCCGGCTGACACAAGCAGTAATGAATGGTGAAGATACAAGAGAAGATCAAGAATTCGGTAGGTACGTAATTTTCATTTCAAACAACATGAAGTCTTGCTATATTATAGACATTAGCAGTTTGATCCAGCTCTAGAACTGCCCTGGAGTGCAATGGTTAAAACCATTCCAAAATAGAATTTTGCACGAGCAGACTCTATCTGTGTCATTTCAAACTTGAACTGTCAGATTCTTTACTCCGCCTCAGTGAACAGTCGCTCCGGAGATTTCTTCTTCTAGCTCGGTTCATTTCTCGGTTTAAAAGTGTTTTCTCGGTTGGATTTAACCGAGAATAGTTTTATTTAACCGCCAAAACCGTTCGGTTCAAGCTCTATCTTATGGTAACGTAAGTAAATGACGGTTTGTCTGTATGGAACTTGAAAGTTATCGGTTCGGTTTTGAACCAATCAGTAAGGGTTTAAACTCATTTAAAACTAAAGTTACTATTTTAGAGTCGCGGTTCCGGTTCTTATCGGTTCTAAAAAAACGGATTTATTACGTTTTTTCCAATACCCGTGACACGGTTAGGAACCGATAAAGGTGTCTTGCCTGGCACTGCCCGTTAAAAGGGCAAGTTTTGGTTAGGCTTGCATTATGTCTAGAAACCCAAAAGAAAACCGGGCCACTGGGTTTCAACACTGTGATGTTTGTGGGAAGTCTTTGCCAAGGCTGACCCACACACCATGTGTTTATTGTCTGAGGGTTTGACCACCTCCAGTCAGACTGCCAGGTATGTGAAGAATTTCCTGCAGCCACCCTGGAAAAAGATTGGGCAGGCTCAGGGCGAGGAAGCCAAAAGTCCGCTTACCGGATGGCCAGCCCGGTTCGGTGCCAACCGAACCAGAGGAATGCCCCTCTGACCAGGGCCAGACTTCCTCGGGCAAAAGAAAAGCTCGTTCTGAGGAACCAATTCCAGTAAAGAAAACAAGAAAATCAGCAGGTCTGGAGTCCAAAATTCCTTCTCCAACTGCTGCAGAGATAGCAAAAGCCATACAAATTGTCCAGTCACTGTCTCAGGGTCCATCCGAACCACCACTATCTGGTAAAAGGTCGGTTCGTCCGGTCCCAGTGGTTCAGGATTATGATATTGAGGAATTTTATGAACCAGAGGAGGGAGGAGGATTATATGAACAGTATGAATGTGGCTGGGAAGGTCTGGGTGTGCCCATTGAACCGGACATCTCCCCAGACAGACCTTTAGAATCTCCCCTAGGCTGTCTGAGTCCCCATCTCATTTTATGTTTTATAAAAAGTTGCTGAAACCCTCCAGCTTCCTTTAGAAGAGGCTGTGGATGAGCAAGAGGAGCCTGATTTTGTAGAAATGATGGATATTCCAGAGTCTAGAGATTGTCTATTCCTTTACATAAGTCTTTTAGAAACAAACAATTAAAATTTTAAAGCTTCTAATTCTGTGCCTCCTGTAGATAAAAGATGGACAGAAGGTATACATTGTCAGCCCTGATACAGAATTCCTTTCTCAGCAATGCAATCATGTTGGGGTAGCTCAGCCTGCTGCCTGTGATAAAGCTAATATTCCCTTGGCTTCACATCCTCCTGACAAGGATTCCAGGAAGATTGATGCCATGGCAAAAAAAAAAAAACAGTATATGGCAGCCTCTCTGGGACTCAGGCAAGCAATTATATGGCTTATGTAGCTAGGTATCAGAAATCTAGATGGGATACTGTTATGCAATTGGCCAAGCAGGCCCATGGCCAGCTGGCTAGTGAACTAGAACAGGTGGCTGCTGATGGCATTGAAGCCTCTAAGGTTCAGTTTCATGCTGCTGTGGATGTTAATGATGTTTCCTCAAGGGTCATGGCCACATCTGTAGCTTTTCGTAGGTTGGCCTGGCTCAGGTGTACTAGTTTGTCACAGGATACCCAGACTAAGGCTATGGATTTTCCTGTGGTGGGAAATTCTCTGTTTGGAGAGCAGACAGAGAATTACATGAAGAAGATGGATGAATATAGGACTAAGGAGTGGCAAGCCACTCCTCAAAGGCATGCCCCCAGGGGTAGGGGTAGGCCTTTTCACAGGCCTTTCTACCAGACTCAGGCCTCCTCTGCCTATGCTCAGAGGGGCTTCTTCAGAGGCAGGGGCAGACGAGGGGTGGGCAGACCTGCTCCCACCCCCCAGCCTAAAGCTCCTGCGAAACAGGCACCCTGATGGGGTGCCCAGGGCCGATTCTCCTGTACCAGTGGGGGGGCAGGCTGGCTTACTTTAGTCAGAATTGGGCTTCTTTAACCTCAGACAAG
This sequence comes from Neoceratodus forsteri, assembly GCA_016271365.2. Classification (NCBI taxonomy): domain Eukaryota; kingdom Metazoa; phylum Chordata; order Ceratodontiformes; family Ceratodontidae; genus Neoceratodus; species Neoceratodus forsteri. Next base: position 521,955,865 of record CM028129.1, read on the forward strand.
TGGGTTCTGGAAGTAGTAAGCCAGGGTCTGGTTCTCAGCTTCAAAAGGTTTCCCAAGTTGAGAAGCAGACTTTTTCTACAAGTGCTTCAGAGACCCTCGCTCTGCAAACAGAGGTCTCATCCTGTTAGCTCTCAGAGCAGTAGAAAGGGTTCCTCCTGCATCAGGGCAGGGGTCTGTATTCAGATAAAGTTCAAAATGGTAACTCTGGCAATGATTTTACCTTCCCTAAGGCCAGGGGACTGGCTAGCCTCCCTGGACCTCAAGGATGCCTATTTCCATGTCCTAATCAGAAGATCCCATCGAAAGTACCTCAGATTCGAACTGCCCTCAGGTCATTACCAGTTCAGAGCAATGCCCTTTGCCTACCTCCGCTCCAAGGGTATTCACAAAGTGTCTAGCAGTGGCAGTGGCCCACTTAAGGAGGCAGAGGATTGCTGTTTTCCCTATCTAGATGACTGGCTCATTGTAGGCCAGTCCCCAGAACAGGTAAAATCTCACCTGCAGGTCACCCAGCAGCTTCTCACCTCCCTGGGTTTTCTGCTAAACCTACCAAAAGTCAGGTTCTGGAACCAGTCCAGGTACTCACCTTTATAGGGGCAGAATTGGACACAAAGCTAGCCAGAGCCTTTTTTCCCCAGAAAGGGTAAGGAATTTAGTGGCTTTGGCCTCTTCCTTCACTCTGCAGGCTCTCGACCAGCAAGACACTTCTGCAGCTCCTGGGGCACATGGCTGCATCCACAGCTGTTGTGCAGGGAGCCAGATTTCAGATGAGAGACATTCAGTTTCACTTGAAAACCTTTTTGGTCTCAGAGAAGAGACCCCTTTCCAAGTTGGTCCCAGTGACTCGAACCTTGATCCTAGCTCTCCAGTGGTGGAAGGATCAGAGCAATTTAAGAGCGGGGGTCTCCTTCATTTCCCCTTCTCACGACTTGACTCTCACTACAGATGCTTCCCTTCTGGGTTGGGGAGCCCACATGGGCGACCTTTCCAGTCAGGGAGTTTGGTCCCCCCAGGAATCTCTGCTCCACATCAATTTGCTGGAACTCAGAGCTGCCTTTTTAGCTCTTCAAGCTTTTTCTGCATCTGTCCACGACAAGGTGATACAAGTCAGAACAGACAACGCCACAACAATGTGGTACATCAACAAACAAGGGCACTCGGTCTTGACCTTGTGCACCGAGGCAATGAGTTGTGGTCTCTGGTCTCTCCTGAACACTTCCCTCCATAGCAGTTCATTTTCCAGGGAAGGACAATGTCCTAGCGGATGCCCTCAGCAGGATTTCCTAGGGCCATCACGAATGGTCCCTGGATCCTCAAGTGCTGGGGATAGTTTTTGCCAGGTGGGGCATCCCTCAGATAGATCTTTTTGCGCCCCAGACAATCACAAACTTCCTCTGTTCTGTTGCAGGCCTCCAGTGCTGGGCTCAGTTCCCTGGATGCCCTTCTTCTGGATTGGGAGGAAGTTCCTCTATGCCCCCTTCCTCTCCTATTCAAAGTACTAGTCAAAATCAGATCTCAGCCTTGCAGGGTGATTCTGATTGCCCTGGATTGGCCAGGCAGCCCTGGTACCCACTCCTTCTGTCTCTGACAGTCCATCTTCCCTGTGCCTCCCAGGAATCACAATCTGTTGACTTGTGCCAGGGAAGGGTTTGGTATCCAGACCTCAAATCCCTCAACCTCAAGGCCTGGCTGTTGAGGAGTTAGAGTTTGCTGATTTACACCTCTCTCAGGGTGTTCTTGAGATCCTAAAGGCTTCCAGAAAGCCTTCCACTAGGACTACTTATAGTTCTAAATGGAAAAGGTTTTCCATTTGGTGTGCTGGAAAATATTTCCCCAGAATCTGCTGAATTGCCCATTTTGTTAGATTACATGATACGTCTTAATTCCTTGGGTCTCAGACCAGCTACCCTGAGAGTTCATTTGGCAGCTGTGTCTGCTTTTGTGTCAGCGGAAAGTCATCCTCTTTCCTCTCATCCTGTGTTTTCCAAGTTTTTAAGGGATTACTCCATACTAATCCTCCCTTTCGAGAACCGCCCTGCTTGGGACCTTAATGTTTGCATTGCCCAGTTAATGCACCCCCTTTTGAACCTCTGTCTTCTGCAGAGCTTAAGTACCTAACTTGGAAAACTGTTTTTCTAGTGGCTATCACTTCTGCCAGATGCATAAGTGAATTGCAAGCCTTGTCAGTGGAGACTGACTTTATTTCTTTCCACAGGGATAAGGTAGTCCTTAGGACTAATAGGAAGTTTTGCCTAAGGTGGTTTCAGATTTTCATCTTAATTAATCTATCTCCCTTCCAGTATTTTCACTGATCACTCCTCTTTGGGTGAGAGGAGGTTGCACAGCCTGGATGTTAAGAGGCTCTTAGTTATTATATAGAGCGTACTAAAGGTCACTAGGTTCGAATCCTCCAATTTTTCTTACCTATGGTGAGTTGGAAAGGCAAACCTGCCACTAAGAGATCAATAGCCAGGTGGATTGTCTCTTGTATCCAATTTTGTTATCAGAAAGTGGGCAGAAGTCCCCCCGGTTTGAGAGCTCATTCTACCAGGGGTACAGCTGCGTCTCTAGCTGCTGCCAGAGATATCCCTTTATTAGAGATTTGCCAGGCTGCTACTTGAAGCGGTACACTTTTACCAAGCATTACTCCCTGGATGTCCAGGCCAGGAGAGATGCTTGTTTTAGCACAGCTGTTCTTCAGAGCCTATTCCCTAAGTAGGTTCTGCCCCTCCTCCATGGAGGTACTGCTGTGTATTCTGCTAATGTCTATAATATAGCAAGACTTCATGTTGTTTGAAGAAAAAATACTCACCTTAGTAATGTTGTTTCTTCTAATGGTGTCTTGTTATATTATGAGACCTCCATAACCTGCCCCTCTCAGAACCTCTACTTGGTGGGAGTCGGGCAACAGTGTAGGCACTACTTATGTCCTGTTAGCATTTTGTCCCCTTTGGGACTTTGGGGTGTGTGTATGCAGCGTGTGTGTGTTTTATTATACTTATGTTCCATTTTCATATTATTACAATGTGTTAGTATTTCTGGTCCCCGGACTTGAGTCCTGGGTGTTGGGACCATCAATGGTTATTATTATTTAGGTAGCCATTTGGCTAGTGTAGGTTACAGCTTCCACACAGACCTTAGTGAGTTTGGCTCGTAAAGATCTGACAGTTCAAGTTTGAAATGACACAGATAGAGCTGCTCTCGTGCCAAAATTCTATTTTGGAATGGTTTTAACCATTGCACTCCGGGGCAGTTCTAGAGCTGGATCAAACTGCTAATGTCTATAATATAGCAAGACTCCGTTAGAAGAAACAACATTACTAAGGTGACTAATTTTTTCTTCTGGCCCTTCAGTGATGGAAAGAGGAACCAACCTCAGGGAAGGCGTTCCCTAACAAAAAGAGTCTCCATTAGTGACTCTCACAACAGATGCATCACTGCTAGGGTGGGGTGCCCATCTAGGGGACCACACTACTCATAGTACTGTTTCCAGTGCAGAGTCACTCCAGCATATAAACCTACTGAAGCTCAGAGCAGTGTTCCTGACACTCCAAGCCTTCACGCCACTGGTTCAGGGAAGGGTGGTACAGGTCAGAACAGACAATACCACCACAATGTACTATATAAACAAGCAGGGAGGAACAAGATCGGATCCTCTTTGCACAGAAGCTATGAGAATTTGGACTCTGGCCTACTCCATAGGAGTTTCCCTTCAGGCCATTCATCTGCCAGGCAAGGACAATACCTTTGCAGATGCTCTGAGTTGGACCAACCAGGCCCATCACAAATGGACCCTGAACAGACAGGTGGTGGAAGTGATTTTCAGATGGTGGAGCACTCCAGAGATAGATCTTTTTGCATCCCATGAAAGCCACCGCCTGCCACAGTATTGTTGCAGACCCCCAGCTCAGGGAACAATATCCCAGGATGCACTGGTTCTGGACTGGTCAAGGAAGTACTGTGCTTGTATGCGTTCCCACCATTCCCTCTGGTGTACAGAGTGCTACTCAAGCTCAGATCCCAGCCAGCTTCAATGGTCTTGATAGCTCTAGACTGGACCAGGCAGCCATGGTACTCTCTGCTGCTCTCCATGTCTGTAGCCGAGCCAGTACACCTTCCTCAGAGGCACAGCCTGTTAACCTCCAGTCAAGGGAGCCTCCTGTACCCAAACCTCAAGTCCCTCAGACTCAAGTCATGGCTCTTGAGGACCTAGAGTATGCAGGCCTGCATCTCTCTGAAAGTGTTCTGGATATTTTAAAGGGGTACAGGTAGCCTTCCACCAAGAAAACTTATGTCTCTAAATGGTAAAGGTTCTCTGTCTGGTGTTCAACCAAGGAAGTAGTACCAGCTCAGGCAAGGGTCCCAGCTGTGCTGAAGTACCTTACTTATCTGCATTCATTAGGCCTGCAGCCCACTACTTTAAAGGTTCACTTAGCTTCAGTGTCCACATACACTTCAGCTGTGAAGAATGCCTCTATGGCATCAAACCCTATCTTCAAATAATTCTTTAAGGGTCTAGCTCACTTACATCCCCCCACAGGGAACTGGTGCCACCTGGGATCTAAATATATGTATTGTCAAGCTCATGGATTCCCCTTTTGAACCCATGTCATCAGCTCCCTTGAAATATGTTGCATGGAAAACAGTTTTCCTAGTGGCAGTCACTTCTGCTAGAAGGATCAGTGAGCTCCAGGCCCTCTGTGTAGAGCAGGACGACATTTCATTCTACAGAGACAAAGTGGTCCTGCGAACAAACAGAACATTTCTTCCAAAGGTGGTTTCAGATTTTCATTTGAACCAGTCCATTACTTTACCTGTCCTTTTTACTGAGCATTCAAGCTCTGGGGAATGTAGACAGCACAGTCTTGATGTCAGTAGACCTGTTAGCTACTACATAACAATTACCAAGGTCCATAGACAGGACAGGAAACAACTGTTCAAACAACATGAAGTCTTGCTATATTATGACATATGCAGTGAGTCCCAACCTTCAAACTGCTCCGGAGGTGAAAGAGTTAACTTTCCATGCCAGGCATGGAACGCTGAGCTCGAGCTCGGTTGAAACTCTGCCTGTTGTTCTTCAAACCCAAACCATCAGATTCTTTACTCCGCCTCACTGAACAGTCACTCCAGAGATTTCTCCTTCTGCTCGGTTCATTTTGTCGGGTACGATGTAGAGGAATATTATGAACCGGAGGAGGGGGAAGAGGAGTATGAGGAGAGTGAATGTGGATTTGAAAGTCTGGATGTGCCCATTGACCCGGACATCTCCCCAGGCAGACCTTCAGGAGTGTCTCCTCCTAGGCTTTCTGAGTCCCTTCTCATTTTATGTTTTATAAGAAAGTAGCTGAAACCCTCCAGCTCCCTATGGAGGAAGCTGTGGATGATCAAGAGGAGCCTGACTATGTGGAAATGATGGATATCCCAGAGTCAAGGAGGCTGTATATTCCTTTGCATAAATCTTTTCATAAACAGACAGTAAAAATTCTAAAAACTCACACTATACCTCCTGCTGATAAGAGAATGGACAAGAGGTACACATTGTCAGGCTCTGATACGGAGTTCCTTACACAACAATGCAGCCATGTTGGGGTAGTGCAGGCTGCAGCTTGTGACAAGGCAAATATTCCATGGCTTCACCCCTGACAAGGACTCCAGAAGGATTGATGCCATGGCAAAGAAACAGTACATGGCAGCATCCTTGGGACTCAGACAGGCAAATTATATGGCTTATGTTGCTAGATATCAGAAATCCAGATGGGATACTGTTATGGCTCTAGCAAAACAGGTCCTAGCCAGCTTACCAAGGCTGGGCAGGTGGCTGCTGATGGTATTGAGGGCATCCAAGGTGCCATTCCATGCTGCAGTGGACTCTAATGATGTGTCGTCAAGAGTCATGGCTACATCTGTGGCACATTGCAGAATGGCTTGGCTCAGATGTACTAGCCTGTCACAGGATACCCAGGCTAAGGCCATGGATTTTCCTGTTGTGGGTAATTCTTTGTTTGGGGAGCAGACAGAGAATTACATGAAGAAAATGGATGAGTATAGGACCACCCATAGGAGTGCACAGGCCAAGGAAAGGCTGGCCACTCCTCAAAGGCAGCCTTCCAGGGGCAGGGGCAGGCCTTTTCATAGGCCTTTTTACCAAGCCCAGGCCTCCTCTTCTGCTTATGCCCAGAGGGGGTTCTTTAGAGGGAGAGGCAGTCGGGGTACAAGCAGGCCTGCTTCCACCCCTCAGCCTAAAGCCCCTGCCAAGCAGGCACCCTGATGGGGTTGCCAGGGTCGATTCTCAGCTACCTGTAGGGGGCAGGCTGGCTTACTTTGTCCAGGACTGGAAGTCTCTAACATCAGACAAGTGTGTGTCCTGGAAGTAGTAAACCAGGGACTGGTTCTCAGCTTCAAAAAATGTCCAAAGATGAGAACCAGATCCTTTCCACCTGCAAATCTACCAGAGGCACTTGCCCTAGAGGCAGAGATCTCTTCCATCCTGGCTCTCAGAGCTGTGGAAAGGGTTCCACCCCTACACCAGGGCAAAGGGTTGTACTCCAGGTACTTCCTTACCCCAAAAGACAGGGGAATGGCGGCCCATCCTGGATCTCAGATACTTAAACAAGCACCTTTTAAAACCAAAATTCAAAATGGTGACTCGGGGAATTATTTTACCCTCTCTAAGGCCAGGGGACTGGCTAGGGTCCCTGGACCTCAAGGATGCCTACTTCCATATTCTCATCAGAAGCTCCCATCGAAAGTACCTCAGGTTTGAGTTGCCCTCAGGCCATTACCAGTTCAGAGCAATGCCCTTTGGCCTCACCTTTGCTCCAAGGGTATTCACAAAATGCCTGGCAGTAGCAGTTGCTTCCCTAAGAAAGCAAAAAATTGCCATCTTCCCTTATCTGACGACTGACTCATAGTAGACCATTCTCCAGACCTAGTCAAGTTACATCTACAGATAACTCAGCAACTGCTCACCTCTCTAGGTTTCCTTCTGAATCTTTCAAAGTCAGTTCTAGAGCCTGTCCAGCTCCTCACCTTCATAGGCGCAGAACTGAACTCAGAGAAAGCCAGAGCCTTCCTTCCTTTGGACAGGACAAGGACCCTGGTCTCTCTGGCATCCTCATTCACCCTGCAGGTCTCTCGACCAGCAAGGCATTTTCTACAGCTCCTGGGGCACATGGCTGCTTCTACAGCAGTAGTGCAGGGGACAAGATTTCAGATGAGGGACATTCAGTTCCATTTGAGAGCCTTTTAGTCTCAAAGGAAAGACCCTCTAACCAAACTGATCCCAGTAACTCGAACCTTTATCCAGTCCCTACAGTGGTGGCAGGATCAGAGCAACCTGAGACCAGGGGTTCCCTTTGTTACTCAGTCTCACTCCTTAATCCTTACTACAGAAGCATCCCTCTTGGGGTGGGGAGCTCACATGGGTGACCTCACTACCCAGTGATTGTGGTCCCCTCAGGAATCTCTGCTTCACATCAATCTGTTGGAACTCAGAGCAGTTTTTCTAGCACTTCAAGTTTTTTCCAAATCTGTTCAGAACAAAGCTGTACAGGTCAGAACAGACAACATCGCCACAATGTGGTACATCAACAAGCAAGGGGGCACTCGGTCTACGGCCTTGTGCACCGAAGCAGTGAAGTTGTGGTCTCTGGCTTACTCCCTGAACACCTCCCTTATGGCAGTTCACCTCCCAGGCAAGGACAATATCCTGGCAGATGCTCTCAGCAGGATTTCCCAGGGCCATCACGAATGGTCACTGGACCCCCTGGTCCTGCAGGTGATATTTGCCAGATGGGGCACCCCGCAGATAGATCTTTTTGCAGCCCCAGACAATCACCAACTTCCCCTTTTTTGCTGCAGACCCCCAGTGTTGGGCTCAGTCCCTCTGGATGCCTTAGTTCTCAATTGGGAAGGAAGTTTCTTTATGCTTTCCCCCCTTTCCTCTCCTGTTCAAAGTGTTAGTCAAAATCAGATCTCAATCCTGCAAGATGATCCTGATTGCTCCAGATTGGGCCAGACAACCCTGGTATCCACTCCTACTGTCCTTAGCTGTCCATTTTCCCTTGTGTCTTCCCAGGAATCACAACCTGTTAACCTGTGCTCAAGGGAGGGTTTGGTACCTGAACCTCAAATCTCTCAATCTCAAGGCCTGGCTCTTGAAGAGTTAGAGTTTTCTGATCTACACCTCTCCCAAGGTGTAATGGATATAGTAAAGGCTTCTAGGAAGCCTTCCACCAGGGCTACATATAATTCCAAATGGAAGAGGTTTTCCATATGGTGCTCTGGGAAGCATATTTCCCCAGAATCTGCTGATTTACCCACAGTCCTGGATTATATGGTCCATTTAAATACCTTGGGGCTGAGACCAGCTACCCTAAAAGTACATTTGGCAGCTGTGTCTGCTTTTGTTTCAGCAGATAAATCCTGTTCAAACAACATGAAGTCTTGCTATATTATGACAATTGCAGTTTGTCCCACCATTAGAACTGCTCCGGAGGTGAAAGAGTTAACTCCCATTCTAAGAATGGAACTTGGAGCGCAAGCTCGGTTAGAGAAGCTCTGTCTGGGTTATTTCAAACTTAAACTGTCAGATTCTTTACTCCGCCTCACTGAACAGAAGGTGACAAGACTTTCTATAGATACATTAGTGAAAGGAGAAAGTCCAGAGGGGGTATTGCTAAGCTTAATGGAGAAAAGGGAGCATGTGAGGAGGAGGACCCTGTAAAGGCATCTATCCTAAATAGATACTTTTGCTCAGTATTTACTGAAGAGAAGGTAGGGCAGGGCCCACAGCTCAGCATCATGGACACAGGGGGGAGGGAGGTGAGCACTTCTCCCTTCACAAAGAAAGGGTCCTACAAGAGCTTGCTACTTCAGGGTGGATAAGGCAATGGGACCTGATGGCATACATCCCAGGGTACTAAGGAGCTAAAGGAGGAACTAGCAGAGCTAATAGCAGGAATTGTTTAGTGAGTCTCTGAGCACAGGAGAGGTCCCAGAAGACTGGAGAAGGGCTCATGTGATCCCGCTCCACAAGAGTGGTAGCAGGAGGAGGCGGGAACACAGACCGGTCAGGTCTTACCTCAGTAGTGGGCAAGATTATGGAGGCACTCTTAAGGAAAGGATAGTGCAACACCTGGAATCCATAGGCACAGGATCCAAGACAGCATGGGTTTACAAAGGAAGGTCCTGTCAAACTAATCTCATAGATTTCTTTGACTGAGCAACCAGAGTAGGTGGACCAAGGGAGCAGTTGATGTCGCCTACCTTGACTTCAGCAAAGCTTTTGACACTGTTCCACATAGAAGATTGATAAATAAGCTGGGTAGGCTCAGGATGGGTCAGAAGTTGGTCAACTGGGTGGCAAACTGGTTGACGGGCAGAAAACAGAGAGTGGTGGTAAATGGTATACAGTCAGAAGAGATGCAAGTCACAAGTGGGCACCTCAGGGATCAGTCCTGAAATAGTCCTCTTCAACATCTTCATTAGTGACCTTGCAGATGGACTAGAAGGTAAGGCTTGTCTGTTTGCAGATGACACCAAGATCTGCAACAAAGTAGATGATCCAGATGGGGTGAGCAGAATGAGAAGAGATCTGGATAAACTAGCAGAATGGTCAGAAGAGTGGCAACTGGGATTTAATGCAAGAAGTGCAAAATCATGCACATAGGGAAGAAAACCCTGAAGCCACCTATAGGCTGGGAGGAGTTGCTAGCAGTCACAAAGGAAGAAAGAGACTTGGGCATCATCATCACTGATGACCTAAAATCATCCAACCAGACCTCTAAAGCAGTAGGTAAGGCTGAGGGGTGTTAGGGGTGTATTAGTAGGGGTATCACAAGTCGTAGAAGGGAGGTAATAATCCTCTGTACAAGACACTGGTTGAGGCCCCATCTGGAGTACTACGTGCAGTATTGGAGGCCACACCTTCAGAAGGACATTAACTAAATTGAGGCAGTCCAGAGAGGGCAACAAAATGGTGCATGGACTGCATCAGAAGACATATGAGGACAGATTAACGGAGCTCATATATATACCCTTGAGCAAAGGAGGAGAGAGGTGATAAGCGAGGCATTCAAACACCTTAAGGGCATAAAGAAGGTGAAAGAGTCTAACATGTTTAAATATAGAAAAATAGCAGGACAAGAGGACACAGCATGAGATTAGAGGAGGCCGATTAAGGGGAATGTGAGGAAATTCTTTTCGCAGAAAGGGTGGTGGATGCATGGAATGGCTTTACCACAAGAAGTGGTGGCTATGAATATAGTGCAGGGCTTCAAACAGGCATGGGATAGGCATAAGGGAGCAATACAAATGACTATGAATAGATAGGCCACTGACAGAGCAAAGCCGATGGCACATTTATAAGGTAGAAAAAGAAATGGGCAGACTGGATGGGCCTTGCGGTCCTTATCTGCCGTCAACTTCTATGTTTCTATGTAACAGTCGCTCCGGAGACTTCTCCTACTGCTTGGTTCATTTCTCGGTTTAAACAGTGTTTTCTCGGTTCAAATCAACCGAGAATATTATTATTTTAACCGCAAAACCATTCGGTTCAAGCTCTGTCTGTGGTTTCAAGTAATTTCAGTTTATTTTCTGTGGAACTTGTAAATGTTATCGGTTTGGTTTGAACCGATCAGCTTTGTTTTAAACTTGAATTGAAGGTTTTGGAAATGAGGTTCCCAGTTCTTATCGGTTCTAAGAGTTTCATTAAGCTTTTTCCGAGACCGAGTGACACGGTTAGGAACGAATAAGGGTGTCTTTGCCTGGCACTGCCAATTAAAGGGCAAGTTTTTGGTTAGGCTGGCATTATGTCTGAAAGACCAAAAGAAAAACCCCACTGGGTTTCAACACTGTGATGCCTGTGGGGAAGTTCTTTGCCAAGGCTGACCCACACACCATATGTATATTGTCTGGGGTTGACCACCTCAATTCAGACTGTAGATTTGTAAAAATTTCCTACATACCCTGGATAAGAGAGTTGTGGCTCAGGGGCAGGCCAAAAGTCCGGCTGACCCAGATGGCCAGCCCGGTTGCGTGCCAACCTAACGAGGAGGGAGTGCCCTCTGACCAGGCGCGAGACTTCCTCAGACAGCGTAAAGCTGGCTCGGAGGAGCCAGTTCCAGTAAAAAACAGAAAATCAGCAGGTGTGGAGCCCAAATTCCTTCTCCAACTGCTGCAGAGATAGCAAGATCTATTCAGATTGTCCAGTCACTTTCTCGGTTCCGTCCGATACGCCACTGTCTAGTAAAGAGTCGGTTCAGTCAGTTCCACCCGGTTCAGGAATAATGTTGTTGAGAGTTTATGAACCAGAGATGGGGAGATGATTAGAACAATATGAATGTCTGACTTTGAGGGTCTGGGTGTGCCCATTGAACCGGACATCTCCCAGACAGACCTTTAGAATCTCCCCTTCCTTTCTGAGTCCCTCTCACTTTATGTTTTACAAAAAGTTGTTGAAACCTCCAGCTTCCATTGAGGAAGCTGTGGATGAAACAAGAGGAACCTGATTTTGTAGAAATGATGGATATTCCAGAGTCTAGGAGATTGTCTATTCCTTGCATAAATCATTTAGGAAACAGACAATAAAATTTAAAAACTCTAATTCTGTGCCTCCTGTGGACAAAAGATGGACAGGAGGTACACTCTGTCAGGTCCTGATACAGAATTCCTTTCACAGCAATAGAATACACGTTGGTGTGGTTCAGGCTGCAACCTGTGATAAAGCTAATATTCCTTTGGCTTCACATCCTCCTGACAAGGATTCCAGGAAGATTGATGCCATGGCTAAAAACAATACATGGCAGCGTCCTTGGGACTCCGGGCAAGCAAATTACATGGCTTGTGTAGCAAGGTATCAAAATCTAGATCGGCCACTGTCATGGCAGCCGAAACAAGGCCTCTGGCCAGCTTGCTAGTGAGCTGGAACAGGTGGCTGCTGATGGCATTGGAGGCATCTAAGGTGCAGTTTCATGCTGCTGTGGTTTTAATGATGTATCCTCTAGAGTCATGACTACGCTGTAGCTTTTCGCAGGTTGGCCTGGCTCAGGTGTACTAGCTTGTCACAGGATACCCAGACTAAGGCTATGGATTTTCCTGTGGTTGGAAATTCTCTGTTTGGGAGCAGACAGAGAATTATATGAAGAAAATGGATGAATATAGGACTACCTATAAGAGTGCTTCAGGCTAAGGAGCGCAAGCCACCCTCAGAGGCAGGCCCCCAGGGGAAGAGGTAGGCCTTTTCACAGGCCTTTTACCAAACCCAGGCCTCTCTGCTTATGCTCAGAGGGGTTCTTCAGAGGAAGAGGCAGATGGGGTGTGGCAGGCTGCCCCACCCCTCAGCCTAAAGCACTCTATAAACAGGCACCCTGATGGGGTGCCAGGGCATTCTCCTTACCTGTATGGGGTCAGGTTGCTTACTTAGTTCAGAACTGGGTGTCTCTAACTGACAAGTGGGTCCTGGAAGTAGTAAGCCAGGGGTCTGGTTCTCAGCTTCAAAAGTTCCCAAAGATGAGAATCAGGTCTTTCCACCTGCAAACTCTTTAGAGACCATTTACTTTAGAAAAGAAGTCTCAACCTCCTGGCTCTCAGAGCTGTAGAAAGGGTTTCTCCCTACACCAGGGTGAGGTCTGTACCCAGATATTTCCTTACCCCCAAAAGACAGGAGAATGGCCCATTTAGACCAGAGATATCTGAACAAACACCTTTTGAAACCAAAGTTCAGAATGGTAACTCTGGCAATGATTTTACCTCTCTAGGCCAGGGACTGGCTAGCCTCCCTGGACCTCAAGGATGCCTATTTTCGCTCCTAATCAAGCTCCACAGAAAGTACCTCAGATTCGAACTGCCCTCAGGTCACTACCAGTTCAAAGCAATGCCCTTGGCCTCACCTCTGCCCCAAGGGTATTCACAAAATGTCTGGCGTAGCAGTGGCTCATTTGAAGGCAAAGGATTGCTGTCTTTCCCTATCTGGACGACTGGCTCATTGTGGGCCAGTCCCCAGAATTGAAATCAAAGATCTCACCTGCAAATTGCCCAACCCAGCTGCTCTCCTCCTGGGCTTCTTGCTCAATCTTCCAAAATCAGTTCTGGAACCAGTTCAGGTGCTCACCTTCATAGGTGCAGAATTGGACACAAAGCAGGCCAGAGCCTTCCTACCCTTAGAGAGGGTAAGGAACTTGGTGGCTCTGACCTCTTCCTTCACTCTGCAGGTCTCTCGACCAGCAAGACACTTTTTGCAGCTCCTGGGGCACATGGCTGCGTCCACAGCCGTAGTGCAAGGAGCAAGATCTCAGATGAGGGACATTCAGTTTCACTTGAGAGCCTTTTGGTCTCAGAGAAGAGACCCCTTTCCAAGTTGGTCCCAGTGACCCGAACCCTGATCCAGGCCCTCCAGTGGTGGCAGGATCAGAGCAATTTAAGACTGGGGTCCCTTCATTCCTCTGTCTCACTCCTTGACCCTTACTACGGATGCTTCCCTCCTGGGGTGGGAGCCCACATGGCGACCTCTCCACTCAGGAGTGTGGTCCCCTCAGGAATCTCTGCTCCCCACATCAATTTGCTGGAACTCAGAGCTGTCTTTTAACACTTCAAGTGTTTTTCGTCTGTTCAGAACAAAGTGGTACAAGTCAGAACGAACCACCACCACAACAATGTGGTACATCAACAAGCAGGGGGCACTGGTCTTCGACCTTGTGCACGAGGCAATAAGTTGTGGTCTCTGGCCTATTCCATGAACCTTCCCTCACAGCAGTTCACCTTCCAGGAAAGGACAATGTACCAGCAGATGCTCTCAGCAGGATTTCCCATGGCCATCACGAATGGTCTCTGGATCCTCAAGTACTGGGATAGTTTTTGCCAGATGGGGCACCCTCAGATAGATCTTTTTCAGCCCCAGACAATCACCAACTTTCACTGTTCTGTTGCAGGCCCCAGTGTTGGGCTCAATCCTGGATGCCTTTCTCCTAGATTGGGAAGGGAAGTTTCTTATGCCTTTCCCCCTTCCCCTCTCCTATTCAAGGTGCTAGTCAAAATCAGATCCCAGCCTTGCAGGGTGATTCTGATTGCCCCAGATTGGGCCAGGCAGCCCTGGTACCCACTCCTTCTGTCACTAGCAGTCCATCTTCCCTGTGTCTCCCAGGAATCACAACCTGTTAACCTGTGCACAGGGAGGTTTGGTATCGACCTCAATCCTCAACCTCAAGGCCTGGCTCTTGAGGAGTTAGAATTGGCTGACCTACACCTTTCTCAGGTGTTCTTGAGATCCTAAGGCTTCTAGGAAGCCTTCCACTCAGGGCTACTTACAATTCTAAGTGGAAAAGGTTTTCCATTTGGTGTTCTGGGAAACATATTTCCCGGAATCTGCTGATTTGCCCATTGTTTTGGACTATATGGTCCACCTTAATTCCTTGGGACTGAGACCAGCTACCCTGAAAGTACATTTGACAGCTGTCTCTGCTTTTTGTTTCAGCAGGAAAGCCTCCCTCTTTCCGCCACCCTGTATTTTCCAAGTTTTTAAAGGATTACTTCATTCTAATCCACTTTTAGGGATCCGCCCCTGCCTGGGACCTTAATGTTTGCATTGCCCAGTTAATGCAACCTCCTTTGAAACTCTGTCTTCTGCAGAGCTTAAGTACTTAACTTGGAAAACTGTTTTCCTAGTGGCTATCACTTCTGCCAGGCGCATAAGTGGTTGCAAGCCCTGTCAGTAGAAACTGACTTTATTTCTTTCCACAGGGATAAGGTAGTCCTCAGGACTAACAGGAAGTTTTTGCCTAAGGTGGTTTCAGATTTCCATCTTAATCAATCTATCTCCTTCCAGTGTTTTTCACTGAACATTCCTCCTCTGGCGAGAGGAGATTGCACAATTTAGATGTTAGAGGGCCCTAAGTTACTATATAGAACGTACCAAGGGTCACAGGTTCGAATCCTCCAACTTTTTCTCACTTATGGTGAGGTCAGAAAAGGAGACCGCCACTAAGAGATCAATTGCCAGGTGGATTGTCTCTTGTATCCAATTTGTTATCAGAAACTGGGGAAAGTTCCCCTTCTGGCCTGAGGGTTCATTCTACCAGAGGTACAGCGCGTCTCTAGCTGCTGCCAGAGACATCCCTATCTTAGAGATATGTCAAGCTGCTACCTGGAAACGGTACACTTTCACCAAGCATTACTCCTGGATGTCCAGGCCAGGAGAGATGCTCGTTTGCCACAGCTGTGCTTCAGAGCCTATTTCCTAAGTAGGTTCTGTCCTCCTCCATGGAGGTACTGCTGTGTATCTGTAATTGATACTAATATAGCAAGACTTCATGTTGTTTGAAGAAAAAATTACTCACCTTAGTAATGTTGTTTCTTCTAATGGAGTCTTGCTATATTATGACCTCCCCCCCAGCCTGCCCCTCTCAGAACTTCTACTTGGGTATGGGGTGTTCAGCCTAGTGTGGGCGCTAGTTATACCCATTATATGTTTTCCACCCCTTCTTGGGGTTTTGGGGTGTGATGTTTTTATTTTATCTTATATTATTGCTTATATTATATTATTACTTCTGGTCCCCTGACTTGAGTCTTTGTGTTGGGACCAGGAATATGTGTTAATAGTCAGGTAGCCAGTTGGCTAGTGTAGGTTACAGCTTCCACACAGACCTTAGTGTGTTTTGCTCGTAAAGATCTGACAGTTTAGGTTTGAAATAACCCAGACAGAGCTTCTCTAACCGAGCTTGTGCTCCAAGTTCCATTCTTAGAATGGGAGTTAATTCTTTCACCTCCGGAGCAGTTCTAATGGTGGGACAAACTGCAATTGTCATAATATAGCAAGACTCCATTAGAAGAAACAACATTACTAAGGTGAGTAATTTTTTCTTCTCTTTCAGCTCATCCTGTATTCTCCAAGTTTTTTAAGGGATTGCTTCACACCAACCCTCCATTCAGGGACCCTGCCTCTGCCTGGGATCTTAATGTTTACATTGCTCAGCTTATGCAACCCCCCTTTGAGCCTTTGTCTTCCACAGAGCTTAAGTACTTGACTTGGAAAACTGTGTTTCTGGTAGCCATCACTTCTGCCAGACACATAAGTGAATTACAAGCCTTGTCAGTGGAGCCTGATTTTATCTCCTTTCATAGAGATAAGGTGGTCCTCAGGACTAACAGGAAGTTCTTGCCTAAGGTGGTTTCAGATTTCCACCTTAATCAATCTATGTATTTTCCAGTGTACTTCACTGACCATTCCTCCTCTGGCGAGAGGAGGCTGCACAGGTTGGATGTGAAGAGAGCCCTTAGCTACTACATAGACCGTACCAAGGGTCACAGGTTTGACTGCCTCCAACTGTTCCTCACTTATGGTGAGGTTGGCAAAGGGACACCTGCCACTAAAAGATCCACTGCCAGGTGGATTGTCTCTTGTATCCAATTTTGTTATGAAAAACTGGGTAAGGTTCCTCCCACAGGCCTGCGGGCTCACTCTACCAGAGGTACAGTTGCTTCCCTGGCTGCTGCCAGGGACATCCCTATTCTAGAGATAAGTCAAGCAGCTACCTGGAAAACAGTTCACACTTTTATCAAGCATTACTCCCTGGACATCCAGGCTAGGAGTGATGCTCGGTTTGGCACAGCTGTGCTGCAGAGCCTTTTTCCTAAGTAGGTTCTGTCCCTCCTCCATGGAGGTACTGCTGTGTAGTCTGCATGTGTCATAATATAGCAAGACTTTATGTTGTTTGAAGAAATAATTACTCACCTTAGTAATGTTGTTTCTTCTAATGGAGTCTTGCTATATTATTACCTTCCCTCCACCTGCCCCTCTCAGAACCTTTGTTTTAGGGATGTGGGTGGGCAGTGCAGTGTTGGCACTTAGTAGATGCTCACCTTGTTGTTTCACCCCTCCTTTTTTGGGGTGACTTGGTGTTGTGTTTTTCATTTTTGGGTCTCCTGACTTGAGTCTTTGTTTTAGGACCAAAAAATGTGTTCTTATGTTTAGTAGCCAGTTAGCTAATGTAGGTTTACAGCTTCCACGCAGGACCTTAGTGAGTTTAGCTCGTAAAGATCTGATGGTTTGAGTTTGAAGAACAACAGACAGAGTTTTAACCGAGCTCGAGCTCAGCGTTCCATGCCTGGCATGGAAAATTAACTCTTTCACCTCTGGAGCAGTTCGAAGGTTGAGACTCACTGCATATGTCATAATATAGCAAGACTCCATTAGAAGAAACAACATTACCAAGGTGAATAATTTTTTTCTTCCTGACTTATGGGGATGTGGAAAAAGGAAATACGGCATCTAAGAGGTCAGTTTCTCACCGGATAGTTCAGTGTATTCAGTTTTGCTATTCAAAAGCTGGGAAAAAGCCCACAGCAGGGCTGAGAGCCCATTCCACAAGGGGTACAGCTGCTACTATAGCAGCTTCCAGGGATGTTCCACTGGTGGACATCTGTAAAGCAGCTACCTGGAGAACAGTACACACCTTCACTAAGCATTGCAGCCTAGACACACAGGCTAGGGGTGATGCTAGGTTGGGCACAGCTGTCCTGCAGAGTCTATTTCCGAAGTAGGTTCTGTGCCCTCCTCCAAAGGTACTGCTTCTTAGTTTGTGTAAGAGTTAGGAATATTGGAGTATTCCTGGGGTGAGAAGAAAAAGATACTTGTTATAGTAATCTTTGTTTCTTCCAAAGGATACTCCAGTATTCATAACTCTCCCACCCTGCCTCCCCTGCTAGAACCAGTGGCCTCTGTACTCTATGCCGTATTATCAGGGTATGTATGTCACACTCTTGCATTTATATTTGAAACTGTATTTTTCATTGGTTTTACCTTCCTCAGGTGATTCTGACATTTGAGGGTGCTTTTGTGGAATTTATCCCCCTGTTGGAGGTTTTTGGGTGTTAAATTATTATTATAGTGTTAAATAGTTATTTCCTCTTAGGCCCTGTCTTGTTAGGTGTCCATGAAATCTAAGAGTTAGAATGTAGGCAGTTGATAGGTGGCAGCATTTGAAAAGTGGCACGTGCCAAAGGTATTCCATCTCTAGGCAGAGCTGGCTTAAAGGCATAAGAGTTATGAATCTTGGAGTATCCCCTAGAAGAAACAAGATTACTATGGTAAATAATTTTTTCCTTTTTGTCATTCTAAAGCCATGTTTTCCGCTGTATTCCAATCCTCCTTCCCCCATCACATTCTTAACAACTGTACCTTGCATCTGCATATTTTGGAAATGCATACCCTGACACACCCATTGTCATCTTTCCTTTTCCAGATGTTTAATACAACTGCAGTTTTATGTAATGTGGGAGAAATAAGTCTTGTAAGGTAGTTTGTAAGAAGGACAAGGCTGTGAGTTCTGGTTGTGATATCATCGGTAGCTCTTTACTGAAACTGCCTTTTTTTGAATAGGCAGTAAATTTAGGGTTACAAAATGACTTGTAACTTTTAAACAAAGTAACTCAGAGATCTCATTTTTGGCATGAGGCTGACTGGGGATATGCTGATCCAAATTCTGAATTTACTGATGCTAGACATTTTGGCCAGACTCCGTCTTTAAGAGATACCCTCAGAAGAAGGTCTTAGTTTTCTTTATTTGTACCACCTTTGTTAATAGTTATATTGAATAATTATTGTTTTGCTGTCATTGGGAAAAATAAAACACTGTTGACTGCTCCTAGTTTTCCTGTGCCTCCTGACTTGTGCCACAGCGACATTCCCTTTAATGGTTCTCACCTGTTTGGATTCAAGTGACACAAGCTCTAGAGGCTGCTCAAAAGACTAGGACTACCATTAAGACAGCCAGACCGACTCCTTCCACCCCCATCGGGCGGGAACCGCCATCAGTTTTGCAACGGGCAGTCCTTTTGAGGTAGGGACCGAGGGGCCTTTAATAAAAGCCAGCCCCCTTAGCTGGAAAAGAAAATTCAGCAGTAGGCACAGGGCCTGAAAGCACCAAGTGCCAACCTCTGAAACGTTGATCCTGATCCCACCTCAACTGCCTGAGGTGGATCTACCCTCAGGAGTGGGAGGTCATCTGACTCACTTTTATAGTCATTAGCAGTCTGTTACAACAGGCAGTTGGGTCTTCCAGATTATCTGAGAGGGGTACTCCATCAACCTGTCAGAGATCCCCCCGACTGTCTGCCCAAGTGACAGCACAGTCTCCCCACTATGCAGTCAGACATTCTCACTTCAGAGATTCAGGGCTTACTTTGAAACAGGGCAGTGGAGCTAGTTCCCTGGGAAGAAAGGAATACAGGGTTCTACTCCCATTACTTCCTGGCCCCCAACAAAACAGGCGACATGCGCCCTATTCTCGACCTCAGAAAGCTGAACAAGTATTTGTTCAAAGAGAAGTTCAGGATGATCTGCTTAGGGACTCTTCTACCACTGCTCCAGCAGCATAACTGGCTCGCATCCCTGGACATGCAGCATGCTTACCAGCATGTTCCAGTGAACGCAAGTCACCACAGGTACCTCCGCTTTATGGCCTTGGGTCAGCACTACCAGTTCAGAGTTCTGCCCTTTGGCCTCTCCTCGGTGCCTCGAGTCTTTACAAAGTGTTTTGCGGTTCTCGCTGCACACCTTTGAAAACTAGGCATCCAAGTCTTTTCTTGCCTGTACGATTGGCTCATCGCCAGCCCGTCAAGGGAACAGACTCAAGAGGCAGTATCCACATCATCTCAGTTCCTCACATCCATGGGAGTACTGCTGAATTTGGTAAAGTGACAGCTTCAAGCATCTCAGCAGCTCCTCTTCATAGATGCCCTCCTGGATACCTCTGAAACAAGGGCCTTCGTCACAGAGGACAGGAGGAATGATAGTCTCCAGATGGCTCACTTCATCAGAGGGAACAACCCTGTACAAACTCATTCCATGCAGCATATGCTGGGCCTAATGGCCTCTTCTGTTTTCACAGTGCCTCTGGCCCGATTGCACATGAGGACCATTCAGTAGATGCTCAGCACGCAGTGGTCCCCTATGACACATCCTCAGTCTTATCCCATAAAAATGACAGAATTGTCGGCCTGGTGGCGCAGAGGCCTGAGGCGCTGGACGCCACATCTCGAATCACGCCGGCGACCTGGTTTCAGGGATGGACTCAGGTGCCGGGGGTCGGCAGGGGAAGGTATAGGTTTGAGCATCCATAGGACTGCTCTCCTCCCCTGGAGAGGGTGAGGGATGCATGATCGCTCTGTAGTGGCTCCCGCTGGAGACCGGGAGCACAACAGAAGGATCGCATGAAGGGGGAGCACCAGAAAATGGAAATGTCGCTCACTGGCTGCCGGATGATGGCTCTCTGTCCCCGGTTGCCTCCAGTGCCTTCCCAGGGCCTCCTTCTCCATGGCAGCATCCCCGGACCCTAAGAAGAGTGTGCTGGGGTCATCCCTCTCCCCCGGTGCCTTCTCCCTCGGAGGAGGGGGGCCCGCCTGGCGAAGGGATACGCTGGGATATCCCAGGGTTCGGCTGCAATATGAGGAGTTAGAGGAGGGCCGGGTTAGGACAGAAGGGGCTATCGGGAGACTTGCAGAGCCTGAAGGAGTGGGGGCCTGCAAGCATGAGGAGGGCTGAAAAAAGAATATACAAAAAAAGTGACAGAAAATCTAACGAGGTCACTTGCATGGTGGATTCAGGAGGACAACCTTCCTCAGTGTTTCCCCTTTGCCCTGCCAGAGTCTCAGATTACCATCACCACTGATGCATTTCTGCTCTGGTGGGGGCTCACTGCCAGGACCTTCGAACTCAAGGAGTGTGGACTCAGGAGGAATCTCATCTGCACATCATTGTTTTGGAAATGAGAGCAGTCCTGTATGCTCTTCAAGCACTAGAGAGAGTTCTCTGTCACAAAGTAATTCTTCTTCAGATGGACAACAAGGCAGTGATGTACTACATCAACAAGCAAGGAGAAGCGCACTCCTATCCCCTGTGCAGAGAGGTGATGAGCGTATGAGAGTGGTGTCTGGAACACAGCGCACTGATCAAGGCAGTTTATCTGGCAGGAGCCCAGAACAATCTAGTGGACCACCTCAGCAGGACAGAGGCAGACCCTCACAAGTGGTTGCTCACACTAGACATCGTGCAATCTCGCTTCAATGAGTGGGGCAGTCCAGATGTGGACCTTTTTGCATCCCCACTCAACTCAAAACTGTCTCTGTTTTGTTCCAGAAATCCAGGACCTGGTATTTTCTGTCAGGATGCATTCAGACTGCAGTGGACAGGATGCTTTCTGTATGCATTTCCCCCACTACCCCTAATTCAGAGGGTAGTGTTCAGCTTAGAGGGGCAGGGGGGCAAGATGATCTTAAATGCACTGTACTGGCCTCATCAGATCTGGTTTCCATTGATCAGCAAACTGTCAGACTGTCCTCTGAGGCAACTGCTTCTATGGATGAACCTCCTGACACAGGGATCCCCATTTCATCCCAATCTGCACTCCCTTCATTTCCATGTCTGGCTCCTGAGGAGATAGAGGTGGGCAGTTTTAAAGTTTCTCGAGAATTTCCCAAATTCTCTTGGCAGCGCGTAAGCCCTCCGCCAGGAAGACATACGCAGCTAAATGGAAGTGCTTTTCAATTTGGTGTGTTAAGATCCCCCTGGATCCTTTCTGATGCCCATCAAATAAAGTTTTAGAGTACCTGTTAGACCTTTTAGATGCAGGGCTGCAATATTATAGTCAAGATGCATCATCTGCCTTTCATGAGCTGGTCCAGAACATGTCCTTGGCTCAACTTCCTTTGTTCAAAAGTTTCCTCAAGGGCATTCTGCATACTAGGCCCCCGGTTAGGAAGCCAGTTGCCACCTGGGATATTAATCTCATGCTGGATATGCTCACTGGTAAACCCTCTGAGCCTCTAGTCACGTGTGAGTTGAAGTTCCTGACCTGGAAGACCGCCTTTCTGGTAGCCATTACTGCAGCTGGCAGGGTCTGTGAGATACATGCCCTAGTCACAGACCCTCTGTACACCGTTTTTTACAAAGACAAGGTGGTTCTCCGTACTCACCCCAAGTTCCTACCCAAAGTGGTTTCGGATTTCCACCTCAACCAGCACTTGGTTCTGCCGACTTACACTAACTTCCAAAATGAGGCGGAATGCACCTTTCATTCCCTTGATGTTAAGAGAGCCCTACAATTCTCCATCGATAGACTTAGGGACATCTGTCAGGCAAAGCAACTCTTTGTCTCTTTCATCACGGCCCGGCTGGGTCAGCCAGTATCCTTCATATGTATCTCTGCCTGGATAGTGGCATGCCTTCGTCATTGCTATTCCATGGCACTGCAACAGACTAAGTTGGAAGGCCAGTTACACGCCCACTAAACTAGAGCAGTTGTATCTCTGGCAGAGGTACGCTCTGTTCCTATGATGGAGATTTGCAAAGGGGTAACTTGGAGCTCAATGCACACATTTGTGAAGCACTGTGCTCTGGATGTCCATACCAGACAGCATGCTTCCTTTGGAAGGATGATCCTTAACGGGATCCTGTCCTAAATGAACTCCGTCTCCTGCCGCCCGACTCCGGGGATAAATCTGGGCGAGCCAGCATTGCCTCAAGCCAAAGACGTGGCTCAGCAGGTCTGTAAAATTTAGAGCCAACCGTGAGCTGAGCCGCTGTGTGAAGTGTTTTCAATCTGCCTCTGATGCCTGGAGCGAGCAGCGTGCTGCACATGGCCAGTGGCAGCAATGAAGAGCCTACAGTATGGAGACTGGGCTCATGGACAGAACTGCAGTAGTGGTTGGGGTCGGGAAGGTTGATCTATTTCAAGTTGCTGCTCTTCCTCCTCCTTCTTACTCTAGTCAGTTCAGCCAATGGAGGCACAAGATTGCATTTGGAGCTTTTAAGCGTACCCGGCACACACTACTGCGTGCTGACCCCGGTCTGCCACAGCGAGTCCGATGAGTGATGCATACAAGACTCTGGGAGAGCTCTCTGGGGTGACCATAAGGCATGGTCAAAGGAAAGGAAACTTATTTAAAAATACTTGTTGTGGAGTGTGGGGATGAGGTCACCAGCAGGAAGCGGGAGGAGAAAGGATACAAGGAGTACACAAAAAGTGCCAGAGATTGCCTAGGATAGCCAGCTAGCTGCTGCTGTATCGGTCGGTTCTGCTGGGTGTTGCTCATGGTCGGGTCGGGTTATGGTGGCTGCCGCTGGCCCAGAGGAACTTTAACTGCACCGGACGTGTGGAGGTGAAGAAAAAGAACCAGTCTCTTCCTCTTGCTTGCAGTGCTGGATTGAATCGAGTACCAGCAGCCAGCCCAGTGCAGTGTGCCACTTAATTGTGAAGTAGGTCCACTCCTGCAGCGGGTTGGTGAGGTGTTGGTTCGGGGAGGGGGGATTCTGCTGCAGACAGTGCTTAAGTGCTGTAGCTACTGCACTTAGTCTGCTGCTCTCTGCTGTGCTGCTCTGCATCAAAGAGGGTAAGGAGTGAACTACCTGATCTGTCAAGAGCTGGGGGGGGTGAAGAGAACATTTGCTGCACAGCTGCAGACAGTGATGCTGCACTTAATTAGTCTGATCTAACTGGACATAAAGTCTCCACCACTCATTCACACCGATGGGATCTATGCCAGAGGTGCCAGGACCCAGCGGGAGCAAACTTTTTTGCAAGAGGGTTGGTGCCAGAGATGGAGCCGTGAGGAGCGGTGCCACAAGCCTTGACTCATGTAGCAATGACTATCTCAGCATCAACCCTCCAATCACCTCAGTTCCTTTTTTCCCGCCGTTGAGTGCACCACAGAGACGACATCGCTCACCAGCCGGGAGTCAAAAACTTCAAACTAGCAGCATAGTTTTCAGTTTCTTATTTACAGTAGTAGTATTTCTTGAATAAGTACCATTTACTATAATTTTTTCTTATTACAAGAAAGAAGTCTCAGCCTACATTGACGGAGTCGACCATGAGTGGGTCAGGTGACAGTAGGGAGACTTCGTATGAAAGCTGTTCAGTCAGCCGGGCTGGGTCCAGTCTGCCGCCCTCTCCAGAGAAGGGGTCTGATAATGGACGGTCCAGTGCCCGAGGGGAAGGGCGATCCCCCCAGAAGCATAAAAGAAGACGGTAGCATTCTCAGCACCGTTCGGCCTTGAGCTCTTTTTCGGCCCACAGGTCAAGAAAGAGAAGGCATCACTCGAGGTCGCCCTCTGGTATGTCTGCGCGTTTAAGGTCGGTCATTGGGGTCAGTTGCCCATCTCCTCCTCCTCCGGATTCACCGGTTTCTGTTTCTGGTCACTGGCCTCTTCAACATCGGAGCCCTTCCCCGCCTTCTGGTAGGGCTTCAGATGAGCAGTTTCATCACTGAGCCTCTCTGATGGAGCAGTGGGCTCGGAGGTTGGTCCAGCTGCCTTGCCTGGTCACTCAGGGGCACTCAGACCCTTTGGGGGATTGGGTTGGGCCTCCCTAGTCACATGGCTCCTTCTTCGGTGCCGTTGACTCTGTGTTCAGGTGTTTTCCCCCCTCACATGGCTGCGGCGCAGGGGGCCACACCAATGCCTCTATCTCCTGGTATTTTTCCTTCTTTATCCTCAAATCTTAGTTTTCTGGGCCCTGCGTTGGTTTCGGCATTGATGGGTCACTCTGCGCCATCCTCAGCACCGATGCGTCTGTTGGCGCCATCCTTGGTGCTGTTGGGGTTGTTGGCACCACCCTCAGCATCGTGTGGCCTTTCGGCACAATCCTCAGTGGCGTTGGGCTTGTCGGCACTGTCCTCGGTGCCGTGCGGCTTTTTGGTGCCGTCCTCAGCGCCAGTGGCTCTGTTGGAGCTGTACGCTGCACTGGGTCAGGCGGTGCCGAGCTCTTCCTTGGCGCCAAGACTTGGTGTGACGTGTTCCAGTCTTCAGGGCTTCTTGACTCTGAACCCTTTTCCTTCCTATTTCCCTTCTGATTTTCACTCCTTTCCCGTCCATACAGTCCCTCCCGGGCTGTCAGGCGATGATATTGAGCCTGAGCCAGACCTTAGGCTGGGTGATGACGTGGAAGGAACAGGATCTAATCCTATTGCAGAGCCTGTGGTCGAGGACCTGTCATTTAAGTCTCTGCTGAAAAATTTGAATTCCACGCTTTCTCTCCAGACTATAGATATCGATCCTAGGAAGCTTTTAAGACTCCAATACCTTCACGTCCTGGACATCCCTATGGATTTAACTCCCTGGTACAGCCTTCCTTTGAGACACTTTCTCAAGTGGTATGGAATAATCCTGCTCTCATTCCTCCTGTGGCTAAGTCCATAGATAGGAAGTATGCTGCTCCCAAGGATCGACACATTTTGGCCTCTCAAGCCTTTGCGGACCCTATTGTAGTCTTGGCAGAGAATTATAAGGTCATCCTCCCTCGGGCTACTACAGCTCGACCTATAAATAAAGAATCTCATAAGATAGATACTTTAGATAAGAGAGTCTTTGCTACATCCACCCTGGGTATGCGTACTGCCAGCTACCAGGGCTATTTCTCTCAATAAGAGTATATCCTTTGGCATTCACTCAAACAAATGGTTAAAGCTCTATGGAGTCGGACACTAATTCAGAGCTTTTTCAAACCATAACCAGGGGTATCGAGTCCAACAACCAATAGGTTAAAGCGGCCATGGACGCTTTCGATACTGCCTCCAGAGCAGCAGCGGCAGGCATTTGTACCTGCCGTCATTCTTAGCTGCGCACTTCAGGCTTTACGAGTGGTGCCCAGCAACAGGTCATGGCGTTGCCCTTCAACGTTGTGTATCTCTTCGATCCTCAAGTAGAACAAGCTTTAGAGGCCACACAAAAGACCAGATCGGCCATTAAATTGGCTCGACTTGCTCCCGCCCCTTCTCGGGGGGGTGTTAATACGCGCCATTTTCACAACCGTCAGTCCTTTCAAGGCAAAGGCAGGGAAGGTTTTAATAAAAACCAAGCCCCTCAACCTCAAAAGAAAATGGAACAGAAAGCACAAGGGCCCAAAGTGCCCAGTGCCACCTTCTGAGTTTCTGGCCCAAGTCCCACCTCAGCTGCCTGATTCAGCGGTGGGAGGTCGTCTGACTCAGTTCTACAACCAGTGGAAGTCCATTACATCAGAGAAATGGGTCCTCTGGATAATCCGCGAGGAGTATTCCCTCAATCTTTCAGAGACCCCTCTGGATTGTCCCCCAAACGGCAGCCCAGGCTGTCAGTACTTCAGTCAGAACTTCTCACTTCTGAGATACAAGGCCTTCTGAACAACAGGGCAGTAGAAATAGTTCCACTGGATCAACAGAACACAGAGTTCTACTCTCATTACTTTGTAGTTCCAAAGAAAACTGGGGGAATGTGCCCCATTTTGGACCTCAGAAAATTGAACAAATTTCTTCCCAAGGAGAAGTTCAAAATGATATTGCTAGGAACCCTGTTACCTTTGCTTCATCAGCACGACTGGTTAGCCTCCCTGGACATGCAGGATGCTTGCCAGCATATTCCTAGTCACCCAAAACTTCACAAATACCTAAGGTTTATGGCTTTGGGCCAACATTATAAGTTCAGAGTCCTGCCCTTTGGTCTATCCTGGGCGCCGCAAGTGTTTACAAAGTGTTGTGCAATTCTCGCAGCACACCTCAGAAAGATCGGAATACAAGTGTTCCCATATCTGGACAACTGGCTTCTAGCAAGTCCTTCCAGGCAAGGAACTCTCAATGCCGTATCCACTGCCTCCGACTTTCTCACATCCATGGGAGTTCTGCTAAATCTCAAGAAATCGCAGTTGCAGCCCTCCCAGAAACTCCTTTTTATAGGAACTCTTCTGGACACCTCCTGTGCGAAAGCCTTTCTTCCAGAGGACAGGAGGAGCAATATCCTACAGATGGCCCAATACACCAGAGAGAACAGCTCGGTTTGAGCTATCTCGATGCAACGGATGCTGGGTCTCATGGCATCCTCAGTGTTCACTGTACCACTAGCTCATCTCCACATGAGAACCTCTCAGTGGATGCTCAGTGCTCAGTGGTCCCCAACCACTCACCCTCCGTCCTTTCTCATCAAGGTGACAGAACCTCTGAAGAGGTCGCTCACCTGGTGTTCGCAAGAGGGCAACCTTCTGGAAGGGTATCCATTTGCTCCCCTGGATCACCAGATCTCCATTACCACGGACATGTCCCTGATGGGGTGGGGAGCCCACTGTCAAAATCTCCACACCCAATGTACGTGGACTGAGGACGAGTCCCAGCTTCATATAAATGTCCTAGAAATGAGAGCTGTCCTTTATGTAGTCCGGGCTTTGAAGGACATTCTGTGTCACAAGAACATTCTCCTTCAAATGGACAACAAAATAGTGATGTATTACGTCAACAAGCAGGGTGGTGCACACTCTTACCCTTTATGCAGGGAAGCGATGAGAGTGTGGGAATGGTGCTTGGAGCACAAGGCTCTAATCCAGGCAGTCTACCTGCCGGGAGTGCAGAACTAATTGGCAGACCGTCTCAGCAGAATGGAGACAGATCCTCACGAATGGTCTCTTGACTCAACCGTAGTTCAGTCACTATTCGCTGAGTGGGGAACTCCAGACCTGGACCTTTTTGCATCCCCACTCAACACAAAACTGCCTCTCTTCTGCTCCAGAAATCCAGGGCCTGGTATTTTCTGTCAGGATGCATTCAGGCTACAGTGAACAAAACGCTTTCTATATGCCTTTCCTCCTCTTCCTCTAATTCAGAGGGTACTTCTCAAGTTTGAGTCCCGGGGGACAAAATGATCCTCATTGCTCCCTTCTGGTCTCAACAGTATGGCGGAAACTCCTCAGAAAGCACTTCCCCTTCAGACAGACCTTCTGACTCAGGGGCCTGTGGTCCATCCCATTCTGAAATCACTTCATCTTCACTCATGGCTCCTGAAGAGATAGAAGTGAACAGGTTCATTGTCTCTCACAGAGTTTGAGA
The DNA here is from genome assembly GCA_016271365.2 of Neoceratodus forsteri. Taxonomy (NCBI): domain Eukaryota; kingdom Metazoa; phylum Chordata; order Ceratodontiformes; family Ceratodontidae; genus Neoceratodus; species Neoceratodus forsteri. Next base: position 521,983,705 of record CM028129.1, read on the forward strand.
TATTCTTCTGGCTGTGTGCAAGCCAGCCAACAGAAAAACTTACACAGCCAAATGGAAACGTTTCTCTGTCTGGTGTGCAAAATCCTCTTTGAATCTCTTTTCCTGCCCACCTAATAAAGTTCTAGAGTACCTTTTAGACCTCTCAAATTCAGGTCTACAGTACTCTACAGTCAAAGTTCACCTTTGCGCCATTTCAGATTATCATGAGCCAGTACTTTCCTTGTCACTGGCTCAGTTACCTGTAGTTAAGAGGTTTCTTAAGGGAATTCTGCATACCAGACCTCCTATCAGGCATCCAGTCACAGCCTGGGACAATAATCTTGTACTAGACATGCTCACTCAAGCCTTTCAAGCCTCTAGCCACCTGTGAGCTGAAATTTCTCAGTTGGAAAACGGCCTTCCTGGTGGCCATTACCTTAGCCCACAGGGTCTCTGAAATACATGCCTTGGTCACAGACCCTCCACATACTGTGTTTCATAAGGACAAAGTAGTTCTTAGGACCCATCCTAAGTTTCTCCCTAAAGTTGTTTCAGAATTCCATCTAAACCAACCTTTAGTCCTGCCTACTTACTTTGCGAACTTCCAAAATGAAGGAGAGTGTACCCTTCATTCTTTAGATGTCAAAAGAGCTCTGTATTTCTATTTAGATAGAACAAAACCAATTTGCAAAGCTCAACAACTGTTTGTTTCCTTCAGCGAGACCTGGCTGGGTCAACTTGTTGCTATCAGATGCATTTCAGCATGGCTGGTGGCATACCTTTGCCACTGCTATTCCATGGCACAGGTTAAGCTGGAGGGCAGAGTGTACGCTCACTCTACTAGAGCAGTCACGGCATCCCTGCAATGCGGCTGCCTGGAGCTCAGTGCATACTTTTGTTAAGCACTATGCCTTGGATGTCCATGCCAGGCGACATCTTTCATTTGGCAGGACCATCCTTAATGGACTTCTGTCCTAAATTTATAAGCTCTTGGTTTTTCATGCCACCCTCTTGGGGGATTATTAGCTCGGTACACTCCCATCAATGTGAATGAGTGGTGGAGACTTTATGTCCAGGAAGATATGGAAATTACGTACCTACTGTAATTCTTGATCTTCTTGGATGAAGTCTCCAACACTCATTCACACGCCCACCCACCATCCCCTGAGCTCACCTCTGTTGTTGGTCTTCACTCCTTCAATCTTTAGGCTGTGAAGACTTCTTTGTTGACCCTTCTTTTACGGGTTGTCCGGACTGTCTTATGTCCGATTTTTGTTAGTCTATCCTTCTAGGTTAGTTACACTGCAGTGCCTCAGGGAAGAAAGGTACTGAGGCAGTTGGAGGGTCGATGCCGAGAGTCATTGTCGCACGAGCCGAGGTTTGTGGCGCAGCTCCTTGCGGCTCCATCTCTGGCGCCAACTGTCTTGCAAAACGTTTGCTCCTGCTGGATCCCTAGAGCCTCGGCGTAGATCCCATCAGTGTGAATGAGTGGTGGAGACTTGGGTCAGAAGATCAAGGGTTATGGTAGGTACGTAATTTCCATGTCTCTGCTGCTCTTCTGTATGCATCAGAGAGGGTAAGGTTAAAAGGACAAGGAATGATGAGCTGTGATCTGTGAGAGCATGGTTGGATGGGGTGGACTAGAATGTTGTTCTGCTGCAGTTTGTAGGTATAAACATTTTTATGTAATGGGAAATTGTGCAAAGCTGAGGCAACCATCAGCAGTTAGTAATGGAAAATTTATGAGAGTTAGAACAGAAAAATTAACTTTATTTAAAGTGTTCTGAGTGGCTGTTTTAAATTAAAACAAATGCAACAAATACTCAGTTCTGTTATGCAATTTTTAAAAAAATGTGACCCCCCTTCAGAGCTAGTTTATTCACTGCATTCCTTTTGTTATTTTATTATAAATTAATAAACCAAGCAGTTTTCTTTTAGAAATGCCATGCTGGTCTAGCTTAAGTGCTCTGTTGCCTCTTGACTGCTAATTGGAGACTTAGACCACCCACCACTGACCCCCAAAGTAGTACCCTTGCCCTTTAACGTTTCTGGACCCACTAAGAATGTTGGTTGATTTAATTAAATACTACAGTTACATGAATAATCTCAGTCCTGGCCTCTGCCATATGCCGCAATGCATCCTTCAGAAAATGTAGGTGGCAGCAGCAGGGTGAGAGCTCCCTTGTCTCATTGTCTCTCTGCAGACGGACATCATGCCGCTTGCCATGGGCAGGGGGGATTACATTCCACCAGCCCCCAACAAGTTCACCTGCCCATCTTGGCAGCAGCAGCACCACTGTCAGTTGGGCTAGCAGGGAGGTTGCAGTAACAGCAGGCCATGGTCCCTGCAAGTCTAGAAGGAGGGACTCTCAGTCTTATCTGTGTCAATCTTCACCATTCATCACCTTTGGGATATTGGCCAGAGGTCATGACCCCATGGGAGCTTTTTTTGCCCTCGAGGCCGATGCACTGTGTTGCGCTCACAGGTTGGCCATTAGGTGCCGTCAACTCCACCCTCCTGCCAGTTCTTTGTCTCCCGCTGTCGAGGTCACCTCATGGGAAGCTTCCAAGAGCAACAGTGACGCCTCTGCCATGCAGTTTCATTTTCCGACTCTGTCGACTCCGAGCCGTAGTTCGTTGTCCGTTCTCCTGAAGGTTCTGATAGGTTACTCGACATTGCCTGGTAAGATTGTTCCTTTTGTTTAATTTTGTGACATCGAGTCTTATTTTGGTGTTTCTTTTCATAGGTCATGTCTCGGTTGGAGGGCAAGAAATCTTCGAAGATGGGACGGCCCCTTAATGCGGCAGTGCCCTTGTGGCTGTAAGTTCTCCATCACTGACCAGCATGACCGTTTCCTCGTGTATCTTGGCCCGCTTCATGACATATATTCATGTGACACCTGCTTCTCCCTGGACCACTGGGTCATCAAACAACGCGCGTGGAAAGTGGGGTGAGCTCCATCGACTTTCGGGGGTCGGGCGTGCACTTGTCAGGCCAAGCCACGTTTTCTTGGCCTTTCCTCCGGATCCCCTCCTGGTTCTGTATAGACCGAGGAGGAGGGAGCCTCGGCCTCTCATAGTCTAGCCATGGCCGGGGCTCCTCCCGTGGTGCAGGAGGCCAAGTCTGTTCTCTCTGGGGGACGGACAGGAGGCACCACATTGGCAATGGCCCCTTTGGGGGCGAAGGCTACCCTGGTGTTGGACCCGTGGCTCAGAAGGCCTGGGTCAGCGCCATCCTTGACACCATCTCTCAGTGCCGTTTTGGGCCTCAGCGCCATTCGTGGTGCCATGGGCCCTGATGGTGCCATTGTCAGCACTGGTCCGTCGCTCATTGCCGTGGCTGCTGGCAGTGCCGTTCGTGAAGCCGATGGTGCTAGCAGCATCGTGGAAGGTTCTACGGGGCCGTCTCTGACTTTTTCTCACCCGAGGTTGAGGACAGTACTTTGTCCAGCTCTGGAGCCATTCGCGGTTCCGGGCATGGGCACGGCGCTGTGGGGGTTCCAGATCTCGGCACCGTTCATGGCACCGAGAGCACTGTCAAAGCCGTTATCTGCGCCATCTCTGTCGTTGGCACCGCTCGCGGCACTGTGGGGTGGGGCGGCGCTGTAGAGGTCTCTGGCCTCGGCACCGAGAGTGCTGTCAGAGCCATTGTCAGTGTCGTTTCTGTCTTTGGCGCTGCTTGCAGCGCCGTGGGTCAGGATGGCACCATGTCAGGTTCTGGCTCTGAGACTGCTGCCCTGGTTGGAACCGTGTCCTCTTCTGCCACTGTTCACAGTGCTGTGGAGGACGCTGGTGCCGACTCAGGTACAGTCTCTGCTTCTGGTGCCCTGTTTGGTTGAGATGGCAGCAGGCACCTGCTGATTGTTTGGCACAGGGCTTCGGTTTCCACTTCTTCAGAGGAGGAGTCAGACTCTGAGTCAGGCAGGCAGTCTGGCTCCTTGGAGTTAGCTGCTGGCATGGGCACCCTCGTAGTGTCCTCGACAGGCCTGAGTCAGCCCCCGTCTGAGGAGCAGACAGTGACTGCCTGGGCTGGGATCAGGGATTCTGACCAGCAGGCAGCAGTACAGGCTACCATTGCACTGCAGCCCAGCCTTGGAAGGTTCTCTGACCCTTCAGCGGTAGTACCCCCGCAGGTGTTGTGCCTAGATCGCCCAACTTTGGGGCCGATCAGAGCACCCATGGGAGGGGAGAGTGCTGCACCCTGGATAGCGCCTTCGGGGGCCAACCAGGGCTGTCAGTTGCCTAGGCTGGCTATCTTGAGGAGGAGAGTGTTCTTGGATTCTGAGGGGTCGAGGGGCATGGGATCTGTGTGGCAACCTTTTCCTGGAGCTCACCTGGGCTCTGGGAGAAGCCGTAGTGCGGATCTCTGCTCTTCCCCCTCAGTTTCCTTGAGAGGGCCCCATTCTTTGGAGGTAGGGGACCTTCCTTTTGGACCTACATGGCCATGGTCACCTCACAGGGGGGATTCTTCCAGGCGCAGCCAAGGCAGTTCCGATATTGTTGTTCAGCTGTCGGCTGTGGACTCTTCCGGAGAACCTTCATCTTCTGGGGCTCCTGGTGCACTCCCTAGCCCAGGTAGAGGTCAGTTGCTTTCTCTTGTCGGCTGTGTCCCTATCCCTCTGCCACATTCTCCTGTGCTCCCAGGCATCCTTGGTCCTAGCAAGCCTCTCACCTGGGAGCAGTTCAGGGCCGTGGCTGCTTGGGTCCCCGCTTATGTCAGGGCCATGGACAGACAGGTTTTTTAACCTCCCCCCAAGCAGCCACCCTCTGAGCATTTGAGGTCCTCTGACTTCTCATCCCCCTCTTCTGGGGAAGAGGAGCCATCTGTCCACATCTCCCCAGCTGCTGATCATGCGGAGTATCAACGATTCCTCTTGAGGATGTTGGAGGACCTGCACATCACCCCTCCCACTCAAAGCAATCCAGAGAACTCGGCGCATGCCTCTCTAGGCGACTTCAGCGAGGACACTCTTTTGGTGCCCTCTGGCCTGCTCCCTTTCGGGAGACATCATTGTGTTGCTGGCAGAGGCCCTTCTCTGGAGTCCCTGCCCCTAGGGATCTCTGCCAGCGGTATTGCACCTCCATGGAGTCTTCAGGTTCCATGCCTCATCCTTAGTCAGGATTGACGCAGCTGGACACTCCTGATGGGCTTCACGCCCTCCACCATGATCGGCCCCCAGATCAAGATTCCTTGGATTCTGACTTCTGGGGCAGGAGAACCTTCTACTCGGCACGGTTGCTGCTCTCTAGTGCAGCACATCAGGCCCACTATGCATCCTATGATAGGTTCCTGTGGACCAGACTGGGTCAGCTCCTAGCCTCATTGCCTGACGTGGAGCAAACTAGACAAGCCATTGCACTCTCTGCATGTGGCCTGGGGCTAGCAAGGCACCAAGCAAGGGCATCATATGATGCCAATGTGGTAGCTACCAGGGTCGGAGGGACCGCGATCTGCACTAGGCGGACGGCATGGCTACATCTTTCCCAGTTGTCACCCATGGCCTGTCGTAAGGTGATTAACTCTGCTCACCAGAGAACCTATCATCACCAGAGAGCCTATCTTTTTTCCCATAGAGTGAGACGGTGTCTGTCGGGCCAACTTCCTTCCCCCTCCGGGGGGTTCCCGTCTCACTCTCCCCACTCACGGGCCTCTCCAGGCCCAGAAGGTTCTCTCTCTTATTGTGTCACCCACTGAGAGCTAAGGGACTCTGTCCCTTAGGGTTAAACCCCCCCCCTTCGGGGGGGCTCGGCACTCACCCAAAGGTGATGAATGGTGAAGATTGACACAGATAAGATATGAAAATTATGTACCTACCGCAATTATGATCTATCTGTGTATCTTCACCGTTCATCACAATCCCACCCGCCATCCCCCTGGGGCCTTAGTCTCTGGGTCCCCTTCAATCTCTGTGTCCTTCGCACCCCCCTCCTGTCTGTTAGTCAGGGGCAGGGTAAAGCGGGGACACATAGGGGGATAGTGTTTTAGAAGGAGTAGTCTGAATGGGGGCACGCCTCCAGTGCTTTGGCTCCACCCCTGTGAGGTGGGAGTTGGTAGCTGCCCTCTGTTCTCTCCACTTCCTTGTCCCACCAATCCTTAGTTCCCTTGTCCTGTGGACATATCCTTAATTTCCTCAAGTAACCAAAATTTCTTACACCAAAAGGTTTTTTCCTGAGAGGGGGGAGATTAACCCTGTGACCTGTCTTTCTTCCAGAATAGCCATTTTCTGCTTCTGGAGTTATTGCCAGTGATTCTGTGCCTTGAATCCTGACAGTGAGCCTTTTGGCTACTCCTTGCAGTTCCTATACAATCTGGAGATAAGTCAACATTTAAAGTTCCTGGGTATGGTCGTTACTTCCTTCCCCCCCCAAGCTTATCCTGAATCCTTCCTCTCTCCTTTTTATTATTACCAGAGATTGAGGCCCCAACCCAATCCCCTTAGTCTTCTTTCTCCTTCTGTCCTCTCAGTCATTTATTTCTCCTTTTGGTTTATATATCTTTTCTTTTGTCTGTCCCTTGGACTTCCTTATCCCACCCTCCACCCTTTTCCTCACCTCTCCAGTGACTCAGAACTGGCCGAGAGGTGGAGTTGACAACACCTAACCCAGCCAACCCGTGGCGTTCATGATCGCGCTGGCCCGCAGGGTGGCACGATGGTGTCAGCTACATCCATCAAAAAAAAAATGCTCCGAAGTCATCACCTCTGTCCCTGGATGAATGGTGAAGATACACAGAAAGATCATAATTACGGTGGGTACGTAATTTACATTTCTCGAGGCTTTGCTGGCCTGTGGATCTCAGTGCAGTGCTCTCTTACATTTATGAGTGGTTGCATTGGAATTGCTTTAGGGTGCAGGATTCTGGGTGCATCATGGTAGATGAGGAGCTTTAACTATAGAGAAAGCAATATTGCCAACTCACTTCTGTAGTACCCTTACTTCACTGGTTTGTGTTTGAGTGGCATTGATACTACAAGGTATGTTGCCATGTTCATACTGTATTGCACAAAGACTGTTCCATTGATGGTGGAGTCAATCTGTTTTGGCTGTGGTGAGCAGCACCATGCTGTGAATGCTGGGTAGTGGTAGGGAAACTAGGGGTCAGACATCAGCAGAGACAGGGAGTGAAAGGGGACTGTTTGGATAGAGTGATATACTGGATCAGGATAGGGGGAAGAAGCCAGCTGACTGACAGTGCTGCACAGCTCCCATATATGGATGTGTCAGAATGTGCTTGACTTGTTTAAGCTGTGTGCAGTGAGGGAGTTGTACTGGGATTCAGAGCTGAGTCTGCAGGTTTACAGGTAGCTCTATGCTGAAACAACTAGATTGCACTCTGTCACAGCAGGGGCCAGGGCAGGGAGATCTGAATGGGCAAAACTGGTGATGAATATGCTAGGGTTTCTGTTAGAAGCATAATATCCTAATTTATTGAGAGTGTAATATATACTTTTAGACATTGCTTGCAGACATCCAGTGTGGATTTTTTTAATATGCTTGTTAAACTGGTTTCTACCCTAGTAAATAGTAAACACCACTGATCTTTATCATTGTGTGTTTCGAGCATCATTCTGTTGCTGGCTTGCCTTGGTTTATTGTAGGTTGTATGTTTGTGTTTGTGTGTCATCATAGTTAAGCCATGTCATTCTGTCAGAGAGCAGTTTGACAGGCAAATATTTGTATTTGCCTTACTCTTTGGCTCGGCTCATGATTTAGCTCTTAGGACCAAGCCAGACCCTTAATTCAGCTCTGGCTCGGCTCTTCCTCAAAAAATCAAGGCTTGCCCACCTATATTGGGGGATTGGTTTAGTTTGGCACTGTAACCCAGAAGTGTGACTAAACGGTGAAGACTTAAAGTCCAGGAAGATATGAAAATTACGTACCTACCGTAATTCTTGATCTTCTTGGACAAGTCGTCACTGTTTAGTCACACACCAACCCACCCACCATCCCCCAGGTTCTCTCATTCTGTTTCTGGATTTCACTCCTTTGTTAGGTTTGGGCTGTGAAGACATTGCTTCAGTTAACCCTTTTTACATGGATCAATCGAGTTATCTTATGCCCTCGTTAGGTTAGGTTTTCCTAGTTTTATTATGCTGCACCTCCTTGGTAAAAAAGACACTGAGGCAGTTTGGAGGTCGATGCCAATATAGCCTATATGTCTCATGGTGCCACGCATGCGTAGTCCTATCTCGGCACTGACCCTTCTGAAAATTGTTGGCTCCCGCAGGTCTTAGCGCCGCTAGTGTAGAACACAGAAGTGTGACTAAATGGTAAGGACATGTCAAAAAAGATCAAGAATTATGGTAGGTACGTAATTTTCATTTCTCTTTTTGTCATATCTTATATATATCTTGTGAATATATTGTGAAATTATATATACTGTCAATGCCTATCCATGTGCTGCTGTTTTTGTCACATCTTGTTTGTATCTTCTGAATATATTGTGAAATTGTATATACTCTGAAATATGTGAAATTACTGAAGTCTTACTGTTGATGGGGAACCTTTGTAAATGAGCTACTGTGGCTCAAAGGCGTTGTATCCGATTATGGCAAATAAGTAAACACCTTCATCATTACTTCAGCAACATCTTGCATCATAAAGCATTAACTGTGAAACTTATGTGTAAAAAAAAAAGTCAAGTCACAGCAGCACATTTCTGAGCCTCAGCTGAGCAAGGTGGGAAGGATTTTGGGGTACATGCTGAGCTATTTTCCCTGGAAGAAGAAGCTGAAAAAAGGTAAGCAACAGTGTAAAGGGGTGTCCAGACATTTAGTGTTCGATGTCTGGCCCTGGCCAGTATTGTTGTAGAAACATAGACAGTGAAATCAGAAAAAGACCAATGGTCCATCCAGTCTGCCTATGGTACCCACGTCTCTAGCAGGAAGAGAGAGGTTTTGGTGCCACTTTATGACTCACTAATCAGACCATTATTAGAGTATGGTGCGCAAGTGTGGTTGCCATATAAAAAAGGTGAGATTGCCATGCTGGAGAGGGTACAAAAAAGTGCAACACGCACTATATCAGGTTTTAAAGGGATGGATTATACCAGCAGATTGAAGGAACTAGACTTGGTCTCACTACATTATAAAAGGGTAAGGGGTGACATGTGTCTGCTATTTAAGGCCCAAATGGTTGATGATCAATGGGATAGATTGGAGCTCCAATTCATAGGGCAAACCTATCACACTAGGGCACACCCACTTCAACTGAATGTGGAGAAATGCAGATCATGGAAAAGACAAAAACAGTATAACCAGAGAGTGATACCATAGTGAAACGCCCTACCTTTAGAAACTGTGGGCTGCTCTTCAGTCAGTAGCTTCAAGTTGAAGTTAGATGAACTACACAGAATGGGAAAGTTTACTTTTTAAGTGATATGTGAGCACAAAGAATGAAAGTCTATACAGCTCTATAGAAACCTATGTAACCTACGTACCCTTTCTAACTTCGGGACCTATTGTCCAGCCAGGGTTCACTCATTGCTTGTGTACATTTCCAAATCACATTTTCTGTTCTCTGTTGTTGCTCTGTTCCAGCTGACAGAAAGCCAGGGGCTGAGGCTGCTGCAGAGGGAAAAGACTACCACAACTCCCTCTTTGTCTTCAGTTTTGGTTCAAATTCATTTTTAGAAGAGCTGCGGCAGAGAGAAAAGAAAGCATCCACTCCTGTACACCTAGCACCATGCGAGAGAAGATGTGAGATTTACTTGCAAGCCAGGTGAGCTATATAATAACCACTGTCTGTTCTACCAGGGAATCACCAACTGGATTTCCACTGCTGTAAGTTTTACCTACAGTGACTGAATGTAACAGAGGCAATGGGCAATGTTCATGTTGGATCCATAGAACAGGAACTGTCAGAAGTCTTATGTGAGTGGCTTAGTATCTGGACTTATTTGCGATCAACTGGATGCATGGGCCCAGAATCTGAATCCTGGCACTGTAGCTCAGATCAGTACTAGTATGCATGGCAATGGATTCCTAGAGTAACAGATATGGGTGGTCCAGTCCACCCCAGTTGTTCTCCAGAAGAAATCTAGAAGTGGGAAGAAATGTGTTTATTGTTCATACTATTGTATCCTCCTGGGTTGTACCTGAAAATAGGCATTTACTTGCCTAGTGTACCTTACCTGGTAACCAAAAACTAAATAAATAAATATCAGTTCTGGCAAAACCCATCCACATTGCTGATGTCATATCTAGAATTAATAGGACATGGTGATGGGATAACTCTGAACACGGTTAAAGCTGTGTAGCTGTCTGTGGGAATTGGGTGCTGGTACATGGAATTCTAAGGAAATAGGAAGGTAGGGTTAAAAAAAGCATCAGAAGGAGAGTTGTGCCTTCTTTTTTGCTAGCAGAGGCAATTCTGAGATTATTTCCGTGGGTTTAGGGTGGGGTATGGGGATCCTGTATCAGAAAGCAGCATCACCAGATGACAGGATGTCATACTGAGTTTCATTCTTTTTTCCTATGCAGGTTTTTTGCCAGTTTTTTTTCTTTTGTGATGAAAAACCTCTGAAGCACATTTTTTTTCTGCATGACTTTTCTGTGAATTAAAAAGACTGTTTGTACGTGATAATGCACCCAATTATTTTTTTGGAAATAGTAACACATTAATTTAATAGCTTAAGGGTATGTAGGTCCATTAACCCCCCCAAGCATAAGCATAGACCAACAAGTATGCTGTGCAAACATACTTTATTATAGAGATTCCCCCCACAACCTAGTACCCAGGGTATACTGCGATTACCTTGGGAAGCAGAAATTTGTCCAGACTTCCCTTGAAGGCCTGAACTCTCTTCATGTCTGCTGTTTACAACTTGCAGTTGCTCGGTCCAACCTTATCCTCATCTTGAATATGCGAACCACATTGGCCAAATTTCAGTCCTCTGGCATCACACCTGTGCAGAGTGATGAAAGACTAACATTGCTTTTTTCTGTTTTAGATAATTCCTGAAGAGCTATGGTCAAAATGTTGATTCTAACTCTATTTTCTGTTTTAATATGCATTAAATATTACCATTTTGTTTTGTTTTCAACCCACATGCTGATGCAACACCTCTTTTATTTTGTCATGAAAGATTACTGCATAGGGCTCAGCTGATGCTCCTTTTGCTCCACTGTGATCCTGGAGTGTATCTAGTGTGCTTGACATTTACCCAGATTGCTCTTCACCAGGTAGTCTGCTATTGCGGCAGGTGTGATGTCCACAGGTTGCATAATGGTGACCCTTGATGCCATTGTCCCTCCCAGTGAGCAACTTCCCTCCCCTAGGAGGCCCTTTTTTTTGAACACCAAAACAAAATATTCATTTAGTGTATCAGTCATTGCCCCTGGCTCTCTCACAAGATCCTCACCCCTTGCCTTGTTTGCAAGAACCCAGTACCCTTCTTCATTGTTCTCTTTCCATTTATGTACTGAAGGAAAGGTTTTTGATGTTCTCCACAGCTCCTACTGCTGTCTTCGCTTCCTTGTCTTGCAGTCCCTCAGTGCTACTCTGTATTCCTCCCTTGCCTGATGGCAGCCCTTCTCTTTCTAGCAGCTATAGACCCGCTTGTGTTCAGGATCAGTTGCCTTAGGTCCCTGTTTAGGTGTGGGGACATTTCTTTGCACTACCCCCCCATTGCTTCTAGGGATGCAGACTTTTGTCACTGCTTCAAGCAATTTCTGCCACAATCCCCACACGTGCTCTGCATTACCAGCCTCATGCAGAGGCTGACCCTTGGCCATTAGGCTCCTTAACTTGGCAAACTCCACCTTTCTGAATTTCTGGGTCCTGATGGCCAAGCTTGTCTTCCCTGTCACCTGGGAGAAGGTTTCCTGGTTGTAGTCACTGACAGTCATCAGTTCCTTGGCATTCAAGCTGGAGATGACCCCATACCCAAATGCATCTCTTGAAAGTGATTGAGAAAATTCCCTCCAGCCAGAGAGGAATGGTGGGGCATGGTGAACAACATCTGTGGGATGAAGAAGCTGACACAATGTAATGCAGGATCTTCCAGGAATCAGTCTTCACCATTGAAAGCCACTAGTGAATGTGAGCTGGAAGTGCTGGGACCCCATGGGAGCAAGAACTTTTCAGGAGGGCTGGTGCCAAGGTAGTCGGTGCACATGTGCGGCTCCATGAGACTGAGATTGCAGGCACAGGCTTACCTTGACACCAGACCACAGAATGCTGGGCACTCGCATGTGAAGACAATGAGAAATCGCTGTTTAATTTAAATTATACCATGGACCTCGGACACCGACCAATGAAAACGGCAGGCTGGCACCTTACCTCTGTTGTAAATGCTCTGATAATCACCGCAAAAGGTGCCAGCCAGCCGCATCTCAATAACAACAACAAAAAAAAATTTTAAATCATTCCGCGCTGCCATCTTCGTTTCCTCGCTAAACGTTGGTGTACTAACTAGCCCTCTACCTGTGCAACCTGTGTTATTCATAAAAAAAAATAAACAGCCAGAAAAAATCCCTGTAATAAATTCACCTCAATACCATTTTCGCTGCATACCCGGAAACTCAACAAAAAAAAAAAACACGATCTCGGAAGCTCCACTCTGCCCAGTCGCAGTGCCCGAACACATCACACTGTGTATTGCAACCCGACACCTGCTAGCAACATGTTCCGAAATGTAAGATACACAAACTGTAAAAAAAAAAAAAACTGAAACCTTGCCTCCTCGCTTTCTCTACGTGAGCAGCAACTAACATTTAATTTTCACGCTGCTCTCTCTCTCCCCCTCGACGAACAAAAACGAAACTTCACAGTCTCTCTCTCTCTTTCTCTCACTCTCTGACCTGCACCCGCCTGACCTCTCCCTTGCTCTCCATTACAGCTCCCTCTTTCGCAACCATCTACAAAGTTTATAAACGTTCACATCGTGCTACATTCACTCGTGACCTAAAACAAAAAAAGACTACAGACTTAAAATTGAAATATATCTCTCTCTGTTATGAGATTACTAACAGATGACACCCATTTTAGATCGCAATAATGAACTATTTAACTAATACAGGAAGGTTACCACACTAAAGAGTCAAGAAAAACACATTTGAAAAATAAATATAAACTATTTATTGCTCTTTTTTTAATCTTATCTTCCCTTGCCAATCTTCACCATTCATTACTGCTTGGATTAAGCCGGAGACGCGCACCCACTACGGGAGTTTTTTGAAGTCCAGCTCACTGAGCGCCGCCCTCGAGACGGCATTACACGTCATCTTGTGAGGCAGCCGTTAGGGTGCCGCAGACTACTCCTCCATCTCAGTTCTGTTTCTCCGCCATCAAGGCTGCACCTGCTTCGCGGTAGCATTAGTATTCTCGGTTTCCTCAAAAGACTCCTCGTTTTCTCAGAAGTTTTCATGACTCACTCGACGCTGTATCCGGTAAGACCGTTCCTTTTCTTTCTATACTGCGGTGCCGAGTGCTTTATTGCCTTTTTTCCTTGTTTAGTTCGCATCATGTCCGGTTCGGGAGCAAGGCGTAAGTTGAAGGCGGGCCGCGCCCCTATGCGTCGGTGCTCCTGTGGCCGGCATTTTTCCGTCTTGGACCGGCATGATGTCTGTCTCTGTTGCCTGGGACCCAACCACAACATGGACACGTGCGACACTTGTTTCTCCACGGACCGTCGTGTCCTCGAAGTCCGCGTGTTCAACCTCGGCAAGGCCCCGCCGACCTTCAGGGGATGACGTCGCTCCAGGGATTCCCAGGTAAGGTCTCTAGGCCCTTCCCCCAGGTCCCCTCCCAGGCCTATACGGTCCGCGGAGGAGGAAGCTTCCTCCTCTTCTCTTGCCAAAGAGGAAGCTTCTCTTGTGGTGTCGGGGGAATGTCGTGGTCCCTTCCGGGGCCGTGACGGGGACACCACCTCGGCAGTCACCTCCTCGGAGGTGCAGGCTCCCCCAGTGTCGAGGCCCACGATTGCTGGGCCTGGCACCGGTGGACCCTCGATGCCGCCCTCTGGCGCCGTTTTGGAGTGGCACCGGTGATCGAGGCGGCACCGTGAGCGCCACCCTGGCCTTGGCGCCACTTCGCAGCGCTGCAGGCCAGTTTGCACTCTTGGTGGCACGGGTTGGGTCGGCGCCGGGCGGCACCGTGGGCCTACCTGGCGGCAGGGGAGCCAGGACCAGGCCTGGCTATCGCGAGTGGGCTGGGGTCGTCCGGCACCGTCCCTGGCACTGGCGCTGTTCGCAGCGCTGTTGCTCCGGGGACCCCTGGGGTTGCCAGCATTGAGGTTCTGCTGGTCTCGTCCTCTTCGGAGGTCAATGACTCAGATGTGGACCCATCCTGGCACCCTGACTCTTCGGGGTCAGGGTCCCTGGTGGCACAGGGTGCTAGGCGGCGCAGCAGGCCCCTTCCTCTGTCCCCACTCCCGTCCTCTCCTGAGGGCCCTTGGGCTAGGGGTGGCCCTGGGTCCTGGGGGGGTGATGTGGTGGGGACTGAGGGGGAGGCTTCCCTCTGGGGGCCTGTGACAGCTACCCTCCCGGTGCTGTTGCCGCCTCAGGGTGGGGAATGCTGCAGTCGAGGAGGAGGCTCTGGTCAAGAGTCGGGAGGCGGGGATGGTCGTCGCGATCTCCGCCGGCCACCCGTGAGGTGGCTAGAGCCGTACCACGAACCCGCCCTTCCCCTTGGGCCCCGGGTTCCTCCCGGTGGTGTTGCTGTGGACTGCCCTTCTGGATCCATAGCAGTCCCGGTTCGTCACAGGGAGGCTCCCCGGCTCTTCCAGGCATCGCATCCTCAGGGTCCATCTTGCGGCCTGGTTTGTTGTCCGGGATCCCGCCAGCAGGGCTCCGTTCCCGGTTTCAGAGCCCTGGCAGAGGTCAGTTGCCTCTTCATAGGTGCCCTTCTCCAGTACCTCTGCATCCACCCCCCACTCTTCCAGGCCATGTCGGCCCTACGGGTCCGTTATCCTGGGAGCAGTTCAGAGGTTCTGTGGCGGCCTTCCCCTCATATGTTAGACACATGCATGAGCGGGTCTTTCGACTCTCCCTACCACCGCAGGAATCTTCTGGGCATTTGAGCTCTCCATCATCCTCGTCTTCCTCCTCTGAGGGAGAGGAACCCCCTGCTCATCTTTCTTCCAACGCTGATTGCACGGAATATCAGCGATTCCTTTCGAGGATGGTGAGGGATCTTTGAATCTCTTACGTTAGGCGAGACAATACTGAACGGGAGACACGTGAATTCCTTGGAGAATTCAGTGCCCAGCA
Source organism: Neoceratodus forsteri (assembly GCA_016271365.2). Taxonomy (NCBI): domain Eukaryota; kingdom Metazoa; phylum Chordata; order Ceratodontiformes; family Ceratodontidae; genus Neoceratodus; species Neoceratodus forsteri. The sequence continues at coordinate 521,998,896 of CM028129.1, forward strand.
CCTGATGGTACCTTCCTGGCCTATCCCCTTCCAGGAGGCATCTATCCGTTCCTGGCAGTCGCCAGCGGCCCTTTCTCCAGCCCCGGCAGACTGTCGTTGAAGGTATTGTGCCCCCTTGGAGTCCCTGGGTACCCTTCCCAACCCGTCCACCTCGGGTTTGGTGTACCTAGAACTCCTTCTGGGCGCGCTGCCGCGCCAGGCGCCACGACTGCCCACCAGATTCGGAATCCCTACAATTCGACCGGTGGGGGCGAAGAGTATTCTCTTCTTCTCGTGCGGTGGCTTGCATTGCATCACATCAGGCTCACCACGCTGCCTACAGTTGGCATCTGTGGTCGATGCTCTCCCAGCTCCTAGCATCAATGCCTGATATGGAGCAAACCAGACAGGCTATTGCCCTCTCCGCTATAGGCCTGGAGCTGGCAAGGCACCAAGCAAGGGCATCTTATGACACCAATGAGGTGACTTCCAGGCTTGCGGGGACAGCGATCTGCATTAGGCGGATGGCATGGCTTCATCTATCAAGGTTGTCACCCCTGGCCCCGTGTAGGGTGATGCGCTCCGCTTTCCGAGGGGACCCATCTTTTTTCCTCCAGAGCTAGGAGACTTCTGCAGGGGCTTCCTATGTCTCCCCATCCTCGGGGGGCACCTCCTAGCTCTTCTCCCACTTAGGCTTCTCTCTGTATTAGCCAGGGTCTTCCCCTTCTGTTTTTCACCAACAGGAGGCTGGGGGTCTCGTTCCCTCAGGGTTCTACCCCCCCCTTTTTTCAAGGGGGGGGGCTTGGTACTGGGGGGGCTTGGTACTCACCCAAGCAGTAATGAATGGTGAAGATTGACAAGGGAAGATATGAAAATTACGTACCTACCGTAATTCTTGATCTTCTCTTGTATCTTCACCATTCATTACTGATACCCACCCACCTTCCCTTCAGTGGCCTCCTTCTGTGGTGTCTCCCCCTCCCGTCTCATTCCTCTCTCCTCCCTTGGCCTTTATGCCAAAAAAAAAAAAAAAAAGTTTCTGTTTTTTCCCCCATTCTTGTGACTGGATTCACTTTTTTCCTCAAGGTAGGGGGAACGAGTATGGTTGCAAACCTCTTTAATTCTGAGGGAACTCTTTCTGACTGCACTATGGTGCGATTCCTTACCTTCTTCAGGTCATGTAGTTTCACAGCCTGCTGGCCATGCCCTGTCTTGGCCTCCTCAAAGTTTGGAATCCCCCTGGCAGGTATTATTCAAACTTTTCCAGTTGCTGACTGAACTTGTCAGCTTCAGGCTTCTGTCTGCCTTGCCCTAGCAAGTCTGATTTGAGTTCCTCTCTACTTTTCATACAAACTGCCTTCGAGAAGGCATAGTCTTCCCCATACACTCTGTGTTAGCACTTAACAAGGTGCTAAGGGGCTTAGTCCTCTTCCTGGATGGGCGCTGTACCGGAACAGGTTCTGCTCGGACGGTCTAGGAGCCCTCAACTAGGATGAAGGGACTTGGCATGTTGAGAATTCAGAGAGTCTGCCCTCACTTGGATCTGTTCAGGAGATTTGGTGAACCTCCCCTCAGTCCTAGCAACTGGGATTCTTGCTCCCTTATTAGTTTCGAGCCTATAAGCCTCTCAACCAACAATGCTTGATGGGCACTGTTCTCCCTCTCAACATGCCTTTTTCTTTCTTTCTTTCTTCTTCTTCTTCTACTTCCCTGTCCCTCTCTCTGTTCCTCCCCTAGAGCTGCCCTGGACAGGAGGTCCTGCGGGCCCTTAGGGTAGGAATTCTTTCTCCTCTGTCAATTCTCCATCCGCTTATTCCTTTTTCAGTTTATTTCCTTTCCTTTTTCTATCCCTCAGCTCTCTTGCCTCACTTTCTTTTTTCTTACACTTTATTTTCGCCTCTCTGGCTACCAGAACTGAGATGGAGGAGGAGTCTGCGGCACCTAACGGCCGCCCCTCGCGCATGACGCGGTACGTCGTCCCTCGAGGCGGCGCCGTTGGAGCCGACTTCAAAAAAAAAAAAACTCCCATAGCGGTGCGCGCCCGCTTAACCCAAGCAGTAATGAATGGTGACGATACAAGAGAAGATCAAGAATTACGGTAGGTACGTCATTTTAATTTCCTTCCAATCGCTTATATAATCACAATAAGCCACTCGGGAATGTGGGTTATCGGGGGATTTACCACGGCTGGTGCGGATTTACCCACTCGGCTGCACCTCTTGGGCAAACCACCACAGCTGTGGTAAATCCCCCGATAACCCACACCCCCTCATGGCTTATTACTTAAATATAGGAAGCATTTATGTATCTTAGAAGTCTAAAGTAGATATATACACATTGAAGGTGGGCTGGTGAAAAACCACTAGACACTCCAGGGCTTCAACATCAAGTCTTTATTAGGGGATGAAGTCTATGTGGCAAGTTGACCATTTTAATACCCCAGCTCACAATGCAAAACAACTGAATTTCATATACTGTAAATGCTTGAATTACAACCAGTGCTCGAATAAGAGCCTGCCTGAATAAGCGCCTGGTAAATTGCAACCTCGAAATATGTAAGCGCCTATGTTCAATTAAGGGCCTGGTTCAGTTGAGGGCTGGAGTAGGACAACATGAATATCCATTAGCACTGTCACAGTGTGATTGAGGGCCGGGTAGGACTAAGCAGCAAGAGATTAGTGCTTGATGTAATTGACACAGCACAAAGCACAAAGCAACTCATTTACAATTTAAAACAATGAATCCCCCACTTGATTAGGTGTTAGACAGTTCCTCATTCATAATGAAATGCTGCTACTCCAGCCTCTACCCCCTGCTGCTAAGCACACCACAGCTATGAATGAATCTGAAATGTGAGAGAGAGAGAGAGAGCACTCATAAGAGCAGGATTTGGAGCTGAAAAATAAGAAATGATGGCTCCACAGCTACAGCTTTTCATTACATGGCAGTAATGTAACTGCCCCCCCCCCCCAACTAAACACTGTGATTAAAATAAAATTGATTTTATGTGCAAATATAAATATTGCAATTTTGATTTTATTTTCGCAGTAAAAGTTTCCCGAATTTAATAAGCGCCTGTGTCTGAATAAGAACCTTGCTCAAATAAGTGCCCGGTGCAAAAGCAGCATGAAATAAATAAGCGCCTGGGCTCTAATTAGAGAATTTATGGTAAACAGGAATTACAAGCTCTAGCCTGGCACCGGGATTCCCATTTCTGCCAAGGCACACCTTTACTTTTGGACTGCATGTCTCTTGCTTTCAGTGTATGGCCATGGATATTAGCCAGCCATGCTGATTAGTGGAATCTGTGTGGTGTGAAAGGGTGCTCTTTACCTCCGTAATACTGTGGGTAGTGTTTTGTGTGGCAGCAGCAGTTCTGAAAATTATTTGGAGGCTATTATTTATCTGGATTACATGAGCATGAGCTATCAGGCCGAGCGACAGGAAAGCACAGCTTCCGCATCTACGGAAACCCGGGTCTGCCTCACAGCCATTGCGAATCTTTCTACAAGAGTAGTAGCAGTTTGTTGCAACATTGTAAACATCGACTCAGGTATTGATACTCTTAATGACAATAGTGACTTGAAACAGCTATTTCTGAATTTAGAGAGACTTTGCTTTCATGAACTCTGTCTCATGTATAATATAAGCACTTCAGAAACCTACCTTGAATGTAAACAAGTTCCAAGAGGCTTGAGAATTGGCAAAGTATCTTCTTGTGGGCTGGATAATTTTACCAGAAAGGAACAGTAGATTCAGGCAGCAGAAACATGCACAAACACATTTATTAAATTAGTGATTGAGGAGGACACTGATAAATGTACTGCTCTTAAAGAGGAGACTCAAGAAGTAAAATTGGAAATTAATAATTCATTACAACTCAAATTAGATAAAATTTCAGAATAATTCAAGCTTGACAAATATGAATTAGAACTAATTACTAGAGAACAAAAGAAACTTGAAAGATACAGTGAGGATTATTTGCTAGGTAACATCTTATCCTGGCAAATGAATCCAAGATCTACCAGCAGAGGGAGGCCATGCTCTAGAAATAGGGTCGGAAAAGTTACAATGCAAGAGAGTGATTTGAGTGAACAAGAAGAGAACATATCTGATTCTGGAGAAGGGAGTTCTAAACCAGATGAAGAGGGTTTTTTTAGACAAAGAAGTCTCAGAAGGTGTAAACAGGATAATGGGCAACAACAAAAAACACCTGCAATAAGAAGAGGAAGAGGTAGAACACATCTTGGACAAATGCAGTGGGAATGCCGCATCCAGTTCGCACCTTCCGGCAGAATCTGTGGAAGAAAACAGTTGAACTATACAACTACTCCTTGCTTAGGGGTTAAGATCTCTCTCTTCCAATCTGTGCCAGACCATTTTTAGATTTCGCCCCGAAGGGGGCCTCCATTACTTTGAAGGATGAACACAGTGGGGTAAAACCCATTCAATCTGGGTAAAATTCCCATTAAGTGTTATTCTTAATCTGGCTAATATGTTTACAGAGTTCTGCATGGGACAGTGAGCTTCTAGGGGGTCATGATTTATACCTCTAGCTACAAGTTGTAATGGGAGATATGGCGATTCTCTCCCAAAGAATAAAGCACTAGTTTATGTAACTGAGAGAGGAGGGGGTGATTTTTTATAATAATCGTTGTGTTACCCCCCCACTAAATTTTTCAGCCAGATACGTGCATATCACAAAAGTTAGCGGGAGTATATTTACTAACTATTCATAACCCTTTGCAGAAGAATATTTAATTAATTTCTTTGTCAAAACTACTAGCCTGTTGCCTTTCTGAGGGGCGAGTGTGGAGACCCACGGATAATCTGCCTGTGGGTAGTTTCATTCGCCTTCCTTATTTCACTTCCCTTCTTATATAGGATTGGGCACAATAATTAAGCTCAAACATTAACATTTAAAGAGGTCAGGTGCTGACAGATTCCAGCTAATGTGCCAGAGGGTTCAGGGTTTGATCCTAGCGCTCTTCTCTTTGAGAGGGATGTTGGGGACTAAGAGCCCTCCATAGCTGTTGGCTTATTATACCCTCACCTGACTGCACAGCTTGAGCAGTCGGACAAAGACTGCTAACTTGAGGCAATCGAACACCCTCATAGTCTCCCTTCCATGTATCAGAGAGGGTGTTGTGGGGGCAACCACCTTGAAGTGGTTAGACTTGTAATATAGGTTTCCTATCTCACATCCCTTGTCAGGGAGTGTTAGAGGACTGTTTAAGGTTACTAACATGAAAATAAAATCATACCAGTTTATCTAGTTAAAATAAAAGAGTTGTTTTGTGAAATAGTGATGCAGAGATTGTTAGATAAGTTTAAATTCAGTGTATGTCTTTTTGTTTCAAGATTGGTTATGTGCAGGGGTGTAGCCAGGGATTTCAGATTTATACACAGAGCAGTCACACTGCCACCCACCCCATTGTTCAACCCCTCCATCCCAACTCTAACGTTATCGAGTCTGTGTCAAATACTGTAGATACAAAAAGTAAAGGTGTAGCACATATACTCGCATTCCCATACTGTAAGAAAGTTTTTCGCTCACCAACAATGTCAGACTAACCGACTGGCATTTAGTTACAATGTTTAGGATACATTGTGACAAGCCTCTGTACCACATCAAGGTAACCTGTCCCACAGAGGTCCGCTCACACCAGCCAAGAATCTCATATACTTCTGCATACCCAAACTAAACCAGCCCAAAATCTCATACTTCCACACACCCAAACCAGCTAAAAATCTCATACTTCCACATACCCAAACCAGATCACAGTCTTGTAACATAGCAACAATTGTATAATACTGCCAACTGAATTATAATAATATCTATTTACATTACTTACTGTATAAGAATGGCGGGGTGAGCTACCTGGTGCTCTGGTTTTGGTTCAGTTAACACTTAAACTATTCGCACCAAACAGCTACATGCCACCCAAACATTGAACCCTTACCAGTTAAGCACCAACTACAATGTCAAATACCAAACCAGATCACACAGTCTCGTAACATAGTAACAATGGTGTAATATTGCCAATTACATTATTATAATATCCATTTACTTTACTTACTGTATAAGAGTGCTGGGGTGAGCTACCTGGTACTCTGGTTTTGGTTCAGTTAACACCTAAACCATTTCCACCAAACAGCTCCATGCCACCCAAATGTTGAACCCTTACCAATTAAGCACTGACTACAATATCAAATACCAAGATGAGAAAAAACAAACAGTGAAGCTATGACCCCAACCAAAATTGTGCATGAGTAGCCCACTCATACCCAAAGTACCTCAAATCACCCATTCAACAAAATGGTAATATACCCAACTACCCAGAGCAGTGTTCTGTTACTAATTACCTTAAAATTATAGTAGTTTGCAGTATAGGACAGCTGGGGTAAACTAGATTGTGCTCTGGTTTTGATTCACATCTTACCTGCTTAAAACCGTTCACACCAAGAAGCCCCATTCCACCCAAACTTTATTTTATTGCATATTATACAATTTAAAAATTCATTACAACTCAAATTAGATAAAAAAAAAGACATTACATGTACTGCACTCCTACCCAAAACAACCAAATCATCCACTCAATAAAATAATCTTAGCAGTGTATGGCACCAGTTTACAATTTTGAATACCAAGTAATGCGAACCCAAAAAGTAATACAGTGTTATACACATTGAAGCATATTACAGCAGTACTAGTGCTCACACACTATTTGCTATCTCAGGGAAAGTTGCTCACCCCAGCTAGCAATTATTTACAGTCACCCATACACGTAGAAATCATTCACATAGTCAGCCATACACAGTATCCAAAATCACCCAGTCAACAGAATAAAATTGTAATGTACAGTTCCCCACAGTGTACAATTACTGATTAATTGCCTTAAATTTACAGTAACTATACAAGAAACCAACAGCACACAGGAACCCAAATTAAAAAGTATGTTGACTTAGACATAGTGGCAACAAAATTAACTTTCAAATGACTAGAACAACAGCAACAAAGGGCTAGAATGGGCGACATGGTGCTTAGGTTTGGATCTGGTTAACATAACTACTTAAACCACTCTGCACCAAATAGCCACAAACCATCCAACGTACAGTATGCCAACAGTTCACCACAATTTAACAATTATGAAACAACCAAAGACACCATAATGAAAAAGGATTTACTGTAATCTTTTAACACTTGAACAGCATCAGCTTCAATGTCTTGATGGATGTGTAGCAGAGCCAAACCAGTTAATCGCATTTCACTCATGGTGTTCCTTAGCCAGATCTTCAATCTTCTCAGTGCACTGAATGACCTCTCTGCTGATGCAACACTGACTGGCATGGTAGCCAAAATGCATAAAGCCGTGTTGATTTCTGGATAGAATGCAGGGTTTAATTTCTGTAAAGTATCAAGGATCGTAATTGGCCACTGTTTCCTGCAGACCATTTTCCATTTTGCTGTCCATCTCTGCAGATCCCGTTTCAGGCTTGTTAGACTGGAAAGATCAGTCTTGAAAGCTTCAAAGAGTGAAGTCACTTTACTGTCATCCTGAAGAACATGCAGGGCACTGGGTACCAAATATTGTGCTAGGAAACATGGGCAGCATTCAATGAGTTGCTCCCTTAGTTCAGATAACTAGACACTATCTGTTAGCTGCTTCACCTCTTCATACAGGCTTGCAAAACTGAGTTTTGCATAATCTCCCATGCTTTTCAGTGTCTCGATGATGACATTTACTTCCTCCAATGCCTGAATTAGGTCAATTTGTTCACGTTGAAGGTATAAATGAAGCGGCTTTGTTGTTGCAAACACAGATTCCACACACATTAAAGTAACAATAAAATCAAACTTCCTAATGGAGAATAAAAATCTTTCTGCATCGTCATCAAACCCTGCAATATTCTCCAAGATGCTGACTATCACAACATATTTATTTTTGAAACTGTGAAGTGAATCAGCTTGACTCATCCAACGTGTGTTGCCAGATGCCCTTAAGGATGTACTTCTATCCTCCTCAGTGTCTTCATTTGGCAAGCTTGCAGATTCCTTCAATTCTGCTAAATACACATGGTGAGGCTTTGCTGAAGTCTTTAGTGAAGAAATAACTTTTATACATGTGTCAAACATATTAGACACTTGACGTGTTGCACAAGAATGAACAATGGCTGTGTTGAGGTTATGTGCCTTGCAGGCACTATACATTGCATCTGGAACTACAGCCTGAATTCACCCCATTGAAATGACCGCTCATATTACTTCCTCGGTCATAACCTTGTCCTGTCAGGTATTCCATTTCAACATCCCAGGCTCTCAGTCACTGTAAAAAGAGATCTGCAAGGCATTTCCCAGTGGTGTCGAAGGGTTCCACAAATTTGATAAAGTCTTCTCTGCGTTCCACATTCCCGTCTTCACTTCTGTGTACATATCGCAAAGCCAGGGTGATCTGCTCCTTGTGTGAAATATCAGTTTTTCCATCTGCTATTAAACTGAAGAATTTTGCATCTTTGACTCTGTTGAGAATTATCCGTTGAATCTGCAACCCGATAAACTGAATCAGTTCATTCTGGATTTTTGCTGAGACGTACTGTGCATTCCTTGGTGCTTCCTTCAAATGTTCATCAAATACTGGGTCCAGTTCTGTGATGTAGTCAAGCAAAGCCTTGAAATTTCCTGTACTGTAGTCTTCCACACAATGCAAAATTTCATCTTCCACAAAGAATGATTATTTTCACAATCCATTTCGGGGCATGCCTGGTGTGTTCAGTCAAGTTTTTTCTTGTTGCACAATGGACAAATATGCTGTCTTCATTCTACCACCACAGACTTCAACGAATGCCTCAGCCTTTATAACTGCATTCCCATGTTCCTTCGACTTGCTGCGTCTCTCCAATATCTTCTTTCCATTGGACCAGTCAGTCATGGGTGTAGAGACCAAAACAGCTTCTTTAAACATGTTGAACACGAAGCAGGGGCCACAGAAGAAAGCATCTAATTTTGGGAAGTACCATGCAAACTTAAATTCATGGAGAAGATGTGGATTGAATCTTCTGTACTGTTGGCTGCCAGCATATCTCATCAGTCATTTTGGGAACTGGAAATCAGGAGATGGTTGCCACTGCATTGTTAGGATTGTTTGCTTCTCTCTCTCAGTCAGATTCATGCATTTATATAAACCGATGTCACCTTCATTTTGCTATGGGGTGTCATGGTCCTCAGTTGTTCTGCTGCTCTTCGGAGCAGCTGGCTCTTCACACTCCATGTAGTTGGTGCAAGGAGCAGTAACTGGTTCTTCATGACATGTCTGTGATGCATCCAAAGTAGTATGGTTTTTGCATAACGTAGTATCTGAGGTGGTCATACTCCTAAAAGGAGAGAGACAGAGAAAGAGAAAATACCTTGTTAGATTAACATTATGAATAAAGCAACATATGAATTATGGCTTATTAAAATTCATATTTTACAAATATATCAATAACAACATTCTCCTAGTATACCTTTGGCATTGAAGTTCCTATAATATAACAAAAACACTGTTACTGAGCCTGAATTACCATTGTAAACATGTTGTTTTTTTTAATTCTCTTTTTTTCGTACTGCCTACCACCGAGCCATCAGTCCAGGTCACTGCCTCCTCCACTTCCACTCCCACATGAGCCGTATCTACCGGATACCCCCTGGATTACCCCACAAGGTGGGGTTATGGCACCGGCCCAAGTGCAGCAGACAACGAGATAGGTCCGGGAGTCAGCCTGAGAGCTCATTACAGCGGAGAGGTAGGCATCATCCTGGTTGCTGGCAGTATAGTTTTTCCCCCCTTTAGGTGGGGGCGGGGACGTGCAATGATGACCTGCAACCACCCCACCCCCGGGCTTGCTTAGGCGCCGGTGCTTGTGGTGCAACTGAGCCTCCGCTGGGTGATGCCACAGTGCTGATCACTCCACCACCCTGCCCCCAGAGAAGGAGAGCAGTCGTGGGATGCTCAATCCTTCTCCCCCCCGGCTGGCCCTCTGACAACCCGAGTCCGTTTCCAGACCCAGGTCACCGGCATCGCAAGTGGAAATCCAACTGCTGCGCAGATGGGCCGGCTGTAAACATTTTGTTTGTATTAGAAACATGCAGCAAGATATGCAGCTGGAAATTTTTAAGAAATACCACCTACAGCCAAATATTGCTCAGGCTCATCTGTCTCCCTTACCAGCTCCCCCTCCCCCAGTTGAGGCTGGAATAAGCTGCATTGTCGCTGTCTCAGAATGTCCCAGTTAGCAAAAACTCAATAAAAACAATGATGTATGCTTACTGAATCATGGATGGTTCCTCCGGGAGTTCTTGTGCCACAACAGGAGCAGGCTTCTCAGCAACAGGCCTAAAAAAAGTACAGATGTACTATTAGAAATAAACAGTTATCAAGAAGACAAAACATTCACAGGTTAGAGTGGCCAGTTCGGTTGGCCATTGCATTTTGCAATCGAGCATTAACAGTTTTGCATATTGTCACACAAATCTACCATTTGATCAAAAAGAGAATTCCGAGTAAAAAAATCGACCATACAATTCCTGCAGTACAGAGGAAAAAAAAGTTAGACAACAGCAATAAGACTTACTTTAAGAATTATGAAAAATATATTTCGAACAACATGAAGTCTTGCTGTATTCTGACTATATGCAGTTAGCCCCAGCACTTGAACTGCTCCAGAGAGGAAAGAGTTAACTCTATGCCAAGGCATAGAACGTTGAACTCGAGCTTGGTTTTCAAACCTCTGTCCCAGGTACTCTTCAGTGTAACCATCAGATTCTTTACTCTACCTTACTGTGAAGTAGCTCCGGAGATTCTGTCCTTCACTTTGATTCGGTTGTGGTAAAATCGTCGGTCTAATAAACCACTTCTTTATTTTTTTGGTCTTTACATCTCTGTCCCTGTACAGTAAGTGTATTAGTAGGTAGTAGTGTGGTTTGTAAAGAAATTGTTTTTGTTTTCGGTTTCTTCCCAGTCGGTCCAGTTGGGAACTGAAGTGATTTGTTGTTCTGTTTTTTTACAGGTGTTTTAGTGTATCTATTGGTTCCTGAAAAAAATGCTGATTTCTCCAGTTCTTTCATCCGACCTGTGACACGGTTGGAACCTGGTTTGAACACTGGTAAGGGTGACTTTGTGTTTAAAGGCATGTCTGAGAAACCCAAAAAGAAAACCGGGCCCATTGGGTTTCAACACTGCACAGAGTGTGGGGATGCTTTTGCCAAGGCTGATCCCCGCCTCATCTGAATGCATTGTCTGGGGTTTGACCACCTCAAAGAAGATTGCCAAATCTGCAGGAACTTTCCTAAGGCCACTGTTGAAAAACATTTAAGCAGGCTGAAGGAAAGGGAGGCTGAAAAATCCGCTGACCTGGATGGCCAGCCCGATTCTGATCCGACCGCAGCTGAGGAGGTGCCCACTGACCTGAGCGATACCTCCTCGGGCAAAAGGAGAGCTGATTCCGCAGAATCAGTCCATGCAAAAAGAAAGTGCAAGTCAGCCAGTTCGGATTCTGGTTCCCATGGTCCGACCGCTGACGAGATAGTCAAAGCGATCGCTATTGTGCAGTCGCTTCGCCCGGTTCCGACCGACACCGACACAGAGATGGTTGGTTCAGTCGGACTTGTCTGCTTCTGAGTATGACCCTGAAGCATTTTATGAGGGCGAGTGGGAAGGAGACTAAGATGATGAAGATGAGGATTATGAAGACCTAGATGAGCCTATTGAGCCTGACATCTCCTCAGACAGGCCTTCTAATGTGTCTCCTCCTAGGCTTTCTGAGTCCCCGTCCCACTTCTTGTTTTACAAGAAGGTGGCTGAGACTCTTCAGCTTCCAGTGGAAGAAGCCGTACAGGATCAGAAGGAACTTGACTATGTTCAAATGATGGATGTCCCAGAGTCAAAAAGATTGTCTATCCCTCTGCTCAAGTCCCTGGGGAAACAGTCCCAAAAATATTACAGGTTCCAACATCCATACCTCTTGTGGATAAGAAAATGGACAGGAGGTATGCTCTGTCAGGCCCAGGTATGGATTTCCTTATTAAACGTTGCAACCACGTTAGGTAGTGCAAGCTGCAGCCTGTGACAAGGCTAATATTTCCCTGGCATCTCACCCCCCGGATAAGGATTCCAGGAAAGTGGATGCCATTGCAAAGAAGCAGTACTTGGCATCCTCTTTGGGACTCAGGCAATCCAAGTATATGGCATAAACAGCCAGATACCAGAAGTCCAAGTGGGATATGGTTCTGGAGCTGGCTAAGAATACCCCTCCCTAGCTGGCCAAGGAGCTGGAGCCGGTGACTGTGGATGGCATTGAAGCTTCTAAGGTCCAATTTCATGCTGCTGTGGATTCGAATGATGTTCATTCTAGGGTCATGGCTACATCTGTTTCCATGAGGAGATTTGCCTGACTCAGGTGTACCAATTTATCTCAGGATACCCAGACCAAGGCCATGGATTTTCCTGTCACTGGTAACTCTCTGTTTAGGGAACAAACAGAGATGTACATGAAAAAGATGGACGAATACAGGACCACTTACAGGAGTGCCGCAGCGAAAGAAAAGCAGACTACTCTTCAGAGACAGCAATCCAGGGCTGGCAGGGGCAGGCCTTTTCACAGGCCTTTCTACCAGGCCCAGGCCTCCTCTTCTTTCTAGCATAGGGGGTTCTTTATAGGGGAAGAAGCAGAAGGGTGATGACAAGGGCTGTAGCCTCCTCTTAGTTTAAGCCCCCTGCCAAACAGATACCCCGATGTGTCAGCCAGGGTCACCTCCCCCAATTCCTGTAGGAGGCAGACTGGCTCACTTTTTCCAGGCCTGGAAGCCTGTCACTTCAGACAAGTGGGTCCTAGAAGTAGTGAGCCAGGGTCTTTCTCTCAGCATCAGCAGGTTCCCAAAGTTGAGAGCAAAGGCTTTCTGTCCTCCCTCAGAAGAGGAAATACAGGCCTTAGAAACAGAGGTTTCTTCTCTACTGCTTCTGCCGGCAGTGGAGAGTGTACCTCTCATTCACGGGAAAAGGGTTGTACTCCAAGTACTTCCTTACCCTAAAAAAGACAGGGGAGTGATGACCCATTCTGGATCTATGGTACCTAAACAAACTCATACTAAAGCCAAAGTTCAAGATGGTGACTCTGGGAATTATTCTTCCCTCTCTGAAACTAGGAGACTGGCTAGCCTCTCTGGATCTCAAGGATGCCTATTTCCACATACCTATCAGGCAGTCCCACAGAAAGTACCTTCGGTTCAAACTGCCCTCAGGCTATTACCAGTTCAGAGCAATGCCTTCCGGCCAAACATCTGCCCCAAGAGCATTCACCAGATGCCTAGCAGTAGTGGTGTCCTTCCTCAGAAGATAAGGCATCCTACTGTTCCCTTACCTGGACGACTGGCTCATAGTAGGTCAGTCCCAGACCAAGTCATATCAGCTCTAGGGGTCACTCAAAATCTTCTACGCTCCCTAGGATTCATCCTAAATCTGGAAAAGTATGTTCTGGAGCCAGTTCAGCTTCTCACATTTATAGAAGTGGAGCTGGACACTGTTCAAGCTAGGGCCTTCCTTCCTCTATCAAGGGTCCAATCCCTCACTTCTCTGGCTTCCTCTTTTCGTCCACTTGTGTCTCTGCCAGCCAGACATTTCTTGCAGCTGCTAGGCCACATGGCAGCCTACACTGCAGTAGTACAAGGGGCAAAGTTTCAAATGAGGGACATCCAATTTCACCTAAGAGCTTTTTGGTCTCAGAAAAAAGATCCCCTCTCCAAGTTAGTTCCAGTGTCTCTAACTTTAGTTCAGGCCCTCCAGTGGTGGCTGAAAGAGGACAATTTGAGGCAAGGGGTTCCTTTCCTCAGTCAGGCTCCCACAGTGACTCTCACCACAGATGCTTCTTTGCTGGGATGGGGAGCCCACATGGATCTGCATACTGCTCAGGGGACTTGGTCCCATCAGGAGTCTCTCCTTCACATAAATCTTCTTGATTTCAAGGCTGTCTTTCTGGCCCTTCAGACATTTTCAGCTTTAATTCAGGGGAAAGTGGTGCAGATCAGGACAGACAACACCGCAACCATGTGGTACATCAACAAACAGGGGGGCACTCGGTCCTTGGCCTTGTGCACCGAGGCCATGAAAATATGATCACTAGCTTATTCCCTGCAGGCTTCCCTGATTGCTGTGCATCTTCCAGGGAAAGGCAATGTACTTGCAGTTGCTCTCAACAGGATTTCTCAGAGTCACCACGAATGGTCCCTGAATCCTCTCATCCTTCAGACCATTTTCAAGAGATGGGGCACTCCAGAGACAGATCTCTTTGCAGCCCCGGACAACCATCAGCTCCCTCTATTCTGCTGCAGGCCCCCTCTGTGGGGTCTCTTCCTCTAGATTCCCTCCTGTTGGATTGGACCAACAGGTTTCTCTATGCGTTTCCTCCTTTTCCTCTGATATTCAGGGTTCTAGTCAAGATCAGGTCCCAACCCTGCACTGTGATTCTGATAGCCCTGGATTGGGCCAGACAGCCTTGGTATCCTCTACTGTTGTCACAGTCAGTGACAATTCCCTTGTGCCTTCCCAGACATTTCAACTTCCTCACCTCAGCTCAAGGGAGGATATTGTACCCCAGCCTTCACACACTCAGGCTCAAGGCTTGGTTCTTCAGGAGCTAGAATATGCAGGCCTGCGTCTCTCACAGTCAGTTCTGGATATCTTTAAGGCCAGTAGGAAACCTTCTACTAGAAAAACCTATGATTCTAAATGAAAGAGGTTTGGGTTCTGATGTTCCCAAAGACACATCCAGCTGATATTGCCACTGGCCTAGATTATTTGATGTATCTTATCAGTTTAGGCCTTCAGCCTACCACTCTCAAGATGCATTTGGCAGCTATTTTGGCTTTTCTTTCGGCTGGGAAGGGCTCATCTCCAGCTTCCCACCCAGTTTTCAAGAAATTCTTGAAAGGTTTGGTTCAAATCAGTCCTCCCTTCAGGGATCCAACTCCCTTGTGGGACCTGAATATCTGTATTGCGCAGCTGATACAGCCTCCTTTTGAACCACTTTGCTCAGCTGAGCTCAAGTATCTGACTTGGAAAACTGTATTCCTGGTTGCTAGTACCTCTGCCAGAAGAATCAGCAAATTACAGGCTGTATCAGCGGAACCTGATTTCATTTTATTCCATAGGGATAAGGTGGTCCTTCGTACAAATAGGAAATTCCTCCCTAAAGTGATATCAGACTTTCATCTGAACCAATCTATGACATTGCCTGTATTTTTCATTGATCACTCCTCCTCCTTTGGAGAGGGGAGATTACACAGTCTCAATGTAAAGAAGGTTCTGAGTTACTACTTAGAATCCACTAAACCCCATAGAAAAGACTACTCCAACTGTTTCTTACTTAGGGGAGGTGGGTAAAGGCAAGCCTGCCACCAAGAGAACTATTGCTAGGTGGATTGTCTCTTGCATGCAGTTCTGCTACTCAAAATTGGGGAAAGAGGCACCCTCAGGCCTGAGGGCTCGCTGCACCAGAGGTACAGCTGCTTCGGTCGCAGTAGCTAGAGACATACCCTTAGTGGAAATCTGTAAAGCAGCTGCCTGGAAGACTGTTCACACATTCATGAAGCATTACTCCCTGGAAATTTAGGCTAGAAGTGATGCTAGATTTGGTACTGCAGTACTGCAGATCCTATTCCCAAAATAGGTTCTGTAGTTCCCTCCTCCTTGGGGGTACTGCTTGGTAGTCTGCATATAGTTAGAATACAGCAAGACTTTGTGTTGTTTGAAGAAAAAATTGCACACCTTAGTAATTGTGTTTCTTCTAATGGAGTCTTGTGTATACTGAACTCCCTCCCTGCCTCCCCTCCTGGAACCTAGTTGTTTTGGGATGTGGGTGGGTAGGCGCAGTGTTGCATCCCAGGGGTTACCTGGGTGCCTCTTCTTTATTGAAGATTGTTTCTTGTTCCTTTGTTTTATTACCTACTTGGATTCTTTTTGAGGGTCTTGACTTGAGTCTTTGGACCCTAAAATTGATGTCTTTTGCCCTTTGGCACAAAAGTTTTTAAAACATTTCTGGGATTGTTAGTGGCTTAGTATAGGGCTCGTAAAAATCTGACGGTTACAGTTACAAGTACCTGGGATAGAGGTTTGAAAACCCAGCTCGAGCTCAATGTCATGTGCCTTGGCACAGAGTTAACTCTTTCCTCTCAGGAGCAGTTCAAGTTCTGTGGCTAATTGCACAGAGTCAGAATACAGCAAGACTCCATTAGAAGAAACACAATTACTAAGGTGAGTAATGTTTTCTTTTATACTTTAAAACATGTGTCAAGATGATATTGTTTACATACCGACTTGGGAAAGCAGCCATAACTCTAGACAATTGCTGTGTCTCTTCCTGTCTAGCAGGTTTTGCTCTCCTCTGCTGGGCCCCAGACACTTGCTTTCTCCTCAGTGAAAACTGCGTGCTGTGCAAAAAGGACAAAAATAATTAGCGATACTGCAGGCTGAAAACTGCAAATAATGAGGAAAAAAAATATTTCAATTCCAGCATATTTTGTTAGGCTAAACGAAGTGCTCCACACACATTTCAGAACCGGCCAGCAAGGTTGATGCAAGACAAGGCACCACAGAATGGCAGTTTAAACATGGGGAGTAGAAGCAAAACTATATAAAAATACATGACATTCCAGTCAAGTCTCTGTCAAAACAGTACATTTGCAGTGAGGCACAGTACCAGTAAACATGATTTGGCATCAAGGAGGCACCCATTATTTGAACAACTTTGCCTACCACATTTTACATAGCTGCTAACAAGTCAGCTTTCTGCACCACACATTCAAACTGTGAAATCTATCATTTTTACCAGTAATGACCACCCCCAACTCCTGCAAAAATACCACAGATACCACCCCCTTGCATTGTGAAACCTGCAAGGCCATAGTTTCAGCAAGCTTTCAGCACACCGATACCCCCACCAAGCTTGAAATGACTGCCTCACCATCCCTTTTTTGTTTTATTTCAAAAAACAGTGCCCACAGGGAGGACTTTGACATAGTGGCACTGCTTTTCACCAACACTTCCCTTACTTTATAGTTGGGACACAAGGTGGTAAACTAGGTCAGAATTTGACTTAGCAACAGCAGAGAGTGGGTGTAAGAGGAGTGCAATCTGAAGAATGCAGATTAGCCAAAGGTGTGCCACAGGGTTCAGTACTGTATTAACCAAATTGGAAAGAGACCTGTGGGTAGTCCTAAAGAATGACAAAATGTGAGGAGGTATACAGGGTTGGCCCTGCAGATGGTGGGTTTTATCCTAGCCTCACCATAACTTTCCTCTCCCCCTCCAAATGTCTTAACTCTGTTCTTTCCCTGGACACCACTGCTGACCAGACTCTGAAATGACCATCCACAGATCCATCGCTGCCATTGGGCTGGCAGTATAGCATAAGACATGATTGGAGTGGTGCAGTGCAGTGGCTTAAGACATGATTTTAGTGGTGCAGTGCAATGGCTGTGGAGCAGCAGTCTTCCGGGAGACGTTCTGGAGGATGCGGTGTTGTCCCATCTGCAGGCACCTCTCTGGGCTGAGGGAGGAGGTTGCTCATCTCCAGGCTGAGTTGGCCAGGATTTGTGGGACCTCCTCTTCCATCCAGGGACCACCAGTGCCACTGCCGTTGCCTCAGAGGTTGCCAAGAAAGAGGAGCGCGGTTGGACCACAGTGGGCTCAGGGAGGGTGAGGGTGGTGGAACAGAGGTGCATCCCTCCAGTTGTACCTCTCCACAATTCCTATGCCATTCTGGAAAATTATGGTTCCTTTATGGAGGCACCCACAGTGGAGACCAAGGAGGATGCTGGGAACCTCCATAAAGGAGACCCACAGGAGGGTGGCAAGGGAAGGAAACAACTTCTGGTGGGAGACTCCATTGTTAGGAAGGTAGAACTGGGGGAGGAAGGGGAGAGGGAGGTAAGGTGCCTGCCTGGCGCCATGGCTTGGAGGGATAGGGAGCGAATCCTCAGGATTGCCGAAGCAGCTGCACAGGGAAGGGAGCTGGATGTCATTGTCCACCTAGGGACAAATGATCTGGCCAAGAAAGGGATTAAAGAAGTGCAGGAACAGTTTGTGGAATTGGGGAGGGGCCTTTGTCAAGTAGCACGCACGGTAACCTTCTCAGAGGTGCTACCCATCTATGGCATAGGAGAGGCTAGGGTGTTCCGCACCATGGGATTCAATCAGTGGTTGAAAACTGGTGTGGAGCTCAGGGATTAGCTTCATTGGGGACTGGGGTCCACCTGGAGTGATGCAAGCCTATACTGGCATGATGGGCTGCATCTGTCCGGGAGGGAACCAGGATCCTAGGTGATAGGTTTAAATGCTTCATTGGTAGCTTTAAACTAGCCAAGGGGGCGAGGCACTGGAAAGGAGCAGGAAAATCCTAGCCCCCAAATAATCACGGTAGTAAGTGCAGCAAACACCAACATAGAGGTGCCGATAGGGAGAAGGGCAGGGGTAAATGGAAAGAGACAAAGGCAAGAAGGACAGGGATGGGGCAAAAGGGAGTAAGGCCATCAGGAAATGGAGGGTAATGAGTACCAATGCCCGTAGTCTGGGCAACAAGTTCCCTGAGCTGATGGCCTTAATGGAAGAGGGATGCCTGGATATCGTAGCAGTCACAGAAACATGGTACACAGAGAACCATGACTGGGATGTTAACATACCAGGGTACATAACCTACAGGAGAGACAGGCAGGGGAGAAGAGGGGGAGGAGTAGCTCTCTATGTAAAGGAAGGATAAAAGCAACTGAACAAAAGAGTAAACAGGAGGAGAGGAGGCACTGTGGGTCACCTTGGAGACTGGAAAGGGCACCACAATCCAGCACAGGGTTGTGTACAGACCCCCATGTCAGGGGGAAGGAATGGACAAGGATATGATAGAAGGCATTCTTAGAATGGCAGAGAAAGGGGAGATACTGTTGATGGGAGACCTGAATATGCCAGATGTTAACTGGAGCACATTTGCTGCACAGCCACATTCAAGAGCAGGGCCATTCTTGATGCCCTACAGGTGGCAGGCATTAGACAGCTAGTTTTGAAACCCACTTGTGAGGGAGCAATCTTAGACCTTGTACTCTCAAACGGGGGCAGTGAGAAGATCTCAGATCTAGAAGTGGGTTGCCATCTGGGGACAAGTGACCATCAAACAGTGTGGTTCACGTTAAACTCAGCTACAGAGTCAAGCCATACAAAAGTGAGGGTACTGGACTTTAGGAGGGCTGACTTTGGTAAGATGGGAGAGTGCCTCAGAAATGCACTAGCAAACAGGCTAGAAGGAGGTGTGGAGCAACAATGGGGAATTATCAGAACTGCCATCACAGAGGCAACAAGCCTTTGTGTGAAGCAAATAGACAAATCAAAACGAAAGAAAAAGCCACTATGGTTCTCAAAAGAGGTGGCTGTGAAAGACAGGAAGAAAAAGATAGCATTCTGGAAGTATAAGGAAACACAGAAGGAGCAGGACAGAGAGCTGTACCAGTTAAGGCAGAAGGAAGCAGGGAGAGAAGTCAGAATAGCAAAGGCCCAAACTGAGGAAAAGATAGCCAACCCAGTTAAGAAGGGGATAAAACCTTTATAGGTACATCAACAGCGAGACAGATAAAGGGAGGATAGTGAGGCTGAATAGAATGAACGGTGAGTGGGCAGAGGGGACAGTGAAAGAGGAATACTGAACGAATATTTCTGCTCAGTATTCACAAAAGAAGAGGGGAAGTGCCTCATCCAATTAACAGAAGCACTCTTGATGGGGGGTCGATCCCAGTCCTTTATCGAAGAAAGGGTTCTGCAAGAACTCCTAAAACTGAAGGTGGACAAAGCAATGGGTCCTGATGGAATTCACCCCAGAATTCTAAAAAATTAAAGGGAGGAACTAGTGAAACCACTAGCTACTCTTTTAATAAATCTTGGGAGGATGGTGTGGTACCCGAGGACTGAAGGAAGGCGGATGTGATTCCGCTTCACAAAAGTGGGACCAAGACAGAGGCAGGAAACTACAGACCTGTCAGTCTGACCTCTGTGGTAGGGAAAGTGATGGAGTCACTTCTGAAGGAAAGAATAGTTGAGTACCTAGAGGCCGGTGGAGCACAGGACCCAAGGCAGCACGGGTTCACAGCGGGAAGGTCATGTCAGACGAATCTAATAGATTTCTTTGACTGGGTGACCAAAGTAGTAGACCAGGGAGGGGCTGTGGACATGGCTACCTAGACTTTAGCAAGGTATTGACACAGTCCCACAAAAGATTAATAGTCAAATTAACCAGCCTGGAGTGGGACCCAGGGTGGTAGCCTGGGTAAAACATTGGCTGGACAACAGGATACAGCTGGTAATTGTAAATGGAGTCCACTCTGGAAGTAAGGGGTTACTAGTGGGGTACCGCAGGGTTCAGTATTGGGTCCAGTCCTTTTTAATGTCTTCATCAGTGACATTGCAGAGGGACTGGAAGGAAACGTATGCCTTTTTGCAGATGACACAAAGATCTGCAACAGGGTTGATACAAAAGGAGGCGTGGAAAGGATGAAAAGGGACTTGACAAGGTTGGAGAAATGGTCAGAAGTATGGCAACTAGGATTCAATGCAAATAAGTGCAAAATAATGCACCTTGGAAACAAGAACCCAGGGGAAGAATACACAATGGGTGGAGAGGTAGTAACAACAACAAAAAGGAAAGGGACCTGGGGGTAATCATATCAGATGACCTTAATGTTAGCAAGCAATGTGAAGGCAGTAGGGAGGGCTGGGGGTATACTGGGATGTATAGGAGAGGCATCATCAGCAGAAAACAGGAAGTTGTTATCCTCTGTACAGACAGTTGGTGAGACCCCATCTGAGTACTGTGTCCAGTTCTGCGACCCCATCTCCACAAGGACATAGACAGGATAGAGGCAGTCCAGAGGAAGGCAACTAAAATGGTGCAGGGTCTGCAAGAGAGCCGTATGAGGAGAGACTAAAGGAGCTTAACATGTATACCCTTGAGGAAAGAAGGAGAGGGGGACATGATAGAAACTTTAAGTACCTCAGTGGAATCAATAAAGTCCAAGAGGGTAGCATCTTTCAGAAAAGAGACTTGCAAGAACAAGGGACACAATTTAAAGATAGAAGGAGGCGATTCAGGGCAATGTGAGAAGTATTATTTCACAGAGAGGTAGTGGATGCTTGGAACAGCCTTCCTGAGGAGGTTGTGGGGTCTAAAACTGTGGGAGAATTCAAGAATGCATGGGACAGATATAAGGCAATTCTTGTGGGGGGTAGGAAGAAATAGGCTGTTGGTTAACTAGGATCTGTGGCCTATCCTGTAGGTAGGGAAATGGGCAGACTAGATGGGCCTAGTGGTCCTTATATGCCGTCAAAGTCTATGTTTCTATGTTTAAAGGAACGAGGTGTGAACGAGCTTGGTACATTCAGCAGGGCAGACCTGAGTTTGATTCGCACAACCTCTGCTTGCATACTGTGTGACTAGCAAGTCACTTAACAGCCCAGTGCTCCCAGGTTGCCCCTGAAAACAGGCAGTTGTGCCCAATGGGCCTTACCTGGTTACCAAAGATTAAAATAAAATAAAAAAGAAATAAAATTACTGGCAAGTGCAGGGGGTTCCCAGCTCTTCTAAATGGGGCATGCCAGCCATCACCATCCATACAGTCCCACCCAGCATGTCCTTTCATCCTAAAAACAAAGCTTTGGATCATGTATGCTGCACAAATAAACCTTAATAAATACATAATTTGAAAGCTTAAAATAGGCATTCCTGGGGTGGGTAGGTAGATAGATAGATAGATAGATAGATAGATAGACAGACAGACAGACAGACAGACAGACAGACAGACAGACAGACAGATAAAAACTTTTATTTTTTGACAGGTAGATAACTTTTAGGACTGGCAGGCCCTGTTTATCAAAGTTGTCCTGTTTCAAATCACAGTTTCAAGAATACAAATCAACATGTAATAAAATATTACAGGAACAATCTTAAAAGCAGCACTCATTTGGAGTTTCTATGCAATGCATACAAAAAAACAGAAACACACAGTATACCACATATCTCAGTAAAAAATTCTTAACTAAAAATTAAATTTTACCATGAAATAGACAAGACAATATATATTCTATAAATAAAGCAGTTTACATGAATATCAGATATGAGAGAGAAAAACATTGAAGAAAGAAGAGGAGGGGAGCCCAAGAATATATAAAACAGAAAAAAGTAAAAAACAATCTACAGACTAATCGAACAATCACATCAGAAATTATGTAGTATCACCATAACAAGTACATCTGTCTCTCCAGAATAGATCTAGAGAGTGCTTAAATTGACCTAGGCTATCGATGGACCTAATTTGGAGGCGAATTGATACATTACACTACCATATTCTAATGCTAGTAAGAGTAACTGAACAGCCATTCTGTTTCTTGATTCTTTCGGGAGAATCAATGTTTTCCTTCTGAGCACACGCAGTCTAGAATTTACTTTTTTTACTACATTTGTTAGGTGTGAAGGAAAGGTAAGAGTACTATTTATATGGACTCCTAAATACTTATAGGCCTGAACCTGCTCTAACATATGACCCCTTAGTGTATGTATATTTAATGTTTGATTATAAGATGGTTTACCTTTTGAGTGGAAAAGCATTACCTGAGTTTTCTTTATACTAAGGACCATTTTTGATTGTAATAACCAGTGTTGTCAAATTGAAGAGTTTTTTGTAAACTATGTTTATACCTTTTCCTATTAGAGCCATGTCATTGGCATACAGATAAATCTTACTGTTTTTAATATTTGATGGGAAGGGGTTTATATAAATCAGAAATAACAGAGGGCCCAAAATTGAGCCTTGGGGGACACCCCTCTAGGTAACTTTCATATCTGACAATGTTTCATTTATACAAACCTGTTGCGTACAATCGGTCAAATAGGATAGTTACCAAGTTTGGACAGGTTCAGACATGCCTATTTGAGCTAGTCTCCCCAGCCGTATGTTGAAATCGACCAAGTTGAAGGCCTTTAAGAGGTCGATGAACACCATGCCGCCAGACTCCCGTGCCTCAATCCCACTTGACACAGAGTCCATGAAGTCCATCAGGGTGGTGTCCATCGACCTCCCAGATCTGAAGCCGTCTTGACAATCTGTCAACAGTTTATATTTCTTCAGATATTCATACAACTGGGCACAGAATAGATGCTCGAAGACCTTCAAAATGATTGACAGCAGGGCTATTGGATGATAATTTGATTGATTATTCATGTCCCCTCCCTTAAATACAGAAATTACCTTAGAATTTTTCCAAGAGTCTGGGAAAACTTTTTGCTGTAAACTAGAATTAAAAAGATTACACAAAATTGGGCTCATTTGCTCTACTGAAGCTTGTAAAAAAATTGTCTCTATTTTATCCAGGACATTTGCTTTTCATGGGTTTAATTGCCTTATATGTTTCTTTACGTCACTAATTTTAATTACTTGAAAATAGAAACATGGAATGTCCTCCCCATGATGTCTCTCCATTTGCTTAATATACTGGAAAGCATATTTCTGTTTTCCATCTTCCTGTTCCATTTTTATATCAGGGAGATAGAAAAGGTATTGATTCAGACTAATTACAACTTGCTTTGTTGACATCCCCCCTCCCAATTCATCCTTAAAAGTTATACTCGAATGTTTCCTTTCCCTGCCTTCCAGATCTTTAATTAAATTCCAATACTAAGCCAAACTTGGTGTTTGGTTTACTTTATTTCTGTAATATCGTTTTCTTGCCTTTTTTATCATACTTCTACTTTTTTTCCTGATCTTTTTAAACAATTCTCAGTCTTCTACTTTTAAGGACCGATTTGCCTTTTTTCATATCCTATCTTTCCATCTTATTTGTTTTTTAATTGCTTCATTTACTCAAGGATTATGTTTATGTCTTTCTTTGGATTTTTTAAAAGGGGTATTTTCATCACATATTTCTAGGTAGGTCTTTGTAAACTCTCTAACTGCCATGTCTACTTCTGGGATTAAGTCTACAGTATATGGGCCCAGTTTACTTGTTCCATTTTAAACTGAAAAGAGAATCTATTATCATAGATCATCCTGTATAGAAATAGCGACAGAATAGCATTATGCCTGTGTACTGTTTTCCCTGGGCTGATGAAAGGACAATGTTAAAGAAAAATCTGTTATTGTTGGGGCAAAGCATATTAAAATCAATGCTGTTCAAAATACAGATTTCATAGTTTTCTATTTCCCCGAACCCCTTAGCTTTCTGTAGCCCCCACCACAAAGAAACCTTAGATGTGCTCCTAGCTCATTTGAGACTACAAAACCTTCCAGAAGTGCAGGTCTCCAGTTGATTCTTGAGTGAGGGCTGAGATTGTCTTTCTCAGCCTGGCTCTGTTCATTGTCCTGTGGGTGGTGGTGACAGTGTGGTGAGGTGCCTGATGATGTCAGCTATTGTGTGTGTAGAGCTAGGACTGCTTGATTGAACATTTGCTGTTGTGATGTCCTCTGGTTTGGTGGTGGGGGGGGGGGGCAGAAAGAGGAAGAAAGGAGGCCATGGTGCAAAACAACAGGGGGGGGATCACTTTGCGTGATGGCAGTCTTTTTTTTCTGCTGGGGAGCTGGAAGCAAGGTGGGAGCAGGATAAATGTGCAATAATCAGAGTATTTCTTGGCTTGCATTGTTTTCTGTATAAGTGATGAAAATTTACTATTATAATTGAGGGCTAGTGCAACCATCTGCAGGCTAGTGCAATTTTGAATCAACTTGCCCTGCTGACTAGTGCTAAAACAGGTGCTCTGGGCCTTCCCTTCCCCCTGTGCCTATCCCAGCCTCTTTTAAACCCCTCCACAATCCACAGTTCCAACAGCCGTGAGTTCCATAGGCAGCACATTCCAGGGCTCCACAACCCTCTCCATGAAGTATTGCGTATTGCCTCCTTTTCTCCCACTTTTTGCCCCCCCTCTGGACCCTCTCCAGAACAGCAATAGCCCTTTTTAAGTAAGGATGTCAAAACTGCATGCAGTATTCAAGGTGCAGCTTAATCAGGTAATTATACAGCGGATGGAGCACGTCTCGGCTCCCTGGAGTTATTCCTCTGGCAGTGCACACTGGCATTTTATTAGCTTGGGCTGCAGCCCTTCTACACTGCTCAGAGTTCATTTTGGCATCCACCACTGCCCCAAGATCCCCCCCCCCCAAGAAACTTGTAGTGCCCATCCACAGTGTACACATGCACTGGGTTTTTGGCCCCCAGGTGGAGCGCCCTGCATTTCCCAGTGTTAAACTTTAGTTTCCAGGTGCAGGACCACCTCCTCAGGGTCTCCAGGCCCTCCTGGAGAGAAAACCTCCCCTCCTCCTCTTCTACCTCTGATCACAGTTTCAAGTAGTCAGCAAATAGGCTCATCCCACTCCTGATACCTCTTCTGATGTCTGAGATATAGGCATTAAAAAGGAGTCGGCCCAGCACCAAGCCCTGTGGAACCCACTAATGACTCTCCTGGTAGATGAGACCTCTCCCCTACCATTTCCTTTTGTACCCTCCCCGCTAGCCAGTTTCCTATCCACCTTACCAACTGCCATCCCACCCCATATCCTCCTGCTTCATTAGCAACCCATGATGCAGCACCGAGTCAAATGCTCAGCTGAAGTCTAGAAAGAGGACATTCACTGGTCTGCTGTAATACAGCTCTCTCGTCACCCCCTCTTAGAACTCCACCAGGTTAGTCTGACAGACTGCAGAACTATTTTGAAGTGGTATACTGCCCCCCCCCCCCGGGAAAAGAAATGTAAAATACTATTTGTTACCTTTCGAAGATGCTTGAATTCTATTAGAGATTAAAAAGCTTAGTTGCAAATGATACTTAACTGAATATTGCCCTTCACTGTCACAAAAAACAAGGTCACACTTTGTTTTGCTGCTTCAGCGTGGATGATTAGGCTAAGCATCTGCTAATGTCCCTAATGGTGTGCTATGGACCATTGGCTAATAGGCTTATTAACCCCCCCCCCAGGTTAACTGCTTTTTACAAAAAAGCACTATACTGAAAAACAAGTTTGTAACCTGGAAATGCAGCTGAAAAAATGTTGCAAAAGTAAGCAAGCACTGAAACAGGCTGAAAAAGCCCAACCACTGCAGAACAAGAACAGACTTTCTGCTGCCAGCTTGTATGCACAAAAAATGATGGAGGAGACGACAATATTGAATTTTTAGCATTCCTTCCTAAAATCACAGCACATCTTGGTGGTCCATCTAAACATGTGACTTTTCCCTGTAGGCTTACAGTGTGTTTGTTTATGGCATTCGTGCCAACCATGACAACAGAAAGATGAGAATCATCAATTATGTGGTTAACGGCGGGAGAGATACATTTTAGAAGTTTCAGGGCAATAACTACTGCTTTATTTGCAATATTTAGTAATCAAACAGTGGAAAGCAAATTAAAAATTGAAAGTTGCTCTTTAAGAAAGCTCCCCATAGGATGCTACCCACTGCTGCTCCACAAGCGATGCTTATACTGTGCAAACCACAGATAAACCACTTCTCAATTTCCTGAACACACACAGAACCCACTATAAATAATGAAAGGCAAACTTTCTGTATCCCACACAAAATATCAGGAAAATTAGTCTGCTTCACATTTAGGCTCCTAACAGCATAGCTTACAGAGGAGAGACTGATCACACAACTAAAGCAGACAAGGTTTGTGCTACGGTGACCTGGACGTGTCTGAATTAAACTGAGGCCGGAACAGCAGTATGCTGTGCTATACTGCATTTTTGAAAAGTCATCCAAATCCAGCCTTCAGCAGAGCAGCAACTTTGTGAAGGCAATGCCTCTGTAAGGAATTGGGCACATGAGATACACTCTTGAGTCCCTCCAAACAGGAGGACAGTAGCCCACCCATGGTTCAGAGGGCTGTACCAGGAACAAGCAAAATACATGGACAGTGGGCACCACAAAGTCAAGGAAGCAGGGTGATGAAATACAGTGTGTGTTCCAGATTTTGTTCACCTGTCCCTGATTTGTTAGGCAGTGAAAGATATTGAAGGTTCAATGCCATTTTAGTATCCTTCGTTTTAAGGTGGCTCGCAGACAGTGCCCTCCCTCCCTCGCTCATCACCAGCATGTGATGCCATCTCCTATGGACCTGTAAAGGTGCCCGGCGCTCACAGGTAGGGTCTCTTTCATACGTGTGTGTGCGTGAGTTTATATACGAGAAGGTGTCGTGTGTTTGTGTGTGAGCTAAAACAGGGACAGCATGATAAGTGTAATGTTGAAAGCCAATACTGTGCCCACAAACTATTTATCAACACTGATTGTGAGGACAACTTTTGTATTGCAAGAGTCATGAAGTAATATAGGATGGGACTCTGAACAATTCAATACAAATTGTGTTTATTTTCACACCTTGTAAATCTAATTTAATAACCATGGCTTCGCTGCCTAGAATAATATGCTTTGATAATGCTATAACCACAAGGCATGGCCCTTGTGTTTAAAAATCCAAGGTGCTGCTAGTACACTAGCAAAAGCTGTTCACCCAGCCATGGAACCATCAATCAGCGGGTGGGTGGAAAAGGCAGAATGTGGAACACCTTATCCACAGTGATTATAGCTCAAAAACCCTGTTGCTTTTATGGGTGTACAATGTTTGTTCTTCTTTGAGCAACAGTAACAAAGCTATTGCAATAGATTTTTGCTTTGCTTTAGAATGTTAGTGTATGTTGGACAAAGGGCTTCTGAAAGGTAAACTGAGGAACTGTCCCTAGTACTGTCGGGCAGTTGAGAATTCTTCCTACCACTTGTCATAGGCATTGGCCCTAATTATAGCTGCATAGCAGTCTCAACTCTTGCATGCTTTTACTGCAGTTCCAACAAAACCCAAGAAATGAGAAGTTGTTTTGAGACCATGATGTGTTGCTGGGAAAATAATGATGGCATTACAAGTAGGATTGTGATATTAATGTGTAGACAAGCAGTAACAGATGTGTTTAAGGGACAGCACTCCTATTTTCAGGCACCTAATGGTATTTATATGGAATGAAGGGGAATTAAATGTTTAAAATGTATAGCATATAATCTGAATTTTATCAAAATACAAAATATTTCCTCAAAACTTCAGTAACTCTTAACAGTTTGATCTGCAAACTTCTCATTTCTTGGGTTCTGTTGGAACTGCAATAAATGCATGCAAGAGCTGAGACTACTATTCAGCCAATGCCTATGACAAGTGATAGGCAGAATTCTCAACTGTTGGACAGTTCCTTAGCTTACCCCTCAGAAGCCCTCTGTCCCACATACACTAACATTTTGAAGCAATGCAAAAATTTAGTGCAATAGCTTTGTTACTGTTGTTCAAAGAAGAACAAACTTTATATACCCATAAAGCAACAGGGTTTTTGAGCTTCTAATCATTGTGGATGAGGCGTTCCACATTCTGCCTTTCCAGTGACACATAACCTCAGGAAACTATTCAACTATTCTGCCCCCCTCCATAGCCATGGCATAGTCTCCTCACCTTCCCTCCTGAGTCTCAGTTGTGCGCCCCTTTCTTCCCCTTGCCACCCTGTGCTCTTTCAGTAAGGCGGTCGGGCTTACCTTATTAGCTGCTGTGCTGTCCGATGGAGTGGTGGGGGTGTGGAATCTATCTGTGCTTCGGTCCTTGCCGCCTTAATTTGCCGTACAATTATTTATCTGCCTACGGACCTTTCTGGGCTGTCTCAATCACTGCTTCTCTGTCTCCAGGGTACACAAACATTATTAACTTGGTCTGGACTTTGTCCCTCCTGACTCAGTCACTCCTCCAATGCAAAGCAATTGCAGTTTCAACTGCAAAAGGCAAAGTAAACACGGGTCACAATCTGAAATAGAAGGGACTCACTGACGAGTGTGTCACTGTGATGCAAAGTCGAAACTGCAGATCAAAGCTTGGCTAGGTCAGGTCTCTCACTTTTGGCTGCCGTGCACTGCCACTGAATCCACCGATCCTCAAAATTTGCACTGGTCGAAAAGTCTGAAGCTGCCTAGTCATCGCCAACGCTGCTGCCGCCGATCATCTGCTCACACAAAGCCCAAGGGTCACTCTCCAGTCTTTCCCAAAAGGATAAGGGAACAAATGGAGAAAAACTTGAGATTTTATTGTCCTAGGTTTGAAAAGCCCACTGCTTTGACCCCGCCCCTCAGCCAAGCACAGTAGGAGCTTGGGCAAATCTGTTCGGCATAGCCAATCGGCTTGTAGCATTGATATGCTACCGCCCCCATGGACCTTTTTCTTGGTCTGGCCAGCAAGAGTAATGCCCACAATGGAGCTTGTGACGAATTACACTTCACTTGACCATTCCCCACCGCCTGCCCCATCCTGTTTCAGCATAGAAAAGGGGCATTACTGTTTGGGCTGCTAAGTATGAAGTGCACAAAAGAAAAGAGGCAGACTGTGTGGGCAGAATACATTACTGCCACAATGCTACCTTGCTCTGGGAAAAGTGTACTCAGCTGAGTACACTGCATATACCTGCCAACATCAGTGCAGCAGTGTCACAAAGTAAAAGGATTAGATCGAACAGAAAAGTTATCTATAAAAAATGTTGGACTTACGTATAACTACATATAATGTGAAGGGTATAAATAGCCCTATTAAATGGGCTAGATTACTACAAGAATTGCAAAGATTGAAAACAGATGTGACTGTTGCGGGAGACTCATCTGACCGCAGGGGGGCATGCTAAATTGAAGAGGTCATGGGGGGGGAGGTCTTTGCATCCCATAACCAGCTACATCCGCATAAAAGAGGGATAGCAATTTTAGTAAGAAAAAACCTTCCGTTGAGAGTCTCGGCTGTTCGGTCTGATCCAGAGGGCCGCTTCATTTGGATAAGGGGGGAACTAGGGCACATCAATGTTCTATTCTCAATTTATATGCCTCGAATGAAGAATATCTACGCATCCTCTTCCTTAATAAAACAACAGAACCAGTCTCATCTACCTTGGGTTGGTATTATAAGAGGTGATTTCAATACCCCTTTCTCCTCACAGTTAGATAAGTCAGGACACACCCAGGGAGGTGATCTAGAGCTTCCACAGCTTTAACCAGAATAACACTTGAGTTTGGTTTATTAGATGCTATGAGGCAATTGCATCCAACCATCAGAGATTACACCTGTTTCTCCCCGAGACACCATTGCCTATTTTAGATTAGATTTCTTATTACTTTTGACCAATTGGGCATAGGTGGTGGAGTCTGTGGAGATAGGCCGGTCACACTCTCAGATCATGCTCCAGTGACCATGTGAATGATACTGGGCACTCCTTGCAACAACCCAATATGGCGATTGAATGTGAGCCTTCCTAATAAGGAGGAATTTAAGACCATGGTGAAGGACGAAATAAAGTACTTTCAACAAATTAACAATCAGGAGAACACAGCCCCAACTATACACTGGGACACTCTCAAGGCCTTCTTAAGAGGGAAGATAATAGCATTTGCCACTAAAGTCAATAAGGAGAGGCTACAAAAGCAACAAGCCTTAGGGAAATTATGGAACTCGAGGGCCAGCACAAATCAAAATTGGCTCATACAACCAGGCAGTGTTTAGAGCAAGCAAGGAAGGACTTTTCCAAGATATTAAATTATAAAATAGAAGGTGCCTTACGATATGCCAGACATAGGTTTTATGAACAGGGCAATCCAGCAGGAAAACTGTTAGCATCTCAACTGGAGAAAGAAATGGCCAATAGAGCAGTCCTAAAATAAAACACCCAGACACAGGATGGCTCCTATCTGCACAAGGGGAAATTACTCAGAGCTTTGCAGTTTTCTGTAAACATTTATACTGCACAGAACTGGGACCACAAAATGAACATAGGGTTCAGGAATACCTAGATAATTTACCTTTACTATCTTTGACCATGGAGCAGGTGGATTTCCTAGCTTCCACGGTCACAGCTCAAGAAATCAAAGAACAAATACATCACTTGCCAGCATGAAGCATGAAGGTCCCTGAACCAGATGGGTACCTGTCGAAATGTTATAAAACCTTCCAGGAAGCTCTACTTCCTTTGTCACTTAACGCAACAAACTATATTCTGTGAGGTGGAGATCCGGTCCCTTCCTCATGGAATCAAGCCCAGATATCGATTTTGTTAAAACCAGGTAAAGACCCACAGGAATGTGGCTTGTATTGCCCTATTTCATTACCAAACACTGACCTTAAAATATTTACGGGGCTATTGGCTAACAGATTACATCAGATCATTCAAAATATAGTTCACCACAATCAGACTGGCTTCATTAAGGGTAGGCTCTTGCAGGCCAATATCAGGCATTTTTTGAATATCATATCTACACAAAGAGGCCGGGAAGCTTTCCAAATGGCCATCAGTATAGACACAGAGAAAGGTTTTGATAGAATTGGCTGGATTTTTAACACAAACATTAACCAAATTTAATTTAGGCGACAGCTTTATCAGGGCAATTCAAACACCATACTTTCACCCGGAAGCCTCAGTCAGGGTGAATGGGTGTGCATCTGGCAGATTCTCTCAACAGATGGACACATCAGGGCTGCCCTCTCTCACCCCTGTTATTTGCTCTTTCTTTAGAGCCACTGGAGGTCCAGAGTCAACAGCACCCAGACATTATAGGGATTACAGTGGGACAGCAGGAACGTAAAATCACCCTTTACACTGACGACACCCTTCTTTTCTTGGAAGACCCTGAGCACTCCGTGTCACCTCTTTTAATCACCCTACAACAGTTTCAGGATTTAGCAGGGTATAAAACCAGCCTAACTAAATCAGAGGCCATGGTCCTAAGTGGAGTCATACCACCAAAGTTTCGCATAAGATTCCTCTTTGCCTGGGCAACCCGTAACACTTTCCGTTACTTAGGAATCCAAATCTCAGCTGATATTTCTAGGCTCTTTCTGGATAACTACCAACAGATACTCCAAGCTATAAAACAGAACACTGCGAGGTGGAAAATCCTGCCTTTGACATTATATGGGGAGGGTTCACACCATTAAGATGAATATATTACCTAGACTGTTGTTTTTATTCTAGACCCTTCCGATACCAATCCAAAAACCATTTTGGAAGGACCTTAATGCCACCCTGACCAGATTTGTTTGGCATGGAAAAAAGCCTAGAATTGCACACTCACTCCTAAGTTACCCTAGACAGAGGTGGGGGGGGGGGAGCCTTGGCCTCCCAGACCTACATAGATACTGTTGGACCGCCCAGGGCTCCTGGCTGTATGCATGGGTAAAGCAAAAAATTGAGACAGGTTGGTATACAGTGGAACTAGATCAGCTGCCCACTTGTCCAGTCTGGACTTTGACAACTGGATATATCCCTCCAGATCTACTATAGGGGGGGATAACTAACCCTTGGACTAGACATACCTTATATACCCTACTGCAACTTCATAAATTTAGTGGTGCCCCAAATGGACTGGGCCCCTTATCTCTGATCAGACACCATATTCCCTTCTTTCCTCTGAGATTAGACCCAGGTTATAGGTTTTGGTAGACTAATGGCCTTACCAGGTTCATCCACCTTCTTTACAGTGGAATTTGGAAAACATTCCGTAAATTACAGCAGAAATATCACCGAAGAAAAGACCATTTTAGATTTTTAAAGGTTAGAAATTTCATTCAAGACCCTTCACTCCAGCAGCAATTACAGAGACCTCAAACGGCCTTCGAGGATCTGCTATGTGGCTGGATCATATTGAATGCTAAAATATGACCACTTTCACAACTTTATCAACTTCTGACAGCCCAGTTCCCATCAGATGAAAATCATATCTGTCTTAGATGGGAACAGGAATCCCTCCTTCCCATTACTGAGGCAGACTGGGAGGTCACCCTCATTTCGGGCTGGAAGATAACATCCTTTCCGACCTGGGGCGAGTTTCACTGGAGGGTCCTGGTGAGGTTCTTCAGAACTCCATTGATTACAAAACATTATCAGGCCACCTACGTTGACCTCTGCTGGAGAGCATGTAAACAGCGTAGTTCACACTTTCATTTATTTTAACAAGCTTTTGGCAACAAATACATAAGCAGATACAGTTAATTAAGGGAAGACAGATACCACTCACATTCCCTAGCCTAGTAATGGGCATATTAGATAAATCTATACCATTCCAATCTAAACATGAGAGCTGTTTATTCTGTTATTTAAGATTAGCTGCCCTTAAGCCCATCACGCTAAAATGGCTCTCCCCAGAACCTCCCAACCTACAACTCTGGAGAAGGAGAGTGGAGGAACTTGAGGACATGAAAAGAATAACAGCCACCGTACGTATTAATCTAACCAGATTCCAGGAAACCTGGAAGCCTTGACACCTGTGGGGGGGCGTGGCCTGGGGCAGAGGGTGATTAGTGGTTGGTGGAGGTGGTTGGAGCACAGTGACAATAAGCTGTGATGTCTCTGGGCTCCACATACCACTACAATTCATAAAGTAAGACATCTATTAGTTGGTCAACATCGGCCATGGTTCTGTGGACCCACTTTCTTGGATGGGATCTCGAGTCTTATGCCCCCATCATAGGAGTGTATATAAGTGTTCCATATTCAACCTGCCCTAAGAAATGATATTAGACAATAGGTATATGAAGAACAATGATAACAAATAATTAGACTCTGAGACACACTGCACAATAAGATAAGATAATTTATTTTAATAAAAAAAAAACTTTCATTTATTATGTTGCATAGTTAAGTGAGGTAACTTGACTTGCTTTCAGTTTTATTAATAACTCTAAAGTACTGTATTTATGAAACAAGTTGTCCACAATGGGATTCACTACTATGCAAAAATGTGAATGTCCCTTTTAGCTTTTGAAGAAGACTCTCGGTTGCTGATATCCTCTTTGTTTACTCCCATCTGGATCATATGGGTTACTTATTTTTACAGGATCACTGAACTGATGTAGGAGTCACCCCCCTCCTGCTGAGGGCCAAAGTTACGATTTCTGTAATAAGAAAGTAACAGATGTATAAATTTTTTCTCTCAGTAAAAGAAGGGAACATTAGTTCATGAAGGTATCTTACATGCTGTTATCACAGACAATTTGATTCTAATTGTATTCAGTGGCCGGGATATTCAGACTGCACCAGAATGATGCGCAGTAGAGGAGCAGGTGCAAATCCAGTGTGCCATGGCGTAACAGGCGCGATTTTCAAACCATGTGTAGGACAAGGTGTGCCTGCTCAAAGCAGCTGAATATCACCCCCGATGCGCCGTAGTGCAATGAGGAATGCACAATGGGGCAGGGACGATGCACAATAGTGCCCCTAGGGATGCCCAGGGACAAAGCCAGGAATCAGCTGAGCAGCAACCAGGGATGCACAAGGTGCAGAGGAGCATGCACCAGGACAGACATCCCCAGCCCCCCCACCACCCAACCATGGCAAGGCCCCTAGAGGTGGACCCAGTACCCCCTGAGCAACACAACCAGACAGGTGCAAAAGGGACCACCGACCCTCGAACCACAGTGGTGAACCACCAACAGATGTGCACCAGTAGACCCCAGCCACTGGGCATGGCACCCCTGGACCGTCCACCTGCCAGCAGGGACCAGGACACAATGATGGCCAAGCCCCACCCATGCCACATCTCCATCCCAACAATGCCCCTCCAGGACAGTGCGTCTGAGACACCTAGCCCAGATGCGTGACCAAACAGTGCATGGCAATGAAGGCAGTCCGCCACCCCCATGCCTATGCATCCATTCACCTCGGAGCGCATTGCACACCCACCACATCACCACTGTGACCACCCAGTGCAGGCAGTGGGACCGTCCACCAACACAACTACAACACACACAAGGCCCTCCACCATGTCTCTAACAGAGACACAGCAAGGTGGGTGACCCAGCACCAGTACCTGAGGGAACCCGCATGTGACCAGGTCTGCCACGGGTGGCACCACATGTAGGAAGGCTCCCGAACTCAGGAGCAGAGCAAGGGCCCACACCCATGCACCAACCCCTGCCACAGCACCGATCCCGCCAGGCAACACAGCACGCTCCCATGGGGCATGGAGGCATGCACCAAACAGGAAGCAACACAGAGCACACCCAATGCCCCCCCTCCGACCCGGTCCCATGGGTACCCCGGCAAGCATCCCATCAGAGCTGTGTGATAGGCACTGATGGTGTGAATCCCGTGATGCTGTGTAACCCACAGGCTACCCGCTACCAGGCAGACGTTTAGCCTGCCATTTAGCAGGCACCCCATGAGCCCAGACACACTAATGGCAGGCACATGGGCCTGGGTCATCCCACAGCCACCTGTCTGCCACCCACATGCAGCAAGTCCCCATATGACAGCCACTGGCCTACAGGCACCACCCCAGTCCACATGGACAGAATGAAGGGGGCATCTAGTGGCACTGCCTACAGTGGCAACAGGGCCGACAGGCAGATATGCATGGGATCGGTGTGCCAGCTGCAAAGTGACAGGTACGGCCTGCCTCTGAAGGCATGCTGGCAGGTGAGCATGTGGCAGCGGTAGCCACATGACAATGCGGACCCCAGTGGCTCATGTAGGCGGGGCAGTGCCAATGGCCACAGCCGCACAAGCAGTGGCCACACTGACAGGGGGGCCCAGGAAACACCACACACCCACAGCCTCCATCACACAGGCAAACAGTGCACAGGGCACATCACACATGCCCTGTATAGATAGCCCATGACCCCCACCCACACCTGTGGAGGAGCACCACCAGGCACACCCACGCCCACCCCAGCCCCACCACACAGCAGCCATGAACCACTGCAGCAAGGCTCCATGCGCCAGCTGCAAATCAGAGACAGACATGGATGTAAATAGAAATGTATGTATTAGTACAACAACAAGGGAACAAAATCTATTTACATATATGTACATCAGGGGAGGGGTATGGATAGGATGCTACAAGGGGGGATAGGGAAAAGGGGCAGGGGACATGGGGAAAGGCAGTGGTAGGGGTCAAGGGTGTGTGGGGAACAGTCCAGGTGGGGAAAGACAAAGATACGGGCCATCAGGCCCTATTGGTGGCCCCGGTCCTCCGCCACCACCCTCCGGCACCTGTGGCGCCTCCTCCCGGACCTCTGGTCATGTCGTTGCAGCAGTTCAAGTGTGGCCCTTGCCACCTGCAGGAGCTCCTGGAAGGTCCTCTCCACTGCCTCCCAATGATGGCCACCTAGGACAAGGGAGCGGAAACAGTATGAGTGCCTGGCCAGGATAACGCAGCCCACCCAGCGTGCACAGCGTGCATCGGTAACCGGCATCCCTGGGATGGCATGCAACCACCCACAGTAGGTGCACGTGTATGAGCCACCAACCCATGTAACTACAGCCATGCAAACCGCTGCACACCATCACCACCCATGCACCGCACACCACCTCCCTGGCCGTCCGGCATCGTGGCAATGCAGTGTGATGGCAGTAGCACAGCCAGGCACCGAGTGCACCCACAGCTCACCTGCGACACCCGCCCACATGTGCAAGGCCACAGGATGGTGCAAAGGACACCGCAGGCAGTGCATAGCTGGAGGGGTCATGCGCAGAGGGCCCATGCCACACCCCCACCCCTGCAAGCCACCATGCACACATGTATAAGGGAAAACGGTACTCACCTGTATCCCAGTCACCTTGATGCTGCTGCCCCGCAGCACCACCCGTGTTGGTTGGCTGATACCCTCTCCCCCTGTGTGGTCCTGCCCCAGGCCAGCTGTGCTCTCTGCCTGTCTTCAGGGCCTAGGAGGGAAACATGGAGAGACACATATCAGTACCTGTCTGAACCATAGGACCCCACCCCTTGACCTGTGTGACGTGCCGCACAGTGTGTCCGGGTTGTGATGGTGCAGGGCAGTCACAGTACACCTCCACAGCCGCCAACACAAGGGCTGACCCACCTCCACCCCCGGACATGGGGCATGGCGACCATTGTGCCCCAAGGACTGTTGGATGAGACTGGTGAAGGTCAGTGTGCACCTACCTGACTGTGGCACTGAACCCCTCCATACCCACGCCTGCAGGGGCCTCAGCCTGTCCAGGTTCCGCCGCTGCAGGTCACCATAGCGGTGGTGACATTGCTTTGCCGTGCGCTGGCTGTCAGTTGCCTCCTCCAAGCCATTCGCAACCTCCTGCCACACGGCAGTCTGTGGCCTCTGGAGGGGCACCTGGCCAAACAGGGCCCCAGTGTGTGGCTGAACAAGAGCCACGAGGTTGGTGAGCTCCAGGTCACCCCATATTGGAGCATGATGTTCCCTGGTGCGCAGCATGTCCCTCGCTAACCAGACATCAAAATGGCAGCCAGTAGTGCACGTGGACCACGTGCGGAGCTAGCACGGAGCTGTGCTGCCATTTGCAATCGCGCAGGCACCGAGTGGCGCAATAGAATAGCAGCCACATGGCTGCACAGTGCCTAGAGGGCAGAGGTCATCCGCGGGGTCAAGGGTCTGGCCGTGCACAGAACACCACTGCGCTATTGAGGGCCTCTCATATGGTGCGCGATAGGGGCATGTCACTAACTCTGTGCAGTGGCCTACTGTGCAGAGGCATGTTGGGAACCACGGCACAGTGGCAAAATAAGGGCATGATGGCACTGTGCCAGCTGCACTATAGCACGTGTGCCCTGTAGGTCATACAACACATGAGCACCACAGGCACGAAAGTGGCCGGGCACTGTGCTGCCTCCTGCACAACGTGCGTATGCTGTGCCACCGGTGTACATGTCGGTAGTGCGTGCATGTGTGCTGTAGGGCCGACTGCGTATGTCACAGTGTTGCGCCCCGACTTGAGCATGCACAACTCCATTGAGCAAGGCGCAGCCATGCGATATTCAGCCATGATATGCAGATCAGCTCATGAGCTATTCCGCGGCACACCCGCTGCATTTGCGTCCCATTACAGTTGCGCATGACCTCATTTGCATGCATTGCACTATAAGGGTGCCATGGAACTGTACAGGCCATGGATCAGTTTGCAGCCTTTGAAGGTAAGCGTCATGCTGTGGGGCCATCGAGACAGAGGGCTGCGAGGGCGGTGTGGCACTGAACAGTCCACAGTAACACCTGTCCATCTCCACAGGTACAGGCATGTCTGAACATGAGGAGAATGAGGAGCAGGGGAGGGTGCATAAGTGAAGGCTGAACTTCACCAGAGCAGAGTCGGATGCCCTAGTTGAGGCCTACCTGTACAGGGAGCCACTCCTGAGTGGTCAGAGGGGCACACCACAGGCCCGGGCGACAGCATGGGAGGAAGTGCAGGAATGCAAGAAGAAGGTTGGCACTGACAGGAGATGGATCAAGAAGAAGGTGTCCGCCATCTAGGCAGCGCTTTCCACCACAGATGGAGACAGCAGTTTGTGCCACACTTATAGCCGCGGGAGGAGCAGGTGGCCAGCAGCATGCATCGCTGTGCCATTGAGGGTGTGTCTGGCAGAGGCTTCCAGATGGGCGGCAGCCCATCACTGCATGGTAGGAACGGTGGTGGCGGTGTGCAGGTGGCAGAGGGTTGGGGCTAGGGGTCAGTCGGCATCATTAATAGTACTGTGTTCCCTTTCAGCTCCCAAGCATCTGCATGAAGCAGTGGGGGTGGGTGTGTCCACTGAGGGTGCGGCCCTGGAACAGGCGGAGCGCCCGTCCACCTTCACCGGTGTCTGAGGGTCTGACATCCAACAGCCCTGCATGGCTGTCTGGGCTGATGCCTGTGGCGCGGGTGTGGACAAGGCCCTGGCTGTGTTCCAGCATGATGAGACACAGATCGGGGACGACTCCAGCACCGAAGATGACGTGACATGCATCCCCGACAGTGATGCTGGTATGTCACAGGGGCCACCCTCAACAGACCACCACCAGGGCAGCTGTGCTAGCAGCACTGGCATGGTTGACCGGCCACTGTGCCCGTCATGTCTGCAGCGTCCAGTGGGGCAGCACTGGTGTACGGCTGCAACAGTGATCTAGGTGGTGCCGATGCAGCCACGCCGGTGATGCCCAGCACTCAGCAGCCGGAGAGTTGGTGGAAGCAGCTGGACAGTGTTGAAGGGGGGCTGGTGGTGGTGGGTGTCAGTGATGCACTGCTTGAGGTAATACCCCAGGATGGCACCACTGTGCAGCGCCCACCATCGCGGGGCACTGTGCTGCAGGTCCAGGTGTCACCCATGGGTCGGCATGGTGCCCATGCGGACAACCCCTTGGATGATCACAGTCATCTGCTCCAGGCCTCTGTGGATTAGCAGGTCTGGCTCGTGGTAGCGGTGGATGCAGTCCATGTGGAGTGTGCCAGGCAGAGTAGCGGCACAGCAGGGACCATGCCCTGCTTCTGGCAGAGTTAGCTCAGCAGCAGTTAGACTTGACTACAGCCATGGATAGGCACACCACTGCGGTGACAACTGTCCTGGCAACACTGGCCAACCGATTGTGTGCCCAGCTGCTGCATTCCTCTCGGAGTGCAGTGTCCACCCCTCGGGCCCAGCGTCTGGCAACCCCAGCCATGTTGATGCCGGGTTCAGCTGTGGGCATACCAGGCATGCCTGGTGCAGGCATGATTGGTGGCCTGCAGACACCTGCACAAACCTGGTCATGTTCACGCAGCGTCACCCCTAGGGGACCATCTGTGCAACCCCATGAGGCCACTTAGCAGCCTGTGCCAGTTGGCAGGCCTCGCCGGGGCTGCCCACGTGTCTATGGTGGCAGTGCTACTGTGCAGCACGACTGACCCTACCCCCTCCATGACCTGTGTGCACTGTGGTGTTCCGTGTGCAGTGCATGGGTGTGGTACCCAGTCCTGCACACACAGAGCCCCTGTGCACACCCGCCCAGCAGCTGACCACTGTGGCGTGTGCATGATGATGCTAGCATATCGCTGTCCACCACTGTGCAACAGTGCTTAGTGTCTGAGACACGCCCAGTGCCTGCCTCTGGGTGTGGCTCTGTTAGGTCTGGTGTGGGTGGGGGGGCATATAGGGGTGGGTGTGCATGTGGCTGTGTGGGCAGAGGATGGGGGTATGTGTGCACATGCTGTGTGCAGCCCTGCTGTGTTTCGCCATGGTGTTTGAGCCCCCGCCCGTTCACACACCCCTGCCGCTGACCCAGGCTGAGTGTCTATCTCCGCCTGTCTGTCGGCTGTGCTTGGATACCCGGGGCATGCTCATGGACAAGTTCACCTACCTGTGTGGTCCATAGTGCTTCTCTGTGATGGTGTCCCAGTGCTGCTGTGCCATCCAGGTCAGCCGGGAAACCCTTCACCTAGAGGGTGGCTGCCCACCTCCAGCTGGACTGACATCCCCATCATCCCCACCACTGTCCCCCCCTCTTCAATGTCAATGGCTATCCCACTGTCAGTGGCCATGTTGTGCAAGATACAGCAGGCCAGGAATAGCCCACAGGCCTTTGAGGGGCTGTACTTTAGTGCACTGCCAGACCTGTTCAGGCAAAGTAACCGAGCCTTCAGCTGCCCAAACACCCACTCGATGATGTTTCATGTCGTGGCGTGTGCCTCATTGTACTGTTGCTGCACTGGGATCAAGGGCCACCGGTGTGGTGTGAGCAGCCAGGGCCGGAGTGGGTACCTACTGTCACCTGTGTGTAGTGAGGTATCGTTAGTATGGGGATCTGTGTTAGTGTGCCCCCAGCCTTCCAGGATGTATCCCATGGCACCTCTGCTCTTGCACCACACACACACCCTGTTGCCCCCATCATCTGGCGTGCACTGCACACTCACCTACTAGATGACCAGTAGGGATGTCCCCACTCTCGAACCAGTGGTACAATGCAGACTGGTGCCAGATGAAGGCATCATGTGCTCCCCCAGGGTGCATGGCACAGACATTGATTATGCCCCCTGGCATCGCACACCATCTGGCGGTTGACACTCGGGTATCCCTTGCAGTTGATGTATGCTGCCCCCTCTGGGCCAGGTGGTGTGTGGATGCCAACATGGGTGCATTCAATGGCTCTGAGCATGCCAGGCAACCGCGCTACCCTATGGAACTCCAGCATATTTGCTGTATGCTCTGACTGTGTGCTGGGGAAATGGATGTACTCCACAGCATGTGGCAGCAGTGCACTGAGGAATTGTGTGAACATGCGTGATGCTGCCAACTGGATTATGCCTATTGTGTCCCCTGTTGGTCTCTGGAAGGTGCCTGTGGTGAGCACGCACATGGCGGCCGTGAACTTTGTCTCCACCAACAGGGCATGGCTCCGTCTTGTGGGTACCTGCATCTCCTCACTGCACAGCTCAAAGAGCCACCTCAGAATGGCCCGGTTCAGGCGGTACAGGCCCACAATCTCGGTGTCACTATACAGCTTGAAGCTGCCACAGGCACGGTACAGCCTGTTCTGGGCATACCGCTTATGGGCCCTTCCATGGCCGAGCCTCCCTGCACCCTGCCTCCTCACACCCCTCATGACCACCTCCATCTGGAAGGTTGCACTAGCCATGTCCAGGGTTGTTGTTCCCCCCCGGTGGCTCTCTACCCAGTCCCCCCGGCTGTGTGCTGCTGGTTCTGCCCCTGCAGTGGGTGCACCCTAGGCACTGCACCACCTGTGCCACTCACAGTATGACCTGGCTGGGTCCCGCTGCTGTCCCTCCTCTGTGGCACCCACGCACAGTCCTTCTGACAAACACACACACATGCACACACACTCCCTGTGACCCCCATCCACTTCTGGGCCACTCCTGTGCTCCTTTCTGTTGCCCTCACTTCCTGCTGCTATGTCCCGTCTCCCTACTGCTATGGTTCCTCTCATGCGCAAGCTTCCTCCCCTCGGATCCTCCCTTTTATTTTGGCTCAAGTCCGCTATTGCGCAACTTCCGATTGCTCCTCTGTTGTGCACATCACCTGCTGTTGAATATCACACTGCCCCACATATTCATGGATATGCCCCCTGCAGTTGTGCATGCATTCATTTCTGTTGCGTTCTTGTGCATTGGATTTTGTGCTACGCATCTGCTGCCACTGAATATCGCATTTTGGCGCATTTCGGTGATTGCGCAGGTGCATCTCTATTACGCATGACACAACTGCTCTGCATATCTTGGCCAGTATGTCTAAATAAAAATTAAGTTTAAAAAGAAGAGGAAGAGGAAAAGGAAAATGAGAAGGGGCAGAAAAGGCAGAAGAAGAAGAAGAAGAAGAAGAAGAAGAAAGAAAGAAACCTCAGCAGTACAACTCAGAACAAAAGGAAATAGTTAATCTAAGGTAACTCGGACTGCAGCATAAACTTCGGTACTCGGAAAGTGCCTGAACTTCACTCCTTAGGCTGCACCAAACAAATTTACCATACAGGTGGACTTATTCAATTTTTTTTTTAGGAAAACACACTTGTGTGAGTATTTCAGCAAGAAAACACAACCTACTGACAATATGAGGTTTGTAGATGTTCCCTTAACTGAAAGTTCTATCAATGCATCAGATGATTCCAAGGCCAATGCAGTTAATAATGTGTTGATAATGTTAATTACATAGAAACATAGAATTTGACTGCAGATAAGGACCACTTGGCCCACCCAGTCTGCCCATTTCCCCACCTACTGGATAAGTTGCAGATCCTAGTTAACCAGCAGCTTACTTCTTCTTACCCCCACCCCCCATAATTGCCTTATGACTGTCCCATGCATGCTTGAATTCCACCACTGATTTTGACTCCACAACCTCCTCCGGAAGGCTGTTCCATGCATCCACAACCCTCTCTGTGAAAAAATACTTCCTTAAATTACCTCTGAGCCACCCCCCCTCTATCTTCAAATTGTGCCCTCTTGTTCTTGCACACCTCTTTTTTTGAAAGATGCTACCCTCTTGGACTTTGTTGATTCCCTTGAGGTACTTGAAAGTTTCTATCATGTCCCCCCTCTCCCTCCTTTCCTCAAGGCTATACATATTAAGCTCCTTGAGTCTCTCTTCATATGTCTTCCAATGAAGACCCTGCACCATTTTAGTTGCCCTCCTCTGGACAGCTTCCATTCTGTCTATGTCTTTGCTGAGACTGGGTCTCCAGAGCTGCACACAGTACTCAGATGGGGTCTCACCAGCGGTCTGTACAGAGGGATAATAACTTCCTGTTTTCTACTGATGATGCCTCTCCCTATGCATCCCAGTATCCCCCCAGCCCTTCTTGCTGCCCTCTCACATTGCTTGCCCACCTTTAGGTCATCTGATATGACTACCCCCAGGTCCCTTTCCATTTTTGTTGTTGTTAGTATCTCACCCCCCATTGTGTACTCTTCCCCTGGGTTTTTGTTTCCCAGGTGCATTACCTTGCACTTCTTAGCATTGAATCTAAGCTGCCATACATTTGACCATTCCTCTAGCCTTGCCAAGTCCTTCTCATCCTTTTCCACCCCACCCTGTGCATCAACTCTGTTGCAGATCTTAGTGTCATC
This sequence comes from Neoceratodus forsteri, assembly GCA_016271365.2. Taxonomy (NCBI): domain Eukaryota; kingdom Metazoa; phylum Chordata; order Ceratodontiformes; family Ceratodontidae; genus Neoceratodus; species Neoceratodus forsteri. Next base: position 522,042,268 of record CM028129.1, read on the forward strand.
TGCAAAGAGACATACTTTTCCTTCGATCCTTCCACAATGTCGCTTATAAAGACATTGAAGAGGACCGTCCTAATACTGAACCCTGGGTACCCCACTAGTAACCCTCCTTTCTTCTGAGTGGACTCTATTTACTATTACCTCTGTGTCCTATTCTCCAGCCAATTCTTTACCCAGACTGTCATCTTGGGACCCACTCCCAGGCTGGCTAACTTGTATATTAATCTTTGTGTGGGACTGTGTCAAATGCCTTGCTAAAGTCTAGGGTAGGCCATGTCCACAGCCCCTCCCTGATCTACTACTTTGGTCACCCAGTCAAAGAAATCTATCAGATTTGTCTGGCATGACCTTCCCGCTGTGAATCCATGCTGCCTAGGGTCCTGTGCCCCACTGGCCTCTAGATACTCGACAATTCTTTCCTTCAGAAGTGATTCCATCATTTTCCTATCACTGAGGTTAAACTAACAGGTCTGTAGTTTCCTGCTTCTGCCTTGCTCCCACTTTTGTGAAGGGAATGACATCTGCCCTCCTCCAGTCCTCGGGTACCACCCCATCTTCCCATGATTTGTTAAAAGGGTAGTCAGTAGTGTCACTAGTTCTACCCTTAGCTCTTTTAGAATTCTGGGATGAATCCCTTCAGGCCCCACTGCTTTGTCCACCTTCAGTTTTAAGAGTTCTTTCAGAACCTTTCTTCTGTAAATGGGCTGGTGTCAACTTCTGTATCCAGAGTGTTACTACTGTTTGTTTTATGTACCTCTCTTCATTTGTAAATACTGAGCAAAAATATTTGTTTAGTATCTCTGCCTTTTCACAGTCTCCCTCTGCCACCCTCCCTCCCTTTATTAAGCCTCACTATCCCTCCTTTGGTCTTCCTTTGCTCCTGATGTACCTATAAAGGTTTTATCCCCTTCTTAACTGAGTTGGCTATCTTTTCCTCGGTTTGGGCCTTTGCTGTTCTGACTGCCTTCCCAGCCTCCTTTTGCTTTAACTGATACAGTTCTCTGTCCTGCTCCTTCTACGATTCCTTGTACTTCCTGAATGCTTTCTTTTTCTCTTGAACCACAGTGGTTTCTTACATCGTCTTGTTCTGTTTTGTTTATTTGCTTCACACAAAGGCTCATTACCTCTGTGATGGCAGTTTTTATTATTCCCCATTGTTCTTTCACCCCTCCTTCCTGCCCATTTGTTAGAGGTCTCTTCTGCCATCCCCCCCATTCCCCTGAGCTCTGATACAGAGATAAATGCAGTGCTTGAGGAAGCATTGCAGCAACAAGATTTGTGTAACCTGCTGGCACTAGAGGAATTGTATACTGGGAAGTGTGAGGAAGGGAACACTTCAACCCCCACAGTTCAGGATGGGACTAGTTTGCAGTCTCTAAGGAGCTCTATTTTCAAACCCAAATCCCTCTTTTGCCCTTCTATTAACAATGCCCTTATGGAAACATTTGAGAATGTTGTTCTTAAGGAAACCCCAGAATTGCTAAACAGTAACAGATAAAGTAATAGCCTTACAAGAACTTGTTAATATGCAAGGTTTGGTTTTCAACCAAGCTGACAAGGGTGGGAACATCGTAGTGTTAAGTGAATCAGACTATATGGATTATGTTAATGAACTACTTAACAACCAAAATAATTATAGAAGGTTGAAACAGAACCCCACTGATGTTTTCAATAAAAAAATGACTGGAACTTCTCGAATAGGGTAGGTCCAGTGGTTTCATTTCAGATGATGAATTTAAATTTTTCTGGATTAATTCACCTATGATTCCTACATTCTATGCTTTGCCTAAAATTCTCAAAAATTTAGAAAACCTCCTGGACATCCAACTGTGTCTTGAGTTGGTTCCATTACTAACAGTCTATGTAAATTCTTCACATCTAAGAGACACCATGGACATTCTTGAGAAATTCAAGGACTTTGTTTGGAGTCGGCTTTCTTTGGCTCCGCACAGATGTATAATCACTTTATACCAGTATCAGTTATGATGCTGGTAGTCAGGCATGTGCCCACTTTTTATGTCACCACCCTCAGAAAGAACTGATGCCCACTTAATTTGTTATTCAAGCTTTGTAGTTTGTCCTGACCCACAATTTTTAGAATTTAACAATGTCATTTATCTCCGATTGAATGGCACTTCCATGGGTGCCACCATGACATCTTCATTTGCAAACCTCTTCTTCGGGCTCTGGGAAGAAAAATTAATCTTCTCCGAGATGAAAAAGCCTTTCTTATGCCACATTAAAAAGTGGCATTGATATATGGAAACACAAGGGTTCCGAGCACTCACCAAAACCCATAAGAGGGATGCAAAAATTGAGATTGATTCCAAAACTAATCACGTAGAAAATAGTTTATTACTCCAACATGGAGGAAGACGAAACAGACAAAATCCCACCTGACATGTTTTGCCCTGAGAAAGTAATTTTTCAAAGGCTGGGGTAGCAATACACAAAACACACTTATAACGTTTAAAACAACCACATGTGACCCTATGACACTCTGTGACACCCTAAGTGGCAACTTCATTTCATTGGTCAAAAAGAGGTAGTTCAAAATTGGTGGTGGTTGCTCCATTCTTTCAGAGTCTAGGAGTTGCTGTTAAAAAGACCATAGATATAATCAAACCTGTTATTGGAGGCAGTAGGGTCTGATGTGAAGATATATACAAATAAATACACACTGTGGTGAATATATTTACCACATTCAAAAGATAAATTGTTATGGGAAGCCACGGTAAAAGAAGACAGTAGAAAAGGGGGATAAGAATGTAAAGGGGGTGGGAAAGGAAAGAGAAAGGGAAAGGGGAGAATGGAACGTGGATAGGGACAGGGAGAAGGTTTATAAGGTGACAGAGTGAATAAGAGAGAGGGGGCCCAAAGAAAGAATGGGAAAGGAAGGTGGGGGGGGGGGAAGGAAAGAAAGACCCTAGAGAAAGACAATTAGCAACTGGGGTATACAAACCCACAATAAGTCGTAATGAAATATTGCTAATTCGGTGAATTAAAAACATATAAATTAAAAACAAGGCATGTTAAGACTCCAAAACTACAGATAAATATGTGCAAAGATTCATATAATGGATAACATGAAGCATTGCATTCTGAATTTATATATAGTATTCAAGACTCAAAACTTTTGTAACTGCAATAGCCCAATAGAAACAAACTATCTCTGAAAGAGGTAAAAGAGAAGGGCAATAAAACAAATTCTACTGGATCTCCACTGTAGACCTCTAAAGAAAACTTAGCATCATTCATCATACAGTATTAAAATTATTTATTTCTTTTTCCTAAGGTAAGGTCATACATCTAGTTGTGTGTTCAAACTAGCTTTCAGATTAGCTTTCAAGGTCAAAATCCAGAAATTCTCCCTAATGAGTACTAGATTTTCAAAGTCACCACCTCAAGGATTATGACAAACTTTATCAATCGCTGTAAATCTAAATCTGTGTGTCATACTATACTTTGCATTCATTACATGTGCAGCTGTAGCATAAGTCATGTCTCTATTATTAATAGCTCTCATGTGCTCACTCACCGTTGTTTTGAAAAGGTGAGTTGTCTTGCCCACGTAAAATGCTGAGCATGTACAGGTTGCCTGATATATGACTCCCTCACTGTTACATGTGGTATACTGTCTGACTGTATAACTTTTATTAATGTTACAACTTGTAAACTCTTTACTCTGCTCTATGTCTGAGAGCCACAGCCATAGTTCTCTGATGAACCCAACCAGCCAGACTGCCACCCGCAGTCCGGGTCTGAAGCCACCAGCCCCTCACAGAAATGGAGGTACAGACTTGCCCTCAGGGACTGATTACCTCCAGGAAGGGAGCCCTTGTTGCCAGTTTTTGCTTTCTTTACATAAGGACAGTTGTCTCTGGGTTTAAATCCAGAGTCTTTTACTGCTGTGGCCCACTGGCTGCAGTCAGCCCCAGGAGCACTCCGATTGGCTCCATATAGCTCTGCACTGTTAATGTTTGATTATATTGTGCTAGATTATGTTTTCTGTTAAAACTGTCTTGTTTGTATTTTATAGCTGAAGTTTTCTGATTTAATGTAAATGCCTGTATTGTGTTCCTCAAAAGACCAGTAGTGATCTCTGCTCAGGCCTTTGAACCCCCCCCCTTCACCTTTTTACGCTAGTATTGTGTTTTAAATAGCCCTGTTATTGCTCACTCAGACTTGGAGGCACCTTGCCTAACATCTTGGTCTGCAACACCACCCCCGTTTAAGCCAGTCTGCATTTCTTTTTAGCTCCACGAGCAACCCACCCCCTCTGACTTTCATATTTAATTCTCCTCTGCCGCCTCCTTCCAGGTAGTCTGAGAGCTACAGATGTGGTTCTCTGACAAATCCAACCTGCCAGACTGTCACCAACAGTGCAGTTCTGAAGCCACCAGCCCCTCACAGAAACGCGGGTATGGACTTGCCCTCAGGGACTGATTACCTCCAGGAAGGGAGGGAGCCCTAGCTGCCAATTTACCAGGAAGGGAGCCCTAGCTGCCAGTTTTTTCACCCCCCAGGTCCTGATTAAATACACATAAACCTTGCCCTGGCCTTCTAGCTCACTCCTCTCTAGCTTCCCCCCCATCCTTATTCTACTATGAGTGTCAAATCGTGGATCCCGTTCTGGTCCTTCTTCTATCTCATAATGCATGCCCAATATATGCCACCTCAAGCCTTTATTACTGTGGATACTAATCTGGTCTGCTCTGTAACTAGTTCCTGTCCCTACGTGGATATATGCCTTTTCAACTTCCCAGTTCTTCAACACTATTTTCATATTACCTTTAACGCTGGTACACAAAATGAATTACCAACTCAGTTTATGACTTCTGTCAACGTCATAGATAACAGTCAGAGTACTCATCTCTGCCACCCTTAGGGAAAGGGGCAAAAAATGTTGGGGCGCGCCCCCCCCCCCAGGATGATGGCTCACAACGACGTAAAGGGGTTACCAGTACGAAGCTTACTATTGCCACTCTAAGAAAACTTTTACTCCTTCTTCTCCTGTGCTCAGGAAATGTGGAGCTCAATCCGGGGCTACCAGCTGCAATCACATCACCCTCTGACCTTGCCACATTGAAAGGCATGAGTTTCCTCTACGTTAATGTATGCAGTCTGTTAAAAAAGTTCTCCATGATCCAGGCCTGGGACCTCCATACTCGACCAAAATCCTAGTGGTTTCAGAAACCTGTCTTAGACCAGCCACCTCCGACATGGAAGTCAATATCCCTAACTATTTACTATTTAGAGCAGACAGACTCTCCAGGATGGAGGGGTTGCCATCTATGTCAAGGATATGTATACGGCATCCTGTCTGAGTGCTTTATCTGTTGCAAATGCTTATGAATGTCTGTCCCTTCAGGTCACCATCTTACACACACTTCAACATTATGTATCATAGGGTGCTATAGACCTCCCTCTGCTGATCTACAGTTGTTACCTCATCTGAGCAATATCATCGAACAACAATCCTCAGAAATAATTATTCTTGGGGATCTTAATTTAGACTGGCTATCTAAAACCGCCGCTCCTCTCATAGCTTTCTGCAACACCCATGGATTATCACAACTCATTGTCAAACCAACATGAGTAAATAAAAAGAAGGTGGATAACAGCTCCCTGCTAGATGTTATCCTAGTGAATAAACTACATCTCTTCTCCTTTGCCGGCACCTTCTTCAGTGATCACTCATTTATTGCTTGCACAAGATCAAGCAACAAACCTACTACTTCGCTGAAGTTTGCTTCCAAGAGATCTAGACAGAACTTTGATCTCACTGCCTACATAAATGAACTGAAACACTCCTTGTATTGTCAAGAGTTCTATTTGGCAAAAAACACACAGTCAGCATTTGACATATTCAGAAAAATTATCCTAGACGCCCTAAATAAATATGCCCCTATAGTTAAGGTGCGAATAGCAAAAAATGCATGTTGATGGTTCACACCATTATTAAAATCTGCATTGACTGAAAGAGATAACCTATGGAAAAAAGCATGCAAAGCCCAGTCTGCTGCGGACTGGCGCAAGTTCAAAAGGGCACGGAACTCATATACTAGAATAGTTAGAGATATAAAAGCTGTATACCATCATTCAAATTTCTCTCTGCCTCCAAAAATCCTACAAAATTTTGGAAAACCATCAAAGACTTGTCTGGTCACACGTCCGGTGGCTCACTACCTGATGAACTCTCCTTAAACAATAACACTATTAGTGACAGACTGGAAGTTCTGGATGCCTTCAGTAATCATTTTGTGACTGCAGGCTTAGCCTTCGACAGTTCCCCTGCGAATTTGATATGCTCTCAGGTGGATAATCAAGGTACAGATCCTAGCGTCACCGATTGAGTCTTCTCCTTGCGTCCTACTACTCTGAAAGAAGTTGGAGACCTATTGCTAAAACTGGATGTAAAAAAAGGGCTAGTGCGGATACACGCGACCCATATTTCTTAAAGGTGGCCATCCATGTGTTAGCCGTGACCATAACCCATTTATTTAACTTATCATTAACTCAAAGATCCATTCCTTCAGTATGGAAAACAGCGCACATCATACCCCTGTTCAAGTCCGGAAATCCCTGTAATCGAAATAATTGCAGACCAATTTCGATTCTCCCAGTCTTGTCAAAATTACTGGAAAAAGTCATAAGTAACCAGCTGAGGCAGTATTTAGAAGCTAATAACCTGCTTAATCCAGTCCAATCAGGGTTTAGAGCTAAACATAGCATCATCACAGCACTTGCCAAAGTGACTAATGACTGGCAAAGAGAGCTAGAAAACAGGAATTACGCCTGTGCTGTATTCTTGGACCTGAGCAAGGCCTTCAACACTGTCGACCATTCTCTGCTTCTCTCTTCCCTGACCTCACTAGGTGCTGACTCATTATCTTTACAGTGGTTTAACAACTACCTCTCTGATCATTTCCAGCACGTGAAAGCGGAAGGAGATCTCTCAACTCTCAAACCTCTCCTAAGAGGTGTTCCCAAGGGTTCTATCTTAGGACCGATCTTATTTGCAACATACATCAACAATATTGATGAAAGCATAACTAAGGCCAACATTCATCTGTTTGCAGATGACACCGTTTTTTACGTAAGCCACCCGTCATTACAATCTGCATGTAATAACCTTCAGTCTGAGTTCAACCTGCTGCAGTACCAACTCCTAAACAAAAAATGTTACTTAACGCCAAGAAAACAAAAGCAATGCTCTTCTCTCCCTCTGCCCAAATGGTAGATTCAGCCCTATTAGATCCTGTGCCGCAGATTACTACAATTCTTGGCGAGAAGTTGGAAGTTGTCCCTAAATTCAAATACCTGGGAGTATGGCTGGACCATTGGCTCTCCTTTATAGAGCATGTTGAAAAATTACTCAAAAATTACGACAGAGACTTGGCCTGTTCTTTAGGATAGCCCGCTTCTTAACTAGAGATGTCAAACTACAGCTGGTGCAATCAACCTTTCTATCCTTGATAGATTATGCTGACATCCTTTACAGTCACTGTCCCATTTCCTACCTCACCAGACTTGACACATTATATCATAGAGCTTTGAGGCTCATCACAGGCCTGCCTTATTCCACTCACCACTGCTCCCTATATCAATCAGTGGGATGGAGTTCTCTTCAATTCAGGCGTGATAAAAATGCAGCCTTATGGACCCTGACAGCCATCTCCAAAAAACTGCCCCAATACATTACAGATTGTCTTCCTATAAAACCAATATGCAATTATGCCCTGAGAAGTTGCAAATCTCTCCTACTGATGGTTCCCAAAGTTAACTCTTCCTTTGGCAGGGCTGCTATAAGCTTTACACTGTCCTCCTTGTGGAATAAATTGTAAAAAAAACCTGAAACTAAGGTCACTCATCAGCATCCCATCTTTCAAGCTCTTATATTCGTGTCTCAATGATCAGTGCAATTGTTTCCCATGACCATGAATTGTCGTCATGCTAACCTGTGCTATTTAGCCATGAACAAATTACTTCTAGTGCTTGTCTCCTCCTTGGCCCTCGTCTGTGATCATGCTTTCATGTAACACCTTGATGCCTCTGTCCTCCCTTTGATACTCATCCACAATCTACACGCAATCATACTATGAAAGTCCTAACTCCCCTTTTCCTCTCCCTGTAGGCCCCACCACTGCATCAGTTCTACCGACCTATCCTTGGGACTTCACTTGTCACAATGTTTATGCTTTGCTTACATATTACATACCCCTCCTGGTACCCCATCTGCCATTAGTTGGTGGTTCTCCAAGCCATTTTCTTGGCTAGTACTAGTGACTGCCCTTGGTAAATGAATTAATTGGTACTTCTATACAGAGAACATGGTTTATATACAGTTGCATGGTTCAGTGGTGGACCTGCCCCCTTGTATTTGAATCCTCGTCTGTTATGGTTTGCCTTGTCTTCCTTTTATCATTTGACTCCCCTATTCAAACAACATGAAGTCTTGCTATATTATAGACATTAGCAGTTTGATCCAGCTCTAGAACTGCCCCGGAGTGAAATGGTTAAAACCATTCCAAAATAGAATTTTGGCACGAGAGCAGCTCTATCTGTGTCATTTCAAACTTGAACTGTCAGATTCTTTACTCCGCCTCAGTGAACAGTCGCCCGAGATTTCTCCTTCTGCTCGGTTCATTTCTCGGTTTAAAAAGTGTTTTCTCGGTTGGATTTAACTGAGAATAGTTTTATTTTAACCGCAAAACCATTCGGTTCAAGCTCTATCTGTGGTAACCGTAAGTAAATGAAGGTTTTGTCTGTGTGGAACTTGTAAGTTATCGGTTCGGTTTTGAACTGATCAGTGGGTTTAAAACTCATTTAAAACTAAAAGTTACTATTTTAGAGTGCGGTTCCCGGTTCTTATCGGTTCTAAAAAACTGATTTATTCGTTTTCCAATACCGGTAACACGGTTAGGAACCGATAAGGGTGTCTTGCCTGGCACTGCCGTTAAAGGGCAAGTTTTTGGTTAGGCTGGCATTATGTCTGAGAAACCCAAAGAAAAACCGGGCCCATTGCTTCAACACTGTGATGTTTGTGGAAGTCTTTGCCAAGGCTGACCCACACACCACATGTGTTTATTGTCTGGGGTTTGACCACCTCCAGTCAGACTGCCAGGTATGTAAGAATTTCCTGCAGCCACCCTGGAAAAAGATTGGGCAGGCTCAGGGGCAGAGGCCAAAAAGTCCGCTGACCGGATGGCCAGCCGGTTCGGTGCCAACCGAACCGAGAGGAGCGTCTCTGACCAGGGCCAGACTTCTCGGCAAAGAAAAGCTGGTTCTGAGGAACCAATTCCAGTAAAGAAAACAAGAAAATCAGCAGGTCTGGAGTCCAAAATTCCTTCTCCAACTGCTGCAGAGATAAGAAAAGCCATACAAATTGTCCAGTCACTGTCTCAGGGTCCGTCCAACCACTCACTATCTGGTAAAGGTCGGTTTGTCGGTCCCAGTGGTTCAGGATTATGATATTGAGGAATTTTATGAACCAGAGGAGGGGGAGGAGGATTATGAACAGTATGAATGTGGCTGGGAAGGTCTTGGTGTGCCCATTGAACTGGACATCTCCCCAGATAGACCTTTAGAATCTCCCCCATGCTGTCTGAGTCCCCATCTCATTTTATGTTTTATAAAAAAGTTGCTGAAACCCTCCAGCTTCCTTTAGAAGAGGCTGTGGATGAGCAAGAGGAGCCTGATTTTGTAGACATGATGGATATTCCAGAGTCTAGGAGATTGTCTATTCCTTTACATAAGTCTTTTAGAAACAAACAATTAAAATTTTAAAGCTCCTAATTCTGTGCCTCCTGTAGATAAAAGATGGACAGAAGGTATACATTGTCAGGCCCTGATACAGAATTCCTTTCTCAGCAATGCAGTCATGTTAGGTAGTTCAGGCTGCTGCCTGTGATAAAGCTAATATTCCCTTGGCTTCACATACTCCTGACAAGGATTCCAGGAAGATTGATGCCATGGCAAAAAAACAGTATATGGCAGACTCTCTGAGACTCAGGCAAGCAATTATATGGCTTATGTAGCTAGGTATCAGAAATCTAGATGGGATACTGTTATGCAATTGGCCAAGCAGGCCCATGGCCAGCTGGCTAGTGAACTAGAACAGGTGGCTGCTGATGGCATTAAGCCTCTAAGGTTCAGTTTCATGCTGCTGTGGATATTAATGATGTTTCCTCTAGGGTCATGGCCCATCTGTAGCTTTTCGTGGGTTGGCCTGGCTCAGGTGTACTAGTTTGTCACAGGATACCCAGACTAAGGCTATGGATTTTCCTGTGGTGGGAAATTCTCTGTTTGGAGAGCAGACAGAGAACTACATGAAGAAGATGGATGATATAGGACTACTTACAAGGTGCCCAGGCTAAGGAGGCGGCAAGCCACTCCTCAAAGGCATGCCCCAGGGAGTGCGGGTGGGCCTTTTCACAGGCCTTTCTACCAGACTCAGGCCTCCTCTGCCTATGCTCAGAGGGGTTTCTTCAGAGGCAGGGGCAGACGAGGGGTGGGCAGACCTGCTCCCACCCCCAGCCTAAAGCTCTTGCGAACGGCACCCTGATGGGGTGCCCAGGGCCGATTCTCCTGTACCAGTGGGGGCAGGCTGGCTTACTTCAGTCAGAATTGGGCTTCTTTAACCTCAGACAAGTGGGTTCTGGAAGTAGTAAGCCAGGGTCTGGTTCTCAGCTTCAAAAGTTTCCCAAGTTGAGAAGCAGACTTTTTCTACCTGCAAGTGCTTCAGAGACCCTCGCTCTGGAAACAGAGGTCTCATCCTGTTAGCTCTCAGAGCAGTAGAAAGGGTTCCTCCCTGCATCAGGGCAGGGGTCTGTATTCCAGATACTTCCTTACCCCAAAAAAGACAGGAGAGTTGCGGCCCATTTTAGATCTCAGATATCTGAACAAGCATCTTTTGAAACCAAAGTTCAAAATGGTAACTCTGGCAATGATTTTACCTTCCCTAAGGCCAGGGGACTGGCTAGCCTCCCTGGACCTCAAGGATGCCTATTTCCATGTCCTAATCAGAAGAGCCCATCGAAAATACCTCAGATTCGAACTGCCCTCAGGTCATTACCAGTTCAGAGCAATGCCCTTCGGCCTTACCTCTGCTCCAAGGGTATTCACAAAGTGTCTAGCAGTGGCAGTGGCCCACTTAAGGAGGCAGAGGATTGCTGTTTTTCCGTATCTAGACGACTGGCTCATTGTAGGCCAGTCCCCAGAACAGGTAAAATCTCACCTGCAGGTCACCAGCAGCTTCTCACCTCCCTGGGTTTTCTGCTAAACCTACCAAAGTCGGTTCTGGAACCAGTCCAGGTACTCACCTTTATAGGGGCAGAATTGGACACAAAGCTAGCCAGAGCCTTTCTTCCCCCAGAAAGGGTAAGGAATTTAGTGGCTCTGGCCTCTTCCTTCACTCTGCAGGTCTCTCGACCAGCAAGACACTTTCTGCAGCTCCTGGGGCACATGGCTGCATCCACAGCTGTTGTGCAGGGAGCCAGATTTCAGATGAGAGACATTCAGTTTCACTTGAGAACCTTTTGGTCTCAGAGAAGAGACCCCCTTTCCAAGTTGGTCCCAGTGACTCGAACCTTGATCCTAGCTCTCCAGTGGTGGCAGGATCAGAGCAATTTAAGAGCGGGGGTCCTCTTCATTTCCCCTCTCACGACTTGACTCTCACTACAGATGCTTCCCTTCTGGGTTGGGGAGCCCACATGGGTGACCTTTCCACTCAGGGAGTTTGGTCCCCCCAGGAATCTCTGCTCCATATCAATTTGCTGGAACTCAGAGCTGTCTTTTTAGCTCTTCAGCTTTTCTGCATCTGTCCACGACAAGGTGATACAAGTCAGAACAGACAACACCACAACAATGTAGTACATCAACAAACAGGGGGGCACTCGGTCTTCGGCCTTGTGCACCGAGGCAATGAAGTTGTGTCTCTGGCCTATTCCCTGAACACTTCCCTCATAGCAGTTCATCTTCCAGGGAAGGACAATGTCCTAGCGGATGCCCTCAGCAGGATTTCCCAGGGCCATCACGAATGGTCCCTGGATCCTCAAGTGCTGGGGATAGTTTTTGCCAGGTGAGGCATCCCTCAGATAGATCTTTTTGCAGCCCCAGACAATCACAAACTTCCTCTGTTCTGTTGCAGGCCTCCAGTGCTGGGCTCAGTTCCCCTGGATGCCCTTCTTCTAGATTGGGAGGGAAAGTTCCTCTATGCTTTCCCCCCTTTTCCTCTCCTATTCAAAGTACTAGTCAAAATCAGATCTCAGCCTTGCAGGGTGATTCTGATTGCCCCGGATTGGGCCAGGCAGCCCTGGTACCCACTCCTTCTGTCTCTGACAGTCCATCTTCCCCTGTGCCTCCCCAGGAATCACAATCTGTTGACTTGTGCCCAGGGAAGGGTTGGTATCCGGACCTCAAATCCCTCAACCTCAAGGCCTGGCTCTTGAGGAGTTTGCTGATTTACACCTCTCTCAGGGTGTTCTTGAGATCCTAAAGGCTTCCAGAAAGCCTTCCACTAGGGCTACTTATAGTTCTAAATGGAAAAGGTTTTCCATTTGATGTGTTGGGAAAAATATTTCCCCAGAATCTGCTGAATTGCCCATTTTGTTAGATTACATGGTACATCTTAATTCCTTGGGTCTCAGACCAGCTACCCTGAGAGTTCATTTGGCAGCTGTGTCTGCTTTTGTGTCAACAGGAAAGTCATCCCTCTTTCCTCTCATCCTGTGTTTTCCAAGTTTTTAAGGGATTACTCATACTAATCCTCCTTTCGGGAACCGGCCCCTGCTTGGGACCTTAATGTTTGCATTGCCCAGTTAATGCAACCCCTTTTTGAACCTCTGTCTTCTGCAGAGCTTAAGTACCTAACTTGGAAAACTGTTTTCCTAGTGGCTATCACTTCTGCCAGACGTATAAGTGAATTGCAAGCCTTGTCAGTGGAGACTGACTTTATTTCTTTCCACAGGGATAAGGTAGTCCTTAGGACTAATAGGAAGTTTTTGCCTAAGGTGGTTTCAGATTTCCATCTTAATCAATCTATCTCCTTCCAGTATTTTTCACTGATCACTCCTCTTCGGGTGAGAGGAGGTTGCACAGCCTGGATGTTAAGAGAGCTCTTAGTTATTATATAGAGCGTACTAAAGGTCACAGGTTCAATCCTCCAACTTTTCCTTACCTATGGTGAAGTTGGGAAAGGCAAACCTGCCACTAAGAGATCAGTAGCCAGGTGGATTGTCTCTTGTATCCAATTTGTTATCAGAAAGTGGCAGAGCCCCCGGTTTGAGGGGCTCATTCTACCAGGGTACAGCTGCTCTCTAGCTGCTGCCAGAGATATCCTTTATTAGAGATTTTTCCAGGCTGCTACTTGGAAAACTGTACACACTTTACCAAGCATTACTCCTGGATATCCAGGCCAGGAGAGATGCTCGGTTTGCACAGCTGTTCTTCAGAACCTATTCCCTAAGTAGGTTCTGCCCTCCTCCATGGAGGTACTGCTGTGTATTCTGCTAATGTCTATAATATAGCAAGACTTCATGTTGTTTGAAGAAAAAATTACTCACCTTAGTAATGTTGTTTCTTCTAATAGAGTCTTGCTATATTATAGACCTCCCCAACCTGCCCCTCTCAGAACCTCTACTTGGTGGGGTCCGGGCAACTTAGTGTGGGCACTACTTATGTCCTGTTAGCATTTTGTCCCCTTTGGGACTTTGGGGTGTGTATGTGTACTGCGGCGTGTGTGTTTTATTATACTTATGTTCCATTTTCATATTATTAGAATGGTGTTAGTATTTCTGGTCCCCTGACTTGAGTCTTGGGTGTTGGGACCATCAATGGTTGTTATTATTTAGGTAGCCATTTGGCTAGTGTAGGTTACAGCTTCCACACAGACCTTAGTGAGTTTGGCTCGTAAAGATCTGACAGTTCAAGTTTGAAATGACACAGATAGAGCTGCTCTCGTGCCAAAATTCTATTTTGGAATGGTTTTAACCATTTCACTCCAGGGCAGTTCTAGAGCTGGATCAAACTGCTAATGTCTATAATATAGCAAGACTCCATTAGAAGAAACAACATTACTAAGGTGAGTAATTTTTTCTTACTGCACCACTGTGTTTGTATTTATGTGCTTATTTACATGTATTTATATGTTTTTATGATGGATGTTACCCGACCCTGTTCTAACCAGGTCCATCTTGTAAAAGAGCACTGCTCAATGATATTTGCCTGGATAAATAAAAATTTTGATTGATTGATTGATTGACTATGTACTCACAAATGGTACACCTTCTGCATTTAAAGCAACCATACATCTAACTGAGCCATGTTCTCTGTGTACTATTATTTTTAAAATGGCTATGTATTAAAGGGCCCTTTTGTAACACATTCTTGGTTGCTCCTTCCATAGGTCTCTCAGGCCTGTGTCTGCTGTCAGTACATGTCAATGTGTCTTGATAATGTTTTCTAGTTCTTTAGCTTGGGAGGAATAACTGGTGACAAAGTTGAACCTATTATCAGAAGTTGGAGTGTCTGATTTCTCTCATAGTAGCTCCTCTCTATTTGTATTTGCAGCTATATTCCTAGCCGTGTGTATGGTATCTCTACTGTAGCCCCTCTCTAAGAGTCTAGTTGTTAATTCAGTGGCTTCCCTCTCAGAGGACTCAGGGGTGGAACAGTTCCACCTAGTTCTCAAAAACTGGCCCTTAGGAGCCAGCCCGGTGATGCTGATGGTTGATGCACTGGACGCCACACTTCGCACTGCACCAGCGACCCAGGTTCATGAATGACCTCGAATTGTTGGGTGCTGAGGGGAGGAGAGCAGGACTGAGCATGCCGATGGGCAGCTCTCCTCTCCCAAAGGATGATGAGGGTGGGTTGGCCCCCCCTCATAGTTTCACTCCCACCAGGTGGAAGTCCGGTGGGTAGCATAGACGGAGAGGGGCAGGAAATGGCTAAGGGAGGTGAGAAGGGGCTGGGCTGGTGCCACAGGTGTGCATCATGCCTCCACACACTCACACGGCCATGTGCCGGGGCCTCGTGGAGGGGATGCATGGGAGAAAACTATCAAAAAAAAATACCTGTGTGTCTCCATCACTAGTTGGTGGGAGGAGGCAGTGGAGTTCAAATAGCTGGATAAAAAAAAAAATGGCCCTTAGGGATGTTCTTGGCCACATAGGATGGGTGCCAACTACTTTCCGACAGGATGGTGTTCCCATGCACCTTTTTTCTGCTGATATCACTAATCAGAAAACCTTCTGGATTTATGATCAATTTAAGCTCTAGAAATGTTAGGGGTTCCTGGCTTGTCTGGTGTGTGAATTTCAAATGAGGTGTAGTACTATGCAACATTCTATAAAAGACTTAAATTCTGAGATGCTGCCTTTCTAAACGACTGAAGTGTCATTGATAAAGTGTTTCCACAATGCACTGTACCGTCTCCCCCTCCCATTTGCCAACAAGTTAGCTATGGAGGAGGCACAAGTGGCCCCCATCACTGTACCTTTGATTTGTGAATAGATCTTGTTACCAAACAGAAAGACATTACATTTGTATACATATTCTAAAAAATTTAAAATCAAGTCTGTCTGGTGTACATCAGGCTCGGTACTTTTATTCAAAAAGAAGGCTGCTTCATCCAGTGCCCTGTCATGGGGCACATTGGTATATAAGGCTTCGATATCCATTGTGGCCAGCAGCATGTTGTATTCTATTTTGATGCCTTGAATTAAATTAAGGACTTCAGTTGTATCTTTAAGATAACTCGGTAAACTGGCCACCAGAGGTCTCAGAAATGTATCACAGTATTGAGAAAATGGCTCTGTTAGTGGACCAATTCCACTGACAGTAGGTCAGCCAGGAGGATTGTTTAATGTTTTATACATTGTTGGTAAAATATAGATGGTTGATCTGATTGGGTTCTTGGTGATCAATAAGTCCCTTGTTTTAATGTCAATATCCACTTCCCAGAAGGTGTCCTGAATAGTTTCATCAGTACTGTGTTTAAAGTCATAAGTTGGATCTTCCGCAAGTCTAATATAGAATGTTTGGTCCCCCAATTGTCTTAATATTTCCATAGTGTACATTTCTTTATCCATTAAAAACACAGCCCCACCATTGTCAGCCTGTGTGATTGTTAAATTAGTGTCATTTTGTAATGATCTTTTGGCTTCTCTTTCTGCTTTGCTAATGTTTTGGTAATGACTTGAACTTCCTGTACATAAAGTCTCCACCACTCATTCACACTAATGGGAGTTCACCAGAGGCACTAGGACTCAGTGGGAGCAAACTTTTTCAAGAGGGTCGGCGCCTGAGATGGAACTATGAGGAAGGCGGTACCGCGAGCCCCGGCTCATGCGGTGATCGCTATCTCGGCGCATACCCTCCAACCACCTCAGTTCCTTTTTTCCTGCCGTTGAGTGCGCTTCAGTGACAACGTCACTCACCTGCCAGGAGTTAAACTTCACTAGCAGCATTAGTTCAGTTTATAGTTTGTAGTTTTATTTCGAACCAGTACCAATTATATTTAAATTGTACATCAAGAAGTCTTCAGCCCTCCATTGACGGAGTCAACAATGAGCAGGTCAGGTGCCAGTAGGGAGACTTCATATGAAAGCTGTTCAGTCAGCCGGGCTAGGTCTGGTCTGCTGCTCTCCCTGGAGGGGGAGTGGGTCTGACAATGGACAATCCAGTGCTCAGGGTGATGGGCAGTCCCCCTGAAAGCATAAAAGGAAACAGTCCCATTCTTGGTGCCGTTTGGCCTCGAGTTCCTCTTCAACACATAGGCAGAAGAGAAAAAGGCATCATTCGAGGTCACCCTCTGGTATGTCTGCACGTAGACGGTCAGTTGTTGGGGCCAGGCACCAGTCTCCACCTCTATCAGAGTTGCCAGTTTCTGTCTCCGATGGCTGACCTCTTCAACATCGGAGCCCCTCTCCACCTTTCCGAGGAGCTTCTGATGAGCAGTTTCACCAGTGTGCTGCTCTTATGGAGCAGTGGGCCCGGAGATTGGTCCAGTTGCCCGAGCGGGTCACTCCGATGCCAGGGCCTTCATGCTGTTCAGCTCCAGAGGGACGAGTAGGGTGGTTGGGCCTTCCTAGTTGCGTGGTGTCTTCTTCGGTGTCATTGACTTCACGCTCCGGTGTCCATGGTATCCGGGGCTCTGTTGGCACCGTGCGCACTGGTGCCACTTTGGCAGGCACCTCCCTCTTTGTTCTTGGTGCCATTTTCTTTTTTGGCGCTGGGAGCTGGTGCAGTGCCGACCAGTCTTCGGGGGTCTTCGACTCCGATTCTTTCTTCTTCTGTTCTTCCTCCTGATTTTCACTCCTTTCCTGTCTATGCAGTCCCCCCTTGGACTGTCTGGAGATGATTTTGAGCCTGACTCAGATCTTTGCCTAGGTGATGATGTTGATGATATTGCCCTCAGGGCAGGGATCAATCCTTCTGCAGAGCCTTTGGTGGACGTCTTCTTCTTTAAGTCTGTGCTCAAAAATTTAAACACTACTCTTACTCTCCAAGCTTCAGAAATTGATCCTGGGAAGCTTCTATGACTCCAATATCTTCATGTCCCAGAGATCCCTATGGATTTAACCCCTTTGATACAGCCCTCTTTTGAGGCCCTCTCTCAGATGGTATGGAAGACTACGTCTCTCATTCCTTCCATGGCTAAGTCCATCAATAGGAAGTATGCTTCTCCCAAGGATCGTCCTATTTTGGCCTCACAAGCCTTTGCTGATGCCATTGTGATCTTGGCAGAGAATGATAAGTGCATCCTCCTTCAAGGATCTACCGGCCCAACCAATAAACAAAGAATCTCGTAAGATAGACACCTTAGGTAACAGAGTCTTTGCTGCCTCAACCCTGGGGATGCACACTGCCAGCTACCAGGGCTATTTTTCTCAAAATGAGTATGTACTTTGGCATTCCCTCAAAGAAAGGGTGGATGTTCTGCCAGAATCAGAAGCTAGCTCAGAGTTGCTTCACACCATAACTAGGGTTATCAAATCCAATAAAAAAACAGGTTAAAACTGCAATGGATGCCTTTGATACCACCTCCTGGGCAGCGGCGGCTGGCATCTGCACCTGCTGCCACTCTTGGCTACAGTATGTACTTCGGGCTTCATGAACGATGCCCAGCAGCAAGTTATGGCCTTACCCTTTGATGGTATGTATCTGTTCAGGCCTTAGGTGGAGCAAGCTGTGGAGGCCATGCAGAAGACTTGGTCTGCCATGAAGATGGCTAGACCTACACTCACTCCCTCCCTCCAGAGGAGGTGTGAACAAGCATCAGTTTCACAACCGTCAGTCCTTTTGGGGCAAAGGCAGGGGAGATTTTAACAAAAACCACAACCCTCAGCCATAAAAGAAAGTACAGCAGAAGGCACAACGCCCCAAAGCGCCCAGTGCCACCTTCTGAGTTTCTGGCCCAGGTCCCACCTCAGCTGTCCGAGGGGGACTCCTCCTCAACAGTGGGAGGACGTCTGACTCAGTTCTACAATCAGTGGAAATCTATAACATCAGACATATGGGTCCTCCGGATAATCTGCGAGGGGTACTCTCTCAATCTTTCAGAAAATCTCTGGATCATCCTCCCAAACGACAGCCCAGGCTGTCGGCAGTACAGTCAGACCTTCTTGCTTCTGAGGTACAAGGCCTTCTGAAAAACAGAGCAGTAGAAATAGTTCTGCTGGATCAACAAAACACAGGTTTCTACTCCCATTACTTTCTGGTTCCAAAGAAAACTGGCGGCATGCACCCCATTCTGGATTTCAGAAAACTAAACAAGTTCCTTCACAAAGAGAAGTTCAAGATGATATCACTAGGTACCCTGCTACCTTTGCTTCATCAACATGATTGGCTAGCCTCCCTGGACATGCAGGATGCCTACCAACATATTCTCTTACACCCAAAGCACCACAAATACCTAAGGTTCGTGGCATTGGGTCAACACTATCAGTTCAGAGTCCTGCCCTTTGGACTATCCTCTGCACCTCAAGTTTTTACAAAGTGTTGTGCAATTCTCACGGCGGATCTCAGGAAAATTGGAATACAAGCGTTTCCATATCTGTATGACTGGCTCCTAGCAAGTCCCTTCAGGCAAGAGACTCAGACTTCCTCACATCCATGGGAGTCCTGCTGAATCTCAGCAAGTCATAGTTACAGCCCTCCCAGAAGCTCATCTTGATAGGAACTCTCCTGGACACCTCATGTGCGAAGGCTTTTCTTCCAGAGGACAGAAGGACTGATATCTTACAGATGGCTCAATACATCAGAGAACACAGCTCGGTTCGAGCTATCTCAATGCAGTGGATGCTGTACATCATGGCATCCTTGATGTTCACTGTACCCTTAGCTCATCTCCACATGAGAACCTCCCAGTGGATGCTCATTACTCAGTGGTCCCCAACCACTCACCCTCAGTCCTTTCTCATCAAGGTGACAGAACCTCTGAAGAGGTCACTGGCCTGGTGATCTCAGGAGGACAAACTTCTGGAAGGATATCCTTTTACCCCTTTGGATCATCAGATCTCAATTACCATGGACACGTCCTGATGGGTTGGGGAGCCCACTGCCAGGATCTCCACACCCAGGGTACGTGGACTCAGGACGAGTCCCCACGTCACATAAATGTCCTGGAAATGAGAGCCACCCTCTATGCAGTCCGAACCTTGAAGGACGTACTCTGTCACAAAAACATTCCTTCTCAGATGGACAACAAAGCAGTGATATACTACATCAACAAACAGGGCGGTGCACACTCTTACCCATTATGCAGGGAAGCAATGAGAGTGTGGGAGTGGTCCCTGGAACACACAGTTTTGATTCAGGTGGTTTACCTGCCAGGTGTGCAAAACGAGCTGGCAGACCATCTCAGCAGAACAGAGACAGAACCTCACGAGTGGTCTCTTGACTCAACCATTGTTCAGTTATTCTTCAAAGAGTGGGGAACTCCAGACCTGGACCTTTTTGCGTCCCTACTCAACACAAAACTGCCTCACTTTTGCTCCAGAAATTCAGGACTTGGCATTTTTTGGCAGGATGCGTTCAGGCTGCGGTGGACAAGATGCTTTCTATATGCCTTTTCTCCTCTTCCCCAAAT
This sequence comes from Neoceratodus forsteri, assembly GCA_016271365.2. Classification (NCBI taxonomy): domain Eukaryota; kingdom Metazoa; phylum Chordata; order Ceratodontiformes; family Ceratodontidae; genus Neoceratodus; species Neoceratodus forsteri. The sequence goes on from CM028129.1 coordinate 522,062,360, forward strand.
TCAGAGGGTGCTTCTCAAATTGGAGTCTCGGGGGGCAGAATGATTCTCATTGCCCCCTTCTGGCCTTGGCAGATTTGGTTTCCACTACTCAACAGTCTATCAGAAACCCCCCAGAAAACGCTTCCCCTTCAGATGAACCTTCTGACCCAGGGTCCCGTGGTTCATCCCAACCAGAGGTCACTTCACCTTCACGCTTGACTCCTGAAGAGATAGATGTGAATAGGTTCAATGTTTCTCTTAGAGTTTCAGATATTCTTTAGGCTGCACATAAGCCGGTCACTAGAAAAACCTAGACAGCTAAATGGAAGCGTTTCTCTTGTGCAAAATCCTCTTGGAACCCATTTTCCTGCCCACCGAATGAAGTCTGACAGTATCCTTTAGTCCTCTTGAATACTGCTCTGCAGTACTCCACAGTCAAAGTTCATCTTTGTGCCATTTCAGCATACCATGAGCCAGTACTTTCCATGCCACTGGCTCTAGTTAAGAGGTTTCTTAGGGGTATTCTGCATACTAGACCTTCTATCAGACGTCGAGTTGCAGTCTGGGACATTAACCTTGTGCTAGACATGGTTACTCGTAAATCTTTCGAGCCTCTAGCTACTTGTGGCTTGAAGTTCCTCACTTGGAAAATGGCCTTCCTGGTGGCCATTACTCCGGCCCACAGAGTTTCTGAAATACATACACTGGTCACAGAGTATATTTCACAAGGACAAAGCAGTTCTTAGGACTCATCCTAAGTTTCTCCTAGGGTTGTCTCAGAATTCCATCTAAACCAACCTTTAGTCCTTCCCACCTACTTTGCAAACTTCCAGAATGAAGAAGAGTGTACCCTTCATTCATTGGATATTAAGAGAGCATTGTGGTTCTATCTAGATAGAACAAAAAAATTTGCAAGGCTCAACAGCTGTTTGTTTCCTTCAGCGAGATCCGGCTGGGTCAGCCTGTCGCTATCAGATATATTTCAGCATGGCTGGTGGCATGCCTTCGCCAATGCTATACTATGGCACAGGGCACAGCTCAAGCTGGAAGGCAGAGCGTACGCTTACTCTGCCTGACCAGTCGCGGCATCTCTGGCGGAAATCCGCTATGTGCCCATCGCAGATATTTGCAATGCGGTTACTTGGAGCTCCGTGCATTCCTTCATTAAGCACTACGTCTTGGACGTCCATGCCAGACGACATATGTTCTTTGGCAGGACCATTCTTAACGGACTTCTGTCTTAAGTATGTGAGCTCTTTATCTCCTGCCGCCGGTTTCGGGGATTATTTAGCTCAGTACTCTCCCATTAGTGGGAATGAGTGGTAGAGACTTTATGTCCAGGAAGATATGGAAATGACATACCTACCGTAATTCTTGATCTCCTCAAGTGAAGTCTCCACCACTCATTCACACGTTCACCCACCATCCCCTGCGCTCACTTCTCTATTTTTGGTCTTCACTCCCTCAGTGGTGGAGCTGTGAGGACTTTATTGTTGACCCTTCTTACTCGGGTCTATCGGACTATCTTATGTCCGATTTTTAAGTTAGGTGTTCTAAGTTAGTTACGCTGCACCTCCTCAGAAAAAAAGGTACTGAGGCGGTTGGATGGTCAATGCTGAGATATTCATTACCATACAAGCCAGGGCTCGCGGTGCCACTTCCTAGTGGCTCCATCTCAGGTGCCAACCCTCTTGAAAAAGTTTGTTCCTGCTGGGTCCTAGCACCTCTAGCAAACTCCCATTAGTGTGAATGAGTGGTGGAGACTTTGTCCAAGAAGATCAAGAATTACGGTTAGTACGTAATTTCTATTTTTTGGAGAATCAAACAGGATCTCTAGATTCAAACAACATGAAGTCTTGCTATATTATGACAATTGCAGTTTGTCCCACCATTAGAACTGCTCCGGAGGTGAAAGAGTTAACTCCATTCCATGAATGGAACTTAGAGCACGAGCTCTAAAGAAAAGCTCTGTCTGGGTAGTTTCAAACCTAAACTGTCAGATTCTTTACTCCGCCTCACTGAACAGTCGCTCCGGAGATTTCTCCTACTGCTCGGTTCATTTCTCGGTTTAAACAGTGTTTTCTCGGTTCAATTTAACCGAGAATAGTTTTATTTAACCGCAAAACCGATCGGTTCAAGCTCTGTCTATGGTATCGTAAGTAATTCATGTTTTAATTCTGTGTGGAACTTGTAAGGTTTATCGGTTCGGTTTGAACGATCAGCTTATGTTAAACTTGAAGTATTTAAACTTGAGATTTTAGAGTGCGGTTCCTGGTTCTTATCGGTTCTAAAAAAAACGGATTTCATTACGTTTTTTTCCAATACCTGTGACACGGTTAGGAACCGATAAGGGTATCTTGCCTGGCACTGCCGTTAAAAGGGCAGGTTTTTTTGTTAGGCTGGCATTATGTCTGAGAAACCCAAAATAAAAACCGGGCCCACTGGGTTCAACACTGTGATGTCTGTGGGGAAGTGTTTGCCAAGGCTGACCCACACACCACATGTGTTTATTGTCTGGGGTTTGACCACCTCAATTCAGACTGCCAGATTTGAAAAATTTCCTGCAGCCACCCTGGAAAGAGATTGGGCAGGCTCAGGGAACGAGAGGTTAAAAAGTCCGCTGACCCGGATGGGCCAGCCCGTTCGGTGCCAACCGAACCGGAGGGAGTGCCCTCTGACCAGGCGAGACTTCCGGCAGCAAAGAGCTGGCTCGGAGGAGCCAGTTCCAGTAAAGAAACAAGAAAGTCAGCAGGTTTGGAGCCCAAAATCCTTTCTCCAACTGCTGCAGAGATAGCAAGAGCTATTCAGATTGTCCAGTCACTTTCTCCGGTTCTGTCCGAACCGCCACTATCTGGTAAAAGGTCGGTTCGGTCGGTTCCATCGGTTCAGGAATATGATGTTGAGGAGTTTTATGAACCAGAGGAGGGGGAGGATGATTATGAACAGTATGAATGTGACTTGGAGGGTCTGGGTGTGCCCATTGAACCGGACATCTCCCCAGACAGACTTTTAGAATCTCCCCCTATGCTTTCTGAGTCCCCCTCTCATTTTATGTTTTACAAAAAAGTTGCTGAAACCCTCCAGCTCCCTTTGGAGGAAGCTTTGGATGAGCAAGAGGAGCCTGATTTTGTAGAAATGATGGATATACCAGAGTCTAGGAGATTGTCTATTCCTTTGCATAAGTCATTTAGGAAGCAATCAATAAAAAATTTGAAAACTCCTAATTCTGTGCCTCCTGTGGATAAAAAGATGGACAGGAGGTACACACTGTCAGGTCCTGATACAGAATTCCTTTCTCAGCAATGCAGTCATGTTAGGGTAGTTCAGGCTGCATCCTGTGATAAAGCTAATATTCCCCTGGCTTCACATCCTCCTGACAAGGATTCCAGGAAGATTGATGCCATGGCAAAAAAACAGTACATGGCAGCGTCCTTGGGACTCAGGCAAGCAAATTATATGGCTTATGTAGCAAGGTATCAAAAATCTAGATGGGACACTGTTATGGGTTTAGCAAAACAGGCCTCTGGCCACCTTGCTAATGAGCTGGAGCAGGTGGCTGCCATGGCATTGAGGCTTCTAAGGTGCAGTTTCATGCTGCTGTGGATTTTAATGATGTTTCCTCTAGAGTCATGGCCACATCTGTCTTTGTAGGTTGGCCTGGCTCAGGTGTACTAGCTTGTCACAGGATACCCAGACTAAGGCTATGGATTTTCCTGTGGTGGGAAATTCTCTGTTTGGGGAGCAGACAGAGAATTATATGAAGAAGATGGATGAATATAGGACTACCTATAAGAGTGCCCAGGCCAAGGAGCGGAAAGCCACTTCTCAGAGGCACACCCCCAGGGGTAGGGGTAGGCCTTTTCACAGGCCTTTTTACCAAACCCAGGCCTCCTCTGCTTATGCTCAGAGGGGGTTCTTCAGAGGCAGAGGCAGACGGGGTGTGGGCAGGCCTGCCCCCACCCCTCAGCCTAAAGCACCTGCCAAACAGGCACCCTGATGGGGTGCCCAGGGCCGATTCTCCTTTACCAGTAGGGGGCAGGTTGGCTTACTTCAGTCAGAACTGGGTGTCTCTAACTCTCAGACAAGTGGGTTCTGGAAGTAGTAAGCTGTGGTCTGGTTCTCAGCTTCAAAAGTTCCCAAAGATGAGAATCAGGTCTTTTCCACCTGCAAGCTCTTTAGAGACCTTTACTCTAGAAACAGAGGTCTCAACCCTGTTAGCTCTCAGAGCGGTAGAAAGGGTTTCTCCCCTACACCAGGGCAAGGGTCTGTACTCCAGATACTTCCTTACCCCAAAAAAGACAGGAGAATGGCGCCCATTTTAGACCCTCAGATATCTGAACAAATACCTTTTGAAACCAAAGTTCAGAATGGTAACTCTGGCAACGATTTTACCCTCTCTAAGGCCAGGGGACTGGCTAGCTTCCCTGGACCTCAAGGATGCCTATTTTCACGTCCTAATCAGAAGCTCCCACTGAAAGTACCTCAGATTCGAACTGCCCTCAGGTCACTACCAGTTCAGAGCAATGCCCTTCGGCCTTACCTCTGCCCCAAGGGTATTCACAAAATGTCTGGCAGTAGCAGTTGCTCATTTAAGGAGGCAAAGGATTGCTGTTTTTCCCTATCTGGACGACTGGCTCATTGTAGGCCAGTCCCCAGAACAGGTAAAATCTCACCTGCAAGTCACCCAGCAGCTTCTCACCTCCCTGGGCTTCTTGCTAAATCTATCAAAGTCGGTTCTGGAACCAGTTCAGGTGCTCACCTTCATAGGTGCAGAGTTGGACACAAATCTGGCCAGAGCCTTTCCCTTAGAGAGGGTAAGGAACTTGGTGGCTCTGGCCTCCTCCTTCACTCTGCAGGTCTCGACCAGCAAGACACTTTTGCAGCTCCTGGGAACATGGCTGCATCCACAGCTGTAGTGCAGGGAGCAAGATTTCAGATGAGGGACATTCAGTTTCACTAGAGCCTATTGGTCTCAGAGAAGAGACCCCTTCCAAGTTGGTCCCAGTGACCCGAACCTTGATCCAGGCCCTCCAGTGGTGGCAGGATCAGAGCAATTTAAGACTGGGGTTCCCCTTCATTCCTCTTTCTCACTCTTTGACCCTCACTACGGATGCTTCCCTCCTGGGGTGGGGAGCCCACATGGGCGACCTCTCCACTCAGGGAGTGTGGTCCTCCCAGGAATCTCTGCTCCACATCAATTTGCTGGAACTCAGAGCTGTCTTTTTAGCACTTCAAGCATTCTCTGCTTCTGTTCAGAACAAAGTGGTACGAGTCAGAACAGACAACACCACAACAATGTGGTACATCAACAAGCAGGGGGGCACTCGGTCTTCGGCCTTGTGCACCGAGGCAATAAGTTGTGGTCTCTGGCTATTCCTGAACACTTCACTCATAGCAGTTCACCTTCCAGGAAAGGACAATGTCCTAGCAGATGCTCTCAGCAGGATTTCTCAGGGCCATCACAGATGGTCTCTGGATCCTCAAGTACTGGGGATAGTCTTTGCCAGATGGGGCACCCCTCAGATAGATCTTTTTGCAGCCCCAGACAATCACCAACTTCCACTGTTCTGTTGCAGGCCCCCAGTGTTGGGCTCAGTCCCCCTGGACGCCCTTCTCCTGGATTGGGAAGGGAAGTTTCTTTATGCTTTTCCCCCCTTCCCTCTCCTATTCAAGGTGTTAGTCAAAATCAGATCCCAGCCTTGCAGGGTGATTCTGATTGCCCCAGATTGGGCCAGGCAGCCCTGGTACCCACTCCTTCTGTCCCTTGCAGTCCATCTCCCCCTGTGTCTCCCCAGGAATCACAACCTGTTAACCTGTGCCCAGGGGAGAGTTTGGTATCCGAACCTCAAATCCCTCAACCTCAAGGCCTGGCTCTTGAGGAGTTAGAATTTGCTGACCTACACCTGTCTCAGGGTGTTCTTGAAATCCTAAAGGCTTCTAGAAAGCCTTCCACTAGGGCTTCTTATAATTCTAAATGGAAAAGGTTCTCCATTTGGTGTTCTGGGAAACATATTTCCCCAGAATCTGCTGATTTGCCCATTGTGTTGGACTACATGGTCCATCTTAATTCTTTGGGCCTGAGACCAGCTACCCTGAAAGTTCATTTGGCAGCTGTCTCGCTTTTGTTTCACAGGATAGCCATCCTCTCTTTCAGCTCACCCTGTATTTTCCAAGTTTTTAAGAGTTACTTCATACTAATCCACCTTTTGGGATCCAGCCCTGCCTGGGACCTTAATGTTTGCATTGCCCAGTTAATACAGCCCCTTTTGAACCTCTGTCTTCTGCAGAGCTTAAGTATCTAACTTGGAAAACTGTTTTCCTAGTGGCTATCACTTCTGCTAGACGCATAAGTGAGTTGCAAGCCTTGTCAGTAGAAACTGACTTTATTTCTTTCCACAGGGATAAGGTAGTCCTCAGGACTAACAGGAAGTTTTTGCCTAAGGTGGTTTCAGATTTCCATCTTAACCAATCTATCTCCCTTCCAGTGTTTTTCACTGAACATTCCTCTTCTGGTGAGAGGAGATTGCACAGTTTGGACGTTAAGAGGGCCCTGAGTTACTATATAGAACATACCAAGGGTCACAGGTTCGAATCCCTCCAACTTTTTCTCACTTATGGTGAGGTCAGAAAAGGGAAACCTGCCACTAAGAGATCAGTTGCCAGGTGGATTGTCTCTTGTATCCAATTTTGTTATCAGAAACTGGGTAGAGATCCCCCCTCTGGCCCGAGGGCTCATTCTTCCAGAGGTACAGCCGCGTCTCTATCTGCTGCCAGAGACATCCCTATCTTAGAGATATGTCAAGCTGCTACCTGGAAAACAGTACACACTTTCACCAAGCATTACTCCCTGGATGTCCAGGCTAGGAGAGATGCTCGGTTTGGCACTAGCTGTTAGCTTCAGAGCCTATTCCCTAAGTAGGTTCTGTCCCTCCTCTGTGGAGGTACTGCTGTGTAGTCTGCAATTGTCATAATATAGCAAGACTTCATGTTGTTTGAAGAAAAAATTACTCACCTTAGTAATGTTGTTTCTTCTAATGGAGTCTTGCTATATTATGACCTCCCCCCCAGCCTGCCCCTCTCAGAACTTCTACTTGGGTATGGGGTGGGCAGCCTAGTGTGGGCACTAGTTTATGCCCATTATATGTGTTTTCACCCCTTCTTGGGGTTTGGGGTGTGGTGTTTTTTCATTTTTCCTTGTATTACTTCTCATATTGTTAAATTATACTATTAGTTCTGGTCCCCTGACTTGAGTCTTTTGTGTTGGGACCAGCAATGGGTGATAATATTTAGGTAGCCAGTTGGCTAGTGTAGGTTACAGCTTCCACACAGACCTTAGTGGTTTTGTGGTAAAAGATCTGACAGTTTAGGTTTGAAACTACCCAGACAGAGCTTCTCTTTAGAGCTCGTGCTCTAAGTTCCATTCATGGAATGGAGTTAACTCTTTCACCTCCGGAGCAGTTCTAATGGTGGGACAAACTGCAATTGTCATAATATAGCAAGACTCCATTAGAAGAAACAACATTACTAAGGTGAGTAATTTTTTCTTGTTCTCCACCAGTACCTCCAACTCCTGTCCCACTGTCTGCTCTCCTGTACTGAGTTGGGATTGGGCTAGCTGCGGTGCCATTGCCAGCCACTCTGGTGCTAGCTGGGTCATTGATGCTGGATCTGGTTCCCGTGCTGGCACAAGGTTTGAGCCCTTCAGGGTGTGACCCGGCACTGTCCCGGTTCTGGATTTCCCCCTAGTGCTGGATTCAGTTTTGGTTTCATTTCCAGCACCTCCTCTGGCACTGGCCCCTTGCCCTTTGGCACTGGTGTCTCCAGTGAGGCTGCAGCTACATTCTGGATTCGGGAGCCTATGACACACACACACACCTCTGTGGCTCCCCTTACATGGGGGATTTGGAGGGGGACAAGCCTGACCCCAACCTCCTCATTTCTGAGGAAACAATTACTCTTTCTTCAGCCTAAACACTTCAAAAACAAGTCCTGTGTCTGTGCCTCAAGAGGATCTAACTTTCCTGTCTTTGTTCAGGAATATGCACTCTGCATTTAATTTCAAGCCTATAACCATTGACCAAGGAAAACATTTCAGTCTGAAGTGGTTAAATGTTTCCAAAATACCAGTCAACTTAATTCTTGTTATTCCCTCTGCATTTGAAAATCTGTCTGATATGGTGTGGAGTAGGCTTGCTATGGTGGCATATGTCTGCAAGCAGGCTGACAAAACATACTCTGTCTCCAAAGATAAGCAGGTGTATATATCTCAGTCAGTAGCTGATACCATTGTTATCCTCACTGAGTATGACAAGGCCATCATGCCCCAGGAGGTCGCTGTGCACCTTGCTAACCAGGAGCACACAAGATTGACACCATGGTCAAGTGTGCCTATGTTTCTGTCACCCTGGGCATGAAAATTGCCAGCTACCAAGGGCATTTTTCTAAGTACGAGTATACCCTTTGGAGCAAACATAAGTCCTTGGCAGAGACCCTGCCAGATTCTGAGGCTAAACAGGACATTCTGCTGGCTGTCAAGCAAGGTATTGAGTTCAACATTCACCAGTTTACAGCTTCTGTGGATGCATTTGATGCTGCATATTGCTCTGCTGCAGACATTCGAACATGTGAGAATGCCGGCAGAAACAGGCCTCATGGTCTGTCGAGTCTGCCTGATTGTGCAGCTAGCCCCTCAACTTGCAGCTGCCCCATCCTCCCCACCCCTCTTCATCATTGCGGTCCCCCTACTCACTCTGTCCCATTCCCTCTTAAAACCACAAATCGTTCTACAGGATATCACCTCCTCAGGCAGAGCATTCAGTTTGTCTGCCACCCAAAAATGTCTCATGATTTCCCTCCTGAATGTTCCCCCCTCCAATCTCAGCTGGTGCCATCTCGTATGCCTCCCTCTTCTAATCTGGAAAATCCATTCTGTATTAGTCTTATTTATCCCTTTTAAGTATTTAAAGCTTTCAGTCATATCCCCACTATTGCTGCTCTCCTCCAGGGAGAAAATGTTCGGCTCGCTCAGCCTATCCTCGTAGGATTTTCCCTCCAATCCCTGGACCATCTTTGTCACCCTATGCTGCACCTCCTCCAACAATCTGACATCCTTCTTCTGTAATGGGTGCCAGTACTGCATGCAGTATTCCAGGTGCGGCCTGACCAGTGACCTGTACAGTGGAAGGATCACCTCCCTATTTCTGGAGGAGATTCCCCTTGCTATACACCCCAGCATCTTTTTGGGTTTTGCTGCCACCTTCCTGCACTGAGCTAAGTTGTTTATACTCCCTGTTATAAGCACTCCTAGATCCCTTTCTTCCTCAGTGCTTTCCAACTGTACCCCTCCCAGCTTGATAGCTCCTCCCTGGTTCCTAGCCCCAAAGTGCAATACCTTGCACTTCTTGGTGTTGAACCACAACTGCCATGTTTCTGACCATTCCTGTATTTTGATCAGGTCTTCCTGCAAGCCCCTTCAGCCCTCAATGTCATCTACCACAGCTACCATTTTTGTATTGTCTGCAAACAGACTGATCTTACTCCAGATCCCGAGTGAGATATCTGCTATGAATGTCCCAAACAGCACCGGTCCCAGTACTGATCCTTGTGGTACCCTGTTATTCACCGCCCTTGGGGATGAGAATCCCCTCCCCATTATCACCCTTTGCTGCCTTCCACTGAGCCAGTTACTGATCCATTTGACCATCCTTGTTCCCACTCCTATATATTTCAGCTTCCCCACCAGCCTCCCATGTAGCACAGAATCAAAGGCCTTGCTGAAGTCTAAATACAGGACATCCACCGCATGGCCCTTGTCCAGCTCCCTGGTCACCTAGTCATAGTACTCAGTTAGGTTTGTGTGGCAGGATCTGCCTGAGACATACCCATGATGTTGACTGTCCCAGAGTCCATTATCCTCCAAAAAGGTCACCAGCCTTTCTTTTAGGATCGTCTCCATGATCTTACCTACAATTGATGTGAAGCTTACTGGTCTTCAGATGCCTGGTTCAGCTTTAGAGCCAGTTTTGTGAATGGCCACCACATAGGCCATCCTCCAGTCCTGTGTCCAGGGAGGTATTGAACAGGTCAGCCAATGGCCCTGCCAGTATCTCTGCTAGTTCCTTAAGTACCCTAGGGTGAATGCCATCTGATCCCAGTGCCTTGTCCACCCTTAGTGCCCTTAATCCTTCTAGAACACTGTCCTCTGTAATCCCTATATCAGTCACCCTTCCCCCCCACAGCCCACTCCACCCCTCCCTTCTGGTAAATGACCCTCTTTCTCTTCTGTGAACACAGAATAGAAGTTGTTGTTGTTGTTGTTATTTATTTGTTTAACGAGTAAGCACACTGGAACATAGTACCATTTTCAGGTGCGACTCACATAAAACACAATACAGACAATAAACAGGAATAATTCAGAACAACAAGTTCCTTTTCAGTATATAAAATACATCAGATAAAACAAACACAGTCAGACAGTCCAATATAATACTGTAATAACATTTGTGAGAAGGAAATAGCAGTTAATTAATTTCTAATGTCATAAGGAAGACTATTCCATATCCTAAGACCAGGAAAGGAAAAAGCCCTTTGACCAGTGGAGGTTCTCATTAGAGGTATTTTAAAGAACATTTTATCTACCCTCAGTCTGGAGTAAAAAAAATGAGTCAAGGGGCTGGAAAACTCTACTGAGACTCTGAGGAATACCTAACATAATAATCCTAAATGAGAATTTTGCTATTAAATACTGATAATTTAAGTGTACTGGTAACCATCCCATCTGATTTGATATGAGGCAGTGGTGTGTAGATCAGGGAAGGGATAAAGCGAACTTGCCAGTAAGGAGAACTAAATTAGATTTTTGGCAATCACACTAGCTGAGGCATTATCCATAACTATACAGGCATAATTAACAATAGGGACAAGACACTGTTTTGCCACTACCAATCTTGAATCAACTGTAAAAAAGGAACGTACCGTATAGAGCATTAATATTTTAGAATGAATTTTAGAAGTAACCCTTGTAAGAATGTGCATCATAAGTTAAATAAGGATCCAGAACTACCCCCTAAATACTGAAAAGTGGAGACAGTCTCAGAACAGGTCTCATCAGATGTTTTAACTTGTAACTGCTGCCCACTTTCACGGATTCTAGGCCTTGTACCAAAAATCATTGTTTCAGTCTTGGCTTTATTTAATACCATTTTGTGTGCTACCAACCACCGGTGAAGAATATCCATTTCTACAGAGAGAATATCACTCAAATCTGCAACAAAAGTGCCATAAGAATAAATTACTGCATCATCTGCATAAAGTTTAACCTTAGCATTCCCAACAATTGTACTTATTTCATTAAAAAATAAAGAAAATGAGACAGAACCCAATATGGATCCCTATGGGATTCCATATTTAACAACAGCTGATTCAGAGATAGCTCCCCCAAACTTAACTCTTTGATGTCGATTACTAAGATAATCAGTGAGCCATACAAGACGTGTCCCACCAACTCCTTTCTGAGCCAATAAATGAACCAAAAGACTGTGATCTACCAGATCAAAAGCCTTGGTCAAGTCCACGAATGTGGCACTGGTTAGACACTCCCTGTCCATACCCTCCAGGACCGCATTCGTGAACTTGATCAAGGCAGTATCCATACCCCTACCCTTCCTAAATCTATGCTGTGCCTCTGCCAAAAGATGATTCTGCTCTGTGAATGTAATGAAGTGATGTTATACTATTTTCTCCTAGATCTTAGCTAATGAGGACAAAATAGAAATTGGTCTATAGTTACCAAAATCAGAGACCAGACCAGATTTATGTATGGGTACAACCAGGGAAGATTTCCACACATCTGGCAACTGCCCTGTCAAAAAAGACAGATTAAAAATAACAGTGACTGGAAAGGCCAGTTCACTTGCTGCATCTCTTAATAGATTAGGACTTAATCCATCAGCATCCCCTGAAGAATCCTGTTTTATGCTCTTTAACAATTTCTTCTCTTCTCTCGAGGTAGTAAGTTTCAAAAGAAAGCTATAACTGTTTAGTAGTATTCATTTAGTGCCTCTGCCTGATCCACTCTCTTCTCCTCCTACTCTCCGTCCCTCCTAATCCTGACAAATTGGTCTTTTTTTTTCCTTCTCTCATTTATGTATCTGAAGAAGTCCTTTTCTTCATCCTTAATACCCTTTCCCAGTCTCAGCTCTCTTGAAGCCTTGGCCACTCTGACTAGCCTGGTAACCTCCCTGGATGTCTTCATTAACTCATCCTTGTCACCTTCCCCTCCCAATTTCTTGAGTCTCCGAAATTCTTTTCTCTTCACCCTTACTCCCTCCATGACCTCCTGAGTCAAGCAACTGGGCTTCTTTACCCTTCCCACTTCGTGTCCTTGTACATGTCCCAGTAGCCTCCACCAGCCCTTTTTTAATATTTTGCATCAGGCAACATTTTTGACTACAAATGTCTGTTTTTTCCCCCAGGGCGTCCAACAATAGGTTATGAATATTCAGTTTGATGGAACGTACCTGTCCAGATAGCAGGTAGAGAAGTCCCTTAAGGCATCTAATGAAACTAGAACAACCCTTAGAACTCCCAAGCCAGCTCCTTCTAACCCTGAAAGGACATGGTTTCTTTTAGAACAAGTCGTCCTTTTGTGGCAAGGGCAGGGAAGCCCAAAACAAATCCCAGCCTCCCTAGCCTCAGAAAAAGGCACAGGTGCTGAAAGCACCTATTACTTTTATCTGATACTCCGGTCCTGGCCTTGCCTCAGCTGCCAGAGACAGACCTCTTCTCCCCAGTGGAGGTGCACCTGACCCAATTTTACTGTCAGTGAGAGTCCATTATGATGGACAAGTGGGTTCTAAGAATCATCCTAGAGGGATACTCCCTGGATTTGACAGAAATCCCTCCAGACTATATACCCAGATGGTAGCCCTTCCTTATCAGCTCATATGTCAGAGCTTCTGGAGTAAGAGATTGCTGGCCTTCTGAGCAATAGGTCAGTGGAGACACTGTCAGAATGAAACACAGGTTACTACTCCCCCTGCTTCCTAGTCCCAAAGAAAATCAGTGAGAATGCGCCCCACACTCAAACCTCAGAAATCTGAACAAATTCAGGGACTAAGAAAAATTCAAAATGGTTTCTCTAGGTTTTCTGCTTCCCTACCTGAATCCTCAGGATTGGTTAGCATCTCTAGATATGCAGGTTGCACACCAGCACATACTGATATACCCCAGCCACCACAGATACCTCTGCATCATCACACTGGGGCAGCATTACCAGTTCAGATTTCTGCCTTTTGGGCTTTCTTCGGTACCACAACTCTTTACAAAGTGCTTTGCAGTACTCGCAGCTCACCTTTGAAAGCCAGGATTTCAGGTCTTTCCCATACCTGGATGACTGGCTGATTACTAGCCCATCAAGGCAGGAAATTGAACAGACAGTAACCACTGCCTTTCAGTGCCTCACCTTGATGGCAGGTCTGCTGAATCTAGATAAGTCTCAGCTTCAACTCTCACAGAAACTACTGTTCATAGGAGCTCTTCTGGATACAACCAAAGTCTGGGTCTTCCTTCCAGAGAGCAGGCTGCAGGTGATTCCACAGATCGCATGTTACATCAGAGAGTGCAAAACTGTGCAAGCACACTCTGTGCACTGCATGTTCGACCTGATAGCTTCCTCAATGTTCACAGTGCCCCGGCACAGTTGCACGAGAAAGACTTAGTGGAGGCTTAGTGCACAGTGGTCACAAGCATCACACCTTCAGACATATCCCATGCAGGTGACCAAATCCCTGCTTCAGTCTTTCACATGATGGTCTGTGGAGGACAGTCTCCTCCAGGGCTTCCCCTTCTCCAAACTGGAGCCTCAGGTGACTCTTACTATGAATGCCTCCCTGTAGAGGTAGGGGGCCCACTGTCAGAGCCTGCAAATACAAAGTATCTGAAACTCGTCAGAGATTCAGCTCCACATCAGTGTGCTGGAGATGCATGCTGTTTTGTAGGGCCTGAAAGCCTTAGTGGAGCTAGTCCGCCACAAACCAGTCCTTCTTCAGACAGACAAGTCTATCATGTACTAAATGAACAAACAGGGAGGAGCATGCTTTTACCCTTTCTGCAGAGAAGCGATGAGAGTGTGGAAATGCTGCCTGGAGCAGTGGATCCTGCTGCAATCAATACACCTGCCAGGAGTCTAGAATACTCTGGCAGATGAGCTCAGCTGAACAGAGGTGATCCTCATGAGTGGTCACTAGCTCCAAACATCATAAGAATGTAGACCTTTTTTCATCCCAACTCAATGCCAAACTGCCTTTATTCTGCTCCAGAAATCCAGGACATGGCATTTTGTGTCAGGATGCATTTAGACTGCAATGGCAAAATCTGCTTCTATATGCATTCCCTCCAATCCCTCTCATGCGGAGGGTATTGCTCAAATTGGAGTTGCACAGGGGCAAGATGATTCTAGTGACCCCCTACTGGCTTCAGCAGATATGGTTTCCTCTGTTGGCCAGACTGTCAGTCAGAAAACTGAGGATTCTTCCACTCAGGGTGGACTTGCTGACTCAAGGTCATCTAGTATATCCAACCTGCACTTCTTTTATCTTCAGGCTTGGCTCCTGAAGAAACAGAAGTTATCATCTACAAGGTATCTCAGAGGGTTTCTGAGATACGTTTGGCTGCTCGTAAGCAATTCACTAGGAAAACTTGCACAGTTGAGTGGAAACGTTTTTCCATCTGGTGCTTCAGAACCAGCCTGGACACCTTTGGGTGCCAATCTGACAAGGTCCTGGAGTACTTGCTAGACCTTTCTAATGTTTGCCTTTAGTATTCCACAGTAAAGGTCCACCTGTATGCAATATACATATACCATAAGTGCATAGGTTCCCTCTACCTGGCACAGCTGCCACCTTTCTAGAGGTTCCTTAAGGGCATCCTGCACACAAGGCCTTCCAGTCAGGAAGCTGGTGGTAGCCTGGGACATCCACCTTGTGCTGCATAGGCTCACTTGCAAGCCATCTGAGCCCCTGCAGTGTGTGATTTGGAGTTTCTGACTTGGAAAGCAGCATTTCTAGTGGCCATCACCTCTTCTTGCAGAGTGTCTGAAATGCATACCTTGGTCACAGATCCTCAGTATAATGTTTTCCTTAAGGGCAAGTTAGTGTTCCATACACACCCCAAGTTTCTACCGGAAGTGGAGACAGAGTTCCATCTTAACCAGTCACTTGTGCTGCCTACCTACTTTGCCAACTTCCAGAATAAAGGAAAGTGTACTCTCCATTCTTTGGATGTTAAGAGAGTTCATAGGTTTAACTTACTGTAGACAGAACCAAGAACATCAGACAATCCAAACAGCGTTGTCTTCTATGATCCTTAGTAAAATTATCCTAATCAGAGGGGACAACCTGATACAGTCAAGTGCATTTCTGCCTGGATTGTGAGCTGCCTGCATCACTGCTGTGCTATGACCCAAGTCAAACTGGAAGACCAGGTGCATGCCCATTCGATTAGGATAGTTGCCATGTCCCTGGCAGATACACTCTGTGCCTATTGGAAATATCTGCAGAGCTACAACTTAGATCACACTGCATATGTTTGTTAACTTATTACCTGGGCAGCCATTTTCTGTCAGGTAGACAATGGATAGTTTAGACTTCATATGAAGTCTATTGAAAGTAATGCGTTTAAGCACTGTTTCCTGGATGTCCATGCCAGGCAGCATGCTACCTTTGGCAGGACAATTCTGAATGGATTACTGCCCCGAGTGAGCCCTTGGCTCACACCACTTTAGTCCACGGGACTTTGTCTGAGTTTAGTACTCTGACCCACTAGTGGAAATCAATGGTAAAGTGTGATTCCTGAATGATATGAAATTACATATTCACTGTAATTCTTGATCTTTTAGGAATATCTTCACCATTGATTCACGTGCCTGCCCACCATCTCCTAGCCTCACTCCAGTATGTTGTGTTGGTCTTCACCCCTTTATTTTGTTTGGGCTGTGAAGATACTGAATTACTGGTTTGTTGACCCTTCTTACATGGACCACTAGGGCTGTCTTCTGCCCTTAGGTTAAGTGCATAAGTATTTTTTTAGGTTATGCTGCATCTCCTCAATGAAAAAGGCACTGAGTTGGTTCAGGACTGGTGTCAAGGTAAGCCTGTACCCCTGAGCTCAGTGTTGCAGAGCTGCGTATGAACACATCTTACTTTGGCACCACCCCTCCTAAAATGTTTTGGTTCCCACGGGGTCCTAGCACATCCAGCTCAGACTCACTAGTGTGAATCCAATGGTGAAGATATTCCTAGGAGATCAAAAATTACAGTGAGTATGTAATTTTCATTTTTTGCCAAGAAGGGTAGGATGGTAGACAATGTGATATTAGACAAAGGAGGGAGGGAAGGAGGACAACAGGGATGGATTAAAGAGAAATTACATATGGGTTAGGGGACTTGCTTGATCATGCAATGAATAAGTTGCAGTGGTGAGAGTTAAATCTAATTCACCAGGTTCAAAGCTCTGGGTTCTACACCCAAGATCACTTTGTAGGGAGACTGCTGAAGTGTTGAAAACTAGCCTGTTTTGAGGTCAGCTTTTCATCAGGTTCATTTGTCTCTTTTTGATAGAGAGCTAGTCTTAAAACATCAGTTTCTCTTTTTCTAATACTTGGCAGTCTCCCTATGAATCAAGTTTAGGTCTCCACTTGGACATATAGAGTAGTGTCTAGATACGAAATGTCTGACTGCATAGATCCAGGCTTATCTGCAGGCAACTATTGAACTACTATACCCAAACTGTCTTCCTAACTCCCTACCAGTCTGGCTTGTGCTCCAGCCACACAACCTCCTCCTCCTTCCTTGTTAGGGTCACCAACCACATACACACCAACATGAAGTTGGGCTGTGCACAGGGGCTACATTTATAGACGTAGCAAAGACCATTGACACTGTGTATCACCATTGGCTCCTACTCAAACTAGTCGATTCTGGTGTCTCACCCTCAGCCCTAGCATGGCTCCAGTCATACGTGAACAGTTGGACCCAATCTGTCAAACATGGCCCATGCTTCTCCCCAGCCATACCAGGTCACCCTCGGGGTCCCACAAAGCTCAGTCCCAGGGCCTCTGCTGTTCTCCACCAACCTTAATGACCCACCCAACTCCTTCACTGCCAGCAACATACACATGTATGCTAACAATACCATTAGCTATGTATCCAGCACCTCTGCTCAATCCATTGAGGGTCACCTCCAACAGGACTTCAGCGTAGTACAAAAATGGTTCCTGGATAACCACCTCATCATGAACCAGAAAAAATGATGTCCATACTGTTCGGCAGCAGGAATTAGATCAACTCTACCACCTCCACCCTGAATTTATGCACCCACGACTGGTCCTGCATGAATTCAGTTTCCTCCTACAGATACTCGGTCTCCACCTGAACCAGCACTTTGATTACTCAGGGTACATCTCCCAGGTAGTAGATAAGTCATATGCCAGACTAGGTGCCCTATATAAAGGGATGCTTCTATTGAATCCTCAAAAAACAGACTATGGGACAAACAATCCATCCCCTTCTAAAAAACGGGCATGTAGTCTACTCAGGTGCTTACCTCCACCTTCCTTGATAAAATCAACACCCTGTTCAACGCACTGTGTAGCTTTGCCCTGGTCCCTCTGCTCCTAACAATGCAATATGTACAATGAGCTAAAGTTTTACCCTCCCCCTGAGACAAATGATGCATACTGCCTTCCTGGGCCAAGTATTGGTCTAGAAAACTGCACCGTTATGTGTCCGACCTCTTCTACCCTGCAGCAGACTCTTCTTGTCTGCTCAGATCTCAACCTCCATGTCCAATGGTACAAGTGCAGCCTGGCCAAAGCCTCCATCAGCTACAGGCTCCCTAACACCTGGTACAATCTCCCAGTCAGTGTCACTGCCCCCTCCCCCGCATCAAGCAAGCCTCTGATCAAGTCCCACTGCAGTTCCCTGACATCATGTCCCCAATGTCAAGCCCCCCCCCCCCAGCTTATCTGACTTATCTAGCTAACACATATTGTATTAACCCAGTGATCCTGTGTGGGACAGCCATTGTTCTACTTTTTTTTTCTTTCCCTGGGGCTGCCCCATCATGTTGCTATAATTTATTGTACCTAAACATTCTACTTACTGTATACTTGTTTCATTTGTTTTTGGAATATGTAATGTACATACTGTATGAATGCTGTAAGATTCCTCACTGTCCCATTCCTCCCTTCCCACCAGGTCTCAACTGGAAATGAGCCCTAAGCTCTATATGTGCTAACCTGGTAAAACATGTTTGAAAATAAAAATAAATAAATAAGGATGCATTTAACAATAAATGATCACTATGGGTGATATTTATCAATCTGTGGGTAATTAATTTGGTCCACAGGGAAATAACGTGTAATACAGAAGACTAAGAGAACTGCCTGCAGAGAAGAGGTGACAAGTGGGGTCCCATAGGGGTTGATAGTGAGGCTAATACTGTTTAATACTGGAGCCAGTAGTGTTGTGTAATGTGTTCGTCTGTGAGGGGATCAAAGCAAAACTTTGTCTCTTCTCAGTTGACAGCAAAATCAGTGGGAAGGTGGACACTGAGGAGGAAACAGGGGATATGAGAAGAGGCCTAGAAAGACTGGAGAGCTGGTCTAAGATATGGAAGCTAAAGTTCTGTGCAAAAACTGCTATGGAACCTGATAACAAAATATTGGATAGATGGAGTGAAACGATCAGCCAGACCACAGAGGAAAGGGACCTAGGGGAAATCATAAGTAATTGTCTCAAGTCAGTGGCCCACTGTATAGTTGCATTTGGAAAAGCCAGCAGGATGTTGGGATGCATTGATAGGGGAGCTTCTTTGAGGACATCTCCCTCCATACGGTAAAACCTTTGGAACCATATGCCATCAGTATCAGGACTATTCAAAAACTTTTGCCCAGCTGGGGTCACCCACAATGGTATACGTTGTCGATGCCTTCAGTATATATCATGGACAGCCTCAGACTGTCTCAGTTTTATTTCTCCCACCTTAACTTTGTGTTGGACTGAAGAAATGTCTTTGTTGTGTTCATCTTTGAGGTTTTCCTTTTTCTCAATAATGTGTTTACATTTTTCTAACTACTTACTTTTACCATTGTAGTTCATGAAGCTGTCACTTTTTTGTCGCTGCTACAGTGCTGCTTGCTGTTTATTTGTGGAGGAATCCTGTCAGTGGGGAACTTTCTGCCTCTGGCTTGTGCCACTTTTCTCTGCAGCATGACCAGCTGTCTGCTGTTGCTGAACTGGGTCTTAGTGTTGTCCCATCAGATTCTTCCTGTTGGTAGGCAGGCCATTCACCTTTCTGCCCAGAGTCTGGAGCTGGCAAGGCACTAGGCAAAGGCATCTTATGATGCCAACAATGTAGTTTCTGGGCTGGTGGGAACTATGGTCTTCATTTGGCAGACAGTATGGCTTCGCTTCTCCCGATTGGCACCCGGCTGGCCCAGTGTAGGGTACTTAATTCACATTAGCAGGGACTCACTTTTTCTCCCACAGGTTCAAGTGTGAGTTTTTGGGGTGCCCTCTTGCTCCCAGGCCATAGGTTCCTCCACATGCCCCTGACCAGTCTCAGGTCCCACTGGACCTGCAAGAAGTCCCTGCCCTCTTGTGGTTATCCCCCACAGAAGACTGAGGGAACTGTTTTTTTTTCCTTCAGTGTGAGTTAGCTCCTACCCTTTTGGGAAAGCTTTGTACTATGACCCATAAGTGGGAATAAATGGTGAAGACTGGTTCTTGGAAGATATTAAAATGATGTACACACCATAATTGTTGATCTTTTAAAATATGTCCATTTATTCACACACCCTCTCACCATCCCTGCTTCTGTAAGAGTCAGGGCCTCTGAGCAACTCACCCTGGATTGGGTACTTGGCATCTTCTTACCACTCCTTCAGGGCTATCCCTTCCCTTGGAGTAACGGTTCTGTCTTCCTAGCTGGAAATAAGATCTCTTGCCCTTTCCACGCTCCTGTTTGTGTGCATTTAAAAAAAAATGGATGTGAGTTCCCCCATTTTCCTTAAAAAGGAAAAAAAAAAGAGAGAAGGGAAAGTCTCAAACAAAATGAGCATTTGTCAATGACGAATGTTTGGTTGCAGTGTAACAGTCCTTTACAGAACTCATGATTTGGTGGGTCAACTGTGGAAAACATAATATGTAGACACAATAAGGCTAATATTTAACACTGTTTTGTAATGGTCACCTTTATTTATCTATTACTAAGGACAGATGGGAAGGGGCAGGAAGATAAAGTCCATATAAAAAAAAGATTGCAAAAATATTTGAACTATAAACTGAATTGTAACACTCACATTTTTTCAAAGTCATCCAACTGGTTTTGGAGGCCATTTAAAGGGAACGTAATATTTAATTTAAATGATGTATAGCTGCTGGTTGTATTGACATGCCGTTAATATATCTGAAGTTATTATATTTGCATCTGTGAGATGTCTCCCTCCCCCAGTTCTGTTTAGTGCTGTCAAATAGGTGCTTCCTCTCTGTAACTAGGGAGGGAAACACACACACACTCTCTTAATGCTTAACTTCATAGAAACATCTGCTGGCAGATAAAGATTGCTTGCCCCACCTAGTCTACCCATTTTCCTTACCCACCGTATCACTGCAGATCCTGCCTGATCTGCAGCCCTTCTTCCCTCCCTCAAGATTCCCTTATGTCTATCCCATGCGTTCTTGAACCCCACCATTGTTTTCACTTCAAGCATCTCTGCTGGTAGTCTGTTCTAGGAACCCACCACCCTTTCCATGTAGAAGTTGGGCTGGCAGTATAGCCTAGAGGTTAGAG
Organism: Neoceratodus forsteri; assembly: GCA_016271365.2. NCBI lineage: Eukaryota > Metazoa > Chordata > Ceratodontiformes > Ceratodontidae > Neoceratodus > Neoceratodus forsteri. The sequence continues at coordinate 522,083,189 of CM028129.1, forward strand.
GAACAAGGTGTGAATGAGCTTGATACATCCAGCAGACCAGACCTGAGTTTGATTCTCACAACCTCCACTTGCATACTGTGTGACTCTGAACAAGTCACTTAACCGCCCAGTGCTCCCAGGTCACCCCTGAAAACAGGCACTTGTGCCTAGTGATTCATACCCGATTACCAAAGGCTAAAATAAAATTAAAAAAAATAAAAGTACTTTCTCACATCTCTCATTAATCAACTCCCATCTAGCTTCATACCATGTCCCCTTGTTCTTGAGCATCTTTTTTCTAAGATATATCCCTCCTGTACCTCATTTACCCTGTGAGGTATTTAAATGTTTCTGTCAGATCCCTCCTCTTTTCCAGGGTGTACATATTTAGATCCTTTAGTCTGTCCTCTTAGGGCTTCTGATGCAGGCCCTGCACCATTTCATTTGCCCTCTCCACTCTGTCTGTGTCCTTCCAGAGATGTGGTTTCCAGAACTGGACACAGTACTCTAAGTGGGATCTCATCAGTGATATATACAAAGGAAACACCACCTTGGTAACTTGATATGTATAGACAAAGTAGGCCATAGACCCATTTAATTGTCTCCCACTCCTAGTGGGCTTATCTGTTGACATTTCTTATGTAGTTTAATGGCAAGAATTAATCTAACCTACATTGAAATAAGTCAAATGACGTAGAATTCACAGCATTCTAACATTCTTAGACAAATTATTCCAGATTGTAGATGTACGTATATTATAGGAGCATTGATGCCTAGTAGTTCTTTTCCTATATATAAATATTTGTTTATCATGTGATCTAGAATTAACTAATTTTTGAATCCTTCTTATGTTACATTCTGCCATTAAGGACTTGTCTTCCAAGATTCGGTATAAAAATAATAAATCCCCTCTGATTCTTCTGGTTTCCAAGGAGTACAGATTTAGGTCTACTGATCTGTCTGCATACTCCTTATTTTTTAATCCTTTAGTAGATTTTGTCAGTCTCGTTTGAACTTTTTCAACCTTTAGAATATCCTTCTTTAAGTAGGGGCTTCAGATCAGTGAACCATAGTCAAGATGGGGGAGTACATATGTCTTATATAACTTCAGTGCACAATCTTTATTCCTAGAAATGAATGCTCTTTTAATGGAATGAATAATACTATTACATTTCCCTATAGTTTTAACAATATGTGTATACAAGGACAATTTAGAATTTATTCATATACCAAGGTCTTTTTCGCATGTACTGTTCTTTATGAGCTTATTATTTAAGAAATTTGGATATTTTGGGTTATTTTTTCCAAAATGTATCACTGCACATTTGCTTTCATTAAATTTCATATTCTTTCATTCACCCCATCTTTCTATTGTGTATAGACTATCGCTCCATTCTTTATACTTTATTAATGACGTAACTTCTCCATCTATTTTAGTGTCATCTGCAAATTTGGTTATAACAGAGTCCACACCATTACTCATATCACTAATGTATAAACTGAACAGCAACGGGCCCAATACAGATCCCTGAGGAATACCACTAGTAACCCTACCCTCGTCAGAAAGAACTGAATTTATTCTCACCCTCAGTTTCCTGTTGGATAACCAATTTCCGATCCATCTTACTATGACTTTATTTAGACCTAGATCCATTAACGTTATAATAAGTTTATGTAGAACCGTACTGAATGCCTTTCCCAAGTCCAAAAAGATCACATCAACTGGGTTACCCTTGTCTAATTTACAGCTAACATGGCTCTTTCTGCTTGTGATTCCCCACCCTAGGCACCCCAGCAGCCTTCTAGCCCTCCCAAATGCCTTGTCACTCTGCCTGGACACCTTTAGATCATCTGATATTATTATCCTCAGGTGTTTTTTTCTGCTTGGTGGTCACCAGCGCTACTCCCACCCCCAATTTTTTATTCCACCCTGGGGTTTCCATACTCCAAGTGCATTATTTTACACTGAAACTCAACTGCTATATTCTTCGAGTTTTCTCAGGTCACTGCTCATCCTTTTCACCACCTCCCCCCGGGTGTCCACCTTATTGTAGAGTTTAGTATCATCTGCAAAGAGGCAGACCTTCCCTTCCAGCTCTTCTGCAATGTCACTTATAAAAATATTAATGAGGACTGATCCCAGCACTAATCCCTGAGGCACCCTGCTAGCCACCCTCCCTTCCTTGGAGTGAATTCCATTTGCTGTCACTCTCTGCAGATCTCCTAACCATTTTCTTATCCAGTTACCACCTTTGGTCCCACTACTAAGCTACCCAGCTTGCTTATTAGTCTTCTAATTGTGTTAAATTACTTTTTGAAAGCTAGGTAGGATACATCCATGCCACCCCCCTGAACCAGTCCCTTGGTGACATAGTCAAAGAAATGTATCAGATTAATTTGACATGACCCCCCCCCCCAATGAATCCATGCTGACTTGGGTCTTGCAACCTGCTGGATTCAATATATTCCACTACCCTTTCTTTCAGCAGTGATTCCATTAACTTTCCCTCTACTGAAGTCAAGCTGACTGACCTATAATTGCCAGCCTCTTCCCTGGTACCACTTTTGTGAAGTGAGAGTACATCTGCCCTCCTTCATTCCATTGAGACCACACCTGTTTCCAATGAGCTGTTAAACAGGACTGTCAAAGGTGCAGCCAGTACCTCCCTCAATACCCTTGGATGCACCCTGCTGCTCACATTGCTTTGTCCACTTTCAGATTACCGAGTCCCTTCAGGACTCTCTCTTCCAGAAATGGACTAGTGTCCACCTTGCTCCAATGCTCCTGCTACTTTTTTTGTGGCCCCATGTGGTCTCTTTGCTCTATGAACACTGAACAAAAGTATTTGTTCAGAATGCTATGTTTTCTGTTCTCCGTCTACACAGTCCCCCCCATTCCTTTTGTAATCTGACAATCCCACCCATGGTCTTCCTCCTTTTGCTTACATACCTAAAAAATGATGTGGAACTAAGACTCAAAAAGATAGATCAAAATGAGTCACAGGGACCTGATGATATGCACCCAAGAGTGATTAAGGAGCTGGCAGAGTTCTTGGCAGACCAGTTACATGTCTTTTTCAGAAATCGCTAAACGAAGGGGTGGTCCTGGAGGCATGGAGACAGGCAGTGGTTGTTCCCATTTATAAAAAGGGATCTAGGCAGGAGGTTGGGAATTATAGACGAATCAGTCTGACTTCGGTTCTGGGAAAAATCCTCAAAGGTATCATTAAGGAGCATATCACTGAATTCCTACTCTTGTCAGGGGATGTAGATGCCAAACAATATGGGTTCACCAAGGGAAGGTCATGCCAAACAAATCTTTTAGAATTTTATGGCAAGGCTAGTAAAGCCCTGGATGAGGGAAATTCTGTCTATGGCATCTGTTTGGACTTTGCCAAGTGTTCTAACAAGGTTCCGCATGGCGAACTGTCAATGCCCTAATCGAACTGGGAGTACATGGGAAAATATCCCATTGGATTGAGGCATAGTTGAAGGGAAGGAAACTGAGAGTCTGCATCAAGGGAGAATTCTCTGGGTGGGTAAATGTGACCAGTGGGGTTCCCCAGGGTTCTGTCCTGGGTCCATGTCTTTTTAACTGGTACATTTCTTCAATAAGCATTCAGTCAGGTATGTGGCTTTCTAAATTTGCCAATAATACATGCATAAGCTACTCAGTTAATAACCATAAGGATGCAGACACTCTGCAAGCAGCCCTGGCGGAATTGGAAACATGGGCCCTGGATAAAAAAGTCAATATTTAACATCATGAAGTGCACTGTGATGCATTTAGGGAAAAATAATATGCAGCTCAAGTACAGGCTGGGCGGTAGGGTACTAAGAGTAATCCATACTGAGAGAGACCTTGCCATAAGAGTCAATAATGACCTTAACTTTAAGATATATTGTAATCAGGCCATTAGTAAAGCTACTTAAAGTTATCAAATCTTGGGAAAGTGACCATTACCCAGTTATGTGCTCCGTCTGTCTGGGATTTGTAAAACATTTACCTGACCTCCAGGAAGAGGATAAGGCTAATATTCATATGTGCATTAAATATGAGAAAAAAAATAAATGGGATTCGTTTTCAAGAGAGGTATTGGATAACATCATAGAAAACGTGTGGGCTAAAGTTAGAAGCCATGTAATTCAAAATAGTAGCTTCCCAGAAACAAAATTATTAATCAAGGAATTTGATGAGTTAATTACTGTCATTTCTTTAGAGCTTAGTAAAAAGGAAATAATTAGTAAGCATAATGCTATAGGCTTGGATAAGCCTTGGTTTGATAGTGAATGTTATTGTATGAGGAGAGAAATTAAGAAGGTTGGGAAAATTAGGAATAATGTTCCGTCTTTACAAATTCTTGGTGCTTTCAAGAAAGTGAAATTAGAATATAAACGAATGATGAATAAGAAAAAAAAGGATTACAGGGCTAAGTTGTGGGTTAGATTACAGGAAAGTATAACAACAAAAGATTTTAAAACTTTTTGGACTATGGTGGCCTTTGGATGCAATGAAAATAATATCTCATATAATATATCAGGGATGATTAGTGAACAGTGGGTGTACAACAATTTAGTGAGGTTTATAAAATTGTCCAAGGTTCAAGAAAGGCTTTGTGGGATGACTCATTCACACCTCTGAGCAAGTTTGTGGGAGGTGCATTTCAGTTCTCCGCCAATGAAGTTGAGAATGCTATAAGGGGATGGAAAAGAAATAAAGCTGCAGGGCCAGATGGTCTACCCACAGAGGTTTTTCTACATAACCCAGGTTTTTGGGCATCCATTTGTTCCCACTTTTCACCATGATGAGTAATTATCTAATTCTCCCGCAAAATTGGAACTGGGGCACGGTCATCCCCCTGTTCAAGAGAAGAAGTAGATGTGATCCGAAATGCTACAGACCCATCACTCTGCTCCCTGTTTTACAAAAGATTTATTCAAGATTAATATTGGAGAGACTGATGGCCTGGGTCAAGGAGAATGTGTTGGTCTCAAAATTTCAAGGGGGGTTTAAAAGGGGCCATAACACTCTTGACCTGCTTTTTTTCTTTAAACTTTTTAGTAGATAAATATGTTGGGCATAAAAAGGGCAATCTTTTTGTTGCCTTTTTGGACATTATATCAGTGTCATTGGCTCAGTAGGTAGCACACTCACCTCTGAGGCAGGGAGATCAGAGGGCTGTGGTTCAGTTCCCACATCTGGCACTTGGGTTAATATCCCAGTACTTGCACTGTAGTGCAGCATGAGAGGGGTGCTGCACTTCTGAAGTGCCATCTTTCAGATGAGACTTTAAACTGAGGTCCCATTTACCTGGATTGGTGGTAGTTCAGGTGGATGCTAAAGATCCCATGGCACTTATCGAAAAGAGTAGAGACATTTCCCTGGTGTCCTGGCCAAATTTCCCTCATTCACTAAAAATACCACCAACAGCTTAATCTGATTCAAGGTCAGTTGGCATTCATCTATATCCCCTCCCCCGGGTCGTGCCTGAAAATAGGCAGGATTTGTCTAATGCACTTACCCGGTCAAACAGACTAAATAAATAAATAAAATTAAAAAGTGCATTTGACTCTGTGAATAGAGTAAAGTTATGGGAATCACTGGTTGAATTAAATATCGATCTCCAACTGTTATAAATTATTAAACTACTACTTTCAAACACTACGATAGAGATAGGTTATGGGAGAGGTGGTGCATTATCGTGGGAACTATTAATACTGGTGTTTAATTTATATATTGAGAAATTCATTAAAAATATTAGTGAAATCGATACTTTTGCACCATCTTCAAATAAGAAGTTAAACTGATGTTGTATGCAGATGATGCCTTGATTATATCCAGAACCCCATTAGGTCTCAAACGTGCATTGTCTAATGCTATGAATACATTGAAACAGTTGGATTTTGAATTAAATATCAATAAATAAAAAAATTTGGTGTTTGGAAAGTCTAAGCAAGCAATAATACCCAACAGGGTGGGCGGTATTGGGCGATACCGGACCGCCCAGGGGCGTAATGAGGCCTGACGCTGCAGGCGGAGGGCCTTATAGCCCCTGGAAGGTCCAGTTTGGCCCATACCGCCTACCCTGGAGGGTATTATTGTGCTTAGAAAATGGGTTATTTGTGAAATGTTTTATAAAATAATTTAAAAGTGGTGCAAATGTGCTTAAAAAACTGGAATAAATCAATAAAAATGGTTTTGTTGCAAGGTAGTCCCTGTAGTGGGATAGCTGTGTAGCTAGCAGCAGAGGGCACTTTTGTTTTGCATGCCCTGATTTTATGTACCTTTATCCCTGCTTGAGAGGTCATTTCCTTGTGTCCCTTTTGTTTTTTTGAGCAGATTCTACAGTCTTGTGTGTCATTCTGTGGCTGTTGTTTTTTTTAAGAGACTCAGTAGTGGTGAGACTGTTATTGGTGGCATGGCCGGAAGAAAGCATTTTGAGCAAAATTATAGCTATTACGTGTCCTGTTATGTCAGGCGGGAAGTGCGAGTGAGAAGTCTTTGGGAGGACAGATGGAGATGACAACAGGCAGCATTTACTGGCAAGAACAACAGATGTAAGCTTTTTAAAATATGCAAAGCATTCCAGAAAGTTTGCTTGAGTCAGGTAGTCAGATCATTTTACTGGCTCGGTTTGTGTGTGAATAGCGTGACGGTGTGGGGGAGTGAGAAGGAAGGTGGGGCTCCAATCAAGTAAGTTCAGTAATTCAGTGTGTGCCAGGATATAATGGTTGGGAGTTTTAAAAAAAAAGTGTTCCATGGACTACAATGCTTAAGAAACTGTCTTGGGATGAGAGTGTTACATTGTGTGTTTGGGGGACAGTAACACTCACTAAGCGTGTAAAAAATGCCGGCGATTTTGAATTTTCCAGGGATCTTTTGCCCAATGAATAAGCAGAGTAGGCAAAGGGATATGTTAGGTGGTGATGGGGTAAGGTTAGTGGCACCTTTTATTTGCTGGGCATCTGTTGAAAGTTAATGTACCCACCTGGCAGGGGTACTATCCTATCAGAGCCCAGCAAATAAAAAGCCCATTTTCTAAACACCATGAGAAACCATGGCTAATTGATGGTTGCAGTTTTGAGATGGTGAAGGAGTTTAGATATTTAAGAGTATTGATTGATAAGAACTTGTCCTGGTTGAGCCACTTGGCAGATGGTAAATATAATGCCTCTAAATCACTGGGGGCTATTTGTCACTTCGCTGCCAAATTTGTTAACAATTCTTTTGTCTCCCTAAAAAAAAAAAAAAATTTGAAGCTAAATTAATGGACCATTTGTTATATGGCAGTGAAGTATGGGGTCTCTATTTGAATAAAGCCAATCTTGAAAGTATATAGAATCATTTTTATGTTTGCTTGCATGCACGTGCAAGAAACATAGTGCCATCATCTGAGTTTTCGGAGGTGTGGCAGCCCTCTTCCAATTCAGTCAGCGTGTTTGCAGGCGCAGCAGCAGTTTTCCAGTGCCTGCTGGAGCTGTCTATGACAGCAGTCCAAAATGCAGTGGCGTACAGCTGAAAGGGGGAGCTACGCTTCAGTGAGCAGCGATAAGATATCGCCTGCTCATTTGCGCTCCCCCTACGCACACACACGCACCCATAATGCGTGCTCAGCCCCCCCACACTGTATAGCAGATGGGGGTGCCCAATCCCCCCTCGACTGTGCTGCGCCCCCCAATCAGAGTTCTACATGCCACTCTGGGTGCCCACCCCAGCGTGTACATTATTGCATAGGTGACGGGGTGGTTAGTCCCCGTCGGCTCCATTGTCCCCTCCAGAGTACAGGGTTATGCTGGGAGCCCACCCTAGCGGCGGCAACAGATGCTGTCACCAATGGGGGTGCCCAATCCCCCATCAATTCCACACACACCCAAACAGCCGTCCTTGTGCCACGCTGGAAGCCCACCCCAGCATGGCAAACATCCAGCGTCATCTCCTCCTTTGTTTTAAAAACAAACAAACCCTGAAACAAAAAAAATGGTCCCTCACTGTCTCTGCCCCACCCGCACCACCCACTGCGCACCCTGCCTCCTCACACCCCACCCCATACTTACCTCCGACTACAGCGCGACGATCTTCGGTGGACCAGGAACACGTCTGCACTCATCAAAGCTGATCGTGAACTGAGGAAATGCCAGTAAGCTGTATAATGGGATAGATAGGGTTTTTTCAACCTTGCTGCATATCTCAGGCATTTTTTGGAATTTTTGCACCAAATTTTCAACATGGGGTTTTTGGGACCCCTTCTCATGAATGTTCTCACTGTCAAGGTGTTAATCGGGCCTGAAAGGTGATTTTGCAGTCACTGCATGAAATCACCTTTAAGGACCAAGTAACAAAATGACACTGCCACTGTTCATAAGGTGGGCTCTTGAAAAGCTTATGTTGAAAATTTGGTGGAAAAATTCTTAAAAATGACTGTTTTACGAGCATGCGTTGCGCAGTTCCTATGCATACTCGTAAGTTCACCAGTTTTTTAATATTTTCACTCCAGGTTTTCTACATTGCCATTTTACCACACCTCCTTATGAGCAGTACAGCTGTCATTTTTCACATCTTGCCCAAAACGTGTTTCCGCCCATGTAGCGTACAGTGGTGCAGTTGGTGTGTGAAATCAATGTATGGGACACATTAAGAAAATCACAGTGACACTGTTAATGAGCAGAGGTCTTAAAATGGCTATATTGAAAATTTGGTGAAAAAATTCATAAAAATGACTGTTTTACAAGCGTGCGTTTCGCAGTTCCTACGCACACTCGTAAGTTTGTGAATTTTCAATATTTTCAATCCAGATTTTCAACACTGCCATTTTATTATGAGCAGTGCAGCTGTCATTTTTCACATCTTGCCCAAAATGTGTTTCCGCCCATGTAGCGCACAATGGCGCAGTCGGTGTGCAAAATCAATGTATGGGACATATTAAGAATATCACAGTGACACTGTTCATGAGCAGAGATCTTAAAATGGCTAATGTTGAAAATTTGGTGAAAAAATTCCTAAAAATGACTGTTTTACGAGCGTGCGTTGCGCAGTTACTACGCACACTGGTAAGTTTGCGAATTTTCAATATTTTCACTCCAGATTTTCAACATTGCCATTTTATTACACTTCCTTATGAACAATACAGCTGACATTTTTCACATGTCAACCAAAATGTGTTTCCGCACATGTAGTGCACACTGGTGCAGTTGGTGTGTGAAAGCAATGTTTGGGACAGATTAAGAAAATCACAGTGACACTGTTCATGAGCAGAGGTCTTAAAATGGCTGTGTTAAAAATTTGGTGACAAAAGTCCATAAAATTACTGTGTTATGAGTGAGCTTTGCGCAGTTTCCACGCACTCTCATAAGTTCATGACTTTTTAATATTTTCAGTCCAGATTTTCACCAGTGGCATTTCTCCACACTTCCTTATGAACAGTACAGCTGTCATTTTCACAACATGGCGCAAAATGTGTTTTCACACTTTCAGCGCAGAGATGCGTGGTCGCTGTGGGAAATCATTGTTCAGGACAGATAAAGAAAATCACAGTGACACTGTTCATGATTGGAGGTCCCAAAATGCCTGTGTTGACAAGCTGCTGTAAAAAATCCCCAAACTAATTACATTACGGGTATGCGTTGCACAGTTTCTATGCACACTCATGACTTCACCAGTTTTTTAAATATTTTTACGCAGATTTGCAACATTGCCATTCTTTACACCTCCCCATGAACAGTACAGCTGTTATTTTTCACATTCTGTTCGGAGTGTGTTTTTGCACCTGTGGTGCTAAATGCCGTAGTCGCTGTGCATAAGCAGCTTTCGGCTAACAAACTGATATTGGCACTGTTCATGAGGTGGGGGTCCCAAAAAAAACATGTTGAAAATTTGGAGTGAAAATACCAACGAATGCCTGAGGCGTTAGGGTTTCCAACCATAACGACCCACCCTGTAGAGAATGACAGGCATCAGGGGTGTGACTTGGGATTCTTGCCTATAATGCTCATACCATTCCACACCCTGCAGCCAATGAGAGGCATCAAGGTATTCCTTTGACTCTTCGGCCCCAAAGTTCACCCCATTCTTCTATACCACACCCATCTCACCATATTTCCTTATGGAATGGGGTGCGCATAAGGTGCCAAAGACTCCAAGGCACACCGTGACACTTGTCAGTGTCTGCAGGGTAGGGTGTAGTCAAATGGCGTGGCCGTTATGCCTGACGACCCAAAGGCACATCCCAATGCCTGTCACTCTCTGCAGGGTGGTGGTGGGGTTGGCTTTAGTTCAATACTTCACTGCCATTCCTATTACGCAGCTCTGTAGCTTCTACTCTACCAATGCCAATGCCAGCAAGCAAACATTTGGCATTGACAAATGCTTGTTTAAGATCTACCTTAAACCTTCCTTGTGATTGCCTCTCATGCTTCTTAAGATTGGAGGCTAGGATGATTCGGTTAAAAACAGAAATATTGATAAGAGCTGTTAAGTATTGAGGAATGCTGATGAAGTTAAATAATAACAGCCTCCTCCGGCTATGTTGGGCTGAAAAGTCAAATAAATTGGGGACGAGTGGGCATTATATGTCGTGGTTCTCTAAGCTGAATGTAGCCCTAAGACAATTTGGGTGTGCTAATCTTGGGAGTACCTATGTGTTGGCAAATACAAATGGTTTTGTGAAAGAAGTTGTTCAGAGGTTGAAGGATGTAGCCATCCAGCAGGACTTTGCAAATATACATGATCTGGATCAAAATGGTCTTTATTCATCTATAAAGATCAGTTGGGGCTTAGAACCATTACTGTCACTGTGTGAAAATGGTGTACATAGGAGTATCTTATGTAGACTAAGATTGGCTTGCCTAGGTAATTCCTATCACAATCTGAACAACTGGTTTTGCAAAAAAATTAGAAGCAGCTGCGAATGCACTGATAAACAAGAGGACGGCATCTTGCACATATTGTTTGAATGTAAAAATTGGACACAAGATCAAGAAAAATATATTATTTCCCTGTTGCCTTTGCATCCTCCTCTGCAAGGTGTAGAATATAAAAAATATGGTTTAAAATTAGATTCAGTGAAATTGATTATGGTACTCCAAAATTCTGTTTATGCTAGGATTGTGTTGTTGAAATTCTCTCTACGAAGGGTGTTGTATAATATTTGTTTTTTTTATTATTTCTGTCATTTGGTGGTTGTTAAACAACATTTTTTTTGTTTTTCCTTTTTTTCTTTTTATAGTGTATGTATTGATATAGGCTATGTTAGTGTTTATTTATGATAGTATACTATAATTAAATGTAATAAACTTGTGGTTTTATACATTTTAAACAATAAATAACTTGAACATGAGGTCATCAAAAAAGCCAGTAGAATTCAGTACTACATTCACAAACATATAAAGAGTAGAAATAGGGAGGTCTTGCTCCCCCTCTATACCTCATTGGTGCACCCCATGTGGAGTATTGTGCCTAGTTCTGGGCACCCGGGGCAAAGGTGATATCAAATCCTTGGAGAGGGTTCAGAGGAGGGCAACGCATAGAATAAAGGAAGTCCAGGGTCAAGATTATGATCATCGGCTACAAAATCTAGGAATGTATTCACTGTAACTTCATAGACTGTGGGGCAATATGTGCCTGATTTTTAGGGCCCTTACTGATGTACAAATGTAGGAACAGCTTGGCTTGGCACTGAGAGAACAGATATATAGTACTAGAGCCCACCCATTACAGCTAAGTGGGGAGAGATTCAACACACATAGGAGAAAGCAGTGGTTTACTATGAGGGTAACTAAGATGTGGAAAGGGCTCCCAATCGAGGTAGTGGCTATTAAAATAATGAATGAATTCAAAAATAAGCTTGACTCTTACGTAATTGGTAAGAACATCCTAGGGTATTCCTAAAAAAATCGACAAGCTAAATGGACTTCAGTCTTTAAAAGTTCTGTATCAACCTATGAAACCTACGAAAATGTCTTGTCCCCTTTTGTTACTGCTTTGGCTATTCTCTCTTCAGTTTGCACCTTCGCATTCCTTCCTGTTCATCCTGCCTCCTTTTGTCTCCCCGATACGCCTCCCTATCCTAATCTCTCTGCATCTCCTTGTACCTTCTCATTGCTACCCTTTGTGTTTTTAGCGTTTTTGCCACTCTTTTGAGAACCATAACAATTTCTTTTTCCTCTTGTTTTTGCTCACTTGCCTGATGCACATGGTTGTTGCCTTAATTATGACCATTTTTAGTTCCCCTCATTGTTCCTCCACCTTACCCAGGTCATCCCCTCCTGGCAGGTCATCTCTGAGGCCTTCATCCATCTTTTTAAAATCTGGCTTCCTGAAGTCCAGGACCCTCTCCTTGTGTGGTTAGATTCTGCAGCCATCCTTATACTGAACCACGCAATACAGTAATCGCTGTTCCCCAGGTGATACTCCACCTTGACATCTGCAACATTATCCCTGTTGGTGAGCACCCGGTCCAGTATTGCCTCATTATGAGTGGGTTCACTGACTAGTTGCCTGAGGAATGCCCCCTACAGGGAGTCAAAGACTTCCATGTTTCTCGCTGAACCCACAACTGTGAGGCTCCAGTCCACATCCGGCAAATGGAAGTCCCCCACCACCAGCACCTCTCCCTTTTCTGCCATCTTGCCAGTAGCCTGCATCAGCACCCCATCCATCTCCTCTCCCTATGGTGGAGGTCTGTAGATCACACCAGTGTGAACAGAGGCTCCATCCCCCACCTCTGGGGTGACCAGTTATACCTCTGCCCTCCCCCCATATTCCCTGTATCTCTATTGTTTTTATGCTGTCCCTCACATAAAGTACTATCTTGCAATCAAATTGTGACAGCACAAACACAACAACAAAGGCACCTAAAACATAGTGCAGAATGTCAGCAGTTTCATAGTAAATGCCATTGTGTATATACAGAATGAACCAGTTCTTAGCTCTCATGCCCCCTTCCACAAGAAAATAAAAACATTTCTCAAGGGACTACTGATTGCAAAAATTCTGGAAATAAAAAAATATGTATATTTAATAAAAAATATATATTTTTGGAGCAAAAACATGAGTCAGTGACCAACCAGAAGCACATCTCTAAGCTAGAGGGTCTCTAATGCTATTGAGGGTCTCTACTGCTACTGTTAGCAATAATTATGACACCCTTGCATAAAAACTGGCCCTGGTGTATCAGTCTGTGTGTAAACACTACCAGTCCACTTAGTGCACTGACACTTTGCCCTGCTCCAGCAACACATCCCTCTCACCCACAAGCAGACTCAGTTCAGCTTTCTTCTACCCTCACCTATTTGCCATTTATCTCAGCAATCCCAGGAAGCTCACATTAAGCCCAGCCTCAGCACCCCACAGCCAATGCTATCCCCCAGCTCCCTAATTAAAAATGCCCCAGTTTGTACCAACTGTTTTTTCTACTCTTGAGTGCTTTGCTACTTTTTGGCTACTGGGTCCTGCTGCTGGAAGGTCCTTGGGTCCTGGGGCCTGGTCCTGCTGCTGCCAACACTCTGGTCCTGCTTGTGATCCTTGTGTCTTGGCCCTGTTGCTGATCCTTTGGTCTTATCACCACCAATTACCCAGTCATGGCATCGCTGATTCTTTGGTCCCACTGCTGCTAATCCTTTGGTCCTGCAACAAATCTTCTGGGTCTGTTGCCAAGCTGTGTTCTGGTCCTACCAATGCCTGTTCCATGGTCCTGCCACTGATCTCAGTCCTAATCTTGCTGCTGTTGATCCTCTGGTCCTCCTGAAACTGATCCGATGGTCCTGTTGTCACGGAAGGGTCCCGATGCTGATGATTTCCGGTATCCTGCTGCTGTCCTGGCAACACTGTTGCTCTGGCTGGTAGTAATGATTAGAAAAGGGTGAAGTGCCAGAACTTTTCTTTGTGGAATTCTTCAAGAAGCTGTGACCTTCACAAAGTGCATCAGCACTACATGTAGTGCAGTGGGTCACTTCATGCTATCTGTAGTGGTGAAGTCAATTTGTCTGATGAAGTTAATATTCTAGAAATCCTTCCCTCTACACTCAGGCACCGTATCCCACTCTGCTGCCCCTACCTAGCCACCAGTCATGTTATAAAAGTACCCTCAGCCCTCCACCCATTAAGCACTCCATCCGACCCTCCTCCTCTAGCTAATGTAAAAGTATCTGTAAACTGCTGTAAAACATCCATCCCTTCTCCTCTCCCTGCAACGATACACAGATACCCCCCTTTTCCCTTAGCCCTCCAGCATCCCATTCCATCCTCCACTAACAATACCCCTGTCATAGGTCTTCAGTACAGCCCTCCTCTCCCCACCTTGGCCAGCCACCATCTAAATGAATGAGAGCATGCCGCATGTATTATGAAAGTGATGATCAGCTGTTAATTATTCATGCAGTGCTCTCCCATTCAGTTTGGGCCTGACTGAAGTGAAGAGTGGAGTGTTTTGCCAGTTGCCATTAATTAGGACATTTATAGTGAGTGTCGTGGGGAAGGAGAGTGGGATGGGTGGTAGAGGGATGAGAAAAAGATAGAGTATTTGTACGTTGGGGAGGGGAGGAGAGGGGAGCAGGGTGGATGACAGCTGCCAGAGTGGGGTAAGGAAATCAAAAATTCAGTACATTTCTATTTATACTTAATGCAGCAGTTGACATTTACATTTACATTGGCTGGAGGGTGATAAGTGGACTGGGAATGGAGGGTACTTTGGGCATGATTTGCTGATTGCACACCAGACACCAGGGACTTTCTGGCATGGAAGTAGGGAAAGGGAGGTCCTGCTGTACCCCAGAAATATTTCAGCATGGGGAACACGGCAACAGTAGAGCATGTTAATAATGAAAACCCTCATTTTGGACGTGTTTATGAGATTCACTATAAAATGACTTTGCGTTCATCTCCTCCAGTGCTCCAATGTCTGTGTAACCCCCCTCCTGAATGTCTTAGCAACACAGCATTTGTATTTGGGGCAGCAGGTAGCTGGGCATGTACCGGATCGGTCATCTGTCAATCTGAAAAGACAGGTCTGTAGCCAGCTCATTATACGGCGGGGGGGTTGACTATTAATGATGCCGTGATGCCGATGTGCTGTGTGGGTTACTGATAGTGAACTCCAAGCTGGGTGGAGGGGATGGGCCAGGCAGACTAATGGATTGATTGTGTTTGTGAAGGAAAAAAAGCCCAACAGGATTAATGAGCGGCAATGAGACAGGCAGACACACTAGAAAGTAGGCAGCAGTAGGGGTCGCTGAAACTTCTTAGGTGACCCCCTAAATGATGCCCCTGTTCTTCAGTCTTTCAAGGCAGTTTCCAAGGTAGAAGTCTGTTATTTGGATGGAAACACACAGCATGAGAATGGTTGGAGGAGGGTGCTGAAACAGACACACAACATTTACAACTAGCTTCATGCAAATGAAAGGACCGAGGCACTTTCTCATAGGAGCGCTTCAGTCCTTTCAACTACACAAAGTTCCCATCCATCAGACAGAGACCAGGCAGTGTCATACTCTGCTTACCTGGTCATCGGTCTATCATTGACGAGCCCAACGCAGCTTGAGCTGCATTGACCATGACACTGACATACCTTTCAAATGCTGTTCACTCTAACAAAATGTTTCTTGCGCACGCACAAGCAAACATAAAAATATTTTTTTCAAGTTTTTGTATACCGCCTTCTCTCCCTCTCTGTTTCCGTGCAAGAAGGTTAGCTGCTACTCCCTAAAGCTGTGGTGTGTCTGGTTCAAACTTTGCAGATCCTCCAGCCTCTGCCAACTGGTATCACTGCCCGCTACTAAGCACAGCTGTCACCACCAGTGCCTACGTGGGAAGGATGCTAAGGAATGTTGGATGTCCCTTTTCTATTTGCTCAGCCTGTCCAGCTGCTTACTCTCCCACACCTAGGTGATGGATCCTTTTCTTTCCTTTCCTTTCTCTTCACTCTCTGGAATGGCAAGAGGATGATGGCAGTACTCTTGGTCTTCTCCAGATTTTCTGCTATCTTTGTGGATTTTGTTTTTGATCCTGGGTCCTTGTCCTCTGCGAGCACAAGACCCCTTCCCTAATTGGCTTCAGGCATTCTGTCCTCAGAGATTCTTCTGGATGTCTCTCTTTAGACCAGCTAGAGCTATATGTCAGGGTTGCTGCCCTTCCTCCATCTTCCTGTACAGGTGGTTTGTAGGCTCTGGGTCTTACTTCCACTACTCCTGTGCCACTTAGGCCCATCCTTTAGCTCGTCTAATTGGTGGTTGGGTTTTATTATTTTTATAGTTTTATATCCTGTATAATTTTCCTATCCCTTTGGACTAAAAGTCTATAGCCTTTTCTCTCTTTTTTTCTCCCGTGAGTTTCCTTGCTGGCTAACAGAACTGAGGAAGGTAGGGTCCGGGGTTGGTTACTGGCTAACCTATGAGTGCAACACCACTACGTTTTTATTTATTAATTTAGTTTTTGTTGACTGGGTAAGTGCACTAGACAAATTCTGCCTATTTTCAGGCACTACCCAGGGGGAGGGGGATACAGGTGAATGCCAACTGACCTTGAACCAGATTAAGCTTTTGATGGTATTTTCAGTGAGTGAATGTTGCCTCGGAGTAGCACTGGCACTAACGCAAATGCCCTAGGCTGCAAAAGATGTTGCTCCTGCTGGGTCCTGGTGCCTCTGGCTTAGACCCATAGCTATGGATAAATTGTGACAATATTCTGGAATATCAACAATTATGGTGAGTGTGTATTTTTTTTTTTATTGGCTGGTGTGACACCATGTGGGGGTGCAAAAACACCATGCTAAATAGTCAACTTTTATTCCCTTCCTCCCTGCAAAAACTTGGCTCCCATTGGGTCTTTGTGCACAGACACAATAAATAGTGATCAATTGTGAAAATATTCTGACAGATCAACAATTATGATAAATTATGTAATTTCAATTTTTTTTCTTTGGTATGTGCTAATATAGTTGCAGGTGTTCTGCTGTTGTCAGCTGGCATGCTTTCAGTAGCCATGCTGTAGTCCTTATATCCAGCAGACCTAGAGGCAACTTGGGAGAGTGGTACATTTGCTACTCCTACAGGGATCTTAGTACTTCTACTATGTCCTATGTACCAGTGACCTATTATTGCTGCCCCTTCCAGTGGGGTGGCAGCTTAGCTCTTTTAACACAAAAAAAAAAACAGTTACATTTACTGAAGGTGTGATAATTGTTTAGTTACACTGTTTACTTGTACTTCTTTTGGTCCAGCACTTTTCTGTGCCCACCTTGTTTATATGCCCTCCCCCCAGCTATTCCTTCATATGCTAGCCAGAGCCTACATGCATACAGGGCTCCTGTGTTATCGCCACTATCCATTACCAGGCTGACTTTACTTGCCGGATAGTGGGTAACTTTTTAAGGCTCCAGCTCACTAACCCAGACTACCTTTTTTATCTGTGCCAGCTTAGGTATGTTCCCCCTCCTTATTTCTCTCTGTGAGAGTTGATACTCAGGTTTTGTTCGGTTGTTTATTTATTTATTTTTCCTATATCCCTTTCTCTGTCCCTTTAACTTAGTTCTTCACAAACCCCAGCTTGTTTTTTCCCACTTTTTGCTTCTCTTCTGGCCCACAGAACTGAGTTAGTGAGGGAATCTGTATGGTTACTGGCACGTGTATGGCACTATGTGGGGGCACACAGGTGCCATAGCCAGTAGCTGTCTTCACCCGCTGACCAAAGATTTGCTCTCGTAGAGTTTAAGTGACTCCTGCCCAGACCTGTTAATGGTATTCAGCAGAGAAGATATTCAGGAACATTGCACGTTACAGTAAATACATAACTTTTCTTTTTTGAGTCTGTGCTCTGTTTTTTTATATGGCCTGTTCCCTTCTTTGCATTGCCATGCTCGTTGTTGTACAGTTGGTTGTTGGCTGTGTGCTCAGGTCCTTCTTCTGTGGCCCATTGCTTTCTGTTTGATAGCAGTCACCTGGCTTTCCCTCATTGTTGTATATGCCACTGCTTTGGCTACTGTGCTCTGTATTACCCAGAGCCTGTTGCTTTTTGCCCCATTTGTCAAGCTCCAGTCATCTCGTTGATGTCTTGGTTGGTAATAGATTCTGCCTTTGCCCTTCTATCACCATTTTTGTCAGTTTTTCACCTGCTTTATTATATAACGGCCGTGTTCTTCAACACCAGATCCCATCTCTGCCCTGGTGGAATTTTGGTGAGCAGTTTCACCTCTGGGTCTTTCCTTTGGAACAGGGGGTTTGACTTCTGTCCATTTTTTTCCTGGCCTTTGGACCTGGTTGAGCCACCAGACCAGGCCTGGAGGATTGGGTCAGGATGTGCATGGTGCCCTCTTTGTGCCAACGCCATCATATCAACTCCTCATGCTCCCTCCCTTTTTTCATGTACGGGCCGGCATGGGTACCCCTTTTGTCTTTCACTTGCTGCCATTTACGGTGCTGTGGGTGCTACCCAGCGCCGCTGGCAGCGCACAGCACCTATACTGTTTGCGGCACCATTGGGGCTGCATGGCACCTTTGGTGGTGCCGGGGTTCCGCATGGCACTGATATTGTTGGGGGTGCCATTGGTGCTGCATGGCACTGGTGGCCCGATACTGTTGGTGACACCATCAGTGTTGCAGAGCACTGTGGCGGTGCTGCTCTGTGCCATAGTGGTGTCAGGGTGCCGTGCAGCACTGTGGGCATCCATGGGTGCCACAGAGTAAAACAGGCACCCATGGGAGCCATGGGCACCTGTGGGTGGCATCTACACTGCTCAGTGCCATGGGCACCCATGGGTGCTATGGGCATCCATGAATGCTATGGGCTCCCATGGTGCTGCAAGTTGTATTCATGTTGCTCAGTGCTATGGGCACCCATGGGTGCCATGAATGGTGCTGTGGGCACCCATGGGCATTGGGTGCTGTGGGAACCCATGGGCATTGAACACCATAGGCATCCATGGGTGCCAGGCACTGTGGGCACCCAAGGGATGCCATGGGCACCCACAGGTGCTATGGGTGCCGATGGGTGGTATGGGACCTATAGGTTCTGGGTGCCATGGTACCCGTGGGTGCTGGGTGCCACATGTGGCATCTTTGCTGATCAGTGCTATGGGCACCCATGGCTGCCACGGCTGATGTCCTCACTGCTCAGTGCCATGGGTGCCGTGGGTTCCACCATGGGCACCCAGGTGCTATGGGCGGCCTCTACACTGCTCGGTGCCCTGGGCACCCATGGGCACCACAGGTAACACAGACACCCATGGGTGCCATGGGCAGCATCTGTGCTGGTTGATGTTATTGGGCACCCATGGAAGTTTCAAAGTTACTAACACTGCCTCGGTGCTGTCCTCCTGACTGCAGGTGATGCCAATGCCGTGAGTGGTACCAGCTGGTGCTCTGAGAACAAGTGGCAGAGTTGGGTTCTTGCAGATTTCTTTTCTGCTGAGAATTTTGTCTACGTTTTCTGGTGTGTGGAGATCCTCAGGTGATCCCTAGAAATTCCTATGGTGTTTCCCGTTGGTGGAACTCTGTTCTGCCAGCAGAATTCAGCATTCTGTGCAGCACTAGTGCCGACCCCATGAAGTGATGTCTAGCTCCTCGACACCAGTTCCTGGTGCCAAAATCTCTTCTGATTCTATCTAGGTCTCCTTTGGAAGTTCTTCTGGGTATGGGGTCTATCTTAACATCTCAGGACTCTTCTGTGGACCAAAGTCTTCTGTGTCTGGACTTTTTTTAGTTGGTACAAACCCACGTTGTGGAACGCAGGTAGAGGGCAGACACCTTTGTTAGGCTCTAACAGCTGGTGGTCTAGGTCCGAAAGCACCTGATATCATCCTTCTGTATCCTGCCTAGGTTCTGCCTCAGCTGTCTGAGGTGTCTCCTCTCCACTACGTTGGAGGGCACCTGACTTCTTCTACTTCTAGGGAAGTCCAATTCAGTGAAGGTATGGGTCATCAGTTTTTTTCCGAGGGAGATCTCTCCCTTAATTCAGACATGTTCCCTAGACCTAGGCAGCAGCCCAGTCTGTTTTTTTTTTCCTTAGGCTCTCTTTTCTTGATTAGAACCTCAGAGCAATAGAAGTGACTCCATGGCGAGTTGGAACACAGATTCCTACTTCTTTGCTTGCTCCAAGTCAATAGATGACATGCTCCCTTCTTGACCATAGGTCCTTGTTTGGAGATGAGTTCTCAGTATTCATACATTCGTTTCCTGCACACTGGTTCTGTGCCAGTTGCTCATGAAGTTACCACTTCGAGTAGCTGACGAAAATGTGATGTTTGTTTTTCATCAGCAAGCAAACTAGAGCTTTTTTCCTACTCCCTTTCAGGAAGGCTGGAGTAAGTGGTACCTCACCACATTAAGTAACTTCTGTCATTTTTCGGTCAACGAATGGGTCAGCCCAAACTTGGTAATTTCTGTGTCCCCTCTCAATGCAGATCTGCCCCTATTTGCCTTAGAAATCTAGACTTTGTTTTTTTCCTATCAGAATGTTTTTTTGCAGTGGACAGGATCTTCCTGGAGCCAAGTCTACACCACTCATTCACACTAGTGAAATAATTTTCAGAAGGGTCAGTGCCGAGACAGGACCACGCATCCGCGGCCCTATGAGATTAGCTTGCGCCTGTGTAGGCTATCTCGGCGTCGCCCCTCCAACCGCCTCAGTTCCTTTTCTCCCTCCATCGAGTGTGCTTGGATGTCGACGTCGCTCGTCTGCTGGAATCAAAGTTTTCTTCTATATAACAGCAGCTTTTAGCCGTTTAGTGTTAGTTTTATTTAGCATTTTTACTAGTATTTGATTATGAAGCAGAAGAAAAAGAAATTCTCACCTGCCATCAACGGAGTCATCCTTAGATGATAGCAGTGATGGTAGGAAGACTTTGTTTGAAAGTTGTTATGGCATAGGGGCTGTGTCCAGTCCGCCACCCTTTGCTAAAGGGGGGGTCCGACTCCAGACAGTCCTGTGCTCGGGGGAGTCCACTGAAGCATGAATCTGGCAGTTCCGGGGATCTGACTCCACTTAACCTCGAGCTCCTCTGCCTCATTGGGGGAAGAAGAATCTGTGCCGCTCGAGGTTACCCTCTGGTATGTCTGCATGGGGATTGTTAGTCGGTTGGGGCAATAGGCCTGAACTGACTTTGATGGGTTCCCCTTGGTCCTGCTCCTAACGGCCACATTCTTTGACTCCGGACTCCATCTCTGTCCTCAATGGAGTTCTGGTGATCAGTTTCACCACTGGGCCGCTCCTGTGGAGCAGGGGGTTCGACTTCTGTCCAGTTTTCCTGGCCAATGTTCCCAATGTTGGACCTCTGGGCCTCAGAGCTGCTGGACTGGGGCTGGGTCAATTGGGTCAGGATGTGCGCAGTACCCTCCTGGTGCCTTTGCCATCGCTTCGACCCGTTGTGTCTACCCCCTCCTTCTTTCCTGCAGGGGCCGGCATGGGCACCTGTTTTTCCTTTCTCATCAGGATTTTCTCTGTTGGCATTCCCCATGGTGCTGTTGGTCCTGGCGCAACAACAAATGCCATGGGTGATGCCACAGGCGTCAGTGCCGTGGGCAGCACCGCTGGTATTGGTGTTGGCACCATGGGTCAGCACTGTGGGCTGCCTTACGGTGCCGTGGGTGCTATTGTTGGTGCCGTTGGTTCCCAGTGCTGCTGGCAGTGCCACGGGTGTTGGCGCCATGCACCCACTGGTGCCGTGGGCAGTGCCGAGCACCCATGGGTGGTACTGCAGGTGGCACCATCGGCACCCATGGGTGGTGTTGCAGGCACCCGCGGGTGATTCCACGGGAACCCATGGGTGCCATGGTTCTCGTGAGTGCTAGGAGTGCCATGGGTGCATGCCATTGGTGCCATGGGTGCTGTCACAGGTGCCTTCAGGTGCCTTGGGTGCCAGGGGTGCCTGCAGGTACCACTGTGGGTGCCCTTGGGTGTCACCACGGATGGCATAGGCACTGCTTGGTGCCATCCTGTGCCACGAATAATGCTGGTGCCACAGGGGGTGCCAGTTGGTACTGTCTGGCAGAACTAGGGACAGACTTTTCCTTCTGTAGACTTCTACTTCCGCAGATCTTGTGGCGAGTTGTTTTCTGCAGAATGAAGTCCTGTTCTGCGGATTATTTTTCCATAGATCCTAGTGAGTGGCAGTCTGTTTGAGATCTTGTGACATCCGGTGGTTTTCTGCTAATGGAACTCTTCTGTGCTTTTCTGCCAGCAGAATCCCTCATTCTGCTAAGCACTTTCTCGGCTCCTTACATGGTGCCGAGCTCCTCGACACCCTTCCTGGTGGCAGAGTCTCTAGCAGCTCTGACCTAGATCTCCCTTTAGGGGTCTGTAGTAGAAGTGCATCTGGGGTTCCAGTACTAGCTGTCTGAGACATGCCCCCTGTAGGGCATTGAGAATGACCCTGCTCTTGGATGTGACTGCAGCAGAGGTGCTCCAGTTCACCTCTGGCATATTCAGGTCCCCACATCAACAACGTATCCCCTTTTTCCACCATTCTAAGGGTGCCTTCTATGATCTTCTATCAAAGTTAGTGTGGTTGCTTCTGAGATTGAAATGCAGAACATTAGTTGGTCTTAAAATGTACCTGTCACAGCTTACTTAAAAGGATATAATATTTTCCCTTGGCGAGTTGTCTAAAAGAAACTTTGAGCAGAGAAAACAGAGAGCCTAAACTTTACATTATTCCAGTTGTCTGCATATTCTCAGACTTGTGCCAAGTAACTGCAACACTTCGACAAGGACTCCCACACCTACATTCACTAATGTTAAATACATCTGAAACAAAGAAAGTGCAAATACCTGACCTGAGTGGCACAGTAGAATAAAGGGTACTAGGAGGTCAGACAGATTTACTGGGTTTTGTGACCATGTAGGCTGACTGATACCAAAAGTCCCAACTCCCATTACAGATTTAGCAGAACAGAATAAAAAGAATATGGGATAGTGACAGCAAACCTGTCCACAGAACACTGAGCACAGAATTCTAGAACTAGTCACTGTCTCATGTTCCAAAAGCAGAAACTATTTTTAAATGAAGATATGGTGTGGGCAGTTTGTTCAGTCTTAAGCTTAAAACCAACATTACACAGAATCCCAACCATATGGTGGCTATAAATTACTGGTAATTCTCAGAATGGCCTCTAACAAACAACTACAGGAAGTGGCAGTGATGGGAGAGTGTGTATACAAAACTGAAATTCCTGACTACTCCCTAGCTAAGTAAATAACTTAACCAGAGAATGCACCACCATCAAGTAGAAATGAATGTACTGAAAGGGTGATACCTCTTACTAAGCAAGGAGCCATGGCTTGAGAAAATAAGACATTTACACAAAGCAGGGGAGCATCAGAAATTTACGTTTTGCATAAACTCCCTGATCACTGCCATCCCCTGTACTGTAGCTGCTTGAGATCATAATGAGTATCACTCTAATTTTTAACCACCACACAGTGGGGATTCTGTGTAACATTAACATAAGTTATAAGCATCAGACCGAACACAGATTGGTAAAACACAGATTGTTAGCTGGCCGGGTGGTGCTAAGGGTTAAGGTGCTGGACGCCACACTTCACGCCACGCCAGTGACCCACGTTCAGGAATGAGCACGGGTTACTGGGGGTTGGCAAGGAAGAGAAGGATTGGAGCATCCGGAGGACAGATCTGTTTCTCTGGGGAAGGGGGTTTTGGCAGTCGGTGCATGTCTGGCCCCTAGTGGTGACTGGGGGCTGGTGCACCAATGCCGCAAGATGGGGGGGGGGTTAGGAGCAGCGCAGATGCTTAATGGCGACATGCATGGAGCATGTGCAGTGCTGTCAAAGGTGTCATTGCATACGCCACCCCAGAAGCAAGGAACACCAGGAAAATTGCCCACAAAGGATGAAGTGGGAGCTTGCAGGCTTCACACCTGGTCAGCCACAGCCCAGGAACACTTGATCCTGTCTCGGAGGGGAGGGGAGGGGAGGGCCCCCCCTCCAATCCCACCAGAGGGGGTAAGCCCTGGGGCCACTACTGTGCTGGCTTGTGGATGCCGGAGTGATGAGGTTGGGGCTCCCCCAGGTTGAGAGGGCTGTGGGGACAGGAGTACAAATAATCACTAAAAAAAAAAAATTGTTAAAAACTGCACACAGATTGTTAAAAACTGTACACACAGTATCATCAATTTACAATTCTCCCCCCAAAATTCTGCTTTTGGAACATGACACAGGGATTAGCTCTAGGATACTGTGCTCAGTGTTGATCCATGGACAGGTGTGCTGTGACTGTCACATATTCTTTCTATTCTGTTACTGATGACTACTTAATTCTTGGTTGACTGCAAATGGCTATGTGTTATACAATTACTACCGCACATGAAATGCTGTTTCAGAACCAAGCACAGACTAATGTCATTTGTCAAATTTATTTCTATTGCAAGTGTTTATGCATTGGAATTGCTGACACTATATGCCGTTTTTTTGACTCTCTGAATGGTTTCAAATCCTCCTTCAATAGCATTTGAAGATCATATTATGTTCTCTGAGCATTTTTTCACTGTCTGTTCTGTACTTTTAATATGTTACCAGTTTCAACATTTTCTCAGTGGCAGTATTTGTAACATTTAAGAAAGCAACTCTCACACAGAATAAAATTTAATTTCCGAACTATTTCCTAAACTTGATACTTAGGTGAAAAAATGGCAAGCTCTAAAAGTCAGGCACATTTCTGGAATCCTCTGAGACACACACACACACACACACACACAAACACACAAAAGCATCAATTCAAAACTTAAGAGAACTGTAAAATAACAATGTGCTTGCTTGCATTAACTGACTCTTCAGGCACAGCTTTCTCTGAGACTCGGACAGCACACAACACAGAGCAGACTGTGCTCTGTCAGGACAGTTTTCATGGAGGTGTCAGTACTACCAGACAGAGGGGACAGTACCACCCAGTTTCACAAGTGCTCAGTCAAAAACAAAGGGTGCAACTTGCTAACAATCTGCTCTCCTCCAGCCACCTGACTTCAAAGAGTTAAACTGTTAGTTTCTGGAATCACTAAAGCACTACCAGGTGGGGGAGAGGAGCTAACTGTCCACACATAACCATAAACTGGTACTGACAGCCTTAGCTTCAGAGCATTTGTTTAACCCTTAGGCTGCCGAAAGAATTAGAATGAAAGTGAATGTATTTCAGCTCTGGAGGACAGACGTTTAGTGAGTCTGTAGCCTTGGGTTAACTTGAGGAGCTGCCAAGACGGCAACCTCAGAAGGGCATATATTTCTGGTTTATATCCAGAGGATGTTTGGGCATGGTTGCAATCCCCACCCTTTGGATGGCTCTGGTCAAAATAAATGTGTCACATCCTACTTAAAAATGAGGTATATACGATTGATTTTTCCCTGCAGGTTGTCTGAATTCTAACTGTAACTTTCTGAGCAAATAGCAAAATTCAGGCTAGTAAAATGTAAACATGAAGCCTGCCCTGTGCACATTCTCAACTCAGACCCGTCCCCAGCAACAACACTCCAGAGAGCCCCGATACCCACCTACATACACTGATGATCTCAAATGCTGCTGCAGCAGAATCGAAAGAATACTAGCAAAGACAGTGTAAATATCTGAGTGACTGAACTGAAGAAAGACTGATCTCACTCACCGAAGGTGCCAGCAGGTAGTACACCTCATTAGATTAGAGAGATGCCAGACAGTCCCAGATTCAGTCAAGCAGAGAAGCATCACTCCCATTGCCATTGCTAGTAGTAGCTCTGTTCCATGTTCAAATTGCCCTGCTCTCCTAGTCTCCTGAAGTTTTCTCTTCTGCTTGGCTCTGAATTGAAAACACTGTGCAGAGTCCCTGGTCACCCAGTCATAATACTCAATTAGATTTGTCTGGCAGAATCTGCCTGAGACAAACCCATGTTGTTGGCCATCCTGGAGACTATTGTCCTCCAAAAAGGTCACTAGCCTCTCTTTTAGGATTGCTCCATGAGCTTCCCCACAATAGATGTGAGGCTCACTGGTCTGTAGTTGCCTGGTTTATCCCTAGGGCCAGTTTTGTGAATGGGCACCACATGGGCCATCCTCCAGTCTTGTGGTATGCATCTAGTGTCCAGGGATGTACTGAACAGGTCAGGGAGTGATCCTGTCAGGATCTCTGCTAGGTCCCTGAGTACGCTAGGGTGAATGCCATCTGGTTCCAGTGCCTTGTCCACCCTCAGTGCCCTTAACCCTTCCAGAACCCTGTCCTCTGTAATACCTATGTCAGTCACCCTCTCCCCCCACTACAAACTCCGCCCTTCCCTTGAGGTATCTGCTCCCATTTATCCTTCGTGAACACAGAGCAGAAGATATCTTTTTTCATGAGTCATCATACAAAACAAGAATCTTGTTTCGTATCATGAGTCACGAAACAAAGATTTCTAATCTTTAAAAAAAAAATTAGGGCATTTATGCCACAGTTAAATGCAGAATCCAGCTAAGGAGTTCCCGAAAAGCAAGCTACATGTGTTGGCTTCTCTCAGGAATGTCATTTTTGTGGGTTTTCAAATGCAAATTTTTATGGAAAAAGGGAAAACAAGATGGTGGCAAATGAAACATTGATTTTACGCTCATGAAAAAAGATAGGTCCCATATGACAAACTATTCTTTTTTTGTTTCATACAGCTGTTTTTCAGTGCTTATTGAGCATGCTCAGAACCAGGTATTTAAAATTTCAAAATTAAATAACTTTGGAACAGATTAATATTTTTTTCACCAAACAAGCAAAAGGCTCACCTGTGAGCCAGACCCTTTCTACCCAGAAAATTTCAGGCCAAAATTAAAATATGTCTGGGTGATAGCCAAGTTGACATACAGCTCATTCAAACCAATGAGAAACATTCTGAAAAATTAACTTTTTGCGCTCTATGATCCTCAGAATTTGCACATCCAACTGAAACAAAACTTGGCACATCAAGAGATCTGCCCCTCGAGACTGTGAGTGCAAAATTTCATGCAAATCTGTTGAACAGTTGCAAAGTTTTTAAAGTGCAAATTTTGGGGTTTAACATTAAAGTGCCCATGCAACTCTAAAAAATAGGGGTGCATCTACGCCCCTTTAATTTTAATATGCCTGTATATATTAACATGGTTCTAGTTTATATATATATATATATATATATATATATATATATATGTGTGTGTGTTTCATTATAATTGGTGGTTGCTGATTTCATACATTTGCATTCATAAAGAAATGCTGCTGTTCAATGCTGAGCACACATGCACATGCGTGCATACACGCACATACACACACACACAGTCTGCCATCTTTTTTTCAGTAAGGCAATTAATAATGCCCAATTTATAGGCCTGCTTCTGCAATATCACATTCCATTCCTGCGAGGACTGATTTAAACAACTAGGTTTTCAGAGTCTGTACTTTTATCTCTGGTTTTTGTTTCTGTTTTATATCCAATTACTCTCCTAATTTATCAACAAAACTGTCACATCCATGTGTCCAAGGTATATTTTACCAGTTCTGTTTTGCGTACTTGATGTAATTTCTTTGTATAAATGCCATTTTCTGATGAAGGACTCTGTGTGTAGTCTGAAAGCTTAAGCATTCAGTGAATCTCTTTTTGGTCCAGTAAAAGTTATCAACTTATCTATTTTGTTCAGATTATGTCAAACCTTTTTGGTTGGGATTCCTCTTTCTTCTTTGTGTATGTGGGCCTCTGGTGCAATACCCATAGGGGTACCTAGGGAAATGAAGATATCGCAACACCTTTGAACTTTCCAGTCCTGCAACTCCAGATGCTCCTAGGTTCCCTATTTTTAATTCCCTGATGTAACAAGGTGGCACATGGTTAACCCATGTGTTCAATCAGTTCCGTATCTGGTAGCATGGAGTTGCCCACTTTTTCTAGGAGTTTGCCTTTTTCATTTTTTTGATACATTGTGCCATCTCATTTACAAGGGGGTCCCATTCATGGGCATTCCCCTCATGCTTCTGCCAGAGCCACATGCTCAGGGCTGCTGCTATATTTTTCTGACCACTATGCACCTTCTGCCTGGCTAGTGGTTTAAGGCTTTGGTGGTATAGTTCCAACTACCCATTGTGCCACCTAGTGTTCCCTGTTTCTATTTTAAATTGGTAGTTGAGTTCTGTTTTGTTGTTTAATTTTTTTTCTTCTGTCAGTTCCCCATCCCTTTAAGCTAAACCATCTCTAGCCCTCTCTTTTCCCTCCTCCTTTTACTTAATTATATTTTGTCCTCTTTCTATTAATTTTCTTCTTGCTTTTATCTTGTAATTTTAGACTTTGTTCAGAGAACACTTTGTAATATTCTTGTATTTTGAGTTGGTAAATATTGTCGAGATTAGTTTTGTTGTTTTAAGCTGTTTTGAAATATACCCTGGTATCCTAAGTTACTCTACTTGTATCACTCCCTGGCCTCTAAATTTCTGACTGCTTTTAGCTGATTGTGTTTTGTAACGGGTAATAATATTAGATCTGTAACTTCTTTGCACATGGGGTTTTGATATTTCATATTTATCTATCTGCACTTTTTTATTGTCCCTGACCCACTTTAAACAAAGAAAGTTACTTAAAAGAAAAATTGATTGATCACCTTGGGGCAGATCATGTGGGCTATTAGCCCTTTCGTAAGTTTAGAGGCTGAAAAATGATAACTGTTCATTTTCCTTTTGTACTGCTGTGTAATGCTATTAGAATAACTTAATCCAGCACATTGTTTTATACTTGCAATGTGGGATGTGAAGTCAGGGAACACATGACTTCCACTGCCTATTTATTGCACCTTTTTATTTGCACATTCTGCTGGCTCCATGTGTAAGGAGTAAAATACCCTGAAGGGTTGGCACATTTGTTTTGCATACTTTGCCATTAATAAAATACTCTGCTGCTAATTACTGAGGTATTTATGTTGAATTTTGCTTTTTCCTGCTTTCTCCTCAACCTCACCATGCTGGGGCCATGGAGGCCCTGGTGGTTGAGTCGGTGGGACAGCTGGCTCCTCTGAGAACCGTCCACAGTCTGTATGCCCTGAGCAGCAGATGTCCCTGGTGATGAGTCCACAGCTGTATGCTTGGTCTACACAGGTGGACACCACAGTGTCACCTTCTGGTGTTACCTGTGCTGTTTTCACTATTTGCAGCTGTGATACAGTGGGTGGCACCAGAGGCAATGACAGGCCCCTCCTGACACTGTTCATGGTGTCAAGAGGTATAAACCTCACTCTTAGGTTTGTGGCAATATTGGGAATGCAAGTAATCACAAACATGTTGCATTAGAGTAATACACTTGTTTATTACTACTAAAAGGATAAAATCACAGTTGCCCTAAACAGTTCTTACCACTACGAATGGGGAGCCAGTGCTAAGCATTCCCTATACCTCAGGTTTCTTTGTGTCTCTTGGGATCTCCGAGGTACAAGACTTAGTGTCTCAACATTATATACCTATGATAACTACTATGGTTACTGCAAGACAGAATGTACAAATCACCGAAAGGTGGCAATGCTGACTTATATGACATAATTATTACAAGGACACAGTTGTTCTAACATAAGTAAGAAATACACAGAAAATACATAGAAGAATATATATGTATTAGCAAGCAGAGTGTATTACAATAACATGTGTACATATCCTGACATCTACTCTTATATGGTAGATGCCCTTAGCCCTATAAGGGTGCAGGGACCTCGTGTAACATTCCCCTCCTTGTTGCCTCCAAGGGCAACAGAGGTAAATCCAGGAAAAGGTCAGGGAGCAGTGGCCATTTACAAACCCAATGCGCAAGTTTTGTAAAGGAACTCCAGCTGCTCACAGCGTTGACACCGTGTGCGCCGTAGGCAGCATAGCATAATAATCAAGAAAAATATCAAAAATGCTTGTATAATAACAAAACCTTTAAAAGTAATTTCTAACCAGGTGTTAGTTAATGCATCATTCATATCACAATCATTAATTAATGAAAGGATAGCTTCATTGGCCTTGGTCATATTATTGCTGATGTGGATGAGGTGGGTATCTTTCCTGTCTAAAAGTGATTTTAATGTAAGTGTAGGTGGATCTATGTGTACATTGAAATATGGCAAATATTCAGAAAGTGTGGGCAGATAATTGGGGTTACCACCAATGATGTCTGCATCGATAAGGGGGACGGGGGTTATAATGGTATGTCCAATAACAGTTTTCTGGTGTGGGACAAAACAAAAATTGGGGGTATCAATAACACATGTTTCAGATCCATAAGTATAGCTTTTGAAATTAGTAACCACCTAATACTCTCCATCAGAATTATACTGAGATCTATCAGTGGGGAGTCTTCACTTTTGCAGCTGTACCAGGCAGGTGTAGGTCGTCTTGAAAATCCAGGTTGACAGGCGATGAACCTCCTCACGATAAGATTGGTAGAGTTTATCCGGAGCCAATGTTGAGTCTGGGAAATCTGTGCCATTTGTGCCGTTGTCATCATCCATGGAAAAGGTCCAATCAATACTATCTGGAGAATAACCACATACAGGTTGAATAACATCAAATACATCACATTGATACAAGTAAATATATTGTTTCTTCGCACAGCAGTCTGTGTGCAGAATGACCCAGGCATCCAGGAAAGGATGAAAAATCAGTAGAGGAGGTAGATCCAGGCATTCTCTGTAGATGTCTTCATCAAGGTGCCCAATGGAATGTACCAGTGCCAGCTTGTTGAACAAAGCTGTAGTGGGATCAAAGCGTGGTAAAGATACAGTAAAAGAAACAAACATAATATATTTTATAGAACATTTCTTAGAAGTAAAACAAGGACCAGTATTAGGGTGCCTGGTCACAAAACCAAGGTTTTTAGCTGTAGAGAGAGGAATAGTTAGAGATTGTTGCATACACATAGCAATACAGCCAGGGGTTTTACATTGTGGGCAGTGCCATTTGGAAATGTGTCTGTCATGTATGATATCAGGGATTCTTCCAGATTCTAGATCACAGAAGAGATTGTTGATAGTAGTGATAATGTATGAGCCTTAGGCAAAGCAGATAATTTCTCTAGCAATGTATTGTTTCTCTGCTTCTTTGTTATTCTGTGTAATAAGTGTGTTAATCTTCTCTTTAGAGTCTGTGAATGCCTTAGCAATGTTGTGCATATTGTATACAGTGTATCTTTCTTTTCTGATGAAGGCCATCTACACCATGCAATAATGGGGGTAGTATATTATTCACCAAACCAGTCTGAAATTTGGCAGAATGAGATTTGATTGCAGCAATGTCAGCCTTATTCCAAATAGATATGGCCATACCAAAGAGACCTGTGACAGTACCTGTTGCACCAGTGACATCAGAACTGTCAACTTCACACGTGTATTACGTTTATGACTTTGATCATCATGATTGGGTTTTCTCCTGAAGTTGCCTCTATGTTCAGTAGTATGGACCCTGGCAATAGGGTCTTGAGTACAAATCTGAAATGCAGCGAAACTATCAAGCAATAACGTACTATAAAATGTTGACTTATTAGTATTGTGACACATACCAAATTCTTTCATATTCCAGTAAGTAAGATTAAACAACACAGGTATATGCATAAATTGTAAATTGTTAATCAATGAACCAGGGAGGGCAGTAGCTGTTAGACCACTACGGGGACCAGAGGTGTGCTTTGGACATTCTAAAAGCTGTTTATCAGTGGGTGGTAGCACAGAGAGGTACATAGCAGCAGAGGCCATGTTGTGTACAGCACAAAATTTGTGAGCAGAGCCCTTAGACAAAGAATTACAATATGAAGGATCAATTAAGGCAGTAATATTGTATAAACCAGAAAGCCTAAGAGCAGTTTGCAGCAAGGACAGAGAACCATTTGAGGATAATTTAGCATTAGGACAACCCTGGAAAGTTCCTTTGGAGAGTTTGGCCACAGGGAGAATTTGTCCTTGTGATATGGTTTGCCACTCAATTTGTAGGGTAGATTGATCAGGAGCAACAACCAAGGCAGTGAGGTAAGCATCGGAACCTTCCTGGACAGTAATCAGACTATCAGGTATTTTGATGGGTACTCCCTCTGAAGGAGATGCTGGATGATCCAGGTGTGGTAGGAGGTTCGGTACCATGCCTTGGATGCAGGGGATAACTCCTGAGATGAGGAAATAATGGAACAAGATAGCCATCTGGTCAGTATATCTGAAAAGCAAAATCAAACATTAGTAAGTCAGAACTATTCCGCCCAATGGGGTGAGGAAAAGTAATTAAGCTCCTTTATATAGTTTCAGTTGGTTTGCATGAAACCATTTGTCAGTCAGTTTATTATTTTGCAGGAGTCTAATTTGATAGACTGCCAGACTGAGCTTGTTGACAATGGGATATGGGCCTTCCCATTTATTGGAGAAGGAATGTGTGGGATGTGCAAATCGGAGGATCATTACCTGATCTCCAACCTGCCAATCCACTTCTTGTGCATGCTTGTCAAACTGTATTTTGGATTGCTGCTGGGCCTTACCCCTGCAGTTAGCAGCATACAAGTGTGTGTGTGTGTGTGTGTGTGTGTGTGTGTATAAGGTCTTTTCTGAGTTTTTCCACATATTGATCTACAGACACACGGTCTGCAGTGGGAGTGTGCAGGTCAAACAACAGGTGTTCAGGTAATCTCATCTGTCTTCCAGTCATCACCTCAAAGGGTGTGAGCTGGGTAGTGGCTGAAGGTGTACCCCTAATTGCCATAAAGAGTAACGGCAGTAGGGAATCCCAGGTTTTAGGATTGTTCTCAATGAATTTGGAAAGCATTTGCTTAATCCATCTGTTGTCTCTCTCTACTTGACCTGAAGATTGGGGGTGGTAGGGTATGTGGAACTTTTGTTGAACTCCAAGGAGTTCAGGAGATTCTTTCATTAACTCACCTGTAAAACTGATGATCCATCATCCATGTGTTCCCCCCCTCGGGCCCCTTCCTTGGCAAGGGTATCTGCTGTACCATTGAAGGCATGGAAGGGATCATGGAGGTAATAAGCTTTAACTTTGTGTACATAGAGTTTGTGTGCAAATTTTTGTGTCAGTGAATGTATGTATATTACCAGTTCCTTGTACTTCACTAGGTCGCCACCAGAAGAGAGAAAGGAGTTTTTCTGCCAGAAAGGAAGGAATTCTGTAAGAGAACAAGAAACCCAATTAGAGTCTGTAAAAATGATGGTATCCTCGGTCCCATGCTGGATGAACTCGAGGGCACAGGCCACCGCTGCCATCTCTGCATACTGTGATGATGCTACACTGCAACACTTAGAGATCTTAACAGTGTTACCATAAGGGTAAATCACTAAGATACCCATCTTTGTTCTCCCTAATAGTAGGAAGCTGAACCATCGGTAAAAATATGACACAAAGAGGTGTTGTCAAGTATTTGTGGTGTGGCAGGGAGAAAAGGGCCTGGATCTGGAAGAGCAGGTGACTGCAGTGTACAGTCATGGGGTTCGCCTTGGAAAAGGAGTCCAGGAGCCAGCATAGATGGAATTTTTGTTGGGTGCACTTGTATGTCTCTATCCTGGGGAAGAAGTGACCAGTGTGTCAGCCTGGTATTAGAGACTGACCTGTCCTTCACTCTGTCTGAGAGCAGAAAGGTAGTAGTTGTGTGGTTGGTGTTTATAATCAGTGGAGAGTACCCAATGATATACAGAAAGTGCTTGACAGCTCAGTAGGTGGCAGAAGGTTCCTTTCGCAAAGGCTGTACTTCTGTTCCACTGGGGTCAAGAACTGTGATGCATATGCGATAGGTCTCAGGGTGCCATGAGTCTTCTGGGCCAACACTGCTGACATGGCAATGTCAGAGGTGGCACATTCCAGATGGAACAGGAGTGTTGGATTGGGGTTAACCAGAGCTGGGGCAGAGGCTAAGGCCTGCTTCAGTGATGTCACAGCCTGGGTATGTATAGGGCCCCAAGTCCATGGGATGTCCTTCTTTAATAGCTCATAAAGAGGAGCGGTTTTCTGAGCAAAATCACAGATGAACTCTCTATAGTAGTTCACCATTCCTAGAAACCGTCGAAGAGTTGCCATGTTGGTAGGCAATGGCAAGTCTTGCAGTCCTTGTATCTTCTTCCAGGTAGGGATGCAGCCTTGGTCAGTTATTTTTAGACCCAGAAAGAGTACTGCTTTCTGGTATAGCTGTGCTTTTGTTGGATTGCA
The DNA here is from genome assembly GCA_016271365.2 of Neoceratodus forsteri. NCBI lineage: Eukaryota > Metazoa > Chordata > Ceratodontiformes > Ceratodontidae > Neoceratodus > Neoceratodus forsteri. The sequence goes on from CM028129.1 coordinate 522,117,272, forward strand.
TTTTAAGCCTACTTTCTGAATGAGAGTTAGTAGTTCTTCCAAGAGATCCAAGTGTTGTTCTTGTGTGGCGGTTGCCAGCAACAGGTCATCCACATACTGCAAGAGACATCAGGGAGTAGAGAAGCCCTCAAGGGCATCCATCATATGCAGATGGAACAGGGACGGGCTGTTATGGAATCCCTGTGGTAAGCAAGTCCACGTATACTGTCTCCCTTCAAAGGTGAAGGCGAACTTATATTGATTCTTGGGAGCCAATGGTAGTGACCAAAAACCATTAGGGATATCCAGAGCACTGAACTATTTTAGTTCAGGGGTCAAAAGACGTTGCACATCAGGTGCAGATGCCACAGTTTGAGTACAACTGGGGGTGACATGGTTCAGTTTCCTGTAGTCAATAGTAAGTCTTCAGGTGCCTGTGGGTTTTTTCACGGGCCACACTGGGGAGTTAGCAGTAGAAATGCATGATCTTATCTGTGTCAATCTTCACCATTCATCACAGATGGGTACTGGCGGGAGATCAGGACCCTGCGGGAGCCTTTTTTTTTTTTTTTAAAAGGATAGGTGGAGCCGACACAGCATCGGCGCCGCCATCGAGGCCGACATACTGTGTGGCGCTCGAGGGTTGGCCGTTAGGCTATGTCGACTCCACCTGCCTACCAGTTCTTCGTCCCCCGCCGTTGAGGTCGCCTCGTGGGAAGCTTTTGCTGTAATTTAGGCCTTTCAGCCTGCTCAAAAAATCGATGTCAGTCCGTCGGTCGTCTACCGGTTCTGGGTTCAGCCTCCACTCGATGTCGCCGGTAGGATCTTTCCTTTTTATTTCAAATTGTGCGATGTCGAGTCTGTTTTGTGGTGTTTTTTTCTCCGTAGGTCATGTCTCGGTCGGAAGGCAAAAAGTCTTCTAAGGCGGGTCGGCCCTCTATGCGTTGGTGCCCGTGCAGCTGAAAATACTCCTTCACCAACCAGCACGGCCGGTGTCTGTGTGTGTCTTGGCCCGCTTCACGACATGGATTCATGCGACGCCTGCTTCTCCATGGACCGCCCCGTGTCCTCTCGAACAAGCCTTGGCGTTGAAGTGAGGCTAAGCTCCGCCAACACTTTCGGGAGGTAGGGTTCGCACTTGTCGGGCCAAAGTCGCGCTCTCGGCCCTTCCTCCGGGTCCCCTCCCAGTTCTATACGGACCGAGGAGGAGGGAGCCTCGGCTACTTGTAGCCTGGCCATTGCCGAGGCTCCTTCCGTGGTGCAGGAGGCCCGTCCCGCTTCCCCCCGGGAGCGGGCGGGAGGCGTCGCCACGGCAATTGCCCCTTCGGGGGTGAAGGCTCCCCCGGTGTCACTCCCACGGCTCGGAAGGCCCGAGTCAGCACTGTCCTCGACGCCTTCGGTGCCGTTCGTGGCGCCGTGGGCCCTGTCAGCACCATCATCGGCGCTGACTCGTCTCTCGGCGCCGTGGGCCCTGTCAATACCGGTTGCAGCACCGACCCTGCTCGCGGCACCATGGGACAAGATCCGGCATCTTCTTTCGCCATGTCTCGCCTCGGCGCCGTCCTCAGCACCGAGGTTGAGCATGGCGCTGTGCCTGCATGGCTCGGCGCCGTAGGGCCATCGGCTTTGACTGTTGGTGCCGTCCTCGGCGCCATCCACGCTCTCGGTGCCATTCCCGGTGCCGAGGGGCCGGTCGGTGCCATGTTCGGCACCGAGTCCGCCCTCGTGGCCACTGTCAGCACCGCTTCAGTCCTCGGTACTGCTCGTGGCACCAAGGGGCCTGGCGGTGTCATCCTCAGTGCTGAGGTTGCTGCTGGGGTGGCTGTCGGCGCCGTCTCTGTCCCTGGTACCATCCCCGGTGCTAGTGGATCTGATGGCACCGTGCCTGGCCCTGGCTCTGGACCTTCAGCCCGAGCTGCCCTGGTGCCTTCTGCGGGTCCCGCCTGCGGGGTTGCGGAGGGCACAGGTGCCATCTCGGGCACAGCTCTGGCTGCCGGGCCCTCTGGTAAAGTTGGTTTCGCCTGCCCTCCTACTGTTTGGCTCAGAGCCTCGGACTCTACCTCTTTGGAGTCGGAGTCGGGCTCGGAGTCAGACAGGCAGTCACAACCTTTGGGGCTGTCTGCGGAGGAGGGCACTCCTGTGGTCTTGTCGACGAGTCGTAGCCAGCCCCCTTCTAAGGAGAGTCACGTGGCCCCCCGAGGCTAGGGTTAGTGGTGCTGACCAGCAGGCAGTGGTGCGTGTCACCATTGCTCTGCAACCTGGCCTTGGGGGTTTCATCGACCCCTCGGTGGTGGTACCCCCTCCAGTGGTGTGTCTTGATTGCCCAACTTTGGGGCCAATCAGCAAGCCTGCAGGAGGGGAGGGTGCTGTTCCCTGGGTCTCCCCTTCGGGGGCAACCCAGAGATGCCAGCTACCTAGGCTGGTCCTCTCGAGGAGGAGGACTCTCTCGGACTCTGAGGGGTCGAGGGGTGTGGGGTCGGCATGTTGGCCTTTATCTGGGGTCCACCCGGGCCCTGGGCGAAGCTGAAGTGCTGACTTCCACCCTTCCCCTTCCAGTTCCTTGAGGGGGTCCCATTCTTTTGAGGCAGGGGACTGTCCTTCTGGACTTTTATGGCCCCGGTCGCCTCACTGGGGGGATTCTTCTGGGCGCAGCCAAGGCAGTACCAACGTGGTTGTACAGCTATCAGCTGTGGATTCTTCTGGGGCACCCCCTCGGGTGCTCATAGTCCGCTCCCTAGCTCTGGCGGAGGTCAGCTGACTTCCTTTCTCAGCTCTGCCCCTATCCCTCTGCCACATTCTCCAGCACTTCCAGGTATTCTTGGTCCTAGCGGCCCTCTCACCTGGGAGCAGTTCAGGGCGGTGGCTGCTTGGTTTCCTGCCTACGTTAGGGCTATGGACAGCCAGGTTTTTCAACCTCCCCCCGTGCAGCCACCCTCGGAACGTATGGTGACTTCCAGCTCCTCATCCCCCTCTTCTGGGGGAGAGGAACCATCTGTCCACATCTCTCTGGCTGCTGAGTCTCCGCTGCATTCAGCGCTTCCTCGTGAGGATGCTGGAGGACTTGCACCTTTCTCCCTCTTCTGTTAGCAATCCTGAGCATGCAGCGCACGCCTTTCTAGATGATTTTGGCGAGGCCACCCTTGTGGTGCGGCCCTGGCCTGCTCCCTTTCGGGAGGCATCCTTGCGTTTCTGGCAGAGGCCCTTGTCCAGAGTTCCTGCCCCTAGGGACCTCAGCCAGAGGTATTGCGCTCCCCCAGAGTCTCCAGGTTCTATGCCTCATCCGCAGTCTGGCTTGGATGCATCTGGACACCCCTGATGGGCTTCGGGCTCTCCACGCAGGACCGCCCCGGATCAAGACTCCTCGGATTTTGATTTTGGGGGAAGACCTTCTACGGCATGGTTGCTTCTTTCTATTCCACTCCACCAGGCCCACTATGCAGCCTACAGCAGGTTCTGTGGTCCACGCTAGGTCAGATCCTAGCTACTTGCCTGACTCAGGAGCAAACCAGACAAAGCCATCGCGCTCTCTGCACGTGGCCTGGAGCTAATAAGGCATCAGCGAGGGCATCTTACGATGCCAGCGAGGTAGCTGCACCAGGGTCGTAGGGACAGCGATCTGCACCAGGAGGATCGGCATGGCTCGTCTTTCCCGGATGTCACCCTTGGCCTGGCGGGGGCGGTTGCTCCGCCCACCAGGGAACCTACCTCTTCTCCCATGGGGCGAGGCAGGCTTGTCGGGGCAGCTTCCTTCCCTCTGGGGGGACCCCAGTCTCGCCTTCCAATTCCTCGGCCTCCTCAGGCCCGAAGGTTCCCTCCAGTGTGTCACCCACTGAGGGCTAAGGGACTCTGTCCCTTAGGTGTGATGAATCACTCTCTTGGGGCTATACTCACCATCATGATGAATGGTGAAGATTGACACAGATAAGATATGAAAATTACGTACTCTACTGTAATTATGATCTTCTGTGTGTCTTCACCATTCATCACAACCTCGCCCACCATCCCCTGGGGCCTCAGTCTCTGGGTCCCCTCCTCAGGACTTCTCCTTTTGGGAGCGGTAAGTAGGGACAATACAGTGGGTATTCTCCTTTAAAAAGGTACAGCTCGAGTGGCACTCCTTCTCTATTACATGTCTACACCTCATGGGGTGGGAGTTTGGTTGCCCTCCTCCTGTTCTCTCTTCTGGTTTCCATCCAACTGTTTTTCAAAAAAGAAAACCTCTTTTTCACCAAACATCTTTCCTGAGAGTGTTAAGTCCCTGTACCCTGTCCTTCTCCAGAATAGCCGACTTGCTTCTCTGGGTATTTGCCATTTATTCTGTGCCTTGAATTCTGGCAGAGAGCTGCTACTCCTTGCAGTTCCTATACTTCTGGTGACAGACAAGGGTCTTGGACACCTTGTTACCTCTCCTTTCTCCTAAAGTTTTTCCTCCCTTTCCTCCTTCTTCTGCTTCCAGATTGGGGTCCCTACCTTCCCCTTCCTAGTTTCACTCCCTTTTCTGCTGTCCTCCTGTGTTGTTATTTCTCCTATTGTTGTTTTCCTTTCCTTTTTCTGTCCCTTGGACTCTCCTGTCCCACCCTCCATCCCTTCCTCTTACCTGTCCAGTGACTCAGAACTGGTAGGCAGGCGGAGTCGACATAGCCTAACAGCCAACCCTCGAGCGCCACGCAGTATGTCGGCTTGAGGGTGGCGCCATGCTGTTGCTCGGCCCGCCTACCCTTTAAAAAAAAAGGTTCCAAGGGTCCTGATCTCCGGCCAGTACCCATCTGTGATGAATGGTAAGATACAGAAAGATCATAATTACGTGGTACTGTAATTTCATTTCTGATTACCCCTTGCTTGAGAAGTGATTTTATTGTTTTTCTGAGAGAAGGCAAGGCCTCAGTTGGAAAAGGATATTGCCTTTGCCTTTCATGTGCTGGGCCTGGCACTTCGATGACAGTGTGCATTCTGCCACAGTCATGTTTGTTGATTGCAAACGCCTCCAAATGCCGTTGCAAAATGAGGAGACGCTTTGAGAAAAGCGCATTGTCTTTGAACAAATCTATGATGTCATACTCTTTGTTGTTAGCAGATATTGTTGCCACAACATGTGAATCAGGGATCAAAACAGTGTGGTATTAACCCTGAATTTGTATCAACAGCATAGCATAAATCCACCACACAGCCGTAGGGTGCAAGAAAATCAATTATTATGATACTAGTGATGATCATGCACCATCAGTTGGAAGGTGTGAGGCCTTTAAATGTCTCTAACTCTACCTGCAAGGGTAGAGACCCCGATGCAGGTAATCTAGTACCATCTACTTGACATGTTGGTCCTCCGTCGGGTGGACCAAGGAGATGTGTCCAGGTGGTCATCATGTAACATAGACACAGCTTCATCTGTATCTAGTAACACTATAAGTGGTGGCCTCTAACTCGGCCTCAGTGCAGGGCCTTCCATTTGTATCCAAGACCAGCTTGTTTACAATCCAGACTGGGCTCTGTAATTGTCAATCTGTACTGCTGGGAGCATGGAGGTTGGGCCTGCTCCTTGAACCACTTCACCGCATGCTGCACTGATGCTATGTAGGAGGGAGCTCTGGCTTAGCTGCAGGGTCTGAGGCCAGTACTTTCCAGTGTCGCCATGGTTCATTGGGGTTTGGGTCACTGTTGTACAGCCACAAGGGACTGAGCAGGAACAGCATCTGCTACAGAGCTTACTTGTCCCAGGAGCCTCAGAATTCTGATTTTATTTGGTTATCTCCCCTATAATGGCGGGCCTGTTCTTTGTTGCTGTTATCTGCCCTTATTCTCGTGTTTTATTTTTCTAGTTTCAGTTCCCACCCATTGCTGCTGTTGCTGTTGTGGTTGTTGGTTTCTGTTGTCGGGCCTGTTGTGGTGTTGTCTGCAGAGAGGGCTGTTTGTGTTGGGCCTGCCCTTCCACTGTGTAGTGCATTGTGGCCTCTCAAGTAGGCTCCATGGTATACTTTTTGAACTGAACCCAGACTGACGGATGTAGAGTTAGACTCCTCTCGGTTTTCTGAAGGATGTCAGCAACCTGTCCGTGTTGGGATAAGGGTTGGCTCTACCTTTCTCTTACTGCAGGAATCATGTTCCTAGGAACAGGGTCTTGTACTCAATAAGATCTACATCTGCAGTTTCCTGTGCAAGGTGCTTTCTGCTCAGTAGGTCATCCAGAGTCTCTGGTGGTAAGTCGCTGACTTTCCTTTGCATTCTGTTTTCCAGGTGTCAAGCATCACCCTACTACACCCGGGCAGTGTGCAATTAGCCCAGCTGCAACCTCATCAGCTGGTATTGCCATCCTGGCAGATGGCATCGGGAGTCGGCCCATAACCAGGATCGATGGTCTGGGCGAGTGTCTGGACCTGATATTCTGCAGTGAGGCTATGTATCTGCATTTGAATGCACCTTCCAAGTGGCAGCTGAGGTTGTCGGACTGGTTCATCCGACTGATACTGGCACCTATATATGCTGACCCTTCGAGGGGCAACCCAAGATGCCAGCCCCTGGGCTGGTCCTCGGGGAGGACTCTCTCGGACTCTGAGGGGGTCGAGGGGTGTGAGGTCGGCATGTTGGCCTTTATCTGGGGTCCACCCAGGCCTGGGCGAAACTGAAGTGCTGACTTCCACCCTTCCCTTCCAGTTCCTTGAGGGGTCCCATTCTTGCAGGGCAGGGACTGTCCTTCTGGACTTTTTATGGCCCCCGGTGGCTCACTGGGGGATTCTTCTGGGGCAGCCAAGACGGCGAGTACCAGCGTGGTTGTACAGCTATCAGCCTGTGGAGTCTTCTGGGGCACCCCCTCGGTGCTCATAGTCCGCCCCTAGGCTCTGGCCGGAGGTCAGCTGACTTCTTTCTCAGCTCTGCCCTATCCCTCTGCCATTCTCAGCACTTCCAGGCATTCTTGGTCTAGGCGGCCCTCTCACCTGGGAGCAGTTCAGACAGGCGGTGGCTGCTTGGTTTCCTGCCTACGTTGGGGCTATGGACAGCCAGGTTTTCAACCTCCCCCCGTGCAGCCACACTCGGAACGATGAGGACTTCCAGCTCCTCATCCCTCTTCTCAGGAGAGGAACCATCTGTCCACATCTCTCTGGCTGACTAATCTCCGCGTGCCAAGCGCAGCCTCGTGAGGATGCTGGGAGGACTACACCTTTCCCTCTTCTGTTAGCAATCCCTGAGCATGCAGCGCGCCTCTAGATGATTTTGGCAGGGGCCACCCTTGTGGTGCCGCCACAGCCTCTCCTTTCGGGAGGCATCCTTGCGTTCTGGCAGGGCCCTTGTCAAGTTCCTGCCCAAGGGACCTCAGCCAGAGGTATTTACGCTCCCCAGAGTCTCCAGGTTCTATGCCTCATCCGCAGTCTGGCTTGAATGCATCTGGACACCCCTGATGGGCACCGGGCCCTCCACCGTGACCGCCCCGGATCAAGACTCCTCAGTTTTGATTTTGCAGGGCAAAGACCTTCTACTAAAGCATGGTTGCTTCTTTCTGTTCCACTCACCAGGCCCACTATCGCAGCCTACAGCAGGTTCTTGTGGTCCACGCTAGAGTCAGATCCTAGCTACTTTGCCCTGACTTTCGAGGAGCAAACCAGACAAATGGCCGCGCTCTCTGCCACGTGGCCTGGAGCTAACAAGGCACCTGGCGAGGGCATCTTACGATGCCAGCAGTGCTTCACCAAGGGGTCGTAGGGACAGGTCTGCACCAGGAGATCGGCATGGCTCGTCTTTCCAGGATGTCACCCTTGGCCTGGGCGTGGGGCGGTTGCTCCACCGCCCACCAGGGAACCTACCTCTTTCTCCCCATGGGACGAGGCAGGCGCTCCAGGGGCAGCTTCCTTCCTCCTCTCGGGGGACCCAATCTAAGCTCTCACCACTCTAAGACCTCCCTCAGGCCCGGAGGACTCCCCTTAGTGTGTCACCCACTGGGGGCTAGGGACTCTGTCCCTTAGGGTACATTGAACCAGCCGAGAGGGCCAGTACTCACCCATCTGCGATGAATGGTGAAGATTGACACAGATAAGATATGAAAGTCACGTACCTACTGTAATTGAGTCTTTCTGTGTGTCTTCCTCATTCATCACAACCATCCACCATCCCCTGGGGCCTCCAGTCTCTGGGTCCCCTCCCCTCTGTGACTCCCCCTCTCCTTTTGGGCGCGGGGTAAAGTAAGGACACACAGTGGGGTATTCTCCTTTTAAAAGGTACAGCTAAGGTGGCACTCCTTCTCTATTACATGTCTACACCCGATGGGGTGGGGTTTAATAGTTGCCCTCCTCCTGTTCTCACTTCTGTTTCCCATCCAACTGTTTTCAAAAAAAAAAACCTCTTTTACCAAACATCTTTCCTGAAGAGTGTTAAGTCCCTGTACCCTGTCCTTCTCCAGAATAGCCGACTCTGCTTCTGGGGTATTTGCCATTTATTCTGTGCCTTGAATTCTGGCAGAGAGCTTTGCTACTCCTTGCAGTTCCTATACAATCTGGTGACAGACAAGGGTCTTGGACACCTTGTTACCTCTCACTTTCTCCTAAAGTTTTTCCCCTCCCTTTCCTCCCTTCTTCTGCTTCCAGAGATTGGGGTCCCTACCCAATTCCCTTAGTTTCATCTCTTTTCTGCTGTCCTCTCAGTTGTTATTTCTCCTTTTGGTTGTTTTTCCTTTCCTTTTTCTGTCCCTTGGACTCTCCTGTCCCACCCTCCATCCCTTCCTCTTACCTGTCCAGTGACTCAGAACTGGTAGGCAGGCAGGGTCGACATAGCCTAACAGCCAGCCCTCGGCGCCCACGCAGAGTAGCCGACCTTGAGGAAGCGCCAATACTGTTTCGGCTCCGCCTACTACTAAAAAAAGGCTCCTTGAAGTCTGATCGGCCAGTACCCATCTGTGATGAATGGTGAAGATACACAGAAAGATCATAATTCTGGTGAGTGCGTAATTTTAATTTCTGATTACCCTTGCTTGAAGTGATTTTATTGTTTTCTGAGAGAAGGCAAAGGCCTCAGTTGGAAAAGGATATTGCCTTTGCCTTTCATGTGCTAGACCTGGCACTTCTGATGACAGTGCCATTCTGCCACAGTCATGTTTTGTTGATTAAAGCAGCTTCCAAATGCCGTTGCAAATGAGGAGGCGGCTTTGAGAAAAGCGCATTGTCTTTGAACAAATCTATGATGTCATACTCTTTGTTGTTAGCAGATATTGTTGCCACAACATGTGAATCAGGGATCAAAACAGTGTGGTATTAACCCTGAATTTGTATCAACAGCATGTTAGCTAAATCCACCACACAGCCGTGTGGTGCAAGAAAATCAATTATTATGATACTAGGATGATCATGCAGTACCATCAGTTGGAAGGTGTGTGAGGCCTTTAAATGTCCTAACTCTACCTGCAAGGGTAGAGACCGATATGCAGGTAATCTAGTACCATCTACTCCTGACATGTTGGTCCTCCGTCGGTGGACCAAGGAGATGTGTCCAGGTGGTCATCATGTAATACAGACACAGCCGCACCTGTATCTAGTAACACTATAAGTAGGTGGCCCCCAACTTCGGCCTCAGTGCAGGGCCTTCCATTTGTATCCAAGACCAGCTTGTTTACAATTCAGACTGGGGCCTGTAATTGTCAATCTGTACTGCTGGGAGCATGGAGAGGTTGGGCCTTGCTCCTTTGAACCACTTCACCATGCTGCACTGATGCTATGTAGGGAGGAGCTTCTGGGTTCAGGCCGGTATGGGTCTGAGGGCCAGTACTTCCAGTGTCGCCATGGCCTATTGGGGTTTGGGTCACCGGTTGTACAGCCACAAGGGACTGAGCAGGAACAGCATCTGCCACAGAGCGCACTTGTCCCAGGAGCTCTCAGAATTTCCGATTTTATTTGGCTATCTCCCTATACGAAGGGCCTGTTCTTTGTTGCTGTTATCTGCCCTTATTCTCGTGCTTCTTATTTTTTTTCTAGTTTCAGTTCCCACCCCATTGCTGCTGTTGCTGTTGTGGTTGTTGCTGTTGTTGTCGGGCCTGTTGGGGGTGTTGGTTGTCTGCAGAGAGGGGCTGTTTGTGTTGGGCCTGCCCTTCCACTGTGTAGTGCATTGTGGCCTCTTAAGTAGGCTCCATGGTGGCTACTTTCTTGGAACTGGAACCCAGATCACGGATGTAGAGTTGGTAGACTCTCTCGGTTTTCTGAAGGATGTCAGCAAACCTGTCCGTGTTGGGATAAGTGGTTGGCTCTACCTTTTCTCTTACTGCAGGAATCATGTTCCTAAGGAACAGGGTCTTGTACTCAATAAGATCTACATCTGCAGTTTCTTGTGCAAGGTGCTTTCCTGCTCAGTAGGTCATCCAGAGTCTCTGGTGGTAAGCCGCTGGACTTTCCTTTGCATTCTGTTTTCCAGGGTGTGCAAGCATCACTCCTACTACACCTGGGCAGTGTGCAGAAATGAGCTCAGCTGCAACCTCATCAAAGGTGGCATTGCCATCCTGGCAGATGGCATCGGGGAGTTTGGCCCACAAACTAGGATCGATGGTCTGGCGTAGTGTCTGGACCTGATATTCTGCAGTGAGGCTAAGCATCTCGCATTTGGAATGCACCTTTTCCAAGTGGCAGCTGAGGTTGTCGGACGGGTTCATCCGACTGATACTGGCACCTATATATGTTGAACAGAGTAGGCCATTTGTAGGAGATTATTGGGCCGATCAGGTGGAGGTAGGTTATCTCGGGTGCCGTCTAGGGCAGCCCGGGCTGCAGCCTCGGCTGCAGTATGAACAATGCTATCCTGAGTTCCAGCCTCTTGTAGAAGCTGCCTGATTTGGGTTTTAATGGCCCGTTTACTTCTCTCAGGGTTAGGTATATTACCTATTGCATTTTCAATCATTGTTTCTATCTCCTGCCTGTCTTCCACATTAATAACGCTATCGGTAGTGCCATCGGGAACAGGCTTGGGCCTGCTCCCTCCCATCATGGGGCTGCCATGTTGGCATCTCCCATGATGAGTGTCACGACGTAGATGACGTATGACATGGTGTGAGTTGGGTGGGGACCCGCCATGTTGTGAATGGCTGGGTGGGGTTTCTGGGCCATAGTAGGGGTGTGACTGGGGGTTGTACCAAGAGATGTCGTCATCTGATACCTCCCCCTCGGATGATGTGTGTAAGGCAGGGGCTACACCTCCCATCGCCTTAACATGTCCAGCCAGAACCTCCCGCTGATGTTGCAGTTTCGCCATCTTAGTTTTACATTCAGCATGACTCACAGTTGCAAGATCCATATCAACCTCATCTTGCATTTGCTTTTGCAACACTCTATACACGGCGCTCAATTTGCGATTGTCCCTAGTTGCCACTTCTAAGTCATTGCGTACCTGGTTTATCTCATCCTGTAGCTCTCCCATCTCCTCACTCAACTGTGCATTCACTGTACTTAACAAGGCATTCATATACAATGCCTTCCCCTCATCCTGTCTCAAACGTTCACACTCCTGCTTCACCATACAAAGTTCCTGTTCTCCAGCCTGAGCTGAATGATGCAAAAGTGAATCCTTTTCATTTCACAGTGTTTGAAGTTTAGACTCCAGATTCTGCTGCAGTCTAATACATTCGGTTTCCTGCAAACTCATCTCCTGCTTAAGAGATGAAATATGCAGATCAGGGGTTCGAAACCTCGCTTCGGAGGCTTCCAGAGCAGCGTAGAGAGCCGCGACCAACAGCCCTTTGGCATGTTGCTTATTGGCTGATTGTCTCATCTCTGTGTATTAAGTTGAAATCCCCAGTATAGGGTTTTCAGTTTGACTTGCGTCCCGCGTGAAGTCAGCCCATCCTCCGTGGGAGGCAAGGAAGTTAGAGACATCAAGTCTCAGTTCTGTGCAAATATTTGATACGGTGGCCATTGTGTGGGAGGGAATGAAAAATCAAACTGTGAAAAAGGTGCCGTGCTATGTATCGATCCACAACAGGAGCACATTATACACAGTCAGGCTTCTATGGAATTTGTAAGCTTACAATTCAAAGCTGTTGTGGAGTGGGTCGAGTCAGCATCGACCACACCCAAGAAAAGCAGCCAGACTTTGTAAGTGACTACAAAGTGTTTTGAAAATGGGAGAGGTGATACGGAAATGTACACCTACTGTCCCCGTTGGGAAGGAAAAAGTTGTAGCAACTAGTGAAAGCATACAAACACCAAATATCGCCTGCATGCGGTCGCCAGTTGTCAGGAGGTCCAAACCTCACTGTCAGGTTCTTGGCAATATTGGGAGTGCAATTAATCACAAACACATTGCATTAGAGTAATAAACTTGTTTATTACTACCAAAAGGATAAAATCACAGTTGCCCTAAGCAGTTCTTACCAATACGGAACCAGGAGCCAGTGCTAAACGTTCCCTATACCTCAAGGTTTCCTTGTGTCTCTTGGGATCTCCGAGGTACAAGACTTAGTGTCTCACATTATATACCTATGATAATTACTATGGTTACTGTAAGATAGAAACATTTCTAGTTACAGAGATGAGCCCTGTTGGCTAAACTAGAGGAGGCTCCATGGTCCAAGATAACATTATACAATTTTGTAGTAGTCATTAGTTTGTGAAACAAAAGAATACTTACACAGAGTCTTACATAACTCAGTGTAGTGGTACAAATCACCAAAAGGTGGCAATGCTGAGTTATATATCATAATTATTACAAGGATACAGGTGTCCTAACATCTTATAAGTAAGAAATACACAGAAAATACATAGAAGAATATATATGTATTAGCAAGCAGAGTGTATTACAATAACATGCGTACATATCCTGACATCTACTCTTGTATGGTAGATACCCTTAGCCCTGTATGTTAGTACAACATATACCTAAGCACTAGATGTCTATGGTGTACCTCTGAGGGTACCAATAAGGGTGCAGGGACCTCATGTAATAGTGGTATCAGAAGAGAGACCAGCAGCAGGGCTGTTAGCTGTGCTGGTTCCAAGTTGGAGATTGTCACTATCCACGGTGCTGCCATTGACACTGAGGAGAGTGATGACACTGGCCATGGTGATGGACAAGACAGTGGCCATGGTGTCAGTCATGGGCCCAGTGCCGGTGATGATGCTATTCCTGGGGTCATCCTATCTGTGTTGCTGTTTGCTGCACCGAAGTAGGAGATTACTCTAGGGATAACAGCGAAGCCAGCACTAAGCACAGCACCGAGAGAAGTGCTGATGTGCAGTGTCAGGGGTGAACCCCTCTCTAAGGATGTTGACCCTTAGCCCAATGCCTGAAGTGGCACCCACTTGGAGTCAGATGGCAGTCCAGAGACAAAGTTCTCCCCAGAGCAGTTGAATGGCACTGTCACCAGTGAAGACCAGGGCCACCCTACAGGGACTGTACAGTTCCACTTTCCACACCTGGGGGTTCTCCCATGAACACTGTTTGGATCACTCTTCATGTGAAGGAGGACACCCTTCGGGTGACTCTGCCATGCTTTCTCTTCAGGAGAGGCCTCCCAGTGCAGCTCCGCAGCTCAGGTCGAGGCCAGAGATATTAGGAGTCTCTTCCACCTCTGGTGGGGCCTCACCACTTCCTGGAGAGTTTGCTTTGTTCATAGGCCCTGAGGGGTCACTAATGTGGGACCAGAGCAGGGAATTTGTTGATGCCTTAGAGATTGTTTACAGGGAGTCTGATAGGGGCCAGTTCAGACCCTTCTCCCAGGTACTAATAGTCTCTGGAGTCAGTCCCTTATCTCCATCAATATCCTCATGAGAGGGCAGTGAGTCATCACTCCACCTGTCTTCAGCTGCTGAGTACTCACTGTGTCTGAGATTTTTGGTGGCTGAGAGGCTCTAGATACTTTGAATGTATTTACAAGCCATGGTTTTGCAGCCGTGCCATTGGGACGCATCAGAGTTCCCAGTGTTGACTCTGTCATCATTCAGCCATATCCTGGAGTCTTCAAGGTGCCATCCAGGGCAGTGTGGAGGCACCCTTCTCATGCCCAGCCATCCCAGGGACCTCCTCATGCAGTATCATACACCAGTGGGCTACACAGGTGAGGTACTTCACCCCTCTTCAGGGCTTGGGGTACTGCAGACCCTGTCTGGGCCTCAACACCTAATTTATGACTGACCGCCAGAGGCTGATTTTGCTCAGATGGATGCCCTTGGCAGAAAGGCTTTCACCTCAGCACATGCCTTCATGTGCATCTCTGCACACCAGGCATATATGATGATATTCAGTCATCATCTGTGGTCGCAGGGAGGTCAGCTGTTAGCTACACTGACTCAGAGCAAATTAGTCAGGTAGACCATTGACACCTCTGCTCAGGGCCTGGAGGTAGCTTAGTACTAGTCAAGGGCATCATATGATGCCAGTGAGGTGGCCTCCCAGTTAGCAGAAACTACAGTCTGCATTAGGCAGACAGCATGGCTTCACCTCTCCAGAGTGTCACCTTTGGCCTTGCATAAGGTGTTTAACTTGCACTTCCAGAGGGCCTAATTTCTTCTCCTGTAAGGTTAGATGAGAACTATCAGATAACCCTCCTGCTCCTGTGCCACAGGAGCTCCTGCCTGTCCCTGGCCAGTCTCAGGTCTCACCAGACCTGTAAGGAGCCACTGTCCTCGGATGTTCTCACCCACACTAAGGACTGAGGGTATCTATTTCCCTCAGGGTCAGCCAGCTCCTCCCTCAGAAGAAGGGAAAGCTTGGTACTTCAATCCATAATTGGGAATCAGTGGGGAAGTTTGATTCTTGGAAGATACAAAAGTTACATTCATACTGTAACTAAGGATCTCTAAGGAAATGTAAGGAGCAGAAGAAGAGAAGCCCATACAAGCTCCAGTCAGTTACCCATAATAGCCCAAATGGTGATTTAAAAGTAGAAATTTGTCAAGTCTGTTTTTACTTGTTAACTTTACAGTCACTAATTACCACTGAAGTTGGTAACATGTTCCATTGCTTAACCACTCTTTGCGAAAAGAAATATGCCCGGTTGTTGGTGGAAAAACTGTTACGTGTTATTTGCAATGGGTGACCCCTTGTGTTTACTGTAATTTGTTTAAAATCAAGACTCATCTCATACATGAGCTCTTGGTCTCTGAGAATTTCCCACGTTAACATAAGATCACCCCATAGCCTTCTTGATTCCAAAGACAAGAGGTTAAACTTATGGAGACGATCCTCATAGTTCAAACCCCTAGCCCTCTGTATATATTTGGTTATTTTCTTCTGTATCTTTTCTAAATGCAAATTTTTTTTATTCTTATAAGGGCACCAGAGTTGTGAGGCATAATTAATATGAGGGCGAATATAGGCTGTATATAATTGAAGAATTACTGATGGATTTTTTGATGTTATATTGTGCCTAATTGCCCACCATATTTTATTAACCTTATTAAGGAGTTCTGTAATATGTTTATCAAAACTGAGGTAATTTGATATAAAAAAAAGTATTTTTCATGGAGTGTTTTATGTAATAATTGACCATTTAAAGTATAATTGTGTTTTGGAGTCTTCAAACCAAAGTGCATTATGCTACATTTATTGATGTTGAACACCATACCCCAGTCGCTCACCCAGTTTGAAAGTTTATCCAAATCCTTCTGTAACAAACTTAATTCTATCTGATTATTGCATGGTCCACCAATTTTACAATCATCAGTGTATTTGATGATCCAGCTGTCTAAATTAGAGGAAAAATCAGAAATAAAAATCTGAAAAACTAATGGGGCCAATACCGAACCTTGAGGTACACCACTAGATATTAAAATAACTGCTGAGCTATAACCCTAATGATAACTCATTGTTTTATTTCATCTAGCCAGATCTTATCTGTGTCAATCTTCACCATTCATTACTAGTGTGGTACAGCCCTCTGGAGCTAAGACCCCATGGGAGGTTTTTTTTTCTCTCTAGGAGCAGAGTTACATAGAAACATAGACTTTGATGGCAGATAAGGACCGCTTGGCCCACCTAGTCGGCCCATTTCCTTATCTACAGGATAAGCTGCAGATCCTAGTTAACCAACAGCCAATTAACCAATAGTTAATGCAAGGGCCGCGCGCCCATAAGGCCGACATAGTACGTGATGCTTGCGGGTTGGCCGTTCACTGTTGTTGACTCTGCCCCGACCTCAGTTCTTCTCCCGTCGAACAAGGGCCTTGTGAGGGGCTTCAAGGAAATTTGCATAGCGTGTTACAGCCTAGTGTTCAAACAACATGAAGTCTTGCTGTATTCTGACAGTAGCAGCAGTGAGTCCCAACCTTCAAACTGCCCCTGAGATGAAAGAGTTAACTTTCCATGCCAGGCATGGAATGCTGAGCTCGAGGTCGGTTGAGACTCTGTCTGTTGCTGTTTGAACTCAAACCGTCAGATTCTTTACTCCGCCTCACTGAACAGTTGCTCCGGAGAGTTCTCCTTCTGCTCGGTTCAATTTATCGGTTAAAGTACCGTTTTTTCTCGGTTTTCGACCAAATTTAAACCACAACCTGTCGGTTCAGTTTCTGTCTGTGGTATTCGTGAGTATTAGATAGGTTTATATTGTTTCTATTCTGTGTGGAACTTGTAAATGGTTCATCGGTTCAGTTTCAACCGATCAAGTTGCTAAAAAATCTTTATTTTAAATTTTAGAGTGTGGTTACCGGTTCTTATCGGTTCTAAAAAAAACAGATTTTATTACGTTTTTTTCCACGACCCGTGACACGGTCAGGAACCGATAAGAGGGTCTTGCCTGGTGGATTGCCATTAAAAGGATAAGTTTGGTTAGGACTGGCACAATGTCTGAGAAACCCAAAAGAAAAACCGGGCCCACTGGGTTTCAACCCTGCAGTGTGTGTGGGGAAGTCTTTGCCAAGGCTGATCCTCACACCACCTGTGTTTATTGTCTGGGATTTGACCACCTCAATGCAGACTGCCAGATTTGTAAAAATTTTCCTGCAGCTACCCTATAAAAACGAGTTGGTAGGCATAGGGAAAGGGAGGCCAAAACGTCTGCTGAACCGGATGGCCAGCCCGGTTCGGTTCAAACCGAACCAGAAGGAGTGCCCTCTGACCAGGGCGAGACTTCTTCAGGCAAAAGGGGATCTGATTCTGAGGAGTTGGTTCCAGCTAAGAGAACAAGAAAGGAAAAATCAGCTGGTGTGGATCCAAAACTTTCTTCTCCAACCGCTGAAGAAATAGCCAAAGCGATAAAAATTGTGCAGTCGCTTTCTCCGATTCCGAAACTCTTGGTTCGGTCGGTTCCACCGGTTTAAGAGTATGATTTAGAGGAATTTTATGAACTGGAGAAGGAGGAAGAGGAATATGAGGAAAGTGAATGTGGTTTTGAAAGATTGGATGTGCCTATTGACCTGGACATCTCCCCAGACAGACCTTCAGGAGTGTCTCCTCCTAGGTTTTCTGAGTCCTCCTCCCATTTCATGTTTTATAAAAAAGTGGCTGAAACCCTCCAGCTTCCTGTGGAAGAAGCTGTGGATGACCAGGAGGAGCCTGACTATGTGGAAATGATGGATATCTCAGAGTCTAGGGAAGCTGTCTATTCCTTACACAAATCTTTTGGGAAACAGACATTTAAGATTTTAAAGACTCTAACACCATACCTCCTGTGGATAAAAGAATGGACAAGAGGTATACATTGTCAGGCTCGAATCACGGAGTTCCTTACACAACAATGCAGCCATGTTAGGGTAGTGCAGGCTGCAGCCTGTGACAAGGCAAATATTCCTTGGCTTCACACCCCAGACAAGGACTCCAGGAGGATTGATGCCATGGCAAAGAAACAATACATGGCAGCATCCTGGGACTCAGACAGGCCAATTATATGGCTTATACTGCTAGGTATCAGAAATCCAGATGGGACACTGTCATGGCTTTAACAAAACAGGTCCCTGGCCAGCTTGCCAAGGAGCTGGAGCAGGTGGCTGCTGATGGTATTGAGGCATCCAAGGTGCAATTCCATGCTGCAGTGAACTCAAATGATGTGTCATCTAGAGTCATGGCTACATCTGTGGCACTTCACAGAATGGCTTGGCTTAGATGTACTAGCCTGTCACAAGAAACCCAGACCAAGGCCAAGGATTTTCTTGTTGTGGGTAGTTCTCTGTTTGGGGAACAAACAGAGAATTACATGAAGAAAATGGACGAGTATAGGACCACCTATAGTAGTGCCCAGGCCAAGGAAAGGCAGGCCACTCCTCAAAGGCAGCATCCCAGGGGCAGGGGCAGGCCATTTCACAGGCCTTTCTACCAAACTCAGGCCTCCTCTTCTGCTTATCGGGGGTTCTTTTGAGGAGAAGCAGAAGGGTACAAGCAGACCTGCTTCCACCCCTCAGCCAAAACCCCCTGCCAAGCAGGCACACTGATGGATTTGCCAGGGCCAATTCTCCACCACCTGTAGGGGGCAGGCTGGCTTACTTTGTCCAGGACTGGAAGTCTCTAACATCAGACAAGTGGATCCTGGAATTAGTAAGCCAGGGACTGGTTCTCAGCTTCAAAAAATTTCCAAAGCTGAGAACCAGATCTTTTCTACCTACAAATCCGTCAGAGGCACTTGCCTTAGAGGCAGAGGTCTCTTCCCTTCTGGCTTTCAGAGCTGTGGAACGGGTTCCACCCCTACACCAGGGCAAAGGATTATACTCCAGGTACTTCCTTACCCCACAAAAGACAGGAGAATGGCGGCCCGTCCTGGATCCCAGATATTTAAACAAGCACCTTTTAAAGCCAAAATTCAAAATGGTGACTCTCGGAATATTTCTACTCTCTCTAAGGTCAGGGATTTGGCTAGTGTCCCTGGACCTCAAGGATGCCTACTTCCATATTCTTATCAGAAGCTCCCATCGAAAGTACCTCAGGTTCGAGCTGCCCTCAGGCCATTACCAGTTCAGAGCAATGCCCTTCAGACTAACCTTTGCTCCAAGGGTGTTCACAAAATGTCTGGCAGTAGTAGTTGCTTCTCTGAGAAGGCAAAGGATTGCCATCTTCCCATACCTAGACAACTGGCTCATAGTTGGCCAGTCCCCATACCAGGTCAAGTTACACTTACAGGTAACTCAGCAACTGCTCACTTCTCTAGGTTTCCTTCTGAATCTGTCAAAGTCAGTTCTAGAGCCTGTTCAGCTCCTCACCGTCATAGGTGCAGAGCTAGATACAGAAAGGGCCAGAGCCTTCCTTCCCCTGGACAGGGCAAGGACCATTATCACTCTGGCCTCCTCTTTCACCCTACAGGTGTCTCGACTAGCAAGGCATTTTCTGCAGCTCCTGGGGCACATGGCTGCTTCTACAGCAGTCGTGCAAGGAGCAAGATTTCAGATGAGGGACATTCAGTTCCATTTGAGAGCCTTCTGGTCTCAGAAAAGGGACCCTCTGACCAAACTGATCCAAGTGACTCGAACCCTGATCCAGACCTTGCACTGGTGGCAGGATCTGAACAATCTGAGATAAGGAGTTCCCTTTGTCACTCAGTCTCACTCTTTAATCCTTACTACAGATGCCTCCCTTTTGGGGTGGGGGGCTCACTTGGGCGACCTGACCACCCAAGGGTTGTGGTCCCCTCAGGAATCTCTGCTCCACATCAGTCTGTTGGAGCTCAGAGCAGTTTTTCTAGCACTTCAAGTTTTTTCCAAGTCTGTTCAGAGCAAAGTTATTCAGATCAGAACTGACAATACCACCACAATGTGGTACATCAACAAACAAGGAGTCACTCGGTCTACAGCCTTGTGCACAGAAGCAATGAAGTTGTGATCCCTGGCTTATTCTCTGAACACCTCCCTCTCGGCAGTACACCTCTCAGGCAAGGACAATGTCCTGGCAGATGCTCTCAGCAGGATATCTCAGGGCCATCATGACTGGTCACTGGATCCCTTGATCTTGGAGGTGATATTCTCCAGATGAGGCATCCCACAGATAGATCTTTTTGCAACCCCAGACAATCACCAACTTTCACTTTTTTGTTGCAGGACCCCAGTGTTGAGCTCAGTCCCCCTGGATGCCTTAGTTCTCAATTGGGAAGGGAAGTTCCTGTATGCTTCCCCCCTTCCCTCTCCTGTTCAAAGTGCTAGTGAAAATCAGGTCTCAGCCCTGCAAAGTGATCCTGATTTCTCCAGACTGGGCCAGACAGCCCTGGTATTCTCTCCTATTGTCCTTATCAGTCCATCTTCCCCTGGCTCTTCCCAGGAATTACAACCTGTTAACTTGTGCTCAGAGGAGGGTTTGGTACCCAAATCACACATCTCTCAATCTCAAGGCCTGGCTCTTGAAGAGTTAGAGTTTGCTGATTTACACCTCTCCCAAGGTGTTGTGGATATTCTGAAGGCTTCTAGGAAGCCTTCCACCAGAGCCACTTATAATTCCAAGTGCAAAAGATTTTCCATATGGTGCTGTGGGAAGCATATTTCCCCAGTCTGCTGATCTGCCCACAGTACTTGACTACATAGTTCATCTCAATAGCTTGGGTCTCAGACCAGCTACACTAAGGGTGCACCTGGCAGTGGTTTCTGCTTTCATTTCAGCAAGTAAGCCCTCTTCTCTTTCAGCTCACCCTGTTTTCTCCCAAGTTTTTCAAGGGATTGCTTCATACCAATCCTGCCCCTGCTTGGGATCTTAACGTTTGCATTGCACAGCTTATGCAACCCCCCTTTGAGCCTTTGTCCTTAGCAGAGCTTAAGTACTTGACTTGGAAAACTGTGTTTCTGGTGGCCATCACTTCTGCCAATCGCATAAGTGAGCTGCAAGCCCCGTCAGTGGAGCCTGACTTTATTTCCTTCCATAGGGATGAGGTGGTTCTAAGGACTAACAGGAAGTTTTTGCCTAAGGTGGATTCAGACTTCCACCTTAACCAATCTATGTCTCTTCCTGTGTACGTCACTGACCATTCCTCCTCTGGTGAAGGAGGCTGCACAGCCTAGATGTGAAAAGAGCCCTTACCTACTATATAGATTGTACCAAGGGTCATAGGTTTGACTCCCTCCAACTGTTCCACACTTATGGTGAGGTAGGCAAAGGAAACCCGCCACTAAAAGATCCATTGCCAGGTGGATTGTGTCTTGCATACAATTTTGCTATGAAAAATTAGGTAAGGTTCCTCCCTCAGGCCTGATGGCTCATTCTACTAGAGGTACAGCTGCATCCCTGGCTGCTGCCAAGGATATCCTTATTCTAGAAATATGTCAAGCAGCTACCTGGAAAACAGTTCACACTTTCACCAAGCATTACTCTCTGGACATCCAGGCTAGGAGTGATGCTCGGTTTGACACAGCTGTGCTTCAGAGCCTATTTCCTAAGTAGCTTCTGTCCCTTCTCCATGGAGGTACTGCTTGGTAGTCTGCTACTGTCAGAATACAGCAAGACTTCTTGTTGTTTGAAGAAAAAAATTACTCACCTTAGTAATGTTTCTTCTAATGGAGTCTTGCTATATTCTGACCTCCCCCTGCCTTCCCCTCTCAGAACCTTTCTTTTTTGGGATGTGGGTGGGCAGTGGCAGTGTTGGCACTCAGGAGGTGCCCCACCTTTTTTGTTTTCACCCTTTCTTTGGGTGAGTGGGTGTTGTGTTTTTTCATTTTTGGGTCTCCTGTCTTGAGTCTTCATTTTGGGACCAAAAATTTGTTATTATGTCAGTAGCCAATTGGCTAGTGTAGGTTTACAGCTTCCACGTAGGACCTCAGTGAGTTTAGCTCGTAAAGATCTGACGGTTTGAGTTCAAACAGCAACAGACAGAGTCTCAACCGAGCTCAAGCTCAGCGTTCCATGCCTGGCATGGAAATTTAACTCTTTCATATCCGGGGCATTTCGAAGGTTGGGACTCACTGCTGCTACTGTCAGAATACAGCAAGACTCCATTAGAAGAAACAACATCACTAAGGTGAGTATT
Organism: Neoceratodus forsteri; assembly: GCA_016271365.2. Classification (NCBI taxonomy): domain Eukaryota; kingdom Metazoa; phylum Chordata; order Ceratodontiformes; family Ceratodontidae; genus Neoceratodus; species Neoceratodus forsteri. Next base: position 522,139,074 of record CM028129.1, read on the forward strand.
TTTTTCTTTCAGCCTAGTATTGTGCACTTAGTTATCTTGGTTCTTTTGCCCTGCTCAACGATGCTGCTAGTTACCGATAAGACCGATCTTAGTTCAAGAGGGCTGTTGCAGTAGGTATTCACAGATAGGACTAAGCCACCAGGTGTCAGGACCCCATGGAAAACTTCTAGCTAGCAGTCTCTGGCAGGAGACCACCCCCACATCAGGTGACCAGCATCAGATGACGTTGGTATAAAGAGGCGGTCCCCCACGCTTACCTTCCAGTTCTTTCCCCACCATCAGCTTGTGAAAGTTCCTCGCAGTAGAACGGTGCTCATCAGTACCTTTGTCGGTCTTAAAGTTTCTAACTTTTTTAACTATTTTTCTCAATTTTATTATTTTCTCATACCATCTGTTGTGGATGTTGTCCCCAACGCCCTCCAAATCACATAAAAACAAATGTAACTCACGTGATTCCCAGGTTTCACACAAGGATGGCCACTCATTGAGCCTCTTTTGTCTAGGCCTGGACCACTCTGTGGAGAAGTGCCAGCACTGCCAGAAATTCAGCTCGGCTACCCAGAAGCGAAGGCAGCAGTCACTGGAAGCCCATCTTCTGAAGAAGAGAATGGCATCCATTGAGAAATGAGTTGAAGAAACTTAGTCTGACGTCTGCCTGGACACTGCTGACAAGCTGGCTGCCGGCTCCTCTGACGACCACCCGTCAAACTGCCTGCGTCAGACCCCATCGTCACATCTGATGCCCCAGGCTCTCTGCAATGGATAACCCCATTGCGTACTGTGGTTCCTGCATCCCCTCGGTTCTTACCAGGGGATTTTAACCCTCCTTCCTCGGTCGAGACCGACGACCATGGGATGCTGCCGTCAGGGGTCCACCCTCCTACGTCGGACCCTCGAATGCTGAGACCAATGCCGGCTGACCTGAAGCAGCCCTCCGGCATCCCTTTGCCTGATAGAAGACTTGTTCCTCCATCAGGACCATCAGACCCATCCAGCGACCCTCCTACACCAGGCCCGATGCCTGCAGGACCAACGCCTCCCCCATCCGGTCTGCCAGCAGAGCCTTTGCCAGGTTCTTCTGCGCCATCAGAGCCCCTGGCACCAGGGTACCCGACACTGCAATGCCCAATGCTGCAGTACCCAGCTCCTCAGTATCCCACACCACAGTACCCGATGCTGCATTACCTGGCACTGCAGTACCCGATGCTTCAGTACCCGACGTTGGGCTTCCTGCCATTGGGCTACAGATACTCTTTTTATGGATACCCTCACTACTCATATCTGACTTCCCTCCTCCTCCTCCTCCTCCTCCGCCACCCACTCTACAGCCACTGGCGGATCTGAAGGAAACCTTGGCCTCCTGGTGGGCTGAGGCCAAGGCTCAGCTCACCAAGGAGGCTGAGAGTCATCTTCCGATGCTAGTCCCTATGCCAGACCCCCTTCGTCAGAGATGGAAGACTCCCTCCCCCTTACGTGATGCCAGAGGATAACCTTCTGGCACCCGGGGTGGAGAGGACACTCACCCCAGGGGCTCACCAGGAGGGTTATTCTTCTCCCCCCAGGGAGGAGTCTTATTCCTCTTCTTCAGAGCCATCTGACTCAGATTTGGAGTCCGACCACTCTAATCATGGAGATGAGCCCCAGACTCCAGAACACTCAAGGCCGAGGGACCCTCCGAAGGGCCCTTCTTTTCTGGAGCTCTTGAGAAAGACCCAGGAGACACATCAGTGGCAATCAGTGGAGCCAGACCCACAACGTATGAAACTCGCTGCTCATCTGGATCTGCCAGAGACTGCTCCCACGCCGATTCCACCCTGTATAGAGCCTCATGCTGATCTTGCTTCTACTATTAGGAAAACACCGTCCATGCTAGCCCCCTTCTGAGGAAAGTGGATAGGCTGTACCAAGCTCTGGAGGGTTAAGACTTCCTTAGTCTTCACCCCAAGGCAGATTCGGTTGCGATTAGCACTGCTCATGGCTGCTGCGCCAACCCCAAACATCTGAGCTCATCCCCACCTGACAAGGAGTCCCATCTTCTGGATCAGTACAGGAAGAAAATTTACGCCTCTTTGACCCTAGGCATCAGGGCCCTCAATCACATTGACCACATGGAGGAGTTCCAGAAGTCCATCCATAACCAGGTGGAATCTAATTTGGACTCCCTACCTGGTTCTCAAATTAAGCAGGAACTGATAGATCTGGTCCATTCTACTCATTTGGCCTGTAGGCACATGCTTCATGCCATCTACGATGCAGTGGACACTGCTGGTAGGAGCTCAGCTTTCGCTACAGGCCTGCGGCATCATGCCTGCCTCCGTGTGTCAGGATTGGTCCCTGAAGTACAGTCCACTATACAGGGTGCTCCCTTCAGGGGTTCGGTGCTATTCGGGGATGATGTCAAGGACATCATAACTTAACTGCAGAAGAAGGGCACTGCATTAAAGTCAGTCTAGACTTCGTACAGACCTCCTCAGGGTCAGCGATGTCCTTTTCATCGCCAAACCTGACAAAAACAAAAGCCTCAAGGCAAGCATGCCAACAAGCGTCAGGCCCCTCCAGGAACCAAGACTCTTTGGGGGACAGGTTACTAGTCCCATTTCTTTCTAGTTCCAAAGAAGATGGGAAACTTGAGGTCAGTCCTAGGCCTAAGCTCCCTGAACATGTTCATGGAGTTAAAATGCTTCAGAATGCTCTCCCTGCATAGCCTTCTGCCGTTACTCTGGCCGGGACAGTGGCTATGTGCTCTGGATATGCAGGATGCATACCTGCATATCCCCATATGACCTTCCCATCGCAAATACCTCCATTTTTCTTTTCAGGGGGACCACTACCAGTTCTAGGGACATGGATATGTTGTTCATCCACACTTATTGGCAGGTATCCTTGCCGCTTTAAATCTTGCCGGAAGGTCTTCAAGCTGGCTCCTCCCACCCACCCGGGCAGTAAAACTCTGCGCTCCGCCCATGACCGTATCCTTCTTACGCTTGGAAGCTCAGGTTCCTCCTTAGCAGCTCTGCGTATAAGACTGGTTCTAATTCTTGAATCTTGAAATCAAAGTTTTTGCTAAAAGACTTCGGTCTTCTCTCCCTCGCGGCTGCGATGGACACATCGACTCCCGGTTTCCGGAGATGCCCTTGCGGGCAGAAGATGTCTCGGACGGATCCACACTCCACGTGCGTCTACTGCTTGGGCCTTGAGCACGACCCGCAGGCTTGCGACCTGTGCTCTTCTTTTTGCCTACGTCCTCGAAGACCGTGCTGCCCGTTTACAGCTGGGGCATCCGAGAAAAGATTTCTCGGTTAAGTCTAATGAGGCCGGTTGGCGGTGTCGGCCGGCGGGCTTTCGATGGATCGCTCGAGCAGATGATCGCCCTCGAAGAGGAAGGGGGCGCCACTTCTACCTCGGCTGCGGCATTTGTCCCGCTTCTCTCGGTGCCTCGTATTCGGCTTCTTTTAAGGAGCTTTGTCTGACCCTCTCGACGAAAGGTGAAGGTCCAACTTCTTCTGGACCTTTCTCGGTCAAAAGAGAGACATAAAGTAAGTCTCACCGTCGGCGCTCTTGGGGCCGGAAGATCCCCCTCCCTGGTTAGCCGACAGTCGACTTGATGCGACCCCTCGTCGCCGGTACTGGCTACGGTGTCCCCGTCCAGGCCAGTTGGCCGAGACTCCGTCGGCAGCAGTCGAGATTTTCTCGACCCGTTGAACGGGTTGTAAAGCTGGAGCTGAAATCCCTCTCCCAGTTTCCCCGGTGAGAGTTGAGGATCCCGTCGGCTCGTCTGTGCCTCGGTTCCAGAGCCTTCGGTGGAATCGTCCGAACAGGTGCCAATTCCGACACCTTCCCTTTGCGTCCTTAGCCTAGCCGAGGTTCTCGGTCTCGGTCTCAGGCGTCTTCGCGGTCCAGCCGATCCACCATCGCCATAGGCGGGTCTCGGTCTCCCAACACCGGCGACAGCCCGGCGCCACGCTCTTCCTCTTCCTCCTCCTCCCGGACGAGGAGGCTTGAGCGCAAAGTTCGTCGGAGGTATAAAGAACTCATGTGGCAACAACTCCTTCTAGCAGGAATAAGCCGACCCCGTTGTCTTCCCCGGCCATTAAGTGGCTGTCACCGGAGCGGCCGAAACAACCCCTCGTTGTAGCCGAGGAGCCTGTTCCCAGGCCGGTTGTTCGGCCAATTCCAGCTGCCCCACCGATTCAGGTGGAACCTCCGCCTCCACAGCTGTTATTTGGGGCTCCGACCAAAAATTCTCAGTCGGCTCAGGGACTGCCCCATAGGCTGTCTGTCACCCTCACTCCCGATAGACCTTGGCAGGTGGAGGGTAGCTCAGGCCCGAGGCAGCTCTTTGAGGACTCTTCTGAGTCCGAGGATGATTCCTCCCTTTTCTCCAAGTGAATGGACTTGGAGTCCTCAGGAGGACAGTCAGTGGGCTGATAGCCCTGCCATCCTTCCTAGGATTGCCCGGCTCATCTCGAATCCACCAGGATGACATCGAACCCGTTTCTAAATGGCAGGTATCCCTCATGGAGATTCTGGACCGAGGGATCCCTCCGGAGGCCTTTCCGGTGGCCGAGGCCATGGTGAGTCGGTCTTGGAGCTTTGGCAGCGCCTGCTTCCTGCCCTGCGCCTTGGCCAGGATGGCCAGGAAGTATCTGGGGTCCCCGGTTCCTGTCCGGTTTTCGGAACACCCTCTGCTGAGGGTTGGTTACCAACAAGTGTTTTCGGCGCCCGAAGCATCAGGATAATGGACAAACCTCCCGACAAGAAATCAAGAAATTGGATTATGCCGGGCGAAAAAGTCTATGTTGCGTCCTCTCTAAGCCTACGTCAGACCAGTTTGGCCGTCCTCATGGCACATTTTTCTCATGCCCTGTTGGGCTCCCTGGATGAGTCGTCCTCATCTTCCACGGGATCTGCAGACTACGGTCAGGCAGGTGCGGGACCAGAGAACAGGGCAGTGGCCAAACAGCAGCTCCAGACTGCTTTGAGACATTGGGGACTCATGTGCCAGGTCAGGGCGGCTGCAGGGCTATGCCGTCGTTAGGCAGCTGAGATATCCACCTTCACCCGCATACCCAGCACAAGTTGGAGATGTTCCCTTTGGGACTGACCTCTTTGGCCCTGGGGTGGAAGGTCACCTGCAGAGGATAAAGGAAGTCCAATGCTACCTTGGACTCGGTCTCTTCCGCTCAGAGGACAAGGCCCGCAAGCCACAGCACTAAACCCTTCCGTCCTTCTAAGCCCCGGCGCCAGCCCAACAGCGTCAGGGGCCAGCAGGCTCAGGCTTGGCATCCCAAGCCCAAGCTGTCGGCTTCCTCCAACAGGAAGCAGGAGGTAAAGCCCAGGAGGTCCCTCGGCGGTCCCTCCTCCAAGCCTGCCAGTGGACGGGCTGGGGTGTAGCCCTCATCCTCGTCACCTCACCCCTGGTTCCCCCATTAGAGAGGCGGCTCAAGCACTTCCTTTCCACCTGGTCGTTATCCATGGACAGGTGGGTTCTGAGGTGGTGGGAAAAGGCCTGCCTCTGGGTCGAGCAGGCCCCGCCCTTCAGAGCCGTCGCACCTCGGGGGGCCTCGGGGTCCGCAGCCTCACTGTCAGCTCATTGAGCCGACATCACTCTCCTCCTCCAAAAGGAGGTGATCAGGGAGGTAGCGGACCCCCCCTCAGACTCGGGGTTTGTGTCCAGGTACTTCCTGGTTCCGAAGCAGACGGAGGCTGGCGCCCCATTCTCGACCTACACGACCTGAACAAGTTCCTAAGGTCTCGAACCTTCAGGATGGTCACTCTGCGCAGATAATACCATCTCTGGAACATGGCATGTGGTTCTGCTCTTTGGACCTGCAGGGCCAGCGTTCTTTCACGTCCTAGCCATCCATCACATTGAGATTCCTTCGCTTTCGCCCGGAGGGGATCCTCTTCGAGTTCGAGCCATGCCCTTCGGCCTGTCTCCAGCTCCCAGGGTCTTCACCAAATGCATTGCAGTGGTGACAGCTTTCCTCTCGGGTGCCGAGGGGTCCGTGTACCCTTACCTGGGCGATTGGCTGATAGCAGCCCCCTCCAGACAGGAGGTGGGCGGTCCAGAGATCTGTCCCTCAGGTTTTGCTCTCAAATCCGGCCTTCTCATCAATGAGGGCCAAGTCGGAACTCGAGGCAAGCAGGTGATTCTGTTTATGGGGCAGAGCTCGACTCTCTTGAGCAGAGCATGGCTCAGCACGGACAGGGCCGAGGTTCTTACCTCCTTTGCCCAATCATTTCTGGTTGGGCACTCACGCCCTTCCCGGGACTTCCTGTGTCTCCTGGGTCTCATGGCGGCCCGCAGCAGCGTGGTCCATTGGGCACGCTGGCGCATGCGCCTCCTTCAGTGGGGACTGGCCAGCCAGTGTTCACAATGCTGCGATCCATTGGACCAGCTAGTGGTGGTGACCCAAGAGATGTGGAACGCTCTCCGATGGTGGACCTTTCCATCTCATCTGCAGGAGGGTATCCCATTTGTCCGCCCCGAGCCGACGGTCTCTCTATCGACCGATGCCTCTCTGATGGGTTGGGGTGCCCATCTGGGGGAACACCGAGTGCACGGCCTCTGGTCCCCGCGGGAGTCCCGATGCCACATCAACCTGCTGGAGCTCCGAACGGTCCGCCTAGCTCTCACCGCCTTTGCTCCATTTCTCCGGGGTCAAGTGGTCCGAGTCCAGACGGACAATACCACGACCATGTACTACCTAAACCGCCAGGGCGGGCCAGCGTTCATGCTTCTATGCAAGGAAGCTCTCGCATTTGGTCACTCGTGCGCAGCCTGGAGGCCGGTCTCTAGCCTTTCATGTGGCAGGGCCTCCAACACCCTGGCCCGATGCCCTGGAGCCGGATAGGGCCTGCATCTCACAAGTGGTCTCTCCTGCCGGAGTAGTACAAGATCTGTTCTCCCACTGGGGCACACCTCAGGTGGACCTGTTTGCCTCCAGGAGAGCAGGCTGAGCTGTTCATGCCCCCCCCTTGCTGCAGGGGGATGCCTTCTCGAGGCTGTGGACCCCGGGCCTCTTTTACGCCTTTCCCCCAATTTCCTTGATTCACAAGGTGCTTCTCAAGGCAAGGAGGGACAAGGCTCAGGTGAATCTGATAGCCCCAGACTGGCCCCGCCAATTCTGGTACCCAGATCTCCTCAGCCTCAGCTCCAGGCTCCCGAGGCAGCTTCCAGCTCGCTCGGACCTGCTCTCAGTCAGTCAGAGGAAGGTGTTCCATCCGGACCTTCAATCTCTTCACCTGACGGCCTGGTTCCTGAGCGGCTAGAGTTCCAGGCCTTGGGGCTTTCCAACGAGGTCCTCAATGTTGTTGAGGCGTCCCGTAAGGAGTCGACCAGGAAATGCTATGCCTTCAAATGGAAAAGATTTCCATTTGGTGTCAGGGCAAGGGCTTGGAACCTTCCTCCTGTTCTTTGGCAAGCGTTTTGGACTATTTATGGTCCCTTTCTAGTCAAGGGCTTAGGTCGACGACCCTAAAGGTGCACCTGGCAGCCATCTCTGCTTACCGGTGCGGGCAGGGCATCGATAAGTGGCGCAGAGAGAAGGTGGTTGGGCGCTTAAGGCCTTGATCACATTTCCCCTCCGGTCAGAGAACCTCCCCTCCGTGGGATTTCACTGCTGGTACTGGCAAAGCTCATGGGGCAAGCTATTCAGAACCAATGCACAGGTGTGAACTCTCTCACCTGTCGTGGAAGACCGCCTTCTTGGTGGCTGTCACGTCAGCCAGAAGGATGAGAGAACTCAGGCGCTCTGCATTGAGTCTCCTTACCTGGTCTTCCACAGGGACAAAGGTTGTCTCGCCCCCCACCGAAATTCCTTCCGAAGGTGGTGTTGGAGTTCCACTTAACCAGGTGTTGACTCTGCCGGTGTTCTACCCCAATCACATCTTGGCGTCAAGAATACAGGACTTCATACTTTGGACCCTAGAAGGGTGCTCACTCATTATAAGGAGCGCCACGGCTGAAATTCGGGACAGGTTCGCCAGCTGTTTGTCACCCACGCTGAAGCAGCATCCGGCAGACCTGCAGCCAAGCGGACCGATAGGCAGTGGGTCACCTCCTGCATAGATCTCTGCTATAAGTTGGCGGGCATGGAGCCTCCCAGAGGATAAGAGCTCATTCTACCCGTCATACTGCTGCATCGGTGGCTGCTTCCAGGGCGTCCCTATCCAGGAAATCTGCAGGGCTGCTACCTGGAAGTCACACACACCTTTATTACCCATTACCACATCGACCTTGAGTCACGCTGGGATGCTGGTTTTGGGGCCTCGTCTCCAGTCTTTATTCCCTAAGTAGGGGATGCCGCCTTGCCTCCCTCCTCCTGGAGAACTGCTAGGAGTCTGCCAATAAGTGTGGATGAACAACATATCCATGTCCCTAGAAATACAGGTTACTCACCTGTAACAGGAGTTCTAGGAATGGTATATGTTTTCATCCACGACCCACCCATTCTCGGCTTCAGCACAACCTGAGCTTCCAGCCGGGCAGATCTGGCGTCATGGGGCAGAGCCGAGAGTTTTACCACCCGGGTGGGTGGGAGGAGCCAGCTTGAAGACCTTCCGGCAAGATTTAAAGCGGCAAGGATACCTGCCAATAAGTGTGGATGAACAACATATACCATTCCTAGAACTCCTGTTACAGGTGAGTAACCTGTATTTCAATACCCTCCCATTTGGTCTCTTCTTGGCTCCCTGCATATTTACCAAATGCCTGTCAGTGGTAGTGGCCCACCTGCATACCCAGGACATGCAGGTCTTCCCTTATCTGGACGACTGGCTCCTGGTGGCCCTGTCCAGTGAAGAACTCCTGCTCTTCCTTTCCCTTACCCTGTAGGTTTTTAACCAGCCTGGGTATTACCATCAACCAGACCAAGTCCCACTTGGTCCCTTGCCAATGCCTCCACTTAATAGGGGCGATTCTGATCACGACCACAGGCAAAGCCTTTTTACCTCTGGACAGGGTCGAGACTCTTCAGAATCAGGCTTATCTTCTGTCTGGTCGCAGATGGGCTGGAGCCAGGTCAATCCTCTGCCTCCTCAGGCTCATGGCGGCTGCCATTCCAACAGTTCCGTTCACTCGGTTCGATATGAGGATCTCTCAATGGGTGCTTTAGTCGCAATGGGACCAAATCATGGATGATCTAGACCAAGAGATGCTAGTGTCGGATCCCAAGAGCAGGGACTTGCACTGGTGGATGGTTCAAGAGGACCTCTGTCTGGGAGTTCCATTCTGCATTGCTCCTCCTTCCCAGACATTGACAACAGATGTGTCAGGGGAGGGCTTGGGTGCCCACCTAGGGTCTCACAGGACTCAGGGCATCTGGTCCCCATTCGAGCAGAAGCTGCATATAAATGTGCTTGAACTAAGAGCAGTCCTATATGCCCTACAGGCTCTGCTTCCCTGCTTCCCTTCATTCTTTCTGGTCACCTTCTCGTCCAATCAGACAACATGTGTGTAGTCTGGTACCTCAACAAACAGGGAGGAACCTGTTCCTACCCCCTGTGCCAGGAAGTGATGAGAGCCTGGTATTGGGCAGCTCACCATGACCTTCACCTGACCGTAATTCATGTTCTGAGAGTAGAAAACACCCTGGCAGATGAACTCAGTCAATCCTCAGCCAGGCCCACGATTGGGAGTTAGACCAACAGGTTATAAATGACATCTTTCAACAGTGGGAGACATCTCAGGTAGATCTCTTTGCCTGCCCCCAAAATGCAAAACTTCCCGCATGTTGCTCACTTGCTCCAGGGCGAGACATTTTCTGGTGGGATGCTTTGTCTCTCTGTTGGAGGGACAGATTCGTTTATGCCTTCCCTTCAATTCCTTTGATTCTGAGGGTCTTGGACAAACTCAGATCAGAAGGAGCTCGGATGATTCTTATCACCTCCTTCTGGCCCAGGCAAGTTTGGTTCTCTCTTCTGCAACAGTTTTCTGAGGAACCCCCCTCTTCCTCTTCCTCTGTCGCAATACTTGTCGACCCAGGATCAGGGGACCCTTGTTCACCCAGGCCTCAGATCCCTTCATCTTCATGTGTGGCTCCTACAGATGTAGCTAAAGCCCGCTTTGCAGTTTGTTCCTTAGTTGCAGACATTTTGGTGGAAGCCAGGAAGCCTTTCACTAGGTCCACCTCCGCTATGAAGTGGAAATGGTTCTCTATTTGGACACATTCTAAAGACTTAGAGCCTTTCTCGTGCCCAGCCAACAAAGTCTGAATTACATGCATCACCTCTTCAACCTGGGTCTCAGCCATTCCTCTTTAAAGGTCCATATGGCAGCTGTTTCATCCTACCACATTCCCTTTGGATACAGGACATTTGCTCAGTTGGAAGTCTCTAAGACTTTCGTAAAAGGGGTTCTCCACTTGAGGCCCCCCATCCACAATCTTGCCCCTCCATGGGACCTGAATTTTATCCTAGAGAAGCCCACTCTGCCTCCATTCGAGCCGGCAGTGGAAGTAGACTTTATTTTCCTCTCTTGGAAGACACTCTTCGTAGTGGCCATCACTTCTGCTCAGCGTATTTCCGAGCTTCTAGCCTTGGTGTGTAAAATCCGGTATTTTATTTTTCCACAAGGAACGTGTGGCTCTGTGCACCAACCCTAAGTTTCTTCCTAAGGTGCTGTCTGAATCTACACTGAATCAATCCATTGAGCTACCGGCTTTCTTTATGCAGTACTCCAATCGAGGGGAGTTCCTCTTACGTACTCTGGATGCTCATAGAATCCTGAGATACTACACCAATCGGACTAAAGATCTCAGGAAAACTGATCAGCTTTTTTGTGTCTTTTGCTCACAAATGAGAAGACACTGCTGTTTCCAAGAAATACCCTTTCAAATGGTTGGCCAATTGTATCACTTTCTGTTACGACAAGTACAACAAGACCCTTCCAGGTTAGGTCAGAGGTCACTCCACTAGGGGAGTAGCTGCTTCTGCTGCTTGTTTCAGGAATGTGTCTGCGGCAGACATTTGTGCAGCCACAACCTGGACTTCGGTCCACACCTTTACGAAACACTACAGTTTGGACATTGCCTCTTGTCGTAGAGCAGGCTTCGGGTTGGGTGCTCTGCAGGGTCTCCTCTCCTGAGACCTGCTCAGCCCTGAGGGTTATGTTGTGGATGACAATCCTCCTCCCAGTTTTCTCCATGTTCCAGACTGCTTGGGATTCAGTCCTATCTGTGAATACCTACTGCAAGAACCCTCTCGAAGTAAGATAGTACAGTTATGTAAGAACTTAACTGTAACAGTTGATCTTCTAGAGAGGCTCTTGCAGTAGGTATTACCTTCTTGCCCTCTGTCCCCCTAAGTCTCTTTTCTTCTTTTCTATGGGGGCATATCCTCTTCTCTCTCATCTTGCTTCTTTTGGCCTTTGGTGGGAAAGAACTGGAAGGTGGGCTTGGGGGACTGCCCCTTTTTATGGACATCGTCTGATGTGGGTCACCTGACATGGAAGCGGTCCCCTGCCAGAGACTGCTAGCTAGAAGTTTTCTGTGGAGTCATGATGTCTGGCAGCTTAGTCCTATCTTTGAATACCTACTCTCGAAGACCTACTGTTACAGTAAGTTCTTACATAACTGTACGTTCCTTTCTGTGCTTATCAACAACGTTGAGTACTGTTTTTGATTTGTTTACCAACCGGTCATGTCTTGTCCTGGGGATGAAAAGTCATCAAAAGCAGGGCAGCCTCCTATGCATCGGTGTCCCTGCGGCCATCAATATTCTATCACGGACTAGCATGACCACTGTCTCTCCTGCCTCGGCCCGGCCCATGATATGGACAACTGCGATGCCTGTTTCTCGACGGACTGCCATGTTCTCGAGTTGTGCGCATGGAAAGTCGGACATGTGCTGCCAACTTTCGGGGGGGGGGCGGGTTTGCAGTTGGCAGGCCAAGGCCAGGACTCTTGACCCTTCCTCTGGGTCCCCTCCCAGTCATATATGACCCATGGAGGAGGAGGCCTCCACCTCATCTAGCCTTGCTGTGGTGGGGGCTTCTTCCATGGTGCAGGAGGCCAGTCCAGCCCTCTCAGGGGTTGGGTGGGAGGCACTGCCTTGGCAGCTGCCTCTTTGGAGGTAAGGGCTCCCTCGGTGTCACATCCTGGGGCCTGCAGGCCCAGACCAGCACTGTCCCTGACACCGTATGTCAGCGCCGCTTTTGGTTCCAGTGCTACCTGCGGTGCCAGGGGCACAGGTTGCACCGTGGGCACCCCCGGGACGTCCCCCCATGCTGCATTTGTTCCCAGTGCTGTTTGTGGTGTCAGGGATGGTAGCTGTGCCATGAGAGGTGTTGACACTATTCTTGGGGCAGTTCCTGGTCTCAGTGCCACCTACAGTGCCAAGGCTGGGGCCGGCATCGCTTCTGACTCTGGTGCCGACCTTGACTCTGGTGCCATTCGCGGCACCGGAAATGGATGCGGTGCCACGGTCAGTGCCGCTTCTGTCTTTGGCACCTTGCATGGTGCCGAAGGGGAGGCTGGCTCTGTTGTCACTCATGGTGCCAAAGTTGGGGGTGGAGCTGTTCATGGTCCAGGAACTGGTAGGGATCGGGGAGTGTTCTGGCATCAGGCCTCTTCATCCACTTCTTTGGCAGAAGACTCGGGGTCTGATCCGGATTGGCTCTAGGATTCCTTGGAATCCTTCAGTCCCTCTGTGTCCACCACTGCAGCTCCCACCCATCTTCCATCTGTGGTTCGAACAGTTCTAGCTGATTCTGGGTTCAGTGGCCCTGACCAACCAGCAGTGCTCCAGGTGGCCACTGCTGTGCAGCCCAGAGTCATCAGGTTGTCTGCTGCACAGCCCAGAGTCATCAGGTTGTCTGCCCCTTCAGCTGGGTGTTCCTAGACAGTCCAAGTTTGGGACAGCTCAGGGCACCCCAGGAGGGGGAGAGCGCAACTACCTTGGTGGTCTTTTCAGAGTCCACCCTGCGTTGTCAGCTGCCAAGGCTAGTGGTATTGAGGAAGAGTGCTCTTTTGGAGTCCGAGGCATCTAGAGGCCTGGGTTCGGCACAGCAGACCCTCCCTAGGACCTGCCTGGGTTCGGGGAGGAACCATAGGATGGATCCTCACCCTTCCCCTTCTCTCTCCTTGAGAAGAACCTCTGCTTTGGAGGTCAGGAACCATCCTTCTCAGCTCACACGGTCCCAGTCACCTCATGGGGGGGATTCTTCTCTTGGTCACAGCTCCAGCCATTCCAACCCAGTTGAACAATTGTTACCTGTTGGGGTCTCCAGGTCTCCCCCTCTGTTGCGACCCTCTGCTAGACCCCCCTGCATGAGTAGAGGATGCACTCCTCCCACTAGTAGTTTGGCCCCATACCTCTCTCTCTATCTCCTTCTCTCCCAGGTATTCCCAGTCCTAGGGGACCTCTGACCTGGGAGCAATTCAGGGGTTCAGCTGTGCATTTCCCCACCTACCTTAGGGCTATGGATGTGCAGGTGTTCCACCATGCTCCTACGCACTCTGACCCTGAAACACCGCACTTGTCCGCCTCCTCAGGGGGAGAGGAATCTTCTGTTCACATCTCCCCAGCATCTGATTTCACAGCATATCAGTGTTTCCTCCCAAGGATGCTGGACGAGCTCCATCTTACCCCATCCTCCGAAGGCAGTCCCAACCAAATGATGCCCACCTTCCTAGGCAAATACAATACGGCCAACCTGGTGGTTCCCACCTGGCCTGTCCCCTTCTGAGAAGCGTCACTTCAGCACTGGCAGCATCCCTTCTCCACCGTTCCAGCCCCATGGGATCTGCACCAGTGGTATTGCACTCTCCTGGAGTCTCCAGTTTACATGCCTCACCCCCTTTCAGTTCTGATGCAGCTGGACACTCCCTCTGGGCTTTGCACCCCTCACCGTGACCGGCCCCCAGACTCAGACTGTGCGGATTTTGACTTCTGGGGAGGAGGACCTTTTACTTGGCATTGCTTCTTCATTCCATTGCTTCTCATCAGGCCCACTATGCTTCCTGTGATAGGTTCTTGTGGTCGAGGCTGGGACAACTCCTAGCCTCAATGCCTGATATGGAGGAAACCAGGCAGGCCATTGCCCTCTCTACTCAGGGCCTGGAGCTAGCAAGGCACAAAGCTAGGGCATCTTATGACACCAGCGAGGTAGACTTTGGGATTGTAGGGGCAGCGATCTGCACTAGGTGGACAGCATGGCTTCGCTTATCCTGGTTGTCACCCCTGGCCCGGCATAGGGTGATTTCCTCTGTCTTCCAGAGAACCCACTCTTCTCCCATAGGGTGAGATGCCAGTTTTTGGGGTGCCTTCCCTCTCCCACTGGGAATTCTCCAACTCACCCAGACCAATCTTGGGCCTCTCCAGGCCCATAAGGGTTCTCGCCTCTGGTGTCTCTCCCACTGGAGACTAAGTGACTCAGTCCCGTTGGGACGTATTGCTCAGTACTCACCCACTAGTGATGAATGGTGAAGATTGGCACAGATAAGATATGAAAATTACGTACCTACCGTAATTATTGATCTTTCTGTGTATTTTCACCATTCATCGCTAAATCCTGCCCACTTTCGCCCTTGGGCCTCAGTCTCTGGGCTTCCCCCTCCCCCGTGTGTCTCCCTGTTGTTTCAGCTCTCCCCTCTCTCTCCTTCCCTTGTGGCCAGGAGGGAGGAGACCCTGGAGGCACACAGGGAGGTGCATCTCCTTAGGGTCTTGGATGGAGTGGGGATCTCCTCTTCTCCCTCACTTTTATCGCCCCCACCTTTGTTCGGGGGGATAGGGGACCAAGACTGTCCCCTCTCTCCTCCAAACCTTTAGCATGCTTGATCTTCCTGGACATAAAGTCTCCACCACTCATTCACACTAATGGGAATACGCTGGAGGCGCTAGGACCCAGCGGGAGCCAAACTTTTTCAGGAGGGCAGCGCCAAGATGGAGCCACGAGGAAGCGGCACCATGAAATAGGCTCATGTGATATAGACTATCTCAGCATCGACCCTCCAACCGCCTCAGTTCCTTTTTTTTCCTGCTGTCGAGTGTGCTTCAGTGATGGTGGCACTCACCCACCAAGAGTCCAACTTCAAACTAGCAGCTTAGTTTTCAGTTTTATTATTTTGTATTTTATCATGAAAAGTACCAATTACATTTTAATAGATTTCTTACTTGTACAAGAAAGGAATCTTCAGACATCCATTGACGGAGTCGACCATGAGTGGGGCAGATGACAATAGGGAGACTTTGTATGAAAGCTGTTCAGTCAACAGAGTTGGGTCTGGTCCACCACCCTCTCGGAGGAGATCTGACAACGGATAGTCCAGTGCTCGGGGGGGATGGGCGGTCCCCCCAAAAGCATAAAAAGGAACAGTCCCATTCATAGCACTATTTGACCTCAAGCTCTTCTTCAGCCTACCGAAGAAGAAATGGCATCACTCAAGGTCACCCTCTGGTATGTCTGTTTGTAGATGGTTGGTTGTTAGGGTCAGGAGTCGGCCTCCACTTCTTTCGGAGTCACCAGTTTCCATCTGTAATAGCTGGGCTCTTCGACACCAGAGCTCCTCTCCACCTATTGGAGGGGCTTCCGATGAGCAGTTTCACCATTGGGCCACTCTTATGGACAGTGGACTCAAAGGTTGTTTCAACTGCTCGAACCAGCTAGTCCATCACCGGGGCTTTCGAGCCTGTCAGTTTTGGATTTGCAGGCAGGGCAGTTAGGGCTTCTTAGTTGTGCGGCACCTTCTTTGGTGCCATCGACTCTGTGCTCTGGTGTCTGTCCCCCTCACATGGCTGCAGCACAGGGGTCCACACCAATGCCATTTTTCATCCTTTACCTTCAAATCGCAGTTCTGAAACTTCTGCGATGGTGCCATTTCCTGCGGTGCCGGCTTCTCTGGTGCCAAGGTCCTTTTAGGCACTGTGGGTGGTGTCGATGCCATCTGTGGTGCCGCTTGCTATGTTGGTGCCATTCTCTGCACTGGGGTTGGTGTCAGCGCCGCATGCGGTGTCGCGCTACCTGTCAGTGCCGTCCTTGGTGCCAGGAGAGGTGTCGGCGCCATGTGCGCTGCCATGTTCCCTGTCAGCACCATGCACAGTCCATTTTTCAGTGTCAGCACCATCTCTGTACTCAGCGCCATTCCTCTCCATGGTGTTGAGGATGCGTAAGGTGCTGCCTAGTTTCCAGAGGTTTTGGACTCCGATTCTTTCTCCTTCTCTTCATCCTCCTGGTTTTCATTCCTTTCCTGTCTATACAGTCCTCCCTGGACTGTCAGGAGATGATTTTGACCCCGATATGTATCTTTGGCTGGCTGATGATGTTAATGCCGATTCTGCCCTGGGGGCAGGGATCAGTCCTCCAGCAGAGTACGTTGTTGAAGACCTTTCTTTTAAGTCTCTGCTCTAGAATTTAAATTTTACTTTTTCTCCCCAGAAAACAGAAATCAATCCTGGGAAGCTTCTACATCTCCAATATCTACATGTTCTGGAAATCCCTATAGATTTAACCTCTCTGGTGCAGCCCGCTTTCGAGACTCTTTCCCAGATGGTGTGGAATAATCCGGCTCTTATTCCTTCTGTGGCCAAGTCCATAGATAGGAAATATGTCCCTCCCAAGGATAGCCCCATCTTGGCCTCACAAGCCTTTGATGATGCCATAGTGGTCCTTGCAGAGAATGATAAGGCTGTCTCAGGAATCTACAGCCCATCCTATAAACAAAGAATCTCGCAAGATAGACACCTTGGATACGAGAGTCTTTGCTGCCTCAACCCTGGTCATGCGTATTGCCAGCTAATAGGGCTATTTTTCTCAATATGAGTATGTTCTTTTGCATTCAATCAAAGCAACGGTAGAAGCTCTGCCCGAGTTGGAGGTTAACTCAGAGCTACTACAGACCATAACTAGAGGTATCGAGTCCAATAATCAACAAATTAAAGCTGCAATGGACACTTTCGATACTGCTTCCCTTGCGGCGGTTGGCATTTGCACCCGTCGCCATTCCTGACTGCATACTTTGGGCTTTACAAATGATGCCCAGCAAAAAGTCATGGCCTTACCTTTCAACAGTATGTATCTGTTTGAGCCTCAGGTGGAACAAGCACTAGAGGCCACACAGAAGACTAGGTCAGCCATTAAGACAACTAGACCTCCAACCGCTCCCTCTCGAAGAGGTGGGAACAAGTGTCAGTTTCACAATCGTCAGTTCTTTCGTGGCAGAGGCAGAGGTGGCTTTAATGGAAACTAAACCCCTCAGCTGCAAAAGAAAATGCAGCAGAAAGCACAAGGCCTAAAAGCGCCCAGTGCTACCTTCTAAATTTCTGGCCCAGGTCCCACTTCAGCTGCCTGAGGTGGACTCTTCCTCGACAGTGGGAGGATGTTTGACTCAGTTCTATGACTAGTGGAAACCTATAACATAAGACAAATATGTCCTCAGGCTAATCTGCAAGGAGTAGTCTCTCAATCTATCGGAAACTCCTCATCATCCTCCCAAGTGACAGTCCAAGCTGTCTGTGGCACAGTCAGACCTTCTTGCTTCTGACGCACAGGGTCTTCTGAACAACAGGGGAGTAGAAGTAGTTAGGCTGGATCAACAAAACACGGGTTTTTACACCCACTACTTTCTGGTTCCAAAGAAAACTGGCAGCATGCACTATATTCTGGATATCAGAAAGTTAACCAAATTCCTTCACAAGATAAAAGTTCAAGATATCACTCGGTACTCTGCTGTCTTTGATTCATCAACACGATTGGCTAGCCTTTCTGGACATGCAGGACACCTACCAGCACATTCTCATACACCCAAATCACCACAAATACCTAAGGTTCATGGCGTTGGGTCAACACTATCAATTCAGAGTCCTGCCCTTTGGGCTATCATCGGCGCTTCAAGTTTTTACAAAGTGCTGTGCAGTTCTCGCAGAACATCGAAGGAAAATCGAAATCCAAGTATTCCCATATCTGGATGACTGGCTTCTAGCAAGCCCCTCTAAGCAAGAGACTCTGGAGGCTGTGGCCATTACCTCAGACTTTCTCATGTCCATGAGAGTCCTGCTGAACTTCAAAAAGTCACAGTTGCAGCCCTCCCAGAAGCTCCTTTTGATAGGAACCCTTCTGGACACTTCCTGTGCAAAAGCTTTTCTTCCGGAGGACAGAAGAAGCGATATCCTACAGATGACCTGCTTCCTCAGAGAACACAGCTCAGTGCCAGCTCTCCCAATCCAGCAGATGCTGGGTCTCATGGCATCCTCGGTGTTCACTGTACCTTTGACTCATCTCCACAAAAGAAACTCTCAGTGGATGCTCATTACTAAGTGGTCCCCCACCATTCACCCTCGGTCCTTTCTCATTAAGGTGATGGAACCTCTGAAGAGGTCACTCCCCTGGTGGTCTCAGGAGACAACCTTTTGGAAGGATATCCCTTCACCCCTTTGAATCATTAGATCTCCATTATCACAGATGCGTCCCTGGCTCACTGCCAGGATCTCCACACCCAGGGTACATGGACTCAGGACGAGTCTCAACTTCACATAAACACCCTGGAAATGAGAGCCGTCCTCTATGCAGTCCGAGCTTTGAAGGACATACTCTATCACAAGAACATTCTCCTTCAAATGGACAACAAGACAGTGATGTATTACATAAACAAACAGGGCGGTTCACACTCTTACCCATTATGCATTGAAGCAGTGAGAGTGTGGGCCTGGAGCACAAGGCTCTGATTCAGGTGGTTTACCTGCCAGGAGTACAAAACAAGCTGGCAGACTGTCTCAGCGAAAATGGAGAGAGAACCTCATGAGTGGTCTCTCGACTTAAACGTCTTTGAGTCACTCTTCGAAAAGTGGGGAACTCTGGACCTGGACATTTTTGCGTCCCCACTCAATGCAAAACTGCCTCTCTTCTGCTCCAGAAATCCAGGACCTGGTGTTTTTTGTCAGGATGCATTCAGGATGCAGTGGACAAAACGCTTTCTATGTGCATTTCCTCCTCTTCCCTTAATTCAGAGGGTACTGCTCAATCTGGAGGCATGTGGGACAGAATGATTCTCATTGCCCTGTTCAGGCCTTGTTAGATCTGGTTTCCCCTAATACAACAGACTATTAGAAACCTCTCAAAAACCGCTTCCCCTTCAGATGAACCTTCTGACCCAGGGCCCTGTAGTCTATCCCAACCTGAAGTCTCTTCACCTCCACTCTTGGCTCCTGAGGAGATAGAGGTGAATAGGTTTAATGTTTCCCATAGGGTTTTGGATATTCTTTTGGCTACATGCAATGCTGCATGCAAGAGGGCAGCACCAAGATGGGACCACAAGGACGCGGCACCATGAAACAGGCTCATGTGGTATAGACTATCTCAGCATCGACCCTCCAACCGCCTCAATTCCTTTTTTTCTGCCGTTGAGTGTGCTTCAGTGACGGTGGCACTCACCCACTGGGAGTCCAACTTCAAACTAACAGCTTAGTTTTCAGTTTTATTATTTTGTATTTTATCATGAAAATACCGATTACATTTTAATAGATTTCTTACTTGTACAAGAAAGAAGTCTTCAGCCATCCATTGATGGAGTTGACCATGAGTGGGGCAGGTGACTATAGGGAGACTTCGTATGAAAGCTGTTCAGTCAACAGAGTTGGGTCTGGTCCACCACCCTCTCCGGAGGGGAGATCTGACAACGGATAGTCCAGTGCTCGGGGGGGATGGGCGGTCCCCCCAAAAGCATAAAAAGAAACAGTCCTATTCACAGCACTATTTGACCTCGAGCTCTTCTTCGGCCTACCGAAGAAGAAATGGCATCACTCAAGGTCGCCCTCTGGTATGTCTGTTTGTAGATGGTCAGTTGTTAGGGTCAGGAGTCGGTCTCTGCTTCTTTCAGAGTCACCAGTTTTTTGTCTCTAATATCTGGGCTCTTCGACACCAGAGCTCCTCTCCACCTATTGGAGGGGCTTCCGATGAGCAGTTTCACCATTGGGCCACTCTTTTGGAGCAGTGGGCTCAGAGGTTGTTCCAACTGCTCGAACCAGCTAGTCCATAACCGGGGCTTTCAGGCCTGTCAGTTTTGGATTGGCAAGCAGGGCAGTTAGGGCTTCCTAGTTGCGTGGCAGCTTCTTTGGTGCCATCAGCTCCGTGCTCTGGTGTCTGTCCCCCTCACATGGCTGCGGCACAGGGGTCCACACCAATGCCATTTTTCATCCTTTACCTTCAAATCGCAGTTCTCAAACTTCTGCGATGGTGCCATTTCCTGCGGTGCCGGCTTCTCTGGTGCCAAGGTCCTTTTAGGCACTGTGGGCGGTGTCGGTGCCATCTGTGGTGCTGCATGCTATGTTGGTGCCATACTCTGCACTGGGGTTGGTGTCAGCATCATGTGCAGTGCCGCGCTACCCATCAGTGCCTTCCTCCATGCCAAGAGAGGTGTCGGCGCCATGTGCGGTGCCATGCTCCCTGTCAGTACCATGCACAGTCCATTTTTCGGTGTCAGCACCATCTCTGTACTCAGTGCCATTCCTCTCCTCGGTGTTGAGGATGCGTAAGGCACTGCCTAGTTTCCAGAGGTTTTGGACTCTGATTCTTTCTCCTTCTCTTCTTCCTCCTGGTTTCCATTCCTTTCCTGTCTATACAGTCCTCCTTGGACTGTCAGGAGATGATTTTGACCCCGATACGGATCTTCGGCTGGCTGATGATGTTAATGCCGATTTTGCCCTGGTGGCAGGGATCAGTCCTCCAGCAGAGCATGTTGTTGAAGACCTTGTTTTTAAGTCTCTGCTCAAGAATTTAAATTCTACTTTTTCTCTCCAGAAAACAGAAATCGATCCTGGGAAGCTTCTACATCTCCAATATCTACATGTTCTGGAAATCCCTATAGATTTAACCTCTCTGGTACAGCCCGCTTTCAAGACTCTTTCCCAGATTTCCCAGATTCCCAGATTATGACAGAATGATTCTCATTGCCCCATTCTGGCCTCGTTAGATCTGGTTTCCCCATTCCAACAGACTATCAGAAACCTCTCAAAAGCCGCTTCCCCTTCAGATGAACCTTCTGACCCAGGGCCCTGTAGTCTATCCCAACCTGAAGTCTCTTCACCTCCACTCTTGGCTCCTAAGGAGACAGAGGTGAATAGGTTTAATGTTTCTCATAGGGATTTGGATATTATTTTGGCTGCATGCAAGCCAGCCACCAGAAAAACCTACATAGCTAAATGGAAGTGTTTATCTGGTGTACAAAATCCTCTTGGAATCCTTTTTCCTGCCAACTGAATAAAGTCTTGGAGTATCTCTTAGATCTCTCAAACTCAGGTCTACAATACTCCACAGTCAAAATTCATCTTTGTGCAATTTCAGCATATCATGATCCAGTACTCTCTGTCGTTGGCTTAGCTGCCTGTAGTTAAGAGGTTTCTTAATGGCCGGCCCGCTGGCGCGGCGGTGGATTTCCGCTGCGGCGCCAGCGACCGGGTTCGGGAACGACCGGTCATCGGAGTGGCTGGCCGGGAGTAGGGATCAGCGCCCAAAGGGCAGCTCTCCTACTCTGGGGAGGGTGCGGTAGTGATCGGTGTACTGGGGACCCCTGGCGGAGGCTGGGGTGTGCCCAAGCATCCGACACTTACGTGTTCCCTGGAGGCACGGCGGGTGGTGACGTACGGCGTCAGGGAGCGTGGCCCCGCCTCCACAGAAAAACCGGAAAAACACCGAGCGCCTGCCGCCAAGGTGGGCGAAACCCGCCGCGGCTTCCGATGTGTCCTCAGGCCGACCCCCGACCTATTCTACAGTGCCCGGGGCATTCCCTGCCATGTCGCGGGCCCCCACCATGGGGAGTAAGCCACGGGGTATCGGGGGGGCAGCCGATTTGGGGATAGAAGCCGGCGAGCCGCGAACGAGCAGATGTGAAGGCGGCAAGCGGCTCGAGGGGGAGAAAAAAGTGAATTGCAAAAAAAAAAAAAAAGAGGTTTCTTAAGAGGATTCTGCATGCCAGACCTCCTATTAGATGTCCAGTTGCAGCCTGGGACATTAACCTTGTTCTAGACATACTCATTCGTAAACCTTTCGAGCCTCTAGGTATTTGTGAGTTGAAATTCCTCACTTGGAAAACGGCCTTCCTGGTGGCCATTACTTCTGCTCATAGGGTATCAGAAATACATGCTTTGGTCTCATACCCCCCGTATACTGTATTTCACAAGGACAAAGTAGTTCTTAGGACTTATCCTAAGTTCCTTCCTAAGGTTGTCTCAGAATTCCATCTGAATCAACCTTTAGTCCTTCCTACCTACTTTGCAAACTTCCAGAATGAAGGAGGGCATACCCGTCATTCCCTAGATGTAAAACGAGCTTTACAGTTCTATGTGAATAGAACAAAGAAAATTCATAAGGCTCAACAACTGTCTGTTTCCTTCAGCATAACCCAGCTTGGTCATCGTGTTGCTATCAGGTACATTTCTCATGGCTGGTGGCATGCCTTCGCCATTGCTGTTCTATGGCACAGGTCAAGCTGGAAAGCAGAGTGTACGCTCACTCTACCAGAGCAGTCATGACATCTCTGGTGGAAATTCGTAATGTCCCCATTGCAGACATTTGCAATGCAGCTACCTGGAGCTCCATGCATACTTTTGTTAAGACTGTGTCTTGGATGTCCATGCCAGATAACATCAGTCATTTGCAGGATAATTCTTAATGGACTTCTGTCCTAAAAAGTGAACTCCTCTCTCTCTCTCCTGCCTCCTGTCTCGGGGATTATTTAGCTCGGTACTCTCCCATTAGTGTGAATGAGTGGTGGAGACTTTATTTCTAGGAAAATATGAAAATTACGTACCTACCGTAATTCTTGATCTTCTTGGATGAAGTCTCCACCACTCATTCACATGCCCACCCGCCATCCCCCGAGCTCACTTCTCTGATTCTGGTCTTCACTCCTTTAATGGTTGGACTGTGATGACTTTGTTTTTGACCCTTCTTACATGGGTCATTCAGACTATCTTCTGTCTGATTTTTAGGTTAGTCCTCGCTAGGTTAGTTACGCTGCACCTCCTTGGAAAAAAAGGTACTAAGGCTGTTGGAAGGTCGACGCTGAGGTAGTCTATACCACATGAGCCTGGCTCACGGTGCTGCTTCCTCATGGCTCTATCTCAGCGCCAGCCATCCTGAAAAAGTGTGGCTTCCACCGGGTCCTAGTGCCTCTGGTGTACACCCATTAGTGTGAATGAGTGGTGGACACTTCGTCCAAGAAGATCAAGAATTATGGTAGGTACATAATTTCCATTTTTCATACGTCCTTTGGGACTAATCCCTTTTATATTTATGTTTTAGGGTCTGCTTCCTGGAGTTCTCCCTTTTGCTTTTGGTGAGGGGGGGCGGACACGCTCTTGGCTTCTGAACTTCTTCCTTCTCAGCTGCTGACCCTGTGAGAGTCTTGCTCCTGCCTTTTCCTGGGCTTGCCTCTTGTCTGCCTGGATCTCTTATCCTAAATTGTTTATTCCTTGACAGCCTTGTTGTTGCCTTAGCCAGGTTGCCTCCTTGGCTATCTTCTCCCTCTCTAAATGGGCAGACTGTTTTTGGACCAGGTGGCCCTGTTTTCTACCTCCAGTGGGGATTTGGAGTCCAGGCCCATAGAGTCAGGGAGCGTATTCCTCTCCTCCACCAAATTTTCTTCTTTTCCTTCTTCTTTCTTCCCTCCATTCCTCCTCCTTTCCAGAGATTGGGGCCCACCCAATCCCTAAATTTAGTAATTTTCTCTTTCTACCCTCTCTGTCATTTATTTCTCCTTTTTGGTTCTTATAACCTTTCCTTTTGTCTATCCCTTGGGCTCTCTTGCACCACCCTTCCACCCCTTTCTTCCTCTCTCTCCAGCGTTGCAGAACTGAGGTTGGGGCGGAGTCAACAACAGTTAACGGCCAACCCGCGAAGGCCACATAGTACTTCGGCCTCGAGGGCAGCACTGCCCCTGCATTGACTCTACCCCTAGAGAGAAAAATTTAAAAAAAGTATCCTGTGGGGTCCTAGCTCCGGAGGGCTGTACCCTACTAGTGATGAATGGTGAAGATACACAGAAAGATCAAGAATTATGGAAGGTATGTAATTTTCATTTTTTGACTCTTGTTGAGCTTCCAAAATATCTTCACCATAGATTACCATACCTACCCACCATCCCCTGCTCTAGCAGAGCCAGGACCTCTGGGCAGCTCACCCTGTTAGTGTTGGTCAGCACTGCTAGTGCAAGGCATCTCCTCAGTTGCACTTCTTAGAGACTGGTTTAAAAAAAAAAAGGTGGGAGGGGACTCATTGCCGGATCCCCACCCCCTCTTTTTTAGGGCCATTCACGCAGTTCCCTTCCTCCCTCTCTTGTCCTCCATCTCTCTACTCAGGATACATCCCCTTCTTGTGGTATATTCCCTTTAGTTGCTAAATGCAGTCTGTACATCTGGGTACTTTCCAATCTAACACCACTTGACAGTTACACTGTCTGTGGGAGGTGCTATGCACTGTGTTGGATCAAGCCAACTGGCTCTTACACAGGGTACATCCCTGTGGTTGCAGGAGAAGCAGGTAATTTTCTCTAATGACTTCTTATGTTTGCTTGCATGCATGAGCAAGAAACATAGTGCCACCATATGAGAATTCGAAGGTGTGCCTCCTTACTTCCAATGCCCTGCTGTCTTTTGCAGGCTCGGCCCCACCGCAACAATGAATGTAAGAGCTGTCTATGACAGCTTTTGCAAATGCAGTGGTGTACAGTTGAAAGGAAGACCCACAGCATGTAGGCAAATTGCATACTGCCGCCGACGGCAGTATGCAAAGTGCCTACACGTCGGCACTGCACTGCAAGAGCTATCATAGACATCTCCCCCAAAAAAGTAACACGCTGGGAGCCCACCCCAGTGTGCTCTTATGCTCCCCCACCCACACATACACAGTATGGCCAGCTGGGTACCCAATCCCCATCGGCTTCACTGCCCCCCCAAACAGCCTTCCAGGTGCCATGCTGGGAGCACACCCCAGCATGGAAAACATCCATCTGTGCCCCCAACACACTTCCAGGTGCCACGTTGGGAACCCACCCCAGCGTGGCAAACCTCTCTATGGCCAACAGGGGTGCCCAATCCCCCACTGGCTCCACTGGCCCCCTCAAAAAACTACCAGCTGCCACGCTGAGAGCCCACCCCAGCGTGGCAAACGTCCCTCGTTGTCTTCCTAAAAGTAAAATAAAACCTAGAAAGAAAAAACTGTCTCACTGACTGTTTTTAATTCTGCCCCCTCCGCACCCACCCACTGCGCACCCTGCCTCCCATACCCCCACCACATACTTACCTCCGGAGTCTTGCCACGATCTTCGTGGACCAGGAACACGATTGCACTCTTCAAAGCCAACTGCAAACTGAGGAAATGCCAGTAAGCTGTATAATGGAATAAATAAGGTTTTTTCAACTTTGATGCATATCTCAGGCATTTTTTGGAATTTTTTTCACCAAATTTTCAGCATGGGGTTTTCGGGACCCCACCTCATGAATTCTGACACTGTCATTTTGTTATTCAGTCCCGAAAGGTGATTTTGCGGTCACTGCACAAAACCACCTTTCAGGACTGATGTACAGAACGACAGTGTCACAGTTCATGAGGTAGGCTCCCAAAAACCCTATGTTGAAAATTTGGGGCAAATATTCCCCAAAATGACTGTTTTATGAGCGTGTGTTGTGCAGTTCCTATGCACGCTCGTAAGTTCACGAATTTTTATATTTGCACTCCAGATTTTCAACATTGCCATTTTACCACATCTCCTTATGAGCAGTACAGCTGTCATTTTTCACATCTCCCCTAAAATGTGTTTCCGCACACGTAGTGCACAATGGCGCAGTCGGTGTACGAAATCAATGTTTGGGACAGATTAAGAAAATCAGAGTGGCACTGTTCATGAGCAGAGGTCTTAAAATGGCTATGTTGAAAATTTGGTGGCAAAAGTTCATAAAATGACTGTTACGAGCGGGCATTGCACTATTTCCACGCACCCTCATAAGTTCATGAATTTGTAATATTTTCAGTCCAGATTTTCACCACTATCATTTTTCCACACAATACAGCAGTAATTTTTCATGACTTGGCCAAAATGTGTTTTCACACTGTCTGCACAGAAATGTATGGTCGCTGTGGGAAACCACTGTTCAGGATAGATTAAGAAAATGACAGTGATACTGTTCACGAGCAGAGGTCCCAAAATGCCTGTGTTGACAATCTGCTGTAAAAAAATCCCCAACTAATAACATTAAGGGTGTGTGTTGCGCACTTTCTATGTACGCTTGTGACTTCATCATTTTTTATGTTTGCTTGCACGCATGTGCAAAAAACATAGTGCCATCATCGGAGATTTCGGAGGTGTGTCACCTCCTCCTCCTCCAATTCAGTCAGTGTGTTGGCAGGCGCGGCCCCTGTAAGCCAATGCATTCTGGAGCTGTCTATGACAAGCTCCAAAATGCAGTGGCATACAGTTCAAAGGGGACCGCTGAGTGAGCAGCAATAAGATATCGCCGCCTGCGCAGCTCCCCCACACACACACACACGCCACGCAGGCGCAGTGCCCCTGCACGCACACACACTGAATAGCCGATGGGGTACTCCAATCCATGTCGGCTGTGCTGCATTCCCCACCTGCCTCCCCAAAGTGCCGGAATGCCACGCTGGGTGCCCACCCCAGCGTGGCAAGTAATGATCTAACTGGACGGGGTGCCCAATCCCCATCGGCTCCACTGTCCTAACCCCGAGGAACTAAGTGCACGCTGGGAGCCCACCCCAGCGTGACAATCCATACTTTGTGGCCGACGGGGTGCCCAATCCCCGTCGGCTGAACGGCCCCAACTCATCCTTCAGCCACACTGGAGCCCACCCCAGCGTGGCAAACGCCTCCGCTGCTCTTTTTGTTTTTAACCTGTAAAGAAAACGGTCCCAGCGGCCTCCCAGCCCCCACAACTCGCACTCCACCCCTCGCGCACTCCAGCCTCCCACACCTCCCTCACCCCATACTTACCTCCGGACCTTGGCGCGACTATCTTCGGTGGACTGAGAACACGTCTGCACTCTTTAAAGCCGACCGCGAACTGAGGAAATGCCGGTAAGCTGTATAATGGACTAGATAGGGGGGGTTTCAACTTTGTTGCATATCTCAGGCATTTTTGAATTTATGCAAATTTTCAACATAGGGTTTTTGGGACCCCTTCTCATGAGTGATGTCACTGTCATGGCGTTATTCAGGTCCGAAGGGTGATTTCGCAGTCACTGCGTGAAATCACCCTTTGGGCCTGAAAAATGCCAAGACAGTGACATCACTCATGAGAAGGGGTTCCAAAAACCCCATGTTGAAAATTTGGTGCCAAAATTCCAAAAAATGACTGTTTTACGAGCATGCGTTGCACAGTTCCTACGCAGGTTCGTAAGTTCGTGAATTTTCAATATTTTCACTCCAAATTTTCATCATTGCCATTTTACCACACCTTCTTATGAGTAGTATAGCTGTCATTTTTCACATCTGACCCAAAACGTGTTTCCGCCCATGTAGCGCACAGTGGCGCAGTCGGTGTGCGAAATCAATGTACGGGACAAATTAAGAAAATCACAGTGACACTGTTCATGAGCAGAGGGCTAAAAATGGCTATGTTGAAAATCTGGTGAAAAAATTCCTAAAAATGACTGTGTTACGAGCGTGTATTGCACAGTTCCTTTGCATGCTCGTAAGTTTGCAAATTTAATATTTTCACTCCAGATTTTCAACATTACCATTTTATTACACTTCCTTATGAACAGTACAGCTGCAATTTTTCATATGTCACCCAAAATGTGTTTTCACACATGTAGCGCACAATGGGGTGTGCGAAAGCAATGTTTAGGACAGATTAAGAAAATCACAGTTACGCTGTTCATGAGCAGAGGTCTTAAAATGGCTATGTTGAAAATTTGGTGACAAAAGTCCATAAAATGACTGTATTACAAGTGAGCATTGCCCAGTTTCCACGCACCCTCGCTAGTTCATTACTTTGTAATATTTTCAGTCCAGATTTTCACCAGTGCCATTTTTCCACACTTCCTTATGAACAGTACAGCTGTCATTTTTCACAACATGGCTGAAGTGTGTTTCCACACTTTCAGCACAGAGATGCGTGGTCGCTGTGGGAAATCATTGTTCGGCACAGATAAAGAAAATCACAGTGACACTGTTCATGATCGGATGCACCAAAATGCCTGAGTTGACAATCTGCTGTAAAAAATCCCCAACCTAATTATATTATGGGTGTGCGTTACACAGTTTCTATGTACGATCACTGACTTCACCATTTTTTAAATATTTTACTACAGATTTGCAACATTGCCATTTTTACACCTCCCCATGAACAGTACAGCTGTCATTTTACATCCTGTTCGGAATGTTTTTGCACCAGTGGTGCTAAATGCCGTAGTCACTGTGCATAAGCAGCTTTCGGCTAACAAACTGATATTCCCCCTGTTCATGAGGTGGGATCACAAAACAAACATGTTGAAAATTTGGAGTGAAAATACCAATGAATGCCTGAGGTATTAGGGTTTCCAACCATAACACCCAACCCTGTAGAGAATGACAGGCATCAGGGGTGTGACTTGGGATTCTTGCCTGTGATGCTCATACCATTCCACACCCTGCAGTCAGTGAGAGGCATCAAGGTATGCCTTGGACTCTTCGGCCCCAAACTTCACCCCATTCTCCTATATCGTACCCATCTCACCATATTTCCTAATGAAATGGGGTGCACATAAGGGCCGAAAGACCCCAAGGAACACCGTGACACTTGTCAGTGTCTGCAGGGTGGGGTGTGGTGAAATGGCGTGGTCGTTATGCCTGATAACCCAAACGCACACCCCAATGCCTGTCACTCTCTGCAGGGTGGTGGTGGGGTTGGCTTCAGTTCAATATTTCACTGCCATTCCTATTACGTAGCTCTGTAACTTCTACACTACCACTGCCAATGCCAGCAAGCAAACATTCAGCATTGACAAATGCTTGTTTTACTATTTTCACTGCAGATTTTCAACATTGTCATTTTTCACACCTCCTCATGAACAGTACAGCTGTAATTTTTCACTTCAAACAACATGAAGTCTTGCTATATTCTGACAATAGCAGTGAGTCCCAACCTTCGAACTGCCCCGGAGATGAAAGAGTTAACTTTCCATGCCAGTCATGGAACGCTGAGCTCAAGCTCGGTTGAGACTCTGTCTGTTGCTGTTTGAACTCAGACTGTCAGATTCTTTACTCCGCCTCACTGAACAGTCGCTCCGGAGATTTCTCCTTCTGCTCGGTTCAATTTGTCGGTTAAAGTACTGTTTTTCTTGGTTTTCGACTGAATTTAAACTGCAACCTGTCGGTTCAGTCTCTGTTTGTGGTATTTGTGAGTACTAGATAGGTTTATATAATTTTCTAATCTTATCTGTGTCAATCTTCACCATTCATCACCGCTTGCCTACCAGTTCTTCATCTCCCGCCGTCAAGGTCACCTTGTGGGAAACTTGTCTCCAGTTTTTAGGCCTTCAGCCTGTTTGAAATCGACGTTCAGTCCGTCGGTCATCTACCGGTTCTGGGTTCTGCCTCCACTCGACGTTGCAGGTAAGATCTTTCCTTTGATTTGAAAGTCTGCGACGTTGAGTCTGTTTGTGGGTTTTTTTTCTCCGTAGGTCATGTCTTGGTCGGAGGGCAAAAAGTCTTCAAAGACGGGTCGGCCCCCCATGCGTCGGTGCCCGTGCGGCTGAAAGATTTCCGTCACCGACTAGCACGACCGGTGTCTTGTGTGTCTTGGCCCACTTCACGACATGGAATCGTGCAACTCCTGCTTCTTCACGGACCACTGGGTCCTCGAACAGCGCGTGTTGAAAGTGAGGTGAGCTCTGCCGACTTTAGGGGGTAGGGGTTCGACTCGTCGGGCTGGCCAGCACGCCTTCGCCCTTCCCCGGTCCCTCCTGGTTCTGTATGGACCGAGGAGGAGGGAGCCTTGGCTACTTGTAGCCTGGCCATTGCCGAGGCTCCTCCCGAGGTGCAGGAGACCCATCCCGCTTCCACCCGGGAGCGGGTGGGAGGCGCCACCATGGCAGTCGCCCCTTTGGGGGAGAAGGCCCCACCAGTGTCGCTTCCGCAGCTCAGAAGGCCCAGGTCGGCGCCATCCTCGATGCCATCGGTCGGTGTCGTCTGAGCCTTCGGCACCATTCGCGGCGCCGTGGACCCTGTCACGCCATCTTTGGTGCGCCGTCTGCTGCCGGGCGGCATGGGGCTATGTTGACGCCTGCTCGCTGCGCCGACACTGCTTGCGGTGCTGTGGGACAAGATCTGGCGTCCTCTTTTGCCATGTCTCGCCTCGGCGCCTCGGTTGAGCATGGTGCTGTGCCTTCGTGGCTTGGTGCCATAGGGCCGTCGACCCCGGCTGTCGGTGCCGTCCATGCCCTCGGTGCCACTTGAGGTGCCGAGGGGCCGGTTGGTGCCATGTTCAGCGCCAGGTCTGCCCTTGGGGCCGTCATCGGTGCCGCTTCGGTTGCTGCAGGGGCTGGCTCTGGACCTTTGGCTTGAGCTGCCCTGGTGCCTCCTGCAGGTCCCGCCTGTGGGTTTGCAGAGGGCATGGGTGCCGTCTCGGCCACAGCTCTGGCTGCTGGGCCCACTGGCAAGGTTGGTTCTGCCTGCCCTCCTACTGTTTGGCTCAGAGCTTCGGACTCTACCTCTTCGGAGTCGGAGTCGAGCTCAGAGTCAGACGTGCAGTCACACCCTTCAGGGTTGACTGCAGAGGAGGGCGCTCCTGTGGTCTCGTCAACAAGTGAAAGCCAGACCCCTACTGAGGAGAGTCACGTGGCGCCCGAGACTAGGGTCAGTGGTGCTGACCAGCAGGCTGTGGTGCGAGCCACCATTGCTGTGCAACCTGGCCTTGGGGGTTTCATCGACCCTCAGTGGTGGTACCCCCTCCAGTGGTGTGTCTTGATCGCCCAGCTTTGGGGCCCATCGAGAAACCTACAGGAGGGGAGGGTACTGTTCCCTGAGTCTCCCCTTCGGGGGGTGCCTTGAGATGCCAGCTACCTAGGCTGGCCCTCTCGAGGAGGAGGACTCTCTTGGACTCTGAGGGGTCGAGGGGTGTGGGGTCGGCGCGTCGGCCTTTCAAACAACATGAAGTCTTGCTATATTATGACATATGCAGTGAGTCCCAACCTTCGAACTGCTCCGGAGGTGAAAGAGTTAAGTTTCCATGACAGGCATGGAACTTTGAGCTCGAGCTCGGTTGAAAACTCTGTCTGTTGTTCTTCAAACTCAAACTGTCAGATTCTTTACTCCGCCTCACTGAACAGTCGCTCTGGAGATTTCTCCTTCTGCCCGGTTCATTTTGCCGGTTGAAGTATAAGTTTTTCGTTTTTTTAACCGAAATTAAACCACAACCGGTCAGTTCAAGCTCTATTTGTGGTATTTGTAAGTACTAGACAGGTTTTACATTTACTTTCTGTGTGGAACTTGTAAACGGTTTCATCGGTTCGGTTCGAACTGATCAAGTTATTTCTATTACATTACTATCTTTTAGAAGTGCGTTTCCCGGTTCTTATCGGTTCTAAAAAAACAGATTTCATTACGGTTTTTTCCACGACCCGTGACACAGTTGGGAACCGATAAGGGAGTCTTGCTTGGCGGATTGCCATAAAGGGGCACGTTTTTGGTTAGGCTGGCACTATGTCTGAGAAACCCAAAAGAAAAACCGGGCCCACTGGGTTTCAACACTGTGTTGTCTGTGGGGAAGCCTTTGCCAAGGCTGACCCCCACACCACATGTGTTTATTGTCTGGGGTTTGACCACCTCAATGCAGACTGCCAGATTTGTAATAGTTTTTCTGCAGCTACCCTGGATGAAAGAGTTGGTAGGCTTAGGGAAAGGGAGGCCAAAAAGTCCGCTGAACCGGATGGCCAGCCCGGTTCGATTGAAACCGAACCGGAGGGAGTGCCCTCTGACCAGGGCGATACTTCCTCGGGCAAAAGGAGAGCCGACTCTGAGGAGTCGGTTCCAGCAAAGAGAACTAGAAAATCAGCTGGTGTGGAGCCAAAACTTCCCTCTCCAACCGCTGAAGAAATAGCTAAAGCAATAAAAATTGTTCAGTCACTTTCCCCGGTTCCATCTAACCGCACCACTTTCAGGTGTTTATTGTCCGGTCGGTTCCACCGGTTCAAGAATATGATTTAGAGGAATTTTATGAACCAGAGGAGGGGAGAGGAGTATGAGGAGAGTGAATGTGGTTTTGAGAGTCTGATGTGCCCATTGAACCGACATCTCTCCAGACAGACCTTCAGGAGTGTCTCCCCTAGGCTTTCTGAGTCCCCTTCTCATTTTATGTTTTATAAAAAAGTGGCTGAAACCCTCCAGCTCCTATGGAGGAAGCTGTGGATGATCAAGAAGAGCCTGATTATGTAGAAAAGATGGATATCCCAGAGTCTAGGAGACTGTCTGTTCCTCTGCATAAATCTTTTTGGAAACAGACAGTAAAAATTTTAAAAGCTCCTCACACTATACCTCCTGTTGATAAAAGAATGGACAAAGGTATGCATTATCAGGCTCTGATACGGAGTTCCTTGCACAACAATGCAGCCATGTGGGGGTTGTGCAGGCTGCAGCCTGTGACAAGGCAAATATTCCCTTAGCCTCTCACCCCCCTGACAAGGACTCCAGAAAGATAGATGCCATGGCAAAGAAACAGTGCATGGCAGCATCCTTGGGACTCAGACAGGCAAATTATATGGCTTATGTTGCTAGATACCAGAAATCCAGATGGGATACTGTTTTGGCTTTAGCAAAGCAGGTCCCTGGCTAGCTGGCAAAGGAGCTGGAGCAGGTGGCCGCTGATGGTATTGAGGCATCTAAGGTGCAATTCCATGCTGCAGTGGACTCTAATGATGTATCATCTAGAGTCATGGCTACATCTGTGGCTCTCCATAGAATGGCTTGGCTCAGATGTACTAGCCTGTCACAGGATACCCAGACTAAGGCCATGGATTTCCCTGTTGTGGGTAATTCTTTGTTTGGGGAGCAGACAGAGAATTACATGAAGAAAATGGATGAGTATAGGACCACTTATAGGAGTGCTCAGGCCAAAGAGAGGCAAGCCACTCCTCAAAGGCAGCTTTCCAGGGGCAGGGGCAGGCCTTTTCACAGGCCTTTTTACCAAGCCCAGGCCTCCTCTTCAGCTTATGCCCAGAGGGGGTTCTTCAGAGGGAGAGGCAGACGGGGTACGAGCAGGCTTGCTCCCACCCCTCAGCTTAAAGCACCTGCCAAACAGTCACCCTGATGGGATGCCCAGAGCCGATTCTCCATTACCTGTAGGGGGTAGGCTGGCTTACTTAGTCCAGGACTGGGAGTCTTTAACATCAGACAGGTGGGTCCTGGAAGTAGTAAGCCAGGGACTGGTTCTCAGCTTCAAAGAATTTCCAAAGATGAGAACCAGATCCTTTCCACCTGCAAATTCATTAGAGGCTCTCGCTTTGGAAACAGAAGTCTCAACCCTCCTGGCTCTCAGAGCTGTAGAAAGGGTTCCTCCCCTACACCAGGGCAAAGGACTGTACTCCAGGTACTTCCTTACCCCAAAAAAGACAGGAGAATGGAGGCCCATCCTGGATCTCAGATACCTAAACAAACACCTTTTAAAACCAAAATTCAAAATGGTGACTCTGGGAATTATTTTACCCTCTCTAAGGCCAGGGTACTGGCTAGTATCCCTGGACCTCAAGGATGCCTACTTCCATGTTCTCATAAGAAGCTCCCACCGAAAGTACCTCAGATTCGAACTGCCCTCAGGCCATTACCAGGTCAGAGCAATGCCCTTGGCCTTACCTCTACCCCAAGGGTATTCACAAAATGCCTGGCAGTAGCAGTTGCTCACTTAAGAAGGCAAAAGATTGCCATCTTTCCTTACCTGGACGACTGGCTCATAGTGGGTCAGTCTCCAAACCAAGTCAAATTACACCTTCAGGTAACCCAGCAGCTGCTTACATCTCTAGGTTTTCTTCTTAATCTTCCAAAGTCAGTTCTAGAGCCTGTTCAACTACTCACCTTCATAGGCCCAGAACTGGACACAAAGCAGGCCAGAGCTTTCCTTTCTCTAGAAAGAGTAAAGACCCTGGTAGCTCTGGCCTCCTCCTTCACTCTGCAGGTCTCTCGACCAGCAAGGCACTTTCTACAGCTCCTGGGGCACATGGCTGCTTCCACAGCTGTAGTGCAAGGAGCAAGATTTCAGATGAGGGACATTCAGTTCCATTTGAGAGCATTCTGGTCTCAAAGGAGAGATCCTTTAACCAAATCGATCCCAGTAACTCGAACCTTGATCCAGGCCCTGCAGTGGTGGCAGGATCAGAGCAACCTGAGACAGGGGGTTCCTTTCATCCCTCAATCTCACTCTTTAATCCTTACTACAGATGCCTCCCTCTTGGGGTGGGGGGCTCACTTGGGCGACCTGACTACCCAGGGGTTGTGGTCCCCTCAGGAATCTCTGCTTCACATCAATCTGTTGGAACTCAGAGCAGTATTTATAACACTTCAAGTTTTTTCCAAGTTTGTTCAGAACAAAGTTATTCAGATCAGAACAGACAATATCACCACAATGTGGTATATCAGCAAGCAAGGAGGCACTCGGTCTACGGCCTCGTGCACAGAAGCAATGAAGTTGTGGTCTCTGGCTTATTCCCTGAACACCTCCCTCACAGCAGTACACCTCCCAGGCAAGGACAATGTCCTGGCAGATGTTCTTAGCAGGATATCTCAGGGCCATCACGAATGGTCACTGGATTCCCTGGTCTTGGAGGTGATATTCTCCAGATGGGGCACCCCACAGATAGATCTTTTTGCAGCCCCAGACAATCACCAACTCCCCCTTTTTTGCTGCAAGCCCCCAGTGTTGGTCTTGGTCCCCCTGGATTCCTTAGTTCTCAATTGGGAAGGGAAGTTCCTGTATACTTTCCCCACCTTCCCTCTCCTGTTCAAAGTGCTAGTCAAAATCAGGTCTCAGCCCTACAAAGTGATCCTGATTGCTCCAGACTGGGCCAGACAGCCCTGGTATTCTCTCCTATTGTCCTTATCAGTACATCTTCCCCTGGCTCTTCCCAGGAATTACAACCTATTAACTTGTGCTCAGGGGAGGATTTGGTACCTGAATCTCAAATCTCTCAATCTCAAGGCCTGGCTCTTGAAGAGTTAGAGTTTGCTGATTTACACCTCTCCCAATGTGTTATGGATATTCTAAAGGCTTCTAGGAATCCTTCCCCAGAACTACTTATAATTCCAAGTGGAAAAGATTTTCCATATGGTGTTCTGGGAAGCATATTTCCCCAGAGTCTGCTGATCTGCCCATAGTACTTGACTATATGGTTCATCTGAATAGCTTGGGACTCAGACCAGCTACACTAAGAGTACATCTGGCAGCTGTTTCTGCTTTCATTTCACGCCGTTAAGCCCTCTTCTCTTTCAGCTCTTCCTCTTTTCTCCAAGTTTTTCAAGGGATTGTTTCATACCAATCCTCCATTCAGGGATCCTGCCCCTGCTTGGAATCTTAACGTTTGCATTGCTCAGCTTATGCAACCCCCCTTTGAGCCTTTGTCCTCAGCAGAGTTTAAGTACTTGTCTTGGAAAACTGTGTTTCTGGTGGCCATCACTTCTGCCAGGCGCATAAGTGAGTTATAAGTCCTGTCAGTGGAGCCTGACTTTATTTCCTTCCATAGGGATACGGTGGTCCTCAGGACTAACAGGAAGTTTTTGCCTAAGGTAGTTTCAGACTCCACCTTAACCAATCTGTGTCTCTTCCTGTGTACTTTAGTGACCATTCCTACTCTGGTGAGAGGAGGCTACACAGTCTTGATGTGAAAAGAGCCCTTAGCTACTATATAGAACGTACCGAGGGTCATAGGTTTGACTTCCTCCAACTATTCCTCACTTATGGTGAGGTTGGTAAAGGAAAACCTGCCACTAAACGATCCATTGCCAGGTGGATTATCTCCTGTATCCAATTTTGCTATGAAAAATTAGGTAAGGTTCCACCCTCAGGCCTGAGAGCTCACTCTACCAGAGGTACAGGTGCTTCCCTGGCTGCTGCCAGGGATATTCCTATCTTAGAGATATGTCAAGCAGCTTCCTGGAAAACAGTTCACGCTTTTACCAAGCATTACTTCCTGGATATCCAGGCTAGGAGTGATGCTCAGTTTGGCAAAGCTGTGCTTCAGAGCCTGTTTCCTAAGTAGGTTCTGTCCCTCCTCCATGGAGGTACGGCTTGGTAGTCTGCTATTGTCAGAATACAGCAAGACTTCATGTTGCTTGAAGAAAAAATTACTCACCTTAGTAATGTTGTTTCTTCTAATGGAGTCTTGCTGTATTCTGACCTCCTCCCCCCCCGCCTTCCCCTCTCAGAACCTCTGTTTTTGGGATGTGGGTGGGCAGTGGCAGTGTTGGCACTCGGGAGGTGCCCCACCTTTTTTGTTATCACCGTTTCTTTGGGTGAGTGGGTGTTGTGTTATTTCAGTTTTTGGGTCTCCTGACTTGAGTCTTTGTTTTGGGACCAAAAAAAATTGTCATTATGTTAGTAGCCAGTTGGCTAGTGTAAGTTTACAGCTTCCACACAGGACCTCAGTGAGTTTAGCTCGTAAAGATCTGACGGTTTGAGTTCAAACGGCAACAGACAGAGTCTCAACCGAGCTCGAGCTCAGCGTTCCATGCCTGGTATGGAAAGTTAACTCTTTCATCTTCGGGGCAGTTCGAAGATTAGGACTCACTGCTATTGTCAGAATACAGCAAGACTCCATTAGAAAAAACAACATTACTAAGGTGAGTAATTTTTTCATCCTTTTTGGAATGTCTTTTCGCACCTGTGGTGCCAAATGCCGTAGTCACTGTGCAAAATCAGCAGTCTGCTACTGAACTGATATTGCCACTGTTCATAAGGTGGGGGTCACAAAGAACCCATGTTGAAAATTTGGAGTGAAAATACCAATGAACGCCTGAGGCGTTAGGATTTCTGACCATAATGCCCCACCCTGTAGAGACTGACAGGTATTAGGGGTGTGACTTGGGATTGTCAGCTGTAATGCTCATACCATTCCACCCCACCTGCACCCTGCAGCCAGTGAGAGGCATCGAGGTGTGCTTTGGACTCTTCGGGCCCAAAGTTCACCTCATTCCCCTATACTGCACACATCTCACTGTATTTCCTAATGGAATGGAGTGAGCATGAGGGCCAGAGACCCAAGGCACACTGTGACATTTGTCGGTGTCTGCAGGGTAAGGTGTGGTGAAATGGTGTGGCCGTTATGCCTGACGACTCAAAGGCACACCCCACCAATGCCAGTAGCAAACATTTGGCATTGATGAATGCTTGTTCTCTTTGTCAGGCTATCTTTGGTTGTTATGCCCCTTTTCTTCCTTTATGCAAGCTAGGCTGTTAGCCTGTTACCTTTAGTGGTACCTAGGGAGAGGAACACATCTCAGCTCCTTTGGGTTGTCCAGTCCTAGAACTCCACATGCACCTGGATTCCTTTTTTTTTTCTTCCATGATTGGAAAAGGGTGACATATTTAACTGACTATTCCAGTCAGTCCTCTATCTGGCAGCATGTTTTTTTTTTTTCCAGGAGTCCATGTGTTTCATTCTTGTTTTGGCATATTGTATCATCTCAATTACAAGGAGGTCCCAGTTCTGCACATCCCTTTCTTGTCTCTCTGCCAGAGTCATATGCTTCAGGGCTGCGGTCTTTAAGATCATTAGCCATGTCCTGTCTGGTTAGTTACTCACCTACCCTTTGTGTCACCTATTATACCTTGTTTCTCTATCCAAAGGTTGGTAGTCAGGTTTAATGTCGTTGTTTATTTATATTCCTATATCCTTTACCTATCCCATCAGGCTAGCAAACTTCTCCTGTGTTTGGGAGGGAGGACAGCCTTTCTGTAAACACATCATGAGGCAGGCCCGTACCCAAACCCGATCAGGGTCACAGCACCACTTGACTTAGAGTTCTTCTTCTCATAGGAAGGGGAAGAAACTTTTCCACTCAAGATCACCCTCTGTGAGGTCTGCTGCAAGGTCTTTGACATCCCACAAAGGAAGGCCATCACCAGTGCCTTTGGTATCTACAGATCTTCCAGGAATGTATCTTCACCATTTATTCACACCAGTGGGTCTTTGACAGGAGGCACTAGGACCCGCAGGAGTCAAACCATTTGGGGAGGGGGGGGGGCGTGGCTAGCAGCTGATAGTAGTAGATGCTCCTCGAGTTGCTCCAGATTGTTGCAACAATTAAAAGTTAAAACTATCTAAAAACAGCAGAAACCTACTAAACTACCTACCTTACTGGAAAGTTAAAGTCTTTACAGAGCCTCTGGAGAGATTTCAGCCAAGTTCTATGATGAGGAGGAATAAAACAGACTCTTCTAAAGAGATGGGCCTAGGGAAAGGCCCCACGCCATCTACAAGTTCTGCTACACAGGGCTTGCACCTGGATGGGAAACCTGGGGATTTAGAGGCCACAGTCAACGCTATTTTGCAAGCGGTTCAACAAATTGATAAAAAGCTGGAAATCTGTAATAACAGACTGTCTCAAGTGGAAACCGAAGTATCTGTCATGGAAACAAACTACACTGACCTTACTATCACAGTTTCTAAAACAGCAAATGTGACAGTTGGGTTGTTAAAAGAGAATAAAATACCACATACAAGACTGGAATTCCTCAAAAATGGCATTTGCGCTTGTACTCTCTGATTTTTGGGACTACCCGAAGTAGTAGAGGGAGCAAATTTGATGGACTGCATGCATCAGCTTCTACAGGAATTATTCCAGTTAAGTACAGACAACTTGATTGTCCAAGCTTATCATATTACACCACAATGAAAGCTTAATAACCCCAAGTTACCCCAAACTGTTTTAGTTGTCACCACTGGGGTGCATGTTCGAGATCAGATATTGCAAAAAGCAAAAACAGCAGGAGCACTTACACTCTCACATGGATCGGTGCTGCACTGTTTTCGCAATCTTAGTTACTCCACGAGGATGAGGCGGCGTGCCTTCAATGCAGTTTGAGCTGGCCTACGAGAATTAGGCATTAACCATTCTCTCCGGATGACAGCGAGGCTAAAGATTATTTATGCTGGGAAAACCTATCTCTATAATAATCCAGCTGATGCAGGTCATAAATTGGACTCCATCCTAAAAGACTTTGCTAAATCTGGCCACCCAGATACAGAGGAAGAAGATGGTGAAACCTGAAAGTTGGAACTTTCTTAACTAAGGGACACAGTGATTGTTTGACACTGGTACTCAAGCTAAAACTAGTTACATTTGAGAGACTTGTTCTAAACTTAAGTCAAGTTATGTTTTAAGTCTGTTGCAGAACGGACTTGTTCAAATGTTGAGGGGAATGGAGTATATATTAAATTTAATGCAACATGTTTCTTAGATTTAAAGTACCCCTTCTTTGAGAAAGTCTGCTACCATCTAGTGGTGAAGTTTGAGTAGGAACAGTTGGATTGATCTGGAGACTTTTATTGCATAAACCTCTGTTTAGGTCGTTAAGGCAGAAGGAAGCAGGGAGGGAAGTCAGAATAGCAAAGGCCCAAACTGAGGAAAAGATAGCCAACTCAGTTAAGAAGGGGGATAAAACCTTTTATAGGTACATCAGCGAGTATAGAAAGACAAAGGGAGGGATAGTGAGGCTGAATAGAATGAACAGTGGGTGGGCAGAGGGGGACAGTGAAAAAGCAGGAATACTGAACTAATATTTCTGCTCAGTATTCACAAAAAGAGGAGGGGGAAGTGCCTAATCCAATTAACAGAAGCACTCTTGATAGGGGGGTCGATCCCAGTCCTTTCACAGAAGAAAGGGTTCTGCAAGAACTCCTAAAACTGAAGGTGGACAAAGCAATGGGTCCTGATGGAATTCACCCCAGAATTCTAAAAGAATTAAGGGAGGAACTAGTGAAACCACTGGCTACTCTTTTTAATAAATCATGGGAGGATGGTGTGGTACCCGAGGACTGGAGGAAGGCGGATGTGATTCCTCTTCACAAAAGTGGGTCCAAGACAGAGGCAGGAAACTACAGACCTGTCAGTCTGACCTCTGTGGTAGGGAAAGTGATGGAGTCACTTCTGAAGGAAAGAATAGTCGAGTACCTAGAGGCCAGTGGAGCACAGGACCCAAGGCAGCATGGGTTCACAGCGGGAAGGTCATGTCAGACGAATCTAATAGATTTCTTTGACTGGGTGACCAAAGTAGTAGACAAGGGAGGGGCTGTGGACATGGCCTACCTAGACTTTAGCAAGGCATTTGACACAGTCCCACACAAAAGATTAGTAGTCAAATTAACCAGCCTGGGAGTAGGACCCAGGGTGGTAGCCTGGGTAAAACATTGGCTGGACAACAGGACACAGAAGGTAATTGTAAATGGAGTCCATTCTGAAGAAAGGGGGGTTACTAGTGGGGTACCGCAGGGTTCAGTATTGGGTCCAGTCCTTTTTGATGTCTTCATCAGTGACATTTCAGAGGGACTGGAAGGAAAAGTATGCCTTTTTGCAGATGACACAAAAATCTGCAACAGGGTTGATACACAAGGAGGCGTGGAAAGGATGAAAAGGGACTTGGCAAGGTTGGAGGAATGGTCAGAAGTATGGCAGCTAGGATTCAATGCAAAGAAGTGCAAATAATGCACCTGGGAACAAGAACCCAGGGAAGAATACACGATGGGTGGGGAGGTAGTAACAACAACAAAAAGGAAAGGGACCTGGGGTAATCATATCAGATGACCTTAAGGTTAGCAAGCAATGTGAGAAGGCAGTAGGGAGGGCTGGGGGTATGCTGGGATGTATAGGAGAGGCATCATCAGCAGAAAACAGGAGTTGTTATCCCTCTGTACAGACAGTTGTTGAGACCCCATCTGGAGTACTGTGTCCAGTTCTGGAGACCCCATCTCCACAAGGACATAGACAGGATAGAGGCAGTCCAGAGGGAGGGCAACTAATGGTGCAGGGTCTGCAAGAGAAACCGTATGAGGAGAGACAAGGAGCTTAATATGTATACCCTTGAGGAAAGAAGGAGAGAGGGGACATGATAGAAACTTTTAAGTACCTCAGTGGAATCAACAAAGTCCAAGAGGGTAGCATTTTTCAGAAAAAGAGACTTGACAAGAACAAGGGGACACAATTTAAAGATAGAAGGAGGGCGGTTCAGGGGCAATGTGAGGAAGTATTATTTCACAGAGAGGGTAGTGGATGCATGGAACAGCCTTCCTGAGGAGGTGTGGTCTAAAACTGTGGGAGAATTCAAGAATGCATGGGACAGACCTAAGGCAATTCTTGTGGGGGGTAGGAAGAAATAGGCTGCTGGTTAACAAGGATCTGCGGCCTATCCTGTAGGTAGGGAAATGGGCAGACTAGATGGGCCTAGCGGTCCTTATCTGCCGTCAAAGTCTATGTTTCTATGTTTAAAAAAATCATTCATGATAAATGCTTTAGGTTATCTATGAGCAACTTGAGGGGACAAAGTCATTATTTTATATTTAGGGAATGACTCTCTGCATTTTGTTTATTGGCATGGACTCTTGGGCTACGTCAAAGACACAAGCCTATCTGAAAAGAAGGGACACTCTGGACTTTGCAAAATATATTTAGGAATGGTTGCCCATGGTCTTGCTGTATGAGCCAATCTTGGTTCATTTTTTTGGGATAAGCAATGAATGATTTATTTACTCCCGGTGTAACTCCCCAACAAATGGTTTCCAAAAAGGTCTTCCTGGAGCTTGCTTAAATGCTCACTGCCAGGCTGGTGTCCTGCATTTTAGCAGTTTAAAATGTGATTACCAGTGCCTGTAAAGCCTATGTGTACTGTCTCTTTAAGAGCTGCCTGATTGCAGCCTAAGTAATCTGAGAGGGAGCTCTGTTGAAAAATGTACTGTAACTATTTGCTGAAAATCATTTAGGGTGATAATGATAATGTAGTTTGTCTAACATGCTTTTTTTGCAGCAAGGACTGTTAGGTTTGTCTCCACTATCTTGGTCCTGGACTGCAGATTGGACCAATCAGTTCTGGTGGGACCTAAAATGTAGCCAGACTACAGGAGCTGTCTGAATTCAAAATCTGTAGGAACTGTAGTTTGTGGGGGGGGAAGGGGTTGCACCTTTTTTGCAACTGAAGGAGGAGCTCTTCCTTTGACTGGCAGCCAAATCCGCCAACCGAATATTTTGGATCTTGGGGAAGTCCCGGGCTGCTTCCAGTTTTCAGTTAGTTCTGAGCTGGGAAGTGAAATGAGAGGAGCTGAAGTGGTTTTGAACAGCAATCCTAAGTGGATTTGCATGGGAGAACTGTGAAAGGGCTATGTTTCAGCCTGCATGTCTGTCTGCTGCTCCTGAGAGGGAGAGAAGAGAATTATTTTAGACTAAATCCAAGTTTGTGTGACTGAAGTAAACTACTGAAGTAGTCCGGGCTCAACCTGAAGAAGACCGAAGATTTTGTGGAATGTGATCGGCCTGTCAGGAGTTACAGCTACCCCTAAGCTCCCAGTGTGTGCAGAGACGTTGAGATTGTGACCAGGGAGCGCTTTGCCTGTTATGGTAGAATTCCCATACATGTAAATGTGCTGTGAGCTGGTAGTGGGTTGTGAGTTAGTTCCCCACTGTGTGAACTGTGTTCTGCTTGCTGGAAGCTGTATCCAGCCCAAAATGGACTGCATCCGAATTTGTCTCCATGCGGTCTGGGCCTTGCCAGACTGGCCCAACCAGACTACCCGCTGCACAGAGAAGCCATCGACAAGAGACGTGCCTGGGGATTGGCCCCCTGCTCCACGCTTGAACAGGAACAACGCCTCTGCGACTCATGTGGGCCCTGCTTCTCCTGGCATTTCAGATCAACCATCTGCAGTCTCGATTTTTGTCCAGCATGTGTCCAGTCTTGGGTATCGTGAGTAAATACCAGGGTAGCTCCCTGCAACAACAGCTTAATCTGAGTGCGTCATCTTATTGTCTTGTTGTTTCATTTCTTTTAAGAACTGAGCCCTCTGGCTCCAGATTACAAATATTGTGTACTGTGCATGTTGTGTTTTCCATCACAGGGCCCCAACCAGCTGCAACCCCGGTTAATGGTCCTGGCTAGCCCATCTCTTCTCCACCTGGGTACCCAGAGGTAGACTGTGTGGGGGACTCAAAGCGCATGCATAACTGCTTCATTGATATAACCTTTAAGCTAATTAACCTGATTTTGCCCTCCCTTGTTCAAGTCCCTGAATAAATCAGATCTAACTTTTTCTGCATGTAATCTGACTGTGGTTCCAGTTTGTGCTCAAAGTACTGTACTGTTGCTATTTGCTGTACATTACCTTGTTTTACAGGGGGTCCCCATGGTCGAGCCATAGGAACCAGCCCTG
This sequence comes from Neoceratodus forsteri, assembly GCA_016271365.2. Taxonomy (NCBI): domain Eukaryota; kingdom Metazoa; phylum Chordata; order Ceratodontiformes; family Ceratodontidae; genus Neoceratodus; species Neoceratodus forsteri. The sequence continues at coordinate 522,182,404 of CM028129.1, forward strand.
GTGGTAAGCGCAAACAGTGTGGGTACATGTGTGGTGTACCAGAAGTATTGTAGAAGTGATTATTGTACAGTGTTCAGGCCACTAGAGGGGAAAGAGGGGGGGTTACAGTGTCTTTGAGGGCTGTGCCCAGGTTAGCTTGACCACTACCAACCCTGACCTCCGGGTGGAGGCACCCATTTCAGAACTCAGGCCCCATAACCTGCTACTAGCCAAGCAGGCGGGGTAGTAGCCCTTGGGATAGCACCACCTAGGGGTTACACCAGTGTGCTGTAACAATGAATGAAGGGCTATGTATTGTCTACTACAATGTATCTTATGATGTATCCTATACCTGGAATCACACACTGTACTTTTATGTTCGTGGATGAATGAATACAAATAAAGTTTGAAAACATTTGAGGGGGCTGGCTTCAAGGCAAGCGGTGCACATGCATGGCACCACAAGAGTGGCTTGCAGCACTAGGCTTACCTCGGTGCCAGCCCCCAACTGCCTCAGTTCCTTTTTCCCCACCGTCGAGTAAACTTCAGTGATGACATCGCTCACCCTTCGGGAATCAAATCTTCACGTCTATACAATAGCCGCTTCAGTTTGTTTTAGTTGTTTAACACTAGAATTTATTATTTTGGCAAAGAATGGCCAGTGGCAGTGAAAGCCCATTCCACAAGGGGCATGGCTACCTCTGTGACTTGTTTCAAAGGGGTCTTAGCCGCTGACATTTGCACTGTTGCCACCTAGAGTACCATCCATACTTTCACCAAGCACTACAGTCTGGACATTGCTTCTAGAGCCCTTGCGAGTTTTGGCAAGGCCATCCTGCAGGGCCTTTTGTCCTAAGCTTTGGCTGACTCTCCTCCCAGACTGTTATGTTGCATCTGTAACTGCTTGAGACTCATTCCATATGTGTGACCTGATCACTGAGATATCCTGATGAAGACAGAACAGTTACGTAAGAACTTTCCTTAATGGTAGATCTTCAAGGGGATCTCAACATCAGAACTGCCTTCCCTCCCACCTTCCTCCATTTATGGGTCTCTTTCTCAGAACTGGCTAACTGGTGTATCCAGCTTTTTATTTTGGCCTGGACACCTCTCTCTGTCTCTCTCTTTCCTCTGTCCCCATGGCACAGATGTACTCACTTAGTCTCTGGCAGGGGGGAGTGAGGAGGGAGCGGGACTACTCATGCATTTTTAGGGCTGGTGACATTGGCAGATGACATTGATATGGGTGACCCCAGTAGTACTGCTGAAAATTTTTTGTGTGGATCCTGCTTTACCGACAGCAAAGTTCCATATATGTGACCTGATGACTGAGATCCCTTCAAAGATCTACTGTTATAGTAAGTTCTTACGTAATTGTTCTTTCTCATCACCCCCTGCTGGTTTTGACAGATATGGTTTCCTCTGTTGAGTAGTCTGTCATAGAAAAATAGAAACACAGAATTTGATGGCAAATAAGGACTGCTTGTCCCACCTAGTCTGCCCATTTCCCTACCTAACGGATAAGCTGCAGATCCTAGTTAACCAACAGCCTACTTCCTCCTACCCCCCACTAGAATTGCCTTATGTCTGTCCCATGCATTCTTGAACTCCCCCACTGTTTTTGACTCTACGACCTCCTCAGGAAAGCTTTTCCATGTATCCACAACCCTTTCTGTGAAGAATTACTTCCTCACATTACCTCTGAGCCATCCCCCATCTTCAAATTATGCCTACATGTTTTTGCACATCTCTTTTTCTGAAAGATGCTACCCTTTTGAACTTTGTTGATTCCCTTGAGGTATTCAAAAGTTTCTATCATGTCCCCCCCTCTCCCTCCTTTCCTCGAGGCTATACATCTTTAGTTCCTTTAGTCTTTCTTCATATGTCTTCTGATGCAGACCCTGCATCATTTTGGTTGCCCTCCTCTGGACAGCCTCCATCCTGTCTATGTCTTTGCGGAGATGGGTTCTCTAGAACTGTACACAGTACTCCAGATGTGGTCTTACCAACTGTCTGTACAGAGGGCCAATAACTTCCTGTTTTCTACTGGTGTTGCTTCTCCCTATGCATCCTAGTATCCCCCCCAGCCCTCCTTACTGCCTTCTCACATTGTCAGTCAGCACACTGAGAATCCTTCCCCTCAAGATGGACCTACTGACTCAGGGCCCCCTGGTCCACCCCAGCCTCTACTCCCTTCACCTTCAGGCACTGCTTCTGAAGAAATAGAAGTGAACAGGTACAAGGTGTCTCAGAGAGTCTCTGAGATACTTTTGGTGGCCCTTAAGCCTTCCACCAGAAAGTCTGACACAGCCAAGTGGAAAAGATTTTCAGTCTAGTGTTCCAGATCCCACATTGTCCCCTTTTGATGTGCACCTGACAAGGTATTGGAGTGTTTATTGGACCTTTCTGATGCTGGTCTGCAGTACTCCATAGTTAAGGTCCATTGCATGCTGTGTCAGCACACCACAAGCCCGTTTGTACCCTCTACCTGGCTGAACTGCCACTATTTAAGAGGTTCCTTAAAGGCTGGTCAGGAAACCTGTATCTGCTTGGGATATCAACTTCGTGTTGGCCATGCTCACCTGTAAGCCATGTGAGCCGAAGTTTTTAACTTGGAAAATGATTTTTCTAGTGGCCATCACCTCTGCCTACCGAGTTTTTGAAATTCATACTTGGTCACAGATCCTCTGTATACTGTTTTCCACAAAAACAAGGTAATCCTCCACAAATATCCCAAGTTCTTACCTAAAGTGGTGTCGGAGAGTCACTTAAATTAGTGCCTTGTGCTACCTACATACTTTCCTGATGTTCAGAATGGAGAGTGCATTCTCCATTCTCGGGATGTCAAGAGAGCCCTGAAGTTCTACCTGGACAGAACTAAAGACTTCAAACAGTCTAAACAGCTCTTTGTCTCATTTGATCTTTTTTAGAAGGGACAACCTATTACAGTCAAGTGCACTTCTGCTTTTGATTATCAGTTGCCTATGCCACTGCTGTGCTAAGGCACAGGTCAAGCTGGAAGGCAAGGTATGTGCCCACATCACCACAGCGGCTGCCACATCTCTGGCAGAGATTCACTCCGTTTCTGTTGAGGATATTTGCAGAGCTGCAACTTGGAGCACAGTGCACACCCTTGTCAAGCATTATGCCCTGGATATCCATGCCAGGCAGCACACCTCCTTTGGCAGGATCTTCTTGAATGGACATCTGCCCTGAGTAAGCCTTGGCTCCTTCTGCCCTAGTCTGGGGGTTTTCTTTGTCTGAGCTTGGTAATCTGATCAGTTAGTGTAAATCAATGGTGAAGATTAAGTCCTGGAAGACATGAAAATTATGTACTTACTAAAATTCTTGACCTTCTAGGAATATCTTCACCACTGATTCACATGCCCACCCACCATCCCCTGGGCTCGTTCCAGTCTGTTTGTTGGTCTTCATGCCTTGTTCTTGGTTTGGGCTCAGACAACACTATGTTTCTGGTTTGTTGACCTTTCTTACTTGGATCACCAGGGCTATCTTAGGCCCTTAGGTGAAATACATAAGTGTTAGGTTATGGTTTACCTCCTCAGTAAAAAAGGTACTGAGGTGGTTGAGGGCTGGTACCGAGATAAGCCATGCAACGTAAGCCAGTCTTGCAGTGCCTTACGTATGTGCATCCTACCTTGGCACCAGCCCTCCTGAAAAATTCTGGCTCCTGCAGGATGCTAACACCTCCAGTTCAGAACTCATTAGTGTGACTTAATGGTGAAAATATGCCTAGAAGATTAAGAATTACAGTGAGTATGTAATTTTCATATCCTGCTGGAACTGGATGTGAAGAAACTGTTAGAGCTATATGCAGTGGTGAGCGTTTCCTGTTCCAGCTGGAAAAATATTTCTTCTCCAGGTACTTCTTCACCTTCAGAAAAAGGGGGCAGTGGCACATTTTGGTCCTGAGATTGTTGAAGGGACACTGTCATCCCCCTTAGGCCTCAAAGTGTCTCCAGTTTAAAAAAGGCATAGTTTATGATTGTTCACATTTTGTAGAGACTGCTGATGTAAATGGTAGTTTGATTCTTATTCCTTGATTTCTTTTTAAAAGTGAAAACAGTCTGTCTACCACACTGGTGTTACCACACAAACATGTTTGCTTACAGTCCTTTATCAACATCCCTTGCATCTTTCCCAGACTTGGGAACAATCCTAACGCAGTCTAACCACTCATCATGCAGTGGAAGGGGAGGAGACTATTGCATCATGAGTGACTGCACTGTTTCAGGGAGATCTTCCTGGACATAAAGTCTACACCACTCATTCACACTAATGGGATTACGCTGGAGGTGCTACGACCGAGCCGGAGCAAAAAGTCTTCAGGAGGGCCGGCACCGAGGTAGGGCCACGCGGAAGCCGCGCAACAAGACCAGCTCGCGCTGTATAGGCTACCTTGGCATCAACCCCCAAAAGACTCAGTTCCTATTTCCCGTCATCGAGTGTGCTTCAGTGATGACATCGCTCGCCTGCTGGGAGTCAAATCTTCACATCTATACAACAGCAGCTTTAGTCGCTCAGTTTTGATTTGTAGTATTATTTATTTTATTATTTAAGTAAAAAAAAATAACTTTTTTCCAAAAGAAATAGAAGTCTTCTTCAACCCACCTTCGACAGACTTCGCATGAAAGCTGTGTTTCCAGCTGGGCTGGGTCCGGTCCGCCGCCTCCCTGGAGGGAGGGAGGGTCTGACTACAGGCAGTCCAGTGCCTGGGAAGAAGGGCGGTCCTCCCGAAAGCACAAAAAAAAAGCGGTCACATTCTCAGAATTCATCGAGAACTCAGTACCGTTTGGCCTCAAGCTCTCCTTCATCCCACTGGTCAAAGAAGAAACGGTACCACTCAAGGTTGCCCTCTGGTATGTCTGCACATCGATCGTCGGTAACATGGCACAGAAGTCCATCTCTGTTGGAGTCATCTGTGGCCTCTGTTCCTAGTGGCCAGCATCCTCGACTCGGTAGTCTGTCCCACCCTCTGGGAGGTCCTCTGATGAGCAGTTTCATCATTCGGCTGCTCTTATGAAGCAGTGGGTTTGGCGGGTGTCCCAACTTTCCGAGCCTGCGGAGTCGGCCCCCGGGACCTTTGGGCTTAGGGGCTTCCATCCCGCGGGCAGGATGGTTGGGTCTGCCTAGTCACACAGCACCTTCTTCGGTGCTGTCGACACCATGCCCTTGTGCTTTTCCCCCTTACATGGCTGTGGTGCAGGGGCCAGCACAGGTACCATTTTCTCCTACTCTGGTTTTCAGATCTTCATCCTTGGGGACTCTGAGAATTGGTTTGGGGTCTCCAGGTGCTGGCGCAATGCCAGTTGCGGTGCCGCCCATGACTCCAGTCCTGCTGGTGCTGCAGCTGGCACCGTTTTTGGGACCAGCACCACCTCGGATGCCAGGAGTCTAGATCCAGATTCAAGGAGCACCTCCTCCTGCTTTCTTTCCTCCCTTCCTTTCCTTTATATACTAGCTTTCCTGGGCTAGTAGGAGATGATATTGAACTTGATCCTGATCTGCGATTAGGAGACGACTTTGATGAAGATTCATCTCTAGTGGGAAGTAAGCCCTCTACTTCAGCTGAGATTTTGATCTAGGACCTGTCCTTTAAGTTTCTACTGAAGAATATGAATTCCACTTTCTTTCTCTCCAGCCTTCAGAGGTAGATCTGGGGAAGTTGTTGCACCTTCAATATCTGCATGTCTCAGAGATCCCTATGGAATTGACTACTTCGGTACAGCCCTCTTTCGAGACTCTTTCTCAAATTGTGTGGAACAATCCGGCGCTTATTCATTCTGTGGCTAAGTCCATAGACAGGAAGTACTGTCCCCCTAAGGATCAACCAATCCTGGCCTCTCAAGTTTTTGCTGACGCTATAGTGGTCTTGGCAGAAAATGACAAAGCCGCTCTCCCTCAGAAGTCTATGGCCCATCCAGCCATCCAGTGAACGAGGAATTTCATAAGATTGATGCATTGGAGAAGCAAGTCTTCACTGCCGCTACCCTAGGTATGCGTATTGCTAGCTACCAGAGCTATTTCTCACAACATGAGTATACCCTCTGGCATTTGCTAAAAGCTACTGTGGAGACTCTCCCAGAGTCTAACGTTATATCAGAGTGCCTCCAAACTGTCACTAGAGGTATTGAGCACAGTAATCAGCAACTTAAGGCTGCTATGGATGCCTTTGACACTGCTTCTAGGGCAGCAGCAGCTGGGATATGCACCCGATGCTACTCGTGGTTACAAACCTCAGGGTTTACAAATGATGCCCAGCAACAAGTAATGAATTTACCATTTGATGAGGCTTATCTTTTTGGCCCCTCAGGTGGAGCAGACACTTGAGGCCACACAGAAAACTAGAATGGCTATCAAAATGGCCAGACCTGCCCCTGTTGCCCCTCAACAGGGCGGGAACTGCCAGCAGTTTCATAACCGTTAGTCCTTTCGTGGCAAAGGTAGAGGGAGTTTCAACAGAAACCAAGCCCCTCAGCTGTGAAAGAAAATGCAGCAAAAGGCACAGGGCCTGAAAGTGCTTAGTACCACCCTCTGAAATTCTGGCCCAGGTCCCTCCTCAGCTGTCCAAGGGGTATACTCTTTTTCGGTAGTGGGGGGGGGGGCATCTGACTTAGTTTTACAATTAGTAGAAGCCAGTCACTTCAGAAAAATGAGTTCTCTTAATTCGCAAGGGCTATTCTGTGAATTTTTTGGATATCCCTCCAGGTCATCCACCCAAATGACAGCCCAGGCTGTCGGATACTCAGTCAGACCTCCTTGCTTCCAAGATTCACATCCTTCTGAACAACAGAGCAGTAGACTTAGTTCTGCATGAACAGCAGAACACAGGTTTCTACTTCCATTACTTTCTAGTTCCAAAGAAAACAGGTGATATGCACCCTATTCTAGACCTGAGGAAGTTAAACAAGTTTCTGTTCAAAGAAAAATTCAGGATGATATCGCTCGGTGTGCTTCTACCTCTGATTCATCAAAACAATCAGCTGGCCTCCCTAGACATGCAGGATGCCTACCAAACACGTTCCCATGCACCCAAGCCACCACAAGTATCTTTGATTTGTTGCTCTGGGTCAGTACTATCAATTCAGAGTACTGGCCTTTGGGCTGTCCTCAGTGCCATGAGTCTTTACAAAGTGCTTTGCAGTTCTCACAGTGCACCTAAGGAAACTCAGAATTCAAGTTTTCTCATACCTGGACAATTGGCTGTTAGCAAGCTCCCCCAGACAAGGGACACAAGAAGCGGTGACTACAACTTCAAGGTTCCTCACATTTATGGGTGTTCTGTTGAATCTGGAAAAATCACAGCTACAGCCCTCCAAGCAACTCCTCTTCATAGGCGCCCTCCTGGACAGCTCCAATGCAAGGACCTTCCTTCCGGAGGACAAGAGGAATGATATCCTCCAGATGGCTTTCTTCATCATAGAGAATGACTCAGTCCGAGCTCTCTCGATGCAGTGCATGCTGGGTCTCACGGTGTCATCAGTGTTCACGGAGCCTTTGGCTCATCTTCGTATGAGTACCACTCGGTGGATGCTCAGTATTCAGTGGTCACCGACCACACATCCCAAGTCCTTTCACATCAAGGTGATGGAACCTCTAAAATGGTCACTCACCTGGTGGACTCAAGAGAACAACCTTCAGTGAGGCTTTCCCTTTGCCCCACTGGAGACACAGATCATCATCACCACAGATGCATCTCTACTCAGATGGGGAGCTCACTGTCAGGCTCTCCACACCCAAGGTCTGTGGAGTCAGGACGAGTCTTAACTCCGCATAAATGTCCTGGAAATGAGAGTTGTCCTGTACACATTTTGAACCCTGAAGGACATCCTCTGCCACAAAATAATTCTCCTTCAGATGGACAACAAAGCTGTGATGTACTACATCAACAAGCAGAGCGAAGTGCGCTCTTATCCCCTGTGCAGGGAAGCAATAAGAGTGTGGGAATGGTGCCTAGAACATGAAGCCCTGATCCAAGCAGTCTACCTGCCTGGAGTAGAGAACAATCTAGTGGATTGCCTCAGCAGAATGGAGGTGGATCCTCACGAGTGGTCTCTCAATGTAAACATCATGCAATCGCTCTTCAAAGAGTGGTGCACACTGGACCCAGACCTTTTTGCATCCCCACTCAACGCAAAACTGCCTCTATTCTGCTCCAGAAATTCAGAACCTGGCATTTTCTGTCAGGATGCATTCAGACTGTGGTTGACAAAATGCTTTCTGTACGCATTTCCTCCTTTTCCCATAGTTCAGAAGGTGCTGTTCAAACTGGAGACACAGGGGGGCCAAATGATCCTCATCGCCCTTTTCTGGCCTCATCAGATTTGGGTTCCATTGATCAACAGATTATCTGAATTTCCAGCAAGACAACTACCACTTTAAATGGACCTTCAAACAACATGAAGTCTTGCTGTATTCTGACAATATGCAGTTAGCCTTAACACTTGCACTGCCCCGGAGAGGAAAGAATTAACTCTATGCAGAAGCATAGAACGTTGAGCTCGAGCTTGGTTTTAAAACCTCTGTCTTTGGTACTTACCAGTGTAACCATCAGATTCTTTACTCCACCTAACAGTGAAGTAGCTCCGGAGAGTTCTTCTCTTCTCAATTCGGTAGAGTTTGAATCAGCGTTCAGTTTTTCTAACCAATTTATTATTTTTTGGATTTCCACCCTCTGTCTATGCTATAGGCAGTGTGGTAGATAGGTGGTGACTTGTGTTTTAATTAATTTTGTGAAAATTGTTTTTTGTCTCAGTTTCTTATTGGTCAGTCCAGTTAGGAACCAACCTTTCTGATTGTTTTTAATTGTTTTATAATTTTTCTGGGTTTTAGTGTGGTGTTCCGGTGCCGAGTGGTTTCAGAAGACGTGGACTTTTTCTGGTTCTTTTACAGAACCCATAACAGAGTTTGTAACCAATCAGTTGGTTATTACCTGGCTTAAAAGCTTTTAAGGGTAATTGTTTAGGTTGGCCATGTCTGAGAAACCCAAGAAAAAAAATGGTCCCACTGGGTTTCAGCACTGTACTGAGTGTGGGGAGGCCTTTGCCAAGGCCGACCCCCACCTCATCTGTGTTTACTGTCTGGGGTTTGATCACCTCAAAAAAGACTGCTAGATTTATAAGAATTTTCCTAAAGCCACTCTGGAAAAAAGATTGAGTAGGCTGGAGGAAAGGGAGGCTGAAAATTCCGTAGATCCGGATGACCAGCCCGGTTCGGTTGCTTGAGGAGGTGCCTACTGACCTGGGCGATACCTCCTCAGGCAAAAGGAGGTCCAACTCTGAGGGGTCGGTTCCATCAAAACAAAAACGTAAGCCAGCCAGTTTGGATCCAGCACCACATACTCCAACTGCTGACGAGATAGCCAAAGTGATTAGCATAGTTCAATCACTTCTCCGGTTCCATCCAAACTGGTACCGCTGGTTAGGTGGTCAGATCCGACTCCATCGGATTACGATCCAGATGCTTTTTATGAGGGGTGGGAGGGAGATGAAGAGTATCCTGAGGATAAGGACGAAGATAACAACTTTGATGGTCTGGATGTGCCCATTAAACTGGACATCTCCCTAGAAAGACCCTCCACTGTCTCCCCTCCCAGGCTTTCTGAGTCCCTTTCACACTTCCTGTCTTACAAGAAGGTGGCTGAAACCATCCAGCTTCCAATAGTTGAAGCTGCTGAGGAGGAGGAAGAGCCTGATTTTGTCGAGATGATGGACATCCCAGAGTCCAAAAGATTGTCTGTCCCTCTTCACAAGTCTTTGGGAAAACTGACAAAAAGATTTTACAGACTTCTAACTCCCTACCTCCTGTAGATAAGAGAATGGACTGTAGGTACATGCTATCAGGCTGAGGTACAGAGTTTTAATACAGTCATTGCAGCCATGTTGGGGTAGTGCAGGCTGCAGTCTGTGATAGGCTAACGTTCCTTTGACTTCACACCCCCCAGACAAAGACTCCAGGAAGGTCGATGCCATGGGCAAAAAGCAGTATTTGGCATCTTCTTTGGGACTCTAGTAGGCTAATTATATGGTCTACACAGTCAGGTACCAGAAGTCCAGGTGGAATATGGTTCTGGAACTTGCTAAACAGGCCTCCCCCCAGCTATCCAAAGAGCTGGAGGAGGAGGCTGCTGATGGAATCAAGGCATTCAAGGTACAATTCCATGCTGCTGTGGACTCCAATGATGTGGCGTTAAGAGTCGTGGCTACATCTGTGTCTCTCAGAAGACATGCTTGGCTCAGATGTACTAGCCTTTTGGAGGATACCAAGGCTAAGGCTATGGATTTCCCTGTAGTGGGTAACTCTCTGTTTGGGGAGCAGACAGAGGCTTACATGAAGAAAATGGATGAGTACAGGACCACCTACAGGAGTGCACAGGCCAAAGAGAGGCAAGCCACTCCTCAGAAGCAGCAGTCTAGGGGCAGGGGCAGGCCTTTCCACAGGCCTTTCTACCAACCTTGGGCTTCGTCTTCTTTCCTACAAAGGGGGTTCTTTTGAGGGAGAGGTAGGAGGGGAATGAGCAGGGCTGCATCCTCTTCCCAGTCCAAGGCTCCTGCCAAGCAGACACCCTGATGTGTCAGCCTGGGTCGACTCCCCCATTCCAGTAGGAGTCAGGCTGGCTTACTACTTCCTGGCCTGGAAGTCTGTTACCTCAGACAAGTGGGTCCTGGAGGTAGTAAGCTAGGAACATCGACTTTGAAGGCAGATAAGGACCGAATGGGTAGACTAGGTGGGCCAAGTGATCCTTATCTGTCATCACAGTTTATGTTTTGATGACTGGCCCTCAGCTTCAAAAGGTTTCCAAAACTGAGGGCCAGGTCTTTTCCACCTGCATCCATCTCAAAGACCCTTGCTCTAGAGGCAGAAGTTTCTTGACTTCTGGCTCTCAGAGCCGTAGAGGTAGTTCCTACTCAGCACAGGGGCAAAGGCCTGTACTCCAGGTACTTCCTTACCCCAAAAAAGACAGGGGAGTGGTGACCCATTTTAGACCTAAGGTATTTGAACAAACACATCACAAAACATAAGGCCAGAAGGATTGGCTAGCATCCCTGGACCTCAAGGATGCCTATTTCCATAGTACTATCAGGTGGTCCCACAGAAAGTACCTCAGATTTGAGTTGCCTTCAGGCCATTAACAGTTCAGAGCCATGCCCTTCAGCCTAACATCAGCTCCAAGGGTGTTCACAAAGTGCCTTGCAGTAGTGGTTGCCTTTCTCAGAAGGCTGGGTATTTCCATATTCCTATATCTGGACAACTGGCTAATTGTAGATCAGTCCTCCGACCAGGTCAAGTCAGTTCTGCAAATCACTCAAGACTTGCTCAGTTCTCTGGGGTTTCTTCTCAATCTCCCAAAGTCTGTTGCTGAACCAGTACAACTTCTTACTTTCATAGGAACAGAGTTGGATACTATCCAAGCAAAGGCCTTCCTCCCTCTGACAAGGATAAAGGCCCTCACAAATCTTGCTTCTTCTTTTCGACCTCTGGTCTCTCGTCCAGCAAGGACATTTCTTCAACTCCTGGGCCACATGGCAGCTTCCACTGCAGTGGTGCAAAGAGCCAGATTTCAGTTGAGAGATCTTCAGTTCCACCTAAGGTCCTTTTGGTCTTAGAAAAGAGACTCTCTCACAAAATTGATTCCAGTGACTCAGACTCTGGTCCAAGCCCTCCAGTAGTGGCTGGACCAGAACAACCTCAGACAGGGTGTTCCATTTCTCTCTCAAGTCCCCTCAGTAGTTCTAACTACAGATACTTCTCTCCTAGGCTGAGGAGCCCATTTGGGAGCCCTCACGGCTCAGGGGATCTGGTCCCCTGAAGAGTATCTCCTTAATATCAATCTTCTGGAATTCAAGACAGTTTTTCTGGCCCTTCAGGTCTTCTTGGAATCGGTCAGGGGCAAGGTGGTGCAGATCAGGACAGACGACACCACCACAATGTGGTACATCAACAAGCAGGGAGGCACTCAGTCCATGGCCTTATGCACAGAGGCTATGAAACTATGGTCTGGTCTGTAGCCTATTCCCTTCAAAGTTCCCTGATAGCAGTTCATCTCCCAGGAAAGCACAATGTACTGGCAAATACTCTGAGCAGAATCTCCCATCACAAATGGTCCCTGCACCCTCACATCCTACAAGTCATCTTCACCAGAGGGGGCATTCCAGAGATAAATCTCTTTGTAGCTACAGACAATTACAAACTTCCTCTGTTCTGCTACAGACCTCCAGTCCTGGGGACTGTTCCTCTGGATGCTCTCATTCTGGACTGGAAGAGCAAGTTTCTTTATGCCTGCCTTCTCTTCCCTCTATGTTCAGAGTCCTGATAAAAATCAGATCTCAACCCTGCACAGTGATTCTGGTGGCTCCAGATTGGGCCAGACAGCCTTGGTATCCCCCCGCTGCTATCTCTGGCAGTGCCATGTCCCCTGTCTCTTCCCAAGAGATACAATCTCCTAACCTCCTCTCAGGGAGGATCTGGTACCCCAATCTCCAGTCTCTCAACCTCAAGGCCTGGCTCTTGAAGAGTTAGAATATGCAGACCTGCATCTTTCTCAAGGAGTGGTGGATATCTTGAAGGTTTCTAGGAAACCTTCCACTAGAAAAACATATAACTCCAAATGAAAAGATTCAGCATTTAGTGTTCTCAGAAAGACATTTTTCAAACAACATGAGGTCTTGCTGTATTCTGACAAATTGCAATGAGGTTCAACCTTCGAACTGCCCCGGAGATGAAAGAGTCAGCTTTCCATGCCAGGTATGGAACGCTGAGCTCGAGTTCGGTTGAGACTCTGTCTGTTGCTGTTTGAACTCAAACCATCAGATTCTTTACTCTGCCTCACTGAACAGTCGCTCTGGAGAATTTCTCCTTTGCTCGGTTCAATTTGTCAGTTACAGTACCATTTTTCTCGGTTTTCGACCGAATTTAAACCGTAACCTATCGGTTCAGTCTCTGTCTATGGTTTCATGAATACTAGATAGGCTTATTTTTTGTTATTATTCTGTGTGGAACTTGTAAACGTGGAATCGGTTCGGTTTGAACCGATCAGGTTGTTTAAAAAACTTTATTCTGCTTTTAGAGTGTGGTAACCAGTTCTTATCGGTTCTAAAAAAACCGGATTTTATTACGTTTTTTTCCATGACCCGTAACACGGTCAGGAACCAATAAGGATGTCTTGCCTGGCGGATTGCTGAAAAATGGGTAAGTTTTTGTTAGGACTGGCCATGTCTGAGAAACCCAAAAGAAAAACGGGCCCACTGGGTTTCAACACTGTAGTGTGTGTGGGGAAGTCTTTGCTAAGGCTGATCCCCACACCACCTGTGTTTATTGTCTTGGGTTTGACCATCTCGATTCAGACTGCCAGATTTGTAAAAATTTTCCTGCAGCTACCCTAGAAAAAAGAGTTGGTAGGCTCAGGGAAAGGGAGGCCAAGAAGTCCGCTGACCCAGATGGCCAGCCTGGTTCAATTCCAACCAAACCAGAGGGCGTGCCCTCTGACCAGGGTGAAACTTCTTCGGGCAAAAGGAGAACCGACTCCGAGGAGTCGGGTCCGGTTAAAAGAACAAGAAGGGATAAATCAGCCGGTGTGGATCCACAAGTTCTTTCTCCGACCGCTGATGAAATAGCCAAAGGGATAAAGATTGTTCAGTCGCTACCCCCGGTTCCGACCGAACTGGCACCATTAGGAAGGCGCTCGGTTCAGTCGGTTTCCCCGGTTCCGGATTGTGATTTAGAGGAATTTTATGAACCGGAGAAGGAGGAAGGAGAATATGAGGAAAGTGAGTGTGATTATGAAAGTCTGGATGTGCCCATTGACCCAGACATCTCCCCAGACAGACCTTCAGGAGTGTCTCCTCCTAGGCTTTCTGAGTCCCCTTCCTATTTTATGTTTTACAAAAAAGTGGCTGAAACTCTTCAGCTTCCTATGGAAGAAGCTATGGATGACCAGGAGGAGCCTGACTATGTTGAAATGATGGATATCCCAGAGTCCAGGTGGCTGTCTAATCCTCTTCATAAGTCCTTTGGGAAACAGACAATAAAAATTTTAAGACTCCTAATTCTATACCTCCTCTGGATAAGAGAATGGACAAGAGGTATACTCTCTCAGGCTCAGATACGGAGTTCCTTACCCAGCAATGCAGCCATATTAGGGTAGTGCAGGCTGCAGCCTGTGATATGGCAAATATACCCTTGGCTTCATACCCCCCTGATAAGGACTCCAGGAGGATTGATGCGATGGCAAAGAAACAGTACATGGCAGCATCCTTGGGACTCAGGCTGGCTAATTATATGGCCTATACAGCTAGATATCAGAAATCTAGATGGGACACTGTAATGGCTTTAGCTAAACAGGTCCTGGCCAGCTTGCCAAGGAGCTGGAGCAGGTGGCTGCGGATGGTTTTGAGGCATCTAGGGTGCAATTCCATGCTGCAGTGGACCCCAATGATGTTTCATCTAGAGTCATGGCTACATCTGTGGCCCTTAGTAGGATGGCTTGGCTCAGATGTACTAGCCTGTCTCAGGATACCCAGACTAAGGCCATGGATTTTCCTCTGGTGGGTAATTCTCTGTTTGGGGAGCAAACAGAGAACTACATGAAGAAAATGGATGAGGACCGGACCACCTACAGGAGTGCTCAGGCCAAGGAAAGGCAAGCCACTCCTCAGAGGCAGTATCCCAGGGGCAGGGGCAGGCCTTTCCATAGGCCTTTCTACCAAGCCCAGGCCTCCTCTTCTGCTTATGCTCATAGGGGGTTCTTTAGAGGGAAAGGCAGATGGGGTACAAGCAGGCTTGCTTCCACCCCTCATTCTAAAGCCCCTGTCAAACAGGCACCCTGATGGGTTTGCCAGGGCTGATTCTCCACCACTTGTAGGGGCAGGCTGGCTTACTTTGTCTAGGACTGGATGTCTTTAACATCAGACAAATGGGTCCTGGAAGTAGTAAGCCAGGGACTGGTTCTCAGCCTCAAAAAATTTCCAAATATGAGAACCAGATCCTTTCCACCTGCAAATCCTTCAGAGGCACTTGCCCTAGAGGCAGAGGTCTCTTCCCTCTTGGCTCTCAGAGCCATAGAGAGGGTTCCACCCCTACACAAAGGGAAAGGATTGTACTCCAGGTACTTTCTAACCCCCAACAAGACAGGAGAATAGTGGCCCATCCTGGATCTCAGATATTTAAACAAGCACCTTTTAAAGCCAAAGTTCAAAATGGTGACTCTGGGAATAGTTCTACCCTCTCTAAGGCCAGGGGACTGGCTAGTCTCCCTGAACCTCAAGGATGCCTATTTCCATATTCTCATCAGAAGCTCCCATCAAAAGTACCTCTGGTTCGAGCTGCCCTCAGGCCACTACCAATTCAGAGCAATGCCCTTCGGCCTAACTTCTGCTCCAAGGGTGTTCACAAAATGCATGGCAGTAGTAGTTGCCTTCCTAAGAAAAAAAAAGGATCTCCATATTCCCATACCTGGATGACTGGCTTATAGTAGGCCAGTCACCAGACCAAGTCAAGTTACACCTACAGATAACTCAGCAACTGCTCACTTCTCTAGGGTTCCTGCTGAATCTTTCAAAGTCAGTTCTAGAGCTTGTGCAGCTCCTCACCTTCATAGGGGCAGACCTGGGTACAGTAAAAGCAAGAGCCTTCCTTCCCCTGGACAGAGCAAGGACACTTATTTCACTGGCCTCTTCATTCACCCCTCAGGTGTCTCGGCCAGCAAGGCATTTTCAGCAACTCCTAGGACACATGGCTGCTTCTACAACAGTGGTGCAGGGAGCAAGATTTCAAATGAGGGATATTCAGTTCCACTTGAGAGCCTTCTGGTCTCAGAAAAGGGACCCTCTGACCAAACTTATCCCAGTGATTCGAACCTTGATCCAGGCGTTACAGTGGTGGCTGGATCAGGACAATCTAAGACAGGGAGTTCCCTTTGTCACTCAGTCTCATTCTCATCCTTACTACAGATGCCTCCCTCTTGGGGTGGGGAGCACACTTGGGACCCCTGACCACCCAAGGGTTGTGGTCTCCTCAGAAATCTCTGCTTCACATCAATCTGTTAGAACTTAGAGCAGTGTTTCTAGCACTTCAAGCTTTTTCCAAGTCTGTTCAGAACAAAGGAGTTCAGATCAGGACAGACAATACCACCACAATGTGATATATCAACAAACAAGGGGGCACTCAGTCTATGGCCTTATGCACAGAAGCAATGAAGTTATGGTCTCTGGTCTATTCCCTGAACACCTCTCTTACAGCAGTACACCTCCCAGACAAGGACAATGCCCTGGCAGATGCTCTCAGCAGGATATCTCAGGGCCTTCACAAATGGTCCTTGGATCCCCGATCTTCCCTTGTCAATCTTCACCATTCATTACTGCTTGGGTTAAGCTGGAGGCGTGCACCCACTATGGGAGTTTTGTTTTTTTTGAGGTCATCTCCAACGGCGCCGCCCTCGAGGACAACGTACCGCGTCATGCGCGAGGGGTGGCCGTTAGGAGCCGCAGACTCCTCCTCCATCTCAGTTCTGTTTCTCCCGACATCGAGGCTGCGCCTGCTGCGCGGTAGCGAATAGTATTCTCAGTTTTCCAACCTCAAGACTCCTCATTTTCTCTCAGACGATTCACTCGAAGCTGTACACCGGTAAGACCGTTCCTTTTCTTTTCTGTACTGCGGCGCTGAGTGCTTTATTGCCTTTTTTTCCTTGTTTAGTTCGCATCATGTCCAGTTCGGGAGCAAGGCGTAAGTCGAAGGTGGGCCGCGCCCCTATGTGTCGGTGCTCCTGTGGCCGGCATTTTTCTGTCTCGGACCGCATGATGTCTGTCTCTATTGCCTGGGACCCAACACACATGGACGCGTACATGTTTGTTTCTCCATGGACCGTCGGTCCTCAAGTCCGCGCGTCGCTCGGTGAAGGTCCCGCCCGACCTCGGGGACGGCGTTGTTCCAGGGATTCTCCAGGTAGGTCTCTAGGCCTTCCCCGGATCCTCTCCGGCCTATACGGTCCACGGAGGAGGGAGCTTCTCCTCTCTCTTGCTGAAGAGGAAGCTCTGGTGTCGGGGAACGCCGGGTCCCTCCCGGGCTGTGACGGGACACCCCGGCAGTCAGCCTCGGAGGTGCAGGTCCCCAGTGCCCCAGTGTCGAGGCCCACGATTGCTGGGTCTGGCACCGTGGACTCTTGACGCCCCCGGTGTTGTTTTGGATCCCGGCGCCGCTTGCTTGTGCCGGTGATCAAGACGGTAATCAGAGGGGCACCGCCTGGCCTTCAGTGCCGCCAGGCACCGCAGGCTCCAGTTTGCAGCTCTCGGTGGCGCTGTTGGGTTCTGACACGGGAGCGGTGCTGGGCCTAATTAGTGTGGCAGAGGAGCCAGGACCAGGCCTGGCTGTCCCGAGTGGGCTGGGGTCATCCCGCCGCCCCTGCACCGGGCGCCGTCACAAGGCCACAAGGTTCGGGACCCCTAGGTTGCCAGCATTGAGGTTCTGCTGGTCTCTGCCCTCTTCGAGGTCGATGGATTCAGATGTGGACTCCATCCTGGCACCCTGACTCTTCGGGGTCAGGGTCCCCAGTGGCACAGGATGCTAGGTGGCGGAGCAGGCCCTCCCACTGTCCCCACTCCATCCTCCTGAGGGCCCTTGGGCTAGGGGTGGCCTGGGTCCCAGGGGTGATGTGGTGGGACTGAGGGGAGGCCCCTCCTAGGGGCTCCGTGACAGCTACCCTCCCGGTGCTGTTGCCGCCGGGTGGGGGGAATGCTGCAGTCGAGGAGGAGGGGTCTCTCGGAGTCAAGGGTCAAGGGGCAGGGGCGGTCATCCCGGGTCTCGCGGCCACCCCTCGTGGGTGGCTAGGAGCCGCAGTGTCGAACTCCCGCCTCTTCCTCTTGGGCCTCGGGTTCCTCCGTGAGCATTGCTGTGGACTGCCCTTCTGATCCATGCAGTCCTGGTTCGTCACAGGGGAAGTTCCCCCCCTGGGCTCTTCCAGGCATCGCATCCTCAGGGTCTCGTCTTGCGGCCTGGTTTGTTGTCCGGGATCCCGCCAGCTCGGGCTCCATTCCCCGGATTTCAGAGCCCTGGCAGAGGTCAGTTGCCTCTTCATAGGTGCCCTTCTCCAGTGCCTCTGCATTCACCCCCCGCTCTTCCAGGCCATGTTGGTCCTACGGGTCCATTATCCTGGGAGCAGTTCAGAGGTTCTGCGGTAGCCTTCCCCTCATACATTAGATACATGCATGAGCGGGTCTTTCAACTCTCCCCACCGCTGCAGGAATCTTCTGGACATTCGAGCTCTCCATCATCCTTGTCTTCCTCCTCTGAGGGAGAGGAACCCCTTGCTCATCTTTCTTCCGACGCTGATTTCACGGAATATCAGCGATTCCTTTCGAGGATGGTGAGGGATCTTCGAATCTCTTACATTAGGCGAGACAATACTGAATGGGAGACATGTGAATTCCTTGGAGAATTCAGTGCCCAGCACCAGGTGGTACCTTCCTGGCCTATCCCCTTCCAGGAGGCGTCTATCCATTCCTGGCAGTCACCAGCCGCCCTTTCTCCAGCCCCGGCAGACTGTCATCAAAGGTATTGTGCCCCCTCGGAATCCCTGGGTACCCTTCCCAACCTGTCCTCGAGTTTGGTGTACCTAGAGACTCCTTCCGGGTGCCGCCGCCTGGCGCACGACCACCAAACAGATTCGAATTCCCTACAGTTCGACCAGTGGGGGCAAAGAGTGTTCTCTTCTTCTCGTGTGGCTGCTTGCAGTGCATCACATCAGGCTCACCATGCTGCCTACAATCGGCATCTGTGGTCGATGCTCTCCCAGCTCCGAGCATCAATGCCTGATACGGAGCAAACCAGACAGGCTAGTGCCCTCTCCGCTGTAGGCCTGGAGCTGGCAAGGCACCAAGCAAGGGCATCTTATGACGCCAGTGAGGTGGCTTCCAGGCTTGCGGGGACAGCAATCTGCATTAGGCGGATAGCATGGCTTCATCTATCAAGGTTGTCACCCCTGGCCCGGCGTAGGGTGATGCGCTCCACTTTCCGGGGGACCCGTCCCTTTTCCTCCAGAGCTAGGAGACTCTGCAGGGGCTTCCTCTGTCTCCCCATCCCTCGGGGCACCTCCCAGCTCTTCTCCCACTTAGGCTTCTCTCTGTGTTAGCTAGGTCTTCCCTCTGTTTTCACCAACAGGAGGCTGGGGTCTTGTTGCCTCAGGGTTCTCACTCCCTTCCTTTTTCAAGGAGGGGTCATACTTCTTCCAAGAATGAATGGTGAAGATTGACATGGAAGATATGAAAATTACGCACTCACCGTAATTCTTGATCTTCTCTTGTATCTTCACCATTCATTACTGATACCCACCCACCTTCCCCTCAGTGGCCTCCTTCTGTAGCTCTCCTCCCGCCTCATTCCTCTCTCCTTGGCCTTTATGCCAAAAAAAACTTTTCTGTTTTTTCCCGTTCTTTTGAATGGATTCACTTTTTTCCTCAAGGTAGAGGGAACGAGTACGGTTGCAAATTTCTTTAATTCTGAGGGAACTCTTTCTGACTGCCCTATGGTGCGATTCCTTACCTTCTTCAGGTCATGTAGTTTCACAGCCTGGTGGCCATGCCCTGTCTTGGCCTCCTCAAAGTTT
Source organism: Neoceratodus forsteri (assembly GCA_016271365.2). Classification (NCBI taxonomy): domain Eukaryota; kingdom Metazoa; phylum Chordata; order Ceratodontiformes; family Ceratodontidae; genus Neoceratodus; species Neoceratodus forsteri. Next base: position 522,201,998 of record CM028129.1, read on the forward strand.
GGAATCCCCCTGGCAGGTATTTTTCAAGCTTTCCAGTTGTTGACTGAACTTGTCAGCTTCAAGCTTCTGTCTGCCTTGCCCTAGCAAGTCTGATTGAGTTCCTCTCTACTTTTCATACAAACTGCCTTCAAGAAGGCATAGTCTTTCCCATACACTCTGTGTTAGCACTTAACAAGGTGCTAAGGGACTTAGTCCTCTTCCTGGATGGGAACTCTACCGGAACAGGTTCTGCTCGGACAGTCTAGGAGCCCTCAACTAGGATGAAGGGACTTGGCATGTTGAGAGTTCAGAGGGTCTGCCCTCACTTGGATCTGTTCAGGAGGTTCGGTTGAACCTCCTCTCAGTCCTAGCAACTGGGATTCTGCTTCTTTATTAGTTTCGAGCCTATAAGCTCTCTCCAACCAACAATGCTCGATGGGCACTGTTCTCTCTCTCAACATGCCTCTTTCTCTTCTTTTCTTCTTATTCTTCTTCTCTACTTCCTGTCCTCTCTCTGTTCCTCCCTAGAGCCACCCCGACAGGAGGTGCTGCGTCCTTAGGGTAGGAATTCTCTCCTCGTCTATTCTCCATCGGCTTGTTCCTTTTCAGTTTATTTCCTTTCCTTTTTCTCATCCCTGCTCTCTTGCCTCACTTTCTTTTTTCTTACACTTTATTTCGCCTCCGGCTACCAGAACTGAGATGGAGGAGGAGTCTGTTCTAATGGTCCCTCGCATGATGCCGGTATGTCGCCTCGAGGGCGGCGCCTGGAGCTGACTTAAAAAACAAAAACTCCCTGAAGCGGTAATGCACCTCCCGGCTTAACCTAAGCAGTAATGATGGTGAAGATACAAGAGAAGATCAAGAATTACGGTAGGTACGTAATTTTCATGTTTTGAAGGTGATCTTCTCCAGATGGGGCACCCCACAGATAGATCTTTTTGCAGCCCCAGACAATCACCAACTTCATCTCTTCTGCTGCAGCCTCCAGTGTTGGGTTCAGTCCCCCTTGATGCCCTAGTTCTCAATTGGGAATGGAAGTTCCTGTATGCTTCCCCCCTTCCCTCTCCTGTTCAAGGTGTCAGCCAAAATCAGGTCTCAGCCCTGCAAGGTGATTCTGATTGCTCCAGACTGGGCCAGGTAGCCCTGGTACCCTCTCTTGTTGTCCTTAGCAGTCCACCTTCCCCTATCTCTTCTCAGGAATTACAACCTGTTAACATGTGCTCAGGGGAGAGTTTGGTATCCGAATCTCAAATCTCTCAATCTCAAGGCCTGGCTCTTGAAGAGTTAGAGTTTGCTGATTTGCACCTCTCTCAAGGTGTTATGGATATTCTAAAGGCTTCTCAGAAGCCTTCCACCAGAAACACTTACAACTCCAAGTGGAAAAGATTTTCTATATGGTGCTCTGGGAAACATATTTCCCTGGAGTCTGCTAGCCTGTCCATGGTCCTGGACTATATGGTTCACCTTAATAGCCTGGGGCTCAGACCAGCTACATTAAGGGTGCATCTGGCAGCTGTCTCTGCCTTCCTTTCAGCAGGCAAGCCTTCTTCCCTTTCAGCCCATCCTGTATTCTCAAAATTTTTCAAGGGATTGCTTCATACCAATCCTCCATTCAGGGACCCTGCCCCTGTTTGGGACCTTAATGTTTGCATTGCCCAGCTTATGCAACCCCTTTTTGAGCCTTTGTCCTCAGCAGAGCTTAAGTACTTGACTTGAAAAACTGTTTTCTTGGTGGCCATCACTTCTGCCAGGCGCATAAGCGAGTTACAAGCCCCGTCAGTGGAGCCTGATTTTATCTCTTTCCATAGAGATAAGGAAGTCCTCAGGACTAATAGGAAGTTTTTGCCTAAGGTGGTTTCAGACTTCCACCTTAACCAGTCTGTGTCTCTTCCTGTTTTCTTCATTGACCATTCCTCCTCTGGAGAGAGGAGGCTGCACAGTTTGGATGTGAAAAGGGCCCTTAGCTACTACATAGAGTATACCAAGGGTCACAGGTTTGACTCCCTCCAACTGTTCCTCACTTATGGTAAGGTTGGTTAGGGAAAACCTGCCACTAAGAGATCTATTGCCAGGTGGATTGTCTCTTGCATTGCAGTTTGCTGAAAAACTAGGTAGGACTCCACCCTCAGGCCTGAGGGCTCACTCTACCAGAGGTACAGCTGCTTCCCTGGCTGCTGCCAGGGATATTCCTATCTTAGAGATTTGTCAAGCAGCTACCTGGAAAACAGTACACACTTTTCACAAGCATGACTCTCTGGATATCCAGGCTAGGAATGATGCTCGGTTTGGCACAGCAGTGCTTCAGAGCTTATTTCCTAGCTAGGTTCTGTCCCTCCTCCATGGAGGTACTGCTTGGTAGTCTGCTAATTGTCAGAATACAGCAAGACTTCATGTTGTTTGAAGAAAAAATTACTCACCTTAGTAATGTTGTTTCTTCTAATGGAGTCTTGCTGTATTCTGACTCTCCCACCTCCCTCTCAGAACCTTTGTTTTGGGATGTGGGCAGTGGCATTGTTGGCACTCGAGAGGTGCGCCACCCCTTATTTCTCACCCCTTTAGTTTGGGTGGGTGGGTGTTATGTTTGTTTCATTTTTTGGGTTTCCTGACTTGAGTCTTTGTTTTGGGACCAAAAAATCTGTTTATTATATTTAGTAGCCATTTGGCTAGTGTAAATTTACAGTTTCCACACAGGACACTCAGTGAGTATAGCTTGTAAAGATCTGACGGTTTGAGTTCAAACAGCAACAGACAGAGTCTCAACCGAGCTCGAGCTCAGCATTCCATGCCTGGCACGGAAAGTTAACTCTTTCATCTCCAGGGCAGTTCGAAGGTTGGACCTCACTGCAATTTGTCAGAATACAGCAAGACTCCATTAGAAGAAACAACATTACTAAGGTAAGTAATGTTTTCTTCCTGATTCTGCAAATATTGCTACAGCTTTAAATTATCTGGTTCACCTTAATAGTCTGGGTCTTAGGCCTGCAACTCTTAAGGTTCACTTAGCAGCTGTCTCTGCATTCCTTTCAGCAGGGAAGGGTTCTTTCTTGGCATCTCACCCTGCTTTTAGTAAGTTCTTCAAGGGTCTGGTTCATATCAACCCTCCCTTTCTAGAGCCTGCTCCGGCTTGGGATCTTAATGTCTACATTGCTCAGCTTTTGGCAGCCACCCTTTGAACCTCTGGCTTCGGCTGAGCTTAAGTACTTGACCTGGAAAACTGTGTTCCTGGTAGCTATTACTTTTTCCAGACGGATTAGTGAATTACAGACCCTGTCAGTTGAGCCTGACTTCATTTCCTTCTATAAGGATAATGTGATCCTGAGAACCAGCCAGAGATTCTTGCCCAAAGTGGTATCAGATTTTCATCTGAACCAGTCTATGTCTCCTGCAGTATTTTTCATTGACCATTCTTCTTCAGGGGAAAGAATGTTACACAGTTTGGATGTAAAAAATGACTCTTAGCTACTACATAGAGCATATTAAGGCTCACATGCATGATTCTCTTCAATTGTTTCTCACTTATGTTGAAGTGGGAAAAGGTAAGCCTGCTACTAAAAGGACTATTGCCAGGTGGATTGTCTCTTGTATACAATTCTGCTATGACAAATTGGACAAAACACTCCCTTCCTCTCCAGGCCTGGGGGCTCACTCGACTAAGGGTACAGCTGCAACTCTCGCTGCTGCCAGAGACATACCCTTGCTAGAAATCTGTAAAGCAGCCATCTGGAAAACAGTCCATACATTCACCAATCATTACTCTCTGGACATCCAGGCCAGTAGTGATGCTAGATTTGGCACAGCAGTACTGCAGAGCCTGTTCCAAAAGTACGTTCTGCACTCCCTCCTCCTGGGGGAACTGCTTAGTAGTCTGCATATTGTCAGACTACAGCAAGACTTCATGTTGTTTGAAGAAAAAAATACTCACCATAGTAATGTTGATTCTTTTAGTGGAGTCTTGCTATATTCTGACCTCCCTCCCTGTCTCCCCTATCAGAACCTAGTTTTGGAAACTGGGCTGGCAGGTATAGTGTTACACCTCAGGGGTGTACCTTGTACCCTCCTTCTTTAGGGTGGGGTAGTTGTTTTATTGCTGCTGTTGTGTTTATATATAGATATATTTAGTCACTACTCTTTTTTTCTTGTGTTCTCGTCTTGAATCTTTTTGGGCCCAAATTGTTGCCTTTGGCTTTTAGTAAACAATTTTCACTTTATGTACTAGTTAGTTAGTTTGCTCATAAGAATCTGACGGTCACACTGGTAAGTACCAGAGACAGAGGTTTGAAAACAAAACTCGAACCCAATGTTCTGTGCTTCTGCATAGAGTTAACTCTTTCCTCTCCGAGGCAGTTCAAGTGGTGGGGCTAACTGCATATTGTCAGAATACAGCAAGACTCCATTAGAAGAAACAACATTACTATGGTGAGTAATTTTTTCTTCTGACCCAGGACCTAGTGGTCCATCTCAGCCTGAGATCCCTTCATCTCCACGCATGGCTCTTGATGAGATAGAATTGAGTAGGTTTGATGTCTCACACAGAGTCTCAAGCATTCTCCTAGCAGCACGTAAGCCAGCCATTAGGAAAACTTAAACAGTGGGGAGGAAGCACTTCTCCGTCTGGTGTGCAGAATCCTTTCTGGATTCCTTATCTTGCCCACCAAGCAAAGTCCTGGAGTACCTACTAGACCTGTCAAATACAGGGCTACAGTACTCAGCCATGAAGGTCTATCTCTGCACGATCTCAGCTTATCACAATCCTATACACTCTATGTCTGTGGCTCAATTTATCATGGTCAAGAGGTTCCTTAAAGATATACTCTGCACTAGGCCACCAATCAGGAGACTGGTAGCCACTTGGGATATTAACCTTGTGGTAGATATGCTCACCCGTAAACCTTCTGAGCCTCTAGCAACTTGTGAACTGAAGTTTCTGACCTGGAAGGCTGCTTTCCTTGTAGCCATTACCTCCACTCGCAGAGTGTCTGAAATACATGCTCTGGTCACAGACCCTCCTTATACAGTATTTCACAAAGACAAGGTGGTTCTCAGAATGCACCCTAAGTTTCTCCCCAAAGTAGTCTTGGAATTCTATCTGAACCAGTCCTTCATGCTTCCGACCTACTTTGCAAACTTCTAGAATGAGGGAGAGTACCCTACATTTTCTGGATGTTGAAAGGGTTTTGTGGTTCTACATAGACAGAACTAAAGAGATCCACAAGTCAAAGCAACTCTTTGTCTCATTCAGCATGACCTGGCTAGGTCAGCCTGTTGCCATCAGGTGTATTTCGGCATGGCTGGTGGCATGTCTTCACCATTGCTATTCCATGGCACAAGTTAAGCTGGAAGGCAGAGTATATGCCCATTCTACCAGAGCAGTCATGGCTTCTCTGGCAGGAATACAGAATGTGCCAATTGCAGACATCTGCAATGCAGTCACTTGGAGCTCTGTGCACATTTTTGTGAAGCACTATCCTTTGGATGTCCATGCCAGACAGCATCAACCCATTGGGAGGATAATCCTTAATGGACTCCTGCCCAAAGTGAACTCCTCTCTCCTGCTGCCCTTCTTGGGGAATTATTTTAGCTCGGTACTCTCCCATTAGTGTGAATAAGTGGTGGAGACTTCATGTCCAGGAAAATATGAAAATTACGTACCTACTGTAATTCTTGATCTTCTTGGATGAAGTCTCCACCACTCATTCACACACACACACACACACACACACACACACACACACACACACCATCTCCCGAGCTCATTTATCTGTTTTTGGTCTTCCTTCCCTCAATGGCTGGTCTGTGAAGACTCTGTTGTGTTGGCCCTTCTTATATGGGTCATTTAGACCATCTTATGTCTAATATAGGTTAGTTTCACTAGGTTACTTTATGCTGCACCTCCTTGGCAAAAAAGGTACTGAGGTGGTTAGAGGGTTGATGCTGAGGTAGCCTATATGGTATGAGCCAGTCTAGCAGCACCAATTCCACGTGGCCCTACCTCGGTGCCTGCTTTCCAGAAGATTTTTGGCACCCGCTTGGTCCTAGCACCTCCGGTGTAGTCCCATTAGTGTGAATGAGTGGTGGAGCCTTTGTCGGAGAAGATCAAGAATTACAGTAGGTATGTAATTTTCATTTCCTGATGCTCAGAAAGTATGCAGTAAGAGTAGATCAAGGATTTGCAACAAAACAAGGTTGGGTTTAATTATACCAATAGTTTGCATTTCAGTTCTTTTGAGAAAGGTAGCAGATAAAATAACCAGATACATAAATGAATTTTAGAGAGTGTAAGCAATCATGAAATGTGGGGTTTCAACTAGAAATAATATGATTTAAAAAGGGTTGACAGTGTCCTTTTAAACAGTAGTATAAAAGAAAAGAAATTTAGAGTGATAACCCTGCAAACATTGAACCATCCCTACAACAAGGAGGCTGGTTGGAGTCACAGGACTTAAGGGCTACATACATCTACAGCCCAATAAGACCCAGCCACAGAAAATACCTATGGTTCAGGGTAGATCATGCTCAGTTTCAATTCAAGGCAGTGCTTTTCAGTCTAACAACAGTACTCAGGGTTTTCACAAAGTGCTTGTCCATAATGGCAGCCTTTCTGCATAGGCAGTTAATTGTGGTATTTCCTTACCTATGCTACAGGCTAGTGTATGGCAAAACAAAGGAGACAGCTCAGTGCTCATTTCAGACACGGTGACATTTTCCTTGCCCCTTATGCATACTACATAAGGACAAAGATCTGTTTTTTTATTTGGCTCCTAGATTTTATAATTCATCGCCAGCTTCTCTTTTGAATTATACAGGTTTGTACTTGTTTAAAGACTTTCCAAATTATTGTGTCCTCATTCTGCTTGTACATGTTTTAATTAATGTGTTATTATTTATGTATCATATTTGTATTTTGATATATTTTCATGGTTACCCATGAAAATAGACAGTGTTGCTCATGGTCAACTAGGCCATCAGATCAAACAGCTCTTCCTCGAGGATATCTCTGTCATCAGGTAACACCTGTGAAACTTAGCCATCAGATGCTAGGATAACACTGAAGCTTTTTCTGCAGCAGTGTATTAGGGGCCCCCCATGCTGATGGCAGGCTCCAATGTCACATGCGCTATATACAGTAAGTGTGGGCAGCCCCGTTCCCTCCGCAGTTCTTCAAACAACATGAAGTCTTGCTATATTATGACATATGCAATGAGTCCCAACCTTCGAACTGCTCCGGAGGTGAAAGAGTTAACTTTCCTTGCCAGGCATGGAACGCAGAGCTCGAGCTCGGTTGAAACTCTGTCTGTTGTTCTTCAAACTCAAACCATCAGATTCTTTACTCCGCCTCACTGAACAGTCGCTCCAGAGATTTCTCCTTCTGCTCGGTTCATTTTGTCAGTTAAAGTATTGTTTTTCTCGGTTTTCGACCGAAATTAAACTGCAACCGGTTGGTTCAGACTCTGTCTGTGGTATTGTGAGTACTAGATAGGTTTTACATTGATTTCTATTCTGTGTGGAACTCGAAAATGGTTTATCGGTTCGATTTGAACCGATCAAGTTGTTTAAAATATATTAATCTGTCATTTAGAGTGTGGTTACCGGTTCTTATCGGTTCTAAAAAAAATTGATTTTATTACGTTTTTTTCCACGACCCGTGACACAGTTGGGAACCGATAAGAGGGTCTTACCTAGCGAATTGCCATAAATGGGTAAGTTTGGTTAGGACTGGCACTATGTCTGAGAAACCCAAAAGAAAAACCAGGCCCACTGGGTTTCAACACTGCAGTGTCTGTGGGGAAGTCTTTGCTAAGGCTGACCCCCACACCACCTGTGTTTATTGTCTGGGGTTTGACCACCTCAATGCAGACTGCCAGATTTCTAAAAATTTTCCTGCAGCTACCCTAGAAAAGAGAATTGGTAGGCTCAGGGAAAGGGAGGCCAAAAAGTTTGCTGAACCAGATGGCCAGACCGGTTTGGTTGGAACCGAACCGGAGGGAGTGCCCTCTGACCAGGGCGAGACTTCCTCAGGCAAAAGGAGATCCAACTCCAAGGAGTCGGTTCCAGCAAAAAGGACTAGGAAATCAGCTGGTGTGGAGCCAAAACTTTCCTCTCCAACCGCTGAAGAGATAGCCAAAGCGATTAAAATTGTCCAGTCACTTTCCCTGGTTCCGATCGAACCGGCACCATCAGGTAAGCATCCGGTTTGGCCGGTTCCACCAGTTCAAGAGTATGATTTAGAGGAATATTACGAACTGGAGGAGAGGGAAGAGGAGTATGAGGAGAGTGAATGTGGATTTGAAAGTCTAGATGTGCCCATTGACCCTGACATCTCCCCAGACAGACCTTCAGGAGTGTCTCCTCCTAGGCTTTCTGAGTCCCCTTCTCATTTTATGTTTTATAAGAAAGTGGCTGAAACCCTCCAGCTCCCTATGGAGGAAGCTGTGGATGATCAAGAGGAGCCTGACTATGTGGAAATGATGGATATCCCAGAATCAAAGAGGCTGTCTATTCCTTTGCATAAATCTTTTGGGAAACAGACAGTTAAAATTCTAAAAACTCCTCACACTATACCTACTGTTGATAAGAGAATGGACAAGAGGTACACATTGTCAGGCTCTGATACGGAGTTCCTTACACAACAATGCAATGCAGCCATGTTGGAGTAGTGCAGGCTGCAGCCTGTGACAAGGCAAATATTCCCTTGGCTTCACACACCCCGGACAAGGACTCCAGGAGGATTGATGCCATGGCAAAGAAACAGTACATGGCAGCATCCTTGGGACTCAGACAGGCAAATTATATGGCTTATGTTGCTAGATATCAGAAATCCAGATAGAACATAGAAGCATAGAATTTGACAGCAGATAAGGACCGCTTGGCCCACCTAGTCTGCCCATTTTCCTACCTAACAGATAAGCTGCCGATCCTAGTTAACCAACAGCTTACTTCCTCTTACCTGCTCCTAGGACTGCCTTATGCCTGTCCCATGCATTCTTGAAGTCCTCCACTGTTCTTGACTCCACGGCCTCCTCAGGGAGGCTGTTCCCTGCATCCACAACCCTCTCAGTGAAAAAATACTTCCTCACATTACTCCTGAGCCATCCCCCCTCTATCTTCATATTGTGCCCCCTTGTTCTTGCACATCTCTTTTTCTGGAAGATGCTACCCTCTTGGACTTTGTTAATTCCCTTGAGGTACTTGAAAGTTTCTATCATGTCCCCTCTCTCCCTTTTTTCCTCAAGAGTATACATATTAAGCTCCTTTGGTCTTTCTTCGTATGTCTTCTGGTGCAGACCCTGCACCATTTTGGTTGCCCTCCTCTGGACAGCCTCCACTCTGTCTATGTCTTTGTGGAGATGGGGTCTCCAGAACTGCACACAGTACTCCAGATGGGGTCTCACCAACTGTCTGTACAGAGGGATAACAACTTCCTGTTTTCTACTATTGATGCCTCTTCCTATGCATCCCAGTATCCCCAGCCTTCCTTACTGCCTTCTCATTGCTTGCCCACCTTTAGGTCATCTGATATAATTACCCCAGGTCCCTTTCTGTTTTACTGTTGTCAGTATCTCACCCTCCATAGTGTACGCTTCCCCTTGGTTTTTGTTTCCCATGCGCATTACCTTGCACTTCTTTGCATTGAATCTGAGCTGCCATACATTTGACCATTCCTCCAACCTTGCCAAGTCCCTTCTCATCCTTTCCACTCCATCTTGTGTATCAACCCTGTTGCAGATTTTTGTGTTATCTGCAAAGAGACATACTTTTCCTTCCAGTTCCTCTGCAGTGTCACTTACAAAGACATTAAAAAGGACCGGTCCCAGTACTGAACCCTGCGGTACCCCACTAGTAACCCTCCTTTCTTCACTGTGTACTCCATTTACTACTACCCTTTGTGTCCTGTTGTCTAGCCAATTTTTTATCCAGGCTACTACCTTGGGACCCATTCCAAGGCCGGCTTTCTTGTGTATTAATCTTTTGTGTGGACTGTATCAAATGCCTTGCTAAAATCTAGGTAGGCCATGTCCACAGCCCCTCCCTGGTCTACTACTTGGTCACCCAGTCAAAGAAATCCATTAGATTCGTCTGACACGACCTTCCCATCGTGAATCCATGCCGCCTTGGGTCCTGTGCCCCACTGGCTTCTAGGTACTCAACAATTCTTTCCTTCAGAAGTGATTCCATCATTTTCCCTACCACTGAGGTCAACTAACTGGTCTGTAGTTTCCTGCCTCTGTCCTGCTCCCACTTTTGTGAAGAGAAATCACATCTCTCCTCCTCCAGTCCTCGGGTACCACCACATCCTCCCATGATTTGTTAAAGAGAGTAGTCAGCGATTTCACTAGTTCTACCCTTAGTTCTTTTAGAATTCTTGGGTGAATCCCATCAGGCCCCATTGCTTTGTCCACCTTCAATTTTATTAGTTCTTTCATGATGGGATACTGTTATGGCCCTAGCAAAACAGGTCCCTGGCCAGCTTGCCAAGGAGCTGGAGCAGGTGGCTGCTGATGGTATTGTGGCATCCAAGGTGCAATTCCATGCTGCAGTGGACTCTAATGATGTGTCATCAAGAGTCATGGCTACATCTATGGCATTTCGCAGAATGGCTTGGCTCAGATGTACTAGCCTGTCACAGGATACCCAGACTAAGGCCATGGATTTTCCTGTTGTGGGTAATTCTCTGTTTGGGAGCAGACAGAGAATTACATGAAGAAAATGGATGAGTATAGGACCACCTATAGGAGTGCACAGGCCAAGGAAAGGCAGGCCACTCCTTAAAGGCAGCTTTCAGGGGCAGGAAGGCCCTTTCATAGGCCTTTTTACCAAGCCCAGGCCTCCTCTTCTGCTTATGCCCAGAGGGGGTTCTTTAGAGGGAGAGGCAGACGGGGTACAAGCAGGCCTGCTTCCACCCCTCTGCCCAAAGCCCCTGCCAAGCACGCACCCTGATGGGGTTGCCAGGGCCAATTCTCAGCTACCCATAGGGGGCAGGCTGGCTTACTTTGTCCAGGACTGGAAGTCTCTAACATCAGACAAGTGGGTCCTGAAAGTAGTAAGCCAGGGACTGGTTCTCAGCTTCAAAAAATTTCCAAAGATGAGAACCAGATCCTTTCCACCTGCAAATCCATCAGAGGCACTTGCCCTAAAGGCAGAGGTCTCTTCCCTCCTGGCTCTCAAAGCTGTGGAAAGGGTTCCACCCCCACACCAGGGCAAAGGGTTGTACTCCAGGTACTTCCTTACCCCAAAAAAGACAGGAGAATGGCGGCCCATCCTGGATCTCAGATATTTAAACAAGCACCTTTTAACACCAAAATTCAAAATGGTGACTCTGAGAATTATTCTACCCTCTCTAAGGCCAGGTGACTGGCTAGCATCCCTGGACCTCAAGAATGCCTACTTCCATATTCTCATCAGAAGCTCCCATCGAAAGTACCTCAGGTTCGAGCTGCCCTCAGGCCATTACCAGTTCAGAGCAATGCCCTTTGGCCTCACCTCTGCTCCAAGGGTATTCACAAAATGCCTGGCAGTTGCTGCCCTAAGAGGGCAAAAAATTGCCATCTTCCCTTACCTGGACGACTGGCTCATAGTAGGCCAGTTTCCAGACCAAGTCAAGTTACATTTACAGATAACTCAGCAACTGCTCATATCTCTAGGTTTCCTTCTGAATCTTTCAAAGTCAGTTCTAGAACCTGTCCAGCTCCTCACCTTCATAGGCACAGAGCTGAACACAGAGGAAGCCAGAGCCTTCCTTCCTTTGGACAGGGCAAGGACCCTGGTCTCTCTGGCCTCCTCATTCGCCCTGCAGGTCTCTCAACCAGCAAGGCATTTTCTACAGCTTCTGGGGCACATGGCTGCTTCTACAGCAGTAGTGCAGGGAGCAAGATTTCAGATGAGGGACATCCAGTTCCACTTGAGAGCCTTTTTGTCTCGAAGGAAAGACCCTCTAATCAAATTGATCCCAGTAACTCGAACCCTGATCCAGGCCCTACAGTGGTGGCAGGATCAGGGCAATCTGAGACAAGGGGTTCCCTTTGTCATTCATTCTCACTCCTTAATCCTTACTACAGATGCATCCCTCTTAGGGTGGGGAGCTCACATGGGTGACCTCACTACCCAGGGATTGTGGTCCCCTCAGGAATCTCTGCTCCACATCAATCTGTTGGAACGTAGAGCAGTTTTTCTAGCACTTCAAGTTTTTTCCAAGTCTGTTCAGAACAAAGTTGTACAGGTCAGAACAGACAACACCACCACAATGTGGTACATCAACAAGCAAGGGGGCACTCGGTCTACGGCCTTGTGCACCGAAGCAATGAAGTTGTGGTCTCTGGCTTACTCCCTGAACACCTTCCTTATGGCAGTTCACCTCCCAGGCAAGGACAATGTCCTAGCAGATGCTCTCAGCAGGATTTCCCAGGGCCATCACGAATGGTCACTGGACTCCCTGGTCCTGGAGGTGATATTTGCCAGATGGGGCACCCCTCAGATAGATCTTTTTGCAGCCCCAGACAATCACCAACTTCCCCTTTTTTGCTGCAGGCCCCCAGTGTTGGGCTCAGTCCCTCTGGATGCCTTAGTTCTCAATTGGGAAGGGAAGTTTCTCAATGCTTTCTCCCCCTTCCCTCTCCTGTTCAAAGTGTTAGTCAAAATCAGATCTCAATCCTGCAAGGTGATCCTGATTGCTCCAGATTGGGCCAGACAACCCTGGTATCTACTCCTACTGTCCTTAGCAGTCCATCTTCCCCCGTGTCTTCCCAGGAATCACAACCTGTTAGCTTGTGCTCAGGGGAGGGTTTGGTACCCGAACCTCAAATTTCTCAATTTAAGGCCTGGCTCTTGAAGAGTTAGAGTTTGCTGATCTACACCTCTCCCAGGGTGTAATGGATATACTAAAGGCTTCTAGAAAGCCTTCCACCAGGGCTACCTATAATTCCAAATGGAAGAGGTTTTCCATATGGTGCTCTGGGGAGCATATTTCCCCAGAATCTGCTGATTTACCCACTGTCCTAGATTATATGGTCCATTTAAATACCTTGGGGCTTAGACCAGCTACCCTGAAAGTACATTTGGCAGCTGTGTCTGCTTTTATTTCAGCAGGTAAACCTCTTCTTTCAGCTCATCCTGTATTCTCAAGTTTTTAAGGGATTGCTTCCACCAACCCTCCATTCAGGGACCCTGCCTGCCTGGGATCTTAATGTTTGCATTGCTCAGCTTATGCAACCCCTTTGAGCCTTTGTCTTCTAGCAGAGCCGAAGTTCTTGACTTGGAAGACTGTGTTTCTGGTAGCCATCACTTCTGCCAGACACATAAGTGAATTACAAGCTTTGTCAGTAGAGCCTGACTTTATCTCCTTTCATAGAGATAAGGTGGTCCTCAGGACTAACAGAAAGTTCTTGCCTAAGGTGGTTTCAGATTTCCACCTTAATCAATCTACATCTCTTCCAGTGTACTTCACTGACCATTCCTCCTCTGGCGAGAGGAGGCTGCACAGCTTAGATGTGGAGAGAGCCCTTAGTTACTACATAGAGCGTACCAAGGGTCACAGGTTTGACTCCCTCCAACTGTTCCTCACTTATGGTGAGGTTGGTAAAGGGAAACCTGCCACTAAAAGATCCATTGCCAGGTGGATTGTCTCTTGTATCCAATTATGTTATGAAAAGCTGGGTAAGGTTCCTCCCTCAGACCTGAGGGCTCACTCTACCAGAGGTACAGCTGCTTCCCTGGCTGCTGCCAGGGACATCCATATTTTAGAGATATGTCAAGCAGCTACCTGGAAAACAGTTCACACTTTTACCAAGCATTACTCCCTGGACATCCAGGCTAGGAGTGATGCTCGTTTGGCACAGCTGTGCTTTTGCTTCATTTCCTAAGTAGGTTCTGTCCTCCTCCCTGGAGGTACTGCTGTGTAGTCTGCATATGTCATAATATAGCAAGACTTCATGTTGTTTGAAGAAAAAATACTCACCTTAGTAATGTTGTTTCTTCTAATGGAGTCTTGCTATATTATGACCTCCCCTGCCTGCCCTCTCAGAACCTCTGTTTTTGGATGTGGGTGGGCAGTGCAGTGTTGGCACTTAGTAGATGCCCACCTTGTTGTTTTCACCCCTATTTCTTTGGGGTGACTTGGTGTTGTGTTTTATTTTTTGGGTCTCCTGACTTGAGTCTTTGTTTTGGGACCAAAAAATGTGTTTTTATGTTTAGTAGGCAGTTGGCTAGTGTAGGTTTACAGCTTCCACACTGGACCTCAGAGAGTTTAGCTCGAAAAGATCTGATGGTTTGAGTTTGAAGAACAACAGACAGAGTTTCAACTGAGCTCGAGCTCTGTGTTCTATGACTAGCATGGAAAGTTAACTCTTTTACCTCCGGAGCAGTTCGAAGGTTGGGACTCACTGCATATGTCATAATATAGCAAGACTCCATTAGAAGAAACAACATTACTAAGGTGAGTTATTTTTCTTTCTCACCATCAACCATTCGCACTCAGACTCCACAGAAGCTTCGTCACTCAGTCTGACTGCCAAAACTACAGTACTTACCTTTTTCTTTGATAATAACTTTTGAATCACTTTATTTTAAAGTGATTCCTTTTGTGTTTGTATGTTGAGAACTACTCCTTCATCGGCTCTTTTCTGTCATTGCCACTGTGGAAAGAAGATTTCTTCAACTAACCAAGAACTCTGTGTCTGCTGTCTTGGGCCTGGTCACAATGCTCTTGCCTGTGAGCTCTCCCTGAAGGTCAACCTCACCACCCGGCGCCCACGCAAGAAAGCTGTGCAGAAGTTCCTCATGGAGCAACAGGCTGCCAGCAGAGAGAAGGGGTCTTATGCTCCCCCCCAAGTCGCCAACATCCTCTTCAGGCTCTCAGGCCACCAAGGCCCAGGACAAGTCCTCAGGAAAATACTCTCATCAGGATAAGGACCGGCCTAAGACCCATTCCCCCAACAGCGATCCTGGTCCTCATTGGATTCCTCCTCCTCTTCTCCTAGGATCACCTCATCAAACACTTTGGCATCAGTGCCTTGCTCCCTGCAGGCCTCTGCTCCTATCAGGTCCCCCCCCCCCAACAGAGCAGAATTCCCCCAGCCTTCTCAGGGCTGTGGAGGGGCCATCGACCTCCATGTCATCAGCCCCAGCCCTGCTGTTGAGACATCTTGAATCACAAGGTCCATAGGTGCTGGGCCCTATTGCAGCTACTATGGCTAGTGGCAGTTCATCAGAGCTGGGTTCTGCATCCTCTCTGTCGATACCTGTGTTGACAATGCTTTCTTTCCCTGCCATTGACATTAATGCTATTCTTTCCTCCACTACCTCGACTCTCATACAACAGTTTGTTCCACAGTCTGGGCCATCGTCACTCGCACTGTCATGTGCTGCCTCGGTGTTGACATCAATTCAACCCATCCGTGCCATGCCCTCTAGAGAGCCGTCAGGACTCCAGCCATTGGTCCCTGCTTCAGAACAGGCTGAAACAGAGGAGGAATACCACCCTGATCTCATCCTCTCTGAAGAAGAGGATGAGGAGGAAAACATTGAGGTTGACTTCTCTGACAGGTCTACTGTCTCCTTCATGAGTGAGGACTTGGTCAAACACCCCCCAGGTCCCCTCCAGAAAGCTACCCTTTCTTCAACATCATGAAGCAGCTCTCCTCCATTATAGGGTTCCAGACTGAGGAAGAGAATGTCACCAGGAGAAATCTGGTGGATTTCTTGGAGATCCCAGTATCTCCATCCATGTTTATTCCTCCTCTGCTTCCAGCACTGAATGATGCTGCCACTGCTGCCTGGCACAGGCCCAACCTGGTACCTGTGATGCCCAGAAAGGCTGATAAGCTTTACCAGGTACCTCAGGGGTTGCCCTTTTATGCAGCTCAGCCTAAAACTGATTCAGTGGAAATGAAGGTCGCTCATGACAGGACTAAGGTGCCAAGTACTGGAGTTCCCTCCCCCTTACCAGGAATCCAGGAGGCTTGACCTCTGGAGCAAGAGAACATTTGCCTCTGCCACTTTGGGCCTTATAATTGCCAACTACTTGGCTCATTTGATCAGGTACCAAAACACTCTCTGGAGGAAGGGCAAGGCTGCTGCTCAGGTCCTTCCTGAGGGTTCACAGAGACAAAATCTTCTTAAAATCCTCCCACCCTCAGAAGATGTCAAGTAAGCATCTCATCAGAACCACTTATGATATTGCCGATACTATAGCCAGGGCAGCTGCCTCTGGCATTTGCCTTAATAGGCACTCGTGACTTAGAGTTTGTGGCTTTGCAGCTGACGTCCAGCAAAAGGTGCTGAATGCCCCTTTTGTGACTCACAAACTCTTTGGTCCTGATGTGCAGGAGGCATTGGGCAGGGCTGTTCTATCTGTCTGCTCCCTTTATAATACCCAACCCAGGAGTAGACTAAGGCCCTCCTTTTGTAAGAACTCTCACAAGTCTGGTTCCAGAACCAAGCTCCAGAGCAAGCACAGGGCCAGCACTGCCTTGCCTGCCCCCTTCTTCACCGCTGGTTCCTTTGCTAAGCACTCCAGAGAAGGAGGAGTGGTCCCAGCTGCTGGTTCAGCCTCAGCCTGACTTCTTCACAGACCATCCTCTTCTTGTTCCAAGCCAGGAGGTGGTGGTCAGAGGTTGATTCTCCCTCCATCTGTCCCAATGGAGTACCATTTCTGCAGATGCTTGGATCCTGCAGGTAATCGAAAAGGGCCATACTCTAGACTTCTAGAACAGCCTCCAGATGTTCCCCGAGTCCCCACCTCTTATCCTCCAGATCACACAGAGGTGCAGGAAGCAGGTGCTCACCTTGCTATGCAAAAGGGCCATAGAACCAGTGTCCAGGCATTAGAGGGAACAAGGGGTTCTACTCCCAGTTCTTCCTAGTTCCCTAAAGAATAGGGGACTCGTGGCCTATTCTAGACCTCAAGGACCTGATTCTTTTTATCCAATACAAAAGTTCTGGATGCTGACTCTGCACAGCCTTTTTCCTCTGCTCAAGCAGGGCAACTGGCTATGCTCCCTTGATATGCAGGATGCCCATCTGCATATCATGGTTTGCCCCCCCTCACAGGTGGTACCTGCAGTTCCTGTTCCAGGGGAAGTATTACGAGTTCAGTGTATTGCCCTTTGCCTTATCCTCTGTGCCATGGGTATTTACCAGGTGCTTAGCAGCTGTAGCAGCAGCTCTCTGGTGCAAGAGCTCCTGTTGTTGACTTTAGAGTGCACCATGCAGTTGTGCCAGTCCTTATGCATCACTGTCAACTGACTCAAGTCTGTGCTGACCCCATCCCAGTGGTTGCAGCACATAGGGGTGGTTCTGGACTCCACTCAGGGCAAGGCCTTCCTCCCCAAGATAGGGCAGATTGCCTCATTGCCCAGGCCCAGTAGGTAGTTCAGAACTGGAATGTGCTAGCCAGGACATTCTTGAGGCTACTAGGTCTAATGGCCATGGTCATTGTTACAGTCTCTTTGGCCAGGTTGCATATGAGGATCCCACAGTGGACCCTCAGGATCCACTGGGATCAGAGCTCAGATGATCTAGATCAGCTGGTCCTTGTCTCCTCCCATGTCCTCTGTGGACCATGTGCTTCACTGGCGGATGGACCCAGCTAATCTCTTAAAGGGGGTCCCCTTCCTTATCCCTACTCCTCACCAAATCCTCACCATGGATGCTTCACATCTGGGTTGAGGAGCCCACCTAGGTCCTTATCAGACCCAGGGCCTCTGGTTCTAGTGGGAGACTCACCTCAACATCAGTTTTCTAGAAGTGAGGGCAGTTCTGTATGCCTTCCAGGCCTTACAGAACCATATGTATCTGGGTCCTCTGCTGGTGCAATCAGACAATCTCAATGTAGTATGTTACATCAACAAGCAAGGGAGACCCATTCCTACCCCCTTTGCCAGGATGCAATGAGGGCCTGGTACTGGGCTCTAGATCATGGTCTAGAACTGTCAGCTGTCCCTGTACCAGGCACCCAAAATGCCTTGGCCAACAGCCACAGCAGGTCACAGTCCAAAATGCACAAGTGGGACTTCTGACCTTGGCCATAGAAGACCTGTTTGACAGGTGGGGTCCTCCAGAGTTGGACCTTTTTGCATCCCCACGCAACAGAAAATTGACACATTTCTGCTTGTTAGATCCAGGGCCTGGAGTTTTCTGGTGAGATGTGTTGTCCCTCTCCTGGAAAAGAAGGTTTCTTTGCCTCTTTCCTTTGATTCAGAGAGCGCTCATCAAGATACAGATGGAGGGTGCCACCCTATTTGTGGTGGCTCCATTCTGGCCTCATCAAATATGGTTTTCATTACTTCAGCAATTGACTGTGAACCCTCCAGTTCTCCTGCCCCTTTGCAGAAACCTATTGACACAAGCTCAGGAGATCCTGGTCCACCCAGACTTCAAGTCCCTCTATCTGCATGCATGACTCCTGAGAACATAGCTATTACTTAGTTCGGGGTGTCTCAGAAGATGGCCGATGTGCTGGTGGCTACAAGGAAACCATTCTCCAGGGTCACTTACTCAATGAAGTGGAAGTGCTTTGCTATATGGGTCACTTTCCATCAACTAGATCCTTTTACTTGTTTGATCAACCAAGTTCTAGAGTATCTTTTGTCCTTACCGGATGCAGTACTTCAATATTCTTCTATCAAAGTGCACCTATTGGCTATTCCAGCCTTTCATTTGCTTATTAATGGCCGTATGGTGGTTCAGTTGGATATGGCCCATACTGTTCTGAGAGGCATTCTTCACTTGAAGCCTACTATCCATAATCCAGTCCCAGCTTGGTACCTCAATTTTGTGCTCAAGAAGCTGACCCTGCCTCCTTTTGAGCCAGCCACATCTTCTGAGCTATGCTTTCTGCCGTGGAAAGCATTATTTTTAATTGCTATTACTTTTGCTTGAAGAATTTCAGAGCTGCTGGCTCTCATGTGTGAGCAGCCTTATTTGATTTTCCATAAAGACAGGGTCTTTTTGCGTACTAATCCTAAATTAATTCCTATGGTAGTGTCTGAGTTTACCCTAAATCAATCCCTTCACCAGCCTGTTTATTTTCCAGAGCATGCCAATCCAGGGGAAGCATTGCTCCATATTTTGGATGTACATAGAATTCACAGGTACTGTACACACCATACTAAGGACTGCAGAAAGACCTCTCAGTTATTTGTTTCTTTCACCCCTGGCAGGGAGGGCACTCCAGTTTCAAAACAGTGCTTATCCAAATGGTTGGCCAACTGTATTGTTTTTTTGCTACAGGAAGTATGGTAAGGAACTTCCCGGGGTTGTTCCACCAGGGGTATGGCCACTTCTGATGCCTTTTTCAGAAGTGTGTCAGTAGCCGAGATTTGTGCTGCTGCAACTTGCAGTACCATTCACACTTTCACCAAGCACTACAGTCTGAACATTGCCTCCAGAAGATGGGCAGGCTTTGGTTTAGCTGTGCTTCAAGGCCTTCCTTTTTAGGCCTTGGGCTTCCTGCCACCCAGACTGTCTTGCTCTTAGCACTGTTTGGGACTCATTACGTAGGTGTGACCTGATGACAGAGATATCCCCAAGGAAGATAGAACAGTTTTGTAAGAACTTACCATAACAGTAGATCTTCAAGGGAATCTATCATCAGGTCATGCCATCCCTCCTTCCATCCTCCTCTCTCTCTCTCTCTCTCTCTCTCTCTCTAGCTTGGCTGTCCTGTTGCTCCTGCCTTTCTGCTAGCTTGGCACCTTCTTTCTCTCCTCAGTTCCCTGGTGGGACTCCTGTCTCCTATGGTCTCCAGCTAGCGAAAGAACTGAGGAGGGAGCGGGGCCACCCTCACTTACTGTACATAGTGCATGTGATGTTGGAGCCTGACATCAGTGTGGGCAACCTGTAATTGACTGCTGCAGAAAAAGCTTCCATGTGATCCTAATGCCTAACGGCTAAGTTCCATAGGCGTGACCTGATGACAAAGATTCCCTTGACGATCTACTGTTACCGTAAGTTCTTACATTACTGTTCTTTATGGAGCACTTTGCAAGTGTTGGACTTCCTTTTAAATTTAGAAAATATCACACCTGGAACCCAAACCAGGTAGGTCCTGGCATACATAGGTGCAGAACTAAACACAGAACTTGGCAAAGCTTTTCTGCTCCTACAAGGGACAGAAGCTGTGATTCAGTATACAGATATTCATCAGTGTCAGTGGCTCAGTAGGTAGCACACTCGCCTCTGAGGCCAGGAGATCAGAGGGCTGTGGGTTCAGTTCCCACATCTGGCACTTGGGTTAATATCCCAGTACTGACACTGTAATGCAGCATAAGAGGGGTGCTGCATTTCTGAGGTGCCGTCTTTCGGATGAGATGTTAAACCGAGGTCCCATCTGCCTGGATTGGTGGTAGTTCAGGTGGATGTTAAAGATCCCATGGCACTTATTGAAAAGAGTAGGGGAATTTCCCCGGTGTCCTGGCCAAATTTCCCTCATTCACTAAAAATACCACCAACAGCTTAATCTGGTTCAAGGTCAGTTGGCATTCATCTGTATCCCCCTCCCTGGGTCGTGCCTGAAAATAGGCAGGATTTGTCTAGTGCACTTACCCGGTCAACAAAAGCTAAATAAAATAAACCTTTAAAGGCAGGACTTTTAAGGACTGCTGAGGAATTCTTAAAACATCTGAGCTACGTGGCCTCCACCACAGGAAATCAAAAGGTAGCACTTGAGGTGGGGGTGGGGTGTCAGTAAAAAGATTAAAGAACACAGCATTAAATTGCCAGTAAATTTATTTGGTGTGTAATGGTTTGGAGGACGCTGACAAAACCCCATTGCTTCAAGTGTAACTTGGTCATCAGTGGGATTCCTGCCATGGTACCATGCTCCAGACTACAAATGATGGATGCTCAGTTATAACACCACAGATGGTAATAACAAAAAGAAGTGCACCATTACAGCAAAGGGTATCAGTATTAAAAAAGTCTGGCACAAGCGTTGGAGAAAAGAGGTATGCACCATCAGAGAGGTAATCCCCTTCCTTCAGCCTTAACATACACAAATTCTCACTACAGATGCATCCCTAGAGAATGGGGAGGGTATCTGTAGGTAAGAGCAGTAAATAGAATTTGGTTCCCTCAGGAAAGGGCATGCAGATTTGCTGGAACTCAGAGCAATGCTCTTTTCCATGAAGTATTTTCCTTCCCTGGTACAGGATCAAACGGTCTTGATAAATACAGCAATTATGTATTACTTAGGCAGGTATGCATCAGGTCATCAAAGCACTGCAGAGGCAATGTAAGTCTCGAACCTTGCTTTCAGTCTGAATACAGATCTCTCTGCAGCGCCAGTAACATATCAGGAAAGGGGAATGTACTGGCATACTATCTCTGCAGAATGGGTCACACAACCTACAAATGGTTTCTGAACCAGAGTGTACAGAATTCAGTTTTCAGAGACGGGGAGTGCCAGGCATAGATTGGTTTGCCTCACAGAAAAATGGGAAATTACTTAAAGATCATGTTCAATGGTTTTCAAAACCAAAACAGGCAGCACCGCTGAATAAACATTACTATAAAATCTGTGTTTTCCAGGTTTTGTAACAAAAATGTACAGTTTCATATAGTGAATTTTCACAGTTGTCTACTGATATCGATCATGCAGAGTTAGCACGATCGGTACCAGTAGAATAAAAGTGAAAATGCACCATTTTACAGTGTTTGCATTATTACAGCAGTGCCAGCACATAGATCATCCCAGTGGCTTAGCTCATCATTTGTATAATCAGATGGCTGGCCGCAGGGGGCACTGGGAGTTTTAGTTGAGCAGAATGGTGGCTGGGGGCAATGTAGAATCAACCAGATAAACCATAATGTTAGAAAAAAGTCTAGAAAAAATTATCTTGTTTATTCTTTTTGGCACTGCATTAATGAAGGGGAGCTGAGAGTTCATGTTTTAAGTATATGTGTTATTGATGAGGCTAAACAAAATCAGTGGAACTATTTTGTTAAATTGTCAGTGTTGAACTGCTGTTTACATCAGTTATTTAATAGGACGAATGTCGAGATTTCCAGTTAATCCATGCAATATTGGAATCTTACTGATCCAACAGCAAAGAAAAACAACCTGTAGCCCATGAGTGACAGAAACAGCTCAGCACCTTCACAGTAATTAAAGTTCAAAGAGGCTCATACACAGCTTTTTTCCCATGAAAAACTCACATTTGCTTTTATTGGTAATGTTTTATTTATTAATTATTTTATTTAGTTTTTGTTGACTGGGTAAGTGCACTAGACAAATCCTGCCTATTTTCAGGCATGACCCAGGGGAGGGGGATACAGATGAATGCCAACTGACCTTGAACCAGACTAAGCTGTGGGTGGTATTTTTAGTGAGTGAGGGAAATTTGGCCAGGACACCAGGGAAATTCCCCTACTCTTTTTGATAAGTGCTATGGGATCTTTAACATCCACCTGAACTACCACCAGTCCAGGCAGATGGGACCTCGGTTTAACGTCTCATCCGAAAGACGGCACCTCAGAAGTGCAGCACCCCTCTCATGCTGCACTACAGTGTCAGTACTGGGATATTAACCCAAGTGCCAGATGTGGGAACTGAACCCACAGCCCTCTGATCTCCCGGCTTCAGAGGCGAGTGTGCTACCTACTGAGCCACTGACATACCCCCTCACTTTAACAGCTTCATGCAGCAAATGGGCAGGTCCAGAGTCCAAACATTAACTGCAGGTGAAAAAGGTAAATCTCATAAAAAAACAAAAATATAAAAAAAGCCATCATATATTCCAGCTCCTTGGCTCAGCTCTGTGGCTCTGCATACCAACACTTCTTCAAATTCAAAGTTAGCAAACGTCACCTTGCAGACCTCATGGACCAAGCTGCTCATGCATAGCCATTCCAGCTTCAGAGAAAGAGGGTAGTGACGTGTGGAGTTGTGTGGCTGAATTTACACTAAGAGAATAAACTGGTTATTCTCATTTAGAATGTAGGACCTGGCCAGATAAATTATTCTACATTTTTATTTCATTTACATTACATAAGCATTTGTTAATACATAAGCATAGTTTAGTTTGGTGGTTAGTGCTTTCTTCTGCTCTTCAGTTGTAACTCTGCCATTGAGGAGTCAGGTGGAGCACCTATAGTGACTCTACTACATAGTTTGAACTTTGACATTCTAAAATTCTGTTTTTGGTGCAACATCTCAAGGCTGAGATGATGCAAGATTGTATGACTCACAGAAGAAACATCTTACTATATCGAATCATTTTTTTCCTTCGACTTTTTAATAAATTAGTGTAAAAGGTATTTTGTTTATGTTGCAGGCTTCAGTCTCACAGTGCTAGAAAAAAACAGATGACTGACTGCTGGCAGGAGCTTCGTCGGCATGCAGCCACTGTCAAACAGTGAAGAGACCGGTGACTCAGAACAGGCACAGCCTCCCCACAGCATCATCACTGTCATGTGAACCTGACTTCATTGTTGACTCCTGATCAGCTCCTAAGTAGGTCAGTGTAATCTGACTCCTGGAATGTTTCAGTAACTGGTTGGGGATCCACTGAAATCTAATTTCCTTTTGAGATGGCGCATCCCATGAATCAGAAGAACTCAGTGTTAAACTGATGCCCGAGTGGTTCGGTGGCAGCAGTGTTTGTCCTAGTAAACTACAATACTTGGAAGCACAGTGAAAACTAGTCTTTGTAGAGCAGCATTAATTGTTAGTGGGCAAAAAATTACATCATATTGTTTTTGTTCCAGTAATGTTTTCTTTAAAAACAATGTTTGTTAGTTATGATTTTTTCAGAGTATAGCAAATATAACAAATATCAACTACATAACAGCACTAAATGATGCTATGCAAATTGCAATTAAAAATTACTAAATTCCTTTATGTTACTTGTGCTGTCTGCTTTGTGATTCCTCAACACATTCGAGTACATGGAGCTGGAATTAAGCTATCAATGAGAAGCCACATCCCTCTTCATGGGACAAAGTCAAAATCAAGCTGCATATAATTAGGACTGGGAGAACCTGGTGAAGTTGTGACCCTTATTAAGTAAGAAACGGAACACAGTGGAGTTCTGATTTGTTCTGATTATTTATAAATATTTGAAAAAATGCGATCAAATGCATAAAAGTGGCCAAAGTTGGTCATATTTAACACAGATGCCCAAAGGAAATAATTTAATGCATTATTTATATAAAAATTAAAGTAAAACTGCTAAATAAATGCAATCACTAGTATTTTATTTGTGATTTCTGTGACTGTAGTTCTGTTTGGCCCACAGTACTCTCTCTCTCTGGTGGTGACTCCTCTGAGTGGAACAAGAATGAAGTCAATGATTTATTTTGCCTGCCTACCCTGTAAGCTATAGCCCCACCAGGCCACTATGTCCCTCTCTCGTGGCTACTGTCTCACTGGACCAACAAGAATAATAAAGATGTGAATATTTTTATTTGGGATTTCTGTGACTGTTTTCTATTTTGCCCCAGTAATCTCTCCCTCTGTCTCTCTCTCTCTTTCTCTCTGTGGCTCCTCTGGATGGAACAAGAATTAAGTCAAAGATTTATTTTGCCTGCCTGCCCTGTAATCAGTAGCCCACCAGGCCACTAAGTCTCTCTCTCCCTTCCTGTCTCTCTTTCTGTGTCTGTTTTTCATGGTTCCTCGCGATGGACCAACAAGACTAATAAAGAATGTATTTCTTTATTTGTGATTTCTGTGACTGTATTATTTGGCCCCCAGTAGTCTCTCGCCCTGTCTCTTTCTCCTTCTCTCTCTCGTGGTTCTTCTCGATGGATGAACAATTTTTTTTAATTTTATCTATGTGATTCACTGATTTCTGTTACTGTAGTTCTTTCTATTTTGGCCCTGACCCCAGTAGTCTCTCTCTCCCCATGTTTCTCTCTCTCAAGGTGACTCGATCCTCTCCTCGTCCCTCAATGACTATTTTCTCGCCCCACAGTATCCTTCACCTCACTTCCTCCTGTAACTCATACTTTGCACTAGTCGTCTCGCCAGCCCAAAAGTTCAATCACTCAAAAATCCTCCTCTGTAATAATAGCCACTGAACAATACTCTCCCCTCCATCCCTCTCGCTTGCTTGCTTCTGTACTTCTCAGCCTCGTTGCACACTAACCATGGTTATATACCATCAGTGAGTGCATCACATGACTTTTCTCTTTCAGCATCATGGCTGTTGTCTGATTTTTTTATTTATTGGATTTTGGTAACCAGGTAGGCCCTCTGAGACGAAACAGTCCCTTTTTCAGGGGCAACCCGTTAAGTACATTACATTCGTTATCCTTACTGTATCGCTATGTTCTGTAATTTTACCTCCCGGGTCGTGCCTGAAAACAGTCACTTGCTGGCTAGTGCACTTACCCGGTTAACAAAAACTAAATAAATAAATAAATTGATAGTGCAGCCAGTAGTACAAAAAAAATATATAGTAGTTCAAGGAAAATAGATAAGCAGAGGTTGAACAAACAGAAGAGTAAAGTATTTTCATTCAACAATACAACAAGCAATAAGTATAACAGTTTCCAAACCTAAGCATACAGACATTGTTAGCAGTTTTTTTTCAGAGATTGGAAGGTAAAAAGAGAGTAGAAAGTTTAGATTAGTAGAGGCATAGTAGGAGTAGACAGAAAGACAGGTTGTCAGTGGATTTGTAGAGAGACGGTAGAAGTGGGCAGGAGGACCGGGGTCGGGAGTCAGTGGAAGCAGGTGCAAGGTGGGGCAGTCAGGTGTGATGACAGTGATCTTTGAAATTGTGAAAAGGAGATGCAGGCCAGTATAGGAGGAGGTAAGGAATTCCAGCAGAATATAGCTAAGAAGGCAAAGGATCGCCACGACACGGAGAGTAGTAGGTTCAGTACTGATAGGAGGGGAATGGAGGTGGATCTGAGGGCATGTTGAGGGAGACAACATTGAACAATGCCAGCAAAGCATGAAGGAGCGAAGCGGTGGACAAGCTTGTGTATGAACCTTAGCATGACATAACGTAATTTTGATTCATAAGGTAGCCAACCCAAGGCAGATAGGACATCACAGTGATGATGACGAGGATTGGTCCCAAGAGCAAACCTACCAATTCTGTGGTAAGCCTAAGATAGGCGAGAGAGTACGGATGTGGTAGTAGAGAGGAGTAATGGTGCCCCATACATAAGGAGGGGCATGAGCGTGGCATCAGCAATCTTGTGGCAGGAGGTCATTGTAAGGAAGGGATGGATATGGTAGAGGACACCTATTTTTTGGTTTATCGTTTTGGTCAGGGCAGTAACATGCTCGTCCAGCGTAAGTGAGGTATCTAGGGTAACACCTAGGTATTTGAATGACCTGACAGTTTTGAGATCTTCCCCAGTGGATGCGAGTACTGCGGGGAGAGTTTGTGTAGATGAGTGGGAGAACAACATGCATTTTGTTTTTTTAGTATTGAGGACAAGTTGCCTCTGAGTGAACCAGTTCTCAAGGGTGTGGAGTTCAGAGGATAGCATGGAATTAAGCCACCCTATGTCGGTAGAAGAATAGTAAATGACGGCATCATCTGCATACAGATGAACTGAGGCCAACCCACAATTATTGGGGAGGTCATTAATAAATAAAGAAAAAAGTAATGAACCAAGTACGGAGCCCTGCGGGACACCACAGGTAATGGTCCTTAGGGCGAATAGGGAGCCAGCCCATTTTAGTTTTTGGGTGCAGTCGTGAAGGTAGCTTTTGGTCCAGGGCATTGGCATCAATGCCAAGGGCTTGCAGCTGTTGCAACAGAAGACCGTGGTTGACTGAGTCAAAAGCCTTGGTCAGGTCTACGGAAATTGCTCCAGAAGCTCGGCCATGGTCCATGTCACAGAAAATGTCAGTGGTGACTTTAATCAGAGCCATTTGTGTACTATGGTTTCTCCTAAACCCATGCTGAGAGCAGATGGTGATGGTCAAGATAGTCCTGCAAGTGGTCATAAATTATCCTCTCTTGTATTTTAGCTAGGGGATAAAGCAAAGAGATTGGCTGGAAGTTTTCCACTGTTGAGTAGGGACCTCCCTTGTGGACAGGTACCACTATCGCAACTTTCCATAATTCAGGGATGGTGCCAATGAGGAATGGCCGATTAAATAAATCACGAACTGGGCAGGCAAGAGCATCAGCCCCCATCTTTAAAAATTTAGGTTCAAGAGTATCATGGCTGAGTGAGCTGTCAGCCTTCAGGTTTTTGAGGACACTGCAGACCTCCTTGAAGGTAGCAAGCTTTAGGTGGAAGGCAGGGTGGTCCATGGTGTCATTAGACGGCAAAGGGTAAGGTTGAGGGGTGGAGGTCGAGCTAGAGAATAGTGATGTGTACCTGTCCAGATTGGTGAAGAACTCATTAAAGCCAGAGGTGATGGAGGGGGGTCGGTTAGAGTGACCCCCTGGGCATCAAGAGAACTGGGAGTCTCAGATGTATTACCCTTTAAAAGGGAGTTAACCTGCCTCCAGAATTATTTTGGCTTACTGAGATGCTCAGTCTGGAGTCTCTTGAAGTGGCGCCATTTTGCTTTTTGGATAGAGTTCTTGCAATTGTTCCTAAGCTGCCTGTAAGTCTGCCAGTCAGTATGAGACCCGCTATCCTTATAGGTCTTCCAAGACTTATCACGAGAGGACATGAGCTGCCTTAATTCCTTGGTAATCCACAGAGCTTTCACACCTTTTGCCTGACACCTCTTTAGCGGGGCATGATTGGATATCGCCAGCTGCCTGTATGAGAATCAAGCCTGCCAACAGCATTTCCATGACATCGGTCAACTAAAGCATGGAAAGACGCACTCTGCAGCAACTAAATTGTAGAAAGATGCACTCCGTGGCTTACCTGGATCCAGAACTAGACTTCTGCCGTGAAGTCCATATTTATCCGGGTCTGTGGATAAGCACTTTGAGCTGGGGGGTCGGATTTCAGGCAAAACAGTCTGCACAGCCCTACATGTAACAACAGACCCAGGGGTTGTACAGGTACCTAACACAGTTTGAGCAGTCTGTGATGAAAATCCCTCACCAGGGACTTCAAGTTCACTGCCACAACTGTGGTTTTTACCAGCAGGGACCATGGAAGCCTGTTTCTTATCTCCTCCTTTGCATAAGGTCAGGAAGGTCAAACACAATAACTGTGGATAGAGTTCCCCTTCAGAGACAGATTGCAAACAGAGTCCAGCAGAAATAGTGGAATTACCCTTTTAATTAAAACAAGCAGTCACTGATTCTGTAAAAACAGATGGTTTACTAAAAGACTACAACTATTTACAACAGGATTTATGTACAGTCAGACAAAAGGATTACAGTTTACTAGAAACTAAAATAAATGAACTTACACCAGACAGGTTGCAGATAGAAGAATCTGAGCTAGTCTCACTTTAAAACCTATTTATTTATTTACCTTCTGCTGTCTGAAGAAAACACTATTCCCTAAGCTGTCTTTCTTACCAGACCTCTCGCTGCAGGGCTGTGGGTTTTCAGATGTTTGAAGTCCAAGAGGAAATGCTGGCTTACATTACTTCAATTTATTTCTTTTCTGACTGTGGGAGGTGGTTTTGCCCCTTTGAGTGACAGTTTACCACTGCCCCCCTGTGGGTGTGCCTGTGTATGTGTGCGGTGTGTGTGTGTGTGTGTGTGTGTGTGTGTGGATGGATGCTGGCTCACTCCACACCCACCCTTGCTCTGTCCTCATTTATGATTCTGTTTTAAAGAATGTCCAAGGTGTGTAACCCCATTCTTCTTGCCTTTTAAGCTGACTGAGGCATTCAAACTGGCACTCGCCCATCTGCCTTACAGAATCTGTGGCTGAATGTTCCCAAGGGAACATTCCACTGAGCAATTTTGGCCAATGTTTCCCATAAGACCTGTTTGGTCATGTGACATCAGCAGCCATGTTTTGTGCCCACTTGTGACAGCAGCATTGTTACATTGACAAAAATAAATTAATACATTACTCTAGTCACATGTCCATCACATCTCCCCCTTCAGGAAATGATGGTGTGTCTCTTTTGGGCAACCTCCAAGAGACACTGCCATTCATGTAGGGCCAAATGAGTGCCTAAATGATCATGTTATGCACTTAGCTGACCTCAACAGTCCATCTGCATTGGCATTCTGTGAACCACTCTGGTTTCTCCGTGGGCATGTCCCCAAATCCTCGCAGCACCCCCCCCCATCTCATCAGCCTAGGTCAGTGTCATCTGCCCTAAGAGGTTGAGGTTATTCACTGAGCATCCCTCCTGAGCTTTGCCAAGGAGGTCCACCAGGAAATCAACTTTGTTCCCCTCCTCTGGTGCACTGCACACAGCGAGGACCATCTTCTCCCTATCATAGTAGGGCTTCATCATTTTTACATGATATACACTCTGCCTGCACCTTCTGTCAGGCAGCCCTACTACATAGTTAACATCACTCAGCTTCCTGATAATGGAGAATGGGCCCTCCCATGCTGCCTGCAGTTTATTGTGTCAGACTGGGACAGGTACCATCACTCGCTGTCTGACTTTGTACTCCCGGGCTCTGGCCCCACGGTTGTACCAGGCTTTCTGTTGCTGTTGCACAGTGGCTAAGTGCTCCTGGACAAGCCCCACGAGCTTAAACCTGGCCCTGAAATTTAGGACGTACTCCACAGCAGTCTCCCCTTGGGCAGCATGGTTACCTTCCCATTCATCCCTAACTAAATCTAGGGGCCCCCTCACAACGTGACCAAACAGGAGCTTGAGGAGTGAGAACCCTGTAGACTACTATGGGACTTCCCTGTATGCAAACAGGAGGTGGGGCAAATATTTGTCCCACTTCCTTTTGTGCTGGTCAGCAAATGCCCTGAGCATAGTTCTAAGGGTCCCATTGAACCGTCCAACCAGGCCATTTGTCTTGGGGTGCTAGGGTGAAGCACGGAGCTGTTTCACTCCACACTTTTCCCACAGACTAGTCATTAAGGATGACATGAAATTCATCCCCTGGTCTGGCAAAATCTTGGGAAATCCCACTCAGCTAAAGAGTCCCAGGAGCTCATCAGCACACTTTTCTGCCTCAGTGGAGGACATGGTCACTGCCACGGGGTACCTGGTTACGTAATCCACCACAACCAATATTTATCATTTGCTCATGCAATTTGGGATACTTAGGGTCCCCACTATGTCCACAGCTACCCTCTTAAAGGGTTCATTGATAATAGGCAGAGGCACCAAAGCTGCCTTAGCCTTGTCCCTGACCTTTCCAACCCGCTGGCACTGTGGACAAGTCCAACAGTAATTTGCCACATCTCTGTACATGCTTGGCCAAAAGAAGTTATTGGCAAGCTGTTTTTTTGTGCGGTTAATACCCAGGTGGCCTGAAAAAGGAATGTCATGGGCCAAAAGCTGCTTTTGGTAGTCCCAGGTGACTATCAGCTGCTGGAGTACCACTCCCTCGAGCTACCTCTGTGGTGTACACTCCCTGTAAAACAGCCCATTCTTCCAATAAACTGACTTTTTATTCCATTGTGAGGCCTCAGCATTATCTGCTATCTCTCTCAGTTTTTGGCAGGTAGAATCAACTCTCTGTGCCTTGCCCAGCTCCTCCTGTCTGACACTCCCTAGTTCCCGTTCAGGAGGAAAGCTTCCCCTGGTGGCAACCTCCTCTGCTTGCAGATGGGGCTCAGGGCTGCTACTTCTAGCCAGCTCTTCACCTACATTAGTCACTTCCTCAGCTGCTGAAGGATGGGTCTTCACAGGCTGTGTCGCCCCTCCTCATCCTCAGAAATTTGCCCTTTTGCCTGGCTATGGGTAATAACACACACTAGGTGTTCTCTGTGGTCAAAATCATTCCCCATCATCGCATCCACAGGGAGATTAGGTACAACTCCCACCTCTTGTACCCCATGGCCACCCACCCAGCTCAGGAAGACCCGAATCATTGGCACGTGGACCACTGGACCTGTGATTCCCTGAAGCTTGGAGAACTGCCCTGGCAGAATCTGCTCAGCCTGGACCAGATCCTGCCTTACCATAGAGATGGAGGCATCAGTGTCCCCCAATCCTTGTGTTACTGTCCCATTGACTAGAATAGGGTGCATATGCTTGGTGGAGTTTGGTGTCACTAGCATGTGTGCACAGTTTACCAAATGCAGTGTACTGTCTTGGTCACCCCCCTTCCCTAGGCTTTTGCCCTTTACTCCTGTTTTTAGGGCAGTCATAGGATAGATGCTCCACTTTCTGGCAAATCCAACATTCCTTTGCCCCTGGCTCCTTGTTCCCCTTAGAAGCAGTGAGTTCTGTTTTGGATTTGGCTGCAGCCTTCCCTGGGTCCCCTTAAAATCATGTGCTTCACCACCCCCATAGTTCTTATGCTGCGAATGTGGTCTGCTGGCCATATTCAGATCAGCACTTTCTGCTGCCTCCTTTGCAGAGTTGCATGCTTGGTCCAGCAGCCAAATGTGCAGGTCATCAGGTACAATTTTAATAAACTGTTCCCTTACAGTTAAATCTAATTTATTCCACTATCCTTGCCTTAGCCCCCATCTACCCAATGGTCTGAACAAGCACATATTTGGACATGCAGTGTACATAGCTGTCTCCTGGGCCTTTTCTTAATTCTCTAAATTTCTATTTATAGGCCTCAGGAGTCAGTTAAAAATGTTTTAATAACATTCTTTTATTTTTATCACAGTCCATGCAATCATTATCATCCATTCGAGCAAAGGCATGCAAAGCGCCGCCAGTAAGCAATGGGGTCAGGTGGATCATCCAAGAAGCTATGTCTGATTTAAACTGCCGACAAACCCTCTAAAATGATTTTAAAAACAAATCAAGATCATCTCCCTCCCGGTATTGCAGGAACATTTTAGAATTAATTGTGACTTTCTGGGTTGAACCCCCTTTGCCATCACTTATGGTTTACTGCAGTGTTTGCTGGTGCAGTTTTTCAATCTCATGCTGTCATTCTTTCTCTCGGTCTGCTCATTCTCTCTCTCTCTCTCTCTTCCGCATAAGGGTCTCTTTCTCTTTTCTCTCACATAAGGATCTCATGCTGGTAAATCTTTTCTCTTGCCTCTACCTCCAGTCTTATTTTCTTCCTTTCAGCCTCCAGCCTTGCTCTCAGCAGTTTGGCGTCCTTCAGCGTAAACTCTGCCTTCAGGATCTCAGACTGAGGTTGACTGAACTGCGCAGCTTCCCCAGCTTGTGCAACAAGGTGCCCCCTTGCCTAGCCACTGGGACCTTAGCCTCGCTACCTGGATCACTGTCCTCAGCGACTGCCTGCTGACCAGGTGTTGGGCCACACCCATCTGAGACCCTCTGCCGGTCATGCACCAACAGGGCTTCCATGAGTGCACTCTTTGTCATGCCCTCATAGACAATCCCCCTCTCTATGCACAGCTCACAAAGCTGCTATACATGACATTTGACATAGCCTGAGGAGCTCATATTCTCTAGCTATGCTGCACTAAGCTGTCTAGACATATAAAAAAAAGTAGTAAACGATGCAACCTTTTTGAAATCCTGTTTCATGACTGTTAAAGTATATTTCTGCTGGCACTCTGTCACCAGTGTGCTAGGTAAAGTTTTACCTCTCCCTTAGAGTTCCTGCCTCACAGGAAAGAACACTGTGCACTGCTCTGCACCACACTGGTACCAGTTGCAACACTGATCCCATCGCTCTGCCACCAATGTGATGAAAATCCCTCACCAGGGACTTCAAGTTCACTGCTACCACCATGGTTTTTACCAACAGGAACCAGGGAAACCTGTTTCTTATCTCCTCCTTTGTACAAGGTCAGGAAGATCAAACACAACAACTATGGGTTGAGTGCCCCTTCAGAGATATACTGCAAACAGAGTCCAGCAGAAATAGTGGTGTTTCCTTTTTAAATAAAACAAGCAGTCACTGATTCTGTAAAAATAGATGATTTA
Organism: Neoceratodus forsteri; assembly: GCA_016271365.2. NCBI lineage: Eukaryota > Metazoa > Chordata > Ceratodontiformes > Ceratodontidae > Neoceratodus > Neoceratodus forsteri. The sequence continues at coordinate 522,234,810 of CM028129.1, forward strand.
CTAAAAGACTAGAAGTATTTATAACAGAATTTATGTACAGTCAGACAAAAGGAGTACAGTTTACTAGAAATGAAAATAAAGTTACGGCAGACAGTTTGCAGATAGAAGAATCTGAGCTACTCTCTCTTTAAAACCTATTTATTTACCTGCTGCTGTTAGAAGAAAACACTATTCTCAAAGCTGTCTTTCTTACCAGACGTCTAGCTGCAGGGCTGTGGGTTTTGAGATGTTCCAAGTCCAAGAGGAAGTGGTTGTTTTCAACACTTCAGTTTATTTCTTTTCTGACTGTGGGAGGTGGGTTTGCCCTTTTGACTGACAGTTTACCACTGCCCCCCAAATGGGTGTGAGTGTGTGGAGGAATGACATCATTCAGGCCAGCTGGCTCACTCCACACACACCCCTGCTCTGTCCACTTTTATGATTCTCTTTTAAAGAATGTCCAAGGTGTGTAACCCCACACTTCTTGCTTTTTAAGCCGACTGAGGTGTTCAAACTGGCACTCTCCTATCTGCCTTACAGAATCTGTGGCTGAATAGAAACATAGATTTTAACGGCAGATAAGGACCGCTTGGCCACCCAGTCTGCCCATTTCCCTACCTATTGGATAAGCTGCAGATCCTAGTTGACCAGCAGCCTACTTCTTCCTACCCCCACCCCCTAGAATTGCCTTATGACTGTCCCATGCATGCTTGAATTCCACCACTGTTTTTGACTCCACAACCTCCTCCGGAAGGCCGTTCCATGCATCCACACCCTCTCTGTGAAAAATACTTTAAATTACCTCTGAGCCGCCTTCTATCTTCAAATTGTGCCCCTGTTCTTGCACACCTTTTTTTGAAAGATGCTACCTCTTGGACTTTGTTGATTCCTTGAGATACTTGAAAGTTTCTATCATGTCTCCCTTCTCCTCCTTTCCTCGAGGCTATACATATTCAGCTCCTTAAGTCTCTCTTCATATGTCTTCTAGTGCAGACCCTGCACCATTTTAGTTGCCCTCCTCTGGACAGCTTCCATCCTGTTTCATGTCCTTGCGGGAGATTGGGTCTCCAGAACTGCACACAGTACTCCAGATGGGGTCTCACCAACTGTCTGTCGGAGGGATAATAACTTCCTGTTTTCTACTGGTGATGTCTCCCTATGCATCCCAGTATCCCCCCAGCCCTCCTTGCTGCCCTCTCACATTGCTTGCCCACCTTTAGGTCATCTGATATGACTACCCCAGGTCCCTTTCCATTTTTGTTATTAGTATCTCACCCCCCATTGTGTACTCTTCCCCTGGGTTTTTGTTTCCCAGGTGCATTACCTTGCACTTCTTAGCATTGAATCTAAGCTGCCATACATTTGACCATTCCTCTAACCTTGCCAAGTCCCTTCTCATCCTTTCCACCCCACCTTGTGCATCAACTCTATTGCAGATCTTTGTGTCATCTGCAAAGAGACATATTTTTCTTCCAGTCCCTCTGCAATGTCACTTATAAAGACATTGAAGAGGACCGTCCTAATACTGAACCTCATGGTACCCACTAGTAACCCACCTTTCTTCAGAGTGGACTCCATTTACTATTACTCTCTGTGTCCTATTCTCCAGCCAATTCTTTACCCAGGCTGTCATCTTGGGACCCACTCCCAGGCTGGCTAACTTGTATATTAATCTTTTGTGTGGGACTGTGTCAAATGCCTTGCTAAAGTCTAGGTAGGCCATGTCCACAGCCCCTCCCTGATCTACTACTTTGGTCACCCAGTCAAAGAAATCTATCAGATTTGTCCGGCATGACCTTCCCCTGTGAATCCATGCTGCCTTGGGTCCTGAGCCCCTCTGGCCTCTAGATACTCAACAATTCTTTCCTTCAGAAGTGATTCCATCATTTTCCCTACCACTGAGGTTAAACTAACAGGTCTGTAGTTTTCTGCTTCTGCCTTGCTTCCATTTTTGTGAAGGGGAATCACATCTGCCCTTCTCCAGTCCTCGGGTACCACCCCATCCTCCCATGATTTGTTAAAGAGTGTAGTCAGTGGTGCCACTAGTTCTACCCTTAGTTCTTTTAGAATTCTGGGATGAATCCCATCAGGCCCCATTGCTTTGTCCACCTTCAGTTTTAAGAGTTCTTTCAGAACCCTTTCTTCTGTAAATGGGCTGGTATCAACTTCTGTATCCAGAGTGTTTCTACTGTTTGTTTTAGGTACCTCCCCCACTTCCTTTGTAAATACTGAGCAGAAATATTTGTTTAGTTTCTCTGCCTTTTCACAGTCACCCTCTGCCCACCCTCCCTCCTCTTTATTAAGCCTCACTAGCCCTCCCTTGGTCTTCCTTCACTCCCTGATGTACCAATAAAAGGTTTTATCCACCTTCTTAACTGAGTTGGCTATCTTTTTCCTCGGTTTGGGCCTTTGCTGTTCTGACTGCCTTCCCAGCTTCCTTTTGCTTTAACTGATACAGTTCCCTGTCCTGCTCCTTCTGTGATTCCTTGTACTTCCTGAATGCTTTCTTTTTCTCTTGAACCTTCACTGCCACTTCCTTTGAGAACCATAGTGGTTTCTTACATCATTTCATTTTGTTAATTTGATCACACAAAGGCTTGTTACCTCTGTGATGGCAGTTTTTATTATTCCCCATTGTACTTCCACCCCTCCTTCCTGCCAATTTGCTAGTGCATTCCTTAGGCACTCACCCATTTTGACAAAGTCATCCCTCCTAAAGTCTAGTACTTTGCCTTTGTATGGCTTGACTCTATTGCTGTGTTTATTGTGAACCATACTGTTCGATGGTCGCTAGTTCCCAGATGGCTACCCACTTCTACATCTGTGATCCTCTCTTCATCTCCATTTGAGAGAACCAGGTCTAAGATTGCTCCCTCTCGAGTGGGCTCCAATACTAGTTGTCTAAGTCATGCCCTTGTAGGGCATCTAGAATAACCCACCCTTTGAAGTGGCTGCTGCAACTGCATTCCAGTTAACATCTGACATATTCAGATCACCCATCAGCAATATCTCCCCTTTTTCTGCCATTCTAAGTATACTTTCTATCATTTCCTTGTCCATTTCCTCCCCCTGAGAAGGGGGTCTGTATACAACCCCTGTGCAGATTGTGGTGCCATTGCCGGTCTCCAAATTTACCCACAGTGCTTCTTCTCCTCCCTGTTTTCCCTTTTGTTCTGTTGCTTTGATTCCTTCCCTTATGTAAAGAGCTACTCCTCCTCCTCCTCTTTTACCCTCCCTGTCCCTCCTGTAGATAGTGTATCCTGGTATGTTTATGTCCCAGTCATGGTTTTGTGTGTACCATGTTTCTGTGACTGCCACGATATCCAGATGTTCCTCCTCCATCAAGGCCACTAATTCAGGAAGCTTGTTACTCAGACTACAGGCATTGGTACTCATTGCTCTCCATTTTTTGATGGCTTTACCTTCTTTTGCAGCATCCCCTACTGACCTGTCTACTTCGGTCTTTTTCTCATTTAGTACCCTGTTTTGTAGGGAGAGGCTGGGATTTTCCTGCTGCTTATCAGTGCCTCCCCCCTTGACTAGTTTAAAAGCTTGCCAATGAAGCATTTAAACTGATTGCTCAAAAGACTTGTTCCCTTCCTGGACAGATGCCGACCATCCTGCCAGTATAGGCTGGTGTCCCTCCAGTTGGAACCCCAGTCCCCAATGAAGCCAAACCCCTGTGCTCCACACCATTTTTTTCAACCATTCATTAAACTGCATGGTGCAAAGTACCCTCACCTCACTCTTGCCATTGACAGGCAGCACCTCAGAGAAGGATATTGTGTGTGCTACTTGTCTTATGCCCCTTCCCAATTCTACAAAGTCCTTCTGCACTGCTCTAATCTCATGATTAGCCAAGTCATTTGTCCCTAGGTGGACAATGACATCCAGCTCAGACTCCCGTGCAGCTGTTCTCGTGATCCTGAGGATGCGCTTCCTGTCTCTCCAAGCCATGGCACCAGGCAGGCACCTTACTTCAGTTTTTCCTGCTCCCCCCAGTTCTATCCCCCTAATAATTGAGTCCCCACCAGGAGCTGCTTCCTTTCCTTGTGGTGTCCTTTGCCTCCTTCCTGTGGGCCTCCCTTGTGCCAGTTGTCCTCAGCCTCCTTAGTCTCCTTTGCGGGTGCATCCATAGGGGAGCTATGCTTCCCCAGAATGGTGTATGGATTGTGGTGTGGAACAACTGACTGGGTGTGCCTCTTTTCCACCATCCTCACCCTCCCTGAGCCCACTGTGGTCCAGCTGCTGTGCTTTCTTCGCAACCTCTGAGTTAGTGGTGGTGACTCTGGTGCTCCCTGGATGGGGGAGGATCCCTTCCTACCATCCAGTGTGGCCTGGGGGAAGGTCCCCTTACTACTGTCCAGTGTGGCCTGAAGACGGGCAACTTCCTCCCTCAGGGCAGAGAGTTGTCTGCAAATAGGGCAGCATCTCAGCCTCAAGAAAGACTCCCAGAAGACTGCTGCCCCACAGCTATTACATTGCACAACTCCCCACATTTTTTTTGTGTGTATGTGTGTGTGTGTGTGTGTGTGTGTGTGTGTGTGTGTGTGTGAGAGAGAGATTGGTTTGTAATATAGAAATATATATATATTTATATTATACAATGTGTATGTTATATTGTCAGTGCAGTGTGCTAGAGAGGATATGACAGTGATATGCACCTTGCACTCTTGAGGAAATGATGTCAGAACCCCAGGTATAAAGGAACTATTTCCAGGGGTGGGTGAGGTGAGGGGTGGGAAGGGGTTGGGCCTAAACTGTGCCCTCACAAAACAATCAGCTAAGAGCTCTGACCCACCACTGCAATGAGTGCCTTCCTGTCAGCAAGATGCCCTACACAACAATTTGACAGAGAAAATACCCTGCTAATCAAGCAGAGAAAAATCCACACATCTAAGTCAGACACAGGTAAACCTCCCCAGCCCCAAAACAGTCCTGGTGGTTTGTGCTCTGAAAGCTGTCAGCCCCAAAATAAGTTAGCTGTACTTTAAACTCTTCCTGCACTGAAAATGTTAAGAATTGTAACAAACAAACGTAAACCTAGATCCACCTCCCTCTGTTGCTTGAAAGACTGTCTTTTCCTGTTTCACACTGCAGGTTTTTCTATGACCACTCCTTAACCACAGTAACTTTTTTTAAAAATAGTTTAACTATCACAAACTCCTACGCACCAGTAAATTATTTAAAAATAGTTTCTATCCCAAAATCCTAGTAGTCAATCCAGCTACCCCCAAGGGACAACAAAATGCAGTATTCAAACACTTATGAAGTTACTTCCAAGATAAGCAGAGTTTGCAAGCTTCTTTTTCAACTCCTCAGCCACCTGAAATTTATTTAAAAATAGTTTCACTGTCAGAAAATCCTAATAGACAATCTAGCTACCTCCAAGGATCTACCCAAATGCAGTATTTAAATCCTTCTGAAGTTACTAACAAGATAAACAGAGTTTGCAAGCCCCTTCTTGGTTAAACACTAAATAAATATGTGAATAAAAAGCAATTACCACGGGTAGTTAGCTTCACCTCCCACAGAATTAAGCAAAAGTGTACATTTGTTGCAGATATCAAGTGCAATACAGAATTTCTCACACAGCTCGCAGTTAAATAAAGAAGTAGTGTTCTTCCAGGTCCAGAAAATGTGCTTTGTTCCCAAGGGAGCATTCCCATGAGCAACATTGGTCAATGTTTCCCATATGACCTGTTTGATCATGTGACATCAGCAGCCATGTTTTGTGCCCACTTATGACAGCAGCATTATTACATTGACAAACAAGAAATTAATACATTACTTTGGTCATGTGTCCATCACATCTGTCACATCCTTTACACAGTCCCTTAAAGCAAATGTGCCTTTCTTCATTAGATGAACATGTAATTATCTGTCTCCAGACCTTCATATGAGGTATAGTTGGAGAAAGCCATTTTTCATTACATTTTTGGTACTGCTAAAGAAATGCTCAGTGAATACAGAAACAGATAATGGTAGCAGAAAAAGGCCAAGGTCCATTTAGTTTGCCAGGAGTTCCCTTTCTGCACCAAGGATCTATTGTCCTCATGAAGTTTTACCCCTCCCAGTCCAACCTCCTGCTTCTCTTCCTACAACTACTGACCTGAGCATCCACTGAACCCTTCATTCTGTCCCAGCCATGCTTGAAACCATTTGCAGTAGGCAGTAGGTTGCCAGTGGACTTTCTCTGGTTGTGCCCCCACTCAACCAGTGGACTGTACCTGGGTGCAGAGAAATTGTACCCTTAAGCTGTTAGGCCCAATGTTGCCCCTCCTCCAATCACCCCCATTCACCATCACCACAGGTCTTCAAAGTTTGATTCATGCAAAATATGTGACAGGATACACCAGTAGGACTGATTTCTACCATTTGGGCTCCCTGTGTGCTGTACCTAAGAGGGGAACCTTGATTATGATATTAGGATGTATTGCTTTATAATGTATAATGATGTATACGAAAGACTCGACACAGCTTGTATATCAATATGTTATTGCTACTGACTGTATTGTATAGACCTTGTTAAAATTTAATATTATATTAAAAAATAGGAAACCATTTATGGTCTTGGCGCCCACTACCTCTACTGGCAGACTGTTTCATGGCTTCATCCCCCCTTTCCATTAAATAGAACTTCCTCACATCCCTCTGAAAGGGAAAGTTGCCTCAGCCTATTTTCTGTCTATCTCTATAGTTTGTAGGCATGACCAATGATTCCTTCTCTTGCATCCCCCTAATGTTATCCTAATTTAAATATAAAAGATGTTGCTTTACTCTGTTATCCCTAGTATGAAAACCTGTTTGCCTCCATTCCAAAAGTCATGACCCCACTCATGCAAGGCATCATGGGAGTTGATGCGTACATGCTCAAGTCAGCAGGTTATACTCTTATTCAGTTCTGTTATGTTTTGTGAAGTTCCTGTATTCTCTAAAATATTTTTTTTCTAACTCATATACACTTTAAACTACAGAAAACAGCAGGGCACTTACTATGCCCTGAAAAGTTTCGTGGTCAGCATAAGACAAGAACATAGGGACTGCAGAGGACAGCAACAGCACTGACTAATACAGTGTAACTACTGCAGGCTTTAGTACCAAAACATCATGAAATTCCAGGATGCCTTACATGAGTCAGGTCATGACCTTTAAAATGGAGTCAAGGACCTTTTCACACCAGACTTAAGTGCCTTCATTTATATTTAAAGCCTGATGAAATTAGGAAGTGCAATACAGGCAATCATTGTGCATGCCTACACACTACACGGAGAAACAATAAAAGGCTGAGGGGACTTTCCCTTTAAATCTTCTCCCCACCAGTTTCCACTCGTGACCTCAGGTTTTTGGCATTGTACTCCTGCTAAATAGTTCCCCGCAGTTCACCTTGTTAATTCCCTTCAGGAACTTGAAGGTTTGTATCATATCCCCCCTCACCTGATCTCTAATGAGTACATGTTTAATGCCGTCAGACACTCTTCTTAAAGTCTGCCCTGCTGGCCCTGAATCATCTTGGTTACCCTGCATTGCACCATCTCCAGACTGTCCCTATCCTTCCTTAGGTGAGGACTCCAGAACTGAGCACAATATTGTAGATGTGGCCTCACCAGTGACCTATATAAACGTAGTACCTTCTTTTTCCTGCTGTCAGTACCTCTTCTGAAACACCCCAGCATCCTATTAGTCTTACTATAGGCCTTGTTATACTGGCTTGATTGTTTGAGGGACTCGCTAATGAGGACTCCCAGGTCCCTTTCCCTCTGCCATAGGGCTCAATTTAAACCCTCCCATCCAGTACTGGGTCCTGTTTTTTTTTTTCCTTAAGTGCATAACTCTGCATTTTTTTACATTAAATTTCAACTGCCAAACTTTAGTCCACCTCTCTCTCTACATTTCTGTGATTCCTTTGTCACTATCTACCCTACTGCAGAGCTCTGTGTCATCTGCAAAGAGACACAACTTGCTCCAGATGCCCTATCCAGTGTTGCTGATGAACATATTAAAGAGGACAGGAACTAGGACAGATCTCTGTGACACTACACTTGTGACCTTTCTCTCTTCTGATTTGACTCCATTTGCCACCACCCTCTGCTGTCTCTCCTTCAGTGACTTTCCTACCCATTTTTTTTATTTATTTATTTGTTTTCCAGGTAGGTGCACTGATCCACTGGACCATTTTCAGACATGACCGAGGCCATAAAGATGGCACATAGGTAATGCAGCCAATACAGTTACATTTACAGAGGTGGTAGAACAATAATGAATACATTGAAATACATTGGATACAGCGGAGTACAACTAAAGTGCAAGAATACAATTGAAACACAAATAGAGTTCCAGCTAAAGTGAGGGTACAATATACAGGCAGTCAGTCTTATGACTGTTCAGCAAGCACAACTCATAGGTACGGAAGAAAAGGACTCTCAGAAGGGTCAACTGGTGGAACAATTACATTTGGATTCAGTCAACAACCATGCTTTAAAGTGTGTTTTAAAGGTAGGGTGTGAGTCAAAACAGCAGAGGGAAGCAGGTATCTTGTTCCATAGTGTGGGAGCGGCGAAGGACAAGGCATTGCTCCCCAAACAAGTGGAGACCCTGGGAACTTCCAATGGCAGGACTGTGGTTTGTCGGAGGCTGCATGAAGTGGTTTTCTGCTTGAGCAGGGAGGAGTAAGGGGAGAGATTATCGCTTCTGATGGCACAGTCGATAATGCATCCAAGAGCGTAGTTATGTCTGGCCTGAAGGGGGAGCCAGCCCAAGGATTGGTACAAGGAACAATGGTGAGTAGAGTTGGGTGCCATAAGTGCAAACCTACAGATGCTATTGTAAGCAGTATTGTGCCTTGCAAGTAGATGAGAGGAGGTATGCTTTTATATGAGACTGAAGTAGTCTGGTAGGGGAAGGAGGTTGTGTTGGGCTAAGACAAGGTGAGCCTCCAGGATCAGATAGTGCTTGAGTCAGAAGCCTGCCCCCAGTTTCTGGCTGATGCACCACAGAGTGGTATTGTTATGCACAGCGAATGTTAAGGAGGGGTCAAGGGTGACACCCTGGTACTTAAAACAGGGTACTTTCTCTATGGGGGGAGCATCTGGCGATAGTACAGTTAGGGTGGAGTTAGTTTTGGAGAGTTTTAATGAACTGGGTTTAGACCCCAGCAGCATGGCCTTTATTTTGTTTGTGTTTACTAGCTACCTACATCTCAGGAACCATTTGTGAGCAGCACCGTAGTTTAGGGTGAGGTTGTTGGATATACTAGTCAAAGATTTGTCACTGTGAAATAATACTAAGTTATCTGCATATAGTAAGACCTCACAAGAGAAGCTGTCTCTAGGTAAGGAAAAGGGAAAATAGCAGGGGACATAGGATGGAGCCCTGGGGAACCCCAATGGACACTGCCATGGAGGTGGTAGCCCTCACACTAACTGTTTGGGATCACCCCGGGAGGTAGCTCTGAAATCATACGGATGTACCTAATGAGCAACCAAGGTTCAACAACTTGGTGTGGAGCAGATTGTGATCAACCAGGTCGAAGGCCTTGGTCAGATTTACGAAGACATTACCTGTGATATTACCAGTATCCATGTTCCTGAAGACATGGTTAGTGAAGTTGCCCAGAGCAGATGTGGTACTATGATGTTTCCTGAAACCATGTTACTGAGGACAGAGCAGTTTGTATTTGTTTCTAGTTTGCTTAAATGCGGAAGGATAGAGATGGACCTGTAGTTGTCAGGGGGCAGGGGGTCACCTGATTTGAAGATGGGGACAACTTTGGCATTTTTCCATATGGGGGCATAGTAGACATGGTCAGGGTGAGGTTAAAGATAGTTGTCAGGGAACTGGCTTCAGGGAGGCAACAGAGGGTGGTGGTGGGTGGAGAGCTCTAATCCCCAAGGGTAGTGATGAGCGGTGTTCTGCAGGGCTCGGTGATAGGACCAGTGTTGTTTGGGATATTCACTGCAGACATATCATTGGGCATCAGGAGCAAGACCAATCTGTTTGCTGAGGACACCAAGATGGGAGCGGTGGTGAATGACATAGGGGGATGGCAGGGGTTGCAGAATGATCTGGCAAAGCTGGACACCTGGCAACTGGGGTTTAATGCCAAAAATTGCAGGGGCTGCATTTTGGGGTGAAAAACCCAAGGAGGACTTACCAGCTAGGGGTAGTGCAGCTAGCTGAGACAGAAGAGGAGAAAGATCTGGGGGTGCTCATTAACATAGAAACATAGACTTTGATGGCAGATAAGAACCGCTTGGCCCACCTAGTCTGCCGATTTCCCTACCTACAGGTTAAGCTGCAGATCCTATTTAACCAACAGCCTATTTCTTCCTACCCCCACAAAAATTGCCTTATGTCTGTCCCATGAGTTCTTGAATTCTCAAACAGTTTTAGACCACACAACCTCCTCAGGAAGACTGTTCCATGCGTTCGCCACCCTCTGTGTGAAAAAAATACTTCCTCACATTGCCCCTGAGCTGTCCCCCCCCCATCTTCAAATTGTGTCCCCTTGTTCTTGCACAACTCTTTTTCTGAAAGATACTACCCTCTTGTACTTTGTTAATTCCACTGAGGTACTTAAAAGTTTCTATCATGTCCCCGCTTTCCCTCCTTTCCTCAAGGGTATTCATATTATGCTCCTTTAGTCTCTCCTCTTATGGCTTCTCTTGCAGACCCTGCACCATTTTAGTTGCCCTCCTCTGGACTGCCTCCATCCTGTCTTATGTCCTTGCAGAGATGGGGTCTCCAGAACTGGACGCAGTACTCCAGATGGGATCTCACCAACTGTCTGTACAGAGGGATAATAACTTCCTATTTTCTACTGGTGATGCCTCTCCCTGTACATCCCAGTATCCCCCCCAGCCTTCCCTACTGCCTTCTTACATTGCTTGCTTACCTTAAGGTCATCTGATATGATTACCTTCAGGTCTCTTTCCCTTTTTTTTTTTAAATTCCTCCTCCTCTGCTCCGCAGCTGGCACCTCCTTCGGGCTCTCAAGGTCCTTACCTGGTCTGTCCGCCATCCCCATGACCTACCTCAGCCCCAGATCACAGCCCCCTTGAGTAGCCCGGTGTAACCCTTTGCCGGGTAGGTCCCCCTCTTCCGAGAGGGAAGACACTGGTGGGGGTCGTCCAGTGCACTGCGGCATCGGCTCCAGGTGCTGCTGGGGTGGGAGGCCGTGGGGCTGTGATGGCAGCAAGGTGACCAGAGAGCCGTCATCTGGCCAGCCAAGGAGCCGATTTTTCCGGTTTTCTCCCTTGGAGAGTGACGTAGGTGACGTCATGGTGAATGCCGACGTCCGTCACTCCCCCAGATATTTTGAGCCCTGACATTCTGCTATGCTCCCGGCCTCCACCAGGGGCCAGCAGGTGCCCGCTCACATCCCTTCCCTCCCCACTGGAGAAGGCGAGCTGTCTACGGACACTCTAACCTTCTCCCCCGACCGGCTCTCCGACGATCCAAGTCCGTTCCCGAACCCGGGTCGCCAGCATCGCAAGCGGAAATCCAACCGCTGTGCCGATGAGCCAGCAGTTCTCTTTCCATTTTAATCATTACAGGGTCAATGACAACTTAGCACAATGTAAAAAGGCAGCTGCAAAGTCCAACAAAATGCTGGTTTGCATTGTAAGGGATATATCCTCAAGGAGGAGGGGAGGTGATTCTGCCACTGTATAGATTATTAGTTAGACCACACCTGGAGTACTTCATGCAGTACTGGCACCCGTATCTGAAGAGGGACATTAAGTTACTGGAGGCGGTGCAGCGTAGGGTGACAAAGATGTTCGAGGGGCTGGGTACTTACCATATGAGAGTAGGCTGAGAGAGTTGAACATGTACTTGCTGGAGGAGAGGAGGGAGGGGAGGATATGATTGAAACCTTCAGGTACATGAAGGGAATAAACAAGACAAGTATGGAGGGGCTGTTCAAAGTGAGGGAAGGGAGGGACACCCAGGGCCATGATATGAGACTGGAAGGAGGACGGTTCAGGAGGGAGATGAGACACTTTTATACGGAGAGGGTGGTAGCTGGGTGGAATGCGTTACCAGCGGAAGTGGTATCAAGTAGGACAGTGGACTGCTTCAAAAGGGGTTGGGACAGGGCAAGGGGGAGGGTCAAGGCAGGAGCAGCTTCAGAATAAGGGGTGCTAGCTGCACATTTGAGAAGACTTGATAGACCACTAGGCCTTCATCTGCTGGCAAATTTCATATGTTCGAATGTTTGGAGATGGAAGGGGCAATGAGTTTGAGAAAGCAGGGGTATAGTCCTTCACTACCTGGACTGCCCCTATGAGAGAGGCTCATTAGGAGTTTGAAGGTTTCTTGAGTGGAGATTGCTCTGAAATGGAAGGGAGGGTAGGGAGTACCATCTAGAGGGGAGCGTTCGGTATGGTTTCCAAGGCAGGGTGGGTTTAAGGTTGACAGTTAATTTAGGTGAGGTGAGAGGTCAGTGAATTTAGAGTTGAGGGCATGGGCAACAGCCGAGGGGTCTGTAGGAGGCCTATGGGAGAACTGAAGTGAATGACGGGGTGGTGGGTCCATGGGTTTATCATGTAGCCTATGGTGGACCAAAACTGGTGAGGGATTCTTAGGTTGGTCCTCTGTAGTTAAGGAAGTAGCTTGCTTTCAGGGATTTGGTTCATTGCTAGCACTGATTTCACAGTTTTCTGTAGTCATTCCAAAGGGTGGAGGAGGTGGGCTTTGTAAGCACCCATCTTTTGTTTCTCTTTTTCATTAGGGAGAGTAGCTCTTTTGTGAGCCAGCGGGTTCGTCTGCATCTCACTCGGTGGATGGTTAGGGGGAAATATCTGTCCTGAATGTGGAGGAGGGCATCCATGAAATATGTGACAGCTGAGGCAACATCCGAAAGGGAGTGGAGGGTATGCCAGTTTACAGCCCTGACATCCTCGAGCTAGCGGATAGTGTTGCAGCAGTTGAAGTTCCTGAAGGTCAAGTATATTGGGGAGGGGGGCACTTTGTTTTGGTAGACCAAATTATATAGGTGGGAGAGTTATCGCTTTTGGAGTTTAATAGGATTCCAATTTGAAGTATCTTGTCCTCTCTGTTTGTTGCTACTCAGTCCAGTAGGGGAGTAATTATGAGTAAAAGTATTGCTTCTTGTGGGGATGGTGATAGCCCGCAAGAGATTGTACTGCTTGAGTAAATTATTATAATCTATTTCCTTGGGACATAACCAATTTAGGTTGAAGTCACCAAGTAAGACAATTTCCCTGAGGGGAGAGAGTTGCCCCACGCCAGCTAAGAAGTTTGTTCTATGTACCCAGCCACACCCAGGTCCTCCATCTTTTTCAGCAATCTTCTGTGTGGCATCGAGTCAAAAGCCTTACTGAAACTGAAGTAGGGTAAATCCAGAGTGTGGCCCTTATCTACCACCTTTCTATCTATGATGAGATCTGTGATGTTGTGTCTGAACTGATGGAGGGAAGATGCAGAATAAATAGCCAGTACTAGCTGAGAAAAACACAACCTAATGAGTGGACACCCCCAAAATATGGGGATCACCTTTGAGTCACTACAAGTTTACACAGCATACTTAGTTTTACATGCATAAGAAGCAGTGGGGTGGGCATAATGGACCAAGAGTGGCTTCCCAATTTAAATTACAATGTCACTTTCTAATATTTACAAGGGAAGCATGAGTCTTCCTTACATGCACACCTGCAGTAAGCAATAAATCTGCTAGACAGCCTCACTTATACTATCAGGGTCTGGAAGGGTCTTTAGTTTTCTGAAGAGACTATCTCCAAAAAACTTAGTGGAAATTCTAATTCAGACCCCAGGAATCCCTTACTATACTTATGGTTGCAATCAGCCTGCAGGTTTCAGTTGCCGTGGGGAGTGAAACAACAAAACGTAATCTTAAAAAGGAAAAACTAAAGGTAGTTAGAGCAGTTAAAATAGGATGAAAATGCAAAGAAAAAAAGTATCTTCCTGGGCTTAAGTCTTCACCATTTATTCATACTGCTGGGCTCAAGCCAGAGATGCTGGGACCCTGCAGGAACCAAATATCTTTAGGAGGGCCGGCACTGAGGTAGGACTGTGCATGCTCAGAACCACGAGGCTGGCTTGCGTGGTATAGGCTATCCCAGCGACGACCCTCCAACTCCCTCAGTTCCTTTTTCCCACCATCCAGTGCGCTTCAGTGACAACGCTCACCCACTAGGAGTCAGATCTTCATGTCTATATGGGAACAGCATCCAGTTAATTAAATTTAATCTATTTTAGTACTATTCTTTTCTTATTTATTTATTTTAGTCTTTTGGTAACCAGGTAAGGCCCACTAGGCACAATTGCCTGTTTTCAGGGGCGACCTGGGAGCACTGGACAGTTAAGTGACTTGCTCAGAGTCACACAGTATGCAAGTGGAGGTTGTGAGAATCAGACTCAGGTCTGATCTGCTGGCTGTATCAAGCTTATTCACACCTCATTCCTCTAACCTCTAGGCTATACTGCCAGCCCTCAGTACAAAAAAAAAGTTATTCAAACTTCAGTTTCTTCAGATCTACAGCCCTACCGGACAATGAGTCGACCATGGACGGTGACGGTGACTATAGGAAGACTCCGTTTGAGGGCTCTTTTGGCAGCTGGGCTGAGACCGGTCTGCCACATTCTTTGGGGGGGTGACCATGGGTAGTCCAATGTTCGGGAGGGAGGACAGTCCTCCTGTAAACACAAAAAGAAGCAATCCCATTCGTGATCCAGGTCAGGGACCTGGCACCGCTCAACCTCAGGTTCTTCCTGTCAGAAGGGGAAGAAACGGTGCCGCTTGAGGTCACCTTCTGATATATCTGCTAAGACGTTTTCTACCTCTCTGAGTAGGAGGCCTTCACCAGCACCGTCAGTTTCCCTGATGGCTTCTGTTTATGTTTGTTCAAGATCAGGGACCCAGAGCCCTTTATTGTCCTCTTGTGGGGCTTCTGGTGGGCAATTTCATCACTGGGCAGCTCTGATGGAGCAGAGTGTACAGCATCTGGTCCGTTTGCCTCTCCCTGCAGATCCAATGCTGGGGCCTTCGGGTCTAGGTACCTCAGGGATGAAGTTGGGGCCTTCGGACCAGGTAAAGCAAAGGGATTCTGATCCCTTGATGGTGACCGCATTGCTGACAACAGTTCCATGTGCCGACCTCCCTCTCTCTATGTCTTCACAGAGACCAGCACAGGTATTTTCTCCAGTCACTTCAGCACCAGTTTCTCATCTTAGGCATGGTCTGGGTTCTTGGGCAGTGCTGCTCCTGGCCTTAGTGCCATGAGGCTCAGCAACTCTTCTGGTGCTGGCTCCCTTGGGACCAGTTCCGATGCTGGTTCCTTTGGGACCAGTGCTGCCTCCAGTGCCAATTCCCACTCCCGTCCTGGTGTCACCTGCCTACCCACTTTCTAGGATCAGACTTAGACTTGCATGGTCCACATTTATTCTGATTTCCCCTTCTGAGGTGGATCTGGAGGGGGACAAGTCTGACCCCAACTTCATCATTGCTGAGGCCGGCGATAATGACACCATCTATGGTTTGAAGAATCAGCCTTCAGTTTCTGCTTCTGTCCCACATGAGGACCTCTCCTTTCAGTCTTTGCTCAGAAACATGCAGGCAACTCTGGCTCTTGAGAATTCTGCTCCTGATCCTGGTAAGCGGATGTGTCTTGAGGGACTCCATGTTCCTAACATTCCAGTTAGCCTAACACCTCCTGTTCACCCAGCCTTCAAAACCCTATCTGAGGCTGTGTGGGCCAGGCCTGCTTCAATTCTCTCAGTATGCAAATCTGTGTACCGGAAATATGTTCTTCTTAAACAGAGACCAATTTTAGCCTCATAGCCTATTGCAGATGCTATTGTTATTCTTGCAGAGAATGACAAGGCTGTCCTTCCTCAGGAGGTCACAGCATGCCCTATCAATAAAGAATCTCATAAGACTGACACCATGGGGAAGAAGGTTTTTGCAGCTGCTTCTCTGGGTGTGCGTATAACCAGCTGTCAAGGACACTTCTCTCAGTATGAGTATGCCTTTGGACTTCTCTTAAGTCTATTGCTGAGTCTTTGCCAGAATCTGATTCCAAGAATTTTTCAGACTGTTACATGTGGAATTGAATCCAACAGTCACCAATTGAAAGTGGCTATGGATGCATACGATACTGCCTCCTGAGCTACCACTGCTGGAATCTGTATCAGGAGGCATTCCTGGCTGTGGACTTCAGAATTTTTCTCAGACACCCAGCAGCAGGTGATGAATGTTCCTTTTGATTGTACTTACCTGTTCGGCCAACAGGTTAAGCAAGACCTGGAAGCTTCTCAGAAAACCAGAACAGTCATCAAATCAGGCAGACCAGCTTCTTCACATCTGCAGAGAGGCAAAAACCATCAGTTTTTTTGTAAAAACAGACACTCCTTTTGTGGAAGAGACAGAGGAGCCCCAAACAAACATCAGTGTCCTCAGTCACAAAAGAAATTGGCAGCTTGAGTCTTTACAAAGTGCTGCACAGTTCTCGCAGTGTACCTTCGCAAATGCAGGATTTGGGTCTTTCCCAGATAGATGACTGGCTTCTGTCAAGTCTATCAAGGCAGGGTGCAGAGGAAGTGGTAACCACAGCAACTCAGTTCTTGACCTCTATGGGGATGCTGCTCAATCTGGAGAAGTCACAGCTTCAACCTTCGCAGCAGCTCCTCTTCAAAGGGGCCCTCTTAGACATTACCAAAGTGAGGACCTTTCTCCCAGAGGACAGAAGGAATGTCATCTTTCAAATGGTGTGTTTCATCATGGAGAACAACCCCATGCAGGTTCACTGCATGCAGCGGATGTTAGGACTCATGGCATCCTCAGTTTTCACATTACCTCTAGCACGACTGCACATGAGGACCACTCAGTGGAGGTATCACGTCATTTCAGAGCATGCAATTAAGCACAAACATTTCAGTGCAAGCAAATATGAGCAGAACAATAATCGCTAAGGGCACATTTCAGTGTGGAACAATTACAGAGTCTGAAATGTATTTGCAGAATTGCTTTTCCTTGGGGCAGATTATGCAGCAACTTCAGGGACACTGGTTTACCGGGATTGAGAAAGGGCATATTATGTTTTGCACATTGTAAAAAATGGTATTGTCACTGGTGTCTGCTAAGCCAAAGTCCGGTTTTACTGGTATTTGGTTCTGTGTACTTTATTTAACAATTTTCAACTCTGCTAATATGCATTTTAGCAATTTTGACCTCCACTATTGCACATCCTTCCATCCTTGTACTAATTTAAAGTTATTTTAGGTACAAGATGTTATTGCAGCAGCAGCACTACAGCCCCCATCCCTAAGGTGTGATGGTAGTAACAACAATGCAGTCCACATCCCTCTGGGGTGATGGCAGTAGTGACAGCACTCTGATCCCCTTTCTTCAACACCCACACCCCACATGCACAAGTTACAATGACTTGCTCTCTTTGCTTGTTAGAACTCAGATGTGAATTAATCTGAACCATCACCACTAAGGTGGACTACCTTTGTTTTTTTCCTTTCTATAATTTAACTGCCTGGATTGGATATCTGCCTGTGACACTGCTGACCAGGGTTAGGGAACAGACTTGACTTGGGTGTTGGAGGGCCAGCTAGACGGTGAAGGCTTGAGTGTCCAACGACCACTCACCTTCTCCTGGGAGTGAGGGTGGGTTCACAGCTCAGCATTTGCTGGCCCCTGGTGGAGGCCAGAGGCACAACACATCGGCCCTCAATGCGGGAGGGAGCATGACAGACGTTGGCTTGTGCCTTGACATCATGTGGCCTGTCACGCTCCCAAGAAAATGGGAAAACACCCGCTGGCCAACCGAAGGATGGCTGTTGGTTCCTCCATAAGCCAAAAGCCCCAGACATGTGTCCATTCTGACCCCTGCCATACTCAGGATACACAGGAAGCTCTTTGGGGGCAACTCTCCTCCCATAGTAGCCTCTCACAGGGGTAGGGGTCCACTCAATGAAGGGTTACTTTGGGTTACCTGGTAGCACAGCAGTAAGGGGCAGTGGATGGTGGTTGAGACTCAGCAGTGGTGCTAGGGGGCCTTGGCAGGCCTGAAGAAGTGGATGGCCAGGGGGTAGGAGCAAAAAAAAAATGCTTGAACTTGCTTCTTTGAAATGAAGTGTCTTCACCTAAAAAATCCACAAGTGGACCTTCAAATGGGTTCATGCATCTTCCAGACATGTGGATGCTTTTCTTTTACTTGGTGTCCATGAGAAGGGTGTCTCCCAGTTTTCATGTATGAGCTCAGATGTGAATTGATCACCACTCTGACCACCAGCATCATACAGCCCCTGGGGTCTTATCTTCTGTGTGCCATTGACTGTGTTTTCAAAATCCACTGGCAAACATAAGTACACTTAAATACTTAACATTTGCTTTTTGTTGAAGCAGTCTATCAGAAAACGTTTTGTTGTCACAGAAGCTAAAACAGCAAGTGGGAGAAAAGGTACAAATGATCCAGTTCACCTAAATGGGGTGCTAACTGTAAAGTATTTTCATAAGTAGTAAGGCAGTTTTTTCCTTGTGAACATACTTCCTTTCAGACTAGTTTTCATTCAAACAAGTGAGGATTTTGGATGGCCCTGCTGATTATAAATTTGAATAAGCTAGCTGTTAACGGTGATCCTACATTTAGCAGTCTACAACCTAGATGCTCATATGCAAAGAATACAATAAAAACCCAACTAAAATCTAAAAGCAAGCTTATAAAACACATAAAATGTATAAACATTTATCTTTACATATAAAAAAAATCACTGCAGCTCAAGTAAATTACATGGTACCCTGACTTCTATTCTATGATGCAGAAAACATATATTGGTATTTTTTATATTCTTTGAAAATCAGGTAAGGCCCACTAGGCAGAACTGCCTGTTTTCAGGAGCGACCTAGAAGCACTGGGGAGGTTAAGTGACTTGCTTGAAGTCACACAGTATGCAAGCGGAGGTTGTGATAATCAAACCCAAGTCTGCTGGATGTACCCAGTTCAATCACTGTTTGTTACTCTAACCACTAGGCTATACTGCCAGCCATAATAACACCCATATATAACGTTTTAATATATGATTTTAATAATAGTGCACAGTACCTACAGTGCAAATTGTGAACTTGAAACACTTTACAACATTTTATTAAAACTGATCTATTTGCCACTCCATCTGCTTATTTTTTCTTACACCAAAGTCGGCTAATAGTTGGCAGAGCACTGTAAATAGCTTTTGATCAGGCTTCATTATTCTACATCCAGAAACAGAAGAAATGTGTTTATTCTGGATTTATTTAATATTGATTTTCTGTGGCTCACTAAATAGAATCTAGCACTGTATAAGGCAGATGTTTTTACAATTTGGAAGAGGCGACACATCTTATCTGTTTAGGATTCATGTTAGAAGCAGAAGTTTTTCTTCATATTCAAAACATATTCAAGTGTCAGTGTATTCATTTAGTAGTTTATGCTGACTAATATATGCTGTAGAAAACAGTAAAGGATTTATTGTGAAGCACTCCGGATCTATAGAAGAACTCCTGCAATTTTCCAGCAAGTTTTGCAAAAAATCTCTGCAATTTCAGGTTACTTTTCCTGCAATTTTCCAGTGGCCTGCCCATGTGTGCTGATACTTGTATTTTTATTGTATCATATAGTGTAATATAAATAGTAAAAGACACGTAGGCACATACTACATGAAAACTGTGGTTTTTCAGGGAGGAAAGCAGTCCTCATTTAATGGAGATGTTGGTGGGAAGCATGAATGATTAAACTGAATGGCTGATTACAACAAAGCAGTGCAGGTGATTTCCTTATTGACTCTATACGCAGCAAAGCAGAGAGAATGCGAAGCACAGTAGCATTCATTATAAGATGCTGAAATCTGGGTTGGCCCGCTGGCGCTGCGGTAGAACTACTGTTTGCAATGCCAGCAACCCAGGGTCAGAAGTGAACTCAGGTTGCTGGAGATCTGGCCAGGGGAGTAATTGAGCACCTGGGGGACTGCTGTCCTCCTCCGGGGAGGGTGGGCTGCAGATCCTGCTGCTTTACCACCACCTGTGTGACCATGGGTAGTGATGCAATGGTACTGCAGAGTGATCAGGAGGGGAGGACACTAGCCAGGATCTGAAGCAGTGGCATGTCTCTATGTGACCTACCTCCTTGGATCTCCTCTAGTGCTGGTGCCCTCAGGGACAGAGACCAGAAAACCAGGAACAATCACCCCACATCGGCCACTGGCAGAAGGGACCCAGGTGCCCCAGACTTCATAACTAGGCTCCATAAGGGATCCACTGGGCTGCCCGACACACACTAAGGGAGTGTGGAGGGGTGACCTGGGGTCCCCTCCCTTCCCACCTGGGGGGGTACAACCCATCAGGATAGGGGCAGGCCCACAGGAGCTCCTGAGCATTACCCGGGGTGAAGCTAGGGAATACCCAGCCTAGGGATCTCTGAAAAGTGGAGACTGATGCTGTGAGAAGGAAGCATAGAAAAAGAAAATAAAAAAAATTTAAAAAGATGCTGAAATCTTAGAGATTTTGTGCAGTGACATGCAATTTCGGTGAGGCACTGGTACAAGAATTCAAAATCTGCAAACCAAGCAGGATTCTGTGATTGCTACCTGTGTTACTGGTAAAAATGGAAAACCAGGGTCCCTGAGCAACTTTAATTAAATAAATTACTGAGTGACTACCTTGAGGAATTAGCACCTGCTAACTTGACCGAGGGTTGGAAATGCAGCCACTGAGCCCCCTTGCCCATGCACCGATGACCTCTCTCATGCCACAATGATCACGTTTTCAGTTGACAGAGTGACATTTTGAATGACTCAATTTTGCAAAAATCATCCTTGAGCAGCTCATGATGACAGGGACTTGATCATTCTTTTCAGAATAAATTAAAAGCACTGTGCTCACTGCTGCAGCTTCGTTTTTTTTTACAACAGGCAGCTTTATTTATTTTGCCATCACGGGTGCTGAAACCAAGAAATCGTGGTACTTAAAGGGAACCTTGTGTAGCAAATGTTATTCCATGATCCATTGACTGTTAAAATGTTATACTTTGGACAGAACACGAATATTCAGAGTAAAGTAAAGTAAAGAGTAAAGCCTATATTTAATCTGCAAAGCAACTGCTGTGGGGTACCGACCAAACTTAGGTAACCTACCATTATACAGGGAACAGAAAAGAAAAGAATTACCAAACTCAGGTGCTTTTCAGACACTTCAAATTAATGTCAGTGAACTGAACTTAGGTACAGAAGCAAGCAGTAATAGCAAATGCTCCTGAGACATTTGATATTTACGATGCAATGACTTGTGGTTACATTTACTTACGCTGGTTTGGGATGCAGCGAAATGTGCTTAACTATGCCGCAATGAAATTTATTATGTTCACTTGACATGGAACCTTCAGTGGATTTTCAGCATACAGTGATCTCCGACAACGCATCCTCAATCCTACCTCATCAAAATGATGGAACCCCTTTCTTCAGTAACTTGCATGGTGGATACAGGAGGACACTTTGCTCCCCATGAATCTCAGGTTACCCTTACCACAGATGCATCTGTCCTTGGGTAGGGAGCTCACTGTCATGGCCATCACACTCAAGGAGTATGGGCTCAAATAGAGCCTCATCTTCATATCAATGTCCTGGAGATGTGGGCAGTCCTTTATGCCCTTTGAGCCTTGGTGAACTTTGTCCATCACAAAGTAATCCTTCTGCAGACGGACAGACAACAAAGCAGTGATGTATTACAACAATAAGCAGGTGGGAGCACACGCCTACCTGCTCTGCAGGGAAGCTATGAGGGTGTGGGAGTGGCGCCATGAACAGAAGGCTCTGATCCTAACAGTTTATCTACCAGGGACTCAGAACAATCTGGCAGACCAACTCAGCAGGACAGAAGCGTATCCTCACAAGTGGTTGTTAGCTGCAGATTTGGGGAACCCCAGACCTGGACCTTTTTGCGTCCCTACTGAATGCAAAAGTGCCTCATTTCTGCTTTAAAAATCGAGAACCTGGTGTTTTCAGTCAGGATGCATTTAGGCTCTAGTGGACAAGTCACTTTCTGTACGCATTTCTACTTCTTCCACTAGCTCAGAGGGTACTGCTCAGGTTGGAGGTGCATGGGGCAAAATGATTCTCATTGCACTATATGGGCTTCGACAGATTTGGTTTCCATTGTTCAACAAGTTGTCAGTGACCCCTCTGAGACAACTGCTTCTGTGGATGGACCCTCTGACGCAGGGATCCCTTGTCCATCCCAACCTGTGCTCCCTTCATCTCCATGCCTGGCTACTGAGGAGATAGAGCTGAGTGTAACAGGGTTGAATAAGGCCATGCCCCATTTGTTATGCAGAATGAGTTTAAACCCAAGGGCCTGTTCTAGTCCCTTCTTTTCTGTCTCTTGTCTGCCTGGATGCACAATCAAATTTTCTTCTGAGACCGAGGAAGTGACCACTCTGACAGTTTTGCAGTTCTCCACCTCTCATTATCTCTCTGCCTTCCCTTGCTGTTTCTGTCTTTTCTTCCCCCTTGCATATCTGCAGTTATAAAAAATATATGTGAATCTATGTGTAAAACTGTATGTGATAATGGGATCCCTTTGTTTAAAACTGTATATAGTTATACTGTTGAAATGATTGCAAAGCTATTTGGAACTCGTGGGGTTAACCTGAAATGCAGTTTTTAAGCCCTTTGCAGAGCTGTGAACAAGAGGTTAATTCTGTGTCACTATGTTCTTTTTGCTGCACCTGCATTGAAACTGACAAGAACAATCTATAATCTTACAAGAACATTCTGTGAGAAGCAAGCTCTCTTAATGAGTTCCAAAGAGTTATAAAAAGAGCAGCAATGTTTTTGTTAGAGAGACAGGGAGAGTGGGAGACCGAGAGACTGAAATTAGGAATTATGATACCCTCAGAAGAAGGACTTTGTTTTCTCTGTTTGTACTGTCTTTGTAAATAGTTATACTGAATAATTTTTAATTTTTATTTTGCTGTTATTGAGAAAAATGAAACACTATTTGCAAATTTTGAAACTGTTCCTGGTTTTCCTATGCTTCCTGACCTGCGCCTCGATGACAGATGGTGTCAGCCTAAGTGGGTTTTATGCCGTACATACTCTAAGCCAGGAGTTTTATGTGTGGGTACTAGACCAAGTACCAGGGAAGCATAGCAGAAAGGTGTGGATTCTGCAGCAGCAAGCCCAGGAGTGATTACCAGAAGAATGGCAGCCAAACTAGAAGCAGAAACAAAAGTCCAAACTGAGACTGTTCAGCCAAAACTAGAGATGGGGAAAAAAGGCAAGCAGTGTTAGAACTTGAAAGCCTGACTGCATTTTTCCAATGGTGGGCTATACAACAAAAAGAGGAGAAACAGAGAAAAGAAGAGATCCAGCAACTGGAGCAGCGATGGCTGGATGCCATACAAGCTATCAAAGCTTGTGGATCTGGCACAGGTTCAGCAGACCAACAAAACAACAATTTAAAAGACCTTAAACTTACAAAGTTGAGTCTCTTGGATGATATCAAAGCATACTTAACAACTTTAGAAAGGGCTGCTTCAGCTTGCCAGTGACCAAAGTAGCAATGGGCAATCAGACTGGTACCTTAGCTGACAAGCAAAGCCTAACTTGCCTACAGCAGTATAGACACTGCACAGTCAGTAAATTATGACCTAGTGAAAAGAGAGGTCCTTAAAAGATGTGACATCTCAGGAGAGACCTACAGGCAGAGATTTTGGTCTCTGAAGTACAACGATCCTCGAAAAGCCTTCACCCGATTCAGCGAACTCCTAATGAAATGGGAAGAGGAAATTGTTAAATCAGGAGAGGCACACTAAGCCAAAGCTTGTTTCCAGGTGTGACCTGAGAGCACAAGGAAGTTAAGTGACTTGTTCAGGGTCACACAGTACAGAAGTAGGGGGCTGTGGGATTCAAACCCCAGACTCCAGGTTTGTAGCTCAGAGCCTTAAACCACTGCGCTATACTGCCTCCAGGCTCCCAACTAGAGGGCAAAACACTCCAACAGATCATTGAAACATTTGTAATGGAGCAGTTCATGAACATCCTACCCACAGATGCACATCTTTGGGTAAAGGAACACCAACCAGAAAGTGGGGAAAAGACTGTTTCTTTGGAAAAAGACTACCAAATGGCCAGACAGATGCCACAGCAGCGAGGTAACAGTCAAGCACTGGTAAGACACTCTTTTTCCCATACAAACTCCAAGTCTGATAAGAACTCTGGTGGGGTTAACAAATCTGCACCCAAAGACTTCATGTGTTATAATTGTAACAAGCTAAGTCATATTGCAAGAAATTGCCATACTTAAAAGAGTGACAGTGGAGCAGATTTGTCCTTAGCAAATTGGGGCAAGTACTTACATAGAAACATAAACTTTGACGGCAGATAAGGACCGCTTGGCCCACCTAGTCTGCCCATTTCCCTACCTACTGGATAAACTGCAGATCCTAGTTAACCAACAGCCTATTTCTTCCTTTCCCCCTACAAGAATTGCCTTATGTCTGTCCCATGCATTCTTGAATTCCCCCATGTTTCAGACCCCACAGCATACTAGGGAAGGCTGTTCCATGCTCCACCACCCTCTATGTCAAAACATACTTCCTTGCATTACCCCTGAGCCGTCCCCTCTCTATCTTTAAATTGTGTCTCCTTGTTCTTGTGCACCTCTTTTTCTCAAACATGCTCCCCTCTTGGACTTTGTTGATTCCCTTGAGGTACTTAAAAGTTTCTATCATGTCCCCCTTCCCTCCTTTCCTCAAGGGTATAGATATTAAGCTCCTTTGGTCTCATTTCATATGGCTTTTGTTGCAGACCTCTGCACCATTTTAGTTTCTCTCCTCTGGACTGCCTCCATCCTGTCTATGTCCTGGCGGAGATCGGTCTCCAGAATCCCATCCAGTACTTCAGATGGGGTCTCACCAACTGTCAGTACAGAGGGATAACAACTTCCTGTTTTCTACTGGTGATGCCTCTTCCTATACATCCCAGTATCCCCCAGCCATCCCTACTGCCTTCTCACATTGCTTGCTAACCTTTAGGTCAACTGATATGACTACCCCCAGGTCCCTTTCCATTTTTGTTGTTCTTATTAATCCCCCCCCCATTGTGTAGTGTTCCCCGGGTTTTGGTTTCCCATGTGCATTACTTTGCACTTCTTTGCATTGAATCAAAGCTGCCATACTTCTGACCATTCCTTCAACCTTGCCCAAGTCCCTTCTCATCCTTTCCACCCCCCTTTGTGTATCAACCCTATTACAAATCTTCGTGTCATCTGCAAAGAGGCATAGTTTTCCTTCCAGTCCCTCTGCAATGTCACTTCTAAAGACATTAAAAAGGACTGGACCCAGTACTGAACCCTTAGGTACCCGACTAGTAACCCCTCTTTCTTTGAAGTGGACTTCATTTACTATTACCTTCTGTGTCCTGTTGTCCAGCTAATGTTTTACCCAGGCTACCACCCTGGGACCCACTCCCAGGCTGGGTAATTTGTTTATTAATCTTTTGTGTGGGACTGTGTCAAATGCCTTGCCAAAGCCTAGGTAGGCCATTCCACAGCCCCTCCCTGGTCTACTACTTTGGTCACCCAGTCAAAGAAATTAATTAGATTAGTATGACATGACCTTCCCACTGTGAATCCATGCTGCCTTGGGTTCTGTGCCCCACTGGCCTCTAAGTACTCAACAGTTCTTTCCTTCAGAAGTGATTCCATCATTTTCCCTACCACTGAAGTCAAACTGACAGGTCTGTAGTTTCTTGCCTCTGTCTTGTTCACACCTTTGGGAAGGGGAATCACATCTGCCCTCCTGTAGTCTTCAGGTACACCATCCTTCCATGATTTGTTAAAAAGTGTAGTCAGTGGTGTCACTAGTTCTCCCCTTAGTTCTTTTAGAGTTCTAGGGCGAATCCCATCAGGCCTCATTGCTTTCTCCACCTTCAGTTTTAGGAGTTCTTTCAGAACCCTTTCTTCTGTGAAAGGACTGGTATCGACCCCCCTATCCAGAGTGCTTCTACTAATTGGATTAGGTACCCCCTCTCTTCTTTTGTGACAACTGAGCAGAAGTATTCATTCAGTATCCCTGCTTTTTCACTGTCCCTCTCTGCCGACCCACTCTTCCCTTTATTCAGCTTCACTATCCCTCCCTTTGTTTTTCTTTACTCCCTAATGTACCTATAAAAGGTTGCATCCCCCTTCTTAACCGAGTTGGTTTGGGCCTTTGCTATTCTGACTTCCTTCCCCACTTCCTTCTGCTTTAACTGGTACAGTTCTCTGTCCTGTTGTTTCTGTGTTTCCTTATACTTCCTGAATGCTATCTGTTTCTCCCTAACCTTCCCAGCCACCTCTTTTAAGAACGATAATGTTTTTTTCTTTTGTTTTGATTTGTTTATTTGCTTTTCACAAAGGCTTGTTGCCTCTGTGATGGCAGTTTTGACGTTTTCTCATTGTTGCTCCACCCCTCCTTCTTGCCTGTTTGCTAGTGCTTTTCTGAGGCACTCTCTCATTTTGATAAAAGCCCTCCTGAAGTCCAGTACCCTCACTTTTGAATGGCTTGACTCTGCAGCTGAGTTTATCATGAACCACACTGTTTGGTGGTCACTTTTTCCCAGATGGCTACCCACTTCTAGATCTGAGATCCTCTCTCCGTCCCCATTTAAGAGTACCAGGTCTAAGATTGCTCCCTCCCGAGTGGGTTCCAACACTATCTGTCTAAGGCACGCCCCCTGTAGGGCATCAAGAATGGCCCTGCTCTTGGATGTGGCTGCAAAAAAGGTGCTACAGTTAACATCTGGCATATTCAGGTCCCCCGTCAACAATATCTTCCCTTTCTCTGCCATCCTAAGGATGCCTTCTATCATTTCCTCATCCATTTCCTTCCCCTGGGATGGGGGTCTGTATACAACCCCTATGTGGATTGTGGTGCCATTTCCAGTCTCCAGGGTGACCCACAGTGCCTCCTCTCCTTCCTGTTTACCATTTTGTTCTGTTGCTTTGATACCTTCCCTTACATTGAGAGCTACTCTTCCTCCTCCTCCTTGTCTATCCGCCCTGTCCCTCCTGTAGATTGTGTACCCTGGTATGCTGACATCCCAGTTATGGTTCTCTGTGTACCATGTTTCAAGGATTGCCATGATATCCAAGCATCCCTCTTCCACCAAGGCCACCAGTTCAGGAAGCTTGTTACCTAGACTATGGGCATTGGTACCCATTACCCTCCATTTTTTTATGGCCTTATCCCTTTTTGCCCCATCCCTATCCTTACTGTCTTTGCCTTTTTCTCCATTTACTCCTTCCTTTCTCCCTACTGACTTCTCTGTCTTGGTGTTTACCTCACTAACTACCCTGATTTTTTTGGGGGGGGGCTAGGATTTCCCTGCTCCTTTTGAGTGCCTTCCCCCTTGGCTAGTTTAAATGCTTGCCAGTGAAGCATTTAAACGTATCACCTAGGATCCTGATTCCCCTCCTGGACAGATGCAGACCCTCGTGCCAGTATAGTTCGATATTCCTCCAGGTGGACCCCATTCCCCAATGAAGCCAAAACCCTGAGCTCTGCACCAATTTTTCAGCTGTGGATTGAATCCCATAGTGTGGTGCACCCTAGCCTCACCCATTCCATAGACAGGCAGCACCTCTGAGAAGGTTACCTTCAAACAACATGAAGTCATGCTGTATCCTGACAATTGCAGTTAGCTCCAGCCTTTGAACTGCCTCGGACAGTACAGGGTTAAATTTCTATGCAGGGCATAGAACGTTGAGCTTGAGCTCGGTTGAAGACTCTGTCTGCAGTACTTTGAATACAAACCGTCAGATTCTTTACTCTGCTTTACTGAAGAGTTGCTCGGGAGATTTCTCCTGTTGCTCGGTTCAAAGACTCGGTTAAAGTGTTGGTTAAAGTCTCGGTTTTCCGAATTATTTTACTGTGATCAGTTCACTCTGTCTGCAGTACAGTAAGTACTCAGATATTTTTTTGGGATTGTGGAAATTGTAAAAGTCCCGACTGGTTTGGCTGAACCGATCCTTTAGGTCTTTTGATTTAGTCATTTATGTGTGTTTACTGGTTTCTATCGGTTTAAAAAAAACGTGTTTTTAGCAATTTTTTCAAACACCCATAACATGGTTAGAAACCGATAAGAGAGTCTTGACTGGCAGTTGCCGGAAAAAGGCTAAGTTTGGTTAGGTTGGCCATGTCTGAGAAACCCAAGAAAAAAAATGGTCCCACTGGGTTTCAACACTGCAGTGAGTGTGGGGAGGTCTTTGCTAAGGCTGATCCCCACATCACCTGTGTTTACTGTCTGGGGTTTGACTAGACCAATTCAGAGTGCCAAATATGGAAGAATTTTCCCAAGTCTACCCTGGTAGACTTAAGGAGAAGGAGGCCAAGAAATCCGCTAACCTGGAAGGCCAGCCCGGTTCGGTTACCACCGAACCAGAAGCAGTGCCCTCTGACCAGGGTGATACTTCTTCGGGCAAGAGGAGAACTGATCCTGAGGGGTCAGTTCCTACAAAAAAGGATAAGAAAGGAAAAATCTGATGGTTCAGATCCAGAACTCCATGTTCTGACCACAGAAGAAATTGCCCAAGCGATTCAGATTGTGGAATCGCTTCGTCTGGTTCCGACTGATCCGGTCCTGGTTGCTAGGGGTTCGGTTTGGTCGGTTCATCCGGTTCAGGATTATGGCCCTGAAGATTTTTACGAATTGGATTTTGAGAAGGGGGACTATGAACAATGTGAGGATTATGATGATGAGTGCTTAGAAAGTCTGGATGTGCCTATAGAACAGGACATCTCCCCAGACAGACCTTCTGGGGTTTCCCCTTCTAGGCTCTCTGAGTCGCCTCCCCACTTTCTGTTTTACAGGAAAGTGGCAGAAACCCTTCAGCTTCCTATGGAGGAGGCTGTGCGGGACCAAGAAGAGCCTGACTTCGTTGAAATGATGGATATCCCAGAGTCTAAGAGACTGTCTATTCCCCTTCATAAGTCTTTTGGGAAGCAGACTCATGACATTCTAAAGTCTCCTAACTCTATACCTCCTGTGGACAGAAGTATGGACAAGAGGTATACTCTGTGAGGCTTGGATACGGAGTTTCTTTACCAGCAATGCAGCCATGTTGGGGTAGTGCAGGCTGCAGCCTGTGACAGGGGAGGCATTCCCTTGGCTTCGCCCCCCCCAGATAAAGACTCTAGAACGTTGGATGCCATGGCAAAGAAACAGTACATGGCATCCTCTTTGGGATTCAGGCAGGCTAATTATATGGCCCATACAGCCAGGTATCAGAAGTCCAAATGGGACACTGTACTGGTACTGGCTAAGCAGGCTTCCCCCCAGCTGGCCAAGGAGCTGGAGGGGGTGGCTGCTGATGGGATCAAGGCATGCAAGGTTCAGTTTCATGCTGCTGTAGACTCCAATGATGTGTCATCAAGAGTCATGGCTACATCTGTGGCTCTTTGGAGAATGGCTTGGCTCAGATGTACTAGCCTTTCACAGGACACCCAGGCTAAGGCCATGGATTTCCCTGTGGTGGGTAATTCTTTGTTTGGGGAGCAGACAGAGAATTACATGAATAAAATGGACGAATACAGGACCACTTACAGGAGTGCACAGGCCAAGGAAAGGCAGGCAACTCCTCAAAGGCAGCAAGCCAGGGGCAGGGGCAGGCCTTTTCACAGGCCTTTCTAACAAGCGTAGGCCTCTTCTCCCTTTTCCCATAGGGAGATCTTTAGAGGGAGAGGCAGAAGGGATATGAGCAGGGCTGCATCCACTCCTCAGCCTAAGGCTCCTGCCAAGCAGATACCCTGAGGTGTCAGCCCGAGTCAACTCCCCCATACCAGTAGGAGGCAGGTTGGCTTACTTCATCCAGGACTGGAAGTCTGTTACTTCAGACAAATGGGTCCTGGAAGTGGTTAGACAGGAACTGGTCCTCAGCTTCAAAAGATTTCCAAAGCTGAGGTCCAGATCTTTTCCACCTCCAAGCACCTCCGGATCCCTTGCTTGCAATCAGAGGTTTCATGTCTGTTGGTTCTAAGGGCCATAGAGAGGGTGCCTTACCTTCACAGGGCCAAAGGTCTGTACTCCAGGTACTTCCTTACCCCAAAAAAGATAGGGGATTGGTGACCCATCCTGGATTTAAGATATCCGAACAAGCATCTGTTAAAACCAAAGTTCAAAATGGTGACTCTGGGAATAATTCTTTCCTCTCTAAGGCCAGGGGACTGGCTAGCCTCCCTGGACCTCAAGGATTCCTATTTTCACATTCCCATCAGTTGCTCCCACAGAAAGTACCTCAGGCTCAAATTGCCTTCAGGCCATTATCAGTTCAGAACAATGTCCTTTGGCCTAACATCAGCTCCAAGGGTGTTCACAAAGTGCCTGGCAGTAGTGGTGGCCTTTTTAAGAACGACGAAGATTGCAGTGTTTCCATATCTGAAGACTGGCTCATTGTGGGACAGTCCCCAAATGAAGTCAAGTCAGACCTCCAAGTGACCCAGCAAGTGCTCACTTCCTTGGGGTTTCTTCTCAATCTTTCTTGGTCAGTTCTCAAACCTGTACAGCTTCTCACTTTTATAGGAGCAGAGCTGGATACAGTCAAGGCAAGAGCTTTTCTTCCCATACAGAGGGTTACAGCCATTTCAGAGCTGGCCTCCTCTTTCCGCCTTCTGGTCTCTCGACCAGCAAGGCATTTCCTTCAGCTTCTGGGTCACATGGCAGCTTCTACAGCAGTGGTCCAAGGAGCCAGATTTCAGATGAGGGACATTTAATTCCATCTAATGTCCTTCTGGTCCCAAAAGAAGGATCCTCTTACCAAACTAGTTCCAGTTACTCAGACTCTGATCCCAGCACTTCAATGGTGGCAGGATTAGGACAATCTCAGGCAAGAGGTTCCTTTCGTCAATCAGCCCCACTCTGTGGTCCTTATCATAGATGCTTCTCTGTTGGGGTGGGGAGCCCATCTCGGGGCTCTCACAGCCCTGGGACAGTGGTCCCATCAAGAGTCCCTCCTGAATATAAATCTTTTGGAGCTCAGGGCATTTTTCCTGGCTCTGCAAGCCTTCTGTCAGTCAGTGCAGAACAAGGTGATACAGGTCAGGACAGAGAACACCACCACCATGTGGTACATCAACAAGCAGGGAGGCACTCGGTCCACGGCCTTGTGCATGGAAGCCATGAAACTATGGTCTCTGGCTTACTCTCTGCAGACATCCTTAGTTGCAGTCCACCTTCTGGGAAAGGACAATGTGATAGCAGATGCACTGAGCAGAATCTCCCAGGGCCCTCACAAATGGTCTCTGGATCCCCTGGTGCTAGAAGTGATTTTTTCCAGGTGGGGCACTCCAGAGATAGATCTCTTTGCAGCCTAAGGCAATCACCAACTTCCCTTATTTTGTTGCAGACCACCAGTACTGGGCTCAGTCCCTCTGGATGCTCTGGTTCTGAACTGGGAAGGGAAATTCCTCTATGCCTTCCCTCCTTTTCCTCTGTTGTTCAAAGTTCTGGTCAAAATGAGGTCACAATCCTGCAGACCAATTCTGATTGCTCCAGACTGGGCCAGGCAGCTGTGGTATCCCCTGCTGCTGTCCCTAGCAGTCCATCTTCTCCTGTCTCTCCCCAGGAAGTGCAGTCTGTTAATGTCATCTCAGGGGAGGATTTGGTACCCAATCTTCAGTCCCTCAATCTAAAGGCATGGCTCTTGAAGAGTTAGAATATGCTGATTTGCACCTGTCCCAAGGGATTCTGGACATTCTCAAAGCCTCTTGAAAGCCTGCCACCAGAAAAACTTACAACTCCAAATGGAAAAGATTCAGCATTTGGTGTTCCAAGAAGCATATATCCCCAGACACTGCTGAATTGTCTACAGTTCTGGATTATATGGTTCATCTTAATAGTCTAGGCTTCAGACCAGCTACTCTCAATGTACATTTGTCAGCTGTTTCTGCTTTTCTGTCAGTGGGAAAGCCTTTCTCTCTGTCATCTCATCCTGTATTCTATAAATTTTTCAAAGGATTGCTTCATACCAATCCTCCTTTTAGGGATCCTGCTCCTGCCTGGGATTTGAATGTCTGCATTGCTCAGCTTATACAATCTCCTTTTGAGCCTATGTCCTCAGCAGAGCTCAAGTACTTGACTTGGAGAACTGTGTTTTAGGTTGCTGTTACCTCTGCCAGACGTATCAGTGAATTGCAAGCTCTGTCAGTTGAACTGGACTTCATCTCATTCCATAGAGACAAGGTGATCCTTAGGACCAATAGGAGGTTCCTATCCAAAGTGGTTTCTGATTTCCACTTGAACCAATCCATGTCTCTTCTTGTGTTCTTCACTGATCATGCTTCCTCAGGAGAGCGAAGGTTACACAGTTTAGATGTTAAAAGATACCTTAGTTACTACATAGAACTTACAAAGGGTCACAGGTTTGACTCCCTCCAGTTGTTTCTCACTTATAGCGAAGTGGGTAAGGGCAAACCTGCCACCAAGAGAATTATTACCAGATGGATTGTGTCCTGTATCCAATTCTGTTATGAGAAACTGGGAAAAATTTCTTCCTCAGGCCTGAGAGCTCATTCCTCTAGAGGTACAGTTGAATCTTGGGCTGTGGCCAGAGATAGGCCCTTGTTAGAAATTTGCCAAGCAGCCACCTGGAAAACAGTTCATACCTTCACCAAGCATTACTCCCTGGATATCCAGGCTCGGAGTGATGCTAGATTTGGTGTAGCAGTGCTTCAGAGCCTATTCCCAAGGTAGGTTCTGTCCCTCCTTCTTGGAGGTACTGCTTGTTAGTCTGCAATTGTCAGAATACAGCAAGACTTCATGTTGTTTGAAGAAAAAATTACTCACCTTAGTAACTGTGTTTCTTCTAATGAAGTCTTGCTGTATTCTGACCTCCCTTCCTGCCTCCCCTCTCTGAACCTGTTTTTGGGAAGTGGGTGGGCAGATGCAGTGTTGCACTCCAAGGGTGTCTTCAGCACACTTCCTGTTGGGTACTTTAGTTTAGTTATTAAGAGTTTGTTATGCTTTACTGCCTGGTTTTTGTTTGGTTTTTGGGTTTCCTGACTTGAGTCTTCCTTTGGGAACCTAGACCATTAGTTGCCAGTTTGCTAGTAGAAATTTTACAGTTTCCACATTCTGATAGGTCAGTGAGTTTTTAGCTCATAAAAATCTGACAGTTTGGATTCAAAGTACTGCAGACAGAGTCTTCAACTGAGCTGGAGCTCAACATTCTATGCCCTGCATAGAAATTTAACCCTATACTCTATGGGGCAGTTCAAAGGCTGGAGCTAACTGCAATTGTCAGAATACAGCAAGACTCCGTTAGAAGAAACACAGTTACTAAGGTGAGTAATTTTTTCACATGTGCTACTTGTCTAAAGCCCCTCCCCAAATCCACAAACTCCTTCTGCACTGCTCTGATCCCTTTCCCAGCTAGATCATTTGTTCCTAGGTGGACAATGACATCCAGCTCCTTCCCCCATGCAGCTGCTCCCGTGATCCTGAAGATTCACTCCCTGTCCTTCCAAGCCATGGGGCCAGGCAGGCACCTTATCTTCATTTCCCCTCCTTCCCCCAGTTCTACCCTCCTAACAATGGAGTCCCCCACCAGGAGTTGTTTCCTTCCCCTGTGGGATCCCATGCCACCCTCCTGTGGGTCTCCTTCGTGGAGGTTGCCAGCATCCTCCTTGGTCTCCACTGCGGGTGCCTCCACAGAGGAACCACACTCTGCCAAAATGGCATATGAATTGTGGAGAGGTACAACTGGAGGGATACACCTCTGTTCCACCACCCTCACCCTCTCTGAGCCCACTGTGATACAACTGCTTCTCTTTCTTGGCAACCTCTGAGGCAACAGCGGTGGCCCCCGGATCCTGGCCAACTCAGCCTGGAGATGAGCAACTGCCTCCCTCAGCCCAGAGAGGTGCCTGCAGATGAGACAACACCATATCCTCCAGACGTCACCCAGAAGACTGCTGCTCCACAGCCACTGCACCACTCCAATCATGTCTTATTTGCGGCCCCTTAACTGTTGTTTTGTATGCTTACTCTTTCTTCTATTTTTTCTTAATTTATATAATTTTTTTCTCTCCCTACTTTCCTATTGCCTCATGCCCTTAAAGCTCCTGATATTCCTGTTCTGGGACAGGAAGTTCCTATATTCCTCTGTAGTCTTCTTCTTATGTGCTCAGAGTCAGACCTCCAGCAGCTGGGGGATGGAGAGCTACTCTTTTCCTTCTAGGATGGTGAGACTTTTGTGCCTCTATGATCACTCCCTTCCTGCTCCCAAACAGGAAGTTCCTGTTGTCAGTCAAATCCTGTGCCTATAAAAGTGGAACTGGCTGGGGGGAAGGGGGAAGGTTATATAGTCCCAGTACAGTAGTAAAGTTTTAACAGCATCTCCTTCCTCTTACTGTTCTCCTCGCAAAGCTATCTAGGGCAGTTTTTAAATCCAAAACACCTGACTTCCTTCTGCCTAAGCCACTCCGCCTAATTCACAGTTTCCTTTTACACCTAGCTAACTACACAGATAACAATCCCTTTCATCCAATTCAGACAAACACACTAACTCTTTTTTTTGCTTTTTTTGTTTTTGTTTTTACCCTAAATTGAAGGTCCCAGTAGTAGACTTTTAGTTCTTTAGTCCTGTTAGAGTAGTAAACTTGTAACAGCATATCCTTCCTCTTTAGGGTTTCCACATGTCAGGTTCTTTACCTGGTGATCAGGTTTTCAGGGTCCCTATCAGGTAATCCAGTTTTGCTCTGTGCTGGTCAGGTTTTTGAGCCAGTTTGAGTGCTCACATACTTTTGAAACACATGTTGTCATATTATCCATTGTTTCAGCTGCATGTCCAGCTTACAAACAAGTTATGTTGTCAATCTAGCTCTTTGTTTGTGAAAGCAATCAGCCTGGGAGGTGTGACGTATGGCCATTAACACCATTAGCACTTACTTAACCTAATCTTTTCCACAGCATCTTAAAGGGGCTAGCAGCACAACTGCCACCACCTGTTGTAACAGTAACAGAGTCAATTGTTTTCCACTTTAATTTGCTGGTAAACATTTTCATCTCTAACAGAATTTAGGCACTTTTAAATGTTTTAAATTATTTTTTTTCCTCAAGAAAAAATTATGGTCACTTATTTGACTTTGAAATAGTACTGTGGACAAGAACAGGAAATGGAAAACGGAAAAGATATAAAGTACACATTACAGGAAATAATTTCTTATGTATTATTACATGCCATGTATAATGTTGCATGCTGTTTACCGTATTTCCCTTGTCTCCCCCCAGATCATATCTGTAAATGATATTTCTTGTATCTCTCTGTGTGATTATTTATGTTTGTTTGTTTGTTTCAGAATTCAGAAGTAACTTTGAGTGAAAGACTCCTTTACAAAGGTTCCACTTCACATAGAATTGATTACAGACAAACATTACAATGATTGTTACAGGGTAAAGGTTCAGTTTGTTACAAGAGCAGTTAAGCTAACATACAGGAACGAGGGCAGTTTAAGACAGTTTAAAAAAATGGTGCATAGCAATCCCAGGTAGAGTAGAGCTAAGAGCTATGTGTAGGAGGCTGGCCAGAGACCATTGTCAGTAGTAAAGAAAGGGATGGGCCAGGTTCAGGTACAATCACAGTCGCTTGTGGACAGGAGGTGGGCCCTAAGGTGAGTTTTAAATTGTCCAATTCTTTGTTCATAAACCAAAGAGGAGGGTAGGTTGTTCATCCATAATAGGACCCTGCAGCAGAAGGATCTTTGGAATTGTGCAGTGCGACATGACGGAATAGAGAAGAGGTGGGTGTTTGAGCTACGGGTGTGTTTAACTTTGGTGTCCGGGGTGATTAAAGGGGCAAGTGCTGAGGGGGATAGGCCTAAGACATTTTTTTTGCCAGAATGCAGGAGTGGAATCTGATTCTGTTGTCAAGGTTAAGCCAATTGGTGTTCCTATAAAGTGAACAGGTATGAGTGAGTTTATCACAGCCCAATACCAGCTGACAGGCCTTGTTTAGGACAAGTCGAAGTCTACCAAGGGCTGAGGTGCTTGCCCCTCCAAAAATAATTAAGCCATAGTCGAGGAGAGAGAGTGCCGAGGAGGAGACAGCAAGCCTAAGGGCATCAGGGTAAGGCAATGTTTGAAATGATCTAAAGCCCTAGTCTAATATTTAGGGCCTTAGATAGTTGGTGAACATGCTCATGGTGGGTAAGGCCAGTGTCCAAGGTGATGCCCAGGTACTTGTAGGAATCCACTAGTCCAAGGGAGTCGGCGTTGCCGTTTGTATTTGAGGGAAAAGCCCTGTCCTGGCATTCTGGAGATGTGCGAAAAGCATAACTTTAGTTTTTTTATAGTTAACAATAAGGTGTTGTGAGGAGAACCAGCTTTCGACAGAGCTGAAGGAGGACTGGAGGGACTGGTGGAGTTGAAGGGGGCCTGAGCAAGAGCAGAAGAAGACAGCATCATCTTGGTAAACCAATGTCAATAAAAAATTATACAATGGCAGGAAAATATCTTGGGCTCTGATTGGTCACTGCAGAACTGGACCTGTGATGTTATCCCAGTACAACATCACGGGTCTAGTACCAGCACACAGGCAACCACATCAACTATAAATGAAATCACTCCACAACCACCCTCTCCTCTTACAGAGTCTTTACTCCTCTGGCCTTAACTTTGATCATAATACCCACAACACAACACCTCGTAACCCCCCCCCCATCAACCATTTTCCCAATCCGAACACCAAGTTTCTGCAGAAACAAAGAAAAATCTTTTTTTTTTCCCATCAGCAAAGTAGTTCCAAAGCCGCCGCTGCGTACACCCTCACTTCACTGTCAACACTGCATTGATGCACGCCGACACGTTAACCCAGAAACCCACACAAAGCAGCTGTACAAGAATTAAAAAGAAACCACAGTGAACGAACTCAGTTCAGCAGTCACTTCACTGTCAGTACTGTACTGATGCACGTGCTGACATGTTGACACAGAAACCCACACAAAGCGACTGTACAAGAATTAAAAGGAAAGCACAACGAACAAACTCGATTCAGCAGTGGAGTGGAGATTAAAAAAAAAAAAAATCACACCTGCCCCGCCTAGCCAGGGGTCGGCAACAGAACAGAAAAAATAAAACTTCGCACCCGCTCTACGAACCTAGTTTTCAGCACTCTGACAATCGAACTCACACTTAAATCCTGCACAGTTGGCTGCACTTACCTAACACATCATATCCCTCTTGTCTCAAATCTTCACAGATATAAAAAAACATAAAAAAACCCCACCAATACTGGACATCACACAATGGCAACGGGGGAGGAGGCACGAAGAATAGCATGTCAAAAGGACACCAATACATAGCAACAGTACCACCTTCTGGACACAATGAAAATTGTGCACTGTTTTGTTAATTAATATACCTCCACATACAAAAAATGAACTGAAAATGTAAAACAATATATATTTTTCATATATTTTTTCTGTTTTTACAAGTGAGCCATTGTATAATAGCAATAATGCACTCCAGGGGATGTGTTGTGCTGGGATAACGTCACGCCTGGGGTGATTAGTCACACTTGGCCTGTGGCCTCGTGCCTAATCACCCCAGGTGTGACGTTATCCCAGCACAACACACACCCTGTCGTGCATTATTGCTTAAATACATAATTAAATGGATGACTAGGAAGAACCTAGGAACATAGCTTTAACAGGTACAGTACAGTATCTTAACATTTTTGTTGAACTTCTGTTCTAAGTGTTGTCTTTTATTGATATAACAAATGGCCTTCTAGGAGGAACAATGCATGATGAGTGATGAAAAGGGGTGGGGCTAGGGGCAGAGCTTAGGATCTGTTTTTTGCCCCACCCAAAGGTGGTAACCCTATTCCTCTTGCTGTTCTCCGCCAAAAGCAATATAGGACAGTTTTTAAATCCAAAACACCTGGCTTCCTGCTGCGTAAACCACTCCCCCTAATTCACAGTTTCCTTCTACACCTAGCTAACTACACAGATAACAATTCCCTCCACCATATCCATACAAACACACTAACTCTTTTTTTTTTTGTTTGTTTGTTTTTACCCTAAATTGAAGGTACCAGTAGTACAGTTCTAGATCTTTCTGGACTCAAGTCTCCACCACTCATTCACACTAATGGGATAGTGCCAGAGGTGCTAGGACCCCGCTGGAACCAAACATTTTCAAAGGGGCTGGTGCCGGGATAGGATCACACATGCACAGCACCATAAGACTAACTCACACCTGTGTAGGCTATCTCAGCTTTGACCCCCCCAGCTGTCTCAGTTCCTTGTCTCCCGCTGTCGAGTGCACTTGGATGTCGACGTTGCACACCTGCAAGAGTCAAAGTTTTAGTCTATAGGACAGCAGCATTAAGCCGTTCAGTATT
Source organism: Neoceratodus forsteri (assembly GCA_016271365.2). NCBI lineage: Eukaryota > Metazoa > Chordata > Ceratodontiformes > Ceratodontidae > Neoceratodus > Neoceratodus forsteri. The sequence goes on from CM028129.1 coordinate 522,273,190, forward strand.
CGTTTAAATTAACATTTTTAGTATTCTTTTCTTATTTTAAAAAGAAGAAAAAGAAGATATATGAAGAAGAAAAAGAAATTCTCACCTGCCATTAATGGACTCAACCTTTGACAGTAGCAGTGATGGTAGGAAGACTTTGTTTGAAAGTTGTTATGACAGAGGGGCTGTGTCCAGTCTGCCGCTCTTTGCAAAGGAGGGGTCTGACCATGAGCAGTCCTGTGTTCGGGGGGGGGGAGGACAGTCCACTGAAGCACAAAACTGGCAGTTCCAAGGATCCGGCTCCACTTGACCTCAAGCTCTTCTTCCTCCTTTTGGGGGAAGAAGAATCGGTACCGCTTGAGGTCACCCTCTAGTATGTCTCTGCGGGGATTGTCGGTGGTGAGGGGAGGTAGACCTGAACCAACTTTGGTGGGTTCCCCTTGGCCCCGCTCTTAATGGCCACATTCTTCAATACCAGATTCCATCTCTGTTCTCGATGGAGTTCCATCGAGCAGTTTCATCTTTGGGCTGCTCCTTTGTAGCAGGGGATTTGAATTCTGTTCAGTTTTCCTGGCCAGTCTTCCCAGTTCTGGGGCCTCTTGGCCTTGCAGTCGCTGGACAGGGGCCGGATTGATTGGGTCAGGATGTGCGTGGTGCCCTCTTTGGTGCCTTCACCATCATGTTGACCCCCCCTCTCCTTTTTTACATGCAGGGGCTGGCATAGGTACCGCTTTCTTTCTTCCCACTTTTTCTCAGATGTTGGTGGTGGTGCTACAGGTGGTGCTGTTGGTGCCGTGTGGCTCTGCTGGTACTGTTTGTGCCATGCAGCGCCGCTGGTGCCATTGTCACTGTGCCGCACTGCAGGCAGTGCCACAGGTGTCATACGGCACCATGGGTGGTGCCGTGGGTGCTGCGGGCAGTGTGAGTGCCATTGTTGGTCCTGCAGGTTCCACGGGTGATGCCACGAGTGCTGCGGGTGGTGCTGTGGGTGCCACGGGCACCTGCGGGGGCTGCTAGTGGTGCCGCAGGTGCCGGGATCCTGTGAAATTCTGGCAGTTTTCTGCTGGTGGACCTCTTGTTCTGCGCTGTTCTGCTGGTGGAATTCCACATTCCGTGCAGCACTTTGTTGGCTACATAAGTGGCGTTGAGCCCCTTGACACTGTTTCTGTTGGCAGAGTCTCTAGTGATTCTGATCTAGACCTCCTTTTGGAGGTTCTTCTAACGTAGCATCTGGATGAGCTCTCCCTGTCCTATTTGTTGGTGATACAGCAGATGACTCATTTTAGAGACTGGAATGCCAGCCATCTCTATCAGCAGAGTCTGTGATGGAAGATCTTTTCAGTTTTTCCTCAAGGATGTGGGGTCCACCATAACATTTCAGTCTTCTTCTGTGGACCAGAGGCTTCTGCGTCTGGACTCCTTCCAGTCGTCAGTACAGTTACACCCTGTGAAACACACTAATTCAATGGTCAGGAGCCTTCCAGACTCTTCTGCTTCTTTGACAGGGGTATATAGCCACCCTGTGATACTCGCCCTGTGGTGGCTCCAATGACAATGGGTGATCAATATCTCCTTAGCTGTGATTATTGGTCCAGTCTCTGGTTTCAGTTATGGATGCTCAGGCTCCCCCTGCCCCTCAGATAGATGACATCTTCATCATTCTTGTATCAGGCAGTCCCTTCAAGGTAGAAACCTGAGAGCCTTGTCAGGCTGTAACAAATTGTTAAAAAAAAAAATCATGCCAGCAGAGGGCCTAGCCCAAAACTACCCAATACCATCCTTCTGGATCCAGCCCAGGATCCGCCTCAGCTGCCTGAGGTGTTGTCTCTAGACTACGGTGGAGAGCACCTGACTTCTACTTCTAGGGGAAGTTCAATCCAGCAGAGGTATGGGTCATCAGATTTCTCTGAGAGGGATTTTCTCTTAATTCTGAGATGTTCTGTAGACCTAGGTGGCAGCCCAGCCTGTTAGTTTTTTTCTGTCAGACTCTCTTGTCTTGGATCAGAGCCTCAGAGCAAAAGAAGTGACTCCATGGCAAGTCGGAACACAGGTTTCTACTTCCTTGCTTGCTCCAGGTTAACAGATGACATGCTTCCTTTCTCGACCGTAAAGGTCAAGTAGGTCCTTGTTCAAAAATGGGTTCTCGGTATTCATACCTTTGCTTCCTACACATTGGTTCCATGCCAGTCTCTCCAGCCTAGACTCTTCAGAAACAGTTGCTCAGCTCTCCTCTCCCTTTCCTGGGGGTTCTGTTTAGGGAAGGTGTCAGTTTACCTTCCCAATGGCTGCTTCTCTTAGAAGCTCCCCTAGACTCTTCCAGGGTGAGAGAGGCCCTCTGTCATGGAGTTTTTCACTTCGGGCAGATGTCAAATTTGTGATGTTTTTGTCAATAATCAAGGTGGAACATTTCCTACCCCCTTGTACTGGAAGGCTGTAGTGAGTGGTGCCTTGAGCACATCGTGCCAGCTTTAGTCATTGTACAGTTGCTTTCAATGACTGGGGCAGCCTTAGTCTGGTTCTTTCTGCACCCCTTCTTAACACTGGTCTGCCCCATCCCGCTTCAGAATTTCAGACCCTGGTGTCTTCTGTCACCTGGTGTCTTCTGTCAGGATCATTATCACAGTAGATAAGTTCTCCAGTACATTTTTTCCTCTCTTTCCTTAGTTCAGAGAGTACTGCTTGAGCTGTAGGCAAGCTAGAGCAGAGTAATTCCTCATTGGAATGAAAGTGGGTAAGCTATGGCTCTTCCAGACCTTTGCAGATGTCCTCTAACTCATGTATTGGCCTTCCATTTGCAAGACTTACATGGTTAAATAGAGACCTTCTCCATTGGTGAACAAATCCCACCTGGGCCCTTTGGTGCCCACCAAGTAATGTGTTCTAGTGCCTCTTGGACCTGCCATTCACAGGTCAGCCATACTTGGTAGTGGAGGTATACATCTATGCCATTTTCAGTCTAGCTTGAACCAGTAGATATTCCTTTAGTACTTACCGTGTCTCAAGTTTTTGTCTTAACTCTAGAAGAGAAGCGTGCACCCCCTTCTTTCTCTAGTGTTAAGATGGTTCTGCGATTCTTTCGACAGAATGAAAAGCTATACCTCGAGCAATTTTTGTAGCTTCAGCAAGTCTCAGCTAGATTAACTTCTTGCCCAGAGATTTTTCATCTAGGTTAAATAGCATATCTTCCACATTACTAATCCTTGTCTCAGACCAAATTGAGAGGCTGGGTTCTCTGCTCTACTATAGTGGTTGTAGCTTCCTTGCGGAAACTCGTAATCTGTCCATTGCAGTCTTCTGCAAGGTGGTAAGTTCGAGCTCAAGTGCATACCTTTGTAAAGCACTATGCTCTGGATGTCCTTTCCAGACAGCTCTTATCTTGGCAGGACAGTCCTTTGGACTTCCTCACTGGGTGAGCCCTATCTCTGACTGCCCCACTCAGGGTCAGTTGGTTTTAGCTTTGTAGTCTCCCATTTATGTGAATGAGTGGTGGAGACTTGAGTTCAGGAAGATATGGAAATTACATACTTACCGTAATTCTTGATCTTCTTGGATGCAGTCTCCACCACTCAGTCACTTGCCCACCCACCATCCCCTGGGCTCACTCGTTTTTTTTCCTTGGTCTTCACTGTTGGGTTGTTCCAGCTGTAAAGGCATTATTCAATTGCCTCTTTTTTTGCATGGGTCATCCAGGCCTTCACAGGCCAGGAGTTTAGGATAAGTTATTTTGTTAGTTATGCTGCACCTCCTTGGTCAAAAAGGTACTGAGATGGTTGGGGAGCTGACACCGAGGTAGCCTACACAGGCACGAGCTAGTCTCCTGGTGCTGGCCCCTCTGAAACTTTTTGGCTCCCGTGGCATCCTAGCACCTCTGGCTTTATCCATTAGTGTAACTGAATGGGGGAGACTGCATCCAAAAAGATCAAGAATTAAGGTAAGTACATAATTTCCATTTCTTTAGTCCCAGTAGAGTAGTGAAATTCTAACAGCACCTCCTTCCTCTTGCTGTTCTCTGCCAAAAGATATTTAGAGCAGTTTTTAAATCGAAAACACCTGGCTTCCTTCTGCCTAAGCCACTCCCCCTAATTCACAGTTTCCTTCTTAATCTAGTTAACTTCACAGATAATTCCCTTCACTCAATTCACCCAAGAACAGGGCCATTCTCGATGCCCTACAGGTGGCAGGCCTCAGACAGCTAGTTTCGGAACCCACTCATGAGGGAGCAATCTTAGACCTCATACTCTCAAATGGGGCAGTGAGAGGATTTCAGTTCTTGAAGTGGGTTGCCACCTGGGAACAAGTGACCATCAAACAGTGTGGTTCACGTTAAACTCAGCTACAGAGTCAAGCCATACAAAAGTGAGGGTACTGGACTTCAGGAGGGCTGACTTTGGCAAGATGGGAGAGTGCCTCAGAAAAGCACTAGCAAACAGGCTAGAAGGAGGGGTGGAGCAACAGTGGGGAATCATTAAAAATGCCATCACAGAGGCAACAAGCCTTTGTGTGAAGCAAATAAATCAAAATGAAAGAAAAAGCCACTATGGTTCCCAAAAAAGGTGGCTGGGAAAGTCAGGGAGAAAAAGATAGCATTCAGGAAGTATAAGGAAACACAGAAGGAGAAGGACAGAGAGCTGTACCAGTTAAGGCAGAAGGAAGCAGGGAGGGAAGTCAGAATAGCAAAGGCCCAAACTGAGGAAAAGATAGCCAACTCGGTTAAGAAGGGGGATAAAACCTTTTATAGGTACATAAAAGAGCATAGAAAGACAAAGGGAGGGATAGTGAGGCTGAATAGAATGAATGGTGGCTCAGCAGAGGGGGTCAGTGAAAAAGCAGGGATACGGAACGAATATTTCTGCTCAGTATTCACAAAAGAGGAGGGGGAAGTGCCTAATCCAATTAACAGAAGTACTCTTGATAGGGGTTGATCCCAGCCCTTTCACAGAAGAAAGGGTTCTGCAAGAACTCCTAAAACTGAAGGTGGACAAAGCAATGGGGCCTGATGAAATTCACCCCAGAATTCTAAAATAATTAAGGGGGAAACTAGTGAAACCACTGACTACTCTTTTTAATAAATCATGGGAGGATGATGTGGTACCCAAGGACTGGAGGAAGGCAGATGTGATTCCCCTTCACAAAAGTGGGACCAAGACAGAGGCAGGAAACTACAGACCTGTCAGTTTGACCTCTGTGGTAGGGAAAGTGATGGAGTCACTTCTGAAGGAAAGAATAGTTGAGTACCTAGAGGCCAGTGGGGCACAGGACCCAAGGCAGCATGGGTTCACAGCGGGAAGGTCATGTCAGACGAATCTAATTGATTTCTTTGACTGGGTGACCAAAGTAGTAGACCAGGGATGGGCTGTGGACATGGCCTACCTAGACTTTAGCAAGGCATTTGACACAGTCCCACATAAAAGATTAATAGTCAAATTAGCCAGCCTGGGAGTGGGTCCCAGGGGGGTAGCCTGAGTAAAACATTGGCTGGACAACAGGACACAGAAGGTAATTGTAAATGGAGTCCATTCTGAAGAAAGAAGGGTTACCAGTGAAGTACCGCAGGGTTCAGTGCTGGGTCCAGTCCTTTTTAATGTCTTTATAAGTGACATTGCAGAGGGGCTGGAAGGAAAAGTATACCTGTTTGCAGATGACACAAAGATCTGCAACAGGGCTGATACACAAGGAGGCATGGAAAGGATGAGAAGGGACTTGGCAAGGTTGGAGGAATGGTCAGAAGTATGGCAGCTAGGATTCAATGCAAAGAAGTGCAATAATGCACCTGGGAAACAAGAACCCAGGAGAAGTTTATTGTTGGTGGAGAAGGTAGTAACAACAACAAAAAGGAAAGGGACCTGGGGTAATCATATCAGATGACCTTAAGGTTAGCAAGCAATGTGAGAAGGCAGTAGGGAGGGCTGGGGTATACTGGGATGCATAGGGAGGCATCACCAGCAGAAAACAAGGAGTTGTTATCTCTCTGTACAGACAGTTGGTGAGACCCGTCTGAGTACTCGTCAGTTCTGGAGACCCCATCTCCAAGGACATAAACAGGATAGAGGCAGTCCAGAGGAGAGCAACTAAAATGGTGCAGGGTCTGCAAGAGAAGCCATACGAGGAGAGACTACAGGAGCTTAATATGTATACCCTTGAGGAAAGAAGGGAGAGGGGGGATATGATAGAAACTTTTAAGTACCTCAGTGGAATCAACAAAGTCCAAGAGGGTATCATCTTTCAGAAAAAGAGATGTGCAAGAACAAGGGGACACTATTTAAAGAAAGAGGGGTGTCGGTTCCGGGGCAATGTGAGGAAGTATTTTTTCACAGAAAGGGTAGTGGATGCATGGAACAGCCTTCCTGAGGAGGTTGTAGGGTCTAAAACTGTGGGAGAATTCAAGAATGCATGGGACAGACATAAGGCAATTCTTGTGAGGGGTAGGAAGAAATAGGCTGTTGGTTAACTAGGATCTGCGGCCTATCCTGTTGGTAGGGAAACAGGCAGATTAGGTGGGACAAGCGGTCCTTATCTGCCATCAAAGTCTATGTTTCTATGTTTCTAATTCAGACAAACACACTAACTCTTTTTTTTTGTTTGTTTTTACCCTAAGTTGAAGGTTTCAGTAGTAGAGTTCTAGTTCTTTAGCCCCAGTAGAGTAGTAAAGTTATAACAGCACCTCCTTCCTTTTGCTGTTCTCAGCCAGAAGCTATCTAGGGCAGTGTTTAAATCCAAAACACCTGGCTTCCTTCTGCCTAAGCCACTCCTCCTAATTCACAATTTTCTTTTACACCTAGCTAACTACATAGATAACAATCCCCTTCACCCAATTCAGACAAACACACTAATTCTTTTTTTTTTGTTGTTTTTTTGGTTTTACCCTAAATTGAAGGTCTCAGTAGTAGAGTTCTAGTTCTTTACTCCCAGTAGAGTAGTAAAGTTCTAACAGCACCTCATTCCTTTTGCTTTTTTTCTGCCAAAAGCTATCTAGAGCAGTTTTTTAAATCCAAAACACCTGGCTTCCTTCTGCCTAAGCCACTCTGCCTATTTCACAGTTTCCTTCTACACCTAGCTAACTACACAGATAACAATTCCCTTCACCCAATTCAGACAATCACACTAACTCTTTTTTTTTATTTGTTTGTCTTTTACCCAAAATTGAAGGTCCCAGTAGTAGAGTTCTAGATTTTCCCTTGTCAGTCTTCACCATTCATTACTGCTTGGGTGTAGCCAAAGGCGCGCATGCGCCAAGGGAGTTTTTTTTTTTTTAGAGGAGTCGACACCGATGGCGTCACCCCCAAGAGCGACGCACTACGTGGTGTGCAAGGGGTGGCTGTTAGGTGCCGCAGACTCCTTCTCCATCCCAGTTCTGTTTCTCCCACCGTCAAGGCTACACCTGCTGCACAAGTTGTCAGTACTACGCCATCAGGCCTATATTTCAAGCGAAACCTTCTACTCTGTCCCAGTTTGATCTCTCAATGCCGTTTTCTGGTAAGACCGTTCCTTTTTTTTATTTTGACAGCGCCGGGAGCTTTACTGTTTTTAAGTTAATTTTGCATCATGTTTGGTTTCGGAGCTAAACGTTAGTCTAAAGCGGCCCATGCCCCCCATGCGTACATGCTCCTGTGGCCAGCATTTCTCCATGACGGACCGGGATGATGTCTGCCTTCGGTGCCTAGGACCTAACCATGATATGGACAGATGTGACACCTATTTCTCAATGGACTGCCATGTTCTTGAAGTCTGCGTGTTCAAAATTGGCCAGGCCCTGGTGACTTTTGGAGGAACGGCGTCATTCTCAGGCCTCCCAGGCCATGTCTCTAGACCCTTCCTCTGGCTCCCCTCCCAGGCCTATATGGCCTGTTGAGAGGAGGTCTCCTCATCTTCAAATCTTGCTGAGGAGGAGGCCTCTTTCATGGTGCTGGGGGAACGTTGTGGTCCCTCCCGGGGTCGCGGTGGAGACACCGTCTCAGCAGTCAACTCTTCGGGGGTGCAGACTCCCCCAGAGTCGTGGCCCATGGTTTCTGGGTCCGGCATTGGTGGACCCTCAACATCACTCTCAGGCACCATCTTGAATTCTGGCACCATTCGTGGTGCCAGTGATTGAGTCAGTGGCATGTACAGTGCCGCATTGGTCTATGGCACCACTCGTGGGGCCGAGGGTCTGGTCGACTTCGTTAGTGGCGCCGCTGTTGGGTTCGGTACCATGGGCTGCACGAAGACCTAGCTGGAGTTGTGAACTGGTCGGGGCTGGTATCTTGTGCTGTAGACAATGTACAGGGACCTTGAGGTGCCGTGCGTTCGCGATTTTGGTGCCACTAGCAGTGCCGTTTCTCAATGGACTCTTGGGGTGTCCAGCATTGAGGTCCTTCTGCTCGACTCCTCCTCAGAAGCAGATGATTCAGAGGTTGACCCAACTTGGTGCCCCGATTCTTCGGAATCAAGTTTTTTTCTGGGACGTGGAGTCAGGCGATCCAGTGTTCCCATTCCTGAGTCACCAGATCCATCTTCCTCTGAGGATCTCTAGGCTGGGGGTGGCCTAGAGTCCATCGGGGAGGGTGGTTTGGGGATTAAGGAGTGGGCTGTCTCCTCAGAGGGGGCTGTGGCTGCTGCCATTCCTGGTGCTGCTGTGCCCTCTCAGGGTAGACTAGGGGTTCTGTCTCAAGGGGCCCCCCTGAGGAGGCCTCAGGAACCTATCGCTGAGGTTGAGGAGGAGGGCTTCCTCAGAGTCTGAGGGGTTGAGGTGTCGGGTGAGGGGTGTCAAGTTTCACCTTCCACCCCTCAGGGTGTAGGGAGGAGCCGAAGCGCCAAACCCCGTCTCTCCCTCTTAGGCTCAAGGGACCCTTCTGGTGGCATTGCTGTGGGTTGTCCTTCTGGACTCTTTGCAGCCCCAGGTGCATAACAGGAGAGGTTCCCCATCCAGGATCTTCTGGAGTTCACTCCCCCAGGGTTCCGTTTTGCTACCTGGATTGATATTTGGGACCCCACCAACTCGGGCTCCATTCCCTGGATTTCAGAACTCTAGCAGAGGACATTTGCCTTCTTGTAGGTGCCCCTCTCTCATTCCTTTGCAGCCACTTCCCTCCCTTCCAGGCCATGTCGGTTATCCTGCGAGACTTTCAGAGGCTCTGCGGAGGCCTTCCCCTCATACTGTATGTTAGGTATATGCATGAGCGGGTGTTTCACATCTCCCCACTGCTGCAGGAGTTCTCTGGACATTCGAGCTCCTCACCTTTCTCGTCTTCCTCCTCTGAGGGAGAGGAACCCTTTGCTCACCTTTCATCAGGCGCTGATTTCACAGACTATTAGCTGTTCCTGTCGAGAATGGTTAAGGATCTCCATATCTCCTTTCTCAGACATGACAATACCAATAGGGAGATGTGTAAATTTCTTGGGAAATTCAGTGCCTAACATCTGGTGGTAACATCCTGGCCTATTCCTTTCCAGGAGGCATCTATCTGTGCCTGGCAGTCTCCAGCCGTCCCTTTTCCAGCTCCGGTAGACTGCAGGAGGAGGTACTGTGCCCCACTGGATTCTCTGAGTACACTCCCCAACCCACCCATGGGATTAATGTCCCTAGAGACTCCTTCCAGGTCCTGTTGCCTGGCGCACGACCATCCTCCGGACTTAGATTCCCTACAATTTGACCGGTAGGGGAAAATAGTGTTCTCTTCCTCTCATGCGATGTTATGCATTGCATCACATCAGGCTCACCATGCTGCCTACAGTAGGCATTTATGGTCGATGCTCTCACAAGTCCTAGCATCAATGCCTGATTCGGAGCAATCCAGACAAGCTATTGCCCTCTCCGCTATAGGTCTGGAACTGGCAAGGCACCAAGCAAGGGCATCCTATGATGCCAATGAGGTGGCTTCCAGGCTTGCGGGGACAACAATCTGCATTAGGTGGATGGCATGGCTTCATCTATCAAGATTTTCACCTCTGGCCTGGTGTAGGGTGATTTGCTCCACTTTCTGAGGGACCTACCTCTTTTTCAGTAGGGCTAGAAGGCTTCTGTAGGGGCTTCCTCTGTCTTCTCATCTCCGAGAGACACCTCCTAGCTCTTCTCAGCCTTAGACTCCTGTCTTTTGGACCAGTGTCTCTTCCTTCTGCTTTTTACCAACAGTAGACTGAGGGCCTTGTTCCCACAGGGCTTTTCCTAGTCCCTCTTCAGAGGGGCTTGGTACTTACCCAAGCAGCAATGAATGGTGAAGACTGACAAGGGAAGATATGGAAATTATGTACCTACCATAATGGTTGCTCTTCTCTTGTATCTTCACCATTCATTACTAATACCCACCCACCTTCCCCTCACAGGTCTCTTTCTTTGGTGTCTCCACCTCCCTTCTTGCTCCTCCCTTCTCCATTTCATGCAAAACAAAACAAAACAAAACAAAAATTCTTGAGCCTTCCGTTCTTCTCTCAAAATGGATCCTATTATTGTCAGGGAAGAGGAACAAGTAGTATTTATCTCTATCCTAAGGGACCTGTTTCTGATTGCCCCTTGGGGTGACCTCTTGGCTCCTTCCTAAGCCATGTGGTTCAATTTACAGTTAGAGGAACCATTTCTCTTAGTTCGGTTCCTTTTTCTGGGTCCCTCTGGCAAATTAAATCTCCTGTTTTGCCAGCCTTTGCTAGTCAGACGATGTCCTGGCAATCCATTGTCTTGATCAGGTGATCTGCTTTGCCTCCTTGGGGAGTCAGACTGAGTTTCCACTCTGTTCTTTTGCAGGGGGTGCTCTTTATGGGGACCAACCCCCCCTTCCTGCACACATCTGTTTTAGCACAAAAACAGGGTGCTAGTGGGCTTCCTTTCCCTTCCTAGTTGGGCGCTCTCCTTTTGGAACAGATTTTTTGCCTAGGCAGTCTGTGAGCTCTCAGCTGGAGTGTAAGGGGTTGAGGATAGTGGGAGGTGCAGAGAGTCTACCATTTGTGTATCAAACTGTGAAAAGGCTCGATTGAACCTTTCATTAGTCCTTCCTAAATGGGATCCTTTTTCCCTTCCTGGTCCCAGGCTCACAAGCCTTCAAGCCAATCCTCACAACTTGGCAGATATTCTCCCTTCTCCAAATATCCCTTTTTCTCTTCTTCTTCTTCTTCTTCTTCTCCTCCTCCTTCTCTTTTTCCCATATCTGTTCCTCCCTCGGATCCACCCCAGAAGTGAGGCCTGTGGTCCAATAGGGTAGGTTCTCCTATTTCCTGTCCTCTATCGGCTTATTCCTTTTTCAGTTTATATCCTTTCCTTTACCTATCCCTCGGCTCTCTTGCCTTGCTTCCCTTTTTTCTAATCATTTTTTTTCACCTCTCTGGCTAACAGAACTGGGATGGAGGAGGAGTCTACGGTGCCTAATGGCCACCTCTCACGCACCACGTAGTGCATCACCCTTGGGGGCAACGCTGTCGGTGTCTACTCCTCTCCCCCCCAAAAAAACTCCCGTGGTGGGTGCACACCTCCGGTTACACCCAAGCAGTAATGAATGGTGAAAATACAAAGAGAAGATCAAGAATTATGGTAGGTACATAATTTCCATTTCTTTAGCCCAATAGAGTAGTAAAGTTCTAATAGCACCTCCTTCCTCTTGCTGTTCTCTGCCAAAAGCTATTTAGGGCAGTTTTTAAATACAAAAACACCTGGCTTCCTTCTGCCTAAGCCACTCCTCCTAATTCACAGTTTCCTTCTACACTTAACTAACTACACAGATAACAATTTCCTTCACCCAATTCAGACAAGCACACATTTTTTTTGTTTGTTTGTTTTTACCCTAAATTGAAGGCCCCAGTAGTAGAGTTCTAGTTCTTTAGTCCCAGTAGAGTAGTAAAGTTCTAATGGCACCTCCTTCCTCTTGTTGTTCTCATGCATTTAATCTGGTTGATCATCCCCTTTTGTTGTCTTATTTAGTTAATTTGAGAATCTCTAAGAATGTTGGGGATTGGCTAGGTAGTTACCTGGCTGATTGTACATAGGTCACAAGGGTTACTGGTCAACTTTCTTCTCCTTCTAAGGTTTCACTGGGTGTTCCTCAATGTTCTATTTTGGGTCCCCTTTTGTTTAGTCTTTTTCTTAATACTTTACCTTCTGTTTGTACTAGATCTCAATTTTTTTATATGCTGATGATGCAGTGGTCCTCACAAGTTGCCCCCTTTTGAAAATGTTCAGAAAGATTTAGCTGATGACTTTTTGAGGTACAGAACTGGTTCAGAGCTCATGGATTTGTTTTAAATGAGAAAAAAACTAAATCTATGTTTTTTGCAAATACCAAAAAAAAAGATTGAAATTGGATCATATATTGTCATTGCATACTGTTTCTGGCACTTTGATTGAGCAAGTTAAACAATTTAAGTACCTGGATTTATTGATGGATGAGAATCTTTCTCATGAACTTCATATTCTTCATATGGTGAAGGTGACTCACCAGCGACTAGGGGCCTTATATAGGTTATCTCCTTTACTCACTGACACTAAACGTCTTCTATTGGCTCAAAGGTTTTTTGCTGATGTGAATTGATTTTGGGATTTTGTTTTATTATTCTGCAAGTGACGGATTGTTATCTAAGGTAAAAGTGTTACTTAATTCAGTTGCTAGATTTGTAGTGAAATTCCCACAAAGGATCCATATTGTAATCTTTTAGAGCAAGTGGGCTGGCTTCCTTTGGTCAGAAGATATAAACTTTAATTGGGTATTTTGGCAAAAAGGGTAATTCTTAACAGAGGCCCCGATTGTTTTTCTTTAATCTTTAAACAACAGAACTCTAGGGGAAATACAAAGTCAACAGATCAGTTTTATCTTTGCATTCCAAGAATGCATACTTCCCTCAGACAAAAGGCATTATCTATTATGTTACCTACTTTTCTTAATACAATGCAGTCTGTTTTTGACTGTATGAACCCTTCCCTTTGTTCTTTTAGGCATAAGTTGAAAAAGTATATTTTTACAGAGTGTAAGTGTAAATGTTATTGAATGATAATGTTGAGATATTTTTTATATGTATTTCTCGTTTTAAGTTGTATATATTTATATTGTATGCAATTGTTATTTGTGCACTGATTGCCCATGAAAACGGGTCATTTTTTGGCCCATGGTCCTATCAGTATAAATAAATAAAACAAACAAACACACTAACTCTGTTTTTACCCTAAACTGAAAGTCCCAGTAGTAGAGTTCTAGTTCTTTAGTCCCAGTAGAGTAGTAAAGTTCTAACAGCACCTCCTTCCTCTTGCTGTTCTCAGATGTGAATGTAGGAGATAAGGTTGTGAAGGGACTTATAGATTCAGGAAGCAGACAGGCCCTAGTGCATATAGAAGTGCTGGGAAAACAATGTCCAGAAGGACCAGGTACTGATGTCATCTGCATCCATGGGGACACTCAAAACTATCCCACCAGCCAAGTGACTCTGACAATTAAGGGTGTATCACATCAAATGAAAGTGGGGGTAGTACCTAAGTTACCTGTACCTGTGATTATTGGAAATTACTTTCCAAGATTTATTAAGTTAATCAAAGAGGGAGTAAATCCTGATGTTTCAGCAGCTGTGGTGACAAGAGCTCAGGCAAAGAAAATCTCAGATGGCGAGGACTCTTTCTTTCGATGATTTTGATTTGGACTTGTTTGAGCACAGCTCCAAGATCCAGAAATCCTGGAAAGAAAGACAATGCCTGAAGAAACAGTGGCAACAAAAGACTGATGGACATAAGGGGTTAACATATGAAAATGCTGAAACTAAACTGATCACTGATTGTCATTTTCTTTCAGAACAAACTAACAATGTTTCTCTCCAGCGTTATTTTAAGCAGCTGGGGTGAAACCAAAACAGGATGAACCCTATGTTTAAAAAATGTCATGGGCTACTGTACAGAGTTTGGGCTAAACCTCAGACATAGAATCAAATAGAACAATTGGTTATACCACAAAAGTATAGATCTGAGTTTATAGGAATCATAGGAATTTTACAAACTTAAGACAACTTGTCCATTCAGTTAGCCATTTTATATTTATTTTAAAAAAAGGGTTTTCTATCACTGTAGAACATATCCAGACCCTTTTTAAAGGTATCCATATTAGAACTATCAATTAATGCCTGTGGTAGCTTATTCCATTCCACTAACACCCTCTGACTAAACCAATTTTTGACTGTTTCGATTCCACCTAGCTATAAACTGTTTATCATGCCTTCTACTACTATGCCTTCTTTTTACAGCTGCAAATCTCAAGTTGTCTTTCAGTTGTATGTCATGCATAGCCCTGAATAACAAACACATGACTTCTCTGAATCTTCTATAATGGAGTGAGTACAAATTCAGTATTCCTAGCCTTGCCTAGTAGGTCTAATTTTTTAATTTCACAATAGATTTGGTAGCACTTCTCTGGACTCCCTCAATTCTTAAAATGTTCTCCCTTCTAGAAGGACACCACACTTGAACACAATATTCCAAGTGTGGTCTAACCAGAGCTTCATACAACGGCATTATCACCTCACTTTTTCTACTGGAAATGTGTCTCAATATACAATTGAGATTTTGAGTTGCTTTTCTCACCTGTTCTGAACAGTGCATGTTGAATTTTAAATCTTCTGTAATTTTTAACCCCAAATCTCTCTCTCTTCCTTAGTCTCCATCAGTACAACCATTCCCATACTGTAACTCTGGTAGATATTATGCCTACCCAAATGCATTACTTTACATTTGGATGAATTCAACTCCAATCTATTCCTCTCAGTTCAAGCCTTAATATAATTCAGTGCTTCCTGTAGCTGACCTGCATCATCCTTGCTATTAACTATTCTTCCCACCCTACAATCATCTGCGAATTTGTATAACCAAACACCAGACTGCTTAACCCAAAGGATGGAAATATAAATATTAAACAGACACAGGCTCAAAACCAACCCCTGTGGTACCCCACTAGAAACAGGCCTCCGGTCAGAGTATTCACCCCTTATTTTAACCCTCTGTTTCCTGTCTTGCAACCAAACTGAAATCTATCATATTATACTACTATCTAAGTTGATCTTCAATAATAAGTTTAACAATTCCAAATGGGGTAGTTTATTGAAAGTCATTGCAAAATCTAAAAAAGCCACGTCCACAGAATTACCATTATCCAATTCCTTATTGACTTTCTCATAAAAAGTTAAGAGATTTGTTAAACATGACCTATGTTTTTTAAAGGCACGTTGAAGAGGATCAGCCAAACCTTGCTCTTCTAGAAAAATTGTAATCCTTTCCTTTATGATTTTTTCTAGTATCTTACCCAGAACAGTAGTCAAGCTAACTGGTCTAAAGTTGCTGGCTCAGTTCTAGCCTCCTTTTTCAATAATGGTACCACATTTGCAACTTTCCAATCATTTGGAACTTCTCCCCTGTCAAGGGATGCTTGAAAAATATATGTCAAAGGGAGTACCATGCCTTCAGCTAATTCATGAATAACTCTTGGATGAATATTATCAGGACCTGCAGACTTATTAACATCCACTTTATTAAGTTAATCCAGTACATCCATTGTGTCTATTAATGTATTACTATCCACTGGGCAGTTAGTTATTGTAAATGATAAGGCAGCTTTTTCACTAATACTGAACAAAAATAATCATTTTGTATGTTGGCCATTTCTTTATCAGATGTTACTGGCCCGTCTGGTGCTTTGAAGGGACCTACCACACTAGGGATACTCCTTGATTTATTTATGTGACTGAAAAAAGGTTTTTTTATGATCTTTAATCCTAGAAGCCAATAAAAGCTCATACTGTAATTTAACTTATCTTATAGTGGTTTTAACTTTTCTATTTAAATCCCTAACTATCTGCAGATTCTTATCAGATTTATCATTTTGATACTTTTTATACATCTTGTTTTTCTTATTAATCAATTTTTTTTATTGACAAAGTAAACCAACTAGCATTCTTTTTTACTTGTGCATGTATATTTCCTATTAGTGGGAACATATTTATTTGACAGAAGTATTATTTTTGTTTTAAAGAGATTCCACATTTCATTTACTGTCAGACTTTTAAATTCTTTTTCCCAATCCCATAATGCCAACTCTGCTCTAAATTGACCAAAGTCAGCCTTATTGAAATTCATTTTAGTAGTATAATTCTTAACCAAATGCTTTTGTAATTCCTTAATTTCAAAAAAACATAGAATTATGGTCACTGTTACCCAAAGGCCCCAACACACTATCATTACATACTGTACTTCATCCTCCATATTTGTAAGCACTTCATCCAAGATATTATCACCCATAGTAGCCTTCAGAACCTTTTGGGACATTCCCAAATAATCAAAGATGTCCACATATCTTGCCTCTAATTTTTCCTCGCCACCTAAGGCTAACCAATTGATCCCAGAAAGATTAAGACCTCCAAGAATAATTAACTTATCAGCTGGATCTAAGTCTGCTATTTGTTTCTGTAATAATTCCTCCATTTCTATCGAGATACCAGGGGGTCTATAGATCAATCCAACAATAATTTTGGCTTCCTTCTGAGGTACTAATTTGACCCACACTGTTTCTAAACTGGCCACATCTATACCATATTCCACACTATTTATTGACTCCTTTATATAAATGGCCACCTCACCATCCTTTCTGTGCTTTCTTGATTTGGAATATAAATTATACCCAGGAAAAGCCTTATCCCATGTATCTTTATCCTCCCACCATGTTTCTGTAATGAAAGCCATATGAATATTCTCAGTTGACAACAGATATTTAAATTCCTCAAATTTGTTAACTAGGCTTCTAGCATTAATTAATACCCCATTCCATTCGAATGTTGTTAGTTCTTTATTGAAAGATTCTTCCACTAGGTCCACCTGTTTTACCATCCCACCCCCTCGTGTCAGTTTAAATGAAAGTGTATTACCTCGTTTAATCTTTTTCCCAATTTCCTAGTACCAGCCTGATTAAGGTGAAGTCCATCTCTTTTGAAGAAGGATTTATTATTAAAGGAACAAAAATTATCCATATATCCAATACTCACTTCTATACAGATAGCACATGATAGTCCTATGGCCAGTCACTCGGGGAGGGATCGCACCCTTGCCAGATTGCTGTACAGATTTTACTGGCCTGGAATTGATGAAGCTGTTACTACCTATTGCAGTTTTTGTGCTGAGTACCAGAAAGGAGCCCCAATGACTAAAAAAAGCCAAGGTGCCCCTGATGCCCCAACCCTTGATAGATGTGCCTTTTGGTAGTATGTGACTATGCTATTCAATACCCAGAGGTTCTTCCAATGTGTACTGTCACAGCCCCAAAAGTGGCAGCAGAGCTTGCCAAAATTTTCAGCAGGGTGGGCATACCTAAAGAGATTATTACTGATCAGGGTAGTAATTTTGGTGCTGCATTACTGAAGGAGCTGTACCAACTACAAGATATCACTGCCATAAGAACCTCCCCTTATCAACCTCAGACAGACGGTCTTGTTGAGTATTTTAATCAACCCTAAAATGCATGTTAAAAAGGTTTGTAAAATGGGAAGGGAAAGACTGGGACCAATACTTACCTTACCTGCTTTTTGCATACAGAGAAGTGCCACAGGCATCAACAGGTTTTTCACCATTTGAAATGCTGTATGGTAGACAATCTAGAGGGCCACTAGATGTAATGAAAGAAACATGGGAAGCTAACCCTCATCAGAAACAATCTATTACATCTTATATGTGTGCCCTGAGAAAGAAGCTGGCAAAATATGTTGAAATTGCCCATAGTAATCAGGAAGAAGCCCCAAACCAGCAGAAGTTGCATTATGACCATGGAATAAAAGAAAAAGGTTTTGAGTCAGGTGAAAAAGTCTTGCTACTGTTACCTACTATGGAAAATAAACTGTTAATGAAGTGACAAGGACCTTCTAAAGTGCTTAAACTTACTGGCACAGTTAACTATGAGAGCGAGACTCTTGATAGGAAAAATGCTGCTAAGATATACTATGCTAACCTCCTCAAGAAATGGGTTGAAAAAACCCCAAAAGCTGTTTTGATGGTTTTACCAGAAACAGATAAAGAAGATATTGATGTTGCTTATGGCAGACTGGAACAAACTGTAACTGCTAATGCTGTAAAGGTGAATGTTTTCTTAATCTCCAAACAAACTGCAGAAATTTTATTACTTGGTCAAGTCATTTAACAGTACTTTTACCACAGTATCATGCCGAGCAAAAGGGATTGCGCACATAAAAGTGACAAGGAATGCTCGCCCTATTAAACAAAAGACATACAAATTTGCCAGAGTGGTTAAGAGCAGACATGGTTAAAGAAATACAAAAAATGAAAGAACTGGGTATCATAGTAGAGTCGAGAAGTGCTTGGTCTTCACCAGTGGTGATTGTAAACAAAAAAGAAGGGGGTATAAGAATATTCCTTGATTTTAGGAAAATCAAGTGTCAGAATTTGACAGTTATCCTATATCTAGAATAAATGATTTTGTGGACAGACTATGGAGTGCCAAGTATATCAGTACCCTCAGTCTCACCAAGGGTTACTGGCAAATCCCCTTAAAGATCATGTGCAATGATTTTTATGTATTTTTAATAAAAGCTTGAAAATCTGAAATTCAAGTCCCTGTGTCATGATTAGTGTTTCCTGAAAATTTCATGCTGTTTGGTTTTGTGGTTTTCTTTAAATCAGCATTTGATTAACTTACTCTACAGTGCCTGAAAACAGTGAAGTTATTTCTGTCCTCTCAGTCAAACCTAGAGAACAGTTACATTATTTTGGAAGTAGCTTGCTGTTTGAGATTCCCAATCAGAGCAGCAGTTTATACAGTTAATGGTTTGCTGAGCTCTCCATGTTTCTTACAAACCCAGTCTCTGGTTTGCGTTTACATAGATGAGCTTAAAATCTATTATCTTTGTATAAAAAGCAGATCATTTGAGTTTCAACACTGAACTTGAAGTAGTAGAAATCTTTCTCTGTGAGAAATCAGCTTGTCTGTATCACAGCTCTCAGTTCTTTCTAATCAAAACACTGCTTTTTTTCTAACTATATAACGAAGGGTTGTTTAATGAATATAAAATAAATCTATATGTTGTTCCTTCACAGAAACAGTTTGTCTTTGATATAGCCTTCATAAATACATTCATGTAAGAACATTTTTTTTTCATGTCAGATTAACAAACAGGTACCTGTCATACTCTACTAAAGTATTTCAAGCACATGTGTTGTCTGAACTCACAAATTTCAGTTCTTTGGTGGTTTCTGTGTGAAAATACATCATGTATGTGTATAAATAGAAACACTATATGGCATCCCGATGCACCCTGTCTCTGCCCTACACTTGAGGCAACTGCAGTCTACCACCACCTGTCCCCTACCCCACAAGTCCCCTGCCTTCTGCTCCACATTCGAGGCTGCTGCACCTTGCTGCCACTGTCTTCTCCCACAAGGGATTGTAAACCGTGTTGTCTCCATCACCTGCCTAAAGAATCAGGACTGGTGCATGCTGCTGCCCCCTATCTAAACAGTTGGTGTTGCTGCACCATGCTGCCCGAGCCACCGGAGTTGGGGCTTTTGCTGTGCACTGTTACCTAATTCCATTGGCCCAAATGGGCAGGGCTGCTGCACCACATGTACCCCATCTCACAGTCAGGGTTGCTGTACCCTGATGCCTCCTGTGTCCTGCACAACAGTAGAGGCTTTTGCACCATGCTGTCCTCTATCCCCTGTTACCACAGACAGGGATGCTGCACCCTGCTCCTTTCTACATAGTTGGGGTTGATGTGGCCTGCTGTGCCCTAGAATCCCATGCCTCTGCAGTTTGCGCTGCTGCACCATGCTGCCACTTGCCACAGAAATCATGGTATTTGCTGCACCCTGTTGCATGCCTCCACAGCTGAGACAGTTGCACCCTGCTGTCTCCCTGCCACCAGAGTCAGATCCTTTGCTACACCCTACTGCTCACATTTCGTGCCCAAAACAGGCATGGCTGCTGCACCCTGTCCCACAGATTGGGCTGCTGTATCCTGATGCCACCTTTATCTCCTGCCCAAACATTCAGGGCTGCTGCACCCTGCTGTCCTCTATCCCCAACCCCACAGTCGGTGCCAAGGCCCCCTGTTTCTATCTCCACAGTCAGGCTACTGTGCTGTGCTACACCCTAGAGTCTCATGCCCCCTACCTCCACAGTTGGGGCTGCTGAACCCTGCTATGTGTTTCCATTGTCCCAAATAGCCTGGGCTGCTGCACCATGTGCACCCTGTGCCATTGTGAGGGCTGCTGTACCCTGATGCCCACCTGTGTCATGCCCCACAGTCAAAGCTTCTGCACCATGCTGTCCTCTGTCCTCTGCCATTACTGTGCCCTGCTGCACCACAGAGCCTCTTGCCTCCACAGGCAGGGGACAGGGTGCAGCAAATGCCCTTACTTTTGTTTTGCACCCTTCATGAACAGTTGCGGTTGCTGCACCCTGCTGCCCTTTCTCTCCCACCATCACAGTCAGGGACACTGCACCTGTTGCCCCCTGCTCCTGTCTCAGCAGGGTGTTGCAAAGGATCTGACTCAGGTGGCCGGGGGACAGCAGGGTGCAACTGCCTCAACTGTGGAGGCATGCAACAGGGTGCAGCAAATGCCCTGAATCTTGTGGCAAGTGGCAGCATGGTACAGCAGCCCTAACTGCAGAGACATGGGACTGTAGGGCACAGCAGGCCACAGCAACCCCAACTGTGTAGAAAGAAGCAGAGTGCAGCAGCCCTGTCTGTGGTGACAAGGGATAGAGGACAGTATGGTGCAGAAGCCTCTACTTTTGGGCAGGACACAGGGGGAATCAAGGTACAGCAGCCCTGACTGTAAGATGGGGTACATGTGGTACAGCAGCCCTGCCCATTTGGGGCAATGGAAGTGGGTAGCAGGGTCCAGCAAATGCCCCCACCTCTGATGGCTAGGGCAGCATGGTGCAGTAGCCCTAGCAGTGGAGGCAAGGAACCTGGCACTCTAAGGCTTAGCACAGCACAGCAGCCCTAACTGTGGAGACAGGAACATGGGGCAACAGATGCAGCATCCCTAACTGTGAGGGTGGGGAGAGAGGGCAGCAAGGTGCAGCAACCCCAACTGTTTGGGCAGGGGGCAGCAGCCCCGATTCTTGGAATGGAGGCAGCAGGATGCACAATCCCTGACTGTATGAGAGAAGACAGTGGGCAGCAGGATACAGCAGCATCAAATGTGGAGCAGAAGGCAGGGGGCTTGTGGGGCATGGGACAGGTGGCAGTAGACTGCAGCTGCTACAACTGTAGGGCAGAGCCATGGTGCATTGGGATGCCATATAGTGTTTCTAGTTATAAACATGCATGATGTATTTTCACACAGAAACCATGAAATAAGTAAATTTTGTGAGTTCAGACATTTTGTGGTCTTGAAATACTATAGCAGAGTGTGACAGGCACCTGTTTGTCAAGCTAACATGAAAACAAAAAATATTCTTGCATGAATGTATTTATGAATGCTACATCAATGACAAACTGTCTGTGAAAGAACAACATTTAGATTTATTTTATATTTATTAAATAGTCCTGTGTTATATAGTTAGAAAAAAAAATCAGAGTTTTGATTAGAATGAACTGAGAGCTGTGATACAGACAAGCTGATTTCTCACAGAGAAAGATTTCCACTACTTCAATTCAGCATTGAATCTCAAATGATCAGCTTTTTAAAAGAAGAGAATGATACATTTTAAGCTGATCTGTCTAAACACAAACCAGATATTGGGTTTGTAAGAAACCTGAAAAGCTCAGCAAACCATTAACTCTGCAGAGTGCTGATCTGATTGGGAATCTGAAACAGCAAGTTACTCTAAAATGATATCATCGCTCTCTAGGTTTGGCTGAGAGGACAGAAATAACTCCACTGTTTTCAGGCACTGTAGAGTAAGTTAACAAATGCTGATTTAAAGAAAACCGCAAAACCAAACAACATGAAATTTTCAGGAAACACTAATCATGGTACAAGGACTTGAATTTCAGCTTTTCAAGCTTCTATTAAAAATATGTAAAAACTGTTGCACGTGATCTTTAACTAAAGAATACAGAGAAAAAACTGCATTTGCCACTCCTATAGGATTCTGTCTGTTCACCACTATGCTATTTGGTTTGCATGATGCACCCGCTACATTCCAGCGGTACATGGATGTAATTTTATTGCCTCACACTAGTTATTGTGCTGCATACCTGGATGATGTCCTAGTGTACAGTCTAGACTGGAAAAGCACCTGGAACACCTACAAGACGTTATCCAATCAATCAAAAAGGCAGGTCTGACAGTCCTACCAAGTGTGCATTGGGCATGCAGGACACCAGATATTTGGGCTGTTTCAGGAAATGAAGAAATCAAGCCAGAAGTTTCCATGATAAAAGCTGTAGGTAACAGCCCTATCTTCCAAACCAAGAAACATGTCAGGTCATTTTTAGGTCTGGCTGGTTATTATTGGAGATTTGTTCCAAGCTTTGCTGAGTTAGCTACTCCCCTCACTGAACTCACAAAGAAACAGTTCCTGAATAATGTGAAATGGACACCAGAGTGTGATGAGACTTTTTGGGCCATTAAGGCTGCATTATGTTCAGCCCATTTTAAGAAGCTCAGACTTTGAGAAACAATTTCTGTTACAGACAGATGCATCAGAGGTAGGCCTAGGTCAGTCTTGAGTCAACATATAGATGGGAAAGAACATCCTATTCTATACATACAGTAAGTAGGAAACTGCATGACAGAGAGAAAAGGTACTCCACCACTGAAAATGAATACCTTGCAGCAAAGTGGGCCATTGAGTCCCTTAAGTTTTACTTACTAGGAGCTGACTTTGTACTTGTAACAGATCACAATCCTTTATGTTGGCTTAACCAAATGAAGGATAAACATTTTAGAATCACATGGTGGTACCTAGCACTACAGCCATTTAAATTCAAGGTGATGCACGAATCTGGGAAAGAGAATGTCAATGCTGATTTTCTGTCAAGATATGTATCAGGAATTTAGAATTCTGAAGGTTGAAACAATGTGAATTGAAACTGCTCTGTTTGCTTTGCTGCATATGCACTAAACTGTAGAGGTTATAAGCTAATGTTAGATGGGAATTTAATAGAATATTTTGGAAACCTGTTTTTGTAAAATGGGTTCCCTCTTAAAAGGGGGGTATGTGACAGGGTTGAATAAGGCCCTGTCCCATTTGTTATGCAGAAAGAGTTTAAATGCTAGGGTCTGTTCTATTCCCTTCTTTTCTGTTCTTGTCTGTCTGCTTGCACAACCTAATTTTCTTGTGAGACCTAAGAACTGATCATTCTGATGGTTTCTCAGTTCTCAGCCCTTACTACAGTATCTCTGTGCCTTCTCTTGCTGTTTCTGTCTTTTCTTCCCCCTTGCATATCTACAGTTTTAAAAAATATATGTGAATCTCTGGGTAAAACTGTATGTGATAATGGAATCCTTTTGTTTCAAACTGCACAGTTATACTGTTGAAATGATTGTAAAGCTGTTTGGAAAGCAAAGGGTTAACCTGAGATGCAGTTTTTAAGCCCTTTGCAGAGCTGTGAACAAGAGGTCAGTTCTGAGTCACAGTGTTCTTTCTGCTGCACCTGCATCAAAACTGACAAGAACACTCTGTAAACTTACAAGAACATTCTGTGAGAAGCAGACTGTCTTAACGAGTTACCAGACAAAGACTTATAAAAAGAGCAGCAATGCTTTTGCTAGACAAACAAGGAGAGTAAGAGATCTAAACTTGAAATTAAGATACCCTCAGAGGAAGGCCTTAGTTTTCTCTGTTTGTACTGCCTTTGTAAACAGTTATATTGAATAATTTTTATTTTCTATTTTGCTGTTAGTTCCTCAGAGAGTCTCAGAAATCCTCTTGGCTGTGCACAAAACTTCCACTAGGAAAACGTACACAGCCAAATGGAAATGCTTCTCGGAATGGTGTGCCAAGGCCTGTATTGACCCATTCTGGTGTCCGCTGGGCAAGGTTCTCAAGTACCTATTGGACTTTCAGATTCTGGACTGCAGTATTCTTTGGTAAAGGTTCACCTCTGTGCAGTTTCAGCCTATCATGAGCTAGTACAGAACATGACCCTGGCTCAACTGCCTCTTTTCAAGAGATTTCTGAAAGGCATTCTGCAGACCAAACCACCAGTCAGGAACCTGGTTGCCCCTGGAATATTGACCTCATGCTAGACATGCTCACTCATAAACCCTTCGAGCCTCTGGCTACATGTGATCTTAAGTTCCTGACCTGGAAAATGGCTTTTCTGGTGGCCATCACTTCTGCTCAAAGGGTCTCTGAAATTCATGCTTTTGTCACAGACCTTCCATATATCATCTTCCACAAAGACAAGGTGGTTCTCCATACACACCCCAAGTTCCTACCCGAGGTGGTTTCAGAGTTCCATTTAAACCAGCCTTTGGTGTTGCCCACATATGTTCCTAACTTCCAGAATAAAGGAGAATGCACCCTTCAGTCCCTGGATGTTAAAAGAACCCTTCAGTTCTACATTGATTGAATCAAGGACATTCGTCAATCCAAGCAACTCTTTGTTTCCTTCACTGCTACTTGACTGGGTCAGCCAGTAACCATTAGGTGTATTTCCTCTTGGATAGTGGCATGCCTTTGCCACTGGTACTGTATGACTCAGGTGAAATTCTAGGGCCAAGTTCATGCTTACTTTACCAGAGCAGTTGCTACATCCCTGGCAGAAATCTGCTCTGTCCCCATCACTGAAATTTGCAAAGCAGCTACCTGGAGCTCAATGCATACTTTCATTAGGCACTATGCTCTGGATGTCCTTGCCATACAGCATGTTTCATTTGGCAGGACAATCCTTAACAGACTTTTGTCCTGAATGAGCTCCATCTCCTACTGCCCTGCTAAGGGGATTTGTTGTATCAGCTTGGTACTCTAACCCTGCAGTATGCATAAATGATGACGACTTAAGTCTAGGAAGATATGAAAATGATGTGCTCACTAAAATTCTTGATCTTCCTGGACAAGTCTTCACCATTTATTCATAAGCTCACCTGCCATTTCCTGAGCTCACTCCCTCTGTTTCTTGGTCTTCACCTCCCTTGTTTTGGTTTGGGCTGTGAAGACATTGTTGTTTATTTTCTCAGAAGAAGCCAGAAGGGGAAGGAAGGAAACATATTCAATTCAGTGCTTTAGAGTAACTGGTAATTGCTAGTTTTCTTTTAAACTTAGATTGTGGGCGTTTAGTGACACTATACTTTCTTTGTTGTCTTTACTTATAATTGTTTTTGGGCTGTTGAAAATTTAAAACATAGTGGTGGTGTAATTCTGTGCTGTCTTTAATTGCTGCAAATTTTATCTTGGCTTGTCTGACTGCCCTGTAGTTGGGTGAGGGTGTTAATTGTCTGGCCTCTGACCTCAGCTACGTGATAACATGAGGTGGGCTTAGTCAGAGTTAAAGTAGCAAGCAGAGGTTTATTTTCTCAGAAGAAGCCAGAAGGGGAAGGAAGGAAACATATTCAATTCAGTGCTTTAGAGTAACTGGTAATTGCTATTTTTCTTTTAAACTTAGATTGTGGGTGTTTAGTGACACTATACTTTCTTTGTTGTCTTTACTTATAATTGTTTTTGGGCTGTTGAAAATTTAAAACATAGTGGTGGTGTAATTCTGTGCTGTCTTTAATTGTTGCAAATTTTATCTTGGCTTGTCTGACTGCCCTGTAGTTGGGTGAAGGGTGTTAACTGTCTGGCCTCTGACCTCAGCTACATGATAACTGGAGGTGGGGCTTAGTCAGAGTTAAAGTAGCAAGCAGAGGTTTATTTTCTCAGAAGAAGCCAGAAGGGGAAGGAAGGAAACATATTCAATTCAGTGCTTTAGAGTAACTGGTAATTGCTATTTTTCTTTTAAACTTAGATTGTGGGCGTTTAGTGACACTATACTTTCTTTGTTGTCTTTACTTATAATTGTTTTTGGGCTGTTGAAAATTTAAAACATAGTGGTGGTGTAATTCTGTGCTGTCTTTAATTGCTGCAAATTTTCGCCCCCCTCCCCTTCCCCAACTCTTAACTATATGCTCTGATAAATCTGATTGACAGGAGCTAAACACAGGAATAGTAAGGTGTGAAGTAGGAGGGCATAAGGGAAAGAAGCCCACCCTCAGCACAACAAGTGTTTTGACTCATTTATTTATTTATTGATTTCTTTTCCTTTAAAAAAATATCTGAGGATTAGTGACAGGATTTTTAGTACAGTAAACTAATAAAAGAGAACTAGGAGAGCTTCAGTAGCAGACAAGTAGTGGAATTGCAGTATAATGTGGGGAGTGGTGCAATGCAGTGGCTGTGGGGCAGCCATATTCAGGCAGACCTTCTGGACACTGAGGTGCTGTCCTATCTGCATGCATCTCTGGACTGCGGGATGAGGTAGCCAGACTCAGAGCAGAAGTAAACTGGGTCAGAGTACCATCACCCTATCTAGGGACCACCCAGTCCAATGCAGCTGCCTCAAAGGATGCCAAGAATGAGGAGCACTTGGATGACAGTGGGCTCAGGGAGGGTTAGAGCAGTCAGGCAGAGGCACATCCCAGATCCTATTCCACTCAAGAACTCATATGCCACACTGGCAAATGAGGACAACCAAATAGAGGTACCCAGAGAAGTGGAAGGAAAGGATGTGGAGGTTAGCCAAGGAGGTGACCTCAGCGGGGAAAGCAGTGGACCCCAGAGGAGGAGGAAGCAAATCCTGGTGGGGGACTCCATCGTAAGAGGGATCCAGCTAGGAACACAGGAGGGGGAGGACAGGGAGGTGAGGTGCCTACCAGGTGCTATGGCATGGAGGGATGGAAGGAAGATCCTGGGGATCACTTGGAAGGCAAGACAGGAGGGTGAGCTGGATGTCATTATCCACCTAGGTACTAATGACCTGGCAAATGGGGAGCCAAAGGAAGTTCAGGAAGAGTTTAGGAAACCGGGGAGGGGTCTCAAGCAAGTAGCTACTTCTGTCACTTTCTCAGAAGTACTACCTGTGAGAGCAAGGAGAGCATAGGAGTGCATGCACCAGGAACTTTAACTCATGGTTGAAGAACTGGTGCTGTGAGGAAGGGTTTGGATTCATTGGTGACTGGGGACCCACCTGGAGGATGGAGGTTTGTTCAAGCCTGACGGCCTGCATCCATCCTGGAGGGGAATCCAAGCACTCAATGATAAGTTTAAATGCTACATTGACAAGCATTTAAACTAGCAAAGGGGGGTGGCAGGCCAGCAAGGAGGGTACCTACTTGCTCACCCCCCACAGCTAGCAGTGGAACCAGTGAACCAGAGGAGTGGCTATCTCTGCAAAGCAGTGTGTAAAAGATGGAGATTAGTGCCCAAGAGGTGGATAAGCATAAAAGGGGCAAAATTCAGCAGAAGGGCAGACAGCATGGAGAACCAGGGATAAATGACAACCAAGGAAGGGGCTGGAGTAGAACAGTGAAGCAGTCTAGGGAGGTCAAATAGTGGAAAGCCATGTGTGCAAATGCCAGGAGCCTTAGCAACAAGATGGAAGATCTGGAGGCTGTCATGGTACAGTCAGACCTGAACATTGTGGCCATCACTGAAACCTGGTGTAATGATAACCATGACTGGGAGATGGCCATACCTGGCTACAACATATTCAGAAGAGACAGAGCAGGCAGGAAGGGAGGAGGAGTGGCACTGTATGTGAAAAATGACATAAGGGTCACAGAGATCCAGGAGGAACAAAATGGGGGAGAGATACTGTGGGTTAAGCTGGAAAGGAAAATGGGGCCAGCCATCCGCACAGGTGTGGTCTATAGACCACCAGCCCCAGAGGAAGAAACAGATAGTGAGCTGATGCTAGCCATTCAAAGGATGGCAGACAAGGGTGAGGTAGTACTGGTTGGAGACTTCAATATTCCAGACGTGGACTGGAGCATCCCAGCAGCAGCATCAACTAGGAGCAGATTTATCCTGGACTCCCTTCAGGGTGTCTTCCTCAAGCAACTGGTCATGGAACCAACTCGGCAGAAGGCAATACTGGACCTTGTGCTCACAAACAGGGACAGTGTGATGGGGGTAACAGTGGGGGAGCACCTGTGTAACAGTGACCACCAGTCATTGTGGTTTGAAATCACAGAAAGAGCAGAACCAAACCACACAAAAACACGTATCCTGGATTTTAGGGGGGCAGACTTTGGGAAAATGGGGAGATACTTGAAAGAGGCATTAAGGGGAATGGGACAGGAATCAGGGTTGAGGAACAGTGGGCAGTATTTAAAATGGGGATTACAAGAACAACAGAATTATGCATTAAGCTGGTTAGCAAGAGGAAAAGGAAGAGGAGACCATTATGGTTTTCCAAAGAGGTAGCAAAGAAAGTGAAAGCCAAAAGATTGCATTCAGGCAATACAAAAAGACACAGGCAGAAGGGAATAGGAGAAGTACCAGGAGAAGCAAAGGGAGGCAGGGAGGTCAGTAAGGGAAGCCAAAGCTCAGACAGAAGAACACATTGCAAAATCAGTGGGTAGAGGGACAAACCTTTACAGGTACATAAGTGAAAAAGAAAGACAAAGGAGGGATAGTGAGACTGAAGGGAGGATGGGAGCCGCGTGGAGGATGACAACAGTAAAGCTGACATATTGAACAGGTATTTCTGCTCAGTCTTTACTGAGGAAGAGGGGGTAATGGGTCTGAAGGGAGTACAAGGGGTGAGAATGGTGCAGAAATGGACAAGTCCCTTTACACAAGAAAGGGTCCTGAAGGAACTGGAAGTAATAAGAGTTGATAAAGCAATGGGGCCAGAAGGTGCACCCAGGGTCCTTAAAGAACTAAGAGAGGTGGTGGCTGAACCTCTGGCTATCCTATTTAGCCGATCACTGGAAACAGGGGAGGTACCCAAAGACTGGAGGACAGCAGATGTAGTCCCCTTATACAAAAGTGCGAACAAAGAGGAAGCAGGGAACTACAGACCAGTCAGCCTCACCTCGGTAGTGGGGAAGATCATGGAAGCACTACTGAAGGAGAGATTGGTGGAACATCTGGTTGTCAATGGACTACAGGACCCAATCAGCATGGTTTCACCAGGGGGAGGTCATGTCAGACCAACCTCGTTGAATTTTTTGACTGGATGACTAGGGAGGTGGATCAGGGGAGGGCAGTGGGCATGGCCTATCTGGACTTCAGCCAGGCCTTTGACACTGTGCCACGTAGAAGACTATTACACAAACTGGGGAATATGGGTGTGGGCAGGACAGTAGCGTGGTGGGTAGGTAACTGGCTGGGTGGCAGGACACAGAGGGTGGTGGTAAATGGCTGTCACTCCACAGAGGGAAGAGTGACCAGTGGGGTACCACAGGGATCAGTGCTGGGACCGGTCCTATTCAACATTTTCATCAGTGACATTGCGCAGGATCTAGAAGGCAGAATTTCACTGTTCGCTGATGACACAAAGCTCTGTAACAGAGTAGACACACCAGAGGGTGTAGACAGAATGAGAAGTGACCTGCAGAAACTTGAAGAATGGTCAAGGGTTTGGCAGTTGAAATTCAATGCAAAGAAGTGCAAGATAATGCATATGGAGCACAAAAACCCTGGCACAATATATCAGTTGGGGGTGAGGATATAGCATGCACCAAACAGGAAAGGGATCTTGGGGTTGTCATCTCTGATGACCTCAAGGTAGGGAAACAGTGTGACAAGGCAGCAGGTAAAGCAAATAGGATGCTGGGATGTATAGGCAGGGGCATCACCAGCAGGAAAAGGGAGGTCATAATTCCGCTACTACAAGACACTAGTGAGGCCCCACCTGGAGTACAGTGTACAGTTCTGGAGACCATACCTACGTAAGGACATAGACAGGGTAGAGAAGGTTCAGAGGAGGGCAACAAAGATGGTGCATGGATTGCATCACAAGTCCTATGAAGACAGGTTGAAGGAACTGAACATGTACTCCCTGGAAGAGAGGAGGGAGAGAGAGGATATGATAGAGACATACAAGTATCTTACAGGGAGGAACAGGGTGCAGGAAAACACTTTTTAAGCGAAAAGATGTTCCAGGACTAGAGGGCATGGGATGAAGTGGAGGAGGACGATTCGAGGAAACATGAGAAAGAATTTCTTCACAGAACGGGTTGTGGACAAGTGGAACACCCTGCCAGAGGAAGTGGTGGGGGCTGAAACAATCACGGGATTTAAGAATGCATGGGATAGACATAAAGGAATTCTAGAGGTCAGGGGTAAGGGGCAACAGACTTCTAGGAAAACAAACTGAACTTACAAGCTCAAATGGGCAGACTGGGTGGGCCATAGTCCCTTATCTGCCGACACTGTCTATGTATCTATGTATCTATGTATCTATGTTTAGATGACCTTCTTTATGGTCAGAAAAGCTATCTTATGCCCTTGTTAGCTTTGATGTTACGCTGCACTTCCTTGATAAAATAGTTACTGAGGTGGTTGGAGGACTGACGTCAAGATAACCTATACAATGCGAGCCAGCCTCGCAGTGTCACACATGCGCTGCCCTACCTCAGCACCGGCCCTCCTGAAGATTTTTGGCTCCTGCAGGGTCCCAACACCTCTGGCTTGAACCAGCAGTATGAATAAAGGGTGAAGACCTGTCCAAGAAGGTCAAGAATTACAATGAGTACATAATTTTAATTTTTCTCCAGTTCTTGGGAACCGCTGGGGAACCAGAGAATACTGCTAAAAAATAACAAATCAGAGAAAACTAAGCTAAACTGAACTAAACTAAACTAGCAAAGATTCAAAGAAAAAATTAAAATACTAAGAAAAGTAATGCAAAAACTGTCAGAACTTTAAGCTAGACGAAGAAAGCTCTTCAGAGTGACTTTTTCCTCTTGGGGAGAAATAAATCTGACATTGGAGGGCAGGGTAGAGTGTGACCACATGGCAGAGATTTGAATTTCATTCCATTGTTCCCTATTTTACATAAAATTCCACTCTTCTGGGCAGATCAGACCTGCAGACTGATTGCAACAGTAAGCATAATGAAGGATTCCTTGGAAGAAACAATATTACTAAGGTAAGTATTTTTTTCTAATCCCCTCTCCATTATTCCTGTGTCTCAGTTTACTCTCGGTTTACTTGGTGATATAGACAAAAGAAGTAATTTAGCTCATCGAGACTGTCTCCCACTCCCAGTGGGGATATCATTCTTTAAGATCACTTAGGTACCTATCTAGTTCAGTCTTGAACTTGTCGAATACCATAAGATTGACCAGGTATTGTGGTAAATCATTCCACATTCTTTGAGCCCAAATTGTAAAATAGTTATCCCACTTGTTGATATTCGCCCTTGGTATTTTTAGATCTTCCCTGAATCAGTCTTCACCATTCATGACTGGTGGGTCTATGCCAGAGGCAGGTGACCCTCATGGGAGCATTAGCTATGGTGCCACCCACGAGGCAGATGTATTATGTGGTGTTCATGGACTGGCCAGAAACTAGCACTGGCTCCCCCTTCTCCTCAGTTCTGCTTCTCCCACCGTCAAAGCAGCATCTCAAGGGAGCATCTGCAGAAGACAGAGAGTTACCTGCATCATTTCTGCTGCCATTATTATTTGCTTGATGCTGTACCCAGTTCAGCTTCGGATCCTCGGCCCCATCTTCTGCCCCCTTTCTTTATTTTCAGTGCAGCATCGAGTACTTTAATTTGTTACTTTTATTTTCCATTACCATGGTCATGTCCAGTCTTGGGCCTTCAAAATCCAGAAAATCTAACGCAGGGCTTGTTCCAATGTGTTGGTACCCCTATGGCAAGTCCATTTCTGTATTGGAGTGACACAACCACTTTTTGGCCTCCCTGGGTCCAAACAATGACATGGATTCGTACAACACCTGTTTTTCCATGGTCCTCTGTGTCCTTCAGGTCCATGCATTGAAGATAGGTCAGGGTCTTCCTACCTTTGGAGGATGACATCACACTTGGGATGCAAAGGTTGGCTCTCTAGGCCCTTCCTCTGAGCTTCTCCCCGGTACTACATGTACCTTTTGAGAGCAGGACTTCATTGCTCCTGGTGTCACTGGGACTGGAGGCATGCATGAGGGGTTGGGTGGACAATTGGCTCCTTCTGAGGCATCAGTTAAGCAGCCATCACAGTCTGTTGTTCCCTCAGGGACATGGGCACCCCCGGTGTTGGGGTCGCAGCTATACGCACAGCTCAAGTTGGTGGTTTAATTGGTGCCACCGCTTGGCGTCGCTTTGGCTCCCGATGCCTCCCCTGGTGTTGGTGAGTGAGGTGCCACCAGTGGCACTACTTGATCCCCTTCCAACACTACTCCCAGTTCTGGAAGGGGGGGCTGTGGGGTGGCTTGCTTGAGATCTCCCTGATTTCCTTCTCCACTTTGGAGGAGGATGGTTGAGAAGATCCCGATTGGGTCCCTGGCTCTCAAGAGCCCATAGACTTCCCTAGGGCCAGCTCAAGGGCTTAAGGGACTTCAGAGTTCAGACGATCTGCTCCCAGCAATCCGCCTGGTGCTGCCTGCCTCACGGTGCCACGTGCGGTGCTGTGGGTGTTTCCAGTGATGACTTCAGTGCTGGCAAGGGGGCCAGCACCAGGCTTAGTGCTGGGTCGGGCCCTGCTGCCATTTCTGGAACTGAGTCTAACTGTGGTGGCACCCTCAGTGCCAATTCAGGCCTTGGTACTGGAGCTGATCTTGGGGTAGATTCTGGTGCTGCTCATGGTGCAGAATCCACCCCCTCCTCTACAGGACCAACTCCTAGTTCTAGGGCTCTCCCAAGGGGCAGATCCCTAGCTGGTGAGGTGGGGATGGGGAGGTTGAGGTCAGTGCCGAGTCCCTTCCTAGAGCATCTGGGAGCTCTTGGAGGGCTCAGAGTGCTGACTCAACTCTTCTCTCCCCACTGGAACCGATAGAGTCTGTCATTGTGGGGACAGGGACTGCCCTGCAAGGGCCTCTCTGGCTGCAATAACCTCACATGGGGATTTCCCCTCATAGGCAACACCTTGCTCACCCCTCTCCAGTTGGGTGTTCATCGGTGGGGGGCTGCACAGCCCCCTCCCTCAGGATGGGTCCCCTGCTCACTCCCACAGTCCCAGCAGAGGATCTCCTCTGGTCTGCCAAGACCCTTCTCCTCTGTCGCCTCCTCCTCCTCCTCTTCCAGGTCTCTTTGGCCCTACGTGGCCCATGACCTGGGAACAGTTTAAGGCTTCAGCATCTGCATTCCCTAGGTACCTGAGAGCTTTGGATGAGGTCATTTTCAGACCTGAACCCCCAGCTCAGCCAATCCCTGAATCCAGCTCCTCTGCCTCTTTGACTTACTCCCTGAGGAAGAAGACCCCTCCATCCACCTTACTTCTGATGCTGATCTCACGAGCTATTAACAATTCCTTACGGAGATGTTGGAGGAGCTGCATATCTCGCACATTGCAAGTCACAATCCTGCTTGTGGAATGCAAGCATTCCTAGGGGAATATAGTGCTGGCAGCATTGTCATCCCTCCGTGGCTCCATCCTTTCAAATAAGCATCGTACAGGGTCTGGCATTGTCCCTCCACCCCTGTTCCAGCCTCTGAGGACTGCCAGCACTGGAATTGCATGTCCCTGAGGTCTCTTGGTGCTATGCCCCACCCCTCCTTGGGTGTGGATCTTCTTGATACCCCTTCTGGGCATCATCCCCCCCAGGCACGACCACTCTCCATAATCTGACTCATCTGAGTTTGACTGCTGGGGTAGAAGAGTATTCTTGGTGGCTCACTATGCCAGGCACCTGTGGTCAATGCTAGATCAGCTTCTAGCATCTGTGTCTGATTGTGAGGCTACCAGGCAAGCCATCAGCCTTTCTGCTCATGGCCTAAAACTAGCCTGACACCAATCAAGGGCGCCTTACGATGCCAAAGAGGCAGTGTCCAGGCTTATGGGAACCGCAGTCTGCATTAGGCAGACAGCATGGCTTTGCCTTTCTAGGTTATCATCCCTGGTCCGGCATAGGGTGATTGCCTCACCATACCAGGGGGGCAACTTATTCTCCCGCTGGGTCAGGCATGAGTTAGCAGGGCACCTTCCCTCTCCTAGGCCATGGGAGCCTCTGCCTGCCCCTGATTAGTCTCAGGCCTCGCCACACCTGTGAGGGGCCCCTGCCTCCCTGTGCTTTTCCCCAACAAGAGGCTGAGGGATTTTATCTCTCAGGATTTGGCAATGCCACCAAGGGTGGCAACTTGGCACTCCAACCCACCAGACATGAATAGTGAAGACTGATTAGAGAAAGATATGAAAATGACGTACTCACTGTAATTCTTGATCTTTATGAATATCTTCACCATTCATGACTGCTGCCCACCCTCCTACCCCCCAAGAACAAGCTCTGGGCAGTGCCTCCCCCCTTAGTCTTCAAAAAAGAAACTACTTCAGCTGAGCAAACCCTGAGGTATCTTCCTCTATTCTCTTGGAAGAACAACAAAATTTGAAGCCTTGTCTTCAAGCCCTTCCATTTTTCTTTAGGACTGTCTATGTGACCTTCAGCTCCCCTTCGGCCAGCTAAAATTTTCCTTTCTCATTCCTCATGAATACTGACCTCAAGTTTGACTCTCTTTGAGCAGTCACACCCTCAGTGTTAATTTGCTGCACTGCTGTTACCAATATTTGCCTGGTCCACCCGAGAGCCTTTACAGTTTTACCTCTACAGTAAGAAGGCTTCACATTTTGTTTTTACCCTTCCAGGGCAAAGTACAGTTTTTCTTTGTCCTGTTAAAAAAAAATCTCACAGGACAAGGAGACTTCCTACATATCCATTTTCATCTCTCCCTATTGGGAGACAGAGAGAGAGAGAGAAACAGAATGTCTCGTGCCCTCCTGTCTATAGAGCCTTTCATTTTCTTATCCCCTACGTGGCACTAACATGTCCCTTCTCCAGGCCTGTAGGATTTTCAGCACCAACATGCCTCCTATGCCCAGTTTCTATTGGGGATGCCTCCTCTGTAGGGCAGTATTAACTTCTCCGCATCCTGTATTCCCTTTACCTCCTGTTGAGCACCTTTTGTATTTTAATATCTGCTGCACATCAGCTGTAAGCAGCCCAGTTTTTCTTGGTCCTCTACTTTTCTTTCTTCTCCCTGAGGCTCTTCAGCCATCTTGTATAGATCCCCCTTCCCCCCTTTTAAAAAAATATATATAAATACTCATGAAGGGGGAAACAGCTAGAATGGAACAACCCATTTTATGGGAGCCACCTGATGGGAAATTAGGATACGGCCTGCTCTGTAACATGTTTAGACTGATGCTCTTCCTGGAACCTCCATGTGCTGCAGCTCCTTGTCTGAGGAGATCAAGCCTCCCCAGAAGGAATATGGGATGTCTTTATTCTTTCGTTCTCTCTGTCTCTCCAAAAATTCTTAAAACAAATGCTCCTACGAGGGCCCTCTGCCTCCGGCACAGACCCGCCAGTCATGAATGGTGAAGATATTGGGGAAGATCAAGAATTACAGTGAGTACATAATTTTCATTTGTTTGCTGTGGGACCCAACATTTGCTAACCTATTTCTGATAATGTCACATCGGCCGTTAAGATCCGAATTATTCAATATTTTAAACTGTAATAACGTATCACCTCTCTTCCTTCTATCCTCAAGGCTGTACGAATTCACCTACAATATTTCTGTATTTGATCTATCCTTTAATCTTGGTATTAGCCTAGTGGACCTTCTCTGAATATTCTCCAATAAATTAATGTCCCTTCTAAAATATGGGGACTGAAAGGGAGACCCGTAGTCCATGTGTGGCCTCACATATGATCTGTACAATGGGATTAAACAATGCTTGTTCCTGGATATAAAATATTT
The DNA here is from genome assembly GCA_016271365.2 of Neoceratodus forsteri. NCBI lineage: Eukaryota > Metazoa > Chordata > Ceratodontiformes > Ceratodontidae > Neoceratodus > Neoceratodus forsteri. Next base: position 522,308,905 of record CM028129.1, read on the forward strand.
TTTAATAGAGCCTATTAGTCTGTTAGCAGTCTGGGTGACCTTCCTGCAGTGGTTGAGTGGAGTAAGTGCGTATACCATCGGAACATCAACACAACAACAGCAAAACTCCCACAGCAAAACCCCAATGGCAACGGACTTTGCGGTGACGGGGATTTCTCGACGATGAACTTTGTGTCAACTGGGGGAGTAGGCACCTAACTCCACTCTGTGTGACATGGAGTTAGATATTTAAAGTAGGGGAGGTGCAGTGGGCACAGTCCCCAGCATGGGGGTGTGGGGGCTATGCGTTTCAGTGTGAAGGTTGTGTTGGTTTATTGCGGGTTGTTGTTGGGACGCATTGGTGTCAGCGATGTTGGTGGGATGTTCGTGAACTTTGTTACTGTGGCTTGGTAGAACTTATTAACCCTAGGTTACTTTCATTTTGTATAGATCTTAAAGAAACCCTATTTAGAACGTATGTCTTCACTGGATTTTGTCTTCCTAGATGAAACCCCATTTAGAAAGTACATTTTCTTTGGGCTTTGTCTTCCTAGATGAAATGCAGTGCATTTTTCTATATTGAACTACATTTTATTACTTTTAGCCCATATTTCAATACACTTCAGATCATTGATTAGGATTGGTATTTGTCATCTGTATCCACTTCACTTATTTTGGTGTCATCCACACATTTAAGTATGTTATTTTCTAAATGAATTTGCATGTCTCCTATGAATATTCCAAACAATGTTGATCCCAACACATAACCCTAAGGGACACCATTGCTAACCCGTCTCTCCTTAGAGAGACGTCCACTTACCCTTACTTGCTGGGTTCTTCCAGTCAGTCATGTTTCAACCCATTTAACCAGATATAAACTGAATCCCATTTTTTTTAACTGTGTGGCACAGTATCAAAAGCCTCCCTAAAGTCTAGGAAGAGCATGTTAACTGGTAAGCCAATATCCATGCTAATACTAATCTTTTAATAAAATGAAATCAGATTGGTAGCACAAGACTTCCCTGGGATGAAACCATGCTGGGTAGGGTCCTGTATACCCTTTTCAGTGGCTTCACTGCCAAATTTGGATTTTAATACTTTTTCCATAAATTTACAAGGGATAGAAGTCAGGCTTATTAGCCTTTAATTTTCTGCTAATGATTTACTACACTTTTAGTGTATTGGTGTAATTCTGTCTTTTTTTCCAGTCAGAAAACACTTTGCCGTGTTCGTAAGACTTGTTGAATAATAGTGTGAGTGGGAGACACAGTGATGAATTTGAGGTGAATACCATCAGGGCCTGGGGATGAGTTGGGTTTTATAGCTTTTAGAGCTAACTGAACATCATCTGCAGAAAAACTGTGTAACTCAGTTGGGGAGGACTCACTTGTTACCTTGCAGTGATTTTTATTACCAAAGACTGTGCAAAAATAATTATTTAGTATGTCAGCTATTGTGGTAGGGTCACATAGGGTTTTGCCATTTTTGATTAGTGGACCTACCAATCTGTCTCCACTCTTATTGTTGTTAACATATGGAAATAAATATTTCTGGTTACCTTTAGCCACACATTTAACACATACTGCCATTTAGCTTGGATCTTGTCCATTAAATTGGCAAGCTGGGACTGAAGACCCTTCATTAGAAGTGAATATGTCTAGATCTTACTGTATTCATCTTCTTCAATGGCCTGTGTCAGTAAACCAAGTCATATACTGTATATGCTTTCTAACAACAGGAATGTAAAATATGATGTCACTAATTGCATCGTGATGCCTCAGAATCTTTGGATGTTGAAAGGATGCCCTGTCTACTGTGTTTGTTGCGAGCTCCCCAACATTCCAATGGTAGATTTTTCTTTTCCACTGAAGAGAGTGGTTGCTTCTGATTATCACTCCTGATTTATCTTGGCTAAATTTTATTATTAGCCAAAGTCAAAATTTATGATTTACTATTTTTAAAAACGAGAGGTGCTTGATTCTGAGATCCAAGAATCAATGTTCTCCTTAGTATCACATGCTTTGATCTTAGGCAGGAGGTGCTAGGGCCCCACAGGAGTAAAACTTCTGTGATGGCACTGGCTCATGCACAACACCTTGTACCATATCCAGTAACCATTGATGATTCCCTAACAACCTCAGTTCTGTTTTTCCTTCCATTGAGCGTGTACTGTGAAGTGGAACATCCCCTCAGTATCTCTAGCTCCATTCTTGTTTTTTTGTCCTTTCCAGCAACAAAATGTCTGGCTGTAACAAAAGATCACTTTTCCGGCATAGTGGTTGCAGGTACAATATCGCTCACACGAACCATCCTTTATTGTGCTTCACTAGCTGTGGGCCGAGCCATGATATGGATGCCTGTGATTTGTGATGCATGCTTCTCCTTCAACTTGGGGATGCTGGAGACTCAAACTCTAAGGTTAGGCTAGACAGTCCCAAATTGCAGGAGCAGCTCTTCTCTTGACCCAGGGCACTGTAGATCCCTTGTGCATTCCCCCAAAGTTCCTTCAATGCTCTTTGGAGTCAGCTGAGGCACTGAGCTCTTCCCACCACTCCAAGCAGAAGTCATGACAGAGTCTCAGGTTATGGTGGTGGCGGGATTTATTATTTATTTGCTTTTGGTGACTGGGTAAGTGCACTAGGCATAAGAATGCCTATTTGCAGGCACGACCTGGGAGAAAACAGCTTAACTACATACAAAAATACATGTAACGCAGCACAGGAAAGCAGCACAGTTCAGCGGGAATAACAATACTTAGGGTATGGAGAGACAATAGCTTCAACACAAAAATGATAATGAAATGTTACAGTAGTATGCAGATTATAATACAGGTTGGACAAGTAAACACAGGAAAGTCAAAACAGAAAAGGAAAACAGGCATTGCAAGAGAGAGCATACAAAACAATACAGTAAGTGCCAGACTGAGTGGTTAATGAGCAGGGGAGAGGAAGGGAGAGTGGTAGGAAGGAGAGAAACAGAGGGAGGGGATGAGAGAGAGTGGACATGACAAGGTATAAGAGAGGCGGGACAGAGGTGTCAGAGAAGTGGATTATCTACAGAAAAATAGAGGGCAAGGAGAAAGTAAAGGTTCAAGGTGGATTAAAGCAAGTGTAGGGGTTAGCATCACGTAGATGCTCATGGTGAAGTTTCTTAAAGCTAACGTGGGTGGTTGCTTGATGGATAGAAATGGGTATAGAGTTCCAGTGTTTTGGAGCTGTGAAAGAGAAAGCGCGTGTGCCCATGTTGGATCTACATCCTGGAATGTGCAAAAGGGCTTTGTCTGTCAATTGTAACCCATAGGAGAGAGGTTGTGATTCCAGTAGGGAAGCAAGGGATAGGGGGAAGCCTGTCCTGGCAACACAGTCAGTTAGAGAGCCAAAAGACTGGAGACGGTGGGCGGAGGGGCACAGCCATTTTAGGTCAGCATAGAGCTGGCAATGGTGTTTGTAACGTGGTGATGCAGAGGCATAACCTTCTACCCCTTCTGGGCAGCTGAGGTAACACCCACCATGGTCCATCAGCCTTGTGTGCCAGACCACCCCATTACCAAGGATGGCACCTCCAGTGTCAAATACTTCAGTGGCAATGTCAATGCTGACTGTCAGCTCCAGGCCCGGTGTCAGCTCTGCTTGAGGTGTCACCACCAGGGTCATTGTGGGGTCATCTCTGGCATTGATTTTGTATCTGGACAGGTCCCTGCAGCAGGGTCTTCTGGACACCAGCCAGTCGTCATCTGGTCAGTGGCTCTCCCCATGAACACCTGCCCTCCAGCACCACTGCTGCTGGTGCTACCAGGGTCAAAAGTCTTACAGTTCTAAAATTTCAGTATTAAAATATTATAAAACAATTTAGTTTAAAATAGTCACCCTAGAGTACTGAAGTGGTAGAAGTCTGAACAGATACCCAGTAACATTTTTTATACCGCTGATATCTGGGGCACATTAATATCAGCAGTAAATGATTCCCTGGTCAAAAATGTTGCCACCCTTTCCTTTATCAATTAGGGCTCATAAAAGCAATTAATTAATAAGAAACAGAATATTTAAATAATAATGTTAATGATATTGTGGAAATTCAGAAAAATAATTTATCCTACTGATAGAGGTCAAGTTACCAGAATGGAGCATAGGATTAAGACTCACTAGTAAAGGTTTTCTACCTTTCCTTTCTTTTCTTTTTCTCCAATCAGTAGTTTTTGTTTGTTTGTTATTTTTGTTAAATTATAGAAAGTAAATATTCAAACAACATGAAGTCTTGCTATATTATGACAGTAGCAGTTTGTCCCACCACTAGAACTGCTCCGGAGGTGAAATGGTTAATACCATTCCAGAATGGAACTTTGAGCACGAGCTCTAAGAAGCAGCTGTCTGTGATATTTCAAAACTGAACTGTCAGATTCTTTACTCTGCCTCAGTGAACAGTCGCTCCGGAGATTTCTCCTTCTGCTCGGTTCATTTCTCGGTTCAAACAGTGTTTTCTCGGTCCAATTCAACCGATAATAGCTTTATTTTAACCGCAAAACTGTTCGGTTCAAGCTCTGTCTGTGGTAATCGTAAGTAATTTAAAAGGTTTTGTCTGTGTGGAACTTGTAAGTTTATCGGTTCGGTTTTGAACCGATCAGCCGGGTTTAAAACTCATTAACTTTAAAGTATAGCATTTTAGAGTGTGGTTCCCGGTTCTTATCGGTTCTAAAAAAAACGGATTTTATTACGGTTTTTTCAAATACCCGTGACACGGTTAGGAACCGATAAGGGTGTCTTGCCTGGCACTGCCGTTTAAAGGGCAAGTTTTTCTGGTTAGGCTGGCATTATGTCTGAGAAACCCAAAAGAAAAACCGGGCCCACTGGGTTTCAACACTGTGATGTCTGTGGGGAAGTCTTTGCCAAGGCTGACCCACACACCACATGTGTCTATTGTCTGGGGTTTGACCACCTCCAGTCAGACTGCCAGATATGTAAGAATTTCCCTGCAGCCACCCTGGAAAAGAGATTGGGCAGGCTCAGGAACGAGAGCCAAAAGTCCGCTGACCCGATGGACAGCCCGGTTCGGTGCCAACCGAACCGAGGGAGTGCCTCTGACCAGGGCGAGACTCTGGCAGAAGAAAAGCTGGTTCTGAGAAACCAGTTCCAGTGAAGAAAACAAGAAAGTCAGCAGGTTTGGAGTCCAAAACCCCTTCTCCAACTGCTGCAGAGATAGCAAAAGCCATACAAATTGTCCAGTCACTGTCTCAGGTTCCGTCCGAACCGCCACTATCTGGCAAAGGTCAGTTCGTCCGGTTCCAGTGGTTCAGGAATATGATGTTGAGGAGTTTTATGAACCAGAGGAGGGAGGATGATTATGAACAGTATGAATGTGGCTGGGAAGGTCTGTGCCCATTGAACCGACATTTCAGACAGACCTTCAGAATCTCCCCTATGCTATCTGAGTTCCCATCTCATTTTATGTTTTACAAAAGTTGTTGAAACCCTCCAGCTTCCTTGAAGAAGCTGTGGATGAGCAAGAGGAGCCTGATTTTGTAGAAACGATGGATATTCCAGAGTCTAGGAGATTGTCTATTCCTTTGCATAAGTCTTTTAGGAAGCAAACAATAAAAATTTTAAAAACTCCTAATTCTGTGCCTGCTGTAGATAAAAAGATGGACAGGAGGTACACATTGTCAGGTCCTGATACAGAATTCCTTTCTCAGCAATGCAGTCATGTTGGGGTAGTTCAGGCTGCAGCCTTTGATAAAGTAATATTCCCTGGCTTCACATCCTCCTGACAAGGATTCCAGGAAGATTGATGCCATGGCGAAAAAAACAGTATATGGCAGCCTCTCTGGGACTCAGGCAAGCAAATTATATGGCTTATGTAGCTAGGTATCAGAAATCTAGATGGGATACTGTTATGGAATTAGCCAAGCAAGCCCATGGCCAGCTGGCTAGCGAACTAGAACAGGTGGCTGCTGATGGCATTGAGACTTCTAAGGTACAGTTTCATGCTTGTGTGGATGTTAATGATGTTGCCTCTAGGGTCATGGCCACATCTGTAGCTTTTCATAGGTTGGCCTGGCTCAGGTGTACTAGCCTGTCACAGGATACCCAAACTAAGGCTATGGATTTTCCTGTGGTGGGAAATTCTCTGGGGAGCAGACAGAGAATTACATGAAAAAGATGGATGAATATAGGACTACTTACAAAAGTGCCCAAGCTAAGGAGCGGCAAGCCACTCCCCAGAGGCATACCCCCAAGGGTAGGGGTAGGCCTTTTCACAGGCCTTTTTATCAGACTCAGACCTCCTCTGCCTATGCTCAGAGGGGCTTCTTCAGAGGCAGAGGCAGACGAGGGGTGGGCAGGCCTTCTCCCACCCCTCAGCCTAAAGTACCTACTAAGCAGGCACCCTGATGGGGTGCCCAGGGCCGATTCTCCTTTACCGGTAGGGGGCAGGTTGGCTTACTTCAGTCAGAACTGGGCTTCTTTAACCTCAGACAAGTGGGTTCTGGAAGTAGTAAGCCAGGGTCTGGTTCTCAGCTTCAAAAAGTTTCCCAAGTTGAGAGACAGATTTTTTCTACCTGCAAGTGCTTCAGAGACCCTTGCTCTGGAAGCAGAGGTCTCAACCCTGTTGGCTCTCAGAGCAGTAGAAAGGTTCCTCCCTGCACCAGGGCAGGGGTCTGTATTCCAGATACTTCCTTACCCCAAAAAGACAGGAGAATGGCGGCCCATATTAGACCTCAGATATCTGAACAAGCATCTTTTTAAACCAAAGTTCAAAATGGTAACTCTGGCATTGATTTTACCCTCCCTAAGGCCAGGGGACTGGCTAGCCTCCCTGGACCTCAAGGATGCCTATTTTCACGTCTTAATCAGAAGCTCCCATCGAAAGTACCTCAGATTCGAACTACCCTCAGGTCATTACCAGTTCAGAGCAATGCCCTTCGGCCTTACCTCTGCCCCAAGGGTATTCACAAAGTGTCTGGCAGTAGCAGTGGCTCACTTAAGGAGGCAAAGATTGCTGTTTTCCCTATCTAGACGATTGGCTCATTGTAGGCCAGTCCCCAGAACAGGTAAAATCTCACCTGCAAGTCAGCCAGCAGCCTCACCTCCTGGGCTTTCTGCTAAATCTACCAAAGTCGGTTCTGGAACCAGTCCAGCTACTCACCTTTATAGGGGCAGAGTTGGACACAAAGCTAGCCAGAGCTTTTCCCTTGGAAAGGGTGAGGAATTTAGTGGCTCTGGCCTCCTCCTTCACTCTGCAGGTCTCTCGGCCAGTAAGACACTTTCTGCAGTCTGGGGCACATGGCTGCATCCACAGCTGTTGTGCAGGGAGCAAGATTTCAGATGAGAGACATTCAGTTTCACTTGAGAACCTATTGGTCTCAGAGAAGAGACCCCTTTCCAAGTTGGTCCCAGTGACTCGAACCTTGATCCAGGCCCTCCAGTGGTGGCAGGATCAGAGCAATTTAAGATTGGGGTCCCTTCATTCCCCTGCTCACAATTTGACTCTCACTACAGATGCTTCCCTTCTGGGTTGGGGAGCCCACATGGGCGACCTTTCCTCTCAGGGAGTGTGGTCCCCCCAGGAATCTCTGCTCCACATCAATTTGCTGGAACTCAGAGCTGTCTTTTTAGCTCTTCAAGCATTTTCTGCATCTGTCCACAACAAGGTGATACAAGTCAGAACAGACAACACCACAACAATGTGGTACATCAACAAACAGGGGGCACTCGGTCTTCGGCCTTGTGCACCGAGGCAATGAAGTTGTGGTCTCTGGCCTATTCCCTGAACACTTCCCTCATAGCAGTTCACCTTCCAGGGAAGGACAATGTCCTAGCGAATGCTCTCAGCAGGATTTTCCAGGGCCATCACGAATGGTCCCTAGATCCTCAAGTGCTGGGGATAGTCTTTGCCAGATGGGGCACTCCTCAGATAGATCTTTTTGCAGCCCCAGACAATCACCAACTTCCTCTGTTCTATTGCAGGCCTCCAGTGTTGGGCTCAGTCCCCCTGGATGCCCTTCTCCTGGATTGGGAGGGGAAGTTTCTTTATGCTTTCCTCCCCTTTCCTCTCCTATTCAAAGTATTAGTCAAAATCAGATCCCAGCCTTGCAGGGTGATTCTGATTGCCCCGGATTGGGCCAGGCAGCCCTGGTACCCACTCCTTCTGTCACTGACAATCCATCTTCCCCTTTGTCTCCCTAGGAATCACAACCTATTAATTTGTGCCCAGGGAAGGGTTTGGTATCCGGACCTCAAATCTCTCAACCTCAAGGCCTGGCTCTTGAGGAGTTAGAGTTTGCTGATTTACACCTCTCTCAGGGTGTTCTTGAAATCCTAAAGGCTTCCAGAAAGCCTTCCACTAGAGCTACTTATAGTTCTAAATGGAAAAGGTTTTCCATTTGGTGTGCTGGGAAAAATATTTCCCCAGAATCTGCTGATTTGCCCATTGTATTAGATTACATGGTCCATCTTAATTCCTTGGGTCTCAGACCAGCTACCCTGAGAGTTCATTTAGCAGCTGTCTCTGCTTTTGTTTCAGCAGGAAAGTTATCCCCCTTTCCACTCACCCTGTGTTTTCCAAGTTTTTAAGGGATTACTCCATACTAATCCACCTGGGAACCGCCCTGCCTGGGACCTTAATGTTTGCATTGCCCAGTTAATGCAACCCCCTTTTGAACCTCTGTTTTCTGCAGAGCTTAAGTATCTAACTTGGAAAACTGTTTTTCTGGTGGCTATCACTTCTGCTAGACGCATAAGTGAGTTGCAAGCCTTATCAGTAGAAACTGACTTTATCTCTTTCCACAGGGATAAGGTAGTCCTTAGGACTAATAGGAAATATTTACCTAAGGTGGTTTCAGATTTCCATCTCAACCAATCTATCTCCCTTCCAGTATTTTTCACTGATCATTCCTCTTCTGGTGAGAGGAGGTTGCACAGCCTGGATGTTAAGAGGGCTCTTAGTTATTATATAGAGCGTACCAAAGGTCACAGGTTCGAATCCCTCCAATTTTTCCTCACCTATGGTGAAGTTGGGAAAGGCAAACCTGCCACTAAGAGATCAATTGCCAGGTGGATTGTCTCTTGTATCCAATTTGTTATCAGAAGCTGGGCAGAGATCCCCCTCTGGCTTGAGGGCTCATTCTACCAGGGTACAGCCAATCTCTAGCTGCTGCCAGAGACATTCCTATATTAGAGATATGCCAGGCTGCTACTTGGAAAATGGTACACACTTTCACCAAGCATTACTCCCTGTATGTCCAGGCCAGGAGATGCTCGGTTTGGCACAGCTGTTCTTCAGAGCCTATTCCAAGTAGGTTCTGTCCCTCCTCCATGGAGGTACTGCTGTGTAGTTGTACTGTCATAATATAGCAAGACTTCATGTTGTTTGAAGAAAAAATTACTCACCTTAGTAATGTTGTTTCTTCTAATGGAGTCTTGCTATATTATGACCTCTCCCAGCCTGCCCTCTCAGAACCTCTACTTGGGTGGGTGCGGGCAATTTAGTGTGGGCACTATTTTTATGCCTTTTAGTGTTTCCCTTTGGGGGTTTTGGGGGTTTTTATTATCCTGTTGTTTTATTCTCTTGTTGTTAAAATTGTATTAGTAGTTCTGGTCCCTGACTTGAGTCTTGGGTGTTGGGACCAGCAATGATTGTTAATATTTAGGTAGCCATTTGGCTAGTGTAGGTTACAGCTTCCACACAGACCTTAGTGAGTTTTGCTCGTAAAGATCTCACAGTTCAGTTTTGAAATATCACAGACAGAGCTGCTTCTTAGAGCTCGTGCTCAAAGTTCCATTCTGGAATGGTATTAACCATTTCACCTCCGGAGCAGTTCTAGTGGTGGGACAAACTGCTACTGTCATAATATAGCAAGACTCCATTAGAAGAAACAACATTACTAAGGTGAGTAATTTTTTCTTCCTGACTTAGTCATAGACTGTTCCAAAATTATTTCAGATGCACTGTAGTTCTAGTCTTAATAGCATTTCGCCTTTTCACTTAGAAATATGGCCCTCAGAGTTAAGAGGCCTTTGCTTCAATGATTCTTAATGTTAATTTCCCTTTAGATTCCACTCCAAGTCTGGCAGTTGAGTTGACCACCAGAATTCTCATGAAGTAGGTTTCATTAATTTTCCTTTTATAGTTGCCAAATAATATATGATAAAAAGAGGGGAAGATACAAATCAAAGTACCAATGGTACTGAGGGGCACCAAGGTATGGATGTATAATTTTTGTATAGCAAAATACATACATGATTAACAATGTACATGCAGATTATACACTATAGCTGAGTATTCAAAGGATTGTATAACAATTATTCGCATCATCGCATAACCACTGTGTGATACACCCGATTGCAATATTCAAATGGGGATTGTGATGGCACAAATCGATGCACTGGAGCACATCATTAATGTATGTGGCGCAGGTGGAGGGAGGTGTGCCCATGCATACTCTGCACATCCCGAAATTCAGCCCGGGATGTGCTGAGTCCATGCATGCGCAACCCCTACTTGCGCCGCACACAGGTGAGCCAAAAAAAAAAAAGGAACAACAGCTGGCCACCCACAGGTGAGCTGCCATATTGCAGGGTGTAACACGGCAGCTGCCACCTGTAGGTGGCCACCCGAGCTCTGGCTGCACCTGGCGGTACCGCCCCATGCCCGATCATGGGCATACGTAGAAAAATGAACCTCCAAAATCCCTGGTGGTCCAGTGGGCCCCTGTCAGCCCGATTGTGGACTTAAGTATTGATAAAATAAATTCCTATATCCCTGGTGGTCTAGTGGACCGCTGTCAGCCCGATCGTGGGCTAAAGTATTGATAAAATAAATTCCTATATCCCTGGTGGTCTAGTGGACCGCTGTCAGCCTGATCATGGGCATTTGTATAAGAAAATTACATCCAATATCCCTGGTGGTCCAGTGGACCCCCCTCCCCACTCGTCCACTGTACCCCACAGCCCTGCTTCCCCCGGTCAGTGGCGGGCGGCAGCACCCCATCCGCCTGGCACCCGCTACCTGCTGACTGACACCGTAGGTATTGCTTGCCCATTGGTTCGACGGCATGAGCCAATGGCAGGCTCCGTGACATATTGAAAGATTACTCCAGATATGTGAATGATCCATTCATATCTGGAATGTGTAGTACGGGACAGGCTGCACACCATTGGCTCATGCTGTAGACCATTGGGCGTACAGCCCTACCTATGGTGTCAGTCGGCGGGCGGTGGGTGGCAGGTGGGTGGGTGTTGCTGTCTCACCGCTGACCAGGGGGAGGGGCAGTGGAGCTCAGTGGATGGGGGAGGGGGATCCGCTGGACCACCAGGGATATTGGACGTAATTTTATTATACAAATTCCCGTGATCAGGCTGTGAGCAGTCCACTGGACCACCAGGGATATAGGAATTTATTGTATCAATACTTAAGCCTGCGATCAGGCTGACAGCGGTCCACTGGGCCACCTGGGATATAGGACGCAATTTTACTTTACAAATGCCCGCGATTGGGCTGTGGGGCACATTGCCACACTGTGCAGGGGGCGTCGGTCCCCAACGGCTGCTGCCTGACAGGGCGCCAGGTGCAAGTCACTGGGGATCGGTGCACCGGCATGCAAATTGTGCCATAATGACATGCAAATGGCCCTATTTGCACCTTGCATACATTATGGCCCCATTTGCATGTGCACTTTTGAATATCGCAGTTGCTGCGCATAGCTCAATGGAACTTGCACTAGCACATCCCCCTGCTCCACTCTGGCCACTTGAGCTGGTACAGTGCCACTGCGCCATGCGCACTACGGGTGGCCAGGGTGTGATATTCAATTATGCTGTGCCACTGCACAGCTCAGTTGAATATCGCCCAGTCAACACCCCTGCACAGCCATGTTGCCCTGCACCCAGGCTTGCACCATAGCCTGGAGCAGTTTGAATATCTGGACCAATACAGACACATATGTGCATGCAAGCAAACAGAGACACACCCCTGACAACAAGCATACCCCCACAACACACACACTATAAACTTTTAACTTGATCAGCTGCTTCACTAGACCCTTGTGATTCAACATGATCTTTTGTAAAAAAAAAAAAAAAGTCTCGAACTATTACTGATAAGCCCCCATTACTCCTTCTTGTGATTGATTAATCTCAATACAGTTGGACAGTTACATTTTCCATGTTCTTGCTTCATAGGTTACTAATATGACCCTCAATTTCTTCCCAAGACTGGATAAGTGCTCTGATGGAGCAAACAGTTACAACAGAAATGTGATGGACCTCTGGGACACAGCCATGCTCCCCAACAGATCTCTGAGACATAAAAAAGACCAGATGGAGCAGGGCAGTGAAAGCTACATATGGAAACTGCTCTGCAGATGTGAATAGACTTTGTAAATGCCCACTTTTATGGTACAGAGCAAATACAAAGACAATGGCTTCAGGGCACTGACACCCATCAGTTGCTCCATGACATAGGAGTAATGCCCAAACATGAAGCAGCAGTTACATTTTCTCTGTTTCTGTGAAAATCTTGTGCTTCTCCACTGCTACCTGGACAGGAGTAGTGTTCTAGTGGTTAATGGCAGTTACATTATTAATGTTTATGACTCCCAGAAAAATACTGGTTTCAAACAACATGAAGTCTTGCTATATTATGACAGTAGCAGTTTGTCCCACCACTAGTGAAATGGTTAATACCATTCCAAAATAGAACTTTGAGCACGAGCTCTAAGAAGCAGCTCTATCTGTGTAATTTCAAACCTGAACTGTCAGATTCTTTACTCCGCCTCAGTAAACAGTCGCTCTGGAGATTTCTCCTACTGCTCGGTTCATTTCTCGGTTTAAACAGTGTTTTCTCGGTTCGATTCAACCGAGAATAGTTTTATTTTAACTCCAAAACCGTTCGTTCAAGCTCTGTCTGTGGTAATCGTAAGTAAATTAAAGGTTTTGTCTGTGTGGAACTTGTAAGTTTATCGGTTCGGTTTTGAACCGATCAGCTGCGTTAAAACTTATTTACTTTAAAGTTTAACATTTTAGAGTGCGGTTCCGTTCTTATCGGTTCTAAAAAAAGATTGGATTTATGCTTTTTTTCCAATACCCGTGACACGGTTAGGAACCGATAAGGGTATCTTGCCTCATACCGCCGCTTAAAGGGCAAGTTTTTCTGGTTAGGTTGGCATTATGTCTGAGAAACCCAAAAGAAAACCGGGCCCACTGGTTTCAACACTGTGATGTCTGTGGGGAAGTCTTTGCCAAGGCTGACCCACACACCACATGTGTTTATTGTCTGGGGTTTGACCACCTCCAGTCAGACTGCCAGATATGTAAGAATTTCCCTGCAGCCACCCTGGAAAAGAGATTGGGCAGGCTCAGGGAACAAGAGGCCAAAAAGTCCGCTGACCCGGATGGCCAGCCCGGTTCGGTGCCAACCGAACCGGAGGGAGTGCCCTCTGACCAGGGCGAGACTTCCTCGGGCCAAAGAAAAGCTGGTTCTGAGGAACCAATTCCAGTAAAGAAAACAAGAAAGTCAGCAGGTTTGGAGTCCAAAACCCCTTCTCCAACTGCTGCAGAGATAGCAAAAGCCATACAAATTGTCCAGTCACTGTCTCAGGTTCCGTCCGAACCACCACTATCTGGCAAAAGGTCGGTTCATCCGGTTCCAGTGGTTCAGGAATATGATGTTGAAGAATTTTATGAACCAGAGGAGGGGGAGGATGATTATGAACAGTATGAATGTGGCTGGGAAGGTCTGGGTGTGCCCATTGAACCGGACATTTCCCCAGACAGACCTCTAGAATCTCCCCCTATGCTATCTGAGTCCCCATCTCATTTATGTTTTACAAAAAGTTATGAAACCCTCCAGCTTCCCTTGGAAGAAGCTGTGGATGAGCAAGAGGAGCCTGATTTTGTAGAAATGATGGATATTCAGAGTCTAGGAGATTGTCTATTCCTTTGCATAAGTCTTTAGGAAGCAAACAATAAAAATTTTAAAAGCTCCTAATTCTGTGCCTCCTGTAGATAAAAAGATGGACAGAAGGTACACATTGTCAGGTCCTGATACAGAATTCCTTTCTCAGCAATGCAGTCATGTTGGGGTAGTTCAGGCTGCAGCCTGTGATAAAGCTAATATCCCCTGGCTTCACATCCTCCTGACAAGGATTCCAGGAAGATTGATGCCATGGCGAAAAAACAGTATATGGCAGCCTCTCTGGGACTCAGGCAAGCAAATTATATGGATTATGTAGCTAGGTATCAGAAATCTAGATGGGATACTGTTATGGAATTAGCCAAGCAAGCCCATGGCCAGCTGACTAGCGAACTAGAACAGGTGGCTGCTGATGGCATTGAGGCTTCTAAGGAACAGTTTCATGCTGCTGTGGATGTTAATGATGTTTCCTCTAGGGTCATGGCCACATCTGTAGCTTTCATGTAGGTTGGCCTGGCTCAGGTGTACTAGTCTGTCACAGGATACCCAGACTAAGGCTATGGATTTTCCTGTGGTGGGAAATTCTCTGTTTGGGGAGCAGACAGAGAATTACATGAAAAGATGGATGAATATAGGACTACTTACAAAAGTGCCCAAGCTAAGGAGCGGCAAGCCACTCCTCAGAGGCATACCCGAGTGGGGTAGGGAGGCCTTTTCACAGGCCTTTTACCAGACTCAGGCCTCCTCTGCCTATGCTCAGAGGGGCTTCTTCAGAGCAGAGGCAGACGAGGGGTGGGCAGGCCTGCTCCCACCCTCAGCCTAAAGCTCCTGCTAAGCAGGCACCCTGATGGGGTGCCCAGGGCTGATTCTCCTTTACCAGTAGGGGCAGGCTGGCTTACTTCAGTCAGAACTGGGCCTTTAACCTCAGACAAGTGGGTTCTGGAAGTAGTAAGCCAGGGTCTGGTTCTCAGCTTCAAAAGTTTCCCAAGTTGAGAACCAGACTTTTCTCGCAAGTGCTTCAGAGACCTTTGCTCTGGAAGCAGAGGTCTCAACCCTGTTGGCTCTCAGAGCAGTGGAAAGGGTTCCTCCCTGCACCAGGGCAGGGGTCTGTATTCAGATACTTCCTTACCCCAAAAAGACAGGAGAATGGCAGCCCATATTAGACCTCAGATATCTGAACAAGCAACTTTTGAAACCAAAGTTCAAAATGGTAACTCTGGCAATGATTTTACCCTCCCTAAGGCCAGGGGACTAGTTAGCCTCCCTGGACCTCAAGGATGCCTATTTCCACGTCCTAATCAGAAGCTCCCATCGAAAGTACCTCAGATTCGAACTACCTTCAGGTCATTACCAGTTCAGAGCAATGCCCTTCGGCCTTACCTCTGCCCCAAGGGTATTCACAAAGTGTCTAGCAGTGGCAGTGGCTCACTTAAGGAGGCAAAGGATTGCTGTTTTTCCCTATCTAGAGGATTGGCTCATTGTAGGCCAATCCCCAGAACAAATAAAATCTCACCTGCAAGTTACCCAGCAGCTTCTCACCTCCCTGGGCTTTCTGCTAAATCTACCAAAGTCGGTTCTGGAACCAGTCCAGGTACTCACCTTTATAGGGGCAGAGTTGGACACAAAGCTAGCCAGAGCTTTTCTTCCCTTAGAAAGGGTGACGAATTTAGTGACTCTGGCCTCCTCCTTCACCCTGCAGGTCTCTCGACCAGCAAGACACTTTCTGCAGCTCCTGGGACACATGGCTGCATCCACAGCTGTTGTGCAGGGAGCAAGATTTCAGATGAGAGACATTCAGTTTCACTTGAGAACCTATTGGTCTCAGAGAAGAGACCCCCTTTCCAAGTTGGTCCCAGTGACTCGAACCTTGATCCAGGCCCTCCAGTGGTGGCAGGATCAGAGCAATTTAAGATTGGGGGTCCCCTTCATTCCCCCTGCTCACAATTTGACTCTCACTACAGATGCTTCCCTTCTGGGTTGGGAAGCCCACATGGGCGACCTTTCCACTCAGGGAGTGTGGTCCCCCCAGGAATCTCTGCTCCATATCAATTTTCTGGAACTCAGAGTTGTCTTTTTAGCTCTTCAAGCATTTTCTGCATCTGTCCACAACAAGGTGATACAAGTCAGAACAGACAACACCACAACAATGTGGTACATCAACAAGCAGGGGCACTCGGTCTTCAGCCTTGTGCACGAGGCAATGAAGTTGTGGTCTCTGGCCTATTCCTGAACACTTCCCTCATAGCAGTTCATCTTCCAGGAAGGACAATGTCCTAGCGGATGCTCTCAGCAGGATTTCCTAGGGCCATCACGAATGGTCCCTGGATCTTCAAGTGCTGGGGATAGTCTTTGCCAGATGGGGCACCCCTCAGATAGATCTTTTTGCAGCCCCAGACAATCACCAACTCCTCTGTTCTGTTGCAGGCCTCCAGTGTTGGGCTCAGTCCCCTGGATGTCCTTCTCCTGGATTGGGAGGGAAGTTTCTTTATGCTTTCCTCCTTCCTCTCCTATTCAAAGTATTAGTCAAAATCAGATCTCAGCCTTGCAGGGTGATTCTGATTGCCCTGAATTGGCCAGGCAGCCCTGGTACCCACTCCTTCTGTCACTGACAATCCATCTTCCCTTTGTCTCCCCAGGATTCACAACCTGTTAACTTGTGCCCAGGGAAGGGTTTGGTATCCGGACCTCAATCCCTCAACCTCAAGGCCTGGCTCTTGAGGAGTTAGAGTTTGCTGATTTACACCTCTCTCAAAGGTGTTCTTGGAATCCTAAAGGCTTCAGAAGCCTTCCACTAGGGCTACTTATAGTTCTAAATGGAAAAGGTTTTCCATTTGGTGTGCTGGGAAAAATATTTCCCAGAATCTGCTGATTTGCCCATTGTATTAGATTACATGGTCCATCTTAATTCCTTGGGTCTCAGACCAGCTACCCTGAGAGTCCATTTGGCAGCTGTATCTGCTTTTGTGTCAGCAGGAAAGTCATCCCTCTTTCCACTCACCCTGTGTTTTCCAAGTTTTTAAGGGATTACTCCATACTAATCCACCCTTTGGAACTGGCCCCTGCCTGGGACCTTAATGTTTGTATTGCCCAGTTAATGCAACCCACTTTTGAACCTCTGTTTTCTGCAGAGCTTAAGTATCTAACTTGGAAAACTGTTTTTCTGGTGGCTATCACTTCTGCTAGACACATAAGTGAGTTGCAAGCCTTGTCAGTGGAAACTGACTTTATTTCTTTCCACAGGGATAAGGTAGTCCTTAGGACTAATAGGAAGTTTTTACCTAAGGTGGTTTCAGATTTCCATCTTAACCAATCTATCTCCCTTCCAGTATTTTTCACTCATCACTCCTCTTCTGGTGAGAGGAGGTTGCACAGCCTGGATGTTAAGAGAGCTCTTAGTTACTATATAGAGCGTACCAAAGGTCACAGGTTCGAATCCCTCCAACTTTTCCTTACCTATGGTGAAGTTGGGAAAGGCAAACCTGCCACTAAGAGATTAATCGCCAGGTGGATTGTCTCTTGTATCCAATTTTGTTATCAGAAACTGGGCAGAGATCCCCCTTCTGGCTTGAGGGCTCATTCTACCAGGGGTACAGCTGCGTCTCTAGCTGCTGCCAGAGACATCCCTATATTAGAGATATGCCAGGCTGCTGCTTGGAAAACGGTACACACTTTTAACAAGCATTACTCCTGGATGTCCAGGCCAGGAGAGATGCTCGGTTTGGCACAGCTGTTCTTCAGAGCCTATTCCTAAGTAGGTTCTGCCCTCCTCCATGGAGGTACTGCTGTGTAGTCTGCTACTGTCATAATATAGCAAGACTTCATGTTGTTTGAAGAAAAAATTACTCACCTTAGTAATGTTGTTTCTTCTAATGGAGTCTTGCTATTATGACCTCCCCAACCTGCCTCCCTCTCAGAACTTCTACTTGGGTGGGGTGAGGGCAACTTAGTGTGGGCACTATTTTATGCCCTTTTAGCATTTCTCCCCTTTTGGTAGTTTGGGGTGTGTGTGTTTTATTATACTGTTGTTTTATTCTCATGTTGTTAGAATTGTGTTGGTAGTTCTGGTCCCCTGACTTGAGTCTTGGGTGTTGGGATCAGCAATGGTTGTTAATATTTAGGTAGCCATTTGGCTAGTGTAGGTTACAGCTTCCACACATACCTTAGTGAGTTTTTGCTCGTAAAGATCTGACAGTTCAGGTTTGAAATTACACAGATAGAGCTGCTTCTTAGAGCTCGTGCTCAAAGTTCTATTTTGGAATAGTATTAACCATTTCATTAGTGGTGGGACAAACTGCTACTGTCATAATATAGCAAGACTCCATTAGAAGAAACAACATTACTAAGGTGAGTAATTTTTTGTTCTCCCAGTAGCCCCTGGATGAAAGTAGTGCCCCAATGGCAATATTTTAGGGATGGAAGCTGTCAAGTCCTGGGAGAGAAGTAGAAATAAGTATTGAGCCAGTAGGGAAGTACTGCCAAGCTAATTTCTAAGGGGGCCACATTTGAAAATTAGTTTCAGAAAGCACTAAATTACACATTACAGCCTTCTTCAGCCCCCAAAAGAACTGTTTGAATGGTAATGAGGTGGTGGTGGGGGGGGCACATGCTCCATAGGTCTATGGGCATGATGGCAGTGTGAGTCAGGAAAACCAAGTAGTACCTCATGTCTAAGATCTGAATTTGCATAGCAGCAGCTAGTCATGTCCATTAAAGGTACTGTGTGAAAAGGGCAACTGCAAAATGGCTACTGACAAAAAGGGTGACAGCATTAGGGCAACAAGCACTTGGGCGACGAGCATTACAGCAACCAGAGAAAAGGGCGAGAAATCGGGGAAAAAAGAACCACACTTGACCAGTACATTATGCATGGGTCTTCGACCCCCGCACCCCCCACACTAAATATAAACTTCCTCGAAGTCACAGCCAGAACCACACGAGCACCATCAGTGGGGCAGAGTCACTTATGTGACCCGGCGCTCTTGTGTCACTGTCACACACATTGCTGTTGCCCTTTCCTGTTTGACCTTTTGTTGTCACCGTTATTATGGTGCTCTTATCACCCAACATCCCTATATTAAATGTCTACTGTCCTGTTCGATTGGCAAGGTTCTTTTGTACAAGGTAGAAGTTAGGTGGCTCTAAACTGTCCAGTAGCACAGAGTCTCACATTTTCCCAGGAGATGAAAACGTTTACAATTTTTTACTTCATTGTATGGTGCTTCTCTCATAATGCATAGTAATGAAATGGGGGAGGGGGCTGGACTGTGTGCAAGTGGGTAGTACAGATATTCTGGCCAGACCAGTCAGCCTGGCTTTTACTGTTTTGGTCCATCCATTCTGGTTGGTCCATATTTCATCTGGGGTGAATGTGAAATCTAGACTGCTGACTAGAAACAAGATCTTTTATTGTTTTAGTCCTGTCTGGGTCTGGTCTGGTCTGGATGTCTAGATTTCACCCATACCCCACCCCAGATGAAATCTGGACCAAGTGGAATAGACTGACTACAAATGGTAAAAAATGACCTGTGCAAGTTGCATCCAGTTCAGTCTTCACCTTATGGTCCAGGTCCAGTGGTCTGGATTTTACTCATATCCTTCTTTTATTCTTTCTGCTGCCTCTTTTACATACTTGGCTGTCCCCTCCAAA
Source organism: Neoceratodus forsteri (assembly GCA_016271365.2). Lineage (NCBI taxonomy): Eukaryota > Metazoa > Chordata > Ceratodontiformes > Ceratodontidae > Neoceratodus > Neoceratodus forsteri. The sequence continues at coordinate 522,328,433 of CM028129.1, forward strand.
CAGCAGACATAACCATGCAGAACATGGTAGTTTGCCCTGTATTCTCCTTGTTTTTGGAGTTGAAGAATTAGAAAAGGCACTGCTGTGCCATATACACTCCTTCTTGCAAATTTAAAGAAAAAAATGCACCATTTCGGGCTCTTTGTCCCAAGTGGTAGGAAAGGGATCAGAGCCAAGGAGGCAGTGGGTAAATGTATTGATGGTGGTGCACTCGTTGTGCAGCTGAATCCTGCTTGGTGCTTTCTCTCCTACTGACACTCTGCTATGGCATCAGGCAGCATGGGAGGCCAGAGCTACATTACTGTCCCTGATCTGTGGGGACAAGAGAATGGGGAAGCCTTCCTTGACCTGACCTGATCACCGGACCCCACAGCAGCAGACTGGGTGGCTGGCATAGACAGAGGAAATGGAAAGCTCTGAATCAAGAGTTTTCATGTAAAATAGCTGACCTAGGAACATCTGATAGTATTCTCCCAGGTAATTGTAGTAACGAGTTACTCCTGTCCTCTGAGCTGGTCAATGAGTGGCAATCTGAATGCCCAGCAGTGCCAATAATTAGACTGGATAGGCAGGACAGAAAGGTTGCAGAGTGGCAAACTGAATCAATGGCAGTGCATCTTCCCCAGTTTGATGGGTTCCATAAGGACAGAAGTGCTTACCGTGACATCCATAGAAACATAATTTGACAGCAGATAAGGACCGCTTGGCCCACCTAGTCTGCCCATTTCCCTACCTAACAGATAAGCTGCAGATCCAAGTTAACCAACAGCCTACTTCCTCCTACCCCCCACTAGAATTGCCTTATGTCTGTCCCATGCATTCTTGAATTGTCCCACTGTTTTTGACTCTACAACCTCCTCAGGAAGGCTATTCCATGTATCCGCAACCCTCACTGTGAAGAAATACTTCCTCACATTACCTCTAAGCCAGCCCCCCTCTATCTTCAAATTGTGCCCCCATGTTCTTGCACATCTCTTTTTATGAAAGATGCTACCCTCTTGGACTTTGTTGATTCCCTTGATGTATTTGAAAGTTTCTATCATGTCCCCCCTTTCCCTCCTTTCCTCGAGGCTATACATCTTAAGTTCCTTTAGTCTTTCTTGATGTGTCTTCTAATGCAGTCCCTGCATCATTTTGGTTGCCCTCCTCTGGATAGCCTCCACCCTGTCTATGTCTTTGGGGAGGTGGGGTCTCCAGAACAGTACACAGAACTCCAGATGTGGTCTTACCAACTGTCTGTACAGAGGGTCAACAACCTCCTGTTTTCTACTGGTGATGTCTCTCCCTATGCATCCCAGTATCCCCCCAGCCCTCCTTACTGCCTTCTCACATTGCTGGCCCACCTTTAGGTAATCTGATATGACTACCCCCGGTCCCTTTCCATTTTTGTTGTTGTCAGTATCTCACCCCCCATTGTGTACTCTTCCCCTGGGTTTTTGTTTCCCAGGTGCATTACTTTGCACTTCTTTGCATTGAATCTAAGCTGCCATACATTTGACCATTCCTCCAACCTTGCCAAGTCCCTTTTCATCCTTTCCACCCCACCTTGCATATCAACCCCGTTGAAGATCTTTGTGTCATCTGCAAAGAGAAATACTTTCCCTTCCAGTCCCTCTGCAATGTCACTTATAAAGACATTAAAAAGGACCGGCCCCAGTACTGAACCCTGCGGTACCCACTAGTAACCCTCCTTTCTTCACTGTGGACTCCATTTACTATTACCCACTGTGTCCTGTTGTCCAACTAGTGTTTTTATTAATCTTTTGTGCGGGACTGTGTCAAATACCTTGCTAAAGTCTGGGTAGGTCATGTCCACAGCCCCTCCCTGGTCAACTGCTTTGGTCACCGAGTCAAAGAAATCAATTAGATTTGTCTGACATGACCTTCCTGCTGTGAATCCATGCTGCCTTGGGTCCTCTGCCCCACTGGCCTCTAGGTACTCAACAATTATTTCCTTCAGAAGTGATTCCATAATTTTCCCTACCACTGAGGTCAAACTGACAGGTCTGTAGTTTCCTACCTCTGTCTTGCTCCCACTTTTGTGAAGGGGAATCACATCCACCCTCCTCCAGTCCTCAGGTACCACACCATTCTCCCATGATTTATTAAAAAGTGTAGTCAGTGGTGTTACTAGTTCTTCCGTTAGTTATTTTAGAATTCTGGGGTGAATCCCATCAGGCCCCATTGCTTTATCCACCTTCAGTTTTAGGAGTTCTTTCAGAACCCTTTCTTCTGTGAAAGAACTAATATCAACCCCCCTATCCAGAGTACTTCTATTGACTGGATTAGGTATTTCCCCCTGCTTTTCTATTGTGAATACTGAGCAGAAGTATTCGTTCAGTATCCCTGCTTTTTCACTGTTGCTCTCTGCCCAACCACCTTCCTCTTTGTTCAGCCTCAGTATCCCTGCCTTAGTCTTTCTTTGCTCCCTAATGTACCTATAAAAGGTTTTATCCCCCTTCTTAACTGAGCTGGCTGTCTTTTCCTAGGTTTGGGCCTTTGCTATTCTGACTGCATTCCCTGCTTCCTTCTGCTTTAACTGGTACAATTCTCTGTCCTGCTCCTTCTGTGTTTCCTTATACTTCCTGAATGCTATCTTTTTCTCCCTTACCTTCCCCACCACTTCTTTTGAGAACCATAGTGTTTTTTTCTTTCATTTTGATTTGTTAATTTGCTTCACACAAAGGCTTGTTGCCTCTGTGATGGCGGTTTAGCTGTCAGTCAACTCATCCCTGCTGTTACCATGCAAAGGGTAACCTTTTCTTTATGCAAAAAAGAGTATGCATGACCGCAAAAGTGCAACAAGCTACTGTATGCTTGTTGATCCCTAAAAAAGCATTTCAAATCTTCAGTTGATTTTTCAGTTGTACAGAAAGCAAAATACAGGCAGCTACTCAGACATTGGTACAGAAAAAAGACCACTTGTGGCCATAGGCTAATCTGGAAATAGATATATTTATTAAAATGGATAAAAAGTAGCACTAACCCTCCAAAAATGTGGCAGATGTTTTAACACATACTCATGCTTTTTCAAGGCCAAAAGTGGTCTATTTTTTGCACCAGTGTTTGAGTAGCCTCCTATTATGTTTTGGTGTTTTGGACTGGCTCCAAATGTGGATCTCCCTAGCTGCCTCTTAGTTCTTTGTTGTTACTGATTTTCAGTTGTGCCCAGTCACCCTGCTTTAAAAATCTGAAGCAATTCAGTCACCCATACTGAACCAAGTAGAGTTTAAGCCAAGTACCTAAAACATTTACACCCCTCACAATGTTAAGAACAAATCTTCATTGTTGGCCCAGAAGCGCTGAGGGTTGGGGCACTGGACGCCATGCCAGCGACCCAGGGTTGGGAGTGACCTTAGGTTGCTGGTGGTCAGCAGCAAAGGGTGAAGATCGAGTGTCAGATGAACTGCTCTCCTCTTCTGGGGAGGGGAGGGCTGTCGTCCCACTTTTTGGCTGCCCTCTAGTGTAGTCTGGAGGGCAGCGCTGGAGGTCGGGAGACACAGAAGCATGGAAACGTGATGTGTGCATGCCTCCACACATGCACATTCATGCTGCAAGGGGGATGGGGGTGTACGGGGAGAAAAAGAAAATGGAAAGAAAAGCAATGTGGGAAAAAACAAGAAAAAAACCCCAAATCTTCAGCTCAGGCTACTTCTCTAAAAATGTCCTCTGCTATATGCTGGCATATATGATGCAATTTTGTTTTACAATCTCACCCAAATCTCACAAAGTTTTGTTTAGTTTCAGGACTCTTCCACCTTTTCTTAGCACTGAAGTAAGAAACAAGATCTAAGGTCTGTGTTTGAAGTGATCTTAAATCATTTATTTGTGCATGTTTGTGCAGATAAACAGGTAGTAGACAGCAAGCAGACTCAATGTTTTGCACTAAGAAATTAATCAAGATCACTTCAACCACCTTAGATCTTGTTTCTTACTTCACTTTTGAGATGAGGTGGGTGAGTGCTGAGTTTCTTTTCTTTCTCTGGACTGCACTTCTAACTTTAGCACCACTGCTCCCACAAATTCTAAGGAATGGGTCACTGTTTCTCTTACCTAATGCATCTTTAGCGGGATCTTCAGGCGCACAGCATGAAGCATGGGATGGACCATAGTTTGCTGGGTCCACCAGTTTCCTCATCACTGGGATCAGCACCCAAATTCCTGATGGAGATGATGACTCAGTGAGGTCAGGGATCTAGGCCCTGGATGGAGGTCTACCCTGGATGTCTTCCATCTGCAGACAGGTTGTGGGTTCCATGGGCAGGTTCTATAATGGTTCTAAACCAAGTGACATAAAGGCACTGTTGATCCTGGGCACCAGTACTCAGTGCATTGTTCACTTGAATGATTCACCAGGTCTGCAGCCCAAAATGGTTGCTCCAGGTAGTTGGTACAGGCATTGCAGTTGGTACCAATGTCTAGGGTGCAGGCGTTAAACTGTAGAGGGCTGAAGGGGATAATGCATACACATGTTATTACTACCCACCACTGTCTGGCTGGTACTGCTACTTGGCAGAACAATCCACCCACTGCAGTCCTGATATGCTGCTGCATCACCTATGCAAACTGTAACCTTAAATTTGACTTCATGCACAAGAGTATGTATGACCATCCACAACAGGCACTTATGAGCTTATGCTTGCTGGCAGGCATCTAGAAAGGAGGGTGAAGTTGTGAGAGCAATAATCCATGATGTGGCAATTCTAACTCCCAACTAATTACCCTTGAAGCCTGGTCTGCATCCTTGTGAATGAGCTACAAAAGCGTACTGTAAGTACCATTACTGGGAATAACAGTATCTGGTGTAAACAAAAAACTTTGTCCAGGATTACTACTTACCAGGGGATTCTTGCCAATAAAAGCACAGCTCCAAGTATTTACAGTATCTCCTAATTCAGGTTGGTAGTCTTCCTACGGGGGAGCATGTCAAACACAGCTGAAAGAAGGTTGCCCCCCCTCCGCATGGCCAGCATCATTTGTGTTGCTATGTTGAGTCAAGATAATACATTTTAACTTATTATTTATCAATACACATGTTGTATAAACTTAGCTTCTCACACCATGAGGTAACAATCTCTTCATTCAATATTTTTAATATAATCTTTGAAACAAAAGCAAACTGGCACCAGTCATGGCTACATTTGATACCTTAATTAAAGTGCAACCATTTAAAGTGCAAGAAACTTACAGTTCACAACAGCAGCAGCAGCAGCAGCAATGTCAGGAGCGCCAGTACTACAAAGGGCCCTTGACTGGTTTCACTCAAGGTTTCCTTCAGAAAGGGGAACCGTATGCTATTACAGACATCCCTTTTATGTACAGTAAGTACATTTATAGTAACAGTGCATGCCAATGGGCAATAATAAAATAACAACATACAATAAATTATAATCAAGTTGCAAAGACACTGGGCTGAACAATCTACTGGGACAAACTTCATATACAAATATAATAATAAATGCCACCACAGAAAAATATTAATATATAGATCTGTAAGTCGCTATAAATAATGTCCCACCAACAATTTATTTTATTTATTTATTTTAGTCTTTGGTAACTGGGTAAGGCCCACTAGGCACAAGTGCCTGTTTTCAGGGATGACCTGGGAGCACTGGGCAGTTAAGTGACTTGTTCAGAGTCATGCAGTATGCAAGTGGAGGTTGTGAGAATCAAATCAAGGTCTGATCTGCTGGATGGACCAAGCTCGTTCACAGCTCATTGCTCTAATCTGTAGGCTATACTGCCATAAGGAGGACTATGGCAAAACAATTTCCGTGTTGACTGAATAGCTGAATCCAGGAGAAATTTTCTTGACAGCCTCAAAAAAAATAAGAATAAGATCAAAATCACATTAATTCTAGCTTAACTGAAACTCACTCCTTTGTAAACTGTGGTACCACACATGTTATTTAACTTGACATTTGTAGCTGTGTAGCTTTTTACATTGGAAAGACGTCACGAGCCTTTAAGGTTTGTATTGGTGAGCACTTAATGTGCCATCACAAAAAAGGATATATACTTTCTCAGCCTCGGGCTACTGAACGTAAATTGAAATTCTGTGCCATAGAAGAAGTAAAGTTGGATAAGAGGGGAAGGGAGCTGGAGTTTTTACTTTCAAGAAAAGAAGGCATGTCAACTCTGCAGCTAGTTGCGTTGCATGTAGCAGGCCTCAATGAAAGAACTGAATATGCTCCATTCCTTAAACAATAACAGTGAAGTTCTGAATGTTTGATCTGCTATGTGGGTTCAGCAAAATAAATGTATGTGATTTCTAACTGCAGAAATCCCTCACTTAATGTTTACATTCTATGCATCTATATCCATAATGACAGATGCCCCTGAAGATGGAGCATATTTTAGTCATAGGATTTAGAATACTGGTTTCAAACTCTGCATCTCCACTCTGGAAGTTACCCAGATTCGTTTCTCCACCTGGAGAAAGCAGTTGCTCCTGAAGCTACCTCCAGTATTGTTGGGTCTCCAGCCAGTTTATTTATGAGTTACTAAAAGTTGGAAAATTTGTGCAGAAAGTTAATCAATTAATCTGCATTCATGAAGGATTTTTTTTTTTATTATACTTTTTCTCCCTCATGGTCCCAGATGGCTCTTTCCTTCCTTCCTTCTACCCCCCCCCATGCCATCACCCAAGGATCAGACCTCCTCCCTTATGCCCCCATGACTTATCCTTCATGGCAGTGTGGTGGGAGCGACTCGACCCACCAAGAACGGATCCAGCCAAGGGGGTTTCATCTCAGGGGTGGCGTCTGCAGGGGACGATATTCATAGCATGTGGCCAGGACCGCTTTTCTTGTGGAGGGAGTGTATGCAATGCCGACAGTGGCATGCAGTGCACGCATCCGCACACTGTCCATAGGGTGACTGCTTCTCCTCTGCCCCCCCAATGTACGGGACTCAGCATGCCAACACCTAGGCTCTGCTAGGTGTCAGGCAAGTGCTCCCCAACCTCCCTGGGAGAGGAGAGTTGTCCCTTAAATGCTCAATCCTCACTCTCCCTGGCCAGCTGCTGGTGTGGCAGGAGGTAAGCATAATGTCTTACTCCTCCATGCCACTGGGCCGGTGGGGAGTTTGTTTTTTAACTATTTTGGTCATTATGGTTCCTGTTTTGATTCCTGGGAACCAAAAACCACCCTACTGGCTACCATTTTTATTTCTGGCTACTTTGAGATCAGTTCAGACCATTAACTTATTTATTTCCTAGTGGTTTTGTTTAAACTCTCAGATTTACAGAACAGGAAACGGAGCACTTTTTGTTTCTGCCTGTGCCATTACAACTTAATTACTCAGTTCCTCTTACAGGAAACTGAAGTTTGACCTTTGGCACAGATTTTGAGGGTAAGAGATAGTTTTATTGCTGGGCTTTTACTGTCTTGTGTTCTTTTTGGGAATCATTTTTTTTTCATATAGGTGTTTATCCTCCAGGTGCATTGTGGGTGGCTTCTTTTTTTCAGCCCTGTCCCTGCCTCTCCCACTCAACTACTGTCTCTCTGGCCTGCCAATCCCCATTCCCCTATGGATTTCCCCCCACTGGTGGGGCTTGGAAGGGAAAAGGCCATTTTCGCCCCACCTGGAGATCCTGCGTCTAGATTGGTAGATCAGCGAGTCGACAACAGAGTAGGTTAGGACAGGCAGGGCTTCATGTAGATCCAAGACTACCATTTTCCTTTGCTTTTCTCCCCTTGCTGCAGTGGCCATTAGTGTGTGCGTAAATGGTGTGTGCATGTGCTATGTAACCGCGACCCTACGTCTGTGCTGCTCAAGCTCTGGCACTACTACCCATCCTCCACCAGATGGCAGCCAAGGAGTAAGACAGTGGATCCCCACATCTCATGAGAGGACAGCAGTCCATTGGACACTCAATTCTCTCCCCCCACCTCGCTGACCCCTGACAACCTGAGCTCATTCTCAAACCCGGGTCACTGGCATTTTGAGAGATAAGGTGCATAGCACCTTAGTGCTCTATACCACTTTGCCGACTTTGGGAATTGTTTTAACTTTTTTACTAAGATCTCTGTATTTTGGCATGTCAGAAAGACCTGGTGGACCCAAAGGCCTCATAATGGAAGAGGATTATGGAGAGTAACAGAAATATGGTGAAGAGGCATATAACCCATATTGCAGCTCTACCCTGTCTTCATCCAGTGAAGACTATGTGGTGTACACACCCAGATCTCCACTGAACACCCTACCTTTCAGTCTCTTATGCAACAAATCCAGACTGAAATGAATTTTGCTGTTGAAGAGGAAGATTCCACCAAGAAAAATGTGATGTATTTTTTTTTTTTTGGAAGTCCCTTCATAATTCCTACTATTTACCCTGTTTTAGGGGATGTTACCTTTGCTGTCTGGCAGAGGCCTAATACTATTCCTGCTGTGCCACGCTGGTTCATAAGCAGTACTCTGCACCTACTGCTAGACCTTATTATGCCACCCAACCAAAGACAGACCCAGTGGTGGTCATGGCTGCACATGATAGAGCTAAGCACCTAACATTTAAGTTCCTTTCCCTTGATAAAGAATTAAGGAGGCTGGATGTTATGGTCAAATAAACATATGCTTCTATTTATTTATTTATTAACTTTTATTGACCAGGTAATCACACTAGACAAAGCAATTGCCTATTTTCAGGTACCACCCAGGAGAGTACAGTGAAGGACAAGTCCCTACAGAGAACAATAAGATACAATCATACATTACACAGGATCAAGCAGAGTAGTCAGGTGACACTGAACAAGCAGTCAAGAATTAACACATTTGAGCAGTAGAAACAAACTTAGTATAGACTAAAGATAAGCACAGTGCAGCAGACAAAAAATTCACAGCCCGGAGGCATAGGGTGAACATGTTTCTATACAATAACAGAACCACCAAGCAGTGCAACAGACAGAACTCCACCAGGAGCAGAGTGTAGTTAGATTATAATATGAAGCAGAATCCTAAGCAAGCGGGATACGCCCTTATGCAGGGGGCACCATTCTGCCTCATTGGGCCTTAGGAAACGGGGTAAATTGGCTTACAGTTAGAATAAAATAAAAAAGATCTTCGATAAACCAATTAAGAAATACAATGGTGACAGAAAAAAATGGTTTATCTAGCTAGAAGACTACAAAACTCAAGTCATACACATAATCTTAGATCGAGAGGACAACTGAGAGACCTAAACATTAGGACCCCTCGTACAAAATATGGAGAGATGTCATTTGTAAACTCATCAATAAAATATTGGAATGAACTAACTTTGCAAACTAAAAATCTGTATGAAAACAAAAATAGATTTAATACATCCCTGAGGCAAGAACTGACTACTAGATGTTGCTGTTATGATTAAGATATCGCTTGGAATATGTACACATGAAATGTTTTATATACTCTGTCGTATGAATGTGTTGATTTGATGTTCGTATTGTATTGTTATAAGTCTAAATGTTATGGAACTGTAAATGTTACTAATCCGATATCCAGGAGCACCTCGTAAATGGGACTTGTCCCAATGGTGTATGCCATTCTTTCTTGTGGAAAAATTAAGCAATAAGGCATGATAAGGTGTGTGTTACTGTGTAATAACATCACTCCTGGGGTGGGTTGAAGCACGAGGCAAAGCCAAGTGCTTCCACCACCCCAAGAGTGACGTTATTACACAATAACACAAACCCTGGCATGCCTTATTGCTATTATACAATGGCTTGTTGTTATATGAAATAAAAAAAAATTAAAAAATATTTTTAGCAGATTTTTAGTGAGGCAGTGTGTCTTTATTTCTGAAGGACATGAGAGAGACACGTTTTGGTGGTTGCAACACATCAATACAGTGATGTTATTGTGTAATAACATCTCTGTCTCAGGCATACACTGACCAATCAGAGTCCATGATTCTTTCCTGCCACTATATAATAAAGATTTTACTACTACTACTATTTATGATTAAATACCAGAACAGCCTGTGGAAAAATGCCAAGGCTACAGCCCAGACTTTGTCAGATGGCTCTGCCAAAATAGAATTACTTAAAGGATACATAAACAAGATTTTGAAACATAGAAACATATAGGTTGATGGCAGATAAGGACCGCAAGGCCCATCCAGTCTGCTCATTTCTTTTTCTACCTTATAAATGTGCCATCGGCCTTTTCTCTGTCAGTGGCCTATCTAGTCGTACTCATCTGTATTGCTCCCTTATGCCTATCCCATGCCTGTTTGTAGCCCTGCACTGTATTCATAGCCACCACTTCCTGATACAACAAACTATTCAAAAATCTGACTCTGTAGGTGACTAAAGGAAAGGCTGCTGTATTCATTAATGCTAAAATTACATTTACATAATTTGCCTAAATGTGGTTCCAGAGCATTTGAAAATTGTAAAATCAGCCTTCTAATTTCAAAAAAACTGTCTTACCTGCTTCCTAAAATGGCCGCCAAATGTGTTTTGTGATGACATCATTGGAGCCAAAGTGAGAGAGAGATATGGCTCTCTATAGTGCTAACTAGTTATTTTTTCCCTTTGTATAGAATTGTTTCACCCAAATGGTCAAAACCATGTGCATTATTTTATATAATACACATGTTAGGCTATGGTTCTGTTCATTTTGTTTACTTTAACATGCTGAAAATGTGTTTTAATCCAACCGACTTTCTCTGTGGCAAACCACGTTGCAGTACAAATCTTGAATAACCTGGTGGTCTAGTGGTTATGGTGGATCCAGGATGCTACAATGGGGGTGCTGAGGTGGTGTGCATGCTTAATATGCACTTTTTACATTTTTATTAAACCTTTATATTTTCTTCTATTATTCTTTTCTAGTATGTTTTTGACAAAACCTACTGTACAAATGTAATCCATAGTTTGAATGTAAATATTTGTACAATCAATAAATCAGACTTATTCAACAAACTGAAATGCAACAGCAGCAAGCAAGTATGTTACTATGTGGGGGGGGGGGGGTGCAGCCTAACCCTTCACCAACCTCTAGAGCCACCACTTTTTTGTAGCAAAGTTCTTGTGCAGTCCAGTATTAGAGTTCATACTTTCTCGAAACTCAAATATATGCTTGTCTTGTCTTCTTTTTCCATGGAAAATAATAACAATAATAATAAGAATGTACATTTTTATAGTGGTTTTCATACACATTGTATCCCAAAGTGCTTTACAAGCAATACTAGACTAGTAGGGAAGTGACTGAATGTGTAGTGGCAGCCATTTCATACATTAATATCCACACACAACCTTGGACAGTTGCATGAACTGGTTTTATGGGAAGGGGAATGTTGGCCAGGACAATGGGGTCAGGTAGTGATCAAGGTGCTGGCAGCCCCACATCTTATTTCTCACAGTAATCTATTCATATTTCTCTCCCTCTGTCTTCCCCCTTCCCTGAATGTAGCAGTACCTTGCAAGAGTGGCTTTCTCAGTCCCCCTCTGGTATTCATTCTTCACTATTCCTCCTCACACCGAAAATTGGTGAGCTCATCACCCTTCTGCATCATGAATGCAGGTAGTACAGTTCCTGTTTTATTTTTGATATATGAAATATAAACATGTTTTTCCAGTAAGTCTGGCTCATAGCAGCAGGGAACAAGGGGAATGACGGACTTTCCTATCCTTAAAAGATCTAGGCTACCTTTGATTAGGTACTATTAAATGATGGGTGTGCACATCATTATGCACGTCATTTAATAGTGCCTAATCATATTTTATTTATTTAGTTTTTGTTAACCGGGTAAGTGCACTAGCCAGCAGGTGACTATTTTCAGGCACGACCCGGGAGGTACAGTTACAGGACAGAGTGATACAGTATAACTTACACATACAAGCAAGATACATTGGAACAAGAACATAGTGATACAGTGCAGTTTTATGCATACAAGCGAGAATCATTGGAACAAGAACAGACATGCATTCGTTGTACAAAAACTAAGGGGTGAGGTAGATGGGTAAGGAAGGAGAATGAAAAGGGGGGGAGAAGTCTCAGGGAAGTAATGGCAAGGCAGGAGGAAAAATTAATACAGAAGGAGGCGGCGACGCGGCTTTTAGCGGATGAAGGCTACAACCTGCAACCGGGCTGGTGGAACCGAGAGTCGCAGGAGAGAAGGAGAGGTCGAAGAGGGGGAATGTTACGCAGGAGCATGAAAAGAGGGGAAAGGTGATAGGCAGGAGAAGGAAGGGTAAAGACTGTATATAAAGGTAAAGAAGGACAGAGGGGATGGAGGGATGGTTAAAATGGGAAGGGGTGACAAGAGCAGTGTATAGTAGCAGGTGAAGGGGTGAACTGTCTGGGACGTGGTAAGCCAGGGAGAAGGGTCTAAGAGGAACGGGTGAGGGTAAGTAGGGAACACTCTGGTAGGAGCGAAAAAGGGCAAGAAAGGATGGAGAAAACTAACGCAGAAGGGAGGCGGCGACACGGTTTAGCGGCACAAGGTTACAACTCGCGCACGGACAGGTGAACATGAGACGGCTGGTGATAAAGGAGATCGCAAGTTACGTGCAGGATGTAAAGAGGGAAAGGTGATAGGTAGGAGAGGGAGGGGTAGGACAGTACATAAGGGTAGAGGAAGGGACAGAGGGGATGGAGGAGGTGGTTAGAGAGGGAAGGAGGGGGAAAAGAGAGCAGTGAAAAGGGCAGATGGTGAGGGGTTGATCAGAAGGGAGACGGCGTAGTACGGCTTTAGCAGAACAAGGTTACAACCTGCAGCCGGACTGGTGGAACCGAAAGATGGCAAGGAAGAGAGGAGAGATCGGCTAGAGGGGGAGTGTTACGGCAGGGCGTAGGAAGAGGGGAAAGGTGAGAGGTAGGAGAAAGGAGGGGGTAAGGACAGTACATAAGGTGAAGGAGGACAGAGGGGATGGAGAGGTGGCTTATGGAAAGGAGGGAGGAGAGCAGGAGAAGGAAGGGTGGAGAGGGGTTATAAGCTCAGGGACGTGTGCTAAAGTGACTAGGCATTGTAGAGAAAAATACACCTGAATGTTACAAGGCTAAACATCCATACAGGATGTATACAGTGCGTAGTGCAAGCAATTATAAACTAGCAACTATACAGATAAGACATGTGGGTAGAAAGTATAACATTTACAGTGGAGCACAAGAGGTGGTCTAGACAGGGACTATGATTTTAAGTGGATCAAAACATACACATTGGTCCATCGAGGCAAGGAATGTTCTTAGTCTGTGCTTAAAAGCTGCGTGAGAGGGGCACTTAAGTCCAAGGGCAGAGTTCCACAAGTGGGGGCAGCATAACTGAACGATCCAGAACCCTTGTTTGTATGGCAAAGGGGAACAGTTAGTAGAGATTTGTCTGATGATCTCAGGTCCCGCAAAGGTAACACCGCTGGAGCAGTTTTGATAAAGATGCTGGCTTGGACACTCTAATGATGGAGTCAGAGAGGCTGCAGAGGTAATATTGCCTGGTGGAGGAGGGGACAGCCAGCCTAAGTCTTTATAACAGCTGATGGTGGTGTTTCAGCGTGGTGCTTTGCCGCATACCTACAGACGTTGTTAAAGGTGGTGTCCCATTTATGCAGAACAGTTTTGCTAGCCATAGTTAGGATGGGAGCACAATAGGACAAGGTAGGTAATAAGATTCCCCTGGCAATGGCCAATTCGGCGGAGGGGGTGAGCAGGTAGTTTGTCCTGTAGGCGGCCCCCAGTTTACAGTTGACAGTTTTACAGGTTTCCTGGATATGTTGCTTCAAGTCAAGGTTTTGGTCAAGTTGTATACCCAAATAATGGAATGAGCTTACAGTCTCCAGAGGGATCCCACTTATGTCAAGAATATTGAGTGGTGATGAACAGGTTCTTATTTTATGGGTGACCCAAATAGCATAGCTTTAGTTTTATTTGAGTTGAGTACTAGGCGATGAGTGTTGCTCAGTGTTGCACCAAGTAGTCTGGAGGGCAGTATTAAGGTTGGTAGCATTGTCTGAGTGGGCATAGATAACCAGGTCATCTGCATAAAGTAATGAGTTGCCAGAGGTTATTATGTCAGGGAGGTTGTTTATGAATAGCGTGAAGAGGAGAGGACCAAGTATAAGCCCCGTGAACACCATTATTGATCACTGTGCTATCAGAGATAGCCGAGTTAAATTTAACTGCTTGAGACCTTTTGGCGAGGTAACTGCTGAACTATCGCTAGACAGGGTATGAGAAGCCCTTGGTTTCTGAGGGAGGCAAGCAGCAATGGGTGATCTACAAGGTCAAACGCTTTTGTAAGGTCAATGAAAACAGCCCCTGTTAGCTGCCCTTGTCCATATTGGTAAGAACATCAGAGGTAAATTTTGCCAGCGCAGTCATGGTGCTATGGTGTTTCCTGAAGCCATGTTGTGTGGCGACAGCACATTAGAGTTTTCTAATGAATTAGTGACCTGCGTGATACGATTTTTTCAAGAATTTTGCTAAGAACCTGATAGGATAGCAATTGGTCTGTAGTTTAACGATCATTCTTGCTCCCTTTTAAACACAGGAGTGATTCTGGCAGCCTTCCAGATTTCGGGACAGTGCCAGGAGAGGGATAGGGTGAAGATTCTGGCTATAGGTCGATATGAAGTGAGCTGCCATTTTTAATAGACGAGGTTCTAGTGTATCAGAGCCAGGGCTAGTGTTGTCCGAGATGGCCTTGAGGAGTTTGAAAACTTGGTTCCAAGTCAACGCCTAAAGTAAAATGGTTTAGTTGAAACAGGTAGAGAGTCAGAGTTTGACTAATTTAAGTGGAGCTGCCATGCAGGAGATTTAAGGGAGGATGTATAGGCAGATAGGTCAGAGAATTGCCGGTTAAATGCGTTGGCTATGGTGAGGGAGTCATTGCAGTGGACACCTTGGAGAATCATTTCTGATGGAGTGACAGTTTGAGTGGAGCCTAAGAAGGTTTTAATATGGCTCCAGAATTTCCAAGGATCATTAGAAGAGCTAGTCAGTAAGTTTTGACAATACCTGCTTTTGGCAAGTCTGATACGCTTTTTACAGTCATTCCTACCTCAGTAGTGGGCAAGATTATGGAGGCACTCCTTAAGGAAAGGATAGTGCAACACCTGGAATCCATAGGGGCACAGGATCCAAGACAGCATGGGTTTACAAAAGGAAGGTCCTGTCAAACTAATCTCATAGATTTCTTTGACTGGGTAACGTAACCAGAGTGGTGGACCAAGGGGGAGCAGCTGATGTCGCCTACCTTGACTTCAGCAAAGCTTTTGACACTGTTCCACATAGAAGATTGATAAATAAGCTGGGTAGGCTCGGGTGGGTCAGAAGTTGGTCAACTGGGTGGCAAACTGGTTGACAGGCAGAAAACAGAGAGTGGTGGTAAATGGTATACAGTCAGAAGAGATGCAAGTCACAAGTGGGGTACCTCAGGGATCAGTCCTGGGGCCAGTCCTCTTCAACATCTTCATTAGTGACCTTGCAGATGGACTAGAGGGTAAGGCTTGTCTGTTTGCAGATGACACCAAGATCTGCAAAAGAGTAGATGATCCAGATGGGGTGGCAGAATGAGAAGAGATCTGGATAAACTAGCAGAATGGTCAGAAGAGTGGCAACTGGGATTTAATGCAAAGAAGTGCAAATCATGCACATAGGGAAGAGAAACCTGAAGCCACCTATAGGCTGGGAGGAGTTGCTAGCAGTCACAAAGGAAGAAAGAGACTTGGGCATCATCATCACTGATGACCTAAAATCATCCAAGCAGACCTCCTAAAGCAGTAGGTAAGGCTAGGGGGTGTTAGGGTGTATTAGTAGGGGTATCACAAGTCATAAGAGGGAGGTAATAATCCTCTGTACAAGACACTGGTTAGGCCCCATCTGGAGTACTGAGTGCAGTATTGGAGGCCACACCTTCACAAGGACATTAACCAAATTGAGGCAGTCCAGAGAAGGGCAACCAAAATGGTGCAGGACTGCATCAGAAGACATATGAGGACAGATTAATGGAGCTCAATATATACACCCTTGAGCAAAGGAGGGAGAGAGGTGATATGATCGAGGCATTCAAACACCTTAAGGTATAAACAAGGTGAAAGAGTCAAACATGTTTAAATATAAGAAAAATAGCAGGACAAGAGGACACAGCATGAGATTAGAGGGAGGCCGATTAAGGGGGAATGTGAGGAAATTATTTTCACAGAAAGGATGGTGGATGCATGGAATGGCTTACCACAAGAAGTGGTGGCTATGAATACAGTGCAGGGCTTCAAACAGGCATGGGATAGGCATAAGGGAGCAATACAAATGACTATGAATAGATAGGCCACTGACAGAGCAAAGGCCGATGGCACTTTTATAAGGTAGAAAAAGAAATGGGCAGACTGGATGGGCCTTGCGGTCCTTATCTGCCGTCAACTTATATGTTTCTATGTTTCTATGTTGACTGGGGTATCCCAGTGGCCAGAACCTCTAAATGTCAAACCGTGGTAGAAGCCTTACAAGACTGCCTACTCACTCAACTAGTTAGCACTCTGACAAGGCAGGACTCCATTCTGGATGTGGTTCTCATTAACTCGGAGGCAGTTGGTGCTGTTAAGATTGGAGAACCTCTGGCCAATAACGGCCACAACTCTGTCTGGTTTGAGTTATCCCTTGGGGATGAAAGATTTTAATTCAGGGTAGAGGTCTTGAGCTTCAGAGGAGCCAGTTTCGAGAAGTTGAGACAATTAGTCAGGGACAAGCTGTCTAGGATCCAGGAAACATTAGAGGTGGAAGACATCTGGGGCCAATCAAACAAGCCATCCTAGATGCTACTAAACATTGTGTAAAGTCAGTAATGAAAAGGAATAAGCACAAAAGACCCATATGGTTCACTGACCAGGTCAAAAAAAGCAATCGAGACCAAAAGGGAAGCTTTTCGCAAATATAAAAAGGATCAGAGTGACAGCAAATGGGAGACGATTACACAAAAAAAAAATAAAGACGCTAAGAGGGCAGTGGGACTAGCAAAGCTGGCAGCTGAACTTAGGATTGCAATGGGAATCCAAACAGGGACCAAGCACTTTTTCATTAAATTCAGGGAAAACAGGAAGAATGGGGAGGGATAGTTTGACTTTTAGATAGTGACCTGGTAGTTGAGGATGATGGACAGAAGGCTGTCATTTTGAACAACTTCTTCTGTTCAGTGTTCATGAAGAAACATGATGGAACAATGCCTGAAAGTGGCATTAAAGCAGCAGATTTGGGGATCCAGCAAATGAAGATGCTGACTTTTATCACTGGCAGAGGCAGGAAGGCGTTAGTACATCTAAGGGAAGATAAAGCACCAGGGTCAGATGGGCTACATCTGAGGGTACTGAGAGAGCTTGCAGAAGAATTGGCAGACCCCTTGGCATGTTTGTTTAATCATTCACTATAGTTGGTGGTCATGCTGGGTGATTGGAGAAGAACAAATGTGGTACCTCTCCACAAGGGAGGGAGTAGGGAGGAGGTTGGCAACTGCAGACCAGTCAGGCTCACATCTGTAGTGGGGAAAATAATGGAAACCTTAATTAAGCAAGAGCTAGTAGAGTAAATGGAGACGTATAGTCTTCAGGACAACAGTCAGTATGGGTTCGTAGCAGGCCGGTCATGCCAGATAAACCCAATTACATTTTTTGACTGAGTGACTAAGGAACTGGACAAGGGCCACCCACTGGACCTCCTATACTTCAACTTCAGCAAGGCCTTCAACTCTGTGCTGCACAAGCAGCTGTTGAAAAAATTGAAGGACCTAGGTACGGCCAAGAGTATTGTCAGGTGGGTAGGAAATTTGCTTAAGGGCAGAAAAAAAGAGAGTGGTAGTTACCAGGGTGAGGTCAGGTGAGGGATAGATCTCTAGTGGCGTGCCCCAGGGCTTGGTCCAAGGCCTGATCCTGTTTAATATGTTCATTAGCGACATCATCAAAGGATTCCTGGGCAAGCTCACCCTATTTGTGGATGATGCTAAGCTAGTCAATAGGTTGGACAGTGCAGAGGCAGTTAGGGACAAAAAGAAGATGGTCTGATGTCTGGCAGCTATAGTTCAATGCAAAAAAGTGCAAGGTGATGCACCTGGGATAACCTGAGGACAGAATGTTGGCTTAATGGAGTCAAGCTCAGTACCTCATATGAAGACAGGAACCTAAAAGTCATCATCTCGGACACTCTCAAGCAATCCAACCAATGTAACATAACTTACAGCAAAGCCAACAAAATGTTAGGTTATATAGGGAAGGGATTTGACAGAAGGAACAGGGAGGTGATCCTCCCACTCTACAGGTCCCTGGTCAGACTCCACCTGGAGTTCTGTGTCCAGTTTTGGAGTGCTCACCTAAACAAGGAAAAGGATAGATTGGAGGCCATACAGAGAAGGGTGACCAGGATGATACAGGGTCTCCAAGGGCTGTTGTATGAGGAACGTTTGAAGGGCACTGGACATGTACTTGCTGGAGTCTAGGAGGGAGAAGTGGGAATTTGACTGAAACATTCAAATTCCTGAGAGGCATAAATAAGGTGCCTTGTGCAGAAGTTTTCAACAGGGTATCTGACTCAAATACTAGAGGGCATGAATGGAAGCTGTGAGGAGGTAACTTCAGGATGAGACTAAGGAAACACTACTTTACAGAAAGAGTAGTGGAACCATGGAACAGGTTACCTGTCGAGGTGGTGGGAACTAGATCTGTGGCAGCATTTAAGCTCGGGTGGGACAGAGCAAGAGCTAACTTAGATGCCACAGGAACAGAAAAAGCTACATATTCAGTAGGGGGACTAGGTCTCACAACCACTAGAGGTCTCAGAAACCACTGGGCAGACTCAAAGGACCCTTGGTCTCCTTGTGGTGTCTTTTCTTTGTATGATATATAAATATATATATATATATATATATATATATATATATATATATATATATATATGTATATATATATATATATATATATATATATACACACACATATATATATATACACACACACACACACATATATATATATATATATATATATATATATATATATATATTATACTAGCACAGTCACACCAGTATAGTTAGGGTGTAATGCACGTCTATGTTAAAGTTTAAACTTTGAAGCTGAATAACTTTGGAGCTGTTCTATAGATTTGCATGACATTTTGCAAGAATAATCTCTAGGGGTAGGACTCTTGACCTGCAAAATGTCAAGGGAATCCATCCAATGATGTTTGAGATATAAAGTGTTGAAAAAACAGAAAAACCCTGTATCTCAGAAATGGCTTTAAGTACTGGTCTAAAATTGTAAGGGTAGAAAGCCCGTGGGTCACAGATGTGTCTTTTGAAGGTCTGGTGAAAAAATATGAATCCATTCAAAAGTAATGACATTTTTAATTTTCCCATTATTTCCTAAGGGAATATTTATATGTCAAGCACAAAAGATATATTTTTTGCACAATAGGAGTAGTGTGCCAAAAATAGCAGCTTATTTTAGAACAATTGGACTACTGTGCAAAAAATACCAGCTTCTTTTCGCAAAGAATGCTGGTATTTTTTGCACAGTTCACAGTTCTGCGATCAATTGAGCTGTGTTACGGCCAGCATCTTGTTTTGCCACTTAGCGAGGATGTTGAAGTACCGAACATTTTAAACACAAAAAAAAAACCAAAAACAATAAAACAGCTAAAAGAGAACCTCTTTATGTGTTTTCTGATGGTTTTGTTTTGTGTTTTAAGCTGGGTGCAAAGAGGTTTTTCTCTTGGGTGCCAGATTATACAGAGAATGGCATGGAGTCTGTTCTTTGTATGAGAAAAGCAGTGTTTTCTTGACTTCTGCAGCTGCAGCTGGAACTCGTGCTACTGGCTGCAGAGTCATGGAAGACAGCTTTGTGGGTAAAATTCATAGTGTGCTTTCTGGGCACACTGGGAGCCCACCACAGTGTGCCCAAATGTATTATTTGATTAAAAAAACTGTGAAAAGAAGAAAACCATCCCCCAAGGTCTTTTCTTCTATACAAAATCCTACATTGACATTTTCTTTAAGGTTACTGGACCACCAGGGAATATATCTCTACATGCCTACAATCGGGAAGGGGATAGCGGTCTACTGGACCACCAGGGTGAATTCCAATACAGTGAAGCCCACTTATAATGGACCGCATTATACCGTAAATTCAGTTTTACCAATTGTTTTTCTGTTTCCAAAAGCCGCTGTCATGTTCTGTAACAATAAAAATGCTGCTTACAACTAATTAAGCAGCCTGCGTATACCGGCAGCATTCTGAGTGTACTAAGTGCTCTTTTACAGCTCTCACATTGTTAATGAGGTGTTGATTACTGTACTGTAGCAGGTGATTAACTCAGTTTCTGCTCTGCTCTTCCACTTAAGTTTGACTGTCAAGCAGATTGTGATTCATAGACTCTGACAGAATGGCAACTAAACGGAATGCGCTTTCTGTTGCCAGAAAAGTCTAAATTCTGACTGAGATAGACAGCATGCTGAAAATGACTCTCTGTGAGCTGTCTATACATTTTTCAATGGCAAAGTCCACACATGGGATGCAGTGTCAGCAGAAACAATAACCCACTGTTTTGCAAAAGCAGGATTCAAACACCCAAACGAAACAGTGCCAGATAGTGAGCTAGAATCAGAACCTGATGAATCCACCCTGCCAGGACTTACTGAGCTGGAGTTTGATGAACTGGGCCACCTGGGTGATAACATCATGGTGGAAGAGCCACTGGTAGCCACAAAGGATGTCAGAGATGTTCTTCTAACTTTACGCCATGTCATGGAACAAAACAAGGATATTGGTCCAGATTGGAACATTATTGCCAGTACTGAGTGTCAGTGGACTAGGTACAGCTCCAGTAGACCAAGACAAACTACAATAAATGACTACTTCGGCAATGGAAGAAAATAAATAAATACAATGTGTATCACAAGCACTCCGATACAGTACTGTACTGGGTATAGGTCACATGGTGTAGCAACAAAATAAAAGTCACAAAAGCACTGAATACAGCACACACAGCACAAAGAAACATGAAGCACTATATTACAAAGTGCTTGGAAGTGTATCAAAACATACTTGCACTACACAGTAAAGTGTTAGAACCTCGCGCATTTAATGTAGCACTCACTGTTACACTGTTATGGGTAAACGCTTGGTTCAAAATGATAAAACAGATAACAGCTATAACGGAGGAAATTACTATGCATGGAGGTGTCCACCATAAGCGGGTTGCACTGTACATGCCTGCGATTGGACGATGGGGTTTGGTCCACTGGACCACCAGGGCTTCACCTTTCACATGCCCGTGATTGGGCGATGGGGTGCGGAGCCTGCTGAGGGGGCAGGGGTTGTCAGTCCCCGATGGCTGCAGCCTGGCATGGCACAAGGTGCAAGGCATCGGGGATCGGTGCACTGCATGCAAATGGGGCCATAATGACATGCAAATGGCCCCATTTGCACCTTGCATGCATAATGGACTCATTTGCATGCCCAGTGCTGAATATCGTGGTGGACGCCTAGTGCACCTGCACTTGCACTGGCTCATCCCCCTGCTCTCCTTCTTCCACATACGCTGGTGCAGTGCATGCGCCCCTCAGTGTCATATTCAACGGTGCTCTGCCATGGCGCAGCACTGTTGAATGTCGCCTGGACCTTGCCCTGGCTCAGCCCACCTGCGCTGTACCCAGGCTTGTGCCCCTGCCTGGTGCAGTCTGAATATCTAGCCCATGGTATTTTATTCATACAAATATAGATTACAAAGTGGAAAGCTCTGCAGGTATTCAAGGTAACCCTATAGTAAGAAGTACATGACAAATCTCCTGATGCTGTTTTGCTCCTGTGCAGGTGCTTTGTCAAGGGATAAATTCAGCTTAGACAATCAAACTACTTACTGTATATAGGGTTTGAGTCACACTGATGCATTCTCACATAGTAAAGTTAAATTAAATAACTATGCAAACACACATGCTCTATAACTACAGATAAAAGTATACTATAATTACCAACAATTATTGTGAATAGCTAAAAAGGCAGACCACTCTCCTTGTCAATTGATCTTATAACACAATTATTAATTATGCATCTAACCAAGCTGTTAAAAATATTTTGTTTCCAGATGAGACAATTTATTCTTCATGTAATGTCAACCTTAATATTAATTGACAGATGTAAGACCAATGACTAGATGCTCTTTCAGGTTCTTAATTCTTTGTTCAGGTTATTTGTTGTCCTGGAACCCACCAAACATCTTCTCTTCCAGTTCATGGTATCAAAGCAGATACAATGTCTCCTGCACCACCAAAGGAGTTGATCGCCTTGAGGTGCCCATAGTCATATTGATTTTTCATCGAGTATGATCAGATCCAAATCTTTCAGAAGATAAAACATACAGTACCTGCAGAGCTTTGCACTTTTTTAATCTACTGTAGGGCAACCTGAACTATCCCACCAAAAATGAGATTGTAAAGCTACAAGAGCTCTGGACTTTAATTATTCACATCACATACTGTATTATTAGGAGCTTTCACAGCACAGAGATTGTAAAGCTGCAAGAGCTCTGGACTTTGGTTATTCACATCACATATTATTGGGAGCTTTTTTATGAGCCCCCCATGGAGCCCCCCCATGGAGTGTGACTTACAGTAAATACTATTATAGTAGTATGATTATGAAGTTTGTAGTTATTTTATTCCATCTTGCACTTTTTAATAATTTTGTACAATATGCCACAGTGCACGAGGACTGTTATTAACTATAAATGGACATTATCCTAGAACCAGAATTGTAAATAATTTATTCTGTCAACAGAGTAGTCTTTTAACCATTTATTTAAACTCTGAGAATTCTGAATACGAGTTGAGCCAGCCAGATCTAAGATGTTTATGAAGTGCACAGTGTCTGCCCGCACACCCCTAAACATAATGTTGAAAGTACTGAATGTAGTCTCATGTTATACCTAACCGTAGTTATATTTGTCCTCAATGACAGACCAAATTTAGTTTGTTCTCAATCAGTGGTACACTGTGCACACTGTTGAAATGGACTGCGGGATCTATCAGTAAAATTTGATGTCGGTTTTAGTTATGATAGATCAAAATGAGTAAGGGGCCAGCTTCCAACAGACTGCACCTCCCATCCACCAACTGTGTCCCCAACATACAGCTGACAACCCTGGCTGGATATGAAAATCCAGAGGCCAGCTTAACAGCCCTAATTAGCTGAACAGTTCAAGTATTTATACTGTACATAGGAACTACACTGAGGTAAAACAAAGCTGCTAAGAAAACAGAATAATGCGCAGCTAGCATCGGTGAATGTATATTTTATTTTCACTAGGTTAATTCAGCTAACATAGTACAGTTAATAGAAGGAGCTGCAGTCAGGACAAGCAACACTGTTTATTTGCAAAATTACTACCATATACAGCTTTTTTAGTCAGCCTGTGTCAGTATTACTTACATTATTTATTTGTGTGTTTAATTAGTCAGTTTTTATTTTTAACAACAACCAAGCTGTCCCTTCAAGCCAAGACTTCCGTACAGTACAGTATGTCAAGATTGACAGCAGAAAAGTTAACACTGTCTCATGAGGCTGACCGCTTGCAGCCAACAGAGCATTTGCAATCCCACTTGTGAAGGTCAGTGACTGTTACCAGCACAATAATGTGCTCACCACCCACTCACAATAACAAGTCCGTTCAGACATGGCCACAGCACCTTGGTCAGGAAGAAGATTTCATTTATCACAAGAGATAAAAAAATGCCGATAAAATTTGTCTTTTGTAAAACAAATGTTTATTTCACTTTATAATTTACTAAAATGCTGTTTATAGATGAGAAATTGTAAAAAAAAAAGAAAAGACATAACAAGCAATTACTTTACAGACAGTGTCCATTTAATCAGGGGTACCCTGGTCAAGATGCAAAATTTGGCTGCCCCTGTCAAAGTTACTGTACTATGCTGAGATAGTGATCCTTTTGGAAATCCATGCCACCTGGTGGTGCACCTGTATAAAGAGGGGAACAAGAAAAACTCAGATTCTTCATGGCTAAAATATGTTGCGGTCACCACCAGGTGGATTATGGAGGAACTGCATTGTGACGCAAATATACCGCACTGAATAATGACTATGGTATACAGCACTGAGCAGCAGGATGCGGGTGCTGAGAGGTACAATGAGCAGTACAGTGCATCACTGATCAGTGTGTCTCAGCACTGGACAACTTTTCTATAGTGAGCACTGTATATATCTATATATATATGTAATAGATAACCCACTCTAGGGTGAGCCTTCGTGCTCTGATATACGCATGCCTTGGTGTTCGCTGCTACGGCTGAATGCATTCTACCGCTCAAGGTGTGCATATATCAGAGGTGTCTGCACACCCCAGAGTGGGTTATCTATCTTATAAAATGGCCACAATTGTTTTGGAGGGGGGTGAAAATGCAGGTGTGCAGTCATGCGCTAATATACGCATGGTCATATGGTGTGTTTTATCCAATCAGGAGACAGCATTTTCCCCTGCCCATATTTGTGGAAGTATTGCAGTAGTAGACAAGACACAACTCCAGAAGAGGTGAAAGTAACTCAGATGTCCAAATATTTATTTAAAGCAACAAAATACTGAATAAAATAACAACGGACTTACAACGACAAAATAAAGACAAAATTCCAAAAATCATATAGACACAGCTCTAGAAAACAGCTAGAGCAGTGTTGCTGTCTGAAAGACCAACACAAGACTGACTTTAAATGACTTTTGAGCTCATTTTATAGGAAGAAGTGGTCATGTGACTTGAAACCCCTCCCCTGAGTTTAACAGAGAAAAAATATTTTACTTAAACTAGTTTCCTCTTACTCTTTCATACATCAGATGTATTCAGATATTTTATAAAATCATACCTATTACTCTAAATTCTATTTTTACAACACAAGAAGCTAGTTTCACATTTTAAACTCCTCCCACATTAGAATAAATTATAAATATTAACACAAAGGGGCCGGCCGGCTCTTAGAAAGAAAGGGAGAAGAAGGAGGAGCAGGAAGGAGAACGGGGGAGAGCTGAAATAGTTCAGGTAAGAGGAAAAATAAAATATATTTTTAAACATGACTAATGAACTCAGATAAACCCAGCGTTTTAACTACACTTATCCATAGGTTTTAATTCTTTATAGTTTTATATAAATGCCATTTAACCACTCGATTAATATATTGCTTTTTAAACAACATGAGTCCAAGCATTCCTATCTCGAGAATAAACTGTTTCTTCATTCAATATTTGAGTCAATTATTTAAACAGGTATGAATGCAAGATTCAATAAGGTATTTTGTTAAGAAATGTTGACTGCTAGTTGAACTCTGCACTGTAAGACGCCATCCTGAATACTGCGGCTGGCGCAACAGCAGGAGTGGTTTCCAACTCTAGATGTGAGCCCAGCATTACGGACTGTGAGCTTCTCAAAAGAAAAACAAAACATTTTTAACTAAGAAAATAGGATCCTCGGTCCTAGTGCTGTGAGGAAGAATGATTATCCTCTTGCACGTTCGAGAGGGAAGCGCACCAGAAAAAAAAGAATTATATTAGATAAATGCCGAAATTCACTACCGGAGATTCCTCCTCGAACATACACATGTTCGAGGGGGAAGCTCACCAGAAAAAAAAAGAATTATATTAGATAAATGCCGAAATTCACTACTGGAGATTCCATCTCTAACATACGCATGTTCGAGGGGAAGGGGAACTCGTATATATATATATATATATATATATATATATATATATATATATATACATACACACACTACAAAAAGAACCCCAGAGCCCTGGGCTAAGACACAAATATGGCAAATCAATGAGTCCAAATGAGGATGAAACACGTGTCTGTGTCTGCTGTTCTTTGCCTTTGCTGATTGCACTGTGAGGCCTTCTGGCACCATGCAGTTCTGCTTAAAGTTGAGCCAGTCCAAATTCTCTCATGGAGATTTGTATATGTTTCCCATGATGCTTTGCATTATTGCTGTATGTGCAATTGTGTGTTGTATGTGCTATTGTGTTTACATATATATATATATATACACACACATACACACACACACATATATATATATATATATATATATATATATATATATATATATAATGTATACATAGTACTAAAGACTGCAGAAAGTTTTCTCAGTTTGTTGTTTCATTTGCTCCAGGGAAAGAGGGTGCCCCTGTGTCCAATCAGTGCCCCTTCAAATGGTTGGCACATTGTATTATGTTCTGTCATAGGCAGTACAGTAAAGAAAATCCTGGTGTTGTTCATACCCACTATACAATAGGTATGGCCGCTTCTATTGCCTTTTTCAAAAATGTCTCTGCTGCTGACATTTGTACTGTAGCCACTTGGAGCACAGTCTACACCTTCACTAAACATTACAGGCTGGATGTAGCATCTCGCAGATGTCCTGGTTTTGGCCTTGCTGTATTGCAAGGCTTCCACTCTTGATTCAGGCTCTGCCAGCTTCCCAGCTTCCTTTTGGTACTGTTTGGGACTCATTCCAAAGATGTGACCAAAGCAAAGAGATATCCTCGAAGAAGATAGACCAGTTGCCTACATACTGTAACAGTAGATCTTCAAGAGAATCTTTTCATTAGGCCATGTCGACCCTCCCTCCTTTCCCCTAGGGTGACATAACAGATCTCTCATTTGGTCTTACATGGTGGTTCCTCCAGCACCTTCCCGCACCTTGTATGTCTGGTGCTGGTATACTCTACTGGTTCCCCAGATGTGACATCCCCTGAATCTAGTCTTCAGCAGGGAACTAAGGAGGGATAGGGCTTCCCACAGTTATATACATGCGGACGCATGATGTTGATGTGGCTACATCAGCTAGCAAATGTTGCAATGTGGTCTTAGTGCCGGACAGCTGATGTTCCAAAGGTGTGGCCTAAGAGAAGTCATTCTCTCAAAGATCTACTGTTATGGTGAGCGCATAACTGTTCTTTACCCTCATCAGGGTGTTCACCACCCGTGTATTACTTATTAGAATTCAGATGCCCATATTTACAAATTTAGAAGGTTTGCTAAGCCCTGAAAAAATATTTTTCTGGTGCTTCTATGTTTTAAGCCTGAACTCTTCCAGACTAAAAGAGAGCAGGCATGCCTGAGGCCAGCTAGATCCAATGCAGACACGCATCTAGCATTATTGGGAATGCTCTTATTATACTAGCTAGGATAGCAATTTGAGTCATGTGCACACCCACTGAAAGACCACGAGGCTTGATTTTCAAAAGTGCTGGAATGCTGCAAGCCCAGGTGTATCAGAGATATGGTGCACAGAAGCTGTGGCATTCACTTGGCCAGCGATCAGTTCTATCCTATGAGATGACTGCTGCAAGTTAGACCAACTTTTTTTTGTCTAGCTTGCAGCAATCCTGGGGACCTGTTTTACAGTGCCTGTGCCAAGGAGTTTATGCAAGCTACTGTAAAGCAGGTAAACTGTTACAACTGCATTTGACCTACGAAAATTGGGTGCAGTTGCATCAAAGTCTGGGGTTGATGCCGGACTTGAAGCATGCCCTGCGTCAACTTTTGAAAATCAAGCCCTATGTGTTCACTTCCAATAAATATGTGTTTGGCTATTTTGTTTATTGTGTTTTGATGTGTTAGTAATTATGTTCTGCCTTTATAATTAAATAATGCCTGGGGAGCATTTTCTCCTCTAGGGAAACCCAGTTATAATTTACCATTATAACCTGCTAGTGATAACGGCAAATATGTGCCAGATTTCCCTCACTCCTCACACGCCCACACTGCCTACCTCACTCACACACTTGCTTCAACCCGACTGTACTATTGAACTAGCACTATTGGAACCACACTGGACATACTGTTTTGTATAATATCTGGGTGGTGTTTTCAAGGCAAGAAAACACTACCCAGCAATTGTATAAAACAAAACTTGCGGAGGTGTGTAAGACTTGAATTTTACACTCACTCTTAGTGCTGGATGCTTTTATAAACCCCTTCAGCTTCGCTTTCGGGATTTACGAAGCATCCTACACCTTGTGTGTATGTAAAATTCTCATTGCATACACCTCTTCATGTATTATTCTATATACAATCTTGCCTGAATCAATATTCACCATTGATTCATACATGTGGATCTAAGGCTTGAGGCACTAGGACACCATGGGAGCTTTTTTCCTCTAGGGAGGGGAGCCGATATTGGCTACAGGTGCTTCTTTCATGCATCATTTACCCATGTAGTGCTACATGCCGGCCAGTAACCACCGTCAACTCCCTCATGCACATCAGTTCTGTTGTTCCCACTGTTAAGTGCACACCATAGGAGCAATGCCTCAGTACAACTGTCATTGAACTTCTATTGCGACTCTGCTGAGCTTTTCTTCAGTGTTGCCTTCTTTTCATTTTATCTGTGATATCCAAGTCCAAGAAAAAGAGCAAGGGGCCCAAAGAATCCCAGATTATGCACTGATGTTCCTATGAGAAGTTGATCAGCTTGAAGGATCAACATCAGGTTTGCTGAACCTGTCTTGGCCCAGAACACGACATGGATTCTTGTAATGCCTGCTTTTCAGTGTATCTTTGTAACACTGCGTTCTGCACTCCGAAGTTGGGTCATCCAATTCCCACCTTCAGGGGCAGGCTGCAGATTCATGCTGTCAAGGTGAGGTCCTTGGGCCCTTCCCCTGGGCCCCTTCCCAGTACCTCTGGTATCATGAAAGAACAGGGTTTTCCTCAACCTCACCTCGCCGAAGCATTGGAGGCTCTGGGGGTTGGATCTAATAGCATCCCATTTTTTCTTTTCAAGTCAAATCTGGATAGAAAGAGCATAATATTTTCAGAATCATAACACATTCTCAGATTGTTTTTACTGTCTTTATCCAGGAAAGGCACATTGAGCTACAGCTTGTTCCTGTGTGTGTCTCTTGGAAACACATGGCGCTTAAGTGATTTGCTCTGATCACACAATATACAAGTAAAGCATGTTAGAATTGAAACCCATTCTGCTGGATTAATGAAGCTTGCTCACAGCTCTTTGCTTTAACCTCTAGGCTGTACTACCAGCTGATAATGAAAAACTACACATTTCAAGGCTGGCCTCATGATGTCAAGCCAGAAGGTACATAGCCACATTTGCATCTTGTAGAGATGAGTTCTCACCCCAAATTGTAAGAGAAAAGGCTATAAGAGACAGAACAGAAAAAGACAAAAATTGGTGCTGTGGCAGCCCCAGAAATTTGTACTGACATGAGTACAGCCAGGGTTTAGAAATCCTGATATCAGGCCCCAGTACTTGTTGGTAGAGCCAGGGTTCTTGCATGAACCGAACCAGAACAGAACCAAAACTGTTCGTTTTCAATCAGAGCTGACCTGACCTAGAACCTCCTAATTGAGGTAGATGGTGAACCAGAACCGAACACGAACCTACCCTTTTTAAAATGCAGAACTGTGTTACACCTTTAGGTTTCCTGTATTTCCTTTCCCTTCACTGGATGCTGGATGCTGATGTCTGTCATAATTTTGATGGACTTACATGGTTAATAATTAAATCATACCATCACTAACTTAACATGCAGCTGTATTTTTGATTGCAAGGTAGACCTGGAATGTGACTCGAGAGGGGGAATTAATTTAATTCAATGAGCTGCATGATGAGGAAGTCTTGGGATGTGTGAAGGGTAATAGCAGGTGAAATGGAATTAGATTCTTGCTATTACTTAAGTTAAAGATGTGTGACTTTAGTTAATTGAGCATTCAGTATTTTCTATTGTTTTGTCTGTTCGGGAACTAGCTAAGACATTGTAATCTCTTGTAACCTCATTATTTCGTATAACAGGCTGTGCTTGCTTTGCACAAGTTTTGCAACTAAAGTAATTAAATAAACTGCATTTTTTTAAACTTTCATATCCATCATTAACTTACTTTTTAACTGCATTTGATATATAATTTTTATTTTACTTAATTTATTGAATGCATTGAATATATTCAATGAAATGTCTTGCTCTTTTTATCCTTTGTATATTTTACATTGTTGAATTCAAGTAAGATGTTTGACAAATGCAACTCTATTCATGTTTTATTTATATTTAAGAACCAAGTTTTTTAAGAACTGAACCAGAACTGAAAAAGTAACAAAAAGGCTAGAAGTCAACCGAACTAGAACCCCACCCTGTAGAAACTGAACTGAACTAGAACCCCAGAAAATCACAGAACCCTGGCTCTACCTTTTGACACCACAGAGCCAGCCTTGAGATGTGTAGTTTTTGATGATCAGCTGGTAGTATAGCCTCGAGGTTAATGAAATCCTGAAGATAGATTATTTTTGCTAACAGTTTGAAATATAAAGGTGATAACTCACTAGTTTCAATGCACATACAAAACAAATATTATAAATGTAAAAAGTGCTGTAATAACACACATAATAAAACAGATGATTTACTATTTAACCTGTTGGATTGTCTATAGTTAAAGGAGGGCCACGTCCCTCAGTGACATCATTTTCTGTCAGGAACCTAAAACACATGGCTTCCCCCTTTCCTTAATTAAAGGCTGATTTACTTATGAATAACTCTGGACTACAAAAAATTGAAGATAAACACAATGACTCATGCAAATTAGCCTGAATTAGATGACAGTTCCCCTTTAAGAAGAAGATTTATAGTTCAAAGGGCAAACTGAGATGGGCTGAAGCCACCCCATGCATGGCTTATGGTGACAACATGAGGCCGTGCATGGCAGCCATGGGACAGAAACCTGGGTACACAGGTGTTGTGTCCATCCCTGTCCTCCCCTTCTCCTTTTCTTGTGACTGCCCACTAGTGACAAAGTGAGTCGATGCATGCCAGTCATGGGACTCAAACCTGGATGATCATATGTTGGTAATGAACACAATTCAAAGAAACTACAGTATTTCACAGATAGGGCTCTGACAGTGATAGTCTAGCATTCAGGGAAAAATCTTGTTTAATGTTAAAATCTTTATTGAAACATTTCCAGCATGCAACATAACCAGAACAGGAAAACAATGTACTGCATATTAGCAGACAATGTAATAATAAGTCAAAATACATAACAGGCATGCAATAAAATCTGGCCAAGTAACGATAGATAGATAGATAGATAGATAGATAGATAGATAGATAGATAGATAGAATGAATGTTATTCATATCAAAATATTGAACAAAGATGAACTCAACCAAGCTAAGGCTCATTTACAACGAGGTCCCACAACATTTTGTTATAAAATAACACAGTATGAAAATTTAATAAATAATTTGCAAAGAACAATAAACAATAAAATTTAACACAACCAGTAAGGATCCAAAATAAACTTTAAGATGTCTGACAACAAGCAATAGATTATTTAGCTTTGTCATCAAGCCATATTTTTATCTCACCCCATCTAATCTTGCTAGATAGTGATTTCAAAGTAGGTGGAATACTATTCCAAGGCACTGGCCCAAGATAGAAGAATGACATTCTGCCTATTTCCAAGTTGAGTTTTTGGGAAACACTAATTACAGTCCTGTTGCTGATCTTCAAGAGGACTTTTTCTGTCTCTGAATAATGTAGGCTAATACATATTCTGGAAGTTGCCGTCAAATGCCTTTGTACATAAATGAGAGAAATGAGAGGATGTGGCCATTTCTATGGTCATTCAACCTCTGCCATTCTAAGTTGGCATACAGTTGGCAAATGTGAGTCATGCAAGAAGCACAGAGTATATAGCGGGCGAGCCTGTTATAACAAACATCAAGTCTCACCAGCTCCCTCCTGGACATGCCAATGTACAAGATGTCCCCATAATCAAGAACTGGAGGACCACTGTATTCACTGCCTGTCTGCTGGTCTTCTGAGACATATACAGTTTTGCCCAGTATAGGGCCTGTAATCATTTACCAACATTATTCAACAGCTTATCTACAGAGGCCCGGATATTCAAACTGCACCATTCTGAGGCGCAAGCCCTTGCGCCGCTCAAAATAGTTGCGCAGGGGTGTGGCAGGCGATATTCAAAAGGAATTGCAGCTATTGGTAACTCCTTTGAACTTCACCCCAGCCACAGCCACTGTGCATGGCGCAGTGGAACTTGCGCCACCGCCAAGTTGTCAGAGTTGAGCATTAAACTTGCGGTGGCGCAAGTACCATTGCGCCATGCGCAAATTTCCGATATCCAAAAGGTGACATGCAAATGGGGCCATAATTCATGCAAAGGCACAGGGGCCATTTGCATGTGATTATGGCCCCATTTGTCTCGGCCATTATGTAAGTATGTGCCCGATCCCGAGACTTGCTCCTGGCTGCCCTGCCAGGCAGCAGCCCGTTGAGGACTGGCCTTTCCCTGCAGCCAATCACAGCGTCGCGCCAATGAAAACAACCCCCTCACCCACCCACATCTCCAATGCCCGATCGCGGGCAGAAAGTATCATGAAACCCCCGCCCACACATCTCCCAATGCCCGATCGCGGGCAGAGCATTAAAACAACCCCCAGCGAATATCTCCCTGGTGGTCCAGTGGACCGTAATGCCCGATCGCGGGCAGAATGTCAGTGACAACCCCAAACATCTCCCTGGGTGTCTCGTGTCCCCCCCACCCACCCACCATGAAGCCCACCACCCCATCCCCCGGCGGCGGTGGCGATGGCAGCATCCACTGCCTGCCGCCCACCGACTGACTGTCCGGTAGGGCTGCACACCATTGGTGCAGAGCTAGAAGCCAATGGGCATGCAGCCCCATACCGTCCCGCCCAAACAGTCCAGATTTATGAATGGGTTCATTCACAAATCTGGACTGTCATCTTGATATGGGCTGCGCGTAACAACTCTGTCAGGCATACTGCTGCGGTCAGTCATCGGCGGCGGCTGGTGAATGAAGACTGCTACCGTGCACCCGGCTGCGGCAAATGATGTGAGAATGAGGTGGAGTGGCTGGGCCTCGAGAAATGTTGGGGTGTCACTGGACATTCTGCCAGCGATCAGGCGTCACTGTTCAGATGAAAGGTATTCTGCCCAGCGATCGCGGTAAAGCTGTTGTCGGGCGTTCATGACTGCCGCGGTCGAGCATTGAAGATAATGAAGTTCATATTCTTTCTGCGCGATCGGGCATTTGATGTGGGCGGGGGTTGTTTTAAGGTTCTGCCCGTGATCGGGCTGGTGGGGACACAGGGACTGAGTTGGGGGCCAGCCACGGGTGGCAGCTGCTGTGTTGCGCCTGCAATACAGCAGCTCACCTGTGGGTGGCCCTCAACTTGATCCTTTCTTTTTGGCTCAAAGTTGTGCAGGCGCAGGTTGGGGGTTGTGCATGCACAACTCTGCACAACCCGACTGAATATCGGGTTGCGCAGTTTATGCTTGGTTCCTCCCCTCCTGTTGAGCATGCATTCATTTGCATTGCGCTGTTGCTCAACCTGTTTTCAGTGGCGCAACTGCCTCCTGCTGAATATCGCAGAATGCTAAATGCACTTATGCGACAGTAACCCTGTTGGCGCATGGCGCAACCCTTTTGAATATCTGGGCCAGTATGTGAACATCCTATCTCAAACCAGTGTCATGCCGCATTCCCAAATATTTATGCAAGTGAGCTTGTATCCTAGTGCCATTTTCTGTTTTAGTACTTAAAACCAGTTCTTCTGGTTTTTTTTAATAAAACAGTTTGAGTTTTTCTAGAATTAAGGACTAATTTATGATTTTTGAAAAATGTTTGTACTTCATTAAAAGCACATTGAAGTTTATTTGACATTTGTCTATAGAAATGTCAGATGTATATATAATCATGTCATCTGCATGTAAGTGGTATGATGTAGATGAGTCTGTGAAACTTAAGTCATTCATATAAATATTAAATAGAAATCCTCCAATATTGAGCTTCGTGGGACTACTGTGATAATGAGTACAAGATCAAATGAATAATCACTTATGGAGACTAGCTGTTTCCTTCCCTTAAGGTAGAACTTAAACTACTTTGTACAGCCTCCAGCCATGCCATTCAAAGTCAGCCTTGACAGTAGAACATCATGGTTTAAGGTGTCAAATGCTTTTGAAAGGTCCACAGAAATAGCTCCCATTGATGTTGTCCTGTACAGGGCAAGCTGGATATCACTAACAATTTTTACAGGACATAGGTTGTTCTGTGGTTCTGTCTGAATCCTGATTGGAATTTGTTCATTTTATTTTGAGATTCTAAATAACACTTTAATTGGAATAGAATCAGTTTTTCAAAAATGTTTGATACTTGGAGGAGGAGGTATATTGGGCAATAGTTCCCATCTCTAATTTCTATACTGATTTTAAAATGGGGCTATTTTTGAGTATTTCCAGGCTTCAGCAAATTCTCCTGAACTAAGTGAGAGATAATACCTCCGTGCTTACCTATACTGACTGACTATTACCTGAACATATATGAACTCTTACTTGAATTGTCTGCTGCATGCCCGCCTGCACTGTTGTACATTTTTGTCTACTGTTTATTTGCCTGTATATAAATGCACTGCCACTCAACTTGTATGATGCAAGTCCACCTTGTAAATGAGCTTGCTCGGATAAATAAAGACTCTGATTGATTGATTGATAAAAAAATTTAGTTAAGGGAAAAGCTATTACTGGCAATGTATACTTTAATAACCTCGATGGGATGTTATCCAGACCAGTAGCTTTAGTGGTATGTAATTTTAAGAGCTCCAACCTCACTTCCTTCATTGAGACACTAGTAAAGGAAAACTAATACTGGGAGATATTTTGCTCCTGCTGCTCAACCATTGACTGATTTATAAGGCCTCTTGATACCTCACTGCCCATTGTAATGAAGTAGTTACTGAACTTTTCCAGTGGGACGGGGGACCATTTGACCATCAATAAGAAAAGTACTGGTTATATCTTGACCATTGCCATTTAAGAGATTTGACATGAGTTTCGAGAACTCTCTCGGACTTTGGGAATGATTATTGTCGAATTGCCATGTATAGTAATTTTGTTGAACTAGTTTGGTTTCCCTTGCATAATGATTACAAAATTGTCTAGACATATCCCAGTCAGTTTTGGTATTACTCTTTTTAGCTCTGTACCATGCTGTGTTTCTTCTAGGTTTGGATTTTTATCAGCCTGAATTATACCAGGGTGTGTTATTATTTTTTAAATTTGTAGTTTTTATTGAGGCATGTTAATCACATACCTTCTAAAACTTACCAGAAATAAATATTCAAGCTTAATTAACAGTCAGTGTCAGTTCTATTCTCTCCCACAAGACATTTTCCAGGTCCATCATAAATTTCACATAAATCAGATCTCTTAGAGCATTGCCACTTAATGAATCTAACATGAGCCCGAAGCTATATCTTGCTTCTAATACAATCAATTAGTTGATGATCTAATAAGGAATCTAGAAAAATGCAATTAAAATCATAATTCAAGGGAACATTTGTAAAAATGAAATCTATTAAAGTTGAAGTTGAGGGGGTCTTTTTGATTATTTCTTGTAGGTTCATTAATCAATTGACTAAGCCCCAGACTTGTTTGAAAATCTACCAACATATGTACTGTATGTCATAAAGAGTTTGCCACATTTACATTAAAATCACCAACTATCAGCAACTCATGTGTATATGTATAGCCAAACAGAAGGTCATACAATACATTACATACTTCTGGTTTAACATCTGGTGGATGGTAAACTCAAGCTATCAACATTTTTTTCATAAATGGTAGTTTCAAATTTAACATTAAGACCTCCAGGACAGTCACATTAACATAGAAACATAGACTTTGATGGCAGACAAGGACCGCTTGGCCCACCTAGTCTGCCCATTAACATTTAAGTTTATATTCATCTCTAATATTAGTAAACTTTCCTTGCCATCAACCAAGATTCCCCCACCTTTTTCACTTCTGTCTTAATGCCATAGTTGGTAACCCAAAATATTTATATGTGTATTAGGCGTGGGCGGATGTAAAAATTTGCCGGATGTTGGATTCGGATATCCCCAGGGCACTATCTGACTGGGTCCAGGTATTTATTGGGTTAGATAAGTGAATGGTGTGCCATGACAGTATAGAACAATCTAACTAGTCTCAATAGGAAACAGCATGGGTAACATATATATGTGTATATTCACACTCTATAAAAATGATAAGCTCTCACTTTATTGGGCATTCAAACACAGGATGTGACAGTCAGTGGAGACCAAGGAGGATGCTGGGAACCTTCACAAAGGAGACCCACAGGAGGGTGGCATGAGACCCCACAGGGGAAGGAAACAACTCCTGGTGGGGGACTCCATTGTTAGGAAGGTAGAACTTGGAGAGGAAGGGGAGAGGGAGGTAAGGTGCCTGCCTGGCACCACAGCTTGGAGGGACAGGAAGCGAATCCTCAGGATCGTGGGAGCAGCCGCACGAGGGAGGGAGCTAGATGTTATTGTCCACCTAGGGATAAATGATCTGGCTAGGAATGGGATCAGAGCAGTGCAAGATGAGTTTGTAGAGTTGGGGAGCAGCCTTAGACAAGTAGCATATACAGTAACCTTCTCGGAGGTGCTGCCTGTCTATGGCAAGGGTGATGCTGGGGTACTCCTCATCAG
Source organism: Neoceratodus forsteri (assembly GCA_016271365.2). Lineage (NCBI taxonomy): Eukaryota > Metazoa > Chordata > Ceratodontiformes > Ceratodontidae > Neoceratodus > Neoceratodus forsteri. The sequence goes on from CM028129.1 coordinate 522,364,939, forward strand.
GCAATTCAATGAATGGTTGAAAAACTGGTGTGGAGCTCAGGGTTTTGGCTTCATTGGGGACTGGGGAGCCACCTGGAGGGAATGCAGACCTATACTGGTGCGATGGTCTGCATCTGTCCGGGGGTGGGGGGGGAGCCAGGATTCTAGGTCTTGAGGTTTAAATGCTTCATTGGCAAACATTTAAAACTAATGAGGGAGAGCACTGAAAGGAACAGGAAATCAGCCTCCCCACAAACAACAGTAATTAGTGAGGTAAACACCAAGGTAGAGAAGTCATTAGGAGCAGGCCAGAAGTAAATGTAAAAAGGCAAAGGCAGTAAGGACAGGAATGGGGCTAAAAGGGGTAAGGTAATCAAAAGTGGAGGGTGATGAGTACCAATGCCCATAGTCTGTGTAACAAGCTCCCTGAATTAGTGGTCTTGATGGAAGAGGGTTGCCGGGATATTGTGGCAGTCACAGAAACATGGTACACAGAAAACCATGACTGGGATGTCAACATACCAGGATACACAATCTACAGGAGGGACAGGGAGGGTTAAAGAGGAGGAGGAGAAGCTCTTTATGTAAAGGAAGCGATCAAAGCAACAGAACTAAAGGGTAAACAGGGAGCAGATGCGACACTCTGGGTCACCTTGGAGACAGGAAATGGCACCACAATCCGCATCGGGGTTGTACACAGACCCCCATGTCAAGAGGAGGGAATGGACAAGGAAATGATAGAAGGCTTCCTTAGAAGGGCAGAAAAAGGGGAGATATTGTTGATGGGGGACCTGAATATGCCAGATGTTAACTGGAGCACCTTTGCTGCAGGCACATCCAAGAGCAGGGTCATTCTTGATGCCCTACAGGGGGCATGCCTCAGACAGCTAGTACTGGAACCCACTCCGGAGGGAGCAATCTTAGACCTGGTACTCTCAAATGGGGACGGAGAAAGAATCTCAGATTTAGAAGTGAGTAGCCATCTGGGAACAAGCGACCACCAGACAGTGTGGTTCATGATAAACACAGCCATACAATAAAGCCATACAAAGGCAAGAGTACTGGACTTTAGGAGGGCTGACTTTGGGAAAATGAGAGAGTGCCTCTGAAAAGTACTAGCAAACAGGCAAGAAGGAGGGGTGGAGGAACAATGGAGAGTAATCAAAACAGCCATCACAGAGGCAACAAGCCTTTGTGTAAAGCAAATCAACAAAACACAACAAAGGAAAAAAATGCTATGGTTCTCAAAAGAGGTGGCAGGGAAGGTTAAGGAGAAAAGGATAGCATTCAGAAAATTTAAGGAAACACAGAAGGAGAAGGACAGAGAACTTTATCAGTTAAAGTAGAAAGAAGCTGGGAAGGCAGTCAGAATAGCAAAGGCCCAAACTGAGGAAAGGATAGCCAACTCTGTTAAGAAGGGGGATAAGACCTTTTATAGGTACATTAGGGAGCGAAGAAAGACCAAAGGAGGGATACTGAGGCTTAATAAAGGGGAAGGAATGTGGGTAGAGGGTGACAATGAAAAAGCAGGGATACTGAACGAATATTTCTGCTCAGTATTCACAAAGGAAGAGGAGGGGGAAGTACCTAAACCAAACAAGAGAAACACTCTTGAAGACGAGGTCGATACCAGTCCATTTACAGAAGAAAGTGTTCTGAAAGAACTAATAAAATTGAAGGTGGACAAAGCAATGGGGCCTGATGGGATTCACCAAGAATTCTAAAGAACTAAGGGTAGAACTAATGACACAGCTGACTACTCTCTTTAACAAATCATGGGAGGATGGGGTGGTACCTGAGGACTGGAGGAGGTGGATGTGATTCCTCTTAACAAAGTGGGAGCAGGACAGAGGCAGGAAACTACAGACCAGTTAGTTTGACCTCAGTGGTAGGTAAAATGATGGAATCACTTCTGAAGGAAAGAATTGTTAAGTACCTAGAGGCCAGTGGGGCATAGGACCCAAGGCAGCATGCATTCATGATGGGAAGGTCGTGTCAGACGAATCTAATAGATTTCTTTGACTGGGTGACCAAAGTAGTAGACCAGGGAGGGGCTGTGGACATGGCTTACCTAGATTTTAGCAAGGCATTTGATACAGTCCCACACAAAAGATTAATGCACAAGTTTGGCAGCCTTGGAGTGGGTCCCAAGGTGGTAGCCTGGATAAAAAATTGTCTAGACAACAGGACACAAAGGGTAGTAGTAAATGGAGTCCACAGTGAAGAAAGGAGGGTTACTAGCGGGGTACTGCAGGGTTCAGTACTGGGACCGGTCCTTTTTAGTGTCTTTATAAGTGACATTGCAGAGGAACTGGAAGGAAAAGAATGTCTCTTTGCAGATGACACACAGATCTGCAACAGGGTTGATACACCAGATGGAGTGGAAAGGATGAGAAGGGACTTGGCAAGGTTGGTGGAATGGTCAAATGTATGGCAGCTCAGATTCAATGCAAAGAAGTGCAAGGTAATGCACCTGGGAAACAAAAACCCAGGGCAAGAGTACACAATTGGGGGGTGAGATACTGACAACAGTAAAAATGGAAAGGGACCTGGGAGTAATTATATCAGATGACCTAAAGGTGGGCAAGCAATTGTAAGAAGGCAGTAAGGAAAGCTGGGGGGATATTGGGATGCATAGGGAGAGGCATCAGTAGTAGAAAACAGGAAGTTGTTATCCCTCTGTACAGACACTTGGTGAGACCCCATCTGGAGTACTGTGTGCAGTTCTGGAGATCCCATCTCTGCAAAGACATAGACAGAGTGGAGGCTGTCCAGAGGAGGGCAACCAAAATGGTGCAGAGTTTGCACTAGAAGACATACGAAGAAAGACTAAAGGAGCTTAATATGTATACCCTTGAGGAAAGGAGGGAGAGAGGAGACATGATAGAAACTTTCAAGTACCTCAAGGGAATCAACAAAGTCCAAGAGGGTGGCATATTTCAGAAAAAGAGATGTGCAAGGGGGCACAATTTGAAGCTAGAGGGGGAAGGGGGATGGCTCAGAGGTAATGTGAGGAAGTATTTTTTCACAAAGAGGGTTGTGGATGCATGGAACAGCCTCCCTGAGGAGGTTGTGGAGTCAAGTTCAGTGGAAGAATTCAAGAATGCATGGGACAGACATAAAGCAGTCCTAGTGGGGGGTAGGAGGAAGTAAGCTTTTGGTTGATTAGGATCTGCAGCTTATCTGTTAGGTAGGAAAATAGGCAGACTAGGTGGTCCAAGCGGTCCTTATCTGCCATCTGATTCTATGTTTTTATATGTTTCTAGGATAAAATGCACAATCATATTTGCATAGTAGGTAAAATAAACCCTATTTAAACACAATAAGCAATTCTCTGGCTCTAGCTTGGCAGTACTATATTAAATTAACAATCTAACTAATCTAAATCGGAAACAGCATGGGTAACAGTTTACGGTACAGAATGTTGCACAACACTGATACTGTGTTTTTTCTAACTAAGTACAGCACTGTAAAGACAAAGACACAGGGCAACATGACATTGGAAAACCACACAGCAGTTGATCATGCTAACCAAAAGATGAATTGTGGATAATGGTAAAAAAATAAACTGCCAAAACAGCTAAAGCATGTCACTGTCACCCTGTATCAATCCATCAATCAATCATTCAGTCAGTCCATCAATGTTTTATTTATCTAGCACTATTCCAAGAGATGATAATGCTTTGCATCCTAATACAGAATAAAATACATAATACAAACCTAAAGATAAAATCACAATACAATAAACTAATTAAATATTAAATCATAATACAGTATGCTTAAACTTAAAAGTTCCTCAGGGAATGCATGGCTGAAAAGGAAAATTTTTAATTTGGCTTTAAAGCTGTCAATGGTCTGGCAGTCTCTAATCTGACAAAGGAGAGAGTTCCAGAGGGTCGGGCTGCAAAAGCAAATGTACAGGCCCCCGAAGTCTTTAAATGAACCCTGGGAATCTCTAGCAATCCCTCATCGGTGGAGCAGAGTGGGCAGAGGGAGTGGTAAGGTTGCAGAAGATCTTTCAGGTAGCCGGGTCCCTGTCCATGTAGGGTCTTGTAGGTCAGCAAACCAACCTTGAAGGTGATCTCCCAATTTTCCAGAAGTCAGTGCAGATAGCAGAGCACAGGCATGATGTGGCATGAGCTTGGTAAGCCAGTCAGCAGCCTGGCCGCTGCATTCCTGCACTAGCTGCAACTGGCGGAGGTCAATCCCTGGTAGCCCTAGGTATAGGGCATTGCAGTAATTGAGGCATGAGGTTACAAAGGCATGAACCAGAGTTGGCATGTCGCCAGGCAGAATCAGGTACTTGGTCTGGGCGATCTTCTTCAGATGGTAAAATGAGGTCTTGACAATGGATGGCACCTGAGATTTCCTCATCAGGCTGCTATCAAGCACAATGCCCAGATTTTGCACCTGATTTGAAGTAAGCAGCAGGGCATCTCCAAGCCAAAGTCCAGAGATCTGACCAGCTTGCAACCTCATGCCTTGGTGACCTGACTCTACTACGGACACCTTGGCTTTGTCTGGATTCAACCTCAAGCAGTTGCCACTCATTCAGGCTCAGATCTCAGCGAGGCAGTTGTTAAAGACCGAGATGGACCCACTTTGCTTGGGTGCAAAGGACATGTAGAGCTGAGTATCATCTGCATAGAAGTAAAAACTCAGCCCATACCATCTAATAATGTCTCCCAATGGCAGCATGTACACTGCAAACAACATGGGGGATAAGATTGAGCCTTGTGTGACCCCACATGACAGGGGCATAGATGCCAAGGAATAGATCCCAGCACAACCCTATGCATCCTGCCAGTGAGAAATAATTTAAACCAACCGAGGACTGTACCTAACAGTCCACAGAAAACCTGCAGGTGCTCCATCAATACCCATGGTCCACAGTGTCAAATGCTGTGGAGAGATTGAGGAGAACTAAGACAAAACAACTCCCTCAATCCCTCACCATCAAGAGATTATTCAGTACCCAAACATGGGTGGTCTCAGTATTGCACCTCTTCCTGAAACCAGACTGGGCAGAATCATAGACATCATGTATTGTTAAGTGGTCATTCAGTTGTGTGGCCACCACCTTCTCAATAACCTTGCCCACAAGGGGCAGGTTAGAGACAGCTCTGTAATTAACCAGGCAATCTGGATCTAGAGAAGATTTTTTTCAGTAGTGGTACTACTACCCACTCCTTCAGGGGTTCTGGAAAAAACCCAGTCTCCAGTGAACATCAGATTATCCTAACAAGGACTTTTCTGATGACTTCAACACACCCCACTAGACGGTGTGTTGGACCTGGGTCCAAACTACAGTAAGTTGGATGCAGTCCCTGGATGACCTGCACAATGTCCACAGTTGACAGCTGGCTGAAGTCAGACCAGACAGGCCGAGTGCTTGCAATCTCAAGTCCATCACTGCAAGGACCATTTGAGGGTGTTGAATGGATTATTGATCTGATAGTGCCAATCTTATTGGCAAATAACTGAGCAAACCTGTCAAGTCTAACTTGTGAAAAAGCTCCCAGAGCCTGAAGGCAGGTTGGATTGCACAACCTGTCAGTAGTCCGGAAGAGATAAGCTGGTCTGTTCTTTGCTGCAGCAATCTTCTTGGGCAGGAACTCTGCCTTCTTATGGGAGATTGCCAATTGACAGTCTTTATAATGGAATATCAATCTAAGTTTGTCTTCTGCCACACTGGATTTTCCTCCAAAACTGCTCTAACTTTTGACCCCCTTGCCTCATTTCCTTCAAAGTGCCATCAAACCATGGGGACTTCTGGTGAAGGGAGAGGGGGCGAACACAGACAGGAGCTACAGAGCCCAGGATCTCAGTCACCACCCTATTATAGGCTTGTACCAATTCTCCCAGCTCCTCACATACACTCATCAAGCCTGATAAGTCCAGTACCACCATAAGACCATCCGGGATCAAGCCCCTTAAAGGTCAGTACCGGACCATCTCCTTAGGGGCAGGTATATTGGAGGGTGCCTCGAACCTGAACCTTATAGTATGGTGGTCTGACCAACTGACCAGTTCCACCATCAGGTCTAAGACCTCCATCCCCAGTAGGAAGACCAGATCCAGTGAATGACCATGAATATGAGTTGCAGAGGTAACCACCTGTGTGAGGCCCAACTAGCTCATTAGTTTGAAGAAGTCTTGTCCAAATTGAGAGAGTTCATCATCAACCCAGGCATTGAAATACCCCAGAATTATCCATTTAGGGAATTCAAGCACCTGGTAGACGAAGTAGTCTGTGGTCCCATTATGAGTATAATTGCGTTGCCACTTGACCATTAACACACTGTTATTTTTATCTTTTTGCAAGTACTGTACATCTTCTGTATCCAGCAACTAACCGATCCATTTTAAAGCCTTCAGTTTGAGCAGACTGAATCTGGGCTGAGATCTTGATATACCGATTGGGTCGTGATGTTGGATCGGATATCTGTCCTCCCCTAATGTGTATCCTCAGTTTTATTATTCAGCCATGTTTCAGTTATTATCATCAAATCTAGTTGATAATTAAGGATCCATTCCCTAACTGGATCCAGCATATTAACTATTTTATTTTTTTATTTTAGTCTTTGGTAACCAGGTAAGGTCCACCAGGCAAAAATGCCTGTTTTCAGTGGTGACCTGGGAGCACTGGGCGGTTAAGTGACTTGCTCAGAGTCACGCAGTATGCAAGCGGAGGTTGTGAGAATCAAACCCAGGTCTGGTCTACTGCATGTACCAAGCTCATTCACACCTCATTCCTCTAACCTCTAGGCTATACTATGCTCCTGGCATTTAAGTGCAAAGAACTGAGTCCTTTTTTTTGTGAGGATTTCTGCCGTGACTTCATTAATAATTGAAAAACAAAGATTCTGGGGTAAAGGGCCTGGGTTTGGATGAACATCTCCACCCATGGACAGGGGAATTAAGATAGATGTTTAACTATCTTAAGTAATTCTAAACAGTCTTTCATTTTGTTAGGCACTTTCACAACCAACCGACAATTAGGTTTGTGAGGCTTTTAAGTATGTCTGGATTATGCTTTGAAGTACAGTAATAGAAAATGATGTAAATTTCAAAAAAAATTATTTTCCAACCTGTGTGTAGACAAGCCAGGTTGAATAACTTCCCCCAGCCCTCAGTTAGCTTAGGAAATACTCTCATACAATACAATAATGTAATATTTTAAGATGCCTAGGACTTTTTAGACCTGATAACAAGACATAGTCTCCACACATTATCATAAGCATGCAGCTTGTTAAGGGCTATGTAAGAGAGGCACTCCAAGGAGGCCAGTTGACTACTTGTTTGAAGCAATTCATTAAATTAGGGATTTAAGTTAACCTCCAGTGCTTTCCCAGCAGTCTTTTAGCTACTGTCAGGGCAGCTATACCCCAGTGAAATGTTGGGTAAGACTTGGGAATATTTGGTGTTGAGTCCTAGGAGGATGAAGGGAGCATTGAGGGAGCGGGAGTCAGGTAGTACGTGTTTGCAGTATGTGATTATGTGATTCCACGAGGGTCATATCAAGGGGCATGACCAGAGAATATGTGACAAGGACCCCAGCTGCAAAGAACACCACCAGCATGTGTTGTCTTGGATCAGGCAAAGGCACTTTCGGGTTTGCGGGGTTATAAACCAACAATGTTCAGGGGAAAAAATTGATCTGTCCTAATACAGTATTTAGCAAAAATATAAAATGCAACATGATTCAGCTTATCTTTAATTACTGCTCTGTATTCCTGCCCTTCTTTTTTACTGGGGGCATTTGAATGAAAAACAGGATCATTATGCTTTAGACATCATCCTAACCTCTTGCGTTTATCTTTGATGATATCACAGTTCTCTGTTTTGAAAATATAGCAATTTCCACAGCAACAGATTCCGATATCACAAATAGAAAATTACTTTAATGAGGGAATGGCTGGAGGGGCAAGATGAAGTCTGAGACACCAAGATGCTGTTTTCATGCAAATACCTTCATTAAAGGGACACTTCCAAACCCCTTAGGGCTCAAAGTGTCTTGAGTTTAAAAGACACAATTTATGATTGCTTGCATTCAGAAGAGATTGCTGATGTAGCTGATTGTTAAAAGTGAAGAACAGACTGACTACCATACTGGTGTTAAAAAAACATGTTTGTTTACAGTCCTTGATCAACTCCCACTTCACCTTTGCTGGATGGGGGAACACTCCCAACACAGTCTAGATACTCAAGATGCAGTGGGAGGAGAGGGGACTATTAAATGATGAGTAGTGGCTGCACTGTTTATTGTGTTCCTCATGTGTATGAAGTAAGTATGCAGTAAGAGTAAATCAAGGATTTAAAACAAAACAAGTTGGGTATAATTATACTATTGGCATACATTTCAGTTCTAATAAGAAAGGAGACAGATAAAACAACCAGCAACATCAATGTGTTGTAGAGAATGAAAGCAGTCATAAAATGTGGATTTTCTACTAGAGCTAAGATGGTGCAGAAAGGGTTGAGTTGACATTGTCTTTTTAATAAAGAATGGGTGAGGATCCAGATGGAACATGAATTCAATAGAAGCTAAATTGTGTCTGAATATTATATTTTAAAATGTTGTGCTGGATACTGGAAACTTGTTGTGAATCAGTTTCCATAAAGGTATGAACAATGCAACACAAGGGATCCTGTTAAACTGGTAAGAAGGAGCTTTGTATTCTCAACCATATTTGTTTGACATATTTTCACAGGTTGTGTGCTATTGTCATAACAAGCTACTGCAAATTATACAAGCTGGAGGCTGCTTAGCTTAGATCATGTAGAAACCCTTATCCAAAATGGGTTCAGAACCTAGTCATGCCTACCTACAACTGAAATCCAATATATATACTTGGTGATACAACCTTCACTGCTTCCTTTTTTGCTTCATCAGGAACACAGGTTTCATGTCTGAGATAGCACCTTTTTGAATTATGTTTTCCATTTACACATTTTGTCTGTACAGACTGCTGATCATGTAGGAGTGAAAAAAGCTGATATGTAATTAGTGCACAGAGCTCCAAATATAGGCGGTCACAGAATGACCCAGAACTGGTCACATGATGGCTGCCTAAGAGTGAGGACATGCTCCGAGTGTGCTCCTGCATCCCTACCTTAATCTACTTAATTACTGCCTTTTAATTCAGTTTCTTAGCTTACCTTCTTGGTGCTAATATACTTATCTCGTCGGAGAGCAAGTACAGCAATATTTCGATCCAGTATGAAGGCGGAAATGCGAAATCCTCCGCCACGATATACTCCACTGACAACCCTGAAGATGGATAAACAAGCCAAATGGCCAAAGGCACAATCTTCTATAGCAGTGCCGTTACCAGTTTCCCAGGCTGTCCTGACAGAAAGTAAATTCCAGGAGGGGCTCAGCTCTCTCAAAGAAATGCTGACCAACTTGTCGACGGATCTCCTCACTATGGAAACCTCAGTGGAGCAATTAGCTATCCGGACTGGGGATAACGAGGCCAGGATTTCATCTTTAGATGACTGGCAGGATCAAACAGAGCTGGAATTATCCTCCCTGCGCCATCGACTTAAAAAGTAGAAGAGAAGATGGAGGACTTAGAGGGTAGGTCCAGAAGAAATAATTTGATGGTACTGGGGTTACTGGAGAAAGAGAAGGGTCAGGATTCCATACTTTTTATCCAGACGTTGTATGAGAAACTCTCTGGCCCCTCTCCTAACGGACCTGCTTATATTATTGAACAGGCTCACTGGGCCCTTCGGCCAATCCCTCCATCAGGAGCCCCTCCCAGGCCACTGATCTTTCAACTTTTAAATTTCTTGGATAAGCAGCATGTATTGAATGTGATTAAAGATGTCAGAGAAGTGCAATGGGAAGGTAAAAGGATAAGGATCCCCAAGATCTTCCGTATTCTGTGCGGCAAAAGAGAGCAGCTTTGCACCCCATTATTGTTAAGATCATTGCAGCTGGTATTAAATTCCGAGTAAAATACCCAACGTTTCTGCAAATCTATCTGAAAGAGCAATGGCATACATTCGATTCTGTGGAGCAGGCTCAAATTGCCCTCCGAGACCTACTGCCTGACCTGTTCAAGTGAAATCTCAATGTGGCAAAGATTTAATTAATATAAGTGATAAGGCTCAGTTGAGACTTCTGCTCTACTAATTACAGTACCCTGCGATCGACTGTCATGTGCTATTATTCCTCGAATATTGGCTTAGAGTGATCAAATTATCTCAAGTGACTGGGGCATTTTGGGTGCACGGGAACCTGGACCTAATCAGCTCCTTGCTACTTATCTAAGAGTTCTATCTAGAGTACTTTTGGTGAACCATTGGATCTACCATTTGAACTTAGACTGTGAATGCCATAGAATGCTTTGACGCCATCTAGTGGGCATTCATTATTAATGGCTGATGCATAGTAGTTTTTTTTTTTATTTCTCTAGCCCCATAGGATTGAACTATATCAAGAGGAACTCCACCTCAGGATTTTATTAGTTTTTTAGACTATTTTCGATTATATGATGCTGTTTTTCTCGGTCTAGCATACCCACATTTATTTTTGCAGAGTTAGTAACTTCCATGTGAAGCAATGGGGCTTTAGGCTTTTGTTTTTTCAATCCACGTAATGTTCAATAGTTGACGGTTTGGATACAGTTTAGACCAGAAGTAGGTTAATTGATATTTCCAGGGCTTCATGTGACTGAAATACCTTATGAGGGGAAAATATTTTATTAAGATTTGGCTCCTTGTTAAGGTTCAGCCTTTCATGCCCTAAAAATATTGTAGGGCTCTATACCTCCTTTATCAGTCGTATTTTGGTTAGGAATTGTGTCCTGTGTTTAAAGGCTTGCTTTCAGTCATAAGCCCCTTTTGCCCTTATAACAGTTAATCCCCTAGTCTCTCCGGTTGCAAAGAGGCAGGGGCAGGTAGGGGGCATGCACTCTGGGCAGTGTATTTACATCACATCCCAGGTTGCATGGAAGTGCAGTCTATGGGACTGGGGTTCGTTAATCGGGTAAGGAACACTGTCCTGGAAATTTTGTTCTTTTACTTATGGTTGACTTATTGTTCTTTGTTGCCTTTAATTGTTAGTACAAGTCTTTCTGTGGGATAAGGGAAGGTATATATTCACTTGTCTTTTTTGGGGGGAGTGTTTTTTTTTTATTAAGTTTATTGTTGTTGGGATATGGGTAAGAGGAGGGAGGGTGTGCCTAGTGTGTCAAGGGATTGTTGTTCACTTTCACCAGACAGAGCAGTGTTCAGGGGAGGAAAGGAGAAGCCCCTGGATTTCTTGGTTATCTTGAATTAAATGTACACTATGAGTAGTCGATACAAATTAATTAACTGGAATATTAAAGGTGCTCAGGATAGCAGCAAAAGAACTACCATTCTAAAACATCTTCAACATCTAAGAGCTCACTTTGTTTGTTTGCAGGAAACACATCTTAAGTGGGAGAACCTTTCACTGTTATGCAGATACTGGTTGGGGCAAGTATTCGGGACCGGATCCTCCTCACGGTGAGGAGGCACGGAGATCTTGGTGGCCAGGTTGGTCCCATTCGTAATGTTCAAAGAGTGGTGGGACCCACTGGGGTGCTATATTGTGCTCCAAGGTACTTTGGAGTCCTTCCCCATAACCCTTGCATCTGTTTATGGTCCAAATGAAGAAACTCCACAGTCTTTCATTGACTTGTTGTCCATGGTAGTTTCAGACCCTTCCCCTAGGCTTACCATTCTAGAAGGCAACTGGAATATAGTACCCCAGACTGATATCAATCATTCAGATGGCAGAAGAGTGGGCTTGTCTCCAGCCCAAAGGGCTCTAAGAGACCTTATGGTAGGCACGGGGATCTTGGACTTATGGAGAACATTAGACCCCAAAGAGCATCAATATACGTACTTTTCTCCAGCACACAAAACTTTATCTCATATAGATTATATATTACTTAGTGCTGTTTCCCTCCCAAGGGTCCTAGACACAGATATCCACCCCAGGGTCTTGTCCGACCACTCTCCAGTTAGTCTCTCCATCCTTTTGGGGCTGGGGCTCCATAGGTATCAATTATTAGGGGGATAGAACTGAGGAGAATGGGGAAAACTGAAGTAAGGTGCCTGCCTGGTGCCATGGCTTGGAGGGAGAGGAAGCGCATCCTCAGGATCATGAGAACAGCTGTACAGGAGTCTGAGCTGGATGTCATTGTCCACCTAGGGACAAATGACTTGGCTCAACATGAAATTAGAGCAGTGCAGAAGGACTTTGTAGAACTGGGGAGGGGCCTAAGACAAGTAGCACACACAGTATCCTTCTCAGAGGTGCTGCCTGTCAATGGCATGAGTGAGGCGAGGGTACTTTGCACCACGCAGTTTAATGAATGGTTGAAAAAATGGTGCGGAGAACAGGGGTTTGGCTTCATTGGGGACTGGGGTTCCACCTGGAGGGACACCAGCCTATACTGGCAGGATGGTCTGCATCTGTCCAGGAAAGGAACAAGTTTTTTGAGCAATCGGTTTAAATGCTTCATTGGCAAGCTTTTAAACTAGTCAAGGGGGGAGGCACTGTTAAGCAGCAGGAAAATCCCAGCCTCTCCCTACAAAACAGGGTACTAAATGAGAAAAAGACTGAGGTAGAAAGGTCAGTGGGGGATGCTGCAACAGAAGGTAAAGCCATCAAAAAATGGAGAGCAATGAGTACCAATGCCCATAGTCTGAGTAACAAGCTTTCTGAATTAGTGGCCTTGATGGAGGAGGAACAGCTGGATATCATGGCAGTCACAGAAACATGGTACACACAAAACCATGATTGGGATGTTAACATACCAGGATACACTATCTATAGGAGGGACAGGGAGGGTAAAAGAGGAAGAGGAGTAGCTCTTTACATAAGGGAAGGAATCAAAGCAACAGAACAAAAGGGAAAACAGAGAGGAGAAGAAGCACTGTGGGTAAATTTGGAGACCGGCAATGGAACCACAATCCGCACAGGGGTTGTATACAGACCCCCTTCTCAGGGGGAGGAAATGGACAAGGAAATGATAGAAAGTATACTTAGAATGGTAGAAAAAGGGGAGATATTGCTGGTGGGTGATCTGAATATGGCAGATGTTATCTGGAGTGCAGTTGCAGCAGCCACTTTGAAGAGTGAGGTTATTCTAGATACCCTACAGGGGGCATGCCTTAGACAACTAGTATTGGAGCCCACTAGAGAGGGAGCAATCTTAGATCTGGTTCTCTCAAATGGAGATGAAGAGAGGATCACAGATGTAGAAGTGGGTAGCCATCTGGGAACTAGCGACCATCGAACAGTATGGTTTACAATAAACACAGCAATAGAGTCAAGTCATACAAAGGCAAAAGTACTGGACTTTAGGAGGGCTGACTTTACCAAAATGGGTGAGTGCCTAAGGAATGCACTAGCAAATGGGCAGGAAGGAGGAGTGGAAGAACAATGGGGAATAATAAAAACTGCCATCACAGAGTTAACAAGCCTTTGTGTGAAGCAAATAAAATGAAACAATGTAAGAAACCACTATGGTTCTCAAAGGAAGTAGCAGTGAAGGTTCAAGAGAAAAAGAAAGCATTCAGGAAGTACAAGGAATCACAGAAGGAGCAGGACAGAGAACTGTATCAGTTAAAGCAAAAGGAAGCTGGGAAGGCAGTCAGAACAGCAAAGGCCCAAACTGAGGAAAAGATAGCCAACTCGGTTAAGAAGGGGAGTAAAACCTTTTATAGGTACATCAGGGAGCAAAAGAAAAGACCAAGGGAGGATAGTGAGGCTTAATAAAGGGGAGGAGGGTGGGCAGAGAATGACTGTGAAAAGGCAGAGATACTAAACAAATATTTTGCTCAGTATTTACAAAGGAAGAGGAAGGTACCTAAAACAAACAGTAGAACACTCTGGGTACAGAAGTTGATACCAGCCCATTTACAGAAGAAATGGTTCTGAAAGAACTCTTAAAACTGAAGGTGGACAAAGCAATGGGGCCTGATGGGATTCATCCCAGAATTCTAAAAGAACTAAGGGTAGAACTAGTGACACCACTGACTACCCTTTTTAACAAATCATGGGAGGATGGGGTGGTATCCGAGGACTGGAGGAGGGCAGATGTGATTCCCCTTCACAAAAGTGGGAGCAAGGCAGAAGCAGGAAATTACAGACCTGTTAGTTTAACCTCAGTGGTAGGAAAAATGATGGAATCACTTCTGAAGGAAAGAATTGTTGAGTACCTAGAGGCCAGAGGGGCACGGGACCCAAGGCAGCATGGATTCACAGCGGGAAGATCGTGCCAGACGAATCTGATAGATTTCTTTGACTGGGTGACCAAAGTAGTAGATCAGGGAGGGGCTGTGGACATGGCTACCTAGACTTTAGCAAGGCATTTGACACAGTCCCACAAAGCGATTAATATACAAGTTAGCCAGCCTGGGGTGAGTCCCAAGATGACAGCCTGGGTAAGAAATGGCTGGAGAATAGGACACAGAGGTAACAGTAAATGGAGTCCACTCTGAAGAAAGGGGTTACTAGTGGGGTACCACAGGGTTCAGTAATAGGACCGGTCCTCTTCAATGTCTTTATAAGCAACATTGCAGAGGACAGAAAAGTATGTCTTTTGCAGATGAGACAAAGATCTGCAACAGAATTGATACACAAGGTGGGGTGGAAAGGATGAGAAGGGACTTGGCAAGGTTAGAGGAATGGTCAAATGTGTGGCAGCTTAGATTCAATGCTAAGAAGTGCAAGGTAATGTACCTGGGAAACAAAAACCCAGGGGAAGAGTACACAATGGGGGGTGAGATACTATCAACAACAAAAATGGAAAGGGACCTAGGGGTAGTCATATCAGATGACCTAAAGGTGGGCAAGCAATGTGAGAGGGTAGCAAGGAGGGATGCGGGGATACTGGGATGCATAGGGAGAGGCATCACCAGTAGAAAACAGGAAGTTATTATCCCTCTGTACAGATAGCTGGTCAGACCCCATCTGGAGTACTGCGTGCAGTTCTAGAGACCCAATCTCCGCAAAGACATAAACAAGATGGAAGCTGTCCAGAGGAGGGCAACTTAAATGGTGCAGGGTCTGCACCGGAAGACATATGAAGAGAGATTTAAGGAGCTTAATATGTATATCCTTGAGGAAAGGAGGGAGAGGGGACATGATAGAAACTTTCAAGTACCTCAAGGGAATCAACAAAGTCCAAGAGGTAGCATCTTTCAAAAAGAGATGTGAAAGAACAAGGGCACAATTTGAAGACAGAGGGCGGCTCAGAGGTAATTTAATGAAGTATTTTTCACAGAGAAGGTTGTGGATGCATGGAGCAGCCTTCGAAGGAGGTTGTGGAGTCAAAAACAGTGGTGGAATTAAAGCATGCATGGGACAGTCATAAGGCAATTCTAGGGGGTGGGGCAGGAAGAAGTAGGCTGCTGGTTAACTAGGATCTGCAGCTTATCCATTAGGTAGGGAAATGGGCAGACTGGGTGGGCCAAGCGGTCCTTATCTGCCGTCAAATTCTATGTATGTTTCTATGTTTCTATTTGGCGTCTTAATACACAACATTTGCAGAAACCTTCTCTAGTTGAACACATTCAAAATTTCATTTCCACCTTTTTGGAGATTAATAAGAGTTCAGTGACCAAAGTAAATTTTGCCTGGGCAGCCCTAAAATGTGCACTCCGGGGAGACTTTATTCGCTTGACGGCCAGGAATGTTAAGCAGAGTAAAGCTCAGATGAACTCTATCTTAGATGACATAAGACAGCTGGAACACTCCTTGACTCGGTCCTTATGTGACTCTGACTGGGCCAAACTGTATTCTCTCTAGTCCAAGTACTCAGAAATTATGGCCCAAAAAGCAGAACTCTCCCTGCGCCGTACCAAAATTAGATATCTGGAGTCAGGGGAAAGAGCTGGGAAACTCCTGGGCCTTAGGCTTAGGCAGGCTGAGGCTAATAAGTATGTTCCTAGCTTGCGTCCTACTCCAGATGAAGACATTACCTATAACCCGAAGGAGATTGCTATGATCTTTGGCAATTATTACAAAGCACTTTATGCAGCAGATGATTCTTCCATCTCAGAGGTCCCTACTGTAACTGAATACTTGGATTCACTGATATTGCCTGCCCTCTCACCTCAGCGGGTCATTGGTCTGGGATCCCCAATTTCTGTCATAGAAGGGGAGCAGGCCATTAAGCTTTTACCCTTAGATAAATTTCTGGGACCAGATGGTCTCCCGAATAATTTATGCAAACTCTGCCGTGCCCAATTGGCACCAGTCCTATCAGAGGTATATAATTTTTGGTTTCAAAAAGGGATAAGTGATCAATCTTTCCTAGCAGCTCTGATCACCCTGATCCCCATACTGGACAACAACCCCTTTCATCCTGGTAACTATCACCCAATCTCCCTTTTGAACTCTGACATAAAAATTTGGGTGAAAATATTGGCTACCAGACTTTCGCTGTTAATGGAGGAAGTCTTCGGTCTTGAGCAAGTTGGCTTCATGTCAGGTCATTCCTCCGGAGACCATATGAGGAAGCTTTTGCATTTAATCTTGGCGTCGAGGGAGTCTGAAGTACCATCTGCCTTGGTCTCCCTCGATGCTGAGAAAGCATTTGACAGGGTCTCCTGAGGCTTTCTATTCACCTCCCTTTCTAGGTTTGGGATCCCTGATGACTTTATTCAGTGGGTACGGATTCTATACCCTAGCCCAACAGCAAAAGTCTGGTGCAGTGATTACCTTTCAAGTGCATTTCCCTTACAGCAGAGGACCCACCAAGGCTGCCCGCTTTCCCCTCTCCTTTTTAATTTGTATTTAGAACCCCTTATTCGCAGATTAATCAGCTCTCCCAATCTGTCTGGTATCTCACTTGGGAAGGAAAGGCACCTCCTTTTCACCTATGCAGACGACCTCTTACTGCACATGGAAGACCCTGCTTCCACAATCCTGGCCCTAATAGAAGAACTAAATCTTTTTTCTAGTATTTCTGTCTACAGCCTTAATCTTTCTAAGTCCCAAATCTTTCCCCTTAATCATCATGTTACAAAGACTATGCTTTCGGGTATAGGCTTGTCTTGGATGTCTCACACCTTAACATATCTAGGAATCAAAGTTACCAGAGACTTTCCCTTAATGAGGAAGGAGAATCTTACCAAACTTATCTCTACACTGAAAGCAGACCTAGATAGGTGGGGTAACTTACCTATGTCCATCTGGCGTAGGATAAGTGTCATCAAAATGAATGTACTGCCATGTTTGTTGTATCCAATGGGGATGTTGGGCCTTTTTCTCCCTAAGTCTTGGTTTACCCAGTTGAGGAAAATATTTAATAGGTTTTTATGGAAGAATAAGGGAATTTGAAGAGGATGTAATAAACTAACTGCTCTTAAGATATGGGGGGGCCTGGCAGTGCCATCCCTCTTTATTTACTATGGAGCCCAACATATCGCCAAATTGGTGCAATGGCGAGTAAAGCAGACTTATTGTTACACCCTGGTATGGGTCAAAATTGAGGAAGCCTTGATGAAACATAACCACTGTTCCCTTTTGGCTTTAATGTACCAATCTCCCTCCCACCTCCCCAGCCCCCTTAAGAACTCCCCCACAGATTGGTCCCTCCGGGCCTTACACCAGATACAGGTACATCTCTCTTTTGCTTGGCACAAGTCGATAAGTCAACTTCTTATTGGCAATCCTCATTTTCTAATAAATAACCGAACAATACCACCTTCCTTTTGCCCCCGATTACAATATAGTGTGCTAGGAGATTTATGCAATGGAGACGCCATATTGCCATTCCAGTCCTTTCAAAGAAAATTCCAACTTACCAATAACGAGATTTTCAAATACTGGCAAATAAAGCATTCCATTATTGCTTTCTTAGGGCTCCAACCCTGGACTCCTCTGCCACAGGTTGACCTACCTGAGATACTTGAGGTGGCGAGGCAACCACATGCGGTCTCTGGTGCCTATAAATTCCTTCAGATCCTTGATTCAACCCTCCCAATGGGAGTTTGTTATTATTGGATGCAAACACTCTCCCTCCCAGACAACCCAGGTTATTGGGGTAAAGTGTGCAAAAACACCTATAAATTCATTAAACAAGATAGGCTGAGGCTCACCCAATTTAATATAATACATAATCTATACTATACCCCTGCCAGGTTACATGCTATAGGAAAAATACTGTCTCCTCTTTGTCATAGGTGTGGAGAGGAACAGGGAACCCTGTTTCACATGCTGTGGGAATGCCCTAAGGCCCAAGACTTTTGGGCATCTGTCAAGGGAACCCTGGACCCTATCCTGGGTTTGGAATCTTTTTTCACTCCAGAAACTTGTCTGTTATCATTATTCCCACAGGGTAGGCCTAATACCCAGAAAGCCCACTTGGCTCTAATAGCATCTAATGTTCAGCTATTAATATTGAGACATTGGAAAGATGACTCACTCCCCTCAATAATGGAATGGTACCAGAGATGTTAACAGCTATCCAGCTGGAGAAACATATTGTCAGCATGTGTCATAGGTTGGAAGCTTACCAATCATTACAGGAACCTCTCCAAGTGCTGTTATTCCTTTGGCACCCTTAGATAGCTAGTTCTAGATCATTTGTTATTTATGCTCTTGATACGCAGGCATGGGAGGGTGGGTTGGGGGTCATGGGATGTATGTTTTATGTGGCAAGTTGGTTTTGTGTCTTGTTATTGTCTTAGTTTGTATGTTAGGTTGTTTAATAAAATTGCAGCTGTACTGGCGTTATTGTGTCATTAATGGTAAATGCTGCTGAAATTAATAAAGCATATTAAATAAAAAAAAAGAAAGAACCACCCAGAACCAACACTGAGCCTTGCATGTGAATAATCCATGACATGTACTGAGCACTGGACACCCACAGACCCATAGCTGTTACTGAAGACAATGAATTCGACCCTGTTACGGAATCACTGAACACCAAGCACCCACTGACTCATCAGCCACCATCAGTGGAGTTACAGACCGTGACAGCCCACGCAGATTATTCTTATCTTTTTATTTCTTATTGGACACAGCAACTTGAAGTTCGAACCCAGAGGCCTTGGGTTAATATTTAAGGCTCTGGGCTGATGTTTCTGACTCCAGGTTGGTATTTGGTGTTTTTGCAGCGCTGAGTCTGGTACCTTTGTATTGACTCCTACAGTTAATATTTGCTTTGCACATTACTGTCCTTTTGAATTTGATGCACTGGAACTCACAGTTCCTCAGGACTTTGCCTTATTCCACCAACTTAAGGATACAATTAGAGCCTTTTCAGAGTGCATATTGCAGGGGATTTCGGGAGGGGGACAGGTCCCTCTGTAGACATGGGGGGACGTGCACACTGAAGCAGACTACAGTACATAGACCGTAAGGCCTTTATCTGCTGGCATATTCGTATGTTTGTACACCCGGCTCTATAATTTGCAGCTCTGAGCTTGTGGCTTTATAGTAATGCAAATACATGAACCTGCAAATCTGAAAACACCTGTTCTGGAAGTATACTGTGTTCATTTCTCCTTTTATGAATTAGCTATTCCTGGCATTTCCTTTGAATCTTCTTCCTTTCAAAGCCATTAGGTTTCCCCTTGGCTTTTAGTCCTTGAGCATTCAAAAATAACTATATTTATATATTCTATATAATCTGCAATGTTGAGTTCAGATCATTAACCAATTTTTAGCCCAGAATTCTGATAGCTCCTCCACCCAACTGGTTGATTCCCCCAACGTTTCTCTGCTTCTCTGGGCCATCGCAGTGGTGCTCTGCTGCTCTGGCTGTGGTGGCTGGGGTGTCCTACTGGTGAGGAGTGACTTGAACAATAAGTTTGTGACCCCACATCAGCTGCATCCTTACATCAGAGGGCACCACTACTGCCATGCTGGTAGCAATAGCCTAGACTGGGAGGGGAACGGGGATCCAGAGTGTGGTGTCATCTTTCCACTGTGGGCTTTCTGTCAGAACTGCAGTCTCAACCTGGTGCCAGATTCACATTTCCTGGCACCTGCATTTGCACATCTAGGCACAGCAGGGTTGCACAGCTGCTTCTATTCAGGTGATGTGAACACAGAGAAGGGCTCATTCGCAACACTTAGCTTCTGTGGCATAGGGCTGCGAGATGCCTTTCACTCTAGGGGTGTGCATTACTTGCCTGAGCCACTGAACAACAGCTCCACACAGCTCCTGTATGCAGACACCATAGTACCCCATCTTTTATGTTGGGGCCACTCACCTGTGGGATCCAGTGACATCATCTCATGCTGTGGTGTGGGCTTCACATCAAGCCACTCACTGTGGCATGTACTGCAGTGGTATATGGTAGTACATGCAGGGGGGCAGCAAAGAGGAATCTGTCACTCTTGGGGTGAGGGGCGGGAGAACATTGCCCTATTGAAGAACCTTGGGGGGGAGGAGAGACTGTCATTCTGGAAGGAAGAAGCAGGGAGACACTTGGCCCTGGGGGGAAGGTCAGGAAGCCTGCAGTCTGGGATATGCACTTCGCCTCAGTGCCTTGCTATGAGGAGACTCTGCTAGTTACTGATGAATCTATGGCCAGGTTTCATGAAGGCAACCTGCAACATTACCTGTTGACCCTGCTGGCAGTGTCCACCAGCCTATACCATCATCTGAGTATCCTGCACCACATCGATCTGCTATGGTGAAGATGTCAGTACTGTGTGACGAAGACAAGGAGCCAGAGGTGATGAGCAATGCAGCACTCAGCCTACACAACTTCTGTAGTTGGCAGGAAAAGCTAAACAAGATGGAAAACAAGCACCTAGAGTACTAGGATATTGCCATTCTCTTCACCAAACAGGTAAGGGGGGGGGGCTACATGGCACAGGTTCTATTTGTGTTGGGGCAAAACTGAATGTCACAGAGGGGTTAGTGTGCAGAGGAAAATTGCATGGCACAGGGTCAGTTAGTGTTAAGGGCAAGTTGCATTCCAAGTCTAACAGACAGAAAGGAGCTTGGGCCAGGAGAAGGAACCATTTATGTAATAGGAGGAGTAGGGACTCTGAGTCTAGCAGATTTGAAAGGGAGCTCGTGTCACAGGCCCAAGCAGGAAGAGGTCAAGAAAATTATAAGTTTTTATGTTTCAGTTGTTAGACTATAACAAGTGCATTAGTAACTTCATTTTGCACCTGTGAAAAAAAGTATTAGTATTTCATGTAAAGAGTAACACACAAGCTCCTCTACCCTGCAAAGTGTAGGCCCAAATTGGGTGCTGCATCCAGCATGAATACTATCTCTGCTGCCTCCCGAAGCCTTGCCCAGTTGGTTGGCTCTAACTAAGCCTCCACCTGCACTGCTCAGCTGGCCTGCCTGGAAGAAAGCTCTTCTACCTTGCAAATGCCCAAACTGGCTGCTTCCTCCAGCACGATACTATCTTTGCTGCCCCCTGAAGCTTTGCCCGGTTGGTCGGCTCTAACTAAGCCTCCATCTGCACTGCTCAGCTGGTCTGCCTGGAAGAAAGCTCCTCTACCCTGCAAAGGTATGACAGGACTCAGCCATCAGGTTCAATTTTTGGCGCGTTTCACAGCCACAAAGTCTACCCTCTTAAATTTACAGTTGCTTTACTTGCTATATACCTTCCTTGTACTGCCTCCCTACTAAATCCTATTTTGCCGAAATTTTCTCTTTTCACTACCTCTCCCTGCCTGTTTCTTTTTTTTCCTTTCTTTCACCCTACACCAGCTATGAGTTCCCTTCCCCAGCTGCTCCTTCCCCTTCTTTCCATCCTTGTCCTTCCTCCCATGTTCTCTCTCTCCAAGGCCCCTGCCACCCCCACCCTGTACCCACTATCTATTTAATCAATACCTTGGGAATGCTCCACTTCTCGACCAGTCCTCCCCATGGGCCTCCACTTGGAAATATCTGGCTGCCTCTTAACATCACTAAGATTGGTCTTAATGCCAGCCTATCCCTACTGTACCACACTGCATATCATCGGGGCTGTCATATGGACTCTACCTACTGCCCATACGCTAAAAGGAAACAAAAACTATCACTACTGGACCTACGCCTCTGTTCAATGAAGCTCCTCCTACTTCTCCTACTGATCTTGGGCAACGTCCATCCGAACCCTGGCCTGGGCTGTTCAAACCTTCTGAAAAAGGCAGGAGCCCTCACCACTGCAACCATTAACATCTGTAGCCTGTTACCAAAGCTTGATGCACTCCAAGCCTTTATCAGCCAACATAATCCTGACATCCTTGCTGTAGTTGAAACATGGCTGACACCAAAAGTTCCTGATCTGGCAATTACCTTACAGGGCTACAATGTTTTCAGACTGGACTGTGTTTCTAAAAGAGGAAGGGGCTGTGTCATCTACATTAAGGATAATCTCCTGGGGCACCTTGTTCCAACCCCCGTCCCTGCCTTCTTGGCCCAGCTTCTACCCATTAAAATTCTTCGAGGTCCCAATTAAAAAGCCCTCACCATTGTCTCTGTATATATTCCACCTCGAGATCATGATCTTGGCAACAAAGAAGTTTTTAACTGCGTCGGCTCCCAACCTCCTGGCTCTGAACCCATTCTGCTTGGTGATTTCAATATAAACTGGCTCGCATCTGATGTCTACACTCATAAGGATACTGTTGCAGCTGCCAGCCTCTCACAATTGGTCACCACACCAACTCGGATAAATTACAAAACTGGCACCAGTACCCTGCTGGACTGGGTTCTCACCAATCACCCTACCAGGATCTCTCGTACCTCTGTTCTCCCAGACTCTCTCAGTTAACACTCCCCGGTTATATGTGACTGGTGTAATAAATTTCTAAAGTCACCCCCTATAATCATTACCAGCAGAGTCCTCCCCTGTGGTCAACTTCATCATGGCTCCCCTGCTCTGCTTACTACCACAAGAGCCACAACTTTCTAGCATTTCATGACACCACCATGCCCAACTTCTCTGCACTTTACTTTTTGTTTTCCGACAAAGCCCACCAGGCTGCATCCCCCTACCTCCACCTCCACCCCTTCTTTTCCTTCCTTTTCTTCCCTTTTCCTCCCTCTCCTATCTCCCTTGCTGGCCCTCTCACCCCCCCCCCCGCTCTTCCTCCCTCTATCCCTCTCTCTTTCTTTTTCACCTCTTTCCTCCTCCCTTTCTTGAATGTTTGCCTCAATGTATGTTCTTCGTCTGCAATTTATGTTTATACAACAATTTGTGTTGCCAGTAATGCTCTGTCTAATCTGTACTTTATGACGTGGAACCTTTGTTAAAGACCCCTTGCTCAAAGGTATTTGTAATCCTAGAGCTCAATAAATAAAATAAATAAATAAAAAATAAACTTACCCTTCTCAAACAGTACCTATCCTTGCAAGACTGGCTGCCCATCTACAAGACAACGGATGTTAACCTAGCCCTCGGCTACTTCATCACTGCCTTCAATAAGGTCTGTGACTTCTTCGCTCCTTCAAAGAAATGGAAAACAAAAGCCCTCTGTAACCCTTGGATAACTGCAGAGCTCCTTTCCCAGCTGAAATATAGAGACCACCTGTGGGCAGTGGCTAAAGCCACAGGCAAACAATCTGACATCCAAAAATACAAACATGCCCGTAATGCCTGCACAAAATCCATTCATCTATTGAAAAGCTCATTTTATAAGGACGTCCTCACCAACACCTGGGGAAATGGTCGTGCTTTATGGGACAATATCAAGGACATTACTGGGAAATAATCAAAGTCCCCTCTGACCATGTTAATTGTTGAAGGGTCCACTACCCTTGATCCCATGGTCATTGCAAATACCTTTAATATGGCTTTTACTGACCTTAGTACTGTTCTACCACTTGATTTCTTCACAGTCAGTCACACCCCCTCTAACTCACCCTGCACTCTGTCAAACCACCCTCATTTTTACTTCAGGGAGATTAAGATGAATGAAGCTCACCACCATATTGCCTCAGCCATCTCCACTTCCAGAATCAGCAGTGACACCCTAGACCTTAAGCTGCTTTCACTTACACTTGATGAGGTCCTCAGTCCCCTAACTAAAATTCTTCACCTCTCTCTCCACACCAGTACATTCCCTGAAATATGGAAAACTGCCACTGTGACCCTAGTCCACAAAACTGGGGATAAGACCTACCACTCTAACTACCGCCCAATCTCCATACTGCCAACACTATCCAAGGCCCTAGAGCGTATAGCTGCGGATCAGCTCACTGATTATTTGGACAAATATAATATTCTGTGTACACAACAGCACGGTTTTAGAAAAGGGCATAGTACCACCACTGCCCTGCTTGAATTTATTTATTTATTTTTTTATTTTATTTTACTGTAAATTCGGAATTACAAACCTTTGAGTCAAAGACTCTTTTGCAAAGGCTCCATGTCGGTTACAGAGGGTGGAGGGGGGAACACGAGTTGGGGGAAGACAGATGGAACAGGCAAATTATATACAAGCACAAATTATTTACAGATTTATGTACAATCACATTTTAGTAACATTAGCTCTCCGGTGGTTACAGAGGGTGGAGAGACATATGACAGTAAAGGCAATGGAAGGCAACTTTCAATACATAATAAACAAGTGGTATTACTGAATTAATTGTCGGTATGATGGCAGATGGCATTTACTGGTGCAGTGCATAGTTCCCTTGGTAAAGGACTTCTTACTGGGGCTGTCTTCATCAGCTTCTCAAAGGCATTTGACATGGTCCATCATCAGCTGCTGTATGACCAACTACTCCTTGCTGGACTCGTACTGGACTCAGCCCACTGGTTCAGAAGCTACCTTGACAATCGCTCTCAAAGAGTAAAAATTGTCAGTGCTATTTTGGACACCTTGCCTGTCTGCTCTGGAGTACCTCAAGGGTCCATACTGGGCCCTCTCCTTTTCAGCCTCTTTTTAAACTCCCTACCACAATCCTACTCAGAACAAATCATCCTGTATGAGGATGATGCTGTTGTCTTTTCTATGCACAAGGACCTTTCACCACTACAACACAGCCTCC
This sequence comes from Neoceratodus forsteri, assembly GCA_016271365.2. Lineage (NCBI taxonomy): Eukaryota > Metazoa > Chordata > Ceratodontiformes > Ceratodontidae > Neoceratodus > Neoceratodus forsteri. The sequence continues at coordinate 522,389,871 of CM028129.1, forward strand.
AACTCAGATTCAGAGCCGTTGAAACATGGTTCTCCAATCATAAACTAGTCTTCAATCACAAGAAAACTAAGTCATTGCTATTCTGCAGTTCACATAACCATTACAAGCAACACCCCCTTGCCATCTCCACCACGCAGGGGACTGTCCACGAACAAGTTTACTCTTTCAAATACCTAGGGATTCTGCTTGACCCCAATCTCTCCTATATGGCTCACACTGACAGCGTGGCTAAAGCTGCCAACACACGCCTTAGATTACTCTACAAGCACAGACAGCACCTCACCCCAGAGGCCCTGAAGATTGCTGTCCAGAGCTCTGTGGTGTCAATTATTGATTATGGTCTCATTATCTATGGCTGTGCCATGACGTCTGCCCTCCAACGTATAACAACTGCACTTAACAAAGCATGCTGACTCATAACTGGTGCCCGCCGCCTCACCCACACCTGTACCCTTTATGAACAATCTGGATGGCTCCAACTCTCCAACCATATAAAGTCCCCCACATGTGCTATGGTGGGAAAAATCAACCTTGGCCTCACACCCCCCGGTGTTACTGCCTTGTTACATCAAAACACCAACCGACAGAACACCAGGAGCTCGACAACCCAGATTCTACAAGTTGCTCGCTGTTGACCTGTGCAGGGTCAACACTCCTTCACCTATAGGGCTCCTCTATGGATGAATGGTCTCAGCCACACCATCTCCTCTGCCTCAACACTAGGTCTGTTCAAAACCAGGCTCTGGGCCCATCTCATTGCCTCTAGCTCATGTGACTGCCTCTCCTAGATGATGACCTACATAGCTTTAATCCTAACTTATATACTGCTTAACCCCAGGCCCCCCAGTCCTCCTCCCTCCAGCTCTTGAGGCACCACTTAAAATCTTAGGTCTTCATACCACCTCATTAGTCTCTCCTTGCCCCATTATAGCACTTATTTCCCTCCCTCTCACCCTACCTCCTTTTTCTCTTCTCTTACTCCTTCTCATTTATTTTTCGACAAATGCCTCTGGCTGCATTTTCATCCTCCCCCTTCCCTCTTATCCCTGTTTCTCTGCCACCCCCGGGCGCCTGACCCCACCCCTTCTTTATGGGCACATGCATCCTAGCTGTGTTCACCATTTAGTATAGCTGCCTCTGTTAACTACCTACACTTCTCCTCCTCCTCCTCTACACCTTACTCTTCCTATAATTGACCCCTTTCAATAGCACTGTTGCACATGAATTGTTTACTGTTATTTCACTGTTGCTTCCTTGTTGTTTGTTATTTCTGACATGGAACCTTTGTAAAAGAGCTTTGGCTCAAATGTACTTGTAATCCTAGGATAAAAAAAATAAAATAAAAGGAACCTCAGAAACAGAAGCATTTTAAATGGACTGGATTTTTTCAACATGTCTCTATAGAATATATATATAAGATCAGTTTCATGTTTGATCTCCTAAGTATTTCTGAAAACATTAGGTAGATGATATTCTCTTCTGACTTGCAGTTGAGTCACTTTTGCTGACTAGCTGGGTCTCACAATACATATACCCCTAGGTCAGGCTGCATGATAATGGAGACCATCCACATGGCTTAATGCTCCCAAATCAAAATAAAGGAATACTTTGCCCTTGGGCAAGTGTAGCATTATCCCTAAGTGTTAACTCAGTAGCTGGCAGATGGTAGAGACTTGTTCTGAGAGTGGAGAGGATCTATTACAAAAAGTGTTTTGAACATTGAACATAGGCATATAGAAACTACTAAAAAATGATATTTTGTAAAACAAAAACAAAAGTATGGCTTGCCAAACAGCAGTATCTGTAAAGTATGAATTAAACCCAAAAGTTAGGTCAGGGGGACAGTGTAGTTTTGCAAGATAACAGATGACCTCTCTTTTCCTCATTACCTTTGCTCCTGATAGTTATTTTGTGTGATGTCTTCAGCATAAAGTGGTCCAGTGGTTCAGGAAGAATGGGGACAGGTGCTGCCATACAGGCTATGCCTATGAAGCAGGTCAGAGCATTATCAATTCAGATTTTAAATTAAGAGCTTGCTGAGTTATTTGGGCAGCAGAAGAATTATAATTGTTTGTGATGGAAAATGCAAAAATAATACATTCAACGTAATTTAAATTTGCTTCTGCTGCAAGGCTTTACAGAAATTTGTGAAATATGTATGATAGTAGTGTGAAGGAGGAAAAAACATGGCTTAAATTTATTTTTTTTTTGCAACTGCATAACATGAAGCAACATTGTTACTATTAATCTGAAACACTGGCACTGTGTAAGAAACTGATCAAAAACATTCATGTAAAACTTCAAGCTGACTATATTCTCAAAAATGTTCAGCTGACTGGGCTTTTTCCTAATTGCACTATTATATGAACCAGACCAGACTGAGTCTGGGCCCCCACTATTACTGTCCCTTTCTTTATGAATGTACCATTGAACAGGATCTCCCTGGACTTAATTATGTACCCTAAATGTAATGTAACCACAACTGACATGGAACCTTTGGAAAAGAGCACTTGTGTTCAAAAGTTTGTTTTTTCCAAAATCTGATAAATAAATCTTGAAGCCATTTTGCTTAAAATATAAAATCTTGTCTTTTCCAGCTACATCCTGAAAATCCCATAGAAGCGAGTTTGTGCCAACTCTGAACAGAGGGAAGCATCTATTTTCCCAAAACACAGATTCATGACTGTGATGGTACCATCTGAGTGAGATGAAGTAAAATTTCCCAAAAAGGCAGGAGTTCCTGAAGTGTTAGGGCAAAACTTGGCCATCCCAGACACTGGGCAGCACTTGAACATTCAAAAGTCTCTCACAGGTGGGGGATGTCCCCAAGAGACATGGTTAGAGGAACCATAATTTGAGGATTCTTTGCCTCCTTTGGGACACAGCTTTAGAGAAGGCCACTGCCACAAACTCAGCGCAGTCACCCTTTAGCTGACATAGGAGTTGACAGAGTCAGGGGAGAGGAGTCATATCCCCTGAGGCTCCCCTCAGTCAGCACTTCCAACTCACTCTGCCCTCATGCAGAAAACTGCTGCACAGCAACATTCTAGTTCGCCATTCCAAAGTGACTTATGCTGCAGCGAAAGACACTCCCACTTTGAACCTCTGCCAAGGTGATTGAAAGGAGCTGCCAAGGGAGTCCTAGTAGGTTAAACCTGGGGTTCTCAGTTCTCCTGTCTAGCAAACCCACTAAAATACCAGGGTCCTAGTTAACCCTATGGGGAACTTAAGAGTCACACATGCATTCTTTGGGTACATGATCATCTTTTTTGAAGCCGCACTACTCAAAAACTGAAGCATTTTTACTTTCCATTTCAATCTGTGCCCTTTCACCCTGATTAATTGCTTTCTGTTCAGGATGCCACAATTTAACATTTGACGCAGTTTTTGGATGGTAAGGGACATTTGTAATTATTTATTTGTTGAAGAGATTAACCAGAAGAACACATTGAACAAGTTGCTCGTCTCATGGTGTGTTCTGGGGGATGGGGAAGGAGATATATATAGGTAATAAGGTAACCCAAAAATGAAAACAAGAATCTAAGATATATGCAAGTATACATGAGTACAAAGGGGTTACATTGCTCTTGAATGAGCAGTACAAACAGCAGCTGTAAAAATGTACATGGTAAGACATTGAAACATAAGTAGGTCAATGAAAAGTGCTGTGTTATACAGTACAGGATATGTCCGAGCTAGGCCAGTTCTAAATTCTCAAGGAAATGGAAAAGTGCAGCTAAAGGGTTTCATAATACATAGGGCCAGGAAAAGTAGTAGGAAGCAAAAGGGGAGCCTTATAGTGGAAGTCTGAGGGCCGACAGAATTTTTTTTTTTTTTTTAAAGTGTAAGTGCAGTTAGGGGAATAGAAATTGTACAGGGCCTGCTAAAGAAAAGAGAGGGATGATGATAGTCTAATGGGGGGTGGGGGGGGGTGAGTTCCAGTGTTTAGGGAAGCAGTAGGAGAATGTGGTCTGGCCTGTTGAGGTGGATTGATGAGGAATGGCCAGAGTGCATGAGTCAGCAGATCTGAGGGAATGTTGTGGGGGTGGGACATTAAGAGAGAAGGAGAGGTAGGAAGGGAGATTCCCAAACCAGACTTTTAAGGGGAATTTAGCCCAGTGAGACAGTCCTCTACTTTCCAAGGAGGAGATGGACAGAGAGTGGTAGAGGATGCAGTGGTGTATACGAGAGAAGGAGTCAAGAGCAAAGTGATAGAAGGCATTGAAGAGGGAATCCAACCTGGAAAGAAAAGATTTGGGAACAGCACTGTAGACTATGTTACCACAGTCAAAGATGGGGGGGGGGGGGCATTAAGAGAGGAGGAGAAGAGGTAGGAGGGGTGAGTCCCAAACCAGACTTTCAAGGTGAATTTAGCACAGTGAGACAGTTGTCTACCTTCCCGGGAGGGGAAGGACAGAAAATGATAGAGGATGCAGTGATGTGTATGAGAGGAGGGGTCAAAAGCAAAGTGACAGAAGGTATTGAAGAGGGACTCCAACCTGGAAAGGGAAGACTTGGGAGCAGCATTGTAAACTATGTCACAATAGTCAAAGATAGGGAGAATCATTTTCTGAACAAGGTCACACCTAGATGATAGAGGTAAACAACTTTGGTTCCTGTAAAGGGTGCCAAGCTTGGGGTGCAGTTTTTTCAGAATAACATCAACATGTTCAGAAAAATTTAGGTGCTGGTCAAGCAAGACACCCAAGTATCTCAATAAGATAGTATCCTCAAATATGATCCCATCTAGGGTGTGGAAGGAGGGCAACCAAGAGAATCTCTGTCTTGTGGCAAAGATCATGGAGACAGTCTTTTTGGCATTGAGGAAGAGTTGATGTGAACTTAACCAATGCAGAACATTACTGAAGTGGAGCTGAAGGCTGGCAGACACATCGGAGGGGCAGTGGCCAGAGGTAAACAGGACAGTATCGTCACCATACATGTGTATAGCAGATGATGTGCAAACAGATAGAAGTTCATTAAGGAAGACAGAGAATAAAACATGGACCAAGTATGAAGCCTTGAGGTACACCAGTGGAAAAGGGGGGTGGTGGGGACGTGAAATCAGCTATTCTGATTGATTGTGTTCTACCCACTAGGTAGTCACAGAGCTAGTTACAGGCTGCTGGGGGTAGCCCAGCAGACAGAAAGGTATCGAGGAAGAGGGAGTGGGAGACAGTGTTGAAAGCCTTGGCAAGGTCAACAAAGATAGCAGATGTGATAAGACCATTATCTATGGCTAAATGGATAAAGCCGGTGACCCTAAGTAGGGAGGAGGTGGTGGAGTGGTTCTTCAAACAACATGAAGTCTTGCTGTATTCTGACAGTAGCAGTGAGTCCCAACCTTTGAACTGCCCTGGAGATGAAAGAGTTAACTTTCCATGCCAGGCATGGAACGCTGAGCTTGAGCTCGGTTGAGACTCTGTCTGTTGCTGTTTGAACTCAAACCGTCAGATTCTTTACTCCGCCTCACTGAACAGTCGCTCCGGAGATTTCTCCTTCTGCTCGATTCAATTTGTCGGTTAAAGTACCATTTTTCTCGGTTTTAGACCGAATTTAAACCGCAACCTGTCAGTTCAGTCTCTATCTGTGGTATTAGTGAGTACTAGATAGGTTTATATTGTTTCTATTCTGTGTGGAACTTGTAAACGGTTCATCAGTTCGGTTTGAACCGATCAAGTTGCTAAAAAATCTTTATTTTACATTTTAGAATGTGGTTACTGGTTCTTATCTGTTCTAAAAAAAAAACAGATTTTATTAAGTTTTTTTCCACGACCCATGACACGGTCAGGAACCGATAAGAGGGTCTTACCTGGCGGATTGCCATTAAAAGGGTAAGTTTGGTTAGGAGTGGCACAATGTCTGAGAAACCCAAAATAAAAACCAGGCCCACTGGGTTTCAACACTGCAGTGTGTGTGGGGAAGTCTTTGCCAAGGCTGATCCCCACACCACCTGTGTTTATTGCCTGGGGTTTGACCACCTCATTGCAGACTGCCAGATTTGTAAAAATTTTCCTGCAGCTACCCTAGAAAAATTAGTTGGTAGGCTCAGGGAAAGGGAGGCCAAAGAGTCCGCTGAACCGGATGGCCAGCCCGGGTCGGTTCAAACCGAACCAGAAGGAGTGCCCTCTGACCAGGGCGAGACTTCTTCGGGCAAAAGGAGATCTGAGTCTGAGGAGTCATTTCCAGCTAAGAGAACAAGAAAGGAAAAATCAGCTGGTGTGGATCCAAAACTTTCTTCTCCAACAGCTAAAGAAATAGCCAAAGTGATAAAAATTGTGCAGTCGCCTTCCCTGGTTCCGACTGAACCGGCACCATCAGGCATGCGCTTGGTTCGGCCGGTTCCACCAGTTCAAGAGTATGATTTAGAGGAATTTTATGAACCAGAGGAGGAGGAGGAGGAGGAAGAGGAACATGAGGAAAGTGAATGTGGTTTTGAAAGTCTGGATGTGCCCATTGACCCAGACATCTCCCCAGACAGACCTTCAGGAGTGTCTCCTCCTAGGCTTTCTAAATCCCCCTCCCATTTCATGTTTTATAAAAAAGTGGCTGAAACCCTCCAGCTTCCTATGGATGAAGCTGTAGATGACCAGGAGGAGCCTGACTATGTAGAAATGATGGATATCCCAGAGTCTAGGAGACTGTCTATTCCCTTACACAAATCTTTTGGGAAACAGACATTTAAGATTTTAAAGACTCCTAACACCATACCTCCTGTGGATAAAAGAATGGACAAGAGGTATACATTGTCAGGCTCAGATACGGAGTTCCTTACACAACAATGCAGCCATGTTGGGGTAGTTCAGGCTGCTGCCTGTGACAAGGCAAATATTCCCTTGGCTTCATACCCCCCAGACAAGGACTCCAGGAGGATTGATGCCATGGCAAAGAAACAGTACATGGCAGCATCCTTGGGACTCAGACAGGCCAATTATATGGCTTATGCTGCTAGGTATCAGAAATCCAGATTGGACACTGCCATGGCTTTAGCAAAACAGGTCCTTGGCCAGCTTGCCAAGGAGGTGGAGCAGGTGGCTGCTGATGGTATTGAGGCATCCAAGGTGCAATTCCATGCTGCAGTGGACTCAAATGATGTGTCATCAAGAGTCATGGCTACATCTGTGGCACTTCACAGAATGGCTTGGCTCAGATGTACTAGCCTGTCACAGGATACCCAGACTAAGGCCATGGATTTTCCTGTTCTGGGTAATTCTTTGTTTGGGGAGCAAACAGAGAATTATATGAAGAAAATGGATGAGTATAGGACCACCTATAAGAGTGCCCAGGCCAAGGAAAGGCAGGCCACTCCTCAAAGGCAGCATCCCAGGGGCAGGGGCAGGCCTTTTCACAGGCCTTTCTACCAAGCCCAGGCCTCCTCTTCTGCCTATACTCAGAGGGCGTTCTTTAGAGGGAGAGGCAGAAAGGGTACAAGCAGACCTGCTTCCACCCCTCAGCCAAAACCCCCTGCCAAGCAGGCACCCTGATGGGTTTGCCAGGGCCGATTCTCCACCACCTGTAGGGGGCAGGCTGGCTTACTTTGTCCAGGACTGGAAGTCTCTAACATCAGACAAGTGGGTCCTCAAAGTAGTAAGCCAGGGACTGGTTCTCAGCTTCAAAAAATTTCCAAAGCTGAGAGCCAGATCTTTTCCACCTGCAAACCCCTCAGAGGCACTTGCCTTAGAGGCAGAGGTCTCTTCCCTTCTGGCTCTCAGAGCTGTGGAATGGGTTCCACCCCTACACCAGGGCAAAGGATTGTACTCCAGGTACTTCTGCAGGAGAATGGCGGCCCATCCTGGATCTCAGATATTTAAACAAGCACCTTTTAAAGCCAAAATTCAAAATGGTGACTCTGGAAATAATTCAACCCTCTGTAAGGCCAGGGGACTGGCTAGTGTCCCTGGACCTCAAGGATGCCTATTTCCATATTCTTATCAGAAGCTCCCATCGAAAGTACCTCAGGCTTGAGCTGCCCTCAGGCCATTACCAGTTCAGAGCAATGCCCTTCGGACTAACCTCTGCTCCAAGGGTGTTCACAAAATGTCTGGCAGTAGTAGTTGCTTCTCTGAGAAGGCAAAGGATTGCCATCTTCCCATACCTAGATGACTGGCTCATAGTAGGCCAGTCCCCAGACCAGGTCAAGTTACACTAACAGGTAACTCAGCAACTGCTCACTTCTCTAGGTTTCCTTCTAAATCTGTCAAAGTCAGTTCTAGAGCCTGTTCAGCTCCTCACCTTCATTGGTGCAGAGCTAGATACAGAAAGGGCCAGAGCCTTCCTTCCCCCTGGACAGGGCAAGGACCCTTATCACTCTGGCCTCCTCTTTCACCCTATCGGTGTCTCGACCAGCTATGCATTTTCTGCAGCTCCTGGGGCACATGGCTGCTTCTACAGCAGTGGTACAGGGAGCAAGATTTCAGATGAGGGGACATTCAATTCCATTTGAGGGTCTTCTGGTCTCAGAAAAGGGACCATCTGACCAAACTGATCCCAGTGACTCGAACCTTGATCCAGGCCTTGCACTGGTGGCAGGATCTGAACAATCTGAGACAAGGAGTTCCCTTTGTCACTCAGTCTCACTCTCTTATCCTTACTACAGATGCCTCCTCTTGGGGTGGTGGGCTCAGTTGGGCAACCTGACCACCCAAGGTTTGTGGTCCCCTCAGAAATCTCTGCTCCACATCAATCTGTTGGAGCTCAGAGCAGTTTTTCTAGCACTTCAAGTTTTTTCTAAGTCTGTTCAGAACAAAGTTATTTAGATCAGAGCAGACAATACCACCACAATATGGTACATCAACAAACAAGGAAGCACTCGGTCTACGGCCTTGTGCACAGAAGCAATGAAATTGTGGTCCCTGGCTTACTCTCTGAACACCTCTCTCTCAGCAGTACACCTCCCAGGCAAGGACAATGTCCTGGCACATGCTCTCAGCAGGATATCTCAGGGCCATCATGAATGGTCACTGGATCCCTTGATCTTGGAGGTGATATTCTCCAGATGGGGCACCCCACAGATAGATCTTTTTGCAGCCCCAGACAGTCACCAACTTCTCCTTTTCTGCTGCAGGCCCCCAGTGTTGGTCTCAGTCTCCCTGGATGCCTTGGTTCTCAATTGGGAAGGGAAGTTCCTGTATGCTCCCCCCCTTCCCTCTCCTGTTCAAAGTGCTAGTCAAAATCAGGTCTCAACCCTGCAAGGTGACCCTGATTGCTCCAGACTGGGCCAGACAGACCTGGTATCCTCTCCTATTGTCCTTATCAGTCCATCTTCTCCTGGCTCTTCCCAGGAATTACAACCTGTTAACTTGTGCTCAGGGGAGGGTTTGGTACCCAAATCTCAAATCTCTCAATCTCAAGGCCTGGCTCTTGAAGAGTTAGAGTTGATTTACACCTCTCCCAAGGTGTTATGGATATTCTGAAGGCTTCTAGGAAGCTTTCCACCAGAACCACTTATAATTCCAAGTGGAAAAGATTTTCCATATGGTGCTCTGGGAAGCATATTTCCATAGAGTCTGCTGATCTGCCCACAGTACTTGACTACATGATTCATCTCAATAGCTTGGGTCTCAGACCAGCTACAATAAGGGTGCACCTAGCAGTGGTTTCTGCATTCATTTCAGCAGGTGAGCCCTCTTTTCTTTCAGCTCACCCTGTTTTGTCCAAGTTTTTCAAGAGATTGCTTCATACCAATCCTCCATTTAGGGATCCTGCCCCTGCTTGGGATCTTAATGTTTGCATTGCACAGCTTATGCAACCCCCCTTTGAGCCTTTGTCCTTAGCAGAGCTTAAGTACTTGACTTGGAAAACTGTGTTTCTGGTGGCCATCACTTCTGCCAGGCGCATAAGTGAGCTGCAAGCCCTGTCAGTGGAGCCTGACTTTATTTCCTTCCATAGGGATAAGGTGGTCCTCAGGACTAACAGGAAGTTTTTGCCTAAGGTGGTTTCAGACTTCCACCTTAACCAATCTGTGTCTGTTCCTGTGTACGTGACTGACCATTCCTTCTCTGGTGAAGGAGGCTGCACAGCCTAGATGTGAAAAGAGCCCTTAGCTACTATATGGAATGCACCAAGGGTCATAGGTTTGACTCCCTCCAACTGTTCCTCACTTATGGTGAGGCAGGCAAAGGGAAATCTGCCACTAAAAGATCCATTGCCAGGTGGATTGTCTCTTGCATACAATTTTGCTATGAAAAATTAGGTAAGGTTCCATCCTCAGGCCTGATGGCTCACTCTACCAGAGGTACAGCTGCTGCCAGGGATATCCCTGTTCTAGAAATATGTCAAGCAGCTACCTGGAAAACAGTTCACACTTTCACCAAGCATTACTCCCTGGACATCCAGGCTAGGAGTGATGCTCGGTTTGGCACAGTTGTGCTTCAGAGCCTATTTCCTAAGTAGGTTCTGTCCCTCCTCCATGGAGGTACTGCTTGGTAGTCTGCTACTGTCAGAATACAGCAAGACTTCATGTTGTCTGAAGAAAAAATTACTCACCTTAGTAATGTTGTTTCTTCTAATGGAGTCTTGCTGTATTCTGACCTCTCCCTGCCTTCCCCTTTTAGAACCTTTGTTTTTTTGGGATGTGGGTGGGCAGTGGCAGTGTTGGCACTCAGGAGGTGCCCCACCTTTTTTGTTAACACCCTTTCTTTGGGTGAGTGGGTGTTGTGTTATTTCATTTTTGGGTCTCCTGACTTGAGTCTTTATTTTGAGACCAAAAATTTGTTATGTTAGTAGCCAGTTGACTAGTGTAGGTTTACAGCTTCCACACAGGACCTCAGTGAGTTTGGCTCATAAAGATCTGACAGTTTGAGTTCAAACAGCAACAGACAGAGTCTCAACTGAGCTCGAGCTCAGCATTCCATGCCTGGCATGGAAAGTTAACTCTTTCATCTCCGGGGCAGTTCGAAGGTTAGGACTCACTGCTACTGTCTGAATACAGCAAGACTCCATTAGAAGAAACAACATTACTAAGGTGAGTAATTTTTTCTTCTGAAATCCAGATTGGAAATGGGTGAAAAAGGATGAGGAGTCAAAAAAGGAGGAGAGTTGTGAGAGGACCAGGTGTTCCTGAAGTTTAGCTACGGTAGGTAAAAGTAAAATGGGGAGATAGTTTCCCGGAGCTGAAAGGTCACCTCCTTTAGGTAAAAGGAGGACAAAAGCATGCTTCCTGGCAGCAGGGACCGTTACAGAGTGGAACAGCAGATTGAGAAGGTCAGACACAGGAGCAGATAGATGAAGTAGTTTAGGGTCTAGACCGTTGGGTGAGTTGCCTGTAGATAGGTTTAATGAGAGGAGTGCATTTAGAGTGTCAGTTGGAGAGATGGGTGAGAAGGAAACATTTTTTAGGTATAGGGTGAGGGGAGAAAGTAAGGTTTGAGGTGGTGGGTTGTTGGATGTATTGGGAGGGAAGCTAAGAGAGCAGAGGCGCAGGATGTGAAAAAAGAATTTAATTCTGCTGCCACTGCTGGATGGTCAGCAGTAAGTTGATTGTTTTTGTTCTGAACATAGGAGGGGGAGTTTGTTTTGAGGGGAGAAAAGAGAGTGGAACACTTTCCAACACTTGGATGGGTTATCTATGTTAGAATTAATAGTGGACTGGAAGTATTCTGATTTAGCCAACCGAATGGCTTTGGTGCAGGCACTGTGGCATGAGCAGTAGGTAGTGTAGTCTTGTGAATGTTTGCTGCTGGGCTCTGGGCTTAATACTGGGCTCTTGCTTTTATGCAATTTATAGTTGTTTTTTCTTTCAAAATTGTTTTCAGTTTATTACTAGGATCTCTCTAATTTGGCATAACACAGAGTCCAAGGGGACCCACAGTCTCAAAATGTTTTTATAACTTTTTAGCTCCTGGCAGACGCAGACTGCCACAAGCTCACTGTAAACTGCCTGGGATCAAGAGGAGTCATTATGACTTATCAGTCTACCTCCTTATCACCAAAAAAAATAATAAAAAAGACTCTGAGGGAGTTCTTAATGATGGTGGAAGGTATGCATCAAGAAGATTCTGTCTCTTCATGTTCAGCAGCAGCATCAAAAATGCAAAGCGTGACAAGAAAAAAGGCAAAGCTGCTCAACCACCTAAAAGGTGCAGAAAGATGGAGCTGGTCCAGTGGTGATGGACGCCACACCGCACAACACGCTGGTGACCTGGGTTCGGGAATGAGCCAGGGCTGCTGGGGTTGGCGGGGGGGGGGAGATTGAGCATCAGTAGGACTGCTCTCTCTTCCCAGGAGGGTGTGGGGAAGCGATCATTCCTGGAGTGACCTCTGGCAGCAGTTGGGGGCGCCCAAGTGTGGAGACACAGTGGAAGTATTGGGCAGAGTTGTGGCATATCGTTGCCTTGCCATGCCGCACTCTGAGGGGAAAGGAAGTGCAACTATAAAGTTACAAATACCTCTCCTGCCTGCAGAGTGATGGCCACTGGCAGATTACCTAATCCTGTGGGCCAAACAAAGCCCAATGAATGGAGACAGGGATTCAGGGTAATTTGTTCTCCTCTCCCAGTTCTCCACCGCCGGGGGGGGGCCTGCCATAGGGGCAAGCTGCAGTCCTTCTCACTCCGGCTGTCATGGCAGAGGCTGGCTCCACCCAAGGGGATTAGTTGAGCATCTGTGTACAAGGCTCAACGGGGAGTAAGTATACCTCTGCAGTAGCAGCGAGAGTATAAATAAAATAAAAAAAAAAAGATTGAGCAGATAGCGAAGTGCCTGAAAGAGGGAACCCTGAAGAGTCCATAGATGGCAAAAAAATAAATAAAAGAGCCTCTGAACAGTGGAAATGGTGTCTGCCAAAAGAAATTTAAAGAAAAGAAGGTCACTGCTACTCCTCCTGAGTGGAGAAAGGGGCAGGCAGATGCCACAGATAAAATGCCCTCATCAGAGGACATATCAAAAATGTGGCAATTTTTCCAGATGATCCAGTCCATGGGAAATTTTAATAAGATACCTGCCCCCCATCCCAGACTCAGACTCCAACCTATCTGCCAGTGGAGGAGAAGGAAGAAGAATACAATGTACAAATGGAGGAAGGCGAGCCCATGGAATTAGAGGGTGCACTTTGTCAAGATTCTGAATCTCCTCCAAGGCATAATGAGGACTACTCATCCTTTTCCTCATTTGTCAGATAAATGGTTGATACCTTCAACATCCCCCCTCCACCCCCCCACCTACTAAAGACAAAGGAGGATGAAGAGGATGCTGATTTTATGAACATGTTGGGGGTAGCTCCATCAAGAAGAATACTACTTCCACACATAAACCGCTTAAGAAGGCCATATCAAAAATCATGTCTGCACTCACCTCAGCTACAACCATATATAAGAAAATTGAAAGAAAATATTAGATGGACAAGCAGGGAGTGAAAAACCTGTATGCCTACCCTGATCATCATGGAGTTTTCTAGGCTGCTGCTTTGGAGGGAGCACAGAATCACTCTATCTGCACAGCCCAGCAAAAAGGACTCCAAAAACCTGGACTATGGCCAAGCAGGTTTATGCTACAGCTTCCCTGCATATCAGGCAGGCAGCTAATTCAGCACATAGAGGATAATTGATGGGCAACAGTGAACAAAAACACTATTGTTTACTTTGAAAGGTTGTCATGACAACCACGTAAACTTTGAGAGCAATGCTTGAGAGGTTTACGGTTGTCATACAACCTCGAGAAGTGAAGTCAGTGTTGTTGTTTACTGTTGTCCATCCATTGACTTTTATAGTGTATGGGCAACAGTAAATAAATGGCTTGTCACTTCTTCTGTGGTCGTGCCACAATGTCAGGGATCCCCTGCTCAAAAGTCCGTAAAAAAATTCTGCTTCTTCAAGCTACATTTTTTTTACATTGAGAAAGAAATACTGGTGTGCTGCTGTGTGCCGCATAAGATTACAAACAACAAATAATCACTTACCGCTTGTTTAAAAAATTCCTGGTCCATCGGTAAACTGCCACAGATGTTTTCCGATGCGCTAAGTACTGTCACTTGCGCATGCACAAAGACAGTCAATGCTGTTGTGCCATCGTTGAGACGTACTAACGATAGTAAAACAGCTTACTGACATCACAACAATGGTACAAGAAGAATAGTAAATGATGGATTTCGACTGAATACAAAGTGCCACCATATGCTACATATAGGTTAGTACCAGAAGGCACTTTGGAACACAATTCTGGCACTGGCAGAAAGAGCAGATGGTGACTTGGCACTGGATCTGATTGCCACCTCAAGATCAGCTCTGGATGCCATAAAATATCTTATTCACACTTTGGTGATACTAATGTCACCCCCAGGGGGCCCTATCCCAAGGGCTACCACCCCTGCCTGTCTCAGTTGTGGCAGGGTAAGGGGCCCAGATCAGTTGTCAGGTGCCTCCACCCAGAGGTCGGGGGTTAGGACAGTCTAGGTTGACTCGGTCACAGCCCTTTGGGTTGCTGCAACCCTCCCTTCTTCCCACTAGTGGCTCAAATGGAGTAATTACAATGCTTTCCCCCTGAACACTTACCCCCCCTAGCTCGAAACACTCAGCTCACTCTGGGGACCCCCTGGAAAGTAAGGTACAGTTATCGAACATTCACTGTGCAGTATGTCCTCAGTAAGACATAAACCAGCCTGGGTACAGTTGCAAGACAAACAATCTGATTTATTTGAAGGGGGACAACAAGGACCGGGGGAAATCAGGGTGATTAGCTTATCACTGTTACTTATATTTAACTACTTATGGCTCTGTGCACAGGCCTGAACCTATCAGTTATTGTCTATGGGTGCCCAAGCCCTAATGGCTAGTTCCTCGATGCAGCTGGTTGAGGCCCAGACACAAGCGAACATGTAATCCCTGAGAAGGTCAAATGGAGCAGAAAGCTCAATTAGTGCAGTCAGCAGTACAACAAAATGACTTTTGGCCACTGCTTGTAAGGTTAACAGGGAGCTACCCTGATCCAGTACGCACAACTCCAGCAGATACCCTTTCTTCACCACTTGCAGGGCTGAGCCTGAGCTTCAAAAGCCTCCTCACACATTTATATGGAAAACAACAGAGGAGCACCATACTAGGCAGCTGCTTCCAGGACCCACACAAACTCACAGCAGTTTCGGGTGTTACACTGCAGCTTCAACTTTCCTGACAGACCGAGCGCGATTCAGCAGATTCTCCAGTACTCTACAGGTTGAGCCTGGTAGGTAGCTGTGCTGGCACACAGCCTCCTCTGACCGCATGCCGGCGGATTTAATCTGACAAGCACTGACAATGCAAATGGCCGCCTCAGGCCTTTCACGCACTTCCCGTGCGAACACTCAACTGCGCAGAAGCTCAGAGCTTCCTTCTCCTTCACAGTCACAACTAATCTGCCCCTAACAGCATGGGGCACTCCTTACAGTTCAGGCGCTACCCAATTCCATTGGCTGGCGTTACATGCCAGTCAATTACTCTGGCCCTCAGTGGTGCGAAAAGCCCATAGCCCATAATGCCTTTCCCAAAATTACAAGCAGTTCCTCTATTGGTCCTCTGGCTCCATTAAGAGTCCTGGTTGCTGATTGGTCACTTAGTCCTTCACATTACCTGCCCCTGAACCTTATTGCATCCTTCAGAACATCCTGGTCTAACATGGAAGGGCACAGCACACAGAGTCCCATCTGTAATAAAAGCAGGTTAGACAAAACTGCACCTTCGCTATCAATCTCAATAATTTCAGGCAACAGGTACACCTGTTGAGACAGCGATGCTTGCGCTATTCAGCAACCACCAAGAGGGGGAATTATAGTACAGCTCAAGCGGGACTCAAGCAAAGAAACACACAGCCCCCCTCGCAAACGAGGACTTTGCCTGCGAGCAGACGGCTCTTAAAGGGACAGTGCGAGGAGGCTTCAAAAGCACTCATAAACCCCACATTTAGCGGCCTCACGCTGAACACCAGCCAGGCATGGAGCATTCAGCAAGCTCCGGGAAGGCCTTCAGGAACCCCCATTTGTAGAGGGGTTACACTAATAACACTGCTACCAGAGTTTTAGCTCTTGCAGTGTCCTTAAGAATGTTTTCCTGACTGAGGACTACTGTCCTTTGTCAAGGTACTAGAAACAAGTCCATGGATTTCTTCTCTAAGGGAAACTCATTATCTGGAGGTGAAATAGAGGCCTAAATGAAAAAAGTGGATGGATACAAAATCACTTTCAGTAGCAAAAATTGGAAGGAACAGGCCTGTACCTCATATAGGTTCTACAGAAGGGGAGGAAGAGGTGGGGGCTACTTCTCAAAAGCCTGTGCCTCTTATGTCCCCTGTGAGTATCAACCACAAATATGTCACTATAGAGGAAAAGGAAAATGGGCTTCCAGGTATAATGCTACTGCTCCAGTGCCTAAGCCCAAGCCAAAACAAATTCCCTAACAATTTTGTCCTGGTCGCCCAGCCATTGCCAGTGGGAAGAAGACTGACACGTTGCTTCCAGGAATGGGTAAACATTACCATAGACAAGTGGGTACTGGAGATAGTGAACTGGGTGTCATATCTGCAGTTCAAATGCTTTTGAAAATGGCAGAAACAGTTTTCCAGCTCATTCTCTCACAGAAACAATTCTGAAGCAAATGGATGTGAAAAAAAAACAACTGTTAATTTCAAAAGCCGTAGAAAACATCTGTGCCTCCCAGTGGAGCAAAGGCTTTGCTTTAAGATACTTCCTGACCCACAAGAAAAATGAGGAGCGGTGACCCATTTTAGATCTCAGACTTCTGAGCAAATATTTGAAAAAAGAAAAATTTAAGATGGTCACAATAAGGACAGTGATACATCTTTGCTGACAGACCATTGACTGGGATCCCTGGATCTGAAAGATGCCTGTTTTCATATCCCATTCAGACAGTCACACAGAAAATACCTCATATTCAAGCTGGGGAAATTCCCAGTAACAGTTCATAGCTCTCCATTTGATCTCACCTCAGCTTCAAGGGTTTCCACAGAGTGCTGGGCTGTGGTGGCAGCACATCTAAGAAAACAAGGCACGGTGGTTTTCCCCTACCTGGATGATTGGCCAGTCTCAAGTAAAACAGAGCAAGAGACAAGAAGCTCAGTTCAGTTTGTAAAAAGCACCGAGGAGAACCTGGCATTCTTGATAAACCTGCAGAAGTCCCAGCTAGATCTTACTGAAGTACTGGACTTCATAGGAGCAGAGCTACAGAGGTGCTGCGTGTTGACCCAAGATGGCAGCAGCTGTGAGCCAGCCAGAATGTGAGATCCAGCTCTGAGGGGTTTTATTCATTTTATTTGGTTATTTTTGTTGGTTTTAGTCTTTTTTTTATTTTACTTTATAGTTCAGAGAGGGTGGAAAAATCCAGGTAGTACAGTGTTCAAGCACATTTTTTGGGCGGTGATTTCTTGGGCTGTTTCTTCGACATTTTGGTGAATAGCCAGTTATATTGAGCATCCTGGGAGGCTTCAGGATGCTTGCAGTGTGGCAGGCTGCAGCTTTTGGCCCACTCCATGACCTAATGTTCTCTCCAACTTTGTGGAACTTTTTATTAGTCTGCTAATTTGCTTTTCTCATATTTTCCTTCTGTTTGGTAGTGCTTGTTTGCTTCAGTGAACGCTGCCATTCGTCTGTAGCTTGTGGCAGTATTGTAGTCACAAGTGAGTCATCAAAAGGCAGTTGCTGGAGTGGAAGGGCATTTTCTGGTTGCCCTCTCATTGGATTATCTGTTTTGGCATCATAGAGGAGCCTGCTGACCTGGAGAGGGGGTCAATTCGGCGAGAGCTTACCAACCCGACTGAGGATTGAACTATCACTGGAGATCGTGAGTGCTGGCAGTTTTGCTTTTATCTGACTATTTTTCTGAAGTGAAATCTCGCTAGGAGCTCTGGCATTTCTGTCATTGACTGAAGACTTGGACTTTGGACATTAAATTCTCAGTGTGGGGGGGAGCTGTGTGTGGTCTTGAGTGGCGGGTTTTTTGCTGTGGTAGCATTTTGCTGGAAGGTGGAAGCCCTGCGGGGCAGGGGTCTGGTCAGGTGGTTGCCAGAGCATGGCCGGGGAAATCAGGCCATAATTCCCTTAATCTGGCTCCCTTCCTCTCTCACTTGGGGTTTTAGCTGTGTCATTGAAATTATTGCTGATGTTGCTACTGGTTTGCAGAAACCAGTTGACATTGTTGACCCATGGTGCTAGCCTGGTTGCTGGGTGTGGGTTGGTTAGCCTCCCTGGTAGGGTACTGGGGGGTTCTGTGACTGGAGAGTGGTAGGACCCTGGTTCCCTAGGGAGTCCTCTAATTGGTGGCCAGTGAGCTTCCTTTTGGGGGTCCTGCTTTTCTGGGGAGGTAACCCTCCCCCAGACTTGGTCATTTGGCAAGGCTTTAATTGCGGGTTGAATTTCCAATGGAATGCACTCCTCTCGTGCACTGTGGTTAAAGAATTGCTCCCATAAGAAAATAGACTGATTGCTCCATTCTGCCTGTTTATTAGAAGGGAGGTGGTGAGACAGCCTCCATATAAGTGGTGCCGCACAGTCTTTTCAGATTGAATAACTGCCAGAGTGAGAGACTGGTGTTTTCCTTGGACACTTATAATTCATGCCTGTTGGGGGTGAGAGCCTCAACAAAGCAGATTAGCACCCAGACTATGGATTGAACTTGCTCTTCATATACACCTTCTATCTTCTGCCTGAACTGGGGGGGGTGGGAGTTCAGTAGTAGTTGTTTGTGGGGTCATTTTTTAGTTGGGGGGGTATTGGAGTTTGTATTTATTGTTGAGTTCAGTTCAGTTGGGTGGAGTGGGATTTTATTTATTTACTTTTTGTAGTGGAGTGGGAGTGTATAAGGTTTATTTTGGCAATTGTGGTCTGGAGCTCTGGCTTTTATCAGCATATGTTTTCAGGCTGCTCTCCCTGTCAGGCACTACTCCCCTCTGAGCTCCTGGACCTCCACCCATTTAGTTGTCCTCCACTGCCCACAGCAGTTTATGGTTGCAGCAGGGCGCTGGGAATAGTGGGTAGAAGGCGGAGGGGTTGGGGTCCTAGACCTGGGTGGGGGGAGAGTGGAGCGGCTGGACTGAGGTAGTGAAGATCAGGAGACATTCTGGGGCAAAATGGAATCTGGATTGAG
Source organism: Neoceratodus forsteri (assembly GCA_016271365.2). Classification (NCBI taxonomy): domain Eukaryota; kingdom Metazoa; phylum Chordata; order Ceratodontiformes; family Ceratodontidae; genus Neoceratodus; species Neoceratodus forsteri. The sequence continues at coordinate 522,408,935 of CM028129.1, forward strand.
GTTCACCTTGCCTGGTGCCCATACTCAAGGGCTCCGTGTTAAGTGGGCCAGTCGCTCAGTCAGCCCCAGTGTCTCATCTGACTCACAGATAGTTGTGCAATGCCAGATCTATTAAAAACAAGATGGCTATTATATCCAATCTTGTTGAGTCAGCAGATCTGCCATGCATCACCGAGACCTGGCTGGATGAGAATTCTAGCCCCATTTTGGCAGCAGCGATTCCGACCGTGTTTTTGGTGATACACCGTGTGAGATTGGATCACAGAGGCGAATGTGTAGCAATCTGTTTTAAATTGGAATTGGACCTTATAGATGTGCCAGTTGAGGGAGTCAGATCCTTTGAGTCACAGGTGTGGGATGCAGGATCATTCTCACCTACTGTCCACCTAGAGCTGAGAAATTGTTCCTGCTGGAAGTCATGGATTTCATTGTCAACATGGTGTTAGAGTCATCTAGACTGATGGTGTTGGGTGACTTCAATGCCTGAGTCAAAGACAAACTTTTGCATTTTGGTCAGGACTTCCTCTGACTTTTGACTTTGTCAGGCTTCACACAGGTGGTGACCTGATCTTCCTCCTGGAGATAGAGACCTCCGACTTGGTGGTAGAACTGGTCAGATGGTCTGATCACCACACTAAAAGGTTCAGTCTCCCTGCTCCACCCACAGGCCTCTCCATGTTCAGATGGTCCGATACCACCCTTTGCGGGTAGTATTCCCAGAAGGTCTTCTGGTGGAGTTGGACCTATTGGGATTACTGGGTGCAAGTGAGGGTCCCAAAAACTTGCTACTGGCCTATAATAGGGCAGTGGTGGGGGCTCTGGACACTCAGACTCCAGTCCGTGTTCACCATTTCACCCTTTGGCCTTGGTCCCCCTGGTTTAATGGGGCTTTAAGGTAGCTGAGGCAAGTATGGTGAAGGTTAGAACGTTGCTAGCGGAGATCCGGCTGGGATGCCAAAAGACTCAGACTGATGGAACATTACAGAGACTATTAGTCAGGAAACTCCCATAAGAAGGCAGAATTCCTGTCAAGGGAGGTTGCTGCAGCTCAGAATCGACCAGCTCAGCTCTTTTGAACTGTGGACAGACTATGCAATCTAGCCTGACTGCAAGTTCAAAGAGTGTTTTCTCAGGATGTGTGAGGAATTTTCTCGCTTCTTTGCTGATAAGGTTGCTGACATCAGGTCTGAGATCTGCTTAGTACACTCTATGGGGTGGGGAGGATGGTGGTTGGTGCGGGGTCACTACTCCTCGGTTCTGCTGGATGGAGTTTGAGTGGCCAGAGATCATGGATGTCATGCAGATTCTCCAAGGTATGCACCCGATCTGCAGTGGTTTGGACCTGGGCCCTAGTCACCTTTTATTAGGTGGTATTGATGTCATTGGCCCAGTCCTTGCAGAGATAATCTAGTATTCACTGGAGTTGGGCGAGTTTCCGTGCTTCCTGAAGGAAGTAGTGGTAACTCCACTTCCCAAGAAATCTCTGCTTGACCCAGACTGCCCCACTAACTACAGGCCAGTCTCTAACCTTCCTTCCCTTCCCTTCCTTCCCTTCCCTTCCCTTCCTCATCAATCTCCTGAACCAGCCTTTTGTTTTGCTAAATTCCTACCTGGCACCTTTGACCAGACCTCTCTGCAGGAACCCTTTCTCTCCCACTATTTGCACCAACTTCTGCCCTGAGCACTAAATTGCCCAGGGCCCTCCCACCAATTTACTTAAACTTTGTCTTTGACTTTTTAACTAACAGCCCATCTTTCTTTCTGCTCTTTTTTAGCCATAAGCCCAAAACCAGGCTCTCCACTGCAGCTGAGAGGCCCTGGTGCTGCTACCTGCTGGCTGACGGACCTCTGCATCCAGCTCGCCACCCCTGACCAAGGAAAGCAGGTACGATCGGTCAGCTCCTAGCTTGGAGCTGTCAGGCTTCAATCCCCATAATTGGACTGGCTCCTGAGGACTGTGGCCACTTCCCAATTGGATGCTGCAGATCCCCATTGAGAAAGCAAGAACCCAAGTCACCTTTTTTAAATCATAGCTCAGCTGCCGCCTTGCTGTACTGCTGTCTAGACAGTTTTTTCACCCCCCCCACATCTCCCCCTTATTAAATACGCTTTCCCAGTGATCCCCACTCCTTGAGGCCTCACACCAGTCAATTACAACAACTCCTTAAAGGGACTCTCCTTCCTGCAACTTCTTAAAGGGGTGAATCTCTCTTGTGCTCAAATTTAACTGCAAAAATGCTGCTTCATCCATTCAACATAGGATTTCTACTTATTATTGTAACCGTCATATACTGTGGGTCTCTAAACTAACAACATTTTCAACACTCAGGCATATTCAGAGGCTATCTAAATCTTATACACAAATTTCCAAATGTTTCCCTTCCACTGCCACTTACCTGACCTGGTCTCCATACTACCATACACTTCTGTACTCACGTCGGGTACCAACTGCCTCTCTCTTATGGGTTTGCCCTTTCAATTAAATCTATTCTGTATGCTTACTATGGCCCCTTGCCTCGCTGTTTGGCATTCAAGAAGAGTTTGAAAAACTGCCCACACCTCAGGGGTAAAATTCGGCCATTCCGACTACCTCTTAGTGTTATAAAAAAGATGCTCCTGCTGCTATTCATCTGTGCTGGTAACGTCAAATTAAACCCCGGGCCCCCCTTCTCCATTCTTGCCCCAGCTGACCTACCTTTACTAAAAGGGTTATCATTTTTGCATTTGAATGCCTGCAGCCTTCTGAAAAAGCTTGATGCTATCAAAACGTGGACACTCCACTGCTCTCCTGATGTTCTTGTAATCTCCAAAACTTGGCTAAGACCAACCACCCTGGACTATGAGGTTAACATTCCTTCATATATCTTGTTTCGTACTGATAGGAAATCCTGGGGAGGGGGAGTAGCCATCTATGTCCAGGACAACATTACTGCAACTATGATGGACATGAATACAGTCCCTAAGGAGTCTGAGTTCTTCATGCTAAGAATTCAACCAGCTAAATCAACCTCTGCCTGCATTAGTGGGTGCTATAGACCCCCTCAGCTAGCCTCTCTCTGCTCAAATGCTTAAGTGACATACTAGCTACCACCTCATCAGAAGTATCTATAATTGGTGACCTCAGCCTTGGCTGGCTCTCTTCAGTCTCCTTACCATTGAAAGAATTCTGTGATGCCCATGAACTTACCCAGATCATTAATGAAGCTACCACCCAAACACAATAATCCAGAGTGTAGCTCCCTTTGTGACCTAATCCTTGTAAGCAAGCCTCACCTCTTCTTCTACTCAGGTATATTCTTTAACGACATCAGCGACCACTGTGCCATTGCATGCGTAAGGTTGACGCAACTTCAAACCTCCTCTTCCTCTAAATACATCCATAAGAGATGGAAACGGAACTTCTGCCCTGATACTTATCTCTATGATCTCCAGTATGCTAACTGGCAGAAATTTTACCTTGTATCTTCTGTAGAAGAGGCACACGAGGTAGTTCAAGAAATACTCACCGAAACCCTAGAACTCCATGCCCCAGTTACCAAAAGCAGAACCAAAAGAAAATCCTGTCCCTGGTTCATGGATAATCTAAAGTCTGCCTTATGGCATAGGGATGCTCTTTGGAAAAGAGTCATAAAGTCTAAATTGGCCACAGACTGGTCTGCTTTCCGAACAGCAAGGAATTTCTGCACAAAAACTATCAGAGCTGCGAAGTCTAGTCATTTCCGCTCTGAACTTAATGCATCCACTAACTTTGCTACTAAGTTTTGGAAAACTTTAAGGGAGGTAGAAGTCCATAACAGCGCTGGCACACTGCCCCATAACATTTCGACCAGTGGTACCCACACTATAGATTAAAATGAGATCGTTGACCTCCTTAACAATCACTTTGCCACAGCAGGGATGGCTTTTGATACCTCCCCAGCAAATGCCATCAGGGCACAGTTCCTTAGTCAGTCATCTGATTGCCACGATCCAGAATCTATTGACCCTTACCACTCTTTCACCTTCTGTCCGGTCAACATCAAACAGGTTGAGGATCTTCTTCTTCAACTTGATACTAAGAAAAGTACAGGCGCGGATATGATTGAGCCTTTCTTCCTACTATATTTTGGCTCCCCTATTAACCACCTTTTCAATTTGTCTCTCAATCAGGGCTCCCTCTGCAAGGTCTGGAAGATGGCCCATGTCATCCCTCTATTCAAATCAGGGGACCCCTTCAACCTAAATATTTACCGCCCAATCTCCTTGCTCCTGGCCTTGTCAAAACTACTGGAGAAGGTAGTAAATGAACAGCTCAGATCTCATCTGGAAAGCTTTAATCTACTAAACCTGATTTAATCCAGTTTCCATCCCATGCATAGTACCTCCACTGCCCTTGCTAAGGTTATAATTGACTGACAGTCTGCACTTGATAACAAACAATACATATGTGCCTTGTTTCTGGACCTTAGCAAGGCTTTTGACATGGTGGACCACGATTTGCTCCTGGTGACCCTGAAGAAAATTGAGGTGGACAACCTGGCCCTAAGTTGGTTTACAAACTATCTTGTGGACAGAGAGCAGCAGATCAAGGCTGAAGGAGACCTATCGCCAAAAAAAATACTCTTTAGAGATGTCCCCCAAGGATCCATACTTAGTCCACTTCTCTTTGCCATTTATATTAATCAAATTGACACTGGCCTAAAGTCATCTAGTATCCATCTCTTTGAGGATGATACAGTGCTATACATTGACAGATCAACTCTGAATCAAGCCATTTTGGACCTCCAGAATGATTTTGACATCCTCTAAAAAAAATCTACTCAACTTGAAACTCCTGCTCAATGCAAAAAAAAACTAAGGCCATGATTTTCTCTCCACTGGCCCCTCATCTCAAAAAAAAAAAAAAACCCAGATAACCCTCACATAAGCACCCTTTTGGAAGAAGCCATGGAATTCATGGAATAGTTCAAATACCTGGGGGTCTGGATTGACTACAAATTGTCCTTCGTTGATCACATTGAAAAACTCACTAGGAAACTGCATCAAAGGCTCGGTATTTTCTTCAGTATCAAGCACTCACTAATCCAGGAGTCTGGAAAACTCCTAGTCCAAGCTACCTTCTTGCCTCTCCTAGACTATGCAGACTTCCTATATGGTCATAGTACTAGCACAGCTCTCTCCAAGCTTGATACCTTATACCACAGAGCCCTTAGGTTCATTTTGGATGCCCCTTATGGCACACACCACTGCATCCTCTATTCTTCCATAGGCTGGGGCTCTCTTAGCTTCAGGTGGCAAACAAATGTTATTCTGTGGACATATAAGGCAATCACTCATAAATTACCTCAGTACCTTACAAGCTGCCTAACTCCCTGCATCCCTAGTGCCTATTCTCTCAGAAGTCTTACCATCTCATCTCTGGCTATCCCTAAAGTTAAAACGCGCTTTGATAGAGCCTCAATAAACTTCACTCTTCCTATGCTCTGGAATAAGATCCAGAAAACCTTAAGGCTTGCTTCCCCTGTCATGTTCTCCCTCTTCAAATCCTTGTTCCTGAGGACCTTCTCCAAGGTCTGTCATTGCCTCAAGTCAAGGTCTTAACATCATGATTTGTTACTGCTTTAAATTCTGGACTTAAATCTCACCCATTGCCTGAGGTGTCATTTGAGTCCTCCCTTTTGTCATTATCCAAAACAAGGTCCCAACATCACAATCTGTCTTTGCTTCAAATATTGGACTTAAATCCCAACCATTGCCTGTAGCATCTGTCATGTTTCTCTCTTGGATCAGTTCTTCCTCCCTAGGCCATCATGTCCAACCCTCTCTTATCTCATCTGACCTTTCCTCACCACTCCCTATACCCCCCTTCCCTTCCCAACCCACTTGCCAGGCCATGTCTATAGCACTTATCAAAGGACTCTTACATCTCAGTCTTCTTTGCACTTTGATGCTAGAGGAACTGCCACTCCTGCTCACTATGACTCCTCCAATGATGTTTACTGTATAAACTTTAGCTCATTACCGTACATCCATATATCTGTATCTATGCAATTGTATTTAAATGGAACTACCTCCTGTTGAACCCATTGCTATGTTCTGGTGGAAGTATCTTGTTACATGTGATGGTTATATGTTATTATGTTGTTATTATTGCTATGTATTTGTTATCTACGTTCACTCAACCTGTTATGTCTTAACCCTGTTAGCAATTGTTTTGCCCCAGGTCCATCTTGTAAATGAGCTTGTCTCAGTGATGTTCCACCTGGCAAAATAAAGATTTTGAATGATTGATGGATTGACTGATTGTGGGAAAGGTTATTGAGAAAGTTGTAGTGCTACAACTGGAGAGCCGTTTTACCATCCATGATATCTACGATCCTCTCCAGTCTGATGTTCGTAAAAGGCATAGCACGGAGATCGCTCTGGTTTGGGTACTCAAAGATCTCTTTATTGCGAGAGATCAGAAACGCTGTTCCATCTTGGTACTCTAAGACCTCTCCTCAGCTTTTGACACCGTGGACCATGGGGTGCTGCTGAAATATCTGGTACAGTCCTCAGATGGTTCCATTCTTTCCTCACTGGCAGATCTCAGACAGTGGTCTCAGGGATTTATTCCTCTGAGTCATTCTGTCTGCCATGTGGAGTGCTGCAGGGTTCTGTGCTGTCCCCCATGTTGTTTGTGGTATACATGTTGCCATTAGGAGACATTGTGAGGTGGTATGGGCTGGGGTTTCACTGTTATGCAGATGATACACAGCTCTACTTGTCTTTTGTGCCTGATCACGATAGTGTGCTCTCAGTGTTTAATAACTGTCTTGCAGAAATTCAGGAGTGGGTGAATACCAGCTGGCTGAAACTGAATTCAGACAAGACTGAGGTGTTGGTAGTGGATCCTGGTCGCTGGCTAGAGGGATCTGTGGTGGGATGTCCCTCAGGGCTTTGGCTTGGGGGTGCCCAGTTGTGGACCTCTGAATGGGTGTGAAATCTGGATATAATACTTGATGACTGGCTGACACTTCATTTTCAGGTATCGGCTGTGGTTAAATCCTCTTTTTACCATCTGAGGAATATCACCCGGATTAAGCACCTAGTTCTGTCAGGTGGCCTTCCAAATTTGATCCACGCCTTTGTGACCACATGCCTGGACTACTGTAACTGCCTTTACTTAGGGTTCTTGGGGATTGATGTCCACTGCTTGCAGCTGGTGCAGAATGCAGTGGCCAGGTTGTTGTCTGGATCATCTCAAGTCAGTCATATTTCACCTGTGCTGCACGGACTGCACTGACTACCAGTTCAGTGGCTGATCACTTTCAAGGTCAGCTTGCTGACCTACAAAGCCCTACACAGGCAGGGACCGAGCTGTCTACAAGATCTCCTGCACCCTTACTGCCCCCTTCTTCCACTCTGCTTGGCTGAAGAGGGATTGCTGGAGATTCCCAGGGTACGGTTAAAAAATTCTGGATCACAGGCTTTTTAATTCGCAGCCTCAGCCCTGTAGAATTCTCTGCCTCATCAGGTACGAGAGTGCCTGACAGTGGAGATCTTCAAAACTGCTTCCAAAACTTATTTATTTGGACTCACCTTTGTTGATATTACCTACCTGTAGTTTATGTTGGATTACTGTAGCTATATTTTTAAACAATTGATTGGATGACTGGTTTTAGAATTTTGTTATCTTAAGTATTTTGTAAGTACTGTACAGTGCTATGATACTTTGTGAAAGATGCTTTATAAATAAAGATATTATTGTTATTATTATTACAGGTTCAGCTTCTGCCCTGAATGGGCTGCCTGCTACCCTGAGCCCCGGCCTGGACCAAAGCCAGCAGCAAGCTCTCCTTCTCTCTCCCTCAGCCTAACTGTCTTCCCTTGAAAGGTTCAGCTTCTTCCCTGAACAGGCTGCCTGCTGCTCAGAGCCCTGGCCCAGACCAAAGCCAGCCGAGAGCTCTCCTTGTCTCTCCCAGCCCACCCATCTTCCCTGGAAAGGTTTGGTTTCTTCCCTGAATGGGCTGCCTACTGCTCTGAGCCCCAGCTCGGACTGAAGCCGACCGTGAGCTCTTGTTCTCTCTCCCAGCCCACCTGTCTTCCCTGGAAAGGTTCAGCTTCTGACCTGAAGTGGCTGCCTGCTGCTTTGAGCCCTGGCCCAGACCAAAGCCAGCTGCAAGCTCTCCTCCTCTCTCCTAGCCCGCCCATCTTTCCTAGAAAGGTTCAGATTCTGCCCTGAATAGGCTGCCTGTGGCTCCGAGCCCTGGCCCAGAGTGAAGCTGACTGAGAGCTCTCCTTCTCTCTCCCAGCCTGCCCATCTTCCCTGGAAAGGTTCAGCTTCTTTTCTGAATGGGCTGCCTGCTGCTCCTAGCCCTGGCCTTGACCGAAGCCAACTATGAACCCTCCTTCTCTCTCCCAGCCCACCAGCCTTCCCTGGAAAGGTTCAGCTTCTGTTCTGAATGGGCTGCCTGTTGCTCTGAGCGCCGGTCTGGACCGAAGCTGGCCACAAGCTCTCCTTCTCTCTCCCAGCCCGCCCTTCTTCCCTGGGAGTCCTTGGCTTGTATGCCATGAATAGGATTGGCTCCCCAGTATTGGAGCATGGATTGCTACTGGTTGCTGCCCTCTGCAGCCACCAATGAATCAATTATGTGCTCTGGGTGCCGAAAATAAGTGTGTAAAGAACTCACTTTTGGTCTGATTTAGGATTTTCAATTTTTTACAGCTGAACCAATTTTTGGCTTAGGATCTACAAGTGGCATAACCTCTTCAGGTGGCTGTATTTTGTGCTTTGGGACAAAAAAAATCCACTTGCCAGGAGTGAGCTACTTCACAGCCATAAGCTGGCAGCAGCTTCCTCTGCTCCAACTGACACTTGGTGAGAATTTTCTCCCATCAGCCCACCCCCTTCCCTGGCCTGTATTAAATCCGCTTATGACCCTCCCCTTGTACCTTTCAATCTTCTCATTGGACGCAATACAAAGCAGCCCCTGCCTGATTAGACGAATTCTCTCCCCATATCCAGTGCTTCTCTGCAACATTTTCCTCCCCTTATCACAGCCTGGTACATGAAACAAAACATTTGATAGCACATAATGGCCAGACTAGCAGTTTTGAGTATCCCCTTCAGCTTGCTTCTTCTCTACTTTGCTGATTATTTCATATCCTTAGCCCTAAGACACCCCCTGGGGCACAATGACACAGTCCCACCTCGCCACCTGGCTCATGAATCAGTATTCATGTATCTCCTTGTTCCCTGCCTGCCTAAATGAGGTTAAGTATTAATCCAATAACTACCAAAGGTATGAGATGTCCACTCTCCTATGCAATCAAGTCATTACTGTTATTTCTCCTCTTACTAATCCTAGCCGGTGACATTGAGTCTAATCCTGGACCAGCAACTAATACCCCTTCCTCCCACCCACCTACCCTATCTCATCAAGCTCCGAAAGGTCTGAAAATTCTCACTTAAACATATGCAGCCTGAGACCTAAGATGCCAGATCTTGAAGCCTAGGTCAATAATTACACTCCCAACATCATGGGTATCTCTGAAACTTGGCTGAAACCAAATATCAGGCAGCATGACATTGCCCTGTTCTGATATAAATACTTTAGGGTGGACCAACTGGATAAAAGGGTCAATGATGTCCTTATGTATGCCAGGGATAATTTAGATGCTACCCAAATCCCTGTGCCTGGCTTGGTTTCCACTGATGTGGAGCTGATACTCCTTTCTATCACCCTTGGCTCTGTCAAAAAACTCCTGGTGGGCTGAGTGTATCTGCCCCCTAAAGTAGCAGCATCATGCCTCCACTCCCTTATTGTGTCCTGTACTAACCTACCATGTCATGACATCATGATAGGGGGTGATTTTACCATCGACTGGTTGAACCCTAAATCCTCCAAGCTGACAGTTTCCCTGTCAGCCTCCAATCTGGCTCAAATCATCAGTGACCCAACTTGCATTAACTCCAGGTCAGGTGATGATACTTTACTGGACTGGGTGGTCACTAACTGCCCCTCTAAAATAAAATCTGCTGGAGTCCTTGCAAACTGTATTAGCGATCACTCACCGACTTTATACATCTGGCGTAACAACTCCATGAGTCCTCCACCCAAGATCATCAAAGTACAGGACATGTCTAGATTTGGTCATAATGCTTTTTTTTATGCCATCCGTGATATGGATCGGGGCCCAATAAATACCCTACCAGACATTAACTCAGCTCTAGACTTCTTTGTATCAGAACTCACTGACCTTATCAACCACCATGCTCCAATGAAGAAAGGCCAGACTAAAGGGCTTAAAGCCCCATGGCTGTCCAAAGAACTAAGGCAATGCATGATCTCCCATGAAAAAGCCTGGTGGTCTTTCAAATGTAGTTGATTATCTGCTGACTGGCAATATTATAAGCAGCTAAGGAACAGCTGCAAAAATGTCATCCAGAAAGCTAAGCATCTCCATTTTAAGAGACTCCAAACTGAGCATCTAAGTGACCCAAAAGAATTCTGGAAACAGGTCAATTCCCTTTTTTTTTCTCTATCTATTTCTGCCCCTCCACTCTACTGGTGCCCCCCACTCCTTTGGGCTCTGACAGGTCCTGCTCGATCTCCAGTATCCCTACCCGAGCTCTCTCTATCCTCAAATCACAGCCATCCCCCGGGATATCCCAGACGTAACCCTTAGCCGGGTGGGTCCCCCTCCTCCGAGGGGGAAGGCACCGGGAGGGGGTTCCAGTGCACTACTCAATAGGGCCCAGGGGATGCTGCTGAGGACGGAGGCTTGCTGAGGGCATTGGAAGCATTGATAGATGGGGAACCATCATTCAGCGGCCACTAGGTGACATTTCCATTTTTTCTGAGTCCCCCTTTACTACGTCACTCAGGCAGTGCCTCCAGTCTCCACTGGGGGCCGTTGCCAACTGATGCGTTCCCCTAACCCACCCCAGGATAGGAGAGCAGTCCCTCTGGATGATAGATCCTATCATCCCCCTACCAACCCATGGCTCCCTGGGTCCGTTCCCGAACCCGGGTCACCAGCGTGTGTGGAGGTAAGGCGATAGTGCCTCAACCTTCTATGCCACCAAGCCGGCTCAATTCCCCTTTTAAAGGGAAACACCACCGAGATACCCAGCTCCATTGAAGCCCAGGATTCCATCCACAATGGCCCTCCCTCTATCACAGCAAGCTTTAATGAATTCTTCACAGACCTGCATAAATAGACTTCTCTCTTCTCCAATTCACCCACTCCTCACCAACCTGACTCTGTGCTGCCAAGTGACCACATGACCCAACCCTCCTTCCATCTCAAACTGGCTACACTCAATGAAGTACGCTGTCTTCTCAAGAAACTAAAGGATGACAGCTCACTTGGGCATGACACACTAGAACCTAAATTCCTCAAGGTAGGAGCTGATGCCCTAGCCTACCCTATTCACAACCTGATCAGTAGATCCTTCCTTATTAGTACTGTCCCTGATAAATAGAAGGTAGCTGTAGTTGTCCCCATATATAAAGATGGTTCCAACTCTGTTGTGGAAAACTTCTGTCCAATCTCAATACTCTGTCCCCTAGCTAAAATTCAAGAGCAGATAATCTACAACCACCTCCAGGACTACTTAAATCATCACCAGCTCCTTTCACCTTCCCATCATGGATTTAGAAAAAATCACAGCACCCTTACAGCTTTGATCACAGCCATCTCAGACATATATCATGCAAAGGATGTTGGTCATGCTACCAGTGCAATATTCATTGAATTGACCAAGGCCTTTGACTTGGTCAACCATGACCTGCCTTTGTGTCAACTGCATGAACTAGGCCTTGATGCCGATACTCTAACCTGGACCCATAACTATCTAGTTGGCCAAACTCGATGGGTCAAATAGGTGGGTTCCCTAGCCGAACCATGATCCATTACCAGTGATGTACCTCAGGGCTCTATACTGGGCCCATTGTTTTTTTCTTTATACAGCAATGAACTCCCTAACAATTGTGGTGGGGCCACAGTGCACCTCTTTGCAGATGATGCTATCATCTGCCTCTTTTCTTCAGATCCAGAGTGGCTCAACTCCATGCTAGAATCTGACTTTCATACTCTAGAGGACTGGTTCAGACATAAACAACTTTGTCCTTAACACTTAAAAGTCCAAGTGCATGTTGCTCACCAACACAGGTGCTCGATCACGTACTCCTGTAGCTATACTGTCTAGTACAGGAGCCACCCTTGAATCTGTCCAGTCTTTCAAATACCTGGGTATCACCCTGGACTCCTCCATTTCTCTTGATACTCATTTTTCTACCCTTACCAAAACTCTTAACCAGAAAATCGGACTCCTCTATTGTATCTGTCCCTACCTCACATTGACCTCATGTCACAAGACTGCTGATCCCATGCTAGTAAACAGAGTCCACTCTGAAGAAAGGGGGTTACTAGTGGGGTACCGCAGGGTTCAGTATTAGGACTAGTCCTCTTTAATGTCTTTATAAGCGACACTGCAGAAGGACTGGAAGGAAAAGTATGTCTCTTTGCAGATGACACAAAGATCTGCAACAGAGTTGATACACAAGGTGAGTTGGAAAGGATGAGAAGAGACTTGGCCAGGTTGGAGGAATGGTCAAACATATGGCAGCTTAGATTCAATGCTAAGAAGTGCAAAGTAATGCACCTGGGAAACAAAAACCCGGGGAAGGGTACACAATGGGGGGTAAGATACTAACAACAACAAAAATGGAAAGGAACCTGGGGGTAGTCATATCAGATGACCTAAAGGTGGGCAAACAATGTGAAAGGGCAGTAAGGAGGGCTGGTGGGATACTGGGATGCATAGGGAGAGGCATCACCAGTAGAAAACAGGAAGTTGTTTTCCCTCTGTACAAACAGCTGGCGAGACCCCATCTGGAGTACTGCATGCAGTTCTGGAGATCCAGTCTCTGCAAAGATAGATAGGATGGAGGCAAGGCAGTTCAGAGGAGGGCAACTAAAATGGTGCAGGGTCTGCACCAGAAGATATATGAAGAGAGACTTAAGGAGCTTCATATGTATAGCCTCGGGGGGGGGGGACATAATAGAAACTTTCAAGTATTTCAAGGGAATCAACAAAGTCCAAGAGGGTAGCATCTTTCAGAAAAAGAGGTGTGCAAGAACAAGGGGGCACACTTTGAAGATAGAGGGAGAGATGGCTCAGAGGTAATGTGAGGAAGTATTTTTTCACTGAAAGGGTTGTGGATGTATGGAACAGCCTTCCTGACGAGGTTGTGGAGTCAAAAACAGTGGTGGAATTCAAGAATGTATGGGACAGTCATAAGGCAATTCTAGGGAGTGGTGGTAGGAAGAAGTAGACTGTTGGTTAACTAGGCTCTACAGCTTATCCATTAGGTAGGGAAATGAGCAGACTGGGTGGGCCAAGCGGTCCTTATCTACCATCAAATTTTATGTTTCTATGTTTCTGCCTCTTCTCATGTATGGTGCCTCGTTGCTGCTCTCTACTGCCCTACCATTGCCTCTCTCAGATATACCTTCAAGTGAGTAGGTTTGTACTGGGAACCAACGCTAGGGATCATCATTGCAATGTTCTAGATGCACTAGGTTGGCTACTGTATGAGTCTAAGCTTCACTATGGCACTCTAAGCTTTATACACAAGCTTGCCCATCACTTCATACCTCCTTGACTCTCGGGTATTGTCCAGTGCCGACTACCCCAGTGTGCTCTCAGGCGTGCCTCTCTCCCCCTGCTCATAGTACCTTCGACTCTCTACTACCTAGAAATCATTTGCCTTCTTGGCTATCACCATTTGGAATACATTGCCTCCTCCAATCCTGGCCTGTAACTTCATTTCTCAATTTCAGTGCTCTCTGGTAACACACCTTGCTGCCCCTTCCTGCTCCTGCTTTTGGTAACTCCAGAGTTTACAAACTCTTCCCTGCATGCTCCATGGCTCTGCTGATCTGTCTCTGTACCTCTGACTTCCCTAAAGCATGTTGTGAACTAGTGTAAATAAGTTTATTGCCTGTATTTTGCCATTGTTTTATTTCTGTGTTTGTACCCCATTGTTATGTTGTCTTTTGCAGGCGCAAGCAACATTTTTCAGTAGTACCACATTAAGAGGTGTGTCAGTGTTGGTGAATGCAGGGCATGCTTTAATAGGTGTGCCCCTCATCCCCCAATTAGTGAGCATGTTAGTGCTGATGTGGAAAATTATGGAAAGTGCAAACAAGTTGGAAGAAATCTGCTGCTGCAATCACAGCCAAGCTCCTCATGCAGTGGCAGATGACTCACCTCCCCAATGTGCCTTTCCTGGTAAAACTTTTCAATAAACATGGTGGCTCCTGTCATCCGCCACACACAATAACCATATCAACATTGGGGGTGGCCAGTCTCTCATGTCAGCATGTTCTCCCACCTCACAAACTTTCTTTGCTGATGGGACCCAACCATGTCAGCATCAGGCTGCCCCCCTTCCCCCAGACTCATTGGGCACACTGGGAGCCCACCTCAGTGTTCCCATCATCCTCTCCCAAAACTTGTGGGGCACTGGGATCCCACCCCAGTGTGCCTAACATTCCCCCAAAAACTCATGGGGCACACTGGGGCCACCCAGTGTCCCAGCATTTTTTAGTTCACCTGTAAAAAAGGAAAACCATCCCTCAATGTCCATTTTTTGGTTTTCCATATAAAAAAGAAAACGGTCGCATGTAGTCCTCGGTTCTCCTCTCCCCCAACCTGCACCCACCATCTGCACACCCCACCTCCCTGTACCCCCTCACCCCATAATTACCTCCGGAATTCCAGTGCTGTGATCGTCTGTGGGGTGGGATACATGTGGAATCTTCAAAGCCGAACTGCAAAATGAAGAAATGCTGGTAAGTTATATAATGGCTTCAATGGGAGGGGTCAACTTAGGTGGCTATATCAGTCATTTGTTTTGAATTTTGGCTCCAAATTTTAGCATGGAGTTCTCGGTGCCCCACATCATGAACACATGCTCTGACATCTCATTATTCAGTCCTGAAAGGTGATTGTGTGGTCACTGCACGGAATCACCTTTCGGGATCAATTAATGAAATGACAGTGCCACTGTTCATTAGGTAGGGTCACAAAAAGCCAATGTTGCAAATTTGGTGAAAACATTCCAAAATGATCATGCATGTATATGCATTATGCGAGGTTTCACGCATTGTGAACTTCAAGAATTTGTAATATTTTCACTCCAGATTTTCAACATTGCCATTTTTTCATACCTCCTTGTGAAAAGTACAACTGTCATTTTTCACATCCTGCCCAAAATGTATTTTTGCACATCTGGTGCACAATGGCATGGTCGCTGTGGGAAATCAACTTTCTGGACAGATTAACTAAAACACAGTGCCACTGTTCATGAGCAGAGGTTCCAAAATCCCAATGTTGAAAATTTAGTTTAAAAAATCTCCCAAATAATTGCATTACGGGCATGCGTTGCACAGTTTCTACGCATGCTCATGGCGTCACCAATTTTTCATATTTTTACTCCAGATTTTCAACATTTACATTTTTTTACACTGCCTCATGAACAGTACAGCTATAATTTTTCACATCCTGCCCAAAATGTGTTTTTGCACCTGTGGTGCCAAATGGCACAGTTGATGTACAAAATCACCTTTAAGCTGACAAACTGATAATGTCACTGTTCATGAGGTGGGATCATAAAAAGCCTATGTTGAAAATTTGGAGTGAAAATCCCAACAAATTCCTGAGGTGCTAGGGTTTCCAACGTAACGCCCACCCTGTAGAGACTGACAGGCTTCAGGGGTGTGACTTGGCATCATCAGCTGTAATGCTCACACCATTCCACCCCCACTCCCTCACCACCCTGCAGTCAGTGACAGGCATTGAGGTGTGCCTTAGAGTCTTCATCCCCAAATTCATCCCATTCTACTATACTGCACCCGTCTCAGTATATTTCCTTATGGAATGGGGTGAGAGTAAGGCCCGAAGACAACAAAGCACACTGTGATACTTGTCGGTGTCTGTAGGATAGGGTGAGGTGAAATGGCATGAGTGTTATGGACGACGACCCAAAGGCACACCCTAATGCCTGTCAGTCTCTGCAGGGTGGAGGTGGGGTTGGCGTCAGTTCAATACTTCACTGCCATTCCTATTATGCCTCTCTCTAACTCCTGCACTACCAATGCCAGTGCCAATGGCAGCAAGACAACATTCAGCATTGACAAATGCTTGTATTAATAATCACTCTGTACATAGTTTTGTACTCATTTGCTGTATTACTGCCTCTCTGTACAAGGTATTGTATCAACAGTTACACTATCAATGTATTGCTCTTCCCGGGTCACCCCTGGAAAAGGGACTGTCTTGTCTCAGTGGGCTTACCCGGTTACCAAAATTCAATAAATAAATAAAAAAATAAATACCCAGCAAGGGAAAGATTTTTTTCCCACAGGTCAGAGTTACAGTTTGATAGCAGCAACAGAGTAACAGTAGGTCAGCCAAGTCCTGCAAGAGACTTACAGTTCAGTGGTGGATCACCTTCAAGATCGGCTTGCTGACCTATAGAGCCATACACAGACTGGGTCTGAGCTACCTGCAAGATGTCCTGCATCCTTACTACCCCCTCCGACTGCTTCACTCAGCCGATGAGGGATTGCTGGAGATTCCCAGGGTATGATTAAAAACCTATGGATCTCGGGCATTTTCATTTGTAGTCCCAACCTTGTAGAATTCTCTGCCTCATTGGATATGAGTGTGCCTGACAGTGGAGAGCTTTAAAACTGCACTAAAAACCTATTTATTTGGACTCGCCTTTGGAGGCACATTTTAATGCATGTTGGACTTTGATACTGAGTTTTAATTATAATGATTGGATGAACGATTTTAGAATTTTATTGTTTTCCTTTAATATTGCACAGTTTGTACAGTGCTTTGGTAAAATGTAAACAGTGCTTTATAAATAAAGATTATTATTATTATTATTACTAGGGCACATAGCTGCATCCACAGCTGTGGTTTCATGGTCCAGGTTCCAAATGAAAGATATGCAGTACCACTTATGAAACAACTGGTCGCAGAGATGGGATTCGCTTGCAAAGCCAGTACCAGTGACAAAAGCACTAGTGAAATCATTGGAGTAGTGGAAGGAAGGAAGAAAGCAATATCAGAGAGGGCATTTCCTTCCTTCAGCAATCACCAACAAGTATTCTTAGCAAATATGCTTCACTCCCGGGATGGGGCGTCCACCTGCAGGACCTCACAATGAGTGGCACATGGAGCCCACAGGAATAACTAGAACACATCAACCTCCTGGAGGTCAGAGCTGTACTACTAGCATGCAGTCTTTCTCATTCCAGCGACAGGGTCAGATTGCCCAAATCAAGACAGACAACATCACAGCAATGTACTACATAAAAATGTAGGGAGGAATAAGATCCTCAAAACTATGTACAGAGGCAAGGAAGATCTGGGACCTGGCATATACCTTATACACAGACATATTTGCAGTGCATTTGCCAGGTAGACAATATCCTGGCAGATTCCTTAAGCAGACATATCCAGGGAATCATGAATGGGCTTAAACTAGCAGGTTCTGGCCACAGTTTTCAGAAGATGGGGCACTCTCAATATAGACCTATTTGCATCCTGTGGGAACTGTCAGCTCCCACAGTTTTGCTGTAGACCACCAGCCAGAGGAACACTTCCAGAGGATGCCCTGGTACTTGGCTTAACAGGGAAGTTTCTCGATGCCTTTCCATCATTCCCACTCCTTCAGGCCCTGTGCACACTGGGGAACTTAAAATGGTTTAAGTGCCTTAAAATGCTTTAAATATCTCTCTAGCACTTGTTTGCATCCAGACTACAAGCCCCTTAAAATGTTTTAACAAAAATGTTTTTAAACCCGGCTAGATACCTAGTCTTAAAACCATTTTTAAAAATGTTTTAGAGCTAGCATGGTTTTACTCATAGGTCTGGACAGGGGTTAAAATGTTTTAAGCTGTAATGGTTTAACTAAAACAGTTCCAACTGCAGTGTGTACAGGCAAGCACAGTTCTTCTATGTACTGGGCATAACATTAAATTGTTACAATGAGAACAGATTTAACATTAGCAGTGTGGACACACTAAACCGTTTTCAAAAATGGTTACTGAGTAGTGTGGATGCACTGAAATGGTTCAGCTAAACTGGTTTTAAAAACAGTTTTCAGAAACAGTTCTGTAGTGTATACAGGGCCTCAGAAAGTACTCCTGGATCTCGGGAGAGAACCTGCAACAATGATTATGATAGTTCCAGACTGGGCCAGACATACCTGGTACTCAATGCTCCTGGTCCAGTTCGACAAGAATCCAATCAACCTGCTTCTCAGTCACAATCTGTTGACTTTGTCCCAGACTAGAATAAAATGTTCAAACCATATACCCCTATGCCTAAGGGCATTGTTCTTGAGGAGTTAGAATTTTCTGGAATGGATATCTCAGAAGAAGTCCTGAAGGTACTTAGGGTTTCAAGGAAACCCTCTACCAGGAATGCTTATTCCTCTAAATGGAAAAGGTTTTTCCTACTGTCGTGCTCCCAGAAAATATCTAGTAGAGGCAGGGTTGCCTATAATTCTGCAGTACCTAGTACACCTATAGTCGTTAGGCCTATGGCCTTCAACTTTTTGAAGCTGCATTTAGCAGCAGTAGCAACATGCATGTCAGCTGGCAAGGAAAAGTCTTGAGCCTCACAACCCAGTTTCAAAAGGTTTTTGAAGGTCTAAGCCACTTGTCCTACCCTGGAACTTCACATATGCCTTGCTCAGCTTATGAAGGCTCCCTTTGAGCCTATGGAAACTGCTGACCTGAAGTACGTCACATGGGAAACCATGTTCTGGGTTGGCAATGACCTCTGATAGGAGGGTAAGTGAATTACAAGCTCTTGGCAAATAGCCAAATTACATAATTTCCAACAGGGATAAAGTGGCTCTTAGAACCATCAGAAAATTCCTTCCAAAGGTGGTACCTGAATTCCACCTGAATCAATTGGTGGCTCTCCCTGTACTCAATCCAGAGCATTCCAGACCAGGGGAGGAGAAGGTGCATAGCCTGGACCAAAAGCAAGTCCTGACAATCAACAAGGGCTGGACAAAAGATGTCAGGTCCTAGAGTACCCAGCTTTGTGTTACATATGGTGAGGCTGGCAAAAGCAAGCCAGCTACAAAGAGATCTAGCTCTCACTGGATAGCATCTTGCATTCAGTTTTGTCATGAAAAAGCTGATAAAATTCCACCTAGAAGCTCAATGGCACACTCCACATGGGGTACCTCTGCCTCTGTGGTATCCTCCAAGGGCATCCCATAGTTAAACATTTGCAATGCAGCTACCTGGAAAACAGTACACACCTTCACAAATCACTACTGTTTGGACAGTTCAGAAGGGATGACAGCTTTGCAGCTGCTATCTTGCAAAACCTTTTTCCTAACTAGGTTCTGGACCCAGCCTCCAAAAGTACTGCTAGTAATGAATCTGCATAAAGTGTAAACATTTAAGTGAGGGATTCCTGAGGCTTGAAGAAAAAAATTACTCACCATAGTAATGCTGTTTCTTTTAAGGTATTCCTTTACATTCCCTACCCTGCATCCCCTTCCAGAACCTGAAGTAGATTCACAAACAAAAATCAGTTCCTTTTTGTTGAGGGTGCTTGAGCATTCTATTGTAGTTACTGCATTTGTAAGTTTGTTGTTGTGGTTTATATGACACATTTCCTCAAATCTGCTTTCAATTTGCTAGGTGTTTTTAAAGTTGTATGAACATTCTTCTAAACTTTTTGGTAGCATTTTAGCTAGCTTCACTAGCCACTGTTCTTCTGTGGCTTAGAAACAGCTCTGAGCATTGGCCAGAATGGAGCATAGGTGTAGAGTTTGAACCTACATTCCAAATACTAAAATGTTCATAGATTCTGTCTCTGGGGCATCATTCTTGACTGCAATGACTACATAAAGTGCAAACATAGTGAGGCATTCCTTAAAAAGAAACAACATTACTATGGGGAGTAATTTTTTCTTAAGGACAACCATCATTTCCCAGGATGCCCAAACCAAAGCCATGGATTTCGCCTACGAGGGAAATTCACCTTTTGGTGACAAACAGAAGCATATATGAAAGCCCTGGCAGAGCCACCATGACTGTATATGCATTAACTAGATAAGGGTGTTTCATGGGCTTAAACATAAATATGAATTGTTGTTGCATACACTAATTGAATCAAAGTACGGTACATTGACAAAAGGCAGATAAAAAAAATAATGCCACCATCTGTATTACAGTTACCTATATGTTTCACACTTTTTTTTATGCACTGTTATAGCAATCAACTCAACAGAACTGGGCCATCACATACATGAAGGTACTGTACCTTAATTGCAAACACTGATAAGGCAACTATATGTTATGACAAGGTGGAAGATAAACACAATGTTGAGACATGTTTTTGAAGACACGATGTGTTTAATTGATTTTTTTAGACATTGCTATACAGTTCACACACATAATTAACATAATGTAAAAGTGCATATACTCAAATGTCAATGTAAATCTTACATATTTCATTACAAGTTCTCTTGAAGGAAGATCTTACTGTACAATGGCTAAAAATGGGCATTAGGTAAAATTAAACTGGGGTAGGTATGTTATTGAGGGTATTGCATAGATTATGTTTTACTGCTGCTCCACCCCAGGCAAACATAATATGGAAATCAACCCTTTGATATGAAGCAACAGGAATTAGTTAGTACAAGGACAGAAACAAGTAAGAGACTGAGTAAGTGGGTAGACAAGCATGAGTATGATAAGTCAAATAACATTTCAAAAAGTTGCATTCTTATAATTCATTTTTTACAAATGCATCTGCACAGTTGTCAATTTTTGTAAAAAAATAACAATGAGAGTTATTCCACATATGTCCACAGGTGTCACTTATGTAGGTAGAGGGATTTAAGGCCAGGATGCACCAGTCTGCCCTCCTCCTGAGTCAGAAGATCATGGAGGAGAGGCATAGGTACTGGGGGTTCCATCGATAGCTGTTGAAGCAGAGAGAACCAAATCTGATGAGGCCAAAGAGAGGCTATTAGAATCATGTGAGCCCCTTCAGTCTATAGCTTCAGGAGAACCCTCTGAAGCACTGGGAAGGGAGGAAAGGCATACAAGAACCTCCCTATTCATCAAAGAGACAGTGTGTCTCACCAGAAAACACCATGCCCAGGAACAAGCAAGCGAAAATTGGGTAGTTTTGCATTGGATGGGGAGAGGAAGAGGTCTGACTCTGGCCAACCCCACGGTTGAATAAGCTTTCAGCCTCCTCTTGATTTAACTCCCACTCATGAGCCCTGACAGTGGTGTAGCTGATGTTGCTGATACCTGGCATATGGACAGCAGTCAGGTTGAGGTCATGCTGGACTGTTCAGACACTCACATTGCCTCCTGGCATAGAGGGTATTAGCATTTGCCTCCCTGTTTGTTCAGGTACCAGACCACAGACAGTCTGAATCAGGAGAGTGTTCCTGGACATAGAAGAGGGCTGGAAGGCCTGGAGGGCATACAGTAATGCCCTTGTTTCTAACACATTGATGTGTAGAGACATTTCTAGCTGAGACCATGTTCCCGGGGTCTGATGGTTTCCTAGATGGACTCCCCAGCCTTGACATGAAGCATTCATTATAAGAGTCATGGTAGAAGCAGGGGGTTGAAAGGGGAATCCCCATGGAGAGATTGGACAACTCCTGCCACCAAAGAAGATCCTTCTTCATGTACTCAGACACTAGGACCTTGTGGTCCTGGTTGTCCAGCCACTAATCCCATTGGACATGAAGAGTCCATTGGGTCACCCTCATATGCAGTCTGGCTAGAGGAACTGTAGGGATCACAGCTGCCATAAGCCTGAGAAGATAGAGGATCAACTGGGCTGTGGTCCAGCGTGAGTTGGCCACTTATCTGGCCTGTTCCTGCAGGGTCTCCACTCTGTCTGATGGGAGGAAGACCCTGCCTGGGACTGTATCCAGCACCCCCCAAATGAATTGTAGGTGTTGGGAGGGGAGAGGTGGGACTTGGGATAGTTGACTGCTATTCCAAGTCTGGAAAAGAGGTTCAGGGTGAAGGAGAGTGACTCCCTCAGATCTTTCTGTGATGGGGCTGATAGAAGCCAATCATCCAGATACAGGCACAATTAAATCCCTCTGTGGCATAGGGCCACAACCACCACTGCTACACACTTGGTAAAAACCTGAGGTGCTGAGGATAGGCCAAAAGGGAGAGCTTGAACTGGTAATGTTCCCCCTGAAAGGCAAACTGAAGAAAGTGGCAGTGGACCTGGAAGACAGGGATGTGCAGGTAAGCATCCTGCATGTCCAGCACACAAAGCCAATGGCTCTTGTGAAGCAGGGGTAGAAGTCCCTGGATGGTGAGTATGTGGAACCTCTTATACTCAATGTACAGGTTGAGCACACTGAGGTTCAAGATGGGTCTTAGGTTGCCATCTTTATGGGCACTAGGAAGAATGGAAGTAGTACCCTCTTCCTAGCTGTGCCAGAGCCACAGGCTCTATGGCTGACTGTTGCAGATAAGCCTGGATCTCATCCTCTATCAGAGACAGATGCCTTGGAGGATAATGGGAGAGGAGGCTGGGGAGATTGTCCAGAGACCTGTCAAGGAACTCTATGGTGTGACCTCTTGCTATTAACTGAAGGACCCAAGAGTCCATGGTTATGTCTTGTGACCCCAGAAGGTGGAGGGCTACCCCCCACTGTTTCCTCTAGAGGAGATGTGGGAGGCAGGGGGTCCCCCACAAGTCAGGAGGCTGAGAGAAGGGAGTCAACAGCTCCTCTGGGGGGCTTCTGGGACTTAGCAGAGGGAGTAGGGGTTCCTGATGCTGGATGCCAGCATTTGGCCTGGCATTTGGCAGGAGCCTCTTTGGTTTGGCATCTCTGTTACCAAAGAAAAGGCTGTTTGACTTTGTAACCCCCCTCAGTACATCAAGTGGATGTCACAGATGGATTTTCCTTGGTCCTGCAATTCAGTGATAATATCGTTCCTTAGCATCTCCTCCGAATAACATGGATCCCCTGAAATGGGCATCCAGAATTGAGGTCTGTAAATCTTGTGCCAGGACAGCAATCCTAAGCCATGAATGTTGCCTAATGCAGACAGAAGTGGCTGTGGTGTGAGTAACTGAGTCTACTGTGTCATAAGTGGCCAACAGGGCATGTTGACAGAAGATTTTAGCCATTCTCACTGTCTTGGCAATCTCGATCTTAAGCTCCTGGTCCTGGATAGCTTCCATCTTTGACTCATGTGAGGCCAGGAAAGATTTCTGATAGGAAACTATAAGAGCCACATAGTTAAGGGACCTAAAGGTGTAAGTGGAGGAGGAATGGATCTTGCAATTGTAATTGTCCTGCAGCTTAGACTCCTTATCAGGAGGAGACATGCTCAAATGTTAGGTTTAGAGTACCAGTCATGGGCAGCCATGATAACAACCAAGTCTGCATTAGAATGGCCAGTAAGGTGTGTGACCCCATCTGGAGGGTGATACACCCTGTCTGTTGTTTTTGAAACAGCTGTAATGGAAGAAGGCTGTTGCCAGATAGTGGACAAGGCAGTATGGGCATAGGAGCTGCATCAGTAATGTCTAGATGCTCCGCAAGCCTTTTCTGCTTTGGATCTTGTTCCTGGATACCCTAGCCACAGGCATTTTGTATAGCTATGAGGAGTTCTGCAAAGGAAGGGTGCTCCAGAGGGGACTTCTGGGGCTCCTGAAGCTGAGGCTCTATAGGTGTATGTGTACCAGAGTTAGAGGATAAGTCAGAATCAGAGTCCAAAGAATGCCTGCTGGGGGGCTGAACCCTTTTTAGAGGAGTGTCCTGGGTTTTGTGCCTGACTTTGTGTCTGGAGGAGCTTTCTCTGGAAAGGTGGGAATCCACAGAAGAGGCTTATCTAGGGGTCAGAAAGAAGGTGGGAGTAGAGGCCGCCAGTGGTTTCTGATGGTCAAGCTCTGAGGCTAGTTGAGTTCTGTCCTCCTGAATCAGGGTCTGAAACTCTGCCTTGATATCAGCCTGAGGTTGCTATGGAGGCAGAGGCTGAGGAGGTGATGGTGGAGGAGGAGGCTGGTATAATAGATAGCCTGGCATCTGATATTGAGGATATCCATGTGCCTGATAGGAGTAGGGAAAGCCAGAAGGAGCACACCCTTGATTAGACATAGCCTGGCATCTGGTATATAATACCAGGTGTTGGATACCCCGACGAACGGTACATTGGGTAATGTGGGGATGGATAGCCTGGAACATTGTCCATAGGTCCAGCCTGAGGCAGAACTGAAGGCCCAGCAGGAGGTCCAGAAGGACCGGGCATCAGCCCTGTAGGGACATTCAAAGGGGCTGGCACTGGATCAGGCGCAGGACTGTCCAGCACCAGAAGATTCTCTGCCTGGAGGCCTGATGGAAGCTGTCCAGCATTTGAGGAATGGCCAGAGTGCCAGATATACCCTGATCTGGTAAAGGGTCACATGGCAAATGGTCATTTGGTGTTGGTGTGTGATTAGAACCTGACAGAAGACCTGCCATCATTTAGGGAGCCGGAGACCAAGATGGTGGAACCTGGTTGTCCAGGAGGGCTTGGGTTGAGAAAGTCCTGATGGAAGGTCCCCCAAAGGATTAACATTAGGCTCACTGGGTAAATCAAGAAAAAAATGACCAAGCAAAGGAGGGGGAACCTCCAGATTAGTGCCTGCCTCTGGCTTTTGATCTTCAGGCAAGCCTGGTGGGTCTGGTTCTGTCAGTGGGAGTGAGGAACCCTCAAAAGACTGTTGTATGTCCAGCAGCTGCCTCAACTCAACATTGGGGGTATACTGCAACCCTGACAAGAGAGCCCCAGCTGTGCAGCTCCAGAGGAACTGGGGAGTGACTTATCAGCTGCAGCAGTGCAGATGTCCAAAGAGCCAACATCCAAGGTATTGGCCTGGGCCATGCAGACAACAGTGGAGTTGAAGTCCATTTTACTGGCTGTGACCATACGCTCCTCGGTGGAGGGGCTGGGGAGCAACTTATTGACATGGCTGCTGACAATAGACCCTGAAGAAGATATGGGCACAATAGGGGTTCTGTCATCCAAGAAGAGCCTCGACTGCACCATGAGTAAAGCAGGCAGAATGCCATGGTCTGATCCACCTGAACAGTAGGAAACCTGGCAGTAGGGGTACTTACCAAAGTGGAGGTCCTCCCCAGTGTCAGTGGTGCCCACTGGTCATCGCCAAGTGGATGGTGACCTATCTCGATCTCTGTGACTCTCCTTGTCTTTCTTCTTCTTTTTGGGTTCTGGCGTTGGAGAAGAAGATTTTTCCCACAGATTCTGGAGCTCCTTTTCCATCAAACCTAGGCACTTCTCCAGCAAGTGGGCTTCAAGCTTTTTCTTGGTCCTAATCAGTGTGGCCTGGCTGAAGGATTGGCAGGATGCACAATCCCTGACCCTGTGTTTGGGGCCTAGGCAGATCACACAGTGGGAATGCTCATCAGCATGCAAAATCTGGGTGCCGCTGGACTTGTACATCTTCTTTTCGATGCATCAGCCAACTGTTCATGTTCCTGAATTGTACCTCCAACTATATACCATGCTATAAATTTGTCACTCTTATTTATTTGCTTCCCTTTTCTTTTGTATTTCCCTCACTTTCTCTGTATTAGACCTTTTTCTGTTAGACCTGTTTATACTGTGTTTTACTATGTAATTGTTTGACCTGGTGTTCTGTTCTCTTTTTATGCTAAACTGGACATTTGTGTAAATGGGCATTTTTGCTCACATACATTTCAGTATAAAATAAAGATTGATTGATTAAAACCTGGACTGACAGACCTGGACCACAGCAGTTTTGTAACAATCCAAACTGGCCAAACTTGGTGCAGCTTGCACAAATACTGCTGGTCTGGTCACTCTGGTTCCACTGTTCAGTCTGGCTTTTATGTATCTGGCCCACTCCTGGAAGTCTATTTTTCAACCCTTCCTTGACATGATTGAACATAGAACCATCAGGACCAGACCAGATAGGTAAAAACCAGACCAGATCATCTGAAGTGAGTGGATCAGCAATATTTGCACAAGCTGTGCCCAGTCCAGATTTTACATCACTGGTCCAGGTCTAGTGATCTGGGTTTTATCCATACCCCACTGCATGTGGCTTAATGATATACATATGAATGCATAGTCTAATTCATTGAAGGTTGAAGTTTCAGAAAACAATTATGCTAATGTAACCCCCCCTGTAACCCGGGGTTACTAGAATCCCAGTAAGACCTAGCGGTAGGCAGGGAAGGCAGCTTGTGAAACTCCAGTTAAATTGATTTCACACTGTCTCACTCTGTTCTCAGTCTCAGCTGAGACTGAGGGATGACATCACCACAGAGCTTCTGCAGCTGCATAAGCCACACTGGAATGTTGCAGTTGGAGGTTAGTGTAGAACATTGGGGATTTTGAATTCAGTCTGTGTGCAGTCTGAGTGAGAGACAGTAGTACAGCTAAGTGTGTGCAGGCTCTCAGAGCTTTAAGCTCTGTTTGAGAGCTACTTTTGGAAGGTGTGTGTTTCCACCTGAACAGGAACAAAGGAACTAGTAATTGAAGTGGTGGGGACTGCTTTCAATGGTTCAAGAGCCCCATCCCTGAGGGGATGGGAGTAAGGTTTTTTTGCCTGTTTTCTGGGGGCAATCCTCCTGTGTCTGGCTAAAGAAAAGAAACTGCCTATTCAAGTTGTGCTGAGGCACCAGAAGCTCTGAGAAAGAAATTCCATGTGGAGGAATCACCTGTGGGGCACCTGCAACCAAAGGGTGAGTTTCACCCTGAAAAAAGGGCCAAGTGTTTTTTTCACCTGAACAGTTGGAAAGTGGGTATTGGACTGCTTAACTCAGTGGGGGGTCCAGAGAAATGGACAATGCCACTTAAAAGTATGTTCAAGTCCAGCACAAATGGGAAGCAAGACAAGTAGATGGAATGTGATATACATTTAGCAAGTATCTACATTGCAAAGCTTTACAGGATGAGTAGTTTACTGTCCAGAGAAATGGTCAGGTATGAATTGTGGGAGTGAGAGTTGGGAGACCCCCCCATCAGTAGTAACCAAATTCTCCTCTACGGATTTGCTCTGAGACACCTTTTACTTTCCCTCAGGTACTTGGCTGGTGCCTGAGGAAAGTACCCAGATGTAGGATTGAAAAGAAGAATTCTCTGATGAAGCTGAGGTGCTCTAAGGTGGTTTAGGGAGCCACCATAAAATGTTTCTATGAAGTATGGAAGGTGTCCAAGTGGCTGGCAAGGGAGTCAAGCCAGGGAAAACCCAGAACCATGTACATATTTGGGCTGTGTAACCAAAAGCAGCATGCAAGTCCGGGCTGTGTGCCCAGTAGGTTCAAAGCCTGAGGGCTAAAATGTTGAGGAAGTGTTCTTGTTTCTTTTAATCTGCATTACCAGAAGTGTAGCCCTCTGGGGGTCTGTCTATGCTTTGTTTATTCTGTTTGGATGTGAATAAAAAGCCACACTTTAGAATCCTACTTCTGGTATTGGACATTACAGTTATTGCTTCCTGTGTTTGGAATTACTTGGGTGCCCCTGTGCAGAGTAGCCAAACCTAGCCTTTGTGCCGAGTGACCTATTCCTCCCCGAACCTAGTCCACCTGGTTTTGCTGTCAGATACAAATGGCATACCGCCCTGGGATTACACTAAAAATACCAAGACTCATTCCTCCCACCCTCAAGTCACACTTAGTCCTCTACCAAAGTCATGCTTAAATATTGGTGCCTCTACATCCACACCATTAAACTTTAAATGCCATCATGCCTGTTCTGCTACCATGAGCTCCCACATCCATGAAGTCCCATTCTGCTTGTGGCAGCCCCCCCAACCAGGTAATTTTCCAGGGAGCAGCTCTTTATACCACATCAACTAAATTACTGTTAACTCCTTATTTTTAAACATTTTGTTGAGCAATTTTTGTTTCAGTATATCCATGGCCAGGAAAAATGAATTTATAAAAGAAACCAAATCCCCCCATTTATCAGTCTGTTTAATCACAATACAGAATGTTATGAACTGATCAGATTCTATGTGTAACCTAAGTCAAACAAACATTAGACACAGACATGCCTACCTATTTGCAAGTGAAGCAAATGTGGTTACTATCATTCAGTTGTAAACACCTATTGTCACACATTGCAGGTTTAGAACATTCAGTAGAATATAAACAGTAGCCGAGAACTGCCTGCCTGAGAAAATGAAGTTGGTGTATTATTTGGAAACACCCTGGGACTCTTGCTATGTAATGTCCTTCAAAGTAGTAGATCCAGAAGCAAATTATTTGATACCTTTTAATGGACTAACATAGATGTAAATCAAGAACAAAGTGCTCTACAGTAGCTTTCAGATCAACAAGTCCTTCATCAGAAGTGTAATAACAGTTATTTTGAAAAAAACAATACTTTTATCACCCACATCATTCAGAAAAAAAACAGAAACAATCCCCATTGGTTTAAAATACTCATTTAATAAAAACAGAAGATGATGTCAGAAAATCTTAACAGTGTCATGTCACCTTCAGCTGGGAGAGTCTCAGGGTCAAAGGTGCTTAGTGCAGAAGACATACAAAGAGCTCTATTGCATATAAATTAAATTGACATAGATAACAACTACTTGAGCAGGTGGCTCTTAAATCAAATTATGAGTGTCACAATGTGTACAAGAGTGCAATTACTGAAAAACAACCCCCACCTGGATTAAACACATACTAAAATTGTCTTATACTCATTGTGACACTCATAATTTGATTTAAGAGCCATCTGCTCAAATAGTTGTTATATTATATGTCAATTTAATTTATATGCAGTAGAG
The DNA here is from genome assembly GCA_016271365.2 of Neoceratodus forsteri. NCBI lineage: Eukaryota > Metazoa > Chordata > Ceratodontiformes > Ceratodontidae > Neoceratodus > Neoceratodus forsteri. Next base: position 522,437,781 of record CM028129.1, read on the forward strand.
CTCTTTGTATGCCTTCTGCGTTAAGCACCTTTGGCCCTGAGACTCTCCCAGCTGAAAGTGACACAATACTGTTAAGCTTCTCTGACATCATTTTCAGTTTTTTTAAATGAGTATTTTAAACCAGTGGGAATTTTTTCTTTTTTTTTCTGCATGATGTGGATGTTAAAAGTATTGTTTTTCTAAATAACTGTCATTATGCTTCTGATGAAGGACTTGTTGGTCTGAAAGCTAGAGCACTTTGTTCTTATTGTTACATCTATGTTGGTCCATTAAAAGGTATCAAATCATTTGCTTCTGGATCTGTTCTTACAAGGACCAATATGGTAAATACTAAATCTAGACTGCAAAGTAGCAGAATGACTGCTCTTAGTATGGTAGTGTCAAATGGCTTAATGAGGAGTTCAAAGGGGTTTATGGGAACATCAGAGCTTATTTGTTATACAGAAAGCTCCAGGAAGTGTTTAACCCATTCTACTTCTAATAGCTTTCTATGATGTCGGTACTATCCATTGGTAATCTGACACAGAATGACTGCCAGAAGATGAGTTAACTTTCTGTGTGCTCAATTAACTCCTCAAGCCATAAGAAAAACAGCGCTCTACAGCTTCCTATACACACACAGGCAGCATCTGAGGCTTCAGCAGAGGAATCTATTTTTAACACTCTATATTGTTGTTTGGTAGCACAAATTACATCAGGACTTTTCTGAATGCAAAATGCCTGCTGGGCTATGCCCACAGTCATAAAAAGTGAATGAATACAAGATCACTTACAAGAGAAATAATGACAAGGAAAAGGCTTCTACCTCCTATAGGCCCTGTGGAAGGGAAGGCAGAGGTTACATCCCAAGAGTTTATTCCCCATATGCCCTCTATGAGTATCAGCCACAAAGGGGATACTACAGGGGCAGGGGAAGAAAGGGTGCAAAGCATACTACTACTACTGCAACACCAGCACCCATGACTCAACCAAAGCAAAACCCTGACAATGCCACCCATGTTGCCCATCCATTGCCAAGGGGAAGACTGGCTCAATATCTTCAGGAATGGGTAAAAATTACCTCAGACAAGTGGGTTCTAGAGGTAATGGGCCAGAGACTGTCTCTTCAATTTAAAAAATTCCCAAGACTGCAGAAACATAAAACTTTTCCAGCACATTCTCCCACAGAAAGAATTCTGCTGGAACTGGAAGAAAAAAAATGCTGACTGCAAAAGCTATAGAAAATGTCCCTGCTTCTCAGTGGGGCAAGGGCCTATTCTCAAGGCACTTCTTTACCCACAAGAAAAATGGGGAGTGGTGACCCATTTTAGATCTCGGGTATCTAACAAGTACTGTATATAAAGAAGAGAGATTCAAGATGGTCACACTGAGAACAGTAATACCATCTCTACAGTCATGACACTGTTTGCGATCACTGGATCTCAAAGATACTAATTTCCATATCGCAGTCAGGCTATCACACAGAACATATCTCAAGTTTGGGTTAGGGAGCTCCCAATACCAGTTCACATTTCTTCCCTTTGGCATCATCTCAACACCAAGAGTCTTCACAAAGTGCTTGGCAGCGATGACAGCACACGTGAGTAGGCAAGGTGTGATAGTTTTTCCCTACCTGGATGACTGACTAGTCTCAGAGAAAACAGAAGAGGAGACAAGGTGCTCTTTGCAGACAGTAAAATGTACCCAGGAATCTCTCAGATCCCTAATAAACCTGCAGAAGACCCAGCCAGAACCTGTTCAAGTACTGGACTTCATAGGAGCAGAGCTAAACTCCTTACAGGGGAAAGCTTTCCCCTCATAGGCCAGAGTTGCAGCTCTGATAGCAGCAGCAGAGTTCTTTACAACAGGGCAGTCAAGACCTGCAAGGGACTTTCAACAATTACTAGGGCACATGGCCACATCCACAACTGTGGTTCCATGGACCAGGTTTCAAATGAGAGGTATCTAGTACCACTTATGAGACAACTGGTCTCAAAGATGCAATCCAGCCTCAAAACTAGTGCCAGTGACAGAAGCACTGGGAAAATCACTAGAGTGGTGGAAGGAAGAAAGCAACTTCATAGCAGGCATTTCTTTCCTTAAGCAATCACTAACAAGTATCCTTTCCATAGAAGCCTCACTCCTGGGGTGGAGCACTCACCTACAGGACCTTACAGTGAGTGGCACATAATGCTCACAGGAGTCACTGGAATGGGAACACATCAACCTCCTGGAGCTCAGGGCACTGCTGCTAGCTAAGCAATCTTTCTCCTCCCAGCTACAGGGTTAGTCTGTCTGAATCAGAACAGAAAACACCCGCATTAATGTATTACATAAATAAGCAGTGTGGGACAAGATTCTCAAAACTTTGTACAGAAGCAATGAGGATCTGGGATATGGCATACACCTTAGAAACAAACATTCATGTGGTACACTTGCCAGGCAAAGACAATGCCCTGGTCAATTCTTTAAGCAGAATCAATCAGGAAATCGTGAATGGGCCTTGAATAGACAACTTCCGGCCATAGTGTTCAGATGGTGGGGCAGTCCCAAAAGAGACCTTTTCACTTCCTGGGAAAACAATCAGCTTGCACAATTTTGTTGCAAACCACTAGCCAGAGGGACAGTACCAGAGGACACTGTAGTCCTGGACTGGATAGGAAAGTTCTTGTATGCCTTCCCTCCATTTCCACTTATCCAGAAAGTGCTTCTGAAACTGAGGAGGAACCCTGCAACAAAGATCCTAATACCTCCAGAATGGGCCATACAGACCTGATATTCATTCTTACCCTAGAAGTCCTTTAGCATCAATAACAATAGCAGTTAGCTGGCTAGGAGCAACTGCCCTGGAGGTATGCCTTTATGAGAATGTATTTAAATGAGCTTGGGCATCAGCCAATCACAAAACAGGATGGGAGTGAGCTGAGTGAGAGCAGCCTGAAGGGTTTCAGGAATTTTTTTCTCCACTGACTAAGCAACATTGCCCAGAGGTGCCTTCCAACTTGCCTTATGGACATCCTCCTAATCATTTATCTTGGTAAAGTTTTCTTCATAAATTTATTTTTTTAGTATGCTGAGTATAATTTTATGTTTTTTGTTAGCGGTTGTGGTTTTTTTGCACAATTGCATTATTTTTACCACAACTGCAGTATTTTTATATTAGTTTTACTGCATCTACTTAAATTTTATTAATTTTTACAGCTGATGCTTAATTTCAACGATTTTTCACTTTTTTAATGCAATTCATGAAGGGACCGTCAAATTCCTTACTTTTGCCCTAATTTTTTCCTCCAACCTTGCAGGTTTTACTGCGAGGCAACCAATTGGGTTCAAATTTTGACAGTTGCTTGGATTAGAGAATCCCTTAACTACATAAAACTGGACCCTAAGTTCATCTGTCACAGGACTGGCCGGTGGCATTACAATGGAAACCTGTGAGCAGTTGACTGGTATTACTGGGTTTTCTATTAGATTGGCACTGTTATAGATCCCAGTACTACAAGAAAAAGAGGGATTTTAAAGGAGACAGAGTTAATTAACTGGGGCAGGACTGGCTGGTGGCAATTCACAGAAACCTGCACTCAGTTGTTTGTGGTGTAGAACTTGGGTTCTCTTTGTAAATTGGCATATAGCAAAGAAACCTAATAAGTATTATGGCTGAGGATATATTAAAGGCTACTGATGAGGGATCATTTAAGAGTAATTAAGTATGTCAGCAGCGGGCTAATGAAGCCTCCAGTTCCCAGCCAAATATATAGCTTCCAAAGGGGCTGATGAAATTCCTCACAAATTACAGAATTATAAAGATGAATAAAGGAAGCTCTATCAAGCTGCTGTGAAGTGGCTAAAAAGAAACTCTGTCAAGAAAAATGCTCCTGTTCCTCCTGGGAAAGCCAATAGTGAGCAACAGGCATCTTAAAGAATAAAGAAAAATATTCAGCACTGTCTGCACAGGTAAAAGTTTTGTCAAAAGCATGGCATGTCCTTCAGACCTAACAAAGATGGGGTTAATGTTTACAGGGGCTAGTATACGCTTTTCCACAGTTCTCTTCCCGTAAACTGTTAAGGTGATACAGTTGATAATGAATAATTTTATGATGCCCCTGCTTACAGGGGCTACTAATGCTCTTCCACAGTTCTCACTCCAGAGACTGTGAGGGTAATACAGATGATATGAGTATTTTTATGATGCTGCTGACATGACTTTGGCGAGCCTTGAACCTTATGTGTCCACTACCCTCTCCTTGGAGCTTCCTCAGCTATCCAGGAGGATTCCTCCTCTATATTTTTGTTTATCCAAAACATATTGGACACCCTGAACCTCCCTTCTCAGGAGTCCATCCAAGGTAAGGATTAGGATAACAACGTTTATAGGGACATGTCGGGTCTTCTACCTCCTAAAAGACTGATCGTGCCTTTCTATAATGAAAAAATATAAATAAAAATACCAAAAAACTGCTTCAAACCCCCACTTCTATGGTAGAGGTTTACAAGCAGGCAGGAAATGTTAAATAAATACATAAATATATAAATTATTTAACAACGATGCTAAGTGCCTGTCTGTATGTCCCAGCCATGTGAGTATAGTGCAGCAGGCAGCTTGCAAGACAGCTGGGTTCTCCTTGTCCTCCTTACCCCAGACAACGACTCCAGAAATTAGATTTTATAGCTAACTACAGATGCTTGTCAGATTTTTTCCCTGCATGGTTTTTATGGCCATGTATCAGAAAAGCACTGCAGAATTCTGTCCTGATTCTATGGTCCAGGAGCTGGTGAACATGGCAAACCTGTCCTGGAAGTTATGTAGTACCAATTCCACAGGGCAGATGGCAACAAGGACACTACCTTCAGAGTCATGGCCCATAACATCTCTCTGAGGCACTTTGTCTGGCTTAGAACTACTGGTCTACCCTCAGACTCCCAGTTTAAGGTCATGGATTTTCCTTGTGATCAAATCATACTGTTTGATTCCGGAACATCTGACTGTAACAAGGCCTCCTGCCCTATGGAAATTGCTCCAGAGGGCATGGGAGCAAAGGTTATTTTTCTAGCTACCCCCTCTCTCAGTACAGGGGTGCTTTCAGAAGGGCAGAAGAGGCTAAAGCTGGTCACTTCTACCCAACCAGCAGCTTTGCAGTCTAAGCCCTGACGTTAGTGTGGGTATAGCTCATGTGTACCCAGGTGTTTAAGCCTCTTTCCCCAACTCAGGTATTACTGTAGGAGTGGGAGATAAAAACCTTCTAGGTCTGTGAATGGTGGAGAGGGTCCCAGCCCACAAAAAAAGAGGAAAGGACCTCTTCTCCAGTTATTTTCTGGCACAAGAAGACAACTGGGGAGTGGCAACCTATATTGCTGTTAAAACCCAAATTCAAGATGGTCACTCTTTTACTAGTCATGCAGTCCTTACAGAAGGGAGACTGGCTAGCCTCCCTGGTCCTAAAGAGCACTTTTTTTTCAATTACCCAGAATGAGATCTCACAGGTAGTTTCTCAGGTGCGGGTTCACTGTAGTCCTTCAGCCTTCCTTGGCCCCAAGAGTCTTTACAAAGTGCCTGGCAGTGGTAGCACACCTCAGGAATCTGAGTGTCTCTAGCTACACCAATTTTTCTGATTGTCTCATAGTGCCAAAGTCTCCTTGTCAGGTCTAGGAGTCTTTTTTTCCCTTACAGGGCTCACTCTGGAGTCTCTGGGTTCCCTGGTAAATCTAAAAAGTGAGAATTTAAGCAGTCCCTCAGTGACAAATTCCTTCACCCAGGGACAGTGAGACCAGCCAGAAGACGCTTGACTGAGTTTGAATCATTAACCCTCACTTGTTCAGTATGTCATGCGGTTCTTAGCAAATCACATAACTTTGACATTTCCTCAGGCTATTGGGACGCATGGCTTCAATGCCTGCAGTAGTCCCAGGGTTCAGATAAAGGATGAGACACCCATAAGCATCCTTATAGTTCACTGGTCTCAAAAAGCAACAGTTTTTCAAAGCTGAGATGTCTGATGGAGAACCCTGCAAAGCTGGTAGCAAGGATTCCCTTCCAGGCTCAACGTCCCACAAAAGTGATCATCACAGATGCTTCCCTCCTGTGGTGGAGAGTACATCTGGACAGTGCCTCAGTAAGTGGCACCTAGACCCTCCTAGAGTCATAGTTACACATAAATCTTCTGGAACTCAGAGCAATCTTTCTAGCTCTCAAAGCATTTGCTCCTGTCGTAAAAGAACTGACTGTACAAAGTCAAACAGACACCACTGCAATATTTTTCACAATCAAGCAGAGTGGACCAGACCAGGAATATTCTGTTCGCAGGCTCTATAAATCTGGTCTCTTGCCTCCCCGTGGGAGTCAGCCTTTCAGCTATTCTCCTCCCAGTCAAACACAATACTCTGGCAGATGCTCAAAGTCGCATCAGTCAAGGCCAGAGTGACTGGACTCTGAACAAACAAGTACTAGCCACAGTCTTCAGGTGGGCACTCCAGAAGTGGATCTGCTTGCCTCTTCCCTCAGTTTCCTCAGTACTGATGCAGACCCCCAGCCTCAGGATCGCTTCCCCAGGATGGCTTGATCCTGGTCTGGTTAGAGAGGTAGCTATATGCATTCCCTTCTTTTCCCCTGATTCTCAGGGTATTTCTGAAACTCAGACAACAGCCTGCATCAATGATTCTGGTGACTCCGGATCAGCCCAGGCAAGCCTGATATCCACTCCTTTCCGCACTTTCCTGCAGCAGACCCATTTGCCTGCTACTAATTCACTCTCTGCTGACTCTGGTGCAAGAGGAAAAAGGGCCAACCCTGTTAAAGGATCAGACCCTCAGCTGCTGGATTTCCTAATACTGTACATCTGCAGACATCAGGCCCGCAAGCTACTCCTGGCAGCAATTAGGCCTATTTTTCAGTGGGAAAGAAAAATCCCCATACCATATTCAAACAGTTTTCTAAAGGCCTCTTGTACCTCCAGCCTCCAGTCAGGGAGCCTGTTCCCCTTTGGAGCCTGAATCTTTGCATTGCCAGTCTCATGAAGCCACCCTTTGAGCCTATGGCCACTGCACATATCAAGTTTGTGACCTGAAAGTAGGCTTCCGGGTGGCCATTAACTCTGCCAGGAGAATTTCAGAGGTACAGGCCCTATGCACTGAGCCTAATTTCATCATTCCTTACAATGATAAAATAGAGCCCTGGACGACTAGGAAGTTTCTGCCTAAGGTGGTTTCAGAGTTCCATCTAAAACCAGTCCAGACAGTACTCTATCTGTCTTCCTTACTGAGAAATCCACTCTTAGTGAGCAAAAAGCTCCTCAGCTTGAATGTTAAAAGAGCTCTCTTTTACTACCTGGAGTATACTAGACAGTCCAGAGACTTCCTCTCAGTTGTTCCTCACCTGTGGGAATGTAGGCAGAGGAAGACCAGCTACCAAGCGAGCTTTTCCTGCTGACTGGTCTCTTGTATTAGATTCTGCTATGGACAGGCTGGTCATCAACCCCCCTTGGGAGCTCAGGGACCACTCCACCAGGGGCACTGCAGCATGAGGTAGCAGTAAGGAACATACCCCTTCTGGATGCCTGCAAAGCAGCTACCTGGAAATCGGTGCACACCTTCGTGATGCACTGCAGTTTAGATGTGCAGTCCAGATCTGATGCCAAATTTGGCAGGGCAGTTCTGAACAGCCTCCTTCCTAAGTAGGTTCTCTGCCCACCTCCGACTGGGTGCTGCTTGGCAGTCTGCTATTGTTACTGATACTAAAGGACTCCTGGTGTAAGAAGAAAAAATTACTCACTGCAGTAATCTTTCTTACAAGGGGTCATTTAGCATCATTAAGCTCCCACCCTTCCTCCCCAGTTCACCTGTCAGGAGAAGGGCTCTTTTGTCGTTTTTTTTTTTTTTTACCAAATTTGGGTTTTTAATTGAAGAGCTTTCATGCTCACATTGTTGTTAACTGTTTTCAGACATTTGCATGTTTTTTTAATCCTGTTGGTTTACGTCTTGGGGCATGTGCCCATTTTCTTCGAAAAAATTCTGAAGCCCTTCAGGCTGCTCTCACTCAGCTCACTCCCCTCCTGTCTTTTGATTGGCTGATGCCCAAGATCATTTAAACAAATTCTCTTAAAGGCATACCACCGAGGCAGTTGCACCTAGCCAGCTAACTGCTATTGTTACTGATGCTAAAGGACCCCTTGGAAGAAAGAAGATTACTGCGGTGAGTAATTTTTTCTTTCTGCTTAAGCTGTCCAGCAAGCCTCCAATCAGTCTGCCACCGAGTCACAATCTGCTGACCCTATCTCAGGGCAGGATAGCATTCCCAAACCTCAAAACAATATGCCTGAGAGCATGGTTCTTGAGGAGCTAGAATACTCTGGATTAAATCTCTCAGAGGAAGTCCTGAAGGCGCTTACAGTTTCAAGAAAACCAGCAAACAGGAAAACATATTCCTCTGAATGTAAGCAATGTTCTTATTGGTGTACAACAAGAAGAATAATCCCAACTGAGGCAGTGTTGCCTGTAGTCTTGGAATACTTGGTACACCTGCAGTCCTTATGCCTAAGACCATCAACATTGAAGGTGCACTTGGAAGCAATGTCAGCATACCTATCAGTAGGCTAGGGAAAGTCACTGGCCTCTCAATACATTTTCAAAAGGGTTTTTAAAGGCCTCAGTCACTTGTACCCACTGGTGAGGGACCTAGTGCCATCACAGGACTGCAATGTCTACCTTGCCCAGCTCATGGAGACTCCATTGGAGCTTATGAAACCTGCTGTCCAAAGTATGTCACATGGGAAACCATATTCCTGATTGCCATGACCTCTGCTAGGAAGATGAGTGAACCGCAAGCCATCTGCACAGAGCTATATTACATAATCTTCCATAAGTGTAAGGTAGTCCCTAGGACCAACAGGCAAATCCTACCTAAGGTGATGTCTGGATTCCACCTGAATCAGTCAGTAACACATCCTGTTTTCTACCCAGAACACTCCAGTCCAGGTGAACAAAAATTTTGCAGCCATGATCTGAAATGAGTTTTGGGCATCTATATCGACTGGATAAAAGATATCAGGTCCAAAAACACTCAGGTGTTTGTTACTTATGGTGAGGTTGGCAAAGGTAAATCAGTATCTAAGAATTCTGTCTCTCAATGGATAGCTTACAATAACTGGTGACCCCCCAATATCAACTCACTGTATTAAGTTTTCAAAAGCCATAATAATCTGGTGTGACGTCACAAAGAGTTATTATGGCTTGTTCAGGCTCTCGCTCAACTGCCTCCGGTAGCCCAATACACACTGCATGCCACTTTTCAAGAAAGCTGCACATACAGTTTACTTACTAGACTGAGCAGAATAAAGAAAATATTTTCTTACCAATGCCAATCATGTACAGTACTCAGCAGGAAACAAAAACAAGACCAAGAGCAAAGGAGTCCTTTGTAAGCAGCATAGGTGGCTAGCGTAATGCTTGCCCACATTTTGGCTTAATGTTAACATGTTCTATCACCAGTTATTACATAAAATAAAACATATATAAATGTGTGCCTGTGAGGTTTTTTTACACACCCTCAGTGTGTGATTACTACATAAACTTCTCGAGCTTTGCTCTCAAGAATCATGTGTCATCACACACCTTGGGTGTGTAAAAAATTTGATAACACACAGTTACATGGAAAAATGGCTTCCAGGCTGGGTGTTCCTCATCTGTGTTGTTGGTAGCACAGCTTAATTCAGCTAAATTCAAGCTTTCGATACCCTTCTGGCTAAGTTTTTCGGGGAGAATCCAACTTAGTAATTCTCTCCAGATGTTTATCTGGTGAGCATTGTAGTTTTAAGTTGAATTGTAGTTTGTAAGTGAGTATTTTAGTGGTTAGTTAGGGAACGAGGTGAAGGCAGGGGCTGAAGTGAGGCAACATAGGAGTTGGTTTTATTATTTTTAGTTTCAGAATCCCATTTCTTTAAATCCAGAGGATGTATTACTATTTGAACTTAGCGCTGCTTAGGCTGCGCCAGTTAAAGGATTTGACCGGAGACAAAATCTGAGGAAAAGTGCCTAATTTACCAGCTGGGAACCAGCAGTAGGGGACTTCATTGCAAGGAGGAAGAGGAGCTGGCTGGAACATAATACTTCAGTGCTGTGTCACTGCTGGATTTGGAATCCGTGGACCATAGCTGTGATTGCTGACTACAGGTGGAGTAACTTTGTGTGGACTGACCTGGTGGCCCTGCATAACATGAGCCTGGCTGTGGAGTTTCTGGGTCGGGCTGAGGTTTCGGAGTGTGGTGGGCCAAGTGTTGGTGGTCCTGGGGTGGTTGCCCCATTGTGCTGGTGTTGTCTGGATCACAAAAGCCAAGGTAATGAGCACTCCAGGACACAGAAAAATATACTGCAAGTGATTTTAATCCAAATGCAGAGTCAGACCCCTGCGCCAGCTTCTATGCCTTCAAAGGGGTTAACCCCTTGAAGGCATAGAGCCAAAGCGCAGGGGTCTGGACTTGCCATTTGGATTAAAATCACTTGCAGTACATTTTTCTGTGTCCTGGAGTGCTCATTACCTAGGCTTTTGTCTGAAGTATTGAGGTTTGCACCTCATGCTGTGTGCACCCGCTAGTAGTGTTGCGCTGTTTTTCTGTTGGATTCGATTGTTGTCTGGATCAGCCTGTGGAATGCCCTGGAAGAACTGTTGCGATGAATAGAGATTTGAAGTGGAGATCTGAAGTGCTATAGCTGGTGAGTCATCCACACACTGGTAGCTAACCCCTCCCCGCTTTGGACTTTCTGTGAGTACTGTGGATTTTTATCTTAATGAGTGAACGAGTGATGGTGTGAGGACCACTCTTAAAAAACTCAGTGCTTTAGTTTTTGCAGTCATTTGCCATTTAAAGTTAGTGGTGACAGCCCTTCCTGAATTTGGCTTGCACATTCCATTCAGCAGTGGTGAGAGCACTGCTGGGATCTGGACCAGGTGGTCCTTTTGGTTCTGGACCTGTTGTCATTCACCTGGTTATAAACAGAGCTTTTGGAAGCCCTCTGGACATAAAAAGGATTCTCCATAGTTAATTTAAAATGTTTTTTGGGGTGGTGTGGTGGTTTAGGTACTGTATGAGTGTGATATGTACTGCATGTTGTTAGGCTGTCTCATTATATATTGATTGTGTGGATGATGGATGCATGCCTAGGTTAGGTTTTTAATAGTTTAAACTGTTTTATAATTAGCTTATAAATTGATTTGAGTAGGATTTAACAAGATGTGGGAGGAAGGATTTAGAATTAGATGGAATAGATGGCTTTTATATTACATGCTTAAGGACTTGACATTCATGCTGTAGTCTAATGCACTCTTCGCCCCACCCCCCATCCGGTCCGTTTTTGGAGGATGTGCCTGCATGGATCCCGGTGGGACCTCCCTTACTTTCTAAGTCCTGGGTACCCTAGAGTTGATATGAGCAACAGTATATTGTTGTTCATGACTTGTATTTGAACTCCTATTGTTTTTTCTGACATCCAGGATCTGATTTAGCAATTTTTAAGAATTTAAGCGACTCTGAGCTGGGTCCTTCTGAATTGCCTGGACCCTTATGGACAAAGACCTCTAAACATATTGGTATGAACTTTTAACAGTTTGCTATTGAACATTCATTGTTCGGTTACCAGAAGAACTCCCTTGAGTACCTTTTCTTGATTCCTTTTCCTTTAATTGCCTAGACACAATCGATTGTAAGTAAAAATGAAATAAAAATGAAAAAAAAAAAGCATTTTAACAAGATGTGTTTGAGTTCCAGGCCTCCTCATATAGTTTAGATGACGGCCCTGCTGCGTGACCTCTGCCCCTTTGTTATCTCCCCCGGCCAACTACACCGGTGAGACACTTTTGGGAGGTGGATATTAGTAGGGGGTGGTTGGGCTGGTGGCAGGGTACTGCACGTACAATGGAGGTAAGCAGTATTAAGGTGGTCAGGAGCAGGAGACACCCTGTGGTTATACGGAAGCATGAGAGAGGCCCAACATGTTTGGTGTCCATTCCCAGGGTTCCCACCAGACCACAGGATCAGGTAGCTAAAGGGCCTACAGTCTTCACTGATCCCTTTTAAGCTGTGCTGTGCAATGGCAGGTCAATGAGGAACAAGGCCACAATTATGTCGGACTTGATCTCTTCGGTCGATCTGATTTCCATTTCAGAGATCTGGCTGGGGGATGACACAGGGCCAGTTTTGGAGGCATCAGTCCCCACTGGGTACTCAGTAGTGCACTGCCTAAGGAGAGAATGCAGGGGCAGGGGTGTGTCCATGTGCTTTAGTTCCAGCTTGAAATTTTCCATGCACCTATGCACCCAGTGGGTTCCACCTTGTCATTTGAATGTGTATCAGTGTGTGTGGGGGGGGGGTCTAGGTTTGGGATGCAGGATTTTCCTCATTTATCATCCTCTGGGACCGGGGGGAGAATTCCTAGAGGAGGTAGTGGACTTCTTCACTGACAGGGTTTTGGAGTGCCCTAGATAGTTAATTCTGGGGGACTTTCTTTTTTTTTTTTTTTTAATGGATCCTACCACCAGGTATCTGCCCTGGTCATGGACCCCAAGGTCCTCCTCCTATGCCGACCGTATTCCCCGGTCACCCATGGCTTACCCCCAGAGGGTGGGGCCGCGGAGCTGGCACCCCATATTCCAGCCCGCGGTCCTAGTAACTGGTTGGGGGATTGGCGACCCAGGAAGGAAGCCCCCAGGGAGGGCTTCATAGAGGTGGAGGTCCTATATTTTAGTTATATATTGTAACCCTCTGGAGGGCTGGGCGTGCAATGACATCCACGCACTTACGTGCAGACGTCTGCCTGCTTCTCCCCCCTGTCAGATGCGCTCGCTGTCATACACCCAACCTCCGTTGAGTGTCACTGTAGCACCGCATGTAGCCCTCACCCACCCCGAAGGAAGGAGAGCTGTCGCGGGACGCTCAATCCTTCCTTTCCCCTGCCAGCCCCCGGCGACCCGAGTCCATTCCCAAACCCGGGTCGCCGGTGTGGCACGAGGTGTGGTGTCCAGTGCCTCAACCCTCAGCGCCACCGGGCCGGCTATTCTGGGGGACTTTCAATGTCCGTGTCAATGACAAATCCTTGTATTTTGGACATGACCTTCTCCAGTTGATGCCATCTTTGGGCCTGGCATGAGTAGTTGTTTCTTTGACCCAGCACCATGACCACACCTTGAACCTAGTATTCTCACTGGGGCTTGAGGTTACTAATCTCAAGACTGATCGGATCATTTGGTCTGATCATTGCATGGTTGAGTTCTTGCTTGGGGACGCTCGATAGTTCTCCCCTCCGTTGAGATGGTCAGCTATTGGCCTTTAAGTGGATTGTCCCCAGACAGACTTTTAATGGTAGTTGATTTTTATGGTGTGAGGGCTGCATGTGCAATTGGCCTTGGCAAGGCAGCAGTGGCATATAATGGGGCTGTTCCCAAGGCGCTCAATGCCATTGCACCGGTCCACATACTACTCAGGTCTTCTTGCTTCAGACCCCCATGGTTTGATGAGGCTGTCAAGGAGATGAAGACCAGGGGTTGGAATTTGGAGTGTTGCTGCCGGAGGACCTGGTCTATGGAGGATAGACTAGCTTTGAGAAATCATTATAATGAATATCAAAGGACAATTGGCCATAAGAAGGCAGAGTTTCTGTCCAGGGAGATTGCTGCAGGGAAAAACAGAAATGCTCAGCCTTTTGGGACAGTGGACAGACTACTCCGTCAGTCTGTCTACAGCTGAAAAGGGCTTTTTCAATCACACTGTGCAAAGAGTTTGCTCTGTTTTTCTCAGACAGAGTATCCTCTGTTTGGGCCGCAATCTCCCTAGTGAGGCAAGATCAGCCTGCAGTGGTGGGCCTATTTTGAATGGGAGTACTCCTATTGTCTGGGGGGACTTTCGTCCGGTGGAGGTGGCTGAGGTCATTGAGGTAATTTCGAAGTTGCGGACCACCATTTATGAACTGAACCCTGGCCAAACTTGTCTCCTAGTAGGATGTGCCAAGGCCATTGGTCTATTCGCTGGGATAGTCCAGTGTTCTCTCTCAGGAGAGTTCTTCCCCGGCACCTTGAAGGAGTCACTGGTGAAGACACTTCTGAAGAAACCGTAGTTTGATCCTGATGTTCTGGTAAATTATAGACCTATCTCCAACTTCCATTTTTAGGGAAAGTTGTTGAGAAAGTAGTGGCACTGCAGCTCGAGGTGCACCTCATGACCTTTGACATCTATAAGCCATTCCAGTCCATATTTAGGGCTAGGCATAGCACAGAGATGGCACTGGTTCAAGTGCAAAATTATCTCCTCAGGGCAAGAGATAGGGGTGATTAGTCAATTCTCATCCTCCTCAATCTCTTATCAGCGTTCAACACCATGGACCACATTGTGACTTTTGGATCACCTTAGAGGGTATTGTGGATGCTCCTGAACTGTCATCCACTGGTTTGAGCCTTATCTCTTGGACAGGAGGAAATGGGTGGTGATGGAGAATTTCACCTCCTTCTCCTCCTTGAAGTCCCTGTCATATGGAGATCCTCAAGGTTCAATCCGATCACTGATGTTGTTTGCAGTGAACATGCTGCCCCTGGGTGAGCTCATTAAACATTACAGTTTGGGTTTCCACTGCTATGCAGAAGACACCCTACTGTACATGTCATTGCCCCTGGAACAAATGGTGCCATTGAAGTACTGAACAAGTGCCTGGCCAAAATCCAGGATTGGATGTCTTGTAACTGGCTGAGACTGAACCCCAACAAGATGGAGGTATTGGTGATTGAGCCTGATCAAGGACATAATGGGAGTGCCTCCAGGATGGTAGCAGGATTGGTCCTGGGATGTACCCCATTGATGGCATCCTGTAAGGTGAGAAATCTGGGCATCACCCTGGATGATGTACTGATACTTGATGCTCAGGTGTCATCTGCTGTCCAAAGTGGTTTCTACCACTTGAGGAATGTTACCTGGATTAAACCCTTGATTCCACATGAGGACCTACCATCACTGGAGCACGCCTTTGATACCTTCAGGCTAGACTACTACAACGCCCTATACTCTGGGGTCAGCAGAGGGAACATCTGCTGACTGCAGCTGGTGCAGAACACGGAAGCTAGGTTACAGTCAGGCTTACCCAGATCATGTCATGTGACCTGAGTCTTGCAAGATCTGCACTGGCTGCATGTCAGGTGGAGGATCATCTTCAAGCTGGGCTTGCTCACCTATTAGGCCCTATATGGCTCGGGCCCTGGCTACCTGTCTGGCCTCCTTACACCTGCCATCCCAGTATGCTCCCTTCATTTCTCCACCAAAGGCATTCTAGTGGTTCCAAGGACCAGGCTAAAAACCTTGACTGATCACTCATTTGAGGTGGCCAGCCTGGTCCTCTGGAACTCGCTTCCAAAATCTTTGAAGGAGGCCCCTTCAGTAGAGGCATTTAAATGGGACCTGAAGACCTACCTTTTTAAAAAAGCATTTTCAGAAAGTTTTTGCTGATTTTAACCTGACTGCTTGTTTATTAATTTATTTGTAAAATTACTGTATATATTTTGTATATTGTCTGTTTACCCTG
The DNA here is from genome assembly GCA_016271365.2 of Neoceratodus forsteri. Lineage (NCBI taxonomy): Eukaryota > Metazoa > Chordata > Ceratodontiformes > Ceratodontidae > Neoceratodus > Neoceratodus forsteri. Next base: position 522,453,306 of record CM028129.1, read on the forward strand.
TTTATTACCTGTAAGGCATCCAGAGCCTTTGGGATTGGGCGCCGTTTAAATAAATTTTACTTATTTACATATGTATTATTCTCTATGTATTCAGTTATGTTATGAAAAAAATTGGGAAAATGCCACCCAGAGGCTTAAGGGCACACTCAGCAAGGGGCACCTCTGCCTCTGTGCCATGCACAAGGGGCATCCCTTTATTAGACATTTGCAAAGAAGATACATGAAAAAGAGTACACACCTTCACAGAGAACTATTTTCTGGACACATAGTCCAGAAGGGATGCCAGCTTTGGAACTGCTGTCCTGCAGAACTTTTTTTCCCCAAGTAGGTTCTGTACTGAGCCACCCAAGGTACTGCTGCATAGTCTGCTTAAGAGTGAAACCATAAGTGAGGGATTCCTGGGGTTAGAAGGAAACAATACCAACTGCAATAATGTTGTTTCTTTTCAGGGATCCCTCACGATGGTTTCACTCTCACACCCTGCCGCTCCTTCCAGAACCTGAAAACAGAAATAGGGCAAACAAGTGATTCGCCCCTCTCCCCTGGACCTACACCACCACGCCCCAATTCCCTCATGATGGGAGATCCACAAGGGTATTCGTCATCCCTAGGATTTTTGTCTCTTGCTCAACGCAGTAAAAATATACTAACTTTGCCTCGGGCTAAGACTTTGTATAAATCACCATTTCTCCCTGGAAATTTATGTTACATTTTTGGTAGCCTTTCAGCTAGATTCACTAGCCACAATCCCACTCTGGCTATAGAAACAAATCTGACAACTGTCAGGGTGAAAGGTGGCTGCAGAGTTTTTCAAATACCTATTAATTCTAAGTTCTAAATTCTACTATTAGAATAGGGTCTGTCTCTGTAGAATCTATCTCCATGGAGATTGATGCTTAACAGTGAAATCATAGTAAGGAATCTATAAGAAGGAACAACATATAGAATAGTGGATGGGTGACCATCCACAACAAGGCTGTGTTTCCATCGAGGGAGTTGATGATGTCATAGAGACCTCAAGAGCGAAGCTCGAGAGGTCTCTGGCATCATCAAGTCCTGAGATGGAAACAGACTTTGTGGTGGATATGCGACCATCCACTGTTTCTTATAGTATATGGTTCCCCAAAATACATACAAGGTTCATACCTTGTTCATACTTCTGCACTCCTCCTTGCTCAAGTCCCTTTCCCTAAGATAACGGTCCTCCTCCTCGCTGCAGTTACGCGCTCTTGTTCCAGTCACGTCCACGCTTCTCGCCATAGTCCCACTCTGCTTTTACTGAAACTGTGCCATTTTGTTTAAAAAAAAAACAAAAACAAACAGCAAATTGATATTTTTGACAGACCAACCCAATTATGGTAGTCTGTGTCCACACTGTCTGCTTCCCAGACTGCTCGCTAAATGAGTCCGCCATTTTTATATGTATTTTTTGAATCTCTGCCTGTTTCCACCAATCAGGTAGGAGCTCAAGGCGGAAAGTTGTTGCACTATCGATGTGACATCAGAGCGATAGTACAGCAACTTTTTTGACCTTTGAACTGTCCTACAACAAGATTTGGAAAACCTTTGTTTTCCATACACAATAAGCCCTAACCATATACTATATTACTATGACGATTATTTTTTTTCTTTTTATCCTAGTACTGTCCCCACATAGTCATCGCTTTGCAAAATTGACCAATTACACCTAATTATATTTCCTATTCTCCTTGCCATGTTGTTTTATTCCGTGGAGAATGTAACTGGACCCCACTCCTTACATGCCTTATTGTCTGATTCCTTAGGGTAAGAAGGCTTTCCTTCTGTTTAGTTCTGACTTCTTGGTATGCCTTTTCTAGCAAATTGTAATGATTACCTCTATTTTTGAATCTCTGAGCTCCTCTGCCTGTCTGTCAAATTCCTTTACATCTGTACAGTTTCTTCTAATACAGAGGACTTGGCTGTAGGGTATTATTTCTTTAAAGATTCTGGGTGGTAACTGTCAAACCTAAGTAAGGCTTAGAATAAATACACAGCAGAAGGACAAAATCCAAGGGTTATTTTTAGAAAAAATACCAGCATAAGGGAAAGACTGATACACAGTCAATACTCTGGACCACAGGAAAACAGATCCGGTTGGCTCCCCCTCAGTTAAGAAACTCACAATCTCTATATTTTCAAAAATGAATTGAAAAAATGTTGCTACAGGAACAACTTATATGTAACTGCTATAACTTCAGCAGTTTAGGACAGTCTTTACTGTTTTCATAATGTTGTGGTTTAAATTGCTGTTGCAGGGAGTTTCTATATGCATTTATATGATTAATGTTGTCTATTTTATTCTGTGTATTTATTGTTTAATGACTTGGGGTGTTTTGTAAATGAGACTTGTCCTCAGAGAACTTATCCTGTATTGTACTCAGCTTTTACATAAAAAGAAAAGAAACTGCCCTAAGGGCCATTATAAGTGTCAGAACTGCAATGTGTGCCAATACTCTAACCAAACCAAAACATTGATATGCCCAAAACAAACAATGAAATTGAAGTCAGGGGGCTCAATTCTCTAAAGCCAGTGCAAGCCACACCAATGGCAACTTGCACCAACTGCCTGTGCACCACGGACCCTGGGCCTGATTCACTGTCAGATAGGGTACCGATGCCGAAGTCCCGCAGCTTGGGGCAACTGTGGCACAGCACCAAACAGATGTGCATTTACAAACTGTGCTGCAAGCTGTGGAGCAGTCAGGTACCAGCTGCACTATCGCACATCGACTGTAGCAGTGCCCCACCAGCCCTTCCCCTTAGTAACAACATAATTAATGTCCCAGGTGGTCTAGGGGTCCCCCCAGCCTTAATCATCTTATTAATTATAAAAATTAATGTCCCTGGTGCTCTAGCAGTCCCCCCCCTCAAATCCCAGCTATACCCATATAGGACATTGTTCACACGAAAGTTCCCTGGTAGTTTAGTGGACACCCACCCCTGCAGGTAGTGTCCATCTCCCCACTCCCCCTCCTCCCAAACCCTGAGTTGGTGACTAGCACAGCCCTCCTCTCACCACCGTGGCCGGCCATCGACTGAACCGTCACTGAGCACATACTGTATAATACAGTATGAGCTCATTGATTGATAGCTCACTCTCTGAGCTATCAGTCAATGAGCATGTACTGTATTATACAGTATGCACTCAGTGACAGTTCAGTCGGTGGCTGGCCACGGTGGTGAGAGGAGGGCTGCGCACATCACTGGCTTGGGGTTCGGGATGGGGGACTGGGTAGGTGGGTCCTACCTGCACTGTTGGGGGGTTGGGGTCCACTAGAGCACCAGGGAGCACTTGTATGAACATTGTCATATACAAGCACGTCAGGGTTTGGGGGGACTGCTAGACCACCAGGGGCATTTATTTTTATACTTAATACAAGGAACAGGGCCAGAGACAGGACCGCTAGACTACCAGGGACAGTAATTATTATATTAATAAGAAGGCTGGGGCTGGGGGGACCACTAGACCACTGGGGATATTAATTATTTTATTACTAAGGGGACTAGGGCTGAGGAGGGTGGACTGGGGCACATTGGCGCAGGATGCTAAAACTTCCCAGAGCAAATTTCTAAGTATCCTTAAACCAGCGCTGGCTGGTCAAATGGTACTTAGAAATGTATCCTGCCCTCTGGAAGAGTTCTGAGAATTTCAGCTTAGGGGATTTGGCAGCCTGTGCCTGCCACAAACCCTAGAACCATGCTGAAGACCATTATAGACAATGCAAGTCCCCTTTGATACCTGTAGCCTGTGGTTGATTCATGCAGCCTTTGGGAATTGCTCCTGGCACATCTTTTGGAAGTGGCACTTTTCACCATTCTTTGTTGTGCAAGCCCCTTGTGCTGTGCAGAGAGCTTTGAGAATTGGGCTCAAAGACTTTATCTTGTGCACCACAAATTTTGTGGTTTACATGTTATGGTGCTGATGTAATCTGTGTTATGTGGGTAAGATCATTCAAATGTTGAAGAAAAGAAGCAAGAGCATATACGGCTGGATATTCAAACTGTGCCCTAAAAGTGCGCAATAGCAGGAGCAAGCACAAGAACATTGCGCTCATGTGCAATAGATGCAATATTCAAAAAAGGAGCAAGCCATATTGCGCCAACAGCCAACGTCTGAATATCACACAACTTGCGCCATAGCGCAACTAGGAAGGGGATGCTGAGCAGAAACGATGAGCTATGGCGCAACAAGGGCTGCCAAGCTGAGCAGCCCAGAGGTGCCATAGTGCAAGCAGGGAGCCCCCCAGCAGCAGAGCAATGTAACTGCACAACCAGGGAGGGAGGTAGGTAGGGGCCCACCACCCATGACACAGATGAGCACAGGAACACACAGCAGAACTGACAATGCACCCCTACACCCCAAGCACAGCACAACTGGGGGAGGGCTGGAATATCCACCGGCCCATGGGGACAAGCAAACAAAGCACACCCACTGGCAAGCTGAGACTGCCATACAAGGAGGGCGGACCACCCCATGGCACAGCAGCCCCCCCATGCACAGCACACCCTGCACCATGACCCCAAGACACCCCCCATGAGTAGTGACCACCACTGCAGGAAACCCCATGCATACCACCACCCCCACTGTCACACTGCAACCTCGTGTACCACAGAACCATATATGCCAGACCCACCATGAGCATCCAGCAGTGGGTGGCAGCACACGACAATGCAACAACTGCAGACAGAGTGCCAACACACACAATCCCCCTGAGGCACAGCTGAGAGACCGAATATGTGTCGGCACAAGAGGTACCCCACATGGGAAAGGACATGCCCCTGACACCACCATCATTGATACAGTACCCTGCACATTAGACAAGTGTCACAGCCTGACCCACCATGAGCCACAGCAGCCAGCACAGAAACCCACAGTGGTGCATGGAAGCATGCAGCTCACCAGATGCAACACAGTGCAGGGGCAAATACACACCCATACCCACTGGGACACTAACACAGGGACGCAGTAGTGTGGCAACCAAGCCCCAAGTGTGGGCCCATGAAAACTGTGCACACACGGCCTGCAGTTCTCCATGGCACAGGGGTGACACCCACCCTGTGCATGAACTGTGGCCCTGTACGCCACCAGCATATGCCTGGAGCACAAGTCACAGACAGTGGTGTATAGCCCCTGCAACACACACAAGCCACAGCATGGTGGTGGGACAGCAACTGCAGAGGCCACAGTGTCACCTGAGGCAAACATGCACCTCACCATTGACAGGAGGCAACTCAGCATTGTGACGGTCACAGTGGATGACCTGCAGGGACAGCCACCACTGACAAGGCAGCAGACCTTGCAGGCCACAGACATGCAAGGGTGTCAGCTGCACAGGCCAAGGATGGGTTGACAGGGGCACAATGGACACAGAGTATGCACAATGGACCACTGCACACAGTAATGCAATGCACAGGGAACAACACACACACCACAGATACCGACTGATAGCCACTCCACACCAGAGACACTTCCCGCACACACACACATACCCATGACTGAACCACCCCAGATGCCATGCACACACTGCAACTGAGCACCTATAGCCAGCTGCAAATCAGAGACCACCACAGTATTCATATCAAAATATCTGTATTCAAAACATATTAAAATCAACTATATACAACTATGTACAAACATGGGGTGGAGGGACAGGAACAAGGTGGGGGTGGGTAAGGGGCAGGGGTGAACATATGGGATAGGGTAGGTGGGGTGTGGGGGTTGAACAAAGGGGGGTAGACGCAGTCTGCTCATGCAGCTGTCAGTGTCTAGCCTGGTCCTCCGCTGCCTGGGGCTGTTGCCTGGGCCACCTCCTCCTCCTCACCCCATGCTGCTGTAGATCCCTTAAAATGGAGAAGGACTCTTGCACCACCCGCAGAAGCTCCTGGATGACCTGCTGTATACGCAGGCATAACTGCACACCTAGGACAAGGGATCAGAGTCAATAGGTGTGACTGTCCATCCCCCCCCCTGCAGTCCACCCATTATGCATGGCATACAGCCATGTGCCATGCTCCTGTGATGGTGTGCGCCCACCCACAGTGACTGTGTCCACAAGACATGCCCAACCAGGCAGCAACAACCATGTGTACCACTGCACACACCTACCGCCCATGTCCAGCACAGCACAACCAAGGCTGTACAGTAACGTGGCTATGCGGTGGGCAGGCAGTGCCACAGCCATGTGCCTAGTGCACACATGGACCACCACTGACGCATTCCCAGACATGCAGTGCCACTGGACAGTGCTGACTGTCACATGTCGTGTGCATGGCAGTGGTGTCCATGGATGGTGGCCATGTTCTGCTTCTTACCCTGTCACACAGCATGCAATAGCAATCATGGTGTCATGGCACTCACCCTCATTGGGATGTTGATAGCGTTGGGGTTGGTCCCCGACATGCCCCTGTGCAGTGTCCTCCACCCTCTGCTGCCACTCCACCATCCTCCTGTGCTCAGCCACACCTGTGGGAGACAAAAGGAGAGAAACACATTAGTACAAACCGAAAGCATATTTCCCCTGCCCCAATGTGTGTGCCCACCCACCCAGCCAGACCCATCCACCCCATACCCTGTAAAAACCGCCATAGCCAACCCTAGACTATCCCTCCCCTATGTGCTGGACACATAAGACAGTGTTACCCATATGGACCATACCAGTATGTAGACGTATCATCCACCTGGACGAGGCACCACGTCCCTCCTGGCACGTGACCGAAGACGTGCAAGTTGCTCCGGCTCCCTCCATCTAAGGTCCCCATACTGGTGCCTGCACTGTTCTGCCATTCTCTTGTAGCCCGTGGCTGCCTCCAGGTTAGTGGCCACCTCTTGCCAGACCTGGGTCCTGGCCCTGTCCAGTGGCTCCTCACCAAACAGTGGGACATAATGTGGCTCCACAATGGCCACAAGGTTGGCCAACTCAAGGGCACTCCACTGAGGGGCTCTCCTGTGTGCCATCTCTAATGCTATAGTAGGCAATATGGCACTCTGCAGCACGGCACCCCCATGTGGAAGTGCTGCGTGGTACAGCGCCGCCATTCCCTATCGCGCTGTCAGTACGGCGCCGCCATTCCCTATCGCGCTGTCACTGAACAGTGTGATAGAGGTGCAGCCATGCTGGATGTATAGCACCAAGGGGGCAAAGGTTGGACACAGGGTCATGGGTCTCTGGTGCAAGGCCCACGCACAGTGCCATTGGACATCTATGCATCTAGCGTGATTGGCTGCCTGTGTGCCATCACCACAGCAAACTATTGCGCAGTTGTGCCACAGCGCCATGTAGTGACCCTCGCTATAGCGCCACTGGCACAATGGTGGCAGTGCCCTGAATTGCCTACTGCGCACAGCATGTCATCAGTGTGGCAGATGCCTGTGTAAGCTACCTGGGCATGCATAGTGTAGTGTACTATGCATGCCACTGAACTGCGTCATTGGCTCAGCATGTTCAACACAATTTCGCAAAGTGCAAAAGCGCGATATTCAGCCATCATATGCAAATCATCCGATCAGCCATGCAATGGCGCAGCAGTGTGATTTGCATCTCATTAAAGTTGCTCCAAACCTAATTTGCATGGATTGCACTTTAAAAATGCCACACTGTTCTGCAGTGGCCATATTTGGTTACTACAGTTTATTGGTGAGTTGCATGCTGTGTGGTGTTCTGGACTGTGGTATTAGGGACTTGCTTTGTACTGCACAGTCACAGGTAACCACTGTCATCCATACAGGCTGAATAATGACCAAGCAAGGACTGGGTGAGAAGGACAATGATGGTGGGCGGAAGAGGAGGCCCAATTTCACCAAGGCCGAGATGGAGGCACTCTTCGAGGCCTACATCGATCAGGAGCCACTGCTCAGTGGACGGCGGGGCACCTCTCAGGCCTGTGCTGCTACATGGGAGGGGGTGGCACGTGCTGTCAACCTGCATGGCAGCCACCAGTGCTCTGTGCAGGAGTGTAAGAAGAAGATGGGTGCCGACAGGAGGAGGGTGGAGGAGAAGGTGGCTGCCATCAGGGCGGCACATGCTGCAACAGGTGGGGGCCAGCCGGAGGTGGTGCAGCTGACTCCGGCAGAGGGCAGGCTCACTGAAAGCATGCAGAGCAGTGCCATTGAGGGCATTCCAAGAGGTGGCTTCCAGACAGGTGGTAGCCCATCACTGCATGGTACATCATGGTTTGTTGGGGGGGAGGGTAGATCACATGCACTAACGTGTCCTTACTTTCTGTTGTAGATCCTGCACATCTGCAGAGGTCAATGGTGGAGGGCACGGTCCCGTTCATGCAGTGGAACCCCTGGTGGACCATCGGTGCCACCCAGTGAGGCCCGTGGTCAGCCTGCCAGTGTGCTCGGTCTCGGCGGAGCTGCCCACGCATCTGAGGCAGATGTGGCACTGTGCCGCAAGACTGACCTGTTTCCCAGTGCGGGCACTGTCTGGTGCTGCCCTGTGTGCATTGTGTGTTTTGGTGGGCAGTGCACCGGTGGGTGCCCAGCCCTACATGTAGACACATGGTCCACCTGCACACCCTCCCGACTGCTGTCCACAGGTACGTGTGCATGATGATGCCTGCACTGCGCTGTACACCAAAGTGCGATGGTGCCCAGCATCTGACACACGCACATAGACAGTCAGTGGACATGGTGGCCTGTGGACATGTGTGTTACTAGTGTTTGTGTTCCGGCTCTGTTTTGCACCTGACTCCTGTGTACTTTGTGCCTATTGTGTGTGCGTGTGTGTGTGTCTGTCCACGTGGCGTGTTACTGTTCACCTCTCCCTGGTTGTATGTGTGTGCTTCTGTGCCCTGCCACATCCCTTGCCAGCATGCACCCCTGGTGTGTTTCCATGTGTGTATGTGGGTTGTGCCCTAGCCATTGGTGGTTGCACATGGCTCCATGAGTTACCTGTGTTGGCTGAAGTGCTCCTCTGTGAATGTGTCCCGGTGCAGCTGGGCCAGGCAGATCAGTCGGGGGTCCCGTCAGCCAAGGGGGGCTGCCCATCCCCATCATCACCGGTGTCACCGTCGTCCAAATCACTGTCCCCCTCTTTGATCTGTATGGCTATCCCACAGTCTTTGGTCATGTTGTGCAAGATACAACAGGCCAGGAATATCCCACAGGCCTGTCAGGGGCTATACTATAGGGCACCACCAGAGGTGTCCAGGCAATGGAAACGCGCCTTCAGCATCCCAAACACCCGCTCAATGATGATGCGTGTGGTGGCATGTGCCTTATTGAAGGGTTTCTGTGATGGGGTCATGGGCTGTCGGTAGGGTGTGGGCAGCCAGGGATGGAGTGGGTATCCACTGTCACCTGTGTGGAGATAGTGGAGGTTAGTGTCTTGTTCAGGCTCAGACTGCCCCAAACCCTGTGGGCCACACCCATGGCACCTCTGGCTTACCTCTCCTTGCCCATGATTTGTCAGTTCTACATACATACTCACCCACTAGATGACCTGTGAGGATGTCCTCACTCTCGAATCGATGGCACAGTGCCGACTGGTACCAGATGAAGGAATCATGTGCTCCCCTAGGGTGCGTGGCACAGACATTGATGATGCGCCTACTGGCATCACACACTACCTGGCAGTTGACACTGGCACATCCCTTCTGATTCATATAGGTGGACCCACTGGGGCCAGGTGGCATGCGAATGGCCACATGGGTGCAGTCTATCACCCTTAGCACGCCAGGCATACGTGCTGCCCTGTGGAACTCCTGTATGTTTGCTGTGTGCTCCGCCACGGTGCTGGAGAAATGGATGTACTCTGCAGCATGTGGCAGCAGTGCGCTGAGGAATTGGGTGAGGATGCATGATGTGGCCGACTGTTTTATGCCTGTGGTGTCCCCTGTTGGTCTCTGGAAGGTACCCATGGTGAGCAAGCACATGCAGGCTGTTACCTTTGTCTCCACTAACAGAGCATGACTCTGTCATATGGGTGCCTGCATCACATCACTGCACAGCTCACAGAGCCGCCTCAGTATTGCCCTGTTTAGGTGGTACCGGCCCACAATCTTGACATCTGTGTACAGCTCAAAGCTGGTGCGGGCTTGGTACTGCCTGTTGGGGGCATACCGCCAACGGGCCCTTCCACTGCCACGTCCCACTGCAGCATGCCTTCTCACTCTCCTCATTATGGCTTCCATGTGGAAGGTGGCACTGTCCATGTCCCTGGTATGTGTTCCCCCCGCTGTCCTGACTGCTACCTCCCCTGCACCGGGTACACCTACTGGCCTCTGCACTCTGTGGCCCCACACACCTTCCCTTGCCCCTATTCTGTGTTATGGTTTCCCTGGCCTGCCCTCTTTCTCCCTATTTCTCTGACTCTCTTCCTGCCTCATGTGGCTTCCCTGTGGCATTCTTGCACCTCTTCCTTATTCCTTTTTATTTTGGCTCATTTCTGCTATGGTGCAACTTCCACCTGCTCCACTGTTACGCATTGCACAAGTCTTTGAACATCGCACTGCGCACTTTATGCATGGTTCCACCCCCTTCGGTTGTGCATGCGTTCATTATCATTGTGCTGTTGCCCAGCATGTTTTCAGTGGCGCAACTGCCTCCTGCTGTCTATCGCAGAATGGCGCATTTTCTGACTTGCGCTAGCGCAACCCTATTGCACATTGCACAACCCTTTTGAATATCCGGCCCATAAAATATATTATTAACTGAAGGATGGACAACCCCATAGGCAGACATTTCTGTGAACATCACGGAGCTGATCCAAGGCAACTTGTAGTTATGGGTTTGGAGTTTGTTAAACCCCTGAAAATGAGGCAGTGATAGGCTAAGGGAGAGTTTCTGGATTTTTAAACTGCACTCAACCCTACGGGGTTATGAAATGAGAACTGAGATTTAAAGTCTTTCCTGAAATGAGTACTCAAAGGTCCAATTGTATAAGTATTTGAAACACCTCCTAAACCCTTATTTCCAAGATTGCAGTACAAATGGTAAATTGAATTTTATTTGAAGAGGTGTTTTTGACTTAAGCTTTGAAAAGCCATATTCTACATGTATTTACTTTCAATATGCTTTTATAATGTACATAATAAGTGTGTCTTTTGCTTTTTCCTTAGAGCAATTATTGCTGAACCCTGAATTCATTCTCTTTGACCTATCTTACAAACCACCATTATCCTGAATGTCACTACTCCTGTGGATCCCCAGGAATTCCTAGTTAAAGTACATTAGAGTGATCATGGGAGACAAGATTTTGGGGGGGGTGTTTTTTTCCCCTATCTGTCTTGATTCCATGGTAGTCCATGAAATTAGTATCGCAGATAATTTCACGGTGGTCCCTGAAAAGATAGTGACTTTGAATCACAGATAATAATTCATGGTGAACTTCCATTTGCATCTTTTAATTAAGATAGTTTGCAACATGAACTTGTACAGCTTTTTAGGGCTGCAGTGGGTGGAGCCCTGCAGACCTCTTGCTATGAGAAAAGGACTCCCACATTCTTTCCGAATGAACAACATGTTGGAGTGGCAACACAGTCACATCCACCTCTGTGAAGTACTCTCTATCAGCAGTTATAACATGGTTTGGGAGAAACGTGGCACCCAGTTGATGCAGTCACTCTGCGTGGCCATGGATTAAGCAGCCTAGTTAATGCATGGTTTGGTGGAGTGACTCTGGAGATCTGCCTTCAGGTCTCATTTTCTTACAGGGAGCACATGTTGAGCAGCAGCCAAGTAAAGTCCTGAGTCAGCAAGCGGGAGTATGGAATTTCTCCTGTGTCTTGTACTGTATTTCTGTCACTGTGCCAACCAAGAGTTCAGGTACACTGAAGGTAGTCACCCAACCTGCACAGGATATGTGAATAAGTAATGAGGACTGTTTCAGAACTGCCAACCTCATTCTGAGAGAGAGGGATTGTCCAGAATTCCATGCCAAGATTTGTTGCCCCCCCAATCAATGATCAGTTGTCAAGGAGATTCACTTGTGCCTGTCTTAGTGATCACTGTACTCCACAGACATGTGACCAGTGTACAGTGAGTGTCAGAATTACAGTTTTTAGAATAGCAGTCAGCCGTCACAGTAGCAACTGTCTGAGATCATGTGACTGTTTTTTCTGAGCTACAGGCAGATATGTGAGAGGGCAAGAGAGAGAGAGAAACACAGAGACAGGCATACTGGGCGGCAGTGATCGAGAGCAAAAGCAATTGGGTCTTAATGCAGCTGCCTCCAAATTGCCTGTTAATTCAGCTGTCAGCACCATGGAGCAATGCAGTCCATCCCGTGTGAAGCACTCTCTGTAGGCAGTTATAACATGATTTGGGAGAAACATGGCACCTGATTGGTGCAGTCACAATCTTAAAAGAAATTTAGCCAGCACCACCCCACAACTGCTGGTGTGTATCTGTATAAACTGAATTGAAGGTAGCAGAAGTCACACTCGGGAGAGGATTAAATAGTATTTGGGGTTATTGTCAGTGGAGGCTTATAACTGTAATGCTCAAGACTGATAAGTGTTCTGTGTGCTTGACTAAGAAGTTAAAGCTTTAGGTATTCTGGGATTATCTTTTCATGATTGATTGTTTAGAACTTTAATCTAGGATATAGATCAAAACTTCATGAAAATGCCTACTAAAACAGGAACATAAGCTATTTAGAAGCTCAAAGTAGGGGCATTAGCAAGGGCTTAAAATGCAGTTGGGGGGGGATACATGCGAAGAAGGGGGTGGGTCCAGGCAGGGGCATGACAGTAATGTAAAATGGATGGGTAATAGAAAGGGGCAGTGGACAAAGTGGGAGGGAGAGGGATTAGGTAGATTAGTGGGGTGTAATGGATGTGGAGCTGCAGTGCTGTAGATATGGCTATGCTGTGGTGATTGGGGTTTTGTCCAATTTGTAGAAGATTGACACAATTAGAGGCAGAAATCAACAGGCTGGGGAGATAATTTCAAAATCAGTGCAGGGGAAGAAATATGGATGGGGGAAATGAAAATGGGGCTACCAATAGGTGAAGGGTAGAAGAGACAAATGGGGATTATACAGGAGGCTCTTCCAGGGAGAGAAATGGTCCAGGTTGTAGGAGGAAATGGGGATGATGGGAGGGGGGTAGGAAAGGGTGTGAGGAGAAGGAGGGGACAAGGGAGGAGGAAACAAGGTATGGACATGATCAGGTAGGCTATAGGAAAGGGGAATGGACTATTGTGGGAATGAGAAGGAGTGTGGTGAAGGAGAGGACTAGGCAGGTGGAAACTGGAACTGGGAATGGCATGCAGAATAGGTGTGCTCCTTAAGTAACCTGATGGATACAGACAATCAGGAGGGGGCTGGGGACATGGTGGACAGGAACAGTAAGGAGGAGGAGAGGGGGAATTGAGAGGGGAAAAACATGGTGCACGAGGAGGGGAGTTGGATGGGAGGGGCAGTGAGAGGGATAAGGCTGATAAATCTGGGATATCAAGATGGAGCAAAGAAAGGGGTAGCTGGTGGAGGAGGGAATGTGGGGACCAGGCTATAACAAATGTGCATGGAGAGATTGGGGGGTTGGAGTCAAAGAAAACAGTTTTGGGAAAAGGATTCATTAAGGGAAGGGAAATTTACTGACAAGTTGTGCAGCAATGGGCATGAGGACACTGTAGAGAAGGGGGATAAAGCTGTGGGGAGGAGCAGGGTGAAATCTGACTGGGAACAGTTAAGTGAGGAATCCATAGATTGCAGGGGGACTGAGGATAGTGGGGTACTTACATTGGGGAAACTCCATAATTAGAGACATCGAATGGGGGATGGGGGAGGGATGAAGAGCTCTATTACGGCTAAGTGCATGCCGGGCATGACAGTGCTCAAGGCTAGGCACTTAGTGCACACTCTAGCCAGGACACAAAAGGGGGTTCCCCACAGCAAGGTGCATCAGGGCACAAATGATCTTGCAGAGAACAGTGTGTTGGAAATGCAAGCTAGATTCAAGGATTTGGCAAGAATCTGTCAAGAGGAGGGGGACACAGTCTCTTTTTCTGATGTCCTGCCTGTGCCAAAAGCCAGCATGGATAGAAAGGGGAAAATTAAGGAGTTCAGTTTGTGGCTGAGGAGGTGGTGTAAGGAAAATGGTTTCAGACTGGTGGAAGAATGGTGTAGGACAGGGGATAATGCAGAGCTTTATGTACCTGACATCTGCATCTAAGTGGGGGGGGGGGCACAAGGTCCTGCGAGATAAATTGGATAGTTATGTAAGGGAAGGTCTGCATTTAAACTAAATGGGGGGGCAGCAGGGAATAGCCCAGCCAGCACTTCCCCACACAATGGAGCAGGTAAGGAAATAAGAGATGGCAGGGAAGTAGGGGGTATATGGTGGAAAGGTTTATCCACAAATGCCAGGAGTTTGGGTAACAAAATGGACTTGGAGGCCATAACGGTGGATGAGGGCCTGGACATTGTGGCTATAACTGAGACCTGGTGGTCAGAGCAGCATACTTGGGAGTTAGGTATCCCAGGGTACAGATTTTTAAGAAAGGACAGGGCTGGAAGAAGGGGGAAGCATTGTACATCAAGGAAGACATTAAAGCTACAGATGTGCCGGAGGCGCATGGGGAGATGGAGGTCCTGTGAGTCACACTGGTAAAACGGTCTTGTGCATCATTAAGAGTAGGGGTGGTTTACAAACCTCCTATGCAGGGAGAGGAAGGGGACAGGTAGCTGTTGCAGGCAGTTGGATAGCACTCAAGGGGGAGCTCCTGCTAGTGGGGGATGTAAACCTCTGCAATGTGGACTGGGAAATTCCAACTGCAGCATCAGCCAGGAACAGAGATTCTCGATTCACTCCATGGTGCTTCCATGCAACAGCTGGTTAGAGAGCCCACGAGAGGGATGACATGCTGGACATGGTCCTCACCAACTGGGGAGTGTGGAAGAAGTTGTGGTGAGAGACAGCCTAAGTACAAGCAACCACAATACAGTGAGATTCAGGGTAAGGATGGGGAAGGAAACAAATCGGACCAGCATGAAATGTTGTGAACTTCAGGGAGACAGACTTTGCTAGAAGGAGGGAGATATTCAGGCAAGAAATGGAAGGAATAGGCTGAAAAGGAGGCATGGAGGAATTATGAGAATTTATTAAAGCGGGGGGTTACTGAAAGCCACTGAACTCTGCATAAAGAAAGTAAGAAAGAACAAAAAAAGAAGGAGGCCACTCTGGTTTACCAGGGAGGTGTTAGGGGAAAATAGGAAAAGAAAAGGGGCATTCAGAAAATATAAGAAGACCCAGAGGAAGGAGGACAGGGAGACTTACATAGAAACATAGAAGCTGATGGCAGATAAGAATGGCAAGGCCCATCCAGTCTGCCCATTTCTTTTTCTGCCTTATGAATGTGCCATCGGCCTTTGCTCTGTCAATGGCCTATCTATTCATACTCATCAGTATCGCTCCCTTATGCCTATCCCATGCCTGTTTGAAGCCATGCACTGTATTCATATCCAGCACTTCCTGAGGTAGGTCGTTCCATGCATACACCACCCTTTCTGTGAAAAAGAACTTCCTTACATTACCCCTTAATCGGCCTCCCTCTAATATCATGCCAAGTCCTCTTGTCCTGCTATTTTTCTTATATTGAAACATGTTAGACTCCTTCACCTTGTTAATGCCCTTAAGGTGTTTGAATGTTTCAATCATATCACCTCTCTCCCTCCTTTGCTCTAGGGTATACATATTGAGCTCCATTAATCTGTCCTCATATGTTTTCTAATGCAGTCCCTGCACCATTTTGGTTGCCCTTCTTTGGACTGCCTCAATTTGGTTAATGTCCTTGTGAAGACGTGGCCTCCAGTACTGCATGCAGTACTCCAGATAGGGCCTAACCAGTGTCTTGTAAAGAGCGTTTATTACCTCCCTCTTCTGACTTGTGATACCCTACTAGTACACCCTAACATCCCTCTAGCCTTACCTACTGCTTTAGTGGTCTGCTTGAAAGATTTCAGGTCATCGGTGATGATGATGCACAAGTCTCTTTCTTCCTTTGTGAATGCCAGCAACTACCCTCCCAGCCTATAGGTGGCTTCAGGGTTTCTCTTCCCTATGTTCTTGATCTTGCACTTCTTTGCGTTAAACTCCAGTTGCCATTCTTCTGACCATTTTGCTAGTTTATCCCGATCTCTTCTCATTCTGCCCACCCCATCTGGATCATCTACTCTGTTACAGATCTTGGTATCATCTGCAAACAGACAAACCTTACCCTCCAGTCCATCTAAAATGTTACTGATGAAGATATTGAAGAGGACTGGCCCCAGAACTGATCCCTGAGGTACCCCACTTGTGACTTGCATCTCTTCTGACTGTATACCGTTTACCACCACTCTCAGTTTTCTGCCCATCAACCAGTTTACCACCCAGTTGACCAACTTCTGACCGACCCTGAGCCTACCCAGCTTATTCATCAATCTTCTATGTGGAACAGTATCGAAAACTTTGCTGACGTCAAGCTAGGCAATGTCAACTGCTCCCCCTTCGTCCACCACTCTGGTTACCTAGTCAAAGAAATCTATGAGATTAGTTTGACAGGACCTTCCTTTTGTAAACCCATGCTGTCTTGGATCCAGCACTCCAATGGATTCCAGGTGTTGCATTATCCTTTCCTTAAGGAGTGCCTCCATAATCTTGCCCACTACTAAGGTAAGACTGAGTGGTCTATAGTTCCCTGCTTCTGGGACCTCTCCTGTGCTCAGAGACTCACTAAACAGTTCTGATAATGGCTCTGCTAGTTCCACCCTTAGCTCCTTTAGTACCCTGGGATGTATGCCATCAGGTTCCTTTGCCTTGTCCACCCTGAGCTTATCGAGCTCTTGTAGGACCCTTTCTTTTCTGAAAGGACTAGTACACACCTCCCTCCCCCTGTGTCGATGGTGCTGAGCTGTGGGCCCTGCCCTGCCCTACCTTCTCATCAGTAAATACTGAGCAGAAGTATCTATTTAGGATAGATGCTTTTACATGGTCCTTCGCACCACATGCCCCCTTATCTCCTTTGATCTTAGCAATACACCCTCTGGACTGTCTCCTTTCACTAATGTATCTATAGAAAGTCTTGTCACCTTATTTTACTGTGTGTGCGCTAGTGTTTCTTCGGTTTGGGCCTTTGCCTGCCTTACTGCCTTCCCTGTTTCCCTTAGGGAAGTTTGGTATGCCTCCCTATTTTCATCCTGCTGCGTTCCCTTATATTTCCTGAAGGCCAGCCTTTTGTCTTTGACCTTTTCTGCTACTGTTTTTGAGAACCAAAGTGGTTTCCTTCTTCTTTTGCACTTCCTTTTATCTCTAACACAATGGGATGTAGCTTCAAGTATTGCATCCTTAATGCTTGCCCACTTTGCCTGTACCCCCTCACCTGTATTTCTTTTTTCCAGAGCTAGCTTAACTCTGTTGGCCATGTTATCAAAGTCAACTCCTCTGAAGTCCAATATTTTTGCCTTGGAATGGGATGATTTAGTTCTAGTGGCCAAATATAACCATACCATGTGATGGTCACTGGTACCCAGGTGACCTTCTACCTGGAGATCTGTGATCCTTTCCTTGTTAGTCAGTACTAGATCTAGGATAACCCTGTCTCTTGTGGGTTGTTGTACCAGTTGTTTGAGTGCCTACCCCTGCAGGGAATCCACCATGTGTCTAGTTCTGACAGATGTTCCTGCTGGTATTGACCAATCTGTATCTGGCATGTTGAAGTCTCCCATTATCAGAACCTCCCCTTTAGTTGTCATGTTTTGTCTATCTCCTAAAAGTAATGTGTCCATGTCCTCCCCCTGGTCTGGAGGCCTGTAGACAACCCCAGTTGATATGGCTGTTCCATTTCATGTTTCCAGGGAGAACCACAGTTCTTCTGGCTCCTTATGTGTATTCTGAATTTCTGTAGCTTTGATATTTTCATTGACATAAATGGCCAATCCACCCCCTTTTTGCATCTTGATCTCTTCTAAACAGTATATAGCCAGGTACTGAAGTCTCCCAAGTGTGGTTACTGGTAAACCATGTCTTGCTAATGGCTACTATATCCAGTTTAGCCTCTGTCATTATTGCCTGCAGGTCTGGGATCTTGTTTCCCAGACTGCGAGCATTTGTGTACATGATTTTCCATTGGCTAGATTTTGTTGTGTTAGTTGTTGGTTAAGGTCTGGCATTTCCCCTGTGTGACGTATGGGGAGCTGGACCTTTTTCCTTACCTGGTGATGCAAATTAACTACAAACATGCTGAACTCATGTTTGCTCACTAGCTGAGGAGGGAGGGGTTTAAATATTCTGCAAAGACATCAAACCTCTGCCTCAATGCACTGACTCCCTCCTTAGTCAGATGCAGTCCACCAAATTTAAAGAACTTTCGCTCCCAAAACTGTTGCCAGTTCCCTATAAATTTGTGTCCTTTTTCCTGGCACCAGCCCTTGGGACACATGTTTAGCTCCCCTATCTCCTCTTCTCTGACCTTCTGTCCATCTGCCCCTATCTCCCAGACTGGCAAGATCTCAGAGAGGAGATGCTGGATGAAATGGATGATAGTTTGTTACCCAGTCTGGTCACAGAGAGAAGCTGAGGGTGGCAGGGCAAAAGATTAGGAGGGCTAAAGTTGATACAAAAGAGAGAATTGCTGGGCAGGCCAAACGAGGGGATAAAACCTTTTTTAGGTGTGTGGAAGAGAAGAAGAAGGTATGGCAGGGAATAGAATGGGCAAGGACGGTGAGAGATTACAAGTGGAGGGAGACTTTGAGAAGTCAGAGGTGCTTAATAGCTACTTCTACTCAGTCTTCATGGTAGAGGGGGAAGGATAGGGATCAGAATGAAGAGGGAGAGGAAGACAAAAGGGTGGATCCTAACTTGTTCAGTGAAGATAGGGTAAGAGAGGAACTAGAAAGGTTGAATGTGGACAAAGCAATGGGGATGGACAGCTTGCATTCTATGGTACTCCGGGAACTGAGGGAGGAATTGGCAGCACCTTTGACAAAGCTGTTTAACTTTTCTCTGGAGACAGAGTAGGTGCCAAGAGACTGGAAGAAGGCTGGTGTGGTGCTACTACATAAGGGGGGGGGCAGCAGGGAGAAGGCAGAGAATTAACACCAGTCAGCCTCACCTCGGTGGTAGGTAAGGTGATGGAGGTACTAATAAGTTCAAGTTTATTGCAGGAAAAAACTCCATTGAGTGGACTCATTCACAAGGAGATCCTGATATAAATAAGTATTATAAGACAGAATAGAGATGTACAAGTGTTGTAAGACACAACAAAGATATACATAATTACATAATTATGACAACAGTGGGTACTGGCTGCAATATATTAGTGCAGTATCATCAAGGGTAAGGCAGACAGCAGATACATAACAGTAATACTTCATTGCACTGTGACATATAGCACACATAAGGATAACATATTCAGGGATGGGGGTGTGGTAGAACACATTGGGGGTTAGTGCTGGCATTATAAGTGCTCGTACAGGAGACATAGTGCAAGTCACAGGTTTGACCTTTGACAAGGTGATGACATAAGGCCCTGTTGATTGAAAGTGGACAGGGATGAATACTAAGTTATGTCCACTTTACATTCTGAGGACAGTGGTGTTTCACACAGACTGTAGTGCATGGTGAGGACCATGGCATGTCATGCAGGCCCATAGTGCATGCGGTGGGGAGGGACTCCAAGCAGAATAGGGATGCCTGGCCAGCGACTAGCCTGGGTTGCTATAGCCCGGTTTGCAATTATAATATGGGATCTTCCTGGACTAAGTCTCCATCTCTCATTCACACTAGTGGGATAGCGCTGGAGGTGCTAGGACCAAGAGGGAGTCAACATTTTCAGAAGGGTCAGTGCTAAGACAGGACCATGCATGTTCAGCACCATGAGACTAGCTCATGGCTGTGTAGGTTATCTCGGTCTCGACCCTCCAACCACCTCAGTTCCTTTTCTCCCGCCGTAAGTTGCGCTTGGATGTCGACGTCGCTCGTCTGCTGGAGTCTAAGTTTTCGTCTATACGACAGCAGCTTTTAGTGTTTAATTTATTATTTTAAGTAGTAGTTTCTTACTTTACGAACAAGAAAAGAAGATTATGAAGAAGAAGAAAAATTCTTTCCTGCCATCAGCGAATTCGTCCTTTAACAATGTGATGATGGTGGAGGACTTTCATTGAAAGTTTTTATGGTAGAGGAGCTGTGTCTGGTCCGCCACCCTTAATTAACGGGGGTGGTCTGACTACAGACAGTCCTGTGCTCAAGGGGGAGGACAGTCCACCGAAGCACAAATCTATGGTTCTGGGGATCTGGCTTCGTTTAACCTCGAGCTCTTCTTCCTCATTGGGGGAAGAAAAATCAGTGCCGCTTGAGGTTGCCCATTAGTACATCTGCACAAGGATTGTTCGTCGGGAGGGGCGATGGGCCTGAACCGATTTTTGTGGGTTCCCTTTGGTCCCACTCCTAATGGCTGCATTCTTGACTCTGAACTTCATCTCTGTCCTCGTTGGCACTCCGATGGGCAGTTTCACCTCTGGGCCCGCTCCTGTGGAGCAGGGGGTTTGACATTTCCAGTTTTCCTGGCTCTGTTCCTGATTTTGGGACCTCTGAGCTTCAGAGCCATTGGACCGGAGCTGGGTCAATTGGATCACGATGGTGCCTTTGCCATCGTGTCAACCCCTCGTGCCTACCCCCCCTCCCTTTTTCCATGCAGGGGCCAGCACAGGCACCACCTTTTCCTTCTCCCCTTCTTCTCAGGATATCTATTGGCATTTTCCTTCGGTGTTGTTGTTTGGTGCCATGGCTCAGTGCCTTGGTTGGCACCATGCCCTGGAGCCATGGCTTGGTGCCTTGGTCGGCGCTGAACCTCGGTGCTTTGGTCAGCGCCAAGCCTCGGTGCCTTGGTCAGTGCCATGCCTTGGGGCTGTGGCTCAGTGCCTTGGTTGGCACTGTGCCTCGGTGCCTTGGTCAGTGCTGTGGCTTGGTGTCTTGGTCGGTGCCAAGCCTTGGTGCCTTGGTCGGTGCTGTGCCTCGGTGCCTTGGTCGATGTTGTGCCTTAGTCGGCGCTGTGGGTCATCAACATCGCTCTTTGCAGTGCTGTAGGTGCTGTTGTTGCTGCCATTGGTTGTCAGTGCTGCCAGTGGTGCCCCAGGTGTCTGGGTGACACCGAGCACCCACGTGTAGTGCTGTGCACCCGCGGGTGGCACCATACACCCGCAGGTGCCATGGGTGCAATTGGTGCCATGGGTGGTGCTGGGGGCACCTTTGGGTGCCATGGGTGGCCCCACAGGTGCCCATGGGTGCCATGGGTGACATGGGTGCCACAGATGCCCTTGGGTGCCATTCTTGCCATGGGTGTCATAGGTACCATGGTGCCATGGGTGTCGGGGGTGCTCTTGGGCATCATTGCTGCATGGGTGTCAGGGTTTCCTGCGGGTACTGCCACAGGTGCCCTTGGGTATGCCCAGGTTGGCATAGGCACTGCTTGGTGCCTTCCTGTGCCACGAGTGATGCTGGTGCTGCAGGGGTGATAGTGGGTGCTGTATGGCAGAATTAGTGACACTTTTTTCCTTTTCAGACTTCTTCTCCACAGAATGTGTGGTGGGATGTTTTCCAGAGAATGAAGTCCTGTTCTGTGGATTATTTTTCTGCACGCCTTAGTGAGTGGTGGTCCATGTGGGATTCTGTGTCATCCAGCGATTTTCTGCTGATGGAACTCTGCTGTACTGTTCTGCCAGCAGAATCTCTCTTTCCGCTCAGCACTTTCACGGCTCCCTACATGGTATCAAGCTCCTTTACATCCTTTCTGATGGCGGAGTCTCTAGTGGCTCTGACCTAGACCTCCCTTAGAGGTCCTTCTAGGGAAGAAGTGCATCTGAATGGGTCTTTCCCTGTCCTTCTGGTCAGTAATACAGTGGATGACTCATTTCATATACTGAAAAGCACGTCCTCTCTATTATCAGAGTCCATGATGGAAGATCTTTTCAGTAGTTCTTCAGTAATGGGGTCCACTACAGTATTTCAGACTGCATCTGTGGACCACGCACTTTTGCGTCTAGACTTTTTTAGTTGTCAAGACAATTATAATCTGTGGAACATTCTAATTTAATGATCGGGGCTGCTCAGGCTCTTCCGCTCCTTTGATAGAGGTGTATAGTCCCCTTGTGATAGTGCCCCTTTGGTGGCTTCTTTGGCACAGGTGGTTAACATCTCTCCAGCTGTGATTATTGGTCTGGTCATGATTTCAGTATGGATGCTCAGGCTCTTTCTGTACTCAGATGGAGAACATCTTCATCATTATATTCACTTGCGCGCATGCGCAAGGAACGTTTTGGGACAGTACAACATTCTGGAGATGTGTTACCTTCCTGTCCAATGCACTGCTCCATGTAGCAGGCACGACCATACCCCACTAATGGATGGATGAGCTGTCTATGACAGCAGTTGGGCTGCAGTGGTCTTCAGTTCAAAGAAAACCAGCTGCTGCAATCAGTGGTGGTAACGTATGTGTACATGGCATATTGACATCACAATCCCTCCTGCTAACTCCCTCTGCTGCTGTCTTCCCCGTTCCCTCATTCCCCATCTCACCCACTGAACTTGCTCTGGCAGACATTTCAAATGCTCTTGCATTTCAGCCCAGATTAAGCCCTGCAGTTCTCACTCAACTGCTGCCAGTGGCATAACCATGCATACTTATGGTACGCCAATGTGTATAGAAATAAAATTGACTTTTTGTTTAATGCTGTTCTTAAAATCATTTTTTATTTTGTTTAACACAGCTTGAGCACTGCGCTGGTACGCAAACTCTGGTCGTTATTTGCTGCATTTCGAGGGGGTACTAGTCGGGAGGTGGTAACAACAGTAAGCGAGCGGTACAAGCGGGAAGAGAAAGTGAGCACGAGCCCCACCAGAGCAGGTAGTGTAAAATAAATAAAACAAATGGTCTATATAGAATAGAATATATCACATGTCACCATATCATGTGTAATAGCCTAATCGTGAAGGAAGAGCGGACCATGTCTGCAACACTGTAGCATGGGGAGGGTTGCTGGTGAAAGCGTTACTGAAATCAGCAAATGAACCGTCAAATATGTTAAACAAAGAGAATCCATAGCAGGAATGGGTCTTGTACTAATCATAAAGATAATACATACCATGAATCCCCCCGCCCGGCCTTGGGTGGTGGAGAGTGAAGCGCAGTCCGGGCCGCGGCCAGTGCAGATTATTAGAATAGATTCTTATTTGTAACAAGACTATTGGGACTCATCCACTTGCTGCTATACAAGTATTGGTTAGTCTCACTGGGTTTTTTCCTTGAATATTTTTTCTTACCCCCAGTTGATTTTTTTGCTGCAGTAGTGCCGGTGGTATCAGCTTTATATTCTGCCTTTGTACTGTTTGGGTGTTATTACTTTTATTACACTAACATGGATTCTCTTCTAGTAAAATATGAATATGTGGGGTTATTCATAGCACACTATTCTAAGGGGGAGTGCTTTCTTGGCTGTCTACTTTTTGGCCTTGCCACAGTTATTTTTCATTAGTTTTGCTACTATTAATAATAATAATAATATTATTACTAGTATTGACATTATTATTGCTACAGTTAATATTTGTATTCTGAGGGTAGTGCATTCTTAACAGACTTATTTTTGGAGGGAGCAGGGGGAAATTTTTACCTCTCCTTTCTTGTAAGTGTCTGTGATTTACTGTGCTTTCCTTCTGTTATCCGAGGGCTGGATCTCTCCCTTTCTCTATGCCTTTTTCTTCTTGTTATCTGATTTCTGAAGTAAAACATGCTAATGTTTAATTGTCACAAATGTCGATTTGCTTTTGAGAATAGTTGATTTCCCTTTGGAAATATTAGAAGCGAATGACCTGTACTGTTTCACGTAGATAATTTATTTTGGAAGAGCCAAGCCCTGACTTGTAGAGCCTTCAGAAATGTAGGAGTCCCATTCTGGTACAATACTGTACCTGGAAATAATGCCTAGGAAAGTCAGTTTGAAAAGTTGGGGTGAAACACATGGTGCATCCTTGGACGCCTTGCTGTTATCAAAATTTACAAAATTGTCAAGGGTCCTGGGACCCGTCCCTTACTATGGGGTTGCCAGAAACACTTGTTGCTTTTGTTTTCCCCTTTTATTTATGTTGAGTTTCCTTGTTTCTTTATGTTGTTGTTGTTGTTTACACATACACTTGATTTAGTTTTTATTATTTGTTTATCTATGCTCTGCAGAACCTGCTGGCAGTAATAAGTGTTTGACAAACACATACTGTTAAAGGAATCTCCTTCAGCAAGAGGTGGGGTAAACTGGCAACCCCAATTTGCAGTGGGACTTCTGCCAGCCCAATTTGTGGCACATATATCATATAGTTCAATTCCCTGCCTCCCCTGCTTGAAAAAGTTTGAGGTTCATTAGTTTTTTTGGACTACATCCTCCTAATTTCTGAGCACTGGAATACCCCCCCCCCCGAACCCCGTGCTAGAAAGCTTCAAGAAAGATGAAAACAATTGTTTGAACCCACACTTTTGTAACAGTATACTACGTAATATTTTTATATTAGACTCAACTAATTGTCACAAATTATTTTATGCTGCTTATGCACCGTGAGGGGCTACAGATTATGAAAGGTGCTAGATAAATGAACTTTGCGTGATAAAACTCAGGGGGTTTATGTACCTGTGCTAAAGGTGCGCACTAGAATAGGTGGAAGACTGAGAAATGACAGGTACTACAAAGAGCTGCCAGCACCTGGGGCAGGTTCCTCAGAATCTGCATGTATAGACAAAACACTGTAACAAGTACTGTAGGAGCAGCCATTCAGTTCCTGACAACTCAAGTACTTTTTTGCTTTATTTATAGTATTTTGTTTTGGGGGGAGTTCTTGTGGAAACTGCAGTGGGACAGGGCTGCTGGCGCTTCTGTACATTTTAGAAACTCTTCAGAAAAACACCTGCTCCTCTTTTGTAGGCACATCACTAGAATATCTTAACAACTCTAAATTGTGGTGGTCATGCCCTTTAAAATTCTGGCACAAAAGGAAAGGAGCGGATTTTGATTTTATATAGTGTCTTTCACACAGACTGTATGCCAATGTTTTACAGTCTAGCTGAGGAAGGGTGAGAGGAAAAGACATTGCTGTTGCTTTCTGCACACAGGGCAATTCAAATGGCACAGAGAAACTTAGAAACCTGTCAGCAGGAAATGACTCATAGTCCATGTTGTCTATTCATTTTCCTACCTGAGCTGACTGTACCAACCTACTACTGGGTGTGCCCAGGACAAATGCCTCAGTGTCACTTCAGAGCTAAATTAGGGCCATCCTCATTCTAAGGAAACAATGAGATTAAAAACAGAATTCGACATTTTTAAACACTGCTTAGAGTCATTTGTCCTATGAAAAAGCTATTTACACATCATTTACAACCACACTTGGCACCACATTTGTATCTCCTCCACACTATTTTCTGTTACATTCTGTTGTGCAAAATATGCTGATATGCACTCAGTATTTGGATGGGGGAGTGGGGGGGGCAACAAAACAAACAAACAAAAAAAACTTAGGTATGAACATTTTGTAAAATGAAGTTACCATTTTTAAAAACAGAAAATCAGTGGCTATAATACATTAGAGTGCAGTTACACAAGGAACAGAGTATATGCAAGTGTACATAAGGCTGTAATGGCACTGAGGGGTTTTGGTGGCATTTCTTAACCATGAAAGTCAAGCATGGGTTGGATTACATATGTCATCAGATCCCCAAGATGCCACACCAGTCTGATTTATATATATAAGCTACTGTATATTTGATATGTTACAGTTTTTTTTAAATTGTTGTTTACCTATTCCTGTTTTTTCTCCCCCAAGAAAAGCCCCAAAACTCACTAAAGAGCATGTAAACCCCCTAGAGTGACCCCCAGCCTTAGCGTAGAAATCTTTCGCAGTATATTATAAAAAATGCATACAGGTAGGTGTTTGATGGCACTGTTTGACAGCCAGTTGTCCACAACCATTTAAATTGCAGACTGTAATGCCAGCCAGAGCCTCCAACACTTATGATTCCATGGGGGGGGGGGGCATTTCTCTTGAAATTAGGGGTAGGCAAGATGCAGCAAAACTGTGTCTTCAAGAAAAAAACATAAAACTCACCACAGAGCATGTAAACCCCCCAGAGCTTCGGGGGGCCGGAGCCCCAGCCTTTATTTCTCTTTATTCATAAATATCATATCTAAGCACCCTCCAAAATAATTATTGTCTACACCCTTACCTGTTGTTATAGTTGGGATGGGAGGGACTCAGAAGGAATGGAGTTGACAGGCAGGTGGTTTAGGCAACTCAATGAACTGTGGGGACTGCAGAAAGGACTATAATGCAACTTACTAGGCATGGGGAAGGGGTAACAGGGTATCTAATTCTGTTTCAGATTACCCCCAAAATGCACCAGAATTCACCAAGATCCCCAGCCTATAGTTTAGATTATTGGTGTGTACACTTTTTTTAAGGCTGGTTACTCCACTGGCTGCTGCAGATATGAAGTAAGAACATCGGATCCACCGGAGCTGCCATCAAACTATCTGGAGCATTGCTGAGGAGACTCACATGTAGGCAATTAAATTAAACAAGCCCTCGCATTCAGAACAAAAAAATTAATTACAGCTCTCATCAAGCCTTTGTTCTTTTCTCCAGTTCTTACCTTCTGCAGACACTTTAGACTACGACTTTTTGCAGGGCCCTTTTCCCAGGTATTCTGACACTCCATAATCCTCTCGCATCAGTCCTTTATCCAAGTAGAGCCCCAACTGCAGCTTCAAATTCATTGTAGATCTGTGGCCCCTCTGGTAAAATAATTTTCAAATGGGCAGGATACAACAGAATGTATTTTATTGTATGTGCTCGCAACATTGCAAACAATTGCACTAAAGATTTATGTTGGCGCTGAACAATCAGGGAGTAGCAAATTCACAAACTATATTCTCTGGTCCCAATATTCCAGCTTTCCCAATCTCCAAGGCCTCGTTAAAATTTGCTGCTGGACCATATGATTATAAAACCTGACAAAGATTGGTCTGGGGAGACATAGGATCCTTAGAGGGCTGCGTTACAAATGGTTCATTTTGCGTCATCTTCACAGTTGAAATTGTGTTTTTCATGGCACAGTACGGCAATCACCATTCAGGTGGGCATTAACTGGCTCTCATGCCTCATCCCACTAGTGTGAATGAGTGATGGAGACTGTCCAAGAAGATTAATAATTATGGTAAGTACGTAATTTCCATTTATTACCCCAGGAGTCCTTTAGCATCAGTAACAATAGCAGTTAGCTGGCTAGGTGCAACTTCCCCAGATATATGCCTTTAAGAGAATTTATTTAAATGAGCTTAGGCATCAGTAAGTACGTAATTTCCATTTATTACCCCAGGAGTCCTTTAATATCAGTAACAATAGCAGTTAGCTGGCTAGGTGCAACTTCCCCAGAGACGTGCCTTTAAGAGAATTGATTTAAATGAGCTTAGGCATCAGCCAATCAAAAAACAGGAGAGGAGTGAGCTGAGTGACAGCAGCTTGAAGGGCTTCAGAATTTTTTCTCCACTGACTGAGCAACATTGCCACTGAGGTGCCTCCCAACTTGACCTGTTGACAGCCTCCTAATCGCTTATCTTGGTAAAGTTTTTCTCATAAATTTATTTTTTTAGTGTGCTGAGTGTAATTTTATGTTTTTTGTTAGCGGTTGTGTTTTTTCTCACAATTGCATTATTTTTACCACATCTGCCTAAATTATATTCGTTTTTTTACCGAGGATGCTAAATTTTGACAGTTCTTCACTTTTTTAATGCAATTCATGAAGGAACTGTCGAATTCTATACTTCTGCCTTCATTTTTACCTCAGACCCCGTGGGTTTTACAACGAGGCAACCACTTGGGTTCAGATTTTGACATCTGCTTGGATCAGAGAATCCCTTAACTACATAAAACTGAACCCTGAGTTCATCTGTCACAGGACTGGCCAGTGGCATTACAACAGAAACATGTGTGCAGTTGACTGGTGTTACTGGGTTTTCTATTAGATTGGCACTGGTATAGATCCCAGTACTACAAAAAAAAATAATTGGGATTTTAAAATACTTATTTAACTGGGGGAGGACTGGCCAGTGGCAGTTCACAGAAACCTGCACTCATTTGTTTGTGGTCCAGAACTTGGGTTCTCTTTGTTAAATTGGCACATAGTAAAGAAACCTAATAAGTATTATGGCTGATGAGGATATTTCAAAGGCTACCGATGAGGGGCCATTTAACAATAATTAAATATGTAAGCAGGGGGCTAATGAAGCATCCATTTCCCAGCCAGATATATAACTTCCAATGGGGCTCATGAAGTTCCTCACAAATTACAGAATTATAAAGATGAATAAAGGAAGCTCTATCAAGCTGCTATGAAGTGGCTAAAAAGAAACTCTGTCAAGAAAAATGCAACTGTTCCTCATGGGAAAGCCAGTAGCGAGCAACAGACATTTTAAATAATAAAGAAAAATATTCAGCACTGTCTACATAGGTACATTTTTTGGCAAAAGCATGGCACGTCCTTCAGACCTTACAAAGATGGGGTTTATGTGTACGGGGCTAGTATACACTTTTCCACAATTCTCTTCCCGCAGACTGTGAAGGTGATACAGTTAATACTGAATGATTTTATGATGCCCCTGCTTACAGGGGCTACTAACACTCTTCCACAGTTCTTGCTTCAGAGACTGTGAGAGTGATACAGATGATACGAGTATTTTTATATGACCCTGACATGACTTTGGAGGGCCTTGAATCTTATGTGTCCACTACCCTCTCCTTGGAGCTTCCTCAGCTATCCAGGAGGATTCCCCCTCTATACTTTCGTTTATCCAAAACATATTGGACACCCTGGACCTCCCTTTCCAGGAGTCCATCCATGGTGAGGATTAGGATAACAATGATTATAGGGCGATGAAGGGTCTTCCACATCCTAAAAGACTGATCGTGCCTTTCTATAATGAAAAAATATAAATAAAAATACCACAAAACTGCTTCAAATCCCCACTTCTGTGGCAGAGGTTTACAAGTGGGCTGGAAATGATAATAAATAAATACATAAATACATCAATTGTTTAACAACAATGCTGAGAGCCTGTCTGTACATCCGAGCCATGTGCGTATAGTGCAGCAGGCAGCTTGCGAGGAAGCTGGGGTGTCCTTGTCCTCCTTACCACCAGACAGCTACTTCTTTCCCCTTCTTTCTCTACCCTTAATCTATCTCCCTCCTGTGAGCTTAATCACTACCTTGTGCAGGCAGGATCCATAGCAGATGGTGGGCAAAAACTTTACCCCCATTCCCCTATTTCTCCTTTTACTGCACCCCTTCAATCACTGCTAGATCACTGCCTTGTGCAGGCATGGAGACCCAGCTCACTGGTGGGGTACTACCACCCCCTACTACAGTTGACCTCTGCCTCCCCATCCCACAACATCCCTCCCCCAACACGCCCCTCTCTCGCATCACTATATATTAATAACTCTCATTACCTATAACCAGTGTCCTACCAGTAGGGCTGTCCACTGCCCTGCCCAGATAGGGATAACAGGACACTGTTGAATTTCAACTCCCCCCTCCCCCCCTTGGAGACCCCGCACCTACAATATCTCTCTCTCTCTCATCACCCTGCCACACTCTACCTCTCCTCTCCTCCTGCCTCCTCTTCTGGTTAACATAGCTTAACACGGGCCTACTCTTACACTCAATTAAACACTTATAACCTATCCCTATACCCGTTATATTCATTTTAGTTCACCCTGTTGTCTCTGTATGCCTCAAAAATCGTGTTCTGTCTGCATCTCTCTGTAAATTTCTTTTCCCTTCTTCCATTCTAACCTCTGCAATTTTGTTGTTCCCTCCTTCCATTCTTCCTCTCTTTACTTCAATCACTGTAAATCTTGAATAGCTATGTTGAATGGCTACCAGTTACTGTTGGGTCACCTTACCATCTAGTGCTACATATTGTTGCCAAGTTATTATATGTGTTCCAGTGTTACCAACTGTCACCAACTGTTGCCAATGTGCTATATGTGTCTTCATATCTACTACACTTAACTGTTGCATTGTTAGCCAGTGTTATCCACCTGTAATTCCTCCTGCTCTCATTGCATGCAAGTAAGCAAATTGTATTCCAGCATTGTAACATTTCTCTGTATTCTATCCCATTGTTCCCTACCCCACAGGTTGCATTGGGAGATGACCAGCTTGTTGCTCAGCGTGCCTTCCTGGTGAAACATTTCAATAAAAATATTACTCCAGAAAATAGATTTCATAGCTAACCACAGATACTTGTCAACAATTTTACCTATGTGGCCTTTATGGCCAAATGCCAAAAAAGCACTGCAGAATTCTGTCCTCATTCTACAGTGCAGGAGCTGGTGGACATGGCAAACCTGCCCCGGAAGCTATGTAGTACCAATTCCACAGGGCAGATGGTAACAAGGATGCCTCCTCCAGAGTCATGGTCCATACCATCTCTCTGAGGTGCTTTGGCTGGCTTACAACTACTGGTCTACCCTCAGACTCCCAGTTTAAGGCCATGGATTTTCCCTGTGATCAAATCATACTATTTGATTCCAGAACATCTGACTGCAACAAGGCCTCCTGCCCCACGGAAATTGCTCCTGATGGCAGTAGGGGCAGAGGTTATTTTCCCAGCTACTCCCTTCTCTCAGTACAGGGGTGCTTTCAGAGGGGCAGAAGGGACCAAAGGTGGCCACCTCTACCCAGCCAACAGCTTCACAGTCTGAACCCTGACATTAGTGTGGACAGGCCTCATGTGTACCCCGGTGTTTAAGCCTCTATTCCCAACTCAGGTGTTACTGTAGGAGTAGGAGATAAAAACTTTCTAGCTCTGTGAATGGTGGAGAGGGTCCCAGCCCACAAAAAAGGGGAAAGGGCCTCTTCTCCAGGTATTTTCTGACACAAGAAGACAACTGGGGAGTGGAGACCTATATTGCTGTTAAAACCCAAATTCAAGATGGTCACTCTTTTACTAGTCATACAGTCCTTATAGAAGGGAGACTGGCTAGCATCCCTGGTCCTAAAGGACTCCTTTTTTCCAATTACCCATAATGAGGTCTCACAAGTAGTCTCTCAGGTGTGGGCTCAATGCAGCCCTTCAGCCTTCCTCGGCCCCAAGAGTCTTTACAAAGTGCCTGGCAGTGGTAGTAGCACACCTCAGGAATCTGGGTGTCTCTAGCTACACCCTTTTTTCCAATTGGCTCATAGTACCAAAGTCTCCTTATCAGGTCTAGGAGTCTTTTTTTCCTTTACAGAGCTCACTCTGGAGTCTCTGGGTTCCCTGGTAAATCTAAAAGGTGAGAATTCAAGCTGTCCCCCAGTGGTAAATTCCTTCACCCAGGGACAGTGAGACCAGCCAGCAGGCACTTGACTGGGTTTGAATCATTAACCCTCACTTGTTCAGTATATCACGCAGTCCTGAGCAAATCACATAACTTTTGACATTTTCTGAGGCTACTGGGACACATGGCTTCAATGCCTGCAGTAGTCCCAGGGTTCAGATACAGGATACGACACCCACAATCTCCTTATTGCACGCTGGTCTCAAAAAGCAATTTTTCAAAGCTGAGACCTCTGATGGAGAAACCTGTGAAGCTGGTAGCAGGGATTCCCTTCTAGGCTCAATGTCCCACAAAAGTGATCATCATGGATGCCTCCTTCCTGTGGTGGGAGCACATCTGGACAGTGCCTCAGTAAGTGGCACCTAGACTCTCCTAGAGTCACAGTTACATATAAATCTTTTGGAACTCAGGGCAATCTTTCTAGCTGTCAAAGCATTTTCTCCTGTCATAAAAGGACAGACTGTACAAAGTCTAACAGACACCACTGCAATGTTTTTCACAAACAAGCAAAGTGGACCAGGTCAGGAATATTCTGTTCACAGCTCTATAAATCTGGTCTTTCACCTCCCCCTTGGGGTCAGCCTTTCAATTATTCTCCTCCCAAGCAAACACAATACTCTGGCAGATGTTCAAAGTCGCATCAGTCAAGGCCAGAGTGACTGGACTCTGAACAGACAAGTACTAGCCACAGTGTTCAGGTGGGCACTCCAGAAGTCTATCTGTTTGCCTCATCCCTTAGCTTCCAGCTTCCTCAGTACTGTTGCAGACCTCCAGTACCGGGATCACATCCCCTGGATGCCTTGGTCCTGGTCTGGTCAGAGAAGTCCCTATATACATTCTCTCCTTTCCCTCTGATTCTCAGGGTATTTCTGAAACTCAGACAACAGCCTGCATCAATGAATCTGGTGGCTCTGGATCAGCTCAGGCAAGCCTAATACCCTCTTCTTCCCACACTTTCCTGCAGCAGGCTCATTTGCCTGTCACTAACTCACTCTCTGCTGACTCTATTCAGAGAGGAGTGCATTATCCAGACATACCCTTTCTTCACCTCAAGGCCTGGCTCTTGAGGAGTTAGAGTTTCCATCTTCTCAGTACTCGGAACTAACACAAAGAAGGGATGTATACAACCAAATGGAAATGATTTCCCCTCTGGTGCAAGAACAAAAAGGCCCAACTCTCTTACAGCAGCAGACCTTCAGCTGCTGGATTTCCTAGTATATCTGCAGGCGTCAGGCCCTCAAGTTACAGCTGGGTGTAACTAGGCCTATTTCTCATTGGGAAAGAAAAAAATTAGTTTTTTTCCCCACAACATATTCAAACCGTTTTTAAAGGCCTCTTGCACCTCCAGCCTCCAGTAGGGAAGCCTGTTCCCCCTTGGAGCCTGAAATCTCTGCATTGCCAGTCTCATGGAGCCACCTTTTCAGCCTATGGCAGCTGCACATATCGAGTTTGTGACCTGAAAGTAGGTCTTCCTGGTGACCATTTCCTCTGCCAGAAGAATTTCAGAGGTACAGGCCCTGTGCACTGAGCCTAATTTCTTCATTCCTTACAATGATAAAATTGAGCTCTAGATGAATAGGAAGTTTCTGCCTAAGGTGGTTTCAGAGTTCCATCTAAAACCAGTCCAGTACTCTATCTGTCTTCCTTACCTAGAAATCCACTCTTAGAGAGCAAAAATTCCTCAGCTTGAATATTAAAAGAGCTCTCTTTTACTACCCGGAGCATACTAGGCAGTCCAGAGACTCTTCCGCTTAGTTGTTCCTCACCTATGGGAATGTAGGCAGAGGAAGACCAGCTACAAAGAGAGCTTTTGCCATTGGTTGGTCTCTTGTACTAGATTCTGCTATGGACAGGCTGGTCATCAACCCCCCTGGGGGGCTCAGGGCCAACTCCACCAGGGGCACTACAGCCTGAGGCAGGAGTAAGGGACATACCCCTTCTGGATGACTGCAAAGCAGCTACCTGTAAATTGGTGCACATCTTCGTGATGCACTGCAGTTTAGATGTGCAGTCCAGATCTGACGCCAGCGCCTCTTTCCTAAATAGGCTCTCTGCCCACCTCCCACTTGGTACTGATCGGTAGTCTGCTCTTGCTACTGATGCTAAAGGACTCCTGGGGTAAGAGGAAAAAATTACTCACTGCAGTAATCTTCTTTCTTCCAAGGGGTCATTTAATATTAGTAAGCTCCCACCCTTTCTCCTCGGTTCACCTGTCAGGATAAGGTCTCTTTTCTCAGTTCTATTGCCAAATTTGTTTTTTTTTATTGAAGAGCTCAGGTTGTTGTCTGTTTTCAGTTTTCGGACATTTGCATGTTTTTTTTTAATCCCGTTGGTTTACTTTTCGGGGCATGTGCCCATTTTCTTCAAAAAAAATTCTGAAGCCTTTCAGGCTGCTCTCACTCAGCTCATTCCCCTCCTGTTTTTTGATTGGCTGATGCCCAAGCTCATTTAAATAAATTCTCTTTAAAGCATACCTCTGCGAGAAGTTGAACATAGCCAGCTAACTGCTGTTATTACTGATGGTAAGAGACCCCTTGGAAGAAAGAAGATTAATGCAGTGAGTAATTTTTTCCTTCTGCTTATGTTGTCCAGCAAGCCTCCAATCAGCCTGCCACTGAGTCACAATCTGCTGACTCTGTCTCAGGGCAGGATAACATACCCAAACCTCAAAACACCATGCCCGAGAGCTTGGTTCTTGAGGAGCAAGAATACTATGGATTAAATCTCTCAGAGGAAGTCCTGAAGGTGCTTACAGTTTCAAGAAAACCAACAAAAAGGAAAACATATGCCTCTAAATATAAGTAATGTTCTTATTGGTGTACAACAAAAAGAAGAATCCCATCTGAGGCAGTGTTGCCTGCAGTCTTGGAATACTTGGTACACCTTCAGTTCTTAGAACTAAGACCATCAACGTGGAAGGCACACTTGGAAGCAACGTCAACATACCTATTAGTAGGCAATGGAAAGTCACTGGCCTCTCAATACATTTTTAAAAGGGTTTTTAATGGCCTCAGTCACTTGTACCCACTGGTAAGGGACCTAGTCCCACCATGGGACTGCAATGTCTGCCTTGCCCAGCTCATGAAGACTCCATTGGATCCCATGGAATCTGATGACCTTAAGTATGTCATATGGGAAACCATATTCTTGATTGCCATGACCTCTGCTAGGAAGATGAGAGAATTGCAAGCCCTCTGCACAGAGCTATATTACATAATCTTCCATAAGTATAAGGCAGTCCTTAGAATCAACAGACAAATCCTACCTAAGGTGATGTCTGGATTCCACCTGAATCAGTCAGTAACACATCCTGTTTTCTACCCAGAACACTCCAGTCCAGATGAACAAAAACATTTTGCAACCATGATCTGAAATGAGTTTTGGGCATCTATATGGGCTGGATAAAAGATGTCAGGTCCAAAAACACTCAGGTGTTTGTTACCTATGGTGAGGTTGGCAAAGGTAAATCAGCATCTAAGAATTCTGTCTCTCAATGGATAGCTTAGAATAACTGGTGACCCCCCTATATCAACTCACTGTATTAAGTTTTCAAAAGCCATAATAACCCAGTGTGACATCACACAAAGTTATTATGGCTTGTTCAAACTTGCGCTCAACTGCCTCTGGTAGCCCAAAACACACTGCGTGCCAGTTTTCAAGGAAGCAGCACATACAGTTTACTTATTGAACTGAGCAGAATAACAAAAAGATTTTCTTGCTGATGACAATCATGTACAGTACTCGGCAGTAAAAAACAAGACCAAGGGCAAAGCTGTCATTTGTCAGCAGCATATGTGGCTAGCGCTATGCCTGTCCACATTTTGGCTTAATGTTAACATGTTCTATTACCAGTTATTATAAAAAATAAAACATATATTAATGTATGCCGGTGAGTTTGTTTTTAACACACCTTCAGTGTGTGATGATTGCATAAACCTCTTGAGCTTCGCTCTTGAGGTTTGTGTGTCATCACACGCCTCGGGTGTGTAAAAAAACTGAGAATAACACACAGTTACATGGAAAGATGGCTGCCAGTCTGGGTGTTCCTCACTGTGCTCTTGGTAGCACAGCTTAATTCAGCTAAATTCAAGCTTTCGATACCTTCTGGCTAAGTTTTTTGAGGAGAATCCAACTTAGTAATTCTCTCTAGATGTTTATCTGGTGAGCATTGTAGTTTTAAGTTGAATTGTAGTTTGTATTTTAGCGGTTAGTTAGGGAATGAAGTGTAGACAGGGGCTGAAGTGAGGCAACATAGGAGTTAGTTTTATTATTTTTAGTTTCAGAATCCCATTTATTTAAATCCAGAGGATTTATTACTATTTGACCTTGGCGCTGCTTCAGCTGCACCAGTTAAAGGATTCGACCAGGGACAAAATCTAAGGAAAAGTGCCTAATTTACCATTTGGGAAGCTGCTGTAGTGGGGTTCATTGATAATAATAATAATAATAATAACTTTATTTTTAAAGCGCCTTTCAAAATATCAAGGCACTTTACATATCAAAAGCCACAATATACAATGCCAATTAAGAACATATAAATAAGATAACTACATAACATCATATGTTAAAGAAACAATAAAATCATTCATACAATCAAAACATAATATTTGCACTCAGATTTCATTAATCTTCCAAATAGGCCATATTCCACATGTAAGTCTTCAAGTTTTTCTTAAATACCTCCACGGAGGTGCACTCACTTAACCGGAGTAGTAGAGAATTCCAAAGAGTGGGTATAGCATAAGAGAATGCTCTATTACCAGAAGATTTTAAACTCACTCTTGGAATCTCTAACAGCCCCTCATTGGCTGAGTGGAGTGATCGGCCGAGGCAGTAAGGCACCAGAAGTTCTTTCAGATAGGTTGGACCCTGATCATGAAAGGCTTTGAAAGTCAATAAAATAACTTTAAAGGTGATCCACCACCGTATAGGAAGCCAGTGCAGTTTGCGCAGTACCAGGGTAATATGACTGGATCTCCTTGTCCCAGTCAACATTCTGGCTGCAGCATTCTGCACCAGCTGTAGGCAATGGATTTCAACTCCAGAAAGCCCAAAGTATAGTCCAGATGTGAGGACACAAAAGAGTGGACCAACATTGGCAAAGAAGAAGATGGAACAAGGTGACGCACCCCCACAATATTCTTAAGATGGCAAAAGGAAGTCCTGACAATGGCCGACACTTGAGATTGAAGGGTCAGCCTGTCATCAAGAACAATCCCAAGGTTGTGCACCCATTCAGAGGTCGGAAGTGACACACCATCAAGAAAAATTCCAGAGGCGTGTCATCATGCAACCTCACTATCTGACCACCCGGGTCCACCACTAACACCTCTGTCTTCTCTGAGTTCAACTTTAACCAACTAGAATCCATCCACCCTTGGATTTCTTCCAGACAGTTATTAAACACCGAGAGAGCTCCATCCTGGTCAGGTGCAAAAGACAGGTATAGCTGGGTATCATCTGCATAACAGAGAAACCTCAGCCCATGCCGTGTTATAATGTCTCCGAGGGGCAGCATATACACTGCGAATAACATGGGTGACAGCACTGTACTCTGAGGCACCCCACACAACAAAGAAGTAGGGCCGGAGGAATAAACCCCCGACACAACTCTTCATGATCTCCCAGTAAGGAATGATGTGAACCATTTTAAAACAGTTCCCGACATTCCACAGATTAGCTTTAGGCATGCTAACAACACCAAGTAATCCACAGTGTCAAAAGCTGATGAGAGATCAAGAAGAACTAGAATGGAACGTCTCATCTGATCCCTCATCCTCAGAAGATCATTAAGCACCCAAACCAGTGCAGTCTCAGTGCTGTGTCTTTTATGAAGACCAGATTGGAAGGATTCATAGATATTATGGATGGTTAAATGGTCCTCCAATTGGGCAGCCATTACCTTCTCAATAACCTTCCCAAGTAAGGGAAGGTTAGAGATAGGTCTGTAGTTTGAGAAACAGTCTGGGTCCAAAGTAGCTTTCTTCAGCAGGGATGAAACCACTGCCTCTTTCAGGGAGCTAGGAAACTCACCTGACTCTAAGGAGCACCAGACTATTTGCACCATAATTGGACCAATGATCTCAGAGCAACCCAAAATTAGGGGAGTTGGTCCAGGGTCCAAACTACAGCTCATGGGCTGTATGCTATGGATGATCCTCATAATATTCATGACCGCCAGTCGGCAAAAAGTACTCCAAGAGAACTGAGGTATTGTGAACTCGCACTGTTCCACAACATCACCCTTAGAGATTGCTGGAAGCAAGCCTGCCCTAATGTCAGCCACCTTAGTTGCAAAGAACCAAGCAAGCTCCTTGCACTCCAATTGCAAAAAAACCTTTTGGACTTGCAGACAGGCTGGGTTGCACAGTCTGTCTACAGTCCAAAACAACTGAGCCAGTCGATTCTGTGCAACTGCAATCTCCCTGGACAGGAATTCTGCCTTCTTATGGGTGATTGCAGATTGATAGATAGAATAATGTTCCACCAATCTAAGGTGGTCGGCATCAAGGGCGGACTTGCACCAGCAATGCTCTAACTTTCGCCCCTGTCTCCGCAACTCATCAGTGTCCCATCAAAACAAGGGGCCCTGGGGTGAAGGGATAGGGGTACTCAGGAACAGGAGCAATAAGATCCAGGGCCACTGTAACGGCCATATTCTAAGCCAACACCAGTACCTCTGGGTTACTGCTAGCCAACATGGGGGATGAGAGGTCAAGTACCGCTGCAAGGCTCTGGGAAGTAATATTGCATAATGGGCGGTACCTAACCATCTCCACAGGGGAAGGCCTTCTCAGAGGGGTGCAAAAATTGAACCTCACGGTGTGGTGGTCAGACCAAGCAACTGGTTCCATCCTCACTTCGGATGAATCAATACCTAAGGGGAAGACTAAATCCAGAGAGTGCCCAGATTTATGTGCAGCAGTGGTAACTACCTGTTTGAGGCCCAAAGAAGACATAAGTTGGAGGAAGTGATTACCAAATTGTGAGAGTTCATCATCGACCCAGACATTAAAGTCACCCAGAACCATCAATCTGGGTGACTCAAATGACATCTCGATGAGGAAGTCTGCTACTTCCTGTAAGAAACATTTCCCATCTCTGGGTGGACGGTAGATGAGAACAATTTGAATGCCAACACCTGCTACAACTGTACACTCGAAGAATTCACCTACTACCACATTCGTGAGGCCCAATTTAGTTTTAAAACAGACTGCAACCCCCCCTTCCCTGTGGTTCAATCTCGGGCGGTGTATCACCGAGTACCCGGCCGGAATCATGACCTCCAATATGGGGCCTGAATTTTCATCCAGCCAGGTCTTGGTGATGCAAGCCAGGTTGGCTGAACTAATAAGATCAGCTATAATGGTGGTCTTATTCCTAACAGACCTGGCATTGCAAAACACCACCCGAGTTGGACAAACCTCAGAGGCTCTCCAGCCTTTCTGCCCACCAAAATCAAAGTGCCCTTGGGTATGGGCACCAGACACAGGAGACCCCGGCATTGCAAGGGGGAAGAAGAGCTGGCTGGAATATCACACTTCAGTGCTGGGTCACTGCTGGAGCTGGAATCTGTGGACCATGGCTGTGATTCCTGACTACAGGTGGAGTAACTATGTGTGGACTGACCTGGTGGCCCTGCGGGATGCTAGTCTGTCTGTGGAGTTTCTGGGCTGGGCTATGGTTTTGGAGTGCGGTGGGCCAAGGGTTGGTTTTCCTTGGGTGGTTGCCCCTTTGTGCTGGTGTTGTCTGGATCAGCCTGTGGACTGCCCTGGAAGAACTGTTGCGGTGAATAGAGATTTGGAGTGGAGATCTGAAGTGTTGTAGCTGTCGATTCAGCCACACTCTGATAGCCAAGCCCCCCCCGCCACTTTGGACTTTCCGTAAGTACTGTGGATTTTCATCTTAGTGAGTGGTGGTGTGAGGACCACTCATAAAAAACTTAACGCTATAGTTTTTGCAGTCATTTGCCATTTAAAGTTAGTGGTGAGAGCACTTGCTGAATTTGGCTTGCACTTTCCATTCAGCAGTGGTGAGAGCACTGCTGGGATCTGGATCCAGTAATCCTTTTGGTTCTGGACCTGTTGTCATTCACCTGGTTATAAACAGACCTTTTGGAAGCCCTCTGGACATAAAAAGAACAATAGGATTCTCCATAGTTAATTTAAATTTTTTTTTGGGGGTGGTGTGGGGGTTTAGGTAGTGCATGAGTATGGTATGTACTGCACGTTGTTAGGTTGTCTCATTATGTGTTGATTGTGTGGATTATGGATACATGCCTAGGTTAGGTTTTTAATAATTTAAACTGTTTTAGAAGTAGCTTATAAATTGATTTGAGTAGGATTTAGCAAGATGTGTTTGAGTTCCAGGACTCCTCATATAGTTTAGATGACAGCCCTGCTGAGTGACCTCTGCCCCTTTGTTGATCTCCCCCGCCCAACTACAGCAGTGAAACACTGTTGGGAGGTGGATATTAGTAGGGGGTGGTTGGGCTGGTGGCAGGGTACTGCACGTACAATGGAGCTAAGCAGTATTAAGGTGATCAGGAGCAGGAGGCACCCTGTGGTTATACGGAAGCATGACAGAGGCCCAACATGTTTGGTGCCCATTCTCAGGGTTCCCACTGGACCATATGGGCAGGCAGCTAAAGTGCCTGCAGTCTTATCCGGTCCCCTTTAGGCTGTGCAGTGCAATGGCAGGTTAATGAGGAACAAGACCGCAATTATGTTGGACTTGATTTCCTCAGTCGATCTGGCTTACATTACAG
This sequence comes from Neoceratodus forsteri, assembly GCA_016271365.2. Lineage (NCBI taxonomy): Eukaryota > Metazoa > Chordata > Ceratodontiformes > Ceratodontidae > Neoceratodus > Neoceratodus forsteri. The sequence goes on from CM028129.1 coordinate 522,493,435, forward strand.
AGACCTGACTGGGGGATGACACAGGTCCAATTTTGGAGGTGTCAGTCCCTGCTGGGTAGTCGGTAGTGCACTGCCCGAGGAGGGAATGCAGGGGTGGGGGTGTGGCCATCTGCTTTAGATCCAGATTGAACTTTTCCGTGCACCCAGTGTGTTCTACCTCTTTGTTTGAATGTGTATCAGTGTGTAGGGTTCCAGGTGCAAGCTGCAAGATTCTCCTCATTATTCATCATCTGGGGGGAAGAATTCTTGCAGGAGGCAGCGGACTTTGTCACTGACAGGGTGTTGGAGTGCCCTAGATGGTTGATTCTGGGGGACATCCAATGCCTGGGTCAATGATGAATCCTTGCATCTTGGACATGACCTCCTCCAGCTAATGTCATCTCTGGTCCTGGCACGAGTAGTTGTTTCTTTGACCCATCACCACGGCCACACCTTGAACCTACATAGGTACATAGACAGTGTCGGCAGATAAGGGCCTGTGGCCCACCCAGTCTGCCCATTTGAGCTTGTAAGTTCAGTTTATGTTTTCCTAGAAGTCTGTTGCCCCTTAACCCTGACCTCCAGAATTTCTTTATATCTATTCCATGCATTCTTAAATCCCGTGATTGTTTCAGCCCCCACCACTTTCTCTGGCAGGGTGTTCCACTTGTCCACCACCCATTCTGTGAAGAAATTCTTCCTCATGTTTCCTCTGAATCGTCCTCTCTCCAACTTCATCCCATGCCCTCTAGTCCTGGTACATCTTTTTCACTTAAAAATAGTATATTCCTGCACCCTGTTCCTCCCTGTGAGATACTTGTATGTCTCTATCATAGGAAGTGACACAGCAGCACCTGTTTCAAGTAATTGTAAGAGCCCTTGAAAGCAACTCAAGTGTTCTAGAGATCTAATGTGTTTACATGTCTACAATTATTGTTTTTGTAGCATTTTTGGTTTTATCTCACTGGTGTAATTTTTATTGAAGTTGGTGATGTTTGTTTTTATTCTTCCAAAATCCTTACCAGGAGTGGGGTTTGAACCCATGTGGATATTCATCCATTGGATCTTAAGTTCAACGCTTCTCAAGCAAGTAGCTACTTCTGTCACTTTCTCAGAAGTACTACCTGTGAGAGGCAAGGGAGAGCATAGGAGTGCATGCACCAGGAACTTTAACTCATGGTTGAAGAACTGGTGCTGTGAGGAAGAGTTTGGATTCATTGGTGACTGGGGACCCACCTGGAGGGATGGAGGTTTGTTCAAGCCTGACGCCTGCATCCATCCTGGAGAATCAAGCACTCAATGATAAGTTTAAATGCTACATTGACAAGCATTTAAACTAACAAAGGGTGTGCAGGCCAGCAAGGAGGGTACCTACTTGCTCACCCCACAGCTAGCAGTGGAACCAATGAACCAGAGGAGTGGTTATCTCTGCAAAGCATTGTGCAAAAGATGGAGATTAGTGCCCAAGAGGTGGATAAGCATAAAAGGGGCAAAATTCAGCAGAAGGGCAGACAGCAAGGAGAACCAGGGATAAATGACAACCAAGGAAGGGGCTGGAGTAGAACTGTGAAACAGTCTAGGGAGGTCAAATCATAGAAAGCCATGTGTGCAAATGCCAGGAGCCTTAGCAACAAGATGGAACATCTGGAGGCTGTCATGGTGCAGTCAGACCTGGACATTGTAGCCATCACTGAAACCTGGTGTAATGATAACCATGACTGGGAGATGGCCATACCTGGCTACAACATATTCAGAAGAGACAGAGCAGGCAGGAAGGGAGGAGGAGTGGCACTGTATGTGAAAAATGACATAAGGGCCACAGAGATCCAGGAGGAACAAAATGGGGGAGAGATACTGTGGGTTAAGCTGGAAAGGAAAATGGGGACAGCCATCCACACAGGTGTGGTCTATAGACCACCAGCACAGGAGGAAGAAACAGATAGTGAGCTGATGCTAGCCATCCAAAGGATGGCAGACAAGGGTGAGGTAGTACTGGTTGGAGACTTCAATATTCCAGACGTGGACTGGAGCATCCCAGCAGCAGCATCAACTAGGAGCAGATTTATCCTGGAGTCCCTTCAGGGTGCCTTCCTCAAGCAACTGGTCATGGAACCAACTCAGCAGAAGGCAATACTGGACCTTGTGCTCACAAACAGGGACAGTGTGATGGGGTAACAGTGGGGGAGCACCTGGAAAACAGTGACCACCAGTCATTGTGGTTTGAAATCACAGAAAGAGCAGAACAAACCACACAAAAACACGTATCCTGGATTTTAGGGGCAGACTTTGGGAAAATGGGAGATACTTGAAAGAGGCATTAGGGGAATGGGACAGGAATCAGGGGTTTAAGAACAGTGGGCAGTATTTAAAGCAGGGATTACAAGAACAACAGAATTATGCATTAAGCAGGTTAGCAAGAGGAAAGGAAGAGAACCATTATGGTTTCCAAAGAGGTAGCAAAGAAAGTGAAAGCCAAAAGATTGCATTCAGGCAATACAAAAAGACACAGGCAGAAGGGGATAGGGAGAAGTACCAGGAGAAGCAAAGGGAGGCAGGGAGGTCAGTAAGGGAAGCCAAAGCTCAGACAGAAGAGCACATTGCAAAATCAGTGGGTAGAGGGGACAAAACCTTTTACAGGTACATAAGTGAAAAAAGAAAGACAAAGGGAGGGATAGTGAGACTGAAGGGGGAGGATGGAGGCCACGTGGAGGATGACAACAGTAAAGCTGACATATTGAACAGGTATTTCTGCTCAGTCTTTACTGAGGAAGAGGAGGTAATGGGTCTGAAGGAGTACAAGTGGTGAGAATGGTGCAGAAATGGACACAAGTCCCTTTACAGAAAGGGTCCTGAAGGAACTGGAAGTAATAAGAGTTGATAAAGCAATGGGGCCAGATGGGGTGCACCCCAGGGTCCTTAAAGAACTAAGAGAGGTGGTGGCTGAACCTCTGGCTATCCTGTTTAGCTGATCACTGGAAACAGGGGAGGTACCCAAAGACTGGAGGACAGCAGATGTAGTCCCCTTATACAAAAGTGGGAACAAAGAGGAAGCAGGGAACTACAGACCAGTCAGCCTCACCTCGGTAGTGGGGAAGATCATGGAAGCACTACTGAAGGAGAGATTGGTAGAACATCTGGTTGTCAATGGACTACAGGACCCAAGGCAGCATGGTTTCACCAGGGGGAGGTCATGTCAGACCAACCTCGTTGAATTTTTTGACTGGGTGACTAGGGAGGTGGATCAGGGGAGGGCGGTGGACATGGCCTATCTGGACTTCAGCAAGGCCTTTGACACCATGCCACATAGAAGACTATTACGCAAACTGGGGAATATGGGTGTGGGCAGGACAGCAGTGTGGTGGGTAGGTAACTGGCTGGGTGACAGGACACAGAGGGTGGTGGTAAATGCTGTCACTCCACAGAGGAAGAGTGACCAGTGGGGTACCACAGGGATCAGTGCTGGGACCGGTCCTATTCAACATCTTCATCAGTGACATTCTCAGGACCTAGAAGGCAGAATTTCACTGTTCGCTGATGACACAAAGCTCTGTAACAGAGTAGACACACCAGGGGGTGTAGACAGAATGAGAAGCGACCTGCAGAAACTTGAAGAATGGTCAGGGGTTTGGCAGTTGAAATTCAATGCAAAGAAGTGCAAGATAATGCATATGGGGCACAAAAACCCTGGCACAATATATCAATTGGGGGATGAGGATATAGCATGCACCAAGCAGGAAAGGGATCTTGGGGTTATCATCTCTGATGACCTCAAGGTAGAAGACAGTGTGACAAGGCAGCAGGTAAAGCAAATAGGATGCTGGGATGTATAGGCAGGGGCATCACCAGCAGGAAAAGGGGTCATAATTCCGCTATACAAGACACTAGTGAGGCCCCACCTAGAGTACAGTGTACAGTTCTGGAGACCATACCTACGTAAGGACATAGACAGGGTAGAGAAGGTTCAGAGGAGGACAACAAAGATGGTGCATGGATTGCATCACAAGTCCTATGAAGACAGGTTGAAGGAACTGAACATGTACTCCCTGGAGGAGAGGAGGAGAGGGATATGATAGAGACATACAAGTATCTTACAGGGAGGAACAGGGTGCAGGAAAACACTATTTTTAAGTGAAAAAGATGTTTCAGGACTAGAGGGCATGGGATGAAGTTGGAGGGAGGACGATTCAGAGGAAACATGAGAAAGAATTTCTTCACAGAACGGGTGGTGGACAAGTGGAACACCCTGCCAGAGGAAGTGGTGGGGGCTGAAACAATCACGGGATTTAAGAATGCATGGGATAGACATAAAGGAATTCTGGAGGTCAGGGGTAAGGGGCAACAGACTTCTAGGAAAACAAACTGAACTTACAAGCTCAAATGGGCAGACTGGGTGGGCCATAGGCCTTATCTGCCGACACTGTCTATGTATCTATGTATCTATGTAATGCCTTTACCACTCGGCCATCCTGGTGTTGTAATCCTAGTATTCTCTCTGGGGCTTGAGGCTACTAATCTGAGGACTGATCAGGTCATTTGGTCTGATAATTGCATTGTTGAGTTCCTGTTTGGGTTCCCCCAATAGTCCTCCCCTTCCCTTTGAGATGGTCAGCTATTGCCCTTTAAGTGGATTGTCCCCAGATGGACTTTTAATGGTAGTAGATTTTTCTGGTGTGAGTGCTGCATGTGAAATTGGCCTTGGCAAGGCAGTGGCAGCCTATAATGGGGCTGTTGCCAAGATGCTCAATACCATTGCAGCAGTTCATATACTACCCAGGTCTTCTTGCTTCTGACCCCCATGGTTTCATGGGGCTTTTAAGGAGATGAAGACCAAGGGTCAGAAATTGGAGTGCTGTTGGCAGAGAACCCAGTCAATGGAGGATAAACTGGCTTTGAAAAATCATTATAATGAATATCAAAGGGCAATTGACCATAAGAAGGCAGAGTTCCTGTCCAGGGAGATTGCTGCAGGGAAAAACAGACCTGCTCAGCCCTTTGGGACTGTGGACAGACTACTCCGCCAGAGTCTGTCTACAGCTGAAAAGGGCTTTTTTAGTCACACTGTGTGAAGAGTTTGCTCTGTTTTTCTCAGACAAGGAATCCTCTATTCAGGCTGTGATCTCCCTAGTGCAGCAAGATCAGTCCCACAGTGGTGGGCCTGGTTTGAATGGGGGCACACCTATTGTCTGGGGGGGGATTTCAGCTGGTGGAAGTGGCTGAGGTCGTTGAGGTGATTTTGAAGCTGCGGACCACCATTTGTGAACTGAACCCTGGCCAAACCCATCTCCTAGTAGGATGTGCCAAGGCTATTGGTCCAGTGTTCACCAGGATAGTCCAGTGTTCATTCTCAGGAGGATTCTTCCCTGGCGCCTTGAAAGAGGTGCCCATGAAGCCACTTCTGAAGAAACCATTGTTTGACTCCGATGTTCAGGCAAATTATAGACCTATCTCCAACCTCCATTTTTAGATAAAGCTGTTGAGAAAGGTGTGGCACTGCAGCTTGAGGTGCACCTTGTGGCCTTTGACATTTATGAGCCATTCCAGTCAAGATTTAAGGCTAGGCATAGCATGGAGATGGCATTGGTTCAGGTGCAAAATTATCTCCTCAGGGCAAGAGATAGAGGGGAATGGTCAATTCTCATCTTCCTCAATCTCTCATCAGTATTCAATACCATGGACCACATTGTGACTTTAAGATTACCTTAGAAGGTATTGTGGGCTCTCCTGAACTGTCATCCACTGGTTTGAGTCCTATCTCTCGGACAGGAGGAAATGGGTGATGATAAGGGATTTTACCTCCTCCTTGAAGCCCCTGTCATGTGGAGTTCCTCAAGGTTCGATCCTATTGCTGATGTTGTTTGTGGTGTACATGGTGCCCCTGGGTGAGCTCATTAGACATTACAGTTTGGGTTTCCACAGCTATGCAGACAACACCCAACTGTATATGTCATTGCCCCTGGAACAAATGGTGCCATTGAAGTGCTGAACAAGTGCCTGGCCAAAATCCAGGAATGGACCCCAAAATAGACTAGGAAAAGAACTACAAATAACCCCAAAGCAAATGCCCTGAGGCATGGGTTATTCCAGAGGATATTGGTCCTACAGTGGAGTTTTAAAGAAAACACAATTGGACATACAGTGGCGTGAAAAAGTATTTGCCCCCTTCCTGATTTTCTCTATTATTGCATATTTGTCACACTGGATGTTTTCAGGTCTTTAGACAAAATATAATATTAGATAAAGGGAACCTGAGTGAACAAATAACACTTTTTTTTTTTACTTATTTCATTTATTTAATGAAAAAAGTTAACCAACACCAACTGGCACTGTGTGAAAAGTAATTGCCCCTAGTTAAATCAACCCAATTAAAGGGATAATTAGAGTCAGCTGATTGAACACAGCCAGCTTGATTACAGCCAGCCCTGCTCAATATAAACCTCACTTATTTTGGCCTTACCATCAGAGTCACGTTGCCAGCACAAAGATTCAACAAGCACATTATGCCATGATCAAAGGAAGTTCCTGAAAAGATCAGAAAAAATTTGTTGCCCTCTATCAGTCTGGAAAGGGTTACAAAGCTATTTCTAAGGCTCTGGGACTCCATCGAACCACAGTGAGAGCCATAATCTCCAAATGGAGAACACCTGGAACAGTAGTGAACCTTCCCAGAGTGGGCGGCCTGCCAAAATTACTCCAGGGCGCAGTGTAAAATCATCCAAGAAGTCTCAAAGGATCCTAAAACAACATCAAAGAACTGCAGGCTACTCTTGCCTCAGCTAAGGTCAGTGTTCATGACTCCACAATCAGAAAGAGACTGGGAAAAATGGGCTTCATGAGAGTAGCAAGGCGTGAAACCACTGCTAACCAAGAAGAACATAAATGCTCGCTCTCATTAGCCAAGAAGCACCTGGATGATCCACAAGCCTTTTGGGAAAATGTTCTATGGACAGATGAGTCCAAAGTGGAACTTTTGGACAACATGGATCCCATAATGTCTCGCGTAAAGCAAACACAGCATTCCACAGTAAGAACACCATACCAACAGTCAAACATGGTGGTGGTAGTGTGATGGTGTGGAGATGCTTGCTGACTAAGGACCTGGATGACTTGCCATAATTAAAGGAACCATGAATTCTGCTCTGTACCAGAAAATTCTTAAGGAGAATGTCCAGTCATCCTTCCGTCAGCTGAAGCTGAAGCGTAGTTGGGTCATGCAGCAAGACAATGATCCAAAACACAAAAGCAAGTCCACATCAGAATGGCTAAAAAGTAAAATTAAAGTTTTGGAGTGCCTAGTCAAAGTCAGACTTAAACCCAATAGAGATGCTGTGGCAGGACCTGAAATGAGCAGTTCATGCTCGAAAACCTACCAAATGTTACTGAATTAAAGCAGTTCTCTGAGGAAGAGTGGGTTAAAATTCCTCCACAGCGATGTGAAAGACTGATATTGAATTATAGGAAGTGTTTGGCTGCAGTCATTGCAGCTAAATGTGGCATAACCAGTTATTAAGTGTAAGGGGCATTACTTTTCACACAGTGCCAGTTGGTGTTGGTTAACTTTTTCATTAAATAAGTGAAATTAAAAAAAAAAAACAAGTGTTATTTGTTCACTCAGGTTCCCTTTATCTAATATTACATTTTCTCTAAAGACCTGAAAACATCCAGTGTGACAAATATGCAATAATAGAGAAAATCAGGAAGGGGGCAAATACTTTTTCACGCCACTGTACCTCAATAATGCAAAGCATCATGGAAAACATATGCAAATCCCCATGAAATAATTTGGACTGGCTCTACTTTAAGCAGAATTGCATGGTGCCAGAAGGCCTCACAGTGCAATCAGCAAAGGCTAAGAACAGCAGACACATACCTGTGTTTTGTCCTCATTTGGACTCATCAGTGTGACATATCTGTGTCTTAGCCAGGGAGAGGGAGACAACCACCCCTTAAAGGGGATGTTTTTGTTTGAGTCATGGAGACCCCAAAATAGAGAAGGAAAAGCATTACAAAAGAACCCCAGAGCTCTAGGGTTCTTTTGTAGTATATATTTTGCATGTTGTCTGTTTACCCTTTTCATTACCTGTAAGGCATCCGGAGCCTTCGGGATTGGGTGCTGTTTAAATAAATTTTACTTGCTTACATATGTGTTATTCTCTATGTATTTAGTTTTGTTATGGAAACATGTGGGAAAATGCCACCCAGAGGCTTAACGGCACACTCAACAAGGGGTATCTCTGCCTCAGTGGCAGGTACAAGGGGCATCCATTTTTTTCAGATATTTGCAAAGCAGATACATGAAAAGCAGTACGTACCTTCATAAATAAATATTTCCTGGACATATAGTCCAGAAGGAAGCCAGCTGTGGAACTGCTGTCTTGGAAAACCTTTTTCCCCCAAGTAGGTTCTGTACTCAGCATCCCAAGGTACTGCTACATAGTCTGCTTAAGAATGGAACCAGAAGTGAAGGATTCCTGGGGTTAGAAGAAAAAAATACTTGCTGCAGTAATGTTGTTTCTTCTCAGGGATCCCTCACTATGGTTTCACTTTCCAACCCTGCCGCTCCTTCCAGAACCTGAAAACAGAGAGAGAACAAACAAGTGATTTGCCCCTCTCCCCTGGACCTACACCACCACACCCCAGTTCCTTCATGATGGGAGATCTACAAGAGTATTCATCATCCCTAGGGTTTTTGCCTCTTGCTAAACACAATAAAAATATACTAACTTTGCCTCAGGCTAAGACCTTGTACAAATCACCATTTCTCCCTGGAAATTAATTTTTTATATTATTTCTCTTTTTTATTCTCCTCCCCATATGGCCCCCATCTGACCGACTCCCCCAGCTCCGTCCCCCGAAATTACCGGGGCTTACCTTATGCCCGGTCTGGGAGCGGTGCCTGCAGAGAGTCGGTCGCCATCCTGCCGTCATTTTTACCTGTTTTTCTCCCCCATTTTCCTGAGGACCCTAGGAGTAGGAAGCATGTGTGTGGAGGCATGCACGCACCTTACAGCCCCAGTAACAGCCCTTCTCCACAAGCCCTATTGGCCTATCACCAGCACCATACTTGCACAGCCTTTCATCCTCCACCAGGGGGTAGCCGTGAGTGAGGGATGCCACCTCATCTTCCTGGAGAGGAGAGCTGCCTAATGGCCACTCCATTCAGCTCTGCCCACCCCCCGTGCTGACCTCCGATGACCCAGGCTCGCTCCCGAACCTGGGTCGCTGGTGTGCTATGAGGTGAGATGTCCAGTGCCTCAGCCCTCTGAACCACTGGGCCAGCTACTCCCTGGAAATTTACATTACATTTTTGGTAGCCTTTTAGCTTGATTCACCAGCTACAGTCCCACTCTAGCAATAGAAACAAATCTGACAACTAATAGGGTGGAAGGTGGCTGCAGAGTTTTTCACATACCTATTTATTCTAAGTTCTAAATTCTACTATTAGAATAGGGTCTGTCTGTGGGGAATCTGTCTTCATGAAGATTGATACTTAACAGTGAAAAATAAAAAAGGAGGAGGGATAGCTGAGTAATTAGCTAAAGATTTAATATATATGGATATAACTGCAAAAATAAAAATACCCAATAGCAAAATGGAGACAATTTAGTTACAATTAAAAAATGAGTCAGATAATTATCTTATTTTAGGATTATGTTACAGATCCCCAGACTCTACTATTGACATACAATATGCTATAATGAAAGAAATTCTACAGGCTATGGAACTAGGTAGCTTGATATTAACAGGTGACTTCAACTTCATTTGGAAAAAACAAAACCTAGCAGACAATTTTTAGAATTCTGTATTGAAAATAATCTTACTCAATATGTATCCACACCTACTAGACTAAGTAATACATTAGACCTAGTCATAACCAGTGAATATGTACATATTACTAAATGTGATGCCACTACCCCAATGGGCAAAAGCGACCATGCAACAGTTCTATTTCATTTTGACACATCTGCATATAGAATTAAGGGAAGCACTGAAATTTATCTTTATAATACTACCAATATTGACAAAATAAATGGAAGGTTATCAAACACTGAGTAGCATAACATGTTGAATAACAAATCAGTAAATGAGAGCTGGGATTACATTAAAGATACTATACACTCAACAATGGCTCAGCATGATGAATGTATCAAAAATATAATAAAAGGGGCAGAAAACCAATATGGCTGAAGAAGTGTACTTATAAACTAATAAAAAGGAGAATAAAGCATATGGACAGTACAAGAGAAATAACTCAGACACAAACTGAAGAAAGTTTAAACTATTACAAAAAAATGCAAAAATCAAATAAATAAGATCAAAAGGGACTTTGAGGTCAATCTGGCAAAATCAGCAAAAAAATCAAATAGTTAACAGTTTTACAGCTACATACATTCTTTAAAAAAAACAAATAATGATCTTGCCTCAGTTATAATTGAGGAAAAAAACTTGAAAGATCCAGTGCAATTATATAACAAATACTTTAACTCAGAATACAGCAAGGACAGCCCTACGTACTTGAACAATCAAATTGAAATGGAAGATGGCACTTATTGTTTCTTAAAGGAAGAGATTATTGCACAAATTCATAAACTAAAAAAGTAGGGCACTCCAGGTGCCAATAATATTTCCTCAAATATGTCAACATTAATAAAGCAATACATCTGGATTCCTCTGAAAATAATATTTGAGAAATCTTTAAATACTGGACATGCCCCTACTGAATGGAAATCCTCCAATATCATTCTGGTACAGAAGAAGGAAAGTAAAACAAGCACAGCAAATTAAAGAGCAGTTAGTCTTACATGTATTTCGAGCAAAATTCTGGAAGGGCTGATTAAAGTTAAAATACTGGACAAACTTGGCGAATTGTCAATGTTTGACTGTCATGAACATGGTTTCAAAAAAAGGCACTCTTGTAATACTAATGTGATTTGCTTTTATGATAAAATAAGTAAGCACCTAGATGAGGGAAAGTCCATGGACATGATATTGTTCAATTTCAGTAAGACGTTTGACCTGGTCCCACACTGGGCTGCTATTAACAAAGTGGAGAAGTGGGGTATAAATAAATATATAATATGATGGGTATTCAACTGGCTAAAGGATAGAACACAAAGAATGTCTATAAGAGGCTTCTTATCTGAAAAAGAGAAAATGACTAGTGGGGTACCCAAGGGCTCTGTTCTGGGCCCCATAATTTTCCAGATATTTATAGCTGATTTGGATGAAACAATTAACAATGATATTGTTAAATATGCAGACAACACTAAGCTTGGAGGTCTATGTGACAGTTCTGAAGATATCCAGTCCATACAAAGAGACATAGCTATCATTGTTGCCTGGGCACTTAAGTGGGGAATGTCTTTGAATATTGAAAAATGTGAGGTTATACATTGAGGAAAAAAATCAGAAACACACATATACATTGCACGATAAAATAATTTATCAAAAAAAATATGAAAATGATTTGGGTATTATGGTTGATGACAAGCTAGAATTTAAGCAACAATGCCCCAGCATTATTGCTAAAGCAAATAGAACAGTACTAGCTATTAAAAGAAATATTAAGAGCAGATCACACACAGTACAATTACCTTTATATCTGTCATATGTTAGACCCCAATAAGACTACGGTAGTCAACTATGGAACCCATATACAAGGAATGAAATGAACAGATTAGAGAAGGTACAGCAGGCATTTACAAAATCATTGAATACATTGAAAGTATTTGTTTGTTGGAACCGGCATCTACTAAAAGAGAAAACACAATGTGCTACTCCACTTATCAAAAATCAGTGTCTGCTTCTATGATTTTAGTGCAAAAATTTATTTATTCCTTCTTATGTGCACCAACGCAAATAAAGCACTCCAAACAACATAGCCAAAGGTTTCAAAGAAGTCCACAAATAGTCCGTAAAAAGTCTATGAAAACATCAAGCCAGAAACATGAACTGGCTGGTAAACTCACTTCAATAGAAAGAGCAAGGGTTGCTCCATGTTGGGTCACCTGACATGTTTCACAATTAGCTTTTTCAAAGACTTTGGTGCACATATGAAGAATAAAGAGATTTTTGCACTGAAATCATAGAAGCAAGCACTGATTTTTGATAAGTAGAGTAGCATATTGTGTTTTCTCTTTTAGTAGGTGCCAGTTCCAACAAACAAATACTGACTTCTTTAACCTTGGCACTACTATTTACCCAGGTGCGATTACTTTTACTCTGCAATACATTGAAAGACCACATCTACAAAAAAAAATTGAAACATTTGGGTTTACACAGTCTTGAACCAGGAAGAAGGGGGGACATGATGTTTTACTATGACATCATGAACTATCCCACTTTAATGACTGAATTAAACACTGATTATAAATCCGATCACTTTGATAGATGAGGTCATTCCTTACAGGTTAAATTGCAAAAGTACACATCTAAGAAATGGAAATTCTATACAGTAAGATTTGCAAACTTAGGGAATCGACTGTCTGAAGAAATTGTAATAAGTAAAAATAAGGCATCATTTAAAAAATATCTTGATAGATATATAAGTAATGGGGGTAACATGGATTACTAAGTCCTGTCTTAAATTAAGCTATTCATGGGCTTCATCCTTTTCTGCTCCAAAACTTTCTAGTAAACTTCTAGTGAAATCATAGTAAGGGATCCCTGAGAAGGAGCAACATTACTATGGTGATTATTTTTTTCCTTTTATCCTAGTACTGTCCCCACATAGTCGTCACTTTGCAAAACTGGCCAATTACACCTAATTATATTTCCTATTCTCCCTGCCATGTTGTTTTATTCCGTGGAGAATGTAACTGGACCCCACTCCTTACATGCCTTATTGTCTGATTTTTTTTAGGGGTTAGAAGGCTTTCCTTCTGTTTAGTTCTGACTTCTTGGTATGCCTTTTCTAGCAAATTGTAATGATTATCTCTATTCTTGAATCTTTTTTTTTGAGCTCCTCTGCCTGTCTGTCAAATTCCTCTACATCTATACAGTTTCTTCTAATTCAGAAGAATTGGCTGGAGGGTATTGATTTTTTAAAGATTTTTGATGATAACGGTCAAACCCAAGTAAAGCATTTTACTTAGAATAAATACACAGTAGTAGGACAAAATCCAAGTGTTATTTTTGGAAAAAGTACCAGCATAAGAGAAAGACTGATACACAGTCAATACTTTGGACCACAGGAAAACAGAACCAGTTGGTTCCCCCTCAGTTAGGAATCTCACAATCTCTTTATATTTTCAAAAATGAATTGAAAAAAGGTGTTGCTACAGGGACAACTTATACAGTATGTAAATGCTGAAACCAAAGCAGTTTAGGACAGTCTTTACTGTTTTCATAATGTTGTGGTTTAAATTGCTGTTGCAGGGAGTTTCTATATACATTTATCTGATTAATGTTGTCTATTTTATTCTGTGTATTTATTGTTTAATGATGTGGTATGTTTTGTAAATCGGACTTGTTCTCATAGAACTTATTCTGTATTGTACTCAGCTTTTACATAAAAATTAAAATAACTGCCCTAAGGGCCATTATAAGTGTCAGAAGTTCAATGTGTGCCAGTACTCACACCAAACGAAAACATTTATATGCCCAAAACAAACAATGAAATTAAACTCAGGCTGCTCGATTTTCTAAAGCCGGTGCATGCCACACCCCATAATTCTAAAATAACTAAGGGGAGAACTAGTAACACCACTGACTACCTTTTTTAACAAATCATGGGAGGATGTTGTGGTTCCTGAGGACTGGAGGAGGGTAGATGTGATTCCCCTTCACAAAAGTGGGAGCAAGACAGAGGCAGGAAACTACAGACCTGTCAGTGTGGCCTCAGTGGTAAGGAAAATGATGGAATCACTTCCGAAGGAAAGAATTATTGAGTACCTAGAGGCCAGTGGGGCACAGGACCCGAGGCAGCATGGAATCATGATGGGAAGGTCATGTCAGATGAATCTAATAGATTTCTTTGACTGGGTGAGCAAAGTAGTAGACCAGGGAGGGGCTGTGGACATGGCCCAACTAGACTTTAGCAAGGCATTTCACACAGTCTCACACGAAAGATTAATACACAAATTAACCAGCCTGGGAGTGGGTCCCAGGTTGATAGCCTGGGTAAAACATTGGCTGGACAACAGGACACAGAGGATAATAGTAAATGGAGTCCACAGTGAACAAAGATGGGTTACTAGTGGGGTACCACAGCATTCAGTACTGGGACTGGTCCTTTTTAATGTCTTTATAAGTGACATTGCAGAGGGACTGGAAGAAAAAGTATGTCTCTTTGCAGATGACACAAAGATCTGCAACAGGGTTGATACACAAGGTGGGGTGGAAAGTATGAGAAAGGACTTGGCAAAGTTGAAGGAAAGGTTGGATGCATGGCAGCTTAGATTCAATGCAAAGAAGAGCAAAGTAATACACCTGGGAAACAAAAACCCAAAGGAAGAGTTCACAATGGGGGTTGAGATACTGACAACAACAAAAATGGAAAGGGACCTGTGGTTAGTTATATCAGATGACCTAAAGGTGGGCCAGCAATATGAGAAGGCAGTAAGGAGGTCTATGAGGATACTAGGATGCATAAGGAGAGGCATCACCAGTAGAAAACAGGAAGTTGTTATCCCTCTGTACAGACAGTTGGTGAGACCCCATCTGGAGTACTATGTGCAGTTCTGGAAACCCCATCTCCCCAAAGACATAGACAGGGTGGAGGCTGTCTAGAGGAGGGAAGCTAAAATGCTGCAAGGTCTGCACCAGAAGACATATGAAGAGAGAGACTGAAGGAACTAAATATGTAAGAGGGAGAGGGGGGACATGCTAGAAACTTTCAAGTACCTCAAGAGAGTCAACAAAGTCCAAGAGGGTAGCATCTTTCAGAAAAAGAGACGTGCAACAACATGGGGGCACAATTTGAAGATAGAAGGTGGATGGCTCAGAGACAATGTGAGGAAGTATTTTTTTCATGGAAAGGGTTGTGGTTGCATGGAACAGCCTTCCTGAGGAGACTGTGGAGTCAAAAACTGTGGGAGAATTTAAGAACCCATGGGACAGACATAAGGCAAATCTAGTGGGGGTAGGAGGAAGTAGGCTGTTGGTTAACTAGGATCTGCAGCTTATCTATTAGGTAGGAAAATGGGTGGACTAGGTGAGCCAAGTGGTCCTTATCTGCCATCAAATTCTATGTTTCTATGTTTCAACAGCCAATTGCCTGTGCTCCAGGGACCCTGGGTCTGATTCACTATCAGGTAGGGTCCCAACGCCTAAGTCCCACAATTTGCAGCAGCAGTGGTACAGCGCCAAACAGATGTGCATTTATGAGGTGTGCTGCAAGCTGTGGAGCAGTCAGGTAGCAGCTGCACTCTTGGACATCGACTATAGAAGTCCCCCGTCAGCACCGATCCCCTTAGTAATAAAATAATTAATGTCCCTGGTAGTCTAGGGGTCCCCTCCAACCATGATCCTCTTAGTAATATAATAATTACTGTCTCTGGTGGCCTAATGGTCCCTCTCTCACCTCTGATTCTCTTAATTATAAAAATTAATGTCTCTGGTGCTCTAGCAGTCCCCCTGAGCCTCTCTATACCTGTATATGACAATGCTCATACAACTGTTCCCTGGTAGTCTAGTGGACCCCAACCCCCCCATCCCTGAAGGTAGTGCCCACCTCCCAACTCCCCCCATCCCAAGCCCTGAGCCTGCGACCAGCAGAGACCTCCTCTCCCACCACGGCGGGCCAGCGACTGAACTGTCACTGAGCGCATACTAAAGGAATAATGCCCGACAGGGTGGGTGTATGCTGGATAACATCCCACCTCAGGTGTTTAGCCTGAGGCCAACGGCTGAGGGCATCCAACACCTGAGGTGGGATGTTATCCCAGCATAACACCCACCCTGGAGGGCATTATTCCTATTATACAATGGCTTATTGTTTCATAGTTAAAAAAAGAATTTTAAAGAATGTTTTTGTTAGTGTGTAAAAATATTTTTGTTTCTCAAGAGAAAAAAAAAAAGCGCAGCAGCATGCTCCTTATCCTACAAACAATCAGCAGGGATGTTATGCCAGGATAACATCCCTGCTGTGACAGCCAACTGACCAATCAGAAGCCAGGATTCTTTCTTGCCATTGTATAATGTATAATATAGTATGTGCTTATTGATTAATAGCTCACTTTCTGAGCTATCAATTAGTGAGCACATATTATATTATAAAGAACACGCTCAGTGACAGTTCAATCAGTGGCTGGCCGTGGTAGGGAGAGGAGGGCTATGCCGGTCACTGGCTCAGGGTTTGGGACGGGGGAGTGGGGAGGTAGGCCCTACCTGCACTGTTGGGGGGGTCTACTAGAGCACCAGGGAACACCTGTATGAACATTGTCATATACGGGCATATTGGGGTTTGGGTGGACTGCTAGACCACCAGGGGAATTCATTTTTATACTTAATATGAGGATCAGGGCCAGAGGCAGGACAGCTTGACCACCAGGGACTATAATTATTATATTAATAAGAAGACTGAGGCTGGAGGGGACCACTAAACCACTGGTAATATTAATTATTTTATTGCTAAGGGGACTGGAGCTGGGGAGGGGGGACTGGGGCACATTGATGCAGGACACAGCTAAAACCTCCCTGAGCAAATTTCTAAGTACCCTTAAACCAGCCCTGGCTGGTCAAATGGTACTTAGAAATGTGCTCTGCCCTCTGGGAGAGTTATGAGAATCTCAGTTTAGGAAATTTGGCAGCCTTCATCTGCCGCAAAACTTAGCACCATGCCGCAGCCCATATAGACAGTGCAAGCCCCCTTTGGTGCTTGCAGCCTGTGGTTGATGCAGGCTGCCTTTGAGAATTGCTCCTGGCACATCCTTTGGTGCAAGGGGCACTTTGCACCATTCTTTGTTGTGCAAGCCCCTTGTGCCATGCAGAGAGCTTTGAGAATTGGGCCCAGAGACTTTATCTGGTGCACCACAAATTTTGTGGTTTACATGTTATGGTGCTGATGTAATCTGTGTTATGTGGGTAAGATCATCCAACTGTTGAAGGAAAGAAGCAGGAGCATATAAAATATATTATTAACTGAAGGATGGACACCCCCATAGGCAGACATTTCTGTGAACATCATGGAGCTGATCCAAGGCACCTTGTAGTTATGGGTTTAGAGTTTGTTAAACCCCTGAAAATGAGGCAGTGATAGGCTAAGGGAGAGTTTCTGGATTTTTAAACTACAGATAACCATGTGGGGTTATGAAATGAGTACTGGGATTTAAAGCTTTTCCTGAAATGAGTACTCAAATGTCCTATTGTACATGTATTTGAAACACCCCCTAAACCCTTATTTCCAATATTGCAGTACAAATGCTAAATTCAACTTTTTTTTGCAGGGATATTTTTGACTTAAGCTTTGAAAAGCCATATTCTACATGTATTTATTTTCAACATGCTTTTCTAATGTACATAATAAGTTTGTCTTTTGCTTTTTCCTTAGATCAATTGTTGCTGAACCCTGAATTCATTCTCTCTGACCTATCTTACAAACCACCATTATCCTGGATGTTACTACTCCTGTGGATCCCCTTGAATTCCTAGTAAAAGTACATTACAGTGATCATGGGAGACAGGCTTTTAGAAAGAGGTGTGTTGTTTTCCCCTGTCCATCTTGATTCCATGGTAGGGCCGTGAAATTAGTATCACAGATAATTTCACAGTGGTCCCTGAAAATATAGTGACTTAGCATCACAGATAATAATTTATGCTGCACTTCTATTTGCATCTCTTAATTAAGATAATTTGCAACATGAACTTGTATAAGTTTTTAGGGCTGCAGTGGGAAGAGCTCTGCAGACCTCTTGCTATGAGAGAAGGACTCCCACATTCCTTGTGGATGAACAACTTGTTGGAGTGACAACACAGACACCTCCACCTCTGTGAAGCACTTTCTATAAGCAGTTATAACATGGTTTGGGAAAAACATGGCACCCAATTGATGTAGTCACTCTGCATGGCCATGGATTAAGTAGCCTAGTTAATGCATGGTTTAGTGGAGCAACTCTGGAGATTTGCCTTCGGGTCTCGTTATCTTCCAGGGAGCAAAAGTTGAGAGGAAGCCATGTAAAGTCCTGAGTCAGCAAGCTAGAGTATAGAATTTCTCATATGCCTTGTACAGTATGTCTGTCACTGTGCCAGCCAAGAGTTCAGGTACACTGAAGGTAGTCACCCAACCTGCATAGGATGTGTGGATAAATAATGAGTACTGTTTCAGAACTGCCAGCCTCATTCAGTATTCATGAGCTGGAAAATACAGAGAGCAAGAAAAGTACCCATTCCAACAAGCATCCCGTTTCACCTCCACTCCCCCAGGCCAAAAGACAGCCAAGTGAAGGACACTGTGCGCTGGTGCTCAGTATCCATTGCTGTGATTTGCCATTGCTCCACCCACCCCCAGTGATCTAGTGGCAAACAGTGAGTCAGAACATGAGGGAACACAGAGAGACAGCAAAACCAAGGTGCAGCAAAGGTGCTTGAGAGAGAGGGATTGTCCTGAATCCCATGCTGAGATTTGTCGCCCCCCCCACCAATGATCAGTTGTCAAGAGATTCATTTGTGCCTATCTTAGTGATCACTGTACTCCACAGACATGTGGCCAGTGTACAGTGAGTGTCAGAATGACAGTTTTTAGAATAGCAGTCTCTCATCACAGTAGTTACTGTCTGCGGTCATGTGGCTGCTTTTTCTGAGCTACAGGCAGATGTGAGAGGGCGAGAAAGAGAAACACAGAGACAGGCATACTGGGCGGCAGTGATCGAGAACAAAAGCAATTGGGTCTTAATGCAGCTGCCTCCAAATTGCCTGTTAATTCAGCTGTCGGCACCATAGAGCAATGCAGTCCATCCCATGTGAAGCACTCTCTATAGGCAGTCATAACATGGTTTGGGAGAAACGTGGCACCTGATTGGTGCAGTCACAGTCTTAAAATAAATTTAGCCAGCACCACCCCACAACTGCTGGTGTGTAGCTGTATAAACTGAATTGAAGGTAGCAGAAGTCACACTCGGGAGAGGATTAAACAGAATTTGGGGTTATTGCCAGTGGAGGCTTATAACTGTAATGCTCAAGACTGATAAGTGTTCTGTGTGCTTGACTAAGAAGTTGAAGCTTTAGGTATTCTGGGATTATCTTTTCATAATTGATTGTTTAGAACTTTAATCTAGGATACAGATCAACAATTCATGAAAATGCTTACTAAAACAGGAACTTAAGCTATTTAGAAGCTCAAAGTAAGGACATTAGCAAGGGCTTAAAATGCAGTTTGAGGGGGGATATATGTGAAGAAGGGGTGGAGTCCAGGCAGGGGCATGACAGTTATTTAAAAGGGATGGGTAATAGAAAAGGGCAGTGGACAAAGTGGGAGGGAGAGGGATTAGGTAGATTAGTGGGGTGTAATGGATGTGGAGCTGCAGTACTATATATATGGCTATGCTGTGGTGATTGGGGTTTTGTCCAATTTGTAGAAGATTGACACAATTAGAGGCAGAAATCATCAGGCTGGGGAGAAAGTTGCAGAATCAGTGTAGGAGAAGAAATATGGATGGGGAAATAAAAACAGGGGCTACCAATAGGTGGCGGTTTGAAGAGACAAATGGGAGTTATACAGGAGGCTGTTCCAGGGGGAGAAATGGTCCAGGTTGTAGGAGGAAATGGGGATAATGGGGGGGAGATAGGAAAGAGAGCAGGAAGAAGGAGGGGACAAGGGAGGAGGAAACAAGGTATGGGCAGGGTCAGGGAGGCTATAGGAAAGGGGAATGGAGGATTGTGGGAATGAGAAGGAGTGTGGTGAAGGAGGGGACTAGGCAGGTAGAAACAGAAGCTGGGAATGGCATGCTGAATAGGTGTTCTCCTGAAGTAACCTGATGGATACAGGCAATGGGGGGCACTGGTGACATGGTGGATAGGAACGGTAAGGTGTGAGAGGGGGAGTCAGGAGGGAAAAACATGATGCACGGGGAAGTTGGATGGGAGGGGCAGTGAGGGGGATTGTGACAGGGTTAAACAGGACCCTGTCCCAGTTGTTTTGGAGAGTTTGAATGCAGGCATCTGTTCTGTTCTTTCCTTTCCTGTCTCTTGTCTGTCTGATTGCACAACCAAATTTTCTCGTGAGACCTAGGATTTGATCACCCCAACAGTCTCGAAATTCTCTGCCTCTCATTGTCTCTCAGTCTTCCCTTGCTGATTCTGTCATTTTCTCCCTTGCATATCTGCTGGTATAAAAATATATGTAAATCATTATGTGGAAATGTAACTGATATTGAGATCCCTTTATTAAGAAATTGTGCAGTGTTACTATTGAAATGTATATAATTATAGTTTAAGATGATCACAAAAAGTTATTGGAAACTCAAGGGGTTAACCTGAAATGCAATTTTTAAGCCTTTTGCAGAAGCTGTGGAAAAGGGGCATCAGTTCTGGGACATTGTGTTCCTAGCTGCACCTGCCTGAAATATACAAGAACATTTTAGGAAAAAACAGGATGCTTGTTAAGAAGGGGGTTGCAAGGACTTATAAAAACAAAGCTGCAATTTCTTGCAAGACACAGAGATTGAAGGAAAACTCAGATGGATCTTCTCTATTTATTCTGCCATTGTAAATAGTTATACAGAACACATTTTTTTTTATGTTACAGCTAGTACAAATAAATACTTTTTTGCGAATTCTACAACTGCTCCTGGTTTTCCTATGCTTCCTGACCTGTGCCTCAATGACAGGAATAAGGCGGATAAATCAGGGATATCGAGATGGAGCAAAAAAAGGGGCAGTCTGGGACAGGAGGGAATGCAGGGACCAGGATATAACAAATGTGCATGGAGAGATCAGGGGCCTGGGGGCATAGAAAACAGTTCAGGGGAAAAGGATTCATTAAGGGAGGGGAAATCTACTGACAAGTTGTGCAGCAATGGGCATGAGGACACTGTGGGGGGGGGATAAAGCTGTGGGGAGGAGCAGGGCGAAATCTGACTGGGAACAGTTAAGTGGGGATACCACAGACTGCAGGGGGACTGAGGATAACAGGGTACTTACATTGGGGTGACTCCATAATTAGAGGCATCAAGTGGGGGAATGGGAGAGGGATGAAGAGCTCTATTATGGCTAAGTGCATGCCTGGCATGACAGCACTCAAGGCCAGACACTTAGTGCACACTTTAGCCAGGATGCAAGGGGGGACCCCCACATCATGGTGCATCTGGGCACAAATGACCTTGTGGAGAACAGTGTGCTGGAAGTGCAAGCTAGATTCAAGGATTTGGCAAGAATCTGTCAAGAGCACGGAAACACAGTTTCTTTCTCTAAAGTCCTGCCAGTGCCAAAAGCCAGCATGGATATAAAGGGGAAAATTGAGGTATTCAATTTGTGTCTGTGGAGGTGGTGTAAGGAAAAAGGTTTCAGTCTGGTGGGAGAATGGGGTAGGGCAGGGGATAATGCAGAGTCTTATGCACCTGACAGACTACATCTAACCAAGAGGGTACAAGGGTCCTGAAAGATAAATTGGATAGCTATGTAAGGGAAGGTCTGCATTTAAACTGAATGGGGGCAACAGGGAATAGCCTAGCTAACCTCCCCACAATGGGCAGGTAGGGAAGCAAGAGATGGCAGGGAATTAGGGGGTATATGGTGAATGGTTTATCTACAAATGCCAGAAGTTTGGAAACAAAAATGGTAGACTTGGAGGCCACAATGGTGGATGTGGGCCTGGATATTGTAGCTATAACTGAGACCCGGTGGTCAGAGCAGCATACTTGGGAGATAGGTATCCGAGGTACAGACTTTTAGAAGAACAGGGCTGGAAAAGTGGGTGGTAGCACTGTATATCAAGGATGACATTAGGGCTATGAAAGAGTGCAGGAGGACAAGGGAGATGGAGGTCCTGTGGGTCACACTGGTAAAATGGTCTTGTGCATCATTAAGACTAGGGGTGGTTTATAAACCTCCCATGCAGGGAGAGGAAGGGATGAGGCAGCTGTTGCAGGTGGTTAAACGGATGACACTCAAGGGAGCTCCTGCTAGTTGGGAACAAACTGATATGGACTAGGAAATTCCGACTGCAGCATTAGCCAGGAGCAGAAACATCCTTGATTCACTGCAAGGTGCTTTCATGCAACAACTGGTGAGGGAGCCCACTAATGGGGTTAACATACTGGATGTGGTTCTCACCAATGGGGAGAGTGTGGAAGAAGTTGTGGTGAGAGACAGCTTAAGTACAAGTGATCACAATACAGTGAGTTTCAGGGTAAGGATGGGGAGGGAAACAATTCAGACCAGCACGAAGGTTATGAACTTCAGGCAGACAGACTTTGCCTGAATGAGGGAGATATTCAGGGAAGAAATGGAAGGAAAGGGGAGAATTGGAGGTGTGGAGGAATTATGGGAATTTATTAAAGGGGGGGTTACTGAAAGCCACTGAACTCTGCATTAAGTAAGTAAGAAAGAACAAAAAAGAAGGATGCCACTCTGGTTTACCATGGAGGTGTTAAGGGCAATTAGGGAAAGAAAATTGGCATTCAGAATATATAAGAAGACCCAGAGGAAGGCGGACAGGAGACTTACAGAGAAACTGAGGGTGGCAGCACAGAAGATTAGGAGGTTACAGCTGATCCAGAAGAGAGGTACTAGGCAGGCCAAATGGGATATAACTTTTTTTAGGTGTGTGGGAGAAAGAAGAAGGTGAGGCAGGGGACAGTATGGGTGAGGAGGGTGAGGAGTACAAGTGCAGGGGACTTTGAGAGAGCAGAGGTTCTTAGTAGCTACTTCTGCTCGATCTTCACGGTGGAAAGGAGGAAGGGATCAGAGTTAGGGGAGGGAGGGCAAGGCAAAGGGTGGATCCTGGCTTGTTCAGTGAAAACAGGGTAAGAGAGGAATTAGTAAGGTTGAAAGTGGACAAGGCTATAGGGCCAGATGGTTTGCATCCTAGGGCACTCAGGGAACTAAGGGAGGAACTGGAAGCACCACTGACAAGGCTGTTTAACTTGTCTCTGGAGACAGGGTGGGTGCCAAGAGACTGGAAGAAGGCTGATGTGGTGCCACTACATAAGGGAGCAGCAGGGAGGAGGCGGAGAATTATTGCTCATCCAACCTCACCTCAGTGGTGGGTAAGGTGATGGTGGTGCTAATAAAGGAAAGGGTGGTGAACTACCTTGTGGACAGCCAACTGCATGACAATAGGCAGCATAGCTTCACAAAGGTGAGGTCATGCCAGATGAACCTAATAGAGTTTTTCGACTGGGTGACGATGTTGGTAGATCAGGGAAGGGTGGTGGACATAGCCTATCTGGACTTCAGAAGGCTGACACCATCCCTCCTGAAAGCTGGAAATAAGCTGGAAGCTTAGGGTGGAACAGAAAATAACTAGGTGGGAGGAAAACTGGATGAAGGACAGAAGCCAGAGGTAGTGGTAAATTGGGGTGCATTCCAAGTAGAAGGAGGTGATGAGCGGGTGCCCCAGGGGTTGGTACTGGGACCCCTCCTTTTAATATTTGTATCAGTGATATAGTGGAGGGGCTGGAGGGGAAGGTGTGCCTATTTGCAGATGATATGAAGATCTGCAATAGGGTGGACACCCCAGGGGAGGTGGAGGCCATGAGGGAGGACCTGAAGATTCTGGAAGGGTGGTCGTAAACTTGGCAGCTGAAATTCAATGCCGAAAAGTGTACAGTAATGCACATGGGGTATAAAAACATGCAAGCAGTTTACACACTAGGGGGTGAGGTAATTAAGCCAACTGAACAGAAGAGGGATCTGGGGATTATAATACCAAACAACCTTAAGGTGGGTAACCAATGCAGCAAGGCAGTGAGCAAGGCAAATAGAATGCTAGTGTGCATAGGGAAGGGCATAACAAGCAGAAGGAAGGAGGGAGATGCTGATGCCTCTTTATAAAACCATAGTGAAATCTCACCCAGCGTACAGGGTCCAGTTCTGGAGACTTCACCTACAAAAGGACTTAGATGGAATTGAGAGGGTTCAGAGAAGGGCAACCAAGATGGTGCATGGTATGCATAGGAAGCCCTATGAGGACTGGTAGAGAGAACTGGATCTGTATACATTGGAGACTAGAAGGGAGAGGGAGGATATGACAGAAACATTGAAGTACATGAAGGGAATTAATAAGGTGAGGTTGGGGAGCTTATTTACAAGGAAAGTGGGTGCTATAACTAGAGGGCATAGTCTAAGATTAGAAGGAGAAAGATTTTTTTTTTGTGTTATCTTTTTACCCCTTCTACGTGCACCACTTTCAGCCTCTCCTTCGGGCTTACCAATGCTGGCTCTGGTCTGTCTGCTCTCCGATCCTCCAGTCCCATATAGCAGCCAGCCCCCAGGGTAACTCGGAGTAACCCTTCTCTGGATGGGTCCCTCTCCTCTGAGGGGGAATGTGCCAGCCAGGGGCAAGCCAGTGCTACACTTGGCCCCGGGGTACTGCTGGGACTGAGGACTCAGTAGGTATACGAACGGCACTAGAGAGCCGGGCAGCTGTCATCCGGCTCAAAGAGGGCGGTATTTCCACTTTTCTGGTACGTCCCCAACTTGCGACTGTTGTGCTCCCGGTCTCCACCAGAGGCTGCCACAATGCGATGTCAACCCCGCTATCCACCCCAGGAGAGGAGAGCAGTCCTATGGATGCTTGATCCTCTCCTTCCTCTGCCAGCTCCTGGTGTCCCGAGTCCATTCCCGAACCCGGGTCACCGGCGTTGGTCGAGGTAGGGCACCAGCACCTCATCCCTCTACGCCACCGGGCCGGCAGGAGAAAGATTTAAGGGCAATATGAGGGGGTGTTTCTTCACAGAGTGGATGGTGAGGTCCTGGAACAAACTACCTGAGGAGGTGGTGGGGGCTGAAATGGTGGAGGGATTCAAGAGGGCATGGGACAGCCATAAGGGGTTGGCAAGTGTGGGGAAGAGGATGTCCATTGACAAAGGTGACGAATGGGGGAGTAAGGGGCAGACTCGATGGGCCAGAGAGGTCCTTTTCTGCCATCAAATTTCTATGATTCTATGATCCCATCCTGTGTCATACGAGAGTGACCACTGCCGAGGGAGAGAGAGAATGAGAGACAGAGTGAGTGGAATGGGGTGCAACAGTGATCACTGGGAATACCAGGTTGGCAATCAGAAGTTACGCCTTGTCATCTCTCTCTCTGTCTCTCTGTACCCCCATCGCACTGTCTATTCATGTGTGCAATCTGCTCAGCAGCTAGAGTTGGTGTGGGGGCATGGTTAGCGACTGTACAGGGTTGCATGGCAGACCAGCATGTTATCGCAGAACAGAGAGGAGGTCAGAGTCAAAGTCACTGCACAGATCAGTGATACGTCCAATGAAGAGTTCAGGTACACTGAAGGTAGTCACTCAACCTGCACAGGATGTGTGGACAAGTAATGAGGACTGTTTCAGAAGTGCCAGCCTCATTCAGTACTCATGAGCAGGAAAACACAGAGAACAAGAAAAGTACCCAATTTAAGAAGCATCCAGTTTCACACACCCTCCCCCGGCCCACGAGACAGCCAAGTTGAGCACACTGTGCTCCGCTGCTCGGTATCCATTGTCATGATTTGCCTCCCCCCCACAATCTAGTGGCAGACAATGAGTCAGAACATGAGGGGATAGAGAAACACAGCTAAACCAAGGTGCAGCAAACGTGCTAGAGAGCGAGAGAGAGAGAGAGAGAGAGAGAGAAAGAAAGAGATTGTCTGGAATTGGCTACCCCCATGAGGTTCTTTTTACCTGGCTCAACCCAATTAGCATTTGCGAAACTTGCTTCCCCTTCAATTCCAATTGTGGGCTTGCTTCCCTGTCCCCTGATCTGCATACTGCATTAATCATCTGTTTCTGCTGCTTGGCATTTTATTTTATTTATTCACTTATTTATTAAAATAAAAATACATTTTTCATTTGGTAACTGGGTAAGGCCTGTAGGAGCACTGTGGAGTGGTTGTATTGGTTGTGACTTGCTCAGAAAGTCACACAGTATATATGGAGCGGAGGTTGTGGGAATCAAACTAGTGGCGGAGGAATAGCGGTGCAGCTGGTGCAGTGGCAAAGGGTCTGACACTTAGGGCCCAATAAGTTTATTAAGCATTTTAAAAAATATTTGGCGAAAGATAAAGATTCAACTGACATTTTTAGTCACCCACCCAGTCCCAGTCACTGAACTGACAGTGTGCTGCTGTGCCCGACCTGTGCTGCCCGATGAAGTGCTGCAGATGGCAGCAGAGTCGTCTTCGCGTCGTGACGTGACAGGACCAAGTCAGATAGGGACCGGATGACTACTTCTAAAGCTAAGCTGTTGGGTTGCCTGCACCATTGGTGACTTTACTTTTACAGGAGTGAGCAGCACAACACAGTCTGTCAGTCGCTCACACTGCATTGTGCTGAGGCAGAGCAGCAAAGACAGAGAGTGAGACTCAAGAGAGAGACTAGAGCACCCGCAGTGCCGGTGCACCTGCAGTGCAGGATGGTGATGGCGGTCCCGGTCGGTCGTCGCTCACTCACTCACGCATTGCTGCAACAAGGCTGCCCTGCCTGCACAGAGTCACAGAGCATCCCCGCCCGCCATCTGGCCCCAGAGTCCTACCCTGCCCGGCCCACCCAATGTACACTTACTCTGCTCGCAACAGACATCTAGTTAGTAGTCAGTCTTTGTTCAGTTCTTCTCATACTTTCTACTCTCTTCTGTGCTTCTCGTGTCTCTCTCTCTCACTCTGAGTCTGTACCTCGGAGGCTCGACTTGTGTTGTTGTGTCTCTGTGTGTGGCTGGATCTGGGTGGTGAGGTGGTTCAGATTAGAACTTGGCAGAAGGGGGGAAGGAAGACTTGAACTTGCTTTGCGAGTGGCTGGCTCAGGGGAGGGTTGTTGTTTGTAGTGCTGATGGGCGGCAGGGGCCCATTGCCGGCTGGTCACTGCCGCTCGCTCACGAGTGTGTGGTGGACTGTGGAGTGCTCACAGCTCTCTCTCTCTCTCTCTCTCTCTCTCTCTCACTGCTGCTGCATGTTGCTGTACTGTCTGTGTGGGGGACTAAGGGAGGGAGGCGGAGGCCTACTAGGGTCAGGAAGGCAGATAGCCAGGCACACAATGGGCAGCATGGGTCCTAGCAAGCTCGAGCTCTGCACCACATGACTGACTGCTGGCTGACATGTCCCATTGTACAGGGACACTGTCAATCAGTCAGTGGTAGGCAGGGCTGAGCTGGGCTATATATTGCACTGCAGCACGAGAGATGGGTCACATGGTGTGTAGATAGGAGAGCGAGCTAAACATGCAGTGTCTGTGTGTGTGGAGTAGTGGGGACACACAATCACAATCTTTCTTTTTGTTGAAGTAAAGAAACTAATGATGTAGGCAGGGGCTAAGGATAAGGAAGTAGTAGCACAGCATTGATTGGACTGGATTGTGATTTCTGGAGGCTATAAAGAAAGAAAACAAAACACATTTGGGCTTGGGCCTTGCTTGCTGCCTGGGCAGTGTGGGCACATCATTGCTGGGCTCAGCTGCTAGCAGCACTAGCCTAGGCTAGGTAGGGGGGACTGGGCTGAGGGGGGGGTTGCAGTGCTGGGATGGGGGTGGCGGCATGGGGATCCACAATTATCACCTGCACTGGGGCACTCTTTCCCTTCCTCCACCACTGAATCAAACCCAGGTCTGCAGGATGTACCAAGCTCATTTTCACAGCTCATTAGTAACATCTAGGCTACAATGAATACACAGTATGGGCTGGGGGAGGTAGACTGAAAAATTAAAAAACTCACAACACAATGTGGCTGAAAATTAACCCACTGAATCTAATCACGTAGCTGAAATACAAGTACAAGTCCTAAATGAAGAAAATGTACTCTTTATAAAAAAAGTCAGAGTGGTTATTGCTGTACATGATGTTTTGTATAGTAGGAGAGTCTACTAAAGATGAATTTGTTGAATCGTTAAATATAACATCCTTTATCTGAAGACATCTAAAGAAAGGGTAAGAGGAACCCCTGTAGATCTAGATGTTAGTTAACTGGTCTTGAGTGTAATATGTTCTGTGATAAGATTACATTAGAATTGTTGTTGCAGTTTGCTTGAAATAACCCACGAAAAATTGAATGAGAAACAGAGTTCCAATCATTATGTGTCTGTGAAAGATTGGTTTCATTTTTGTTCCCATTTTGTTCTGATTTGTACTGTGTCACAGAAGACACTGAAAGGCAGCTCAGCCAGCAGATAAATATTGAAGCGTGACAGAGCTGCATTTGAGTGGCTTATATGTTACCCTGCCAGTCTCATGATTTGAAATATTTTTAGCCTAAACTAGATGATTCAAATGGGGTGTGGCTCAGATGCGCTGAATTGAAATATACTTTAAATGTCATTTAAAACTAATTTAAGTTCAATTAGAAAATGTACAAAAAAAATTCCCTCAAATGCTCAAACTAAATGCCTGCTTCATTTTCAATGTTTTGCTGTGGCTTTCAGTCCCAGACTCATTATTGCAGAAGGCAGTGTTGAATAATTTGCCCCCTTTACAAACTGGCTCTGGAAGTGTGAAGTGAAGTATTCTGTATCATAATACTAAACTTCAGACTTCCAGAATAACTGTAAAGGGACAAAATAATTATGAACACCGTCTTCTGCAGTAATGAGTCAGAACAAAACCACAACAAATCACTAAAATAGTAGTCATTTAGTTGAGGAAGCACCTTTTAACATTTCGCATTGAACTCAACTATTACATTTAAATGACATTTTAAAGGCATTGGCATATTACACAAGGGGAGCTTTGATGTTGCTGCGAACACAGAACTCGTAACTGGTACTTTTCAGTATTTTCCCCCAAATTCACAACATAGCCATATCTTTACAGCATTTTCAGATCCAGGCCAAAATTTTTTTGTACATCTCAAAGGTGATTTTGTGTTCCTGCATGAAATCACTTTTCAGGCAGGAGTTGAAACATTTCTCTGCTCTTGTTCATAAGGTGGGGTTGTAAGAAGGTTATGTTGACAATGTAGTGTAAAAATATTTAAAACAGCCATGTTATGAGCCTACATTGACTCTTGCAAATGAGGCTCCTTACTTTAGTAAGTTTCACTATATTTACTCAAATTTACAACATAAGCCATATCTTACAGCACCTCATAAATCGCGACAGCTGTCATTTTTCAAATCCTGGCCAAAATATTTATTTGTTTATTTAACTTTGTTGACCAGGTAAGTACACTGGCAGTGGAAGCCTTTTTCAGGCATGAATGAGGTAAAAATATTGAAACATCCCAAAAGGTGATTTTTGCGATCCCTACATGAAATCATCTTTTCGGACAGGAGTTGAAATATTCTCTGCCCTTGTTCATGAGACGGGGTCATAAAAAGGCTATGTTCTAAATTTGGTGTAAATATATTTAAAAAAAAGTTATGAGGCTATGTTGAATTTTGCAAACACAGGCTTTTAAGTTTGTTAATATTAATATTTTTACCCCAAATTTTCAACATAGCCATTTTTTACAGCACCTCATGAATGTGACAGCTGTCATTATTCAACTCCTGGCCAAAATGTGTTTTTGCATCTCGAAAGTTGATTTTGCAGTCTCTGTGCAAAATCACCTTTAGGCCAGGGGTTGAACATTTTCTCTGCCCTTCTTCATGAGGCATGATCATCACAAGGCTATGTTGAAAATTTGGTGTACAAATATTACAAAACAACAAATTTATGAGCTTACATTACATTTTGCTAATGTAGGCTCATAAGTTTATAATTGTCAATAGTTTTACCACAAATTTCTCCCATACAGCCCTATCGGCTCTGGCCAGAGTTTGTTTTTTAAGTGAAGTCTTTTTTATATGATATACTTTTTTTTAAACATTGAGAATTTAACTATGTTTGTAGTGGTAAGGAATTTATGCATACTGCTATTATTTATTCATTTGTTTGTTTGTTCATGTATGTATGTATTTATTTGTTTGTTTGTTCATGTATGTGTGTATTTATTTATTTATTTATTTAAAATTGGTAACCATGGAGGCAGACTGAGCTGAGGCTCATTTCCAAGGGCAACCCAGGAAAAAGGGGAAGGGAAGAAGCACAATCACAAACAAAATACAACAGTGTCAGGTGATGTGGTTACAATGCGGATCACATAAAGAGCATAAGCTGAGTGCAGTAGAGATAAAATGGCAAACACTGCATACGGAGGACAAATGAATTAGCACACAGATCATCTATGCAGATTGGACAAATTCAAAGTGCATAGTGTTAGAGTGAAGGGAGGCTGAGATGGTGCTGAAAGTAGGAGTCAAAACAAGTTGATAAGCTTCATTGAGGTTGCTGGAACTATGAGGTTTGGGAAAGGGACAGGTAAGGGGTGGTCAAAAGTGACCTCCTAAAGTGTTTGACTCAGTTAACCACCAGCTATTACTAAAAGCACTGCTGTCTACAGGATTGGCCCCAGATACAGCCACCTGGTTTTCGCAGCTATCTGCTGCAAAGAACTCAACAAGTTAGAATTGGTGACTCACTCTCAGACCCAAAGGTAGTGGCCCTTGCAGTACCTCAAGGGTCTATACTTGGACTACTCCTTTTCAGCCTGTTCATTAACCACCTTCCTGAAGCCTGCTTGGCAAGCATCGTATTATATGCAGATGATGCCATTATATCGGTCCCAGGCAGGGACCACTCAGCCATCAAGGAAGGCCTACTCGATAGCTTAGACAAACTCGAAACCTGGTTCTGCCAACACAAACTGCTACTAAACCATAAAAAAAAAAAAGCATGCTGTTCATTGTCTCTCAGAACAAAAGGAATTTCTGCCCACTTTGAATTCAGAACCTTAAAGGTGACACACTAGAACAAGTCTCCTCATTTAAATAAGTGGGTGTTTACCTTGACGACACTCTCAGTTTCACCCATCACATTGATCAAGTTGTCAAAACCACCAACATGAAACTTGGCATCCTCCTTAGAAACAAGCACTCGATGACACCTATGGCCCTCAAATTAACCACAGGCAGCACTGTATTGTCATCCATTGACTATGGGTTACCAATGTACATAGCAGGATCAGACACTGCCCTAGGCAGGATACAAACACTCATAAACAGGGCCTGTCATCTGGCACTTGGGCAGATCGCTGGACTCACACCTGTGTCCTTTACTCCGAGATTGGTTGGCTCCTCTGCACTTAAGAGCCCAATACCAAGCCTGCCTGATCATAAAAAAAGCACATAGGCCTCATACCAGAATCCCTAAGTAGTCTGTTCAAGAAGGCAGTGCATACAAAGCAAACCAGAAGTGCGACAAAAGGAGGACTCCAAGTCCCTTTCAGGCACGTCTTTGGCCCAGAAATCCATTACTTTTAGGGGCCCCAAATGGTTTAATGAGCTACCCGACACACTGACAGGAGGCACAAAGCTGAACCAGTTCAAAAGGGGCTACAGTCACATCTTAAGAGTGTAGCTACCTGTAACTGCGCAAACAAATGATCAACAGATCCTCTTGATTTTACTCGCCTTTCTCTCCTACCCCTCTCCCCCAATCCCCCCAATAAATCGACTTACCACCCTCCACCACCACCTTACCCCATCTTATTTCTCCCTACCTACACCACTTCCATTTTTGACAACACCACTCTGGTTGCTTACCCCCCTCCCCTATCATCCCCTGACATAACATTGCCATATTGCTAACATGTGTTATTTCACAGACTAGCCTACCCTGCAACAAATGATGTAATGCACTTTATCTATTGTTAAGTTGTACCTGACACTAACAAGTCTTGAACCTCATGTGACACTATATTGATTTCATGATGCCTGCCCTGTGATCTCTGCTATCTGTATTGAATTGTATAGTATTGTACTGTACTGTTTTTGTCCTTGACTTGGAACCTTTGAAAATGAGTCTCTGACTCAAAGGTATTAATCCTAATTGAAATAAAAAAAAAAAAGCCAGGCAAGGGTAAGCAAGGGTTCAGGAAGAGGGTTGGCAGGAGCAAAGGGGAAGGGGAGGAGTTTTAGCTGGTGTCTAATGGAGGGAAGGGAGAGATGGATGGAGGAGGGTAGCTGGTTCCTGGGGCTGGGGGAAGGGAGTGATATGAGAAAGCAAACTTCCCAGCTGAGGAGTGTGTGTGTGTGGAAGGGAGAATGTGCTTGGGTCTCCTGAGCACAGGGAGTAGGAGGAGGGATGGGAGTAAAGGAGATGGGATACATATGAGGGAGGACCCAAACCATTATTTAGAGATGAGAGATGAGGAAACACACTGGGATTGGCAACATGAGGGAAGAGGGAGGATGAATAGGGAGGAATAGCAGGAGCAGTGGTGAGTACAAGAGGGTGAGTGTAGCAAAGCATCAGAAGGTGTTGCAGAGGGTGTCCAGACTGGCAAGTGAAATGGAGGGAGCAGTGCCATAAACTACATCCACATAGTTAAAAACTGGGAGAACCATTTTGGTGACCAGCTCCCAGCGGACCTATGGGAAAGGCAGTTCTTACTGCAGTACAGGGCATTGTGTTTTGGGGCAGAAACAAACCAAGAACAAGCTCTGCACTCCTCTGCAAATGACCACAGAAAAAACTCTGCATAGGCAGTATATCTCCCATTTATTTTCAACACTACTATATCAGCATCAGCATAACAGTAATAACAGCATTTCAATGGTCGTAAAATACAGTGACCACTTTCCCGTGTCTGAGTGAACACTCCCCTGCACTTCGACCAACTACTCAGTCTTCATGAAGACTGAGTGAGTTGGCTCAGCGCAGAGGATGTTCTACCGACATGGGAAAAGTAATCACTGTATTTTGACACCATTAAAACACTGTTATAACTGTTATACTGATGCTGATATAGCAAGTGTTGAAAATAAATGGGAGATATACTATCCTATCTTGCGTCACTTGTGGCAGAAAGGAGTGCAGAGCTTGTTCAAAGTTTTGTTAAGGGGATTGCTACTACGCCTGCACACTGTTACTTGACTGAGCACACAGTATATTTTTTGATTGTTTTGGGGTAGAGTTTAGCATGGATGGTATCAATGTAGGCAGACAAGTCGGCTATCTAACCACACACCAAGGTACTCAAAAATGGGGACTCTGTCAAGTGGTGTGCCATCTAGCATGGAAGACAGGAAGGGGAGTGATCCAGGCCATTTTCTGGCTGGTACCAAAGGTCATAGACACTGTATTTTGAGTTGACCTGAAGTTGGTTGGACTGGAACCATCACAGAACACTGAAAGTCTTGCTGAAACAAGACTTCCAGAGATGCAGCTGAGGGACCAAAGGTGCAGAGAACTGTGTCTTCTGCATGTATTTGAATATACGAGTTGGTACAAGTGAAGGGAGGTCATTTAGGAAGAATGAGAGAGATTGGACCCAGAATGGAGCCTGGTGGGATCCCAGCCTAGATGGGGGGGACAGAGATGGCACCTCCTACCTGTAAAGAATATTGACAGTCTGAGAGGTAGGAACAGAACCAGTCAACAGCAGGGTCTGAGGCCAGCAGAGCTCAGCTTATCCAGTAGGAGTAACTGGGACACCGAATCAAAGGCTTTGGCTAGATTGATGAAAGTGGCCACTGTAATATTCCCCTGATCCATCTTTGAAAGGATGGCGTCCATGACCCTAAGTAAGGAGGAAATGGTAAAATGATCCTTCCTAAAGTCAAACTGGAAGGGAGAGACGAAGTTGGAGGAGTGGAGTCAGTCTACAATCTGTGACTAGACTAGTTTCTCCTGCAGCTTCACAAGTGAAGGAAGGAGGGAGATATGGTAGAAGTTGCAAGGAGTAGAGGAATCACCCCCTTTGTGGATGGGGAGAATCTAGGCAATCTTCCAAGACTAAGAGACAGTGCAAAGCATGAAGAAGAAATTTAAGAGGTGAAAAGAGGGAGGTGATGGCAGGAGCTGGCAGATGGAGTAATTTAGGGTCCAAGCCATTCAAGCTAGATTTGGAAGGCTTGAGTGAGGAAAGGGTGAACAGGTTCTCCTGGGTAGTGACATGGAAATAAAACCCATGGTGGGGTGAAGTAAGAAAGAGGAGGAGAAGGGGAGAGGTGGAGCCATGAGGTGGGATGGAGGGAGGAGTACAAGTGGTAAAAAACTCATTGCAGTGAGCAGCAACAGAGGGAAGGTCAGGTACTTGTGACTCATTAACCATGAGGACAGGGGGAGAGGACTGGGCTGGGGTGGTGGTCAAAAAGGGAGTTAATCACCTTCCAGAATTTGGCTGGAGAAATAAGATTATTCTGGAGGTTGGCCTTGAAGTAGAGGGACTAGGCAGTATGAATGTCTTTAGTGCAAGAGTTCCTAAGCACCCTGTAGGAGAGGAGGTCCAATAGGGAGCACGATAATTTATACCTGACCCAGGCTTGCTCGTGGGTCTTGCAGAAGTCAGTGAGATTGAAGGTGATCGGGGTGGTGAGAGGATTTAACCCTGAATTTCCTGATGGGGCATTCTTGTCCCAGACAGAAGTAAATATTGAGTGAGAGAGGGCCATATCAATGTCTGGGGTGGAAAGCATGGGACACCAGTCAGTTGCAGCCAGGTCACTTAGTAGAGTTTCTTTGTTCAGTGATGGAAGGGACCTGGACCAGATGTACTTTGGGGAGATGGGAGACAGCTGAACTTTCCTGACACAAAATGCCATGCAGTGGTCACAGAAGTTGTCCAGTAATATGTCTACTGCAACAATACAGGTGGGGTGTGAGGCGAGAACCTAATCTAAGAGGGTATGGTTTGATGAGTGTGGATTGAGTCGGGTGGGTTCTGTGATGAGCTGTGAAGGTTAAGGGATTGGGTGGTTGGCCTGGAGGTTGGGAAAGTTAATTAATGTTGAAATTGCCCAACAGGATGAGCTCACTAGCAGAAGAGTGTGAGGGAGAGAGTGGAGGTGGGCCCATTAGAGACGAGGGAAAATTCTCAGTGAGGCATAGAAAACACCAATAAAATTGGGTCATCAGGAGGGAAGGAAAGCTTAGCTAGCAGAAACTTATGGGAGGAGGGCAGCCTCCCGAGTGATGGTGCAGGAGAGGTTCTGGTGGACATACTGATAGGGAAACTCCACCCTCTCATTTACTCCTGTCCTGCTTAAAGAGGTTGTTGTCTGAATAGCCAAACTGGAATCAGGAATCCTGGAAAGCCAGGATTCTGTGTAGAGGTGGTATGCAGAGTAATGAGAGACCCATACAGTGAGGAGATCCAGTTTAGGAAGGAGTCTCCTGACATTGAGGTGGAAAACACTAAGGCCTCAAGGAATGGGGCAGGGGAGAGACCAGGGTCAAGTTCCACAACATCACCAGCAAGAAGGAGAAGCAGAGTAAGGAGGCAAAGAATGGGGTAGGACTTATATCCCTTAGCCAGGGAGGGAGGGAGGAAGGGAGGAACAGGGAAGTGACAGGATGGAATAATGTAGAAACTCCAGGTTAAGGGAGGGGAAGGAACAGACTAGGATGGATGGGAAAGGAGGGAGGGAGGAAATGGGGGAGTATGGGTGAGAGGGAAGGAAAGGCGAGGTGGATGGTGGAGAGGGGTGGGAGGGAGGCAGTTGGGGAAGGAAGGGAGTAGGATCCGCACTAACACATATGTCTAGTGCCAGTCAGTTCTATGACATCATCAGCAATGTACTATTTAAACATGGCTGGTATGCTGTAACCCCACCCCTGATGAAAACCTCACTGGCAAGTGCTGGAGTACTGGCCTTCTAAATTGTGACTGACAGTTGTGCCTGCACTGCACTGTTTTACTGGTCTTTGCCTGTGAGGCAATAAAGTGAGCTATTTGCTGCAAGAATTCTGTATGGTGGTATTATTTACTGTTCCCACTGAGTGCAGCTGATTTTTTAATTTTTGTGTTTGTAGCCATGGAATTAGCTGCCCCTCTCAGCACCACTGCCCTGGAAATGACTGTAGTGTGGCTGTTTGTTTTTAATATTATGAGCATATAAACCAGGTAGTAATCCTGTAATCCCTATTCCTAGTGACTGAAAGTCCACACAGTGTTACACGGGCACCCTAGCTAGTAGCCGTTGCTGGCCACCTGGCCAAAATATTTGTTCCCACGGGGTCCAAGCACCCAACTTAGACCCAAGAGTGGTACTCTGTGGAGAAGATATTCAAGAATGCCTTCAGTTAGGGTAAGTACTATCATTTTTATGTTTGCTTGCGTGCATGCGCAAGAAACATTATGAGGCAGCTTAGGAGAGAAGCAGGTTGTGGAGTGTGGCACTGTGGCAGCCAACGGCAGCACTGCATTTAGGGGTTTGGCACTGATGGACCAATGCAGGCACACTGTGCTGATGACATTGGTTTCCAAAAGTGCCACCAAGTTGAAATGATTTCACCGCTGCAATCAGGGGCCGGCTCGTCATTGCAGCATCAGTAATTCCGCTGCAATGAGGAAGTGATCCATCATTGCAGGGCAGTACCTTGCCATCCACATGCCCCTGACCCAGTTTGTTTGCCGATGGGGGATCCCACTCCCTGTCAGCATACTGTAACTCCTCCCCCATTTGTTGTGTGCCGAGGGGGTGCCCAATCCCCCTTGGCATCATGCTCCCCCCAACAGTCTTTCTTTGCCAATGGGGGGCCCAATCCCCATCAGCTTCAGTCCCCACCCTTCCCAGTAAACTTGCCGATGGGGGAGCCCACTTCCCGTTGGCATAATGTCCCCCCAAATTTGTTGTGTGCTGAGGGTGCCCAATCCTGGCTCTCCCCCTCGGCATGTGCTAATGTGGTGCCCAATCCCCCATTGGGTACAGCCCCAAAACACTCAGGTGGCACACTGGGAGACCACCCAGCGTGCAAATGTCCTGTTAAAAAACAAAAAAAGTCCTGCAATGTTTTTTTTTTTTCTTCTTAAACCTGTAAAACAGAAAATGGTCCCTCGTTGAGTCCGGTGGCCCCTCCCCCAACCTGCGCCCACCCTCTACGCACCCTGCCTCCCTACACCCCCCTTACCCCATACTTACCTCCGGAGCCCAGAGCGACAATCTTTGGTGGACCGGGAACACATCTGCACTCTTCAAAACCGACCACGAACTGAAGAAATGCCAGTAAACTGTATAGTGGCATAAATCGGGTTTTTTTCAACTCTGGTGCATATCTCAGGCATTTTGGGGAATTTTGGCACCAAACTTTCAACATAGGGTTATTGGGACCCTCCTCATGAATTCAGCCACTGTTATGGCGTTAATCTGTCGAAAAGGTGATTTCATGGTCACTGTGTGGAATCACCTTTTGGGACCGATTACCAAATGACAGTGCCAGTGTTCATGAGATGGGCTCTCAAAACCCTATGTTGCAAATTTGGTGGAAAAAATTCAAAAATGACTGTTTTACAAGCATGCATTGCACAGTTTCCATGCATGCTCGTAACTTTGCGAATTTGTAATATTTTCACTCCAGATTTTCAACATTTGCATTTTTCCACATCTCCTTATGAACAGTACAGCTACCATTTTCACATCCTGACCGAAATGTGTTTTCGCACTTCAGGCGCAGAATAGTGAGGTCACTGCAGGAAATCAGTGTTTGGGACACATTAAGAAAATCACAGTGACACTGTTCATGAGCAGAGGTCCTAAAATGCCTATGTTGAAAATTTGGTGACAAGAGTCCATAAAATGACTGTGTTACGAGCATGTGCTATGAGTTTCCACGCACGCTCCTAACTTCATGAATTTGTAATATTTTTTCACTCCAGATTTTCAACATTGGCATTTTTCCACACCACCTTATGAACAGTATGGCTGTCATTTTCACATCCTTGTCAAAATGTGTTTTGCCCTTCTGGTGCAGAATAGTGCGGTTACTGTGGGACATCAAAGTTCAGGACACATTAAGAAAATCACAGTTACACTGTTCATGAGTAGAGGTCCTAAAATGCCTATGTTGAAAATTTGGTGATGAAAGTCCATGAAATGACTGTATTGTGCACATGCATGCACAGTTTCCATGTATGTTCGGAAGTGCGAGCATTTTTAATATTCCCACTACAAATTTTCAACATTGCCATCTCTTCACACCTCCTATGGATGGTACAGCTGTCATTCTTCACATCCTGTGTGATCTGTGTTTTTATACATCTGGCATAGAATGGCACGGTGGCTGTTGGAACTCAAAGTTTGGGACACATTAACAAAATCACGCTGCCACTCTTCATGTGAAGGGTCTGAAATCTTTCATGAGGTGGGGTCACAATAAGGCCTTGTTGAAAATCTGGCAGGCAAATACCAACAAACGCCTGGGCGTTACAGTTTCTAACCATAATGTTCCACACTGTTACAGACTGACAGGCATCGGGTGTGCCTTTGGATTGCCGACTGTAATGCTCATGCCATCCCACCCCACCAACCAGCCAGTCACAGGCATCGAGGTGTGCCTGGGCTCTTTGGCCCCAGAGTTCACCCCATTCTCCTATACTGCATCCATTTCAGCATATGTTCTTATAGAATGGGATAACTATAAAGCTGAACACCCCAAGGCACACCTCAACACGTGTCAGTGTCTGCAGGATAGGGTGAGGCGACATGGCATGAATGTCAGGCGATGACCCAAACACATACCCAATGCCTGTCCATCTCTACAGGATGGAGGTGGGGTTGATGTGAAGTTCAATACTTCACTGCCATTCCTATTCTGCATCTGTCTAACTCCTGCATTTCCAAGTCTAATACCAGCAAGCAAACATTCAGCATTGACAAATGCTTGTTTGTTTTGGAGCCCCTACACCTGTAAAATCATGCATTTGCAATTTTAATAGGAAAATTAAAGTTATCATGTCTGAAATTTGCAGTGTTTAAACCTGATATGTTGAAATTGTTTAATGGCCCCATCCTTCCACGTAAGCACCTAAACACATCCACACTAGGAAACTGTTCAGCCTGTTTTGACTCCTACTTTCAGCACCAGCTCAGCGGCACTATGCATTTTTTGAGTTTGCCCAGTTTGCACAGATGATTTGCATGCTAATGTATTTGTTCTCCATATGCAATGCTTTACTGTTTTGTCTGTACAGCACTCAACGTACAGTATGCTCTTTATGTCATTCTCATTGTAACCACATCTCCTTACTGGCTGTATTTTGTTTGTTATTGTGCTTCTCCCCTTCCCTTCTTCCCCTGGTTGCATCTGGAAATGAGCCTTGGTTTAGTGTGACCCTCCTGGTTAACAATTTTTAGATAGCTAGATAGATAAATAGATAGATAGATAGATAAAACAAAATAAAACAAAAGACTGGGAAGCTGGCACCAAAAGTTTAATCACATTACTTCTAATTCTCCCCTCCCTCCCCTGCCCTACTTTATTCCCTCTTTGTATTCAGAGATCTCTCACCCATGTCCCTCGTGGTTGAAATGCATAATAGTTTGTGTGACCAGAACAAAGTGTGAGATGGATAAAGGGGCATGGGGGAAAAGAAAAGGTGTGTGTGGAGGGGAATTTCATGCACCACCTTATCCTTCAGTACCAGGTATCAGGCTTTAGCACATTGCTCTTGTGTTCCATGGCTGGGGTTTCTGTTTGCTCCCATTAATCTCCTCTTGGTAGTCAAATACTGTTTTTGTTCCAATGATGGCTTGCAAAGTGATATATATATATATATACACATATTCTATTGCGTGAAATGACAAAGTTCTGCCTAAGCAGAGTAAATTTATAATTCGCTACAGCAGAGGCCAGAGTACATAGGGAGCAGATGAGCTTCCTCTCCTGTGATAAATGGATGTGTATGAAAATCATACATCATGTTGCTTATGGTTTATATAACCCTGCCAAACAAGTGCACAGGAGATTAATTGAAAATTTCTCTCAACACCTCACCCTTCTGTACAAAGTCCTTTCTATTAGGGCAAGATGAATTGTTTCTGTACTGCCAAGATAAATGCATTTTCTTATAAGAACTAGCCAAAACACAGAAGCCATGGTTAGCATTTCCATGAAACGATGCTGACTGTGTTGCCTGATGGCTCTGTGGTAGTGCATCATTTTGTCACGGAGGCTATAGCATCCCTTCTGTCAGGCAGACCATGGTCCGGGGTGCTGCTGATGGCATTGCTTTCTGGCTGTGGGAGAGAGCCAGGATCTGCTGCTGCTGTAGCCCTTATGGTTGTTCAAGGAGGCAGAAGGAGAATTATTTATTTATTAAGTTTTTGTTAACCGGGTGGGTGCACTAGCCACAGAAATGACTTTTCAGACATGACCCTGGAGGTTACAGAGAGGCAAAGCAAATCCAGAACAAGGTAGTGTAGTATTAAAAAACAGAATGCAAAAACGGTAAAAGTCAATGCAGAATGAGATTAAAAGTAGATAGCAGGTAACATGAGGTATACATCGTAAGTGCAAATATAAGTACAATCATGGCAAGGATAAAACAGAAAGAAGACATATATAATAAATTGAGGAGATAAAACATATGGCAAGGACAACCAGAAATGAAACATACACTATATCATACAGCAAGGTGAATAAATCACAAAGGTCATTACCATGAAAGCATAGCTGTGTAAAGGTGGCCCAAGGTGGTCTTCATAAGGCAGCAACTGACAGTGATTAGGGTTCTAGCTATTTGACGTAGCTAGAATAATTTGTTTGACCAGGAGTAGGAGATATTGGGTTAGATGGGGTAGGGCAGCGGTGGGAAGAGATGGGAGTCAGCTATGATGGATTAAAGCATGTACAGGGGGAATGTTTGGACAAGAAGGTTCGAAGGTCCTTCTTAAAGACGGTGTTACTAGGGGAATGATGGATACCTTGGGAGAGGGAGTTCCAGAACTTCGGGGCAGTGTGGGAGAAGGCACTAATACCCTTAGAAGTCTTACATTTAGGTACATGTAGGAGAGATTTGTTGACTGATTGTAGCCCATATGAGGAGGAATGAGGGAGTAACAGGGAGGCAAGAAATGAGGATTTTTTTAGATCTGATTACGCTATCCATCAGGGATCCAAGAGATAAGAGTCTGGGGGGGCAATTTAAATCTGTAAAGAGCAGGCAGTGATGTTTGCACCATGGAGATGCAGAGGCATAGCGGCAGATGTTATTATATGTAGTCCTATTTCGGAGAGAAATCTTGGGTGCTCCAACATATGAGATGGCCCCATAGGTGAGTGCATGGAGCAAAATACATTGGGAGATGGAAAGCCTTGCAGAGGGAGTTAAAGCATAACCCCTTTTGTATTAGCATTTGTACTGCACATTTCATACACACTGAATCCCAAAGCACTTTACAAGCAATAAGAGACTGGTAGGGAAGTGACTGTAAACGTCTAGTGGCAGCCATTTCGCACAGCAACACCCACACACAGCCTTGGACAACTGAATGAATCAGTTTTATGTAGAGCTGATAATTCGGTTCTACAGAAGAATCAAACAGCTCTTGTAAAACTACAGACACACTTAGCAACAATCACTTGATTGTAGGGCACACACTCACAGTATGCTACAACACATGTCCACTGTGTGTCATCACCCTGTGCTCTACCACAGGTAGTGTGCAGAAGAACACCACTGCCACTCCTGATGGTAAACAGGACTGCAGTGTCGGATTCTTTGCCTCTTCCCCCACTCACACCCATCCAGCTGTGTACAACCAGAATACCTGAATCTTACCTCCCCAACGGGTATGGCTGAGGTTTGCCAAAAGAGAGATGTGCTGCACTGGACTGACCCAGAGACCTTCAGAAATGTGAGACAATGGCACTGTAAATAAGGACACTGACACTTGGATGGGTGAAAAATTAAGGTAAGCTTTACTGAAAGAATTGTAAAGCATTTTGCAGCCTCGAATGGCAATCAACATACACAGTTTTGCAGTTACAAATACCAGATGTGAATGACATGTGCAAATTGCAATACAGAAGAACGCTTTCTTTTGTTTCTTTTGCAGGGTAATCTACCCTACCAAATTTTCCCCTGGAGACTGCAGGAAATCACCTCCCACGAGCCCTCTAGATAACACAAATGGTCCCAGGATTAAGCCCTTCTCTGGCCTAGTCACTGAACCTGTAACACTCTAGCCTTAAGGACAGCACAGTGGCTTCTAGGCCTTGTCCCACCTCAGACAGCCCACTACCCATTCACCACGGATACCATCCCTGGTATCCCTCACAGCAGTTTTACCTTTTAAAAAAAACTCTAGGACCTTAACAGTTCAGCAGATAATCAAAGGCACATAGCAAGCAGTTTTAAAAAACATTATCATGGAACAAACAGTTCACAGCATTTGCACATAAACATTCAAGGACACAATCCCCTCAGTCTTTTAAAATTCAGTCCTTCAGTTAGACAGTAGTCCCTTTTATCATGGGTGTAGAGATTAGGGTTTTCCGGGGGTGCTGTCAGGCTCAAAACTATTGACCTAAACAGTGAACCTATTTTTAGACTATCCTATGAGGCTCGAGCCTGAAGCCCCCAAACTCTACACCTATGCCTTTTATGAAGAAG
The DNA here is from genome assembly GCA_016271365.2 of Neoceratodus forsteri. Taxonomy (NCBI): domain Eukaryota; kingdom Metazoa; phylum Chordata; order Ceratodontiformes; family Ceratodontidae; genus Neoceratodus; species Neoceratodus forsteri. The sequence continues at coordinate 522,535,857 of CM028129.1, forward strand.
GATTTGAGGCAAATTAAGTTCAGTGCAGTGTTCTTTTCCTTTTAAGCAAATTTCAAAAGTTTAAGAAATGTTTGTTTACTATACCACATGCCGTTTGACTGCTGAAGAAGATTCTTGTGGGCCCTCTGGAGCGAGCAGCTGTGGAGCTGGAAAACTGAAAAAGCGAAGAATTCTTCTTGTGGCAACTTTTTTTCTCTGTGAAGACAATTTGACAGCTTCTGGAGTCAACAGGTACTTGAAGCAGCAGGCTGACTATACTTTCCCTGCTCTCACTCACTACCCTGTCTGATCATACACTGGGATACATGCGATCACCTATTCACCTACTCTTTACTTAATTAAGGGCTGTCCCCCAAGCTCTATCACAAACAGCAGGCCTCTTCTGATTGGATACCATCTTCACATGGGTCCCTCCTTCCTGGTTACTCTCCCTGCTCGAACTCCCCACACAATGGCTGTGCAGCTCCTTATAGCCCCACAAATCATTTGCATTTGCATCTGCTAATCCCCAGTCACTGAGTGGACACTGACCAGTCTAGAGGAGCAGGACCAATCAACTCCCTTTCTGTAGCAGCATAAGTCACACTAGAATCAATAGCTTTTTGAAATCTAACTGCCTTTCCTGAAGATTCTGAGGCTGTTTTCCTGTCAGCCTGGACTCCCATTTATTTCATTGTATTTTTGTGAGATAAAAATAATTATTTTCCCAAGGTTTAAGCACTTCCAAACCTTCCTGACTAAAAAGCCCATATTTCAAGCTTTTTTTCACAATATTTTTTTATAAAAATTCCTCCACAGGAACCCCAAGTTGCTAAGGGTTAAGCTTCCCATCAGTAAATTATTCAAACAACACTATCTGAGTGACTTTTACTTCAGATTTCCTCACAGATAGTCATTTCCCCTTTAAATAGCTGCCCTCAACAGTTTACAGTTTAAAATCTAAATATTAATTTTTCCCGTGCTTAATTCCACCTTCTCTGTGTTTGAACTGCATAGATTATGGCTCCCTAAACCAAAGATCCCTTTTCAGGTTAATGACTCCTTTATTTGTAACTTAAGCCATCAAAACTTTTTCCTAATAAGAACATTTAACTCTTTAGTCCTGCCAAGTTTGAGGCAAAACAAACGAAAATTGACTTGGCAGCACGTTTTAGAAAACAATGTTTCTCTCCCAGCAGCTTCACTAACTGACCCATGCTTTGCCAGCACATGAGCTGATTAAAATGGCTCTGTTTTAAAACTAAGCATTTCTGTGGCACCATTTTATATTTATAAGGTTCTCAGAACTCCCTTATGGCTATTTTATATTAAATTTAATGTATTTTCTTGTGGATTTTTTTGAGTGTTTTGCCCTAGGTCCCCTCACTCCTGAGTAGCTTTTATCATGGCTCACAAATGCTTCCAGCATGAGCCTTTTTCATTTATTGCTTGTTTTCTTGATAGGAGCTCTGGAGCTCTGTGGAGCTCAATTTATTGATGGTGCCTCTTTTATTATTTTTAGTTCACATTGTGAGCCAGTCCCTAGAAAAACAACCTGGCGCTTGCAGCCTGCTCAACTAAATAAACAGATATCTGGTTATCCTGCCTGCGAGAGGAGTGCCTGCCTTGCATCTCTCTCTCATACACATGCACAGACTGCTCAGTGGCGCTTTAGCAGTTTAGTGCAGCGCTGCTCAGCTGCAGCTGGGGATTCCTGAACACACCTGCACTCCACTGTGGAGCCGATGGATCGGTTCTCATTCTCTCCTCTTGCTCTCTCAGTGGAGCCCACGGTGCCCACAGCTGCCATTCTGCATTCAATTTAAAACAGCAGCCTGCATTCATTTTAAATACAGGCAAATTCATTTTGAATAAAAAAATGCATTTTAGAGGGCAACCCAGGCTGGCCCCTTTTTTTATCACTGGACCACCAGGGCTTATGCTACAGTAGCCAGGGCATTCAACTACTAGTCCATTGGCTACCAAGTTCAAACATCACCTTTTTTACTAGTGTAAGGTGACAGATTCTATCATTAAAAAACTTGAACTGTGTAAAATGTTTGGGTAAGGGACAAACAGTACTCTCCCCCTCTTTAACTACTACAACACCTGTAACACTGTAATATTATCACAGCTGATTATTTATTTATTTACACTTTTCCTTTACAGGGGCCACTCTCTCTCTCTCTCTCTGGCAGCACCCTCCTACCCCAGGGTTTGAACCTGGGTCCCAACTATCTGCACCTGAAGGTACCCAAATCTAACTAGTTTTCTCTTTCTCAGTGTGACAGGCATTACATGATTGTTCCAACATGCAAGGACTGCTCAACTGCCTCAGAGGTGTCAGTAAAAAATAAGCACAATCCAAAAAGCAATAGACTGCACTCACTACTGCTGGCAAACTGCTTTATTTAATGATAAAATACAAAAGTGCCGCTAAAACTTCAGCCCCAAATGCTGACAGAACCCCGACCGGTTTCATGCCTGCTAGCACGTCATCAGGGGTGGTACAAACTATGCTTCATTCATCCTTTTATGAGTTCTTCTTAAAGTGACAATGCTAAATATCTTGTGAGCTAATAATATCATATTACTCTACACACATCACATATACGAATAACTATCTAAAATAATGTATAAATATCATCAAACAACATTCACCATGGCACCAGAACCACAAAAATCATAGTTACAAAAGTTTGCACACATTTTAGAATCTTTTGCTACCAAAAACATGGAATATAAAAAATGGTACTTTAATTCCTTCGGTTCCAATATTTCATGATTGCAAGGAAAAACCTTGTTATCTAAAAGGAACAACATATGAAATTAATTTCAATAACAAGGAATAATACCATTAGCCTATTCTAAAAAGAACTGCTAATTATCAGAGGTCTATAAATATACACATTTATATAGATGCATCCATTATTATTAATGTACCTCAGCTGAAGAAACCACACATTATGAAATAAAACCACACATTATGAAATAAATGAAAGGGTAGGAAAGGGGAAATGAAATTGGGGTATGAAGGGAGGGGAGGGGAAAAGGAAAGGTGGAAAGGGGGAAGAAGGGGAGGGGAAGGGGGAATGGGGGAGGGGAAAGGAGAAGGGAAAGGAGAAGGGAAAGGGGTGGAAAATAATGTAGGTATTGGGTGGGGGGATGAATACAGAATAGCCAGTAACTTTAATTCTTGTTCTTCTTGATGCATCTCATAAAACCAATTTTATCATTGAGGTCAAGGAAGTCGAGGGCTCCCAAATTGAAGATCCAAAAGGATTCTCTTTCTATCAATTTTGTCTCCAAATCACCACCTCTAATGCCTAGTTGGATCCTCTCTATCCCACAGAATTTGAACCTGTGTACGTCTCACTGTACACTGTTTTTTACGTGTTTTGATAGTACACTTCTATCATCCAAATGAACTGTGGAGCAAATATGTTCACTTACTCTGACTTTAAGTGGTCTGGATGATTTTCACACATAAAAAGCTCCACATTGACAGGCAGTAAGATAAACCATATGTTCTGTGCTGCAACTGATAAAATCTTTAATTTCATATATTCTATCACTATTGCATGAACTAAAATTCTTGCACTTAACAATGTGGCAACAAAACTTAAAATTTCCACAAAGAAACATCCCCTTAGGAAGGGGTTTACTCTGTTCTTCTGATGTATCAGCCATGTCAAATCTGGGTTGATAACTACATCCAAGTCTGTCACCTAGAATTTTACCTCTCCTATCCACCATTCTTGGCCTAGATCGAACAAACTCTGTTAGATTGGGGTCTGACCATACCTCTCAAGTGTCCCTGATTTTCAGGGATGTCCCTGATTTCACCTCAAAATTTTACTCTGTCCCTCCTAAAATCTATGTTTCCCTGACGAAACAGTGATGACTATAAGAATAAAATTACATCAAACAATAAAACTGCAGACTTCTTATTCTTCAGAAAATGTATTATACACTGAGTCCCTTATTCTGCCAGCTTCCTGAGTGGATATCACCAATTTTAAAAACGTGTCCCTGATTTTGGGCCTTGTCCCTGATTTTTAAGCTTTGTCCCTGATTTATGAGGCAGGAGGTTGAGAGGTATGGGTCTGACTATACAATATTCCAGTTGCTATATAGAATCTTTGTATCTCCCATATGTCGAGTATAGGTGGTGACAAAATTCAGTTGACTGCCTTTATCATCCTTTTCTACAGAATCCATTTTGGTGAGCAGTTGAGTCCTTCCACATCTCTTACCTCTCTACATGCTTCTGTTACTGCTTGTTGTCCATAACCCCGTGCCAAGAACCTGTTACGCATTTCTTTGCTGCACATTTCGAAGTCCTGAACCTCACTTAGAATAGGCTAATGGTATTATTCCTTGTTATTGAAATGAATTTCATATTTTGTTCCTTTTAGGTAACAAGGTTTTTCCTCGTCATCGTGAAATATTGGAACCTAAGGAACTAAAGTATCATGTTTTTATATTCCATTTTTTTTTAGTAGCAAAAGATTATAAAATGTGTGTGCAAACTTTTTGTAACTATGATTTTTTGTGATTCTGGTGCCATGGTGAACTTTCTTTGATGATATTGATAAATTATTTTAGATAGTTATTCGCATACGTGATGTGTGTAGATTAATGTGATATTAGCTCACAAGATATTTGGCACTGTTACTTTAAGAGAGAACTCCTTAAAAAGGACTAATGAAGTATAGTTTGTACCACCCCCTGCTCACGTGCTAGCAGGCACGAAACCGGTCGGGGTTCTGTCAGCATTTGGGGATGGAGTTTTAGCAGCACTTTTGTATTTTACTATTAAATAAAACATTTTGCCAGCAGTAGTGAGTGCGGTCTATTTCTTTTTGGGTTACATGATTGTTACACTCTAACTTTGGGTGTTCAATTCTTTTGGACTGTGATGAATGTTTAGGGGAACTAGGCAGATTTTTCGTTCAACTGGTTCGCCTTGGTCCGAATGGTGCAGACCAGGTGAACCAGTTGAACTGTGAACTGCTGTTCATACGTGAAACAGTTCACTAGGGCACAGTGTGAGTCACAGCCTCATTTTAGAGCTAGGCTCAATTCAACCACATGAACTGGCATGAAAGCTCACTTGCACACTCGATGTCAAGCTGTTAGGTAGCTCAGGCAGAGCCACAGTTCACTTCTAGTTAGGTTAGTTAGGAAATTCTTCAAAGCAAAGAAAATCTTCAAAAGTTAGGACCTACACTAGTTCTGCAACAGCAGGAAGGGGTATATTTAGCAGGGGAAAAAAACAACCCCTCCCCCACCCTGAGAAGACAGGTTGAGTAGCAGTGTTGCAGCAGGCATCTGGGACCGGGGGCTTGCCTGAGAGGGGAGACCTGGGAGAGACTGGACTCTGGATGAGGATGAGTGTGATTGGGGCTGGGCAGTGGGTAGATGGGGCATGAGGTGGCAGTCTGCCAGTGCCCACTTGTTGCTAATCTCAGCAGTGCAGGACACATGTATTTTTATTTGCAGAACTAGCATTTTAGCAGGGCAATATAAATACAAACATATTTTGACTGAAGGCCCTGGCAGAAACCTGAGATGTGACTTTTTTGCTAGTTACTTTTATTTACTAATTTTACTTGGCAGTACGTGTTAGCCAGCTGGCAGCAAAATGGTGCCTGGTCAATGGTAGTTGGCACTTTGGTGGCATCCCATAAAAAATGTAAATCATTCTTCCTTCACGTTTATAACTTTACATTTCTTTTTGTAGCTGTTTGAAACTCTTTACATTAGCCCAAGTTGCAGGCTTGCTTGAAGAAGTTACTTCTTCCTCCTCCTCCTGAGTCCTGAAGCAGTAGTTTACAGTAGTAGTGCCAAATTTGTTAAGCAATTTTGTGAGATTCCTATTATTCTTCAAAAATGTAGGGAAAAAATCCTCCAAAATTCTTTTTGTTATACCTACAGAAAGAGGCCAGTTTCTATTAGAGTACTCAAGCATCATCTAGTGGATTTTCAAATAGACTATCAGATGGAAGCATCATCTTCTGGTAGCAGTGAACACACTAATAAACAAAAAATATCCCTAGTTAAAGGCTTTACAAGTCTCAGTAAGGGGTTTCAAAAATCCTTGAAAACCCCTTGACTAATTTGGTGCTACTGCTGTACAATGTGATCTGGGCAGTGGGCAGGGCAGCAAGTGTATGCCAGCTGGCAGCATGCCAGTGCCTGACACCTGGTAGTTGGCACCTTGGTGGCATCCCATAAAAAAAGTAAAAAACACATTTTCACATTTGCTTGCAGCTGTGCAAGAAACATTTTGTTACACTAAAGGGCCATTTCAGAGGTGTGCCACTGCTAAGCCCATTGAAACTGAAGCTGGAAGGGGCTCGGCAGTCCAGACCAATGTCCATGCACTGTGGTCATGACACTACTGACTGGTTGCTAGGTGGAAGCTTCATGTAGCTGAAAGGACTGAAGCTGCTCCTATCAGAAAGTGCTACGGTCCTTTCATTTGCATGAAGCCGGTAAGCAAGGAGCTGATTGGCTTTCAGCATTTGGAATGTTGCTGCACCATCTTGAGTTTCAGACCCCCCCACACTGAAATGGCTCCCTGTACCAAGATCCATCCATCTATCTGTCTGTCTGCCTGCCTGCCTATCTATCTATCTATCTATCTATCTATCTATCTATCTATCTATCTATCTATCTATCTATCTTTATGTCTGTCTGTCTATTTATCTATTGACCAAGGTGCCTACCCCAGTACTACTTCTCTTGCCGCCCCATTGCTCACACCCATTTCCATTATGTAGGTGGCAGCACCAGGGTGCCCACCCCTCGGTGCCACCAAACACAAGCCTGACACTGGGGTGCCCAATCCCAGTGTCGGAATGTCCCTGAAACAAAGAAAACCATCCCTTGATGTTTTTTTTTTAACATGTAAAACAGAAAAGCCCCCTCCCACCCCCTACATGCCCCTCACACACCCTCACTTGCCTGAAAAAGTCCCAAGGTGAGGATCCACACTCCAATTGAAGACATGTTTTGCAGTTGGAACCACCTACTGCAATATGAGAAACTAAGGTAAGTGTGGTTTAATGTACTTCCATGGGGTTTTGAACTTTGATGCATAACTTTTTCATGAGGGCTCTGCAAGCTCTCTCCCACAGCCCAGCAGGAGCCAAAAACTCTCCGCAGCTGTCCCCGAAGTCGTTGGAGGTTGTGAGGGCTCTGCAAGCTCTCCTCCACAGCCCAGCAGGAGCCGAAAACTCTCCCCAGCTGTCCACGAAGCCGTCGGAGGTCATGAGGGCTCTGCAAGCTCTCCCCCACAGCCCAGCAGGAGCCAAAAACTCTCCCCAGCGGTCCCTGAAGTCATTGGAGGTCGTGAGAACTCTGCAAGCTCTCCTCCACAGCCCAGCAGGAGCCAGAAACTCTCCCAGGTATGGTGATCTGCACTGTCCCTTCATAGCTGCGACCGCTGCTACACCAGCTCACACAGATGCAGTGAGGATTTTGAAAAACAGAATCGTGGCACCTTTTCTGTTAAAGTCATTATTGTTCTGCGTACATGTGGATATAGTTTTTTCTTTTCCTTTTCATCAGGTTTCAGACTTTTACAGCCTAAATATGCTGTTTACTGCATTCTATTTAATTACTGCTCCCAGTTAAACTGCATTTATCAGGTCCATATGCCCTGCTGTTTGAACTGAAAAATTATTTTATACAGGCACCTGATTACTGCATGCTATTTAAATTACTGCTTCCAGTTAAAACTGCATTTATCCATTTTATATGCCCTGTTGTCTGAACCGAAAAATTACTTTATACAGTCACCGCTTTTGCAATTTACTCCTTGTATACCTAATATTCAACTTAAAGTCTCTCAATGTAATTTCTTTTCATGCCTTAAGCAAAAGTTTCACATTGTAATCCAGCCCCCTGCTGTAACCCCCCCTAGCCCAAGACAGCTCAACCCCCTGCTCCTCCCATCCCATACCTATTTAACCTGCTTTCTCCCTCTCCTTCCTCCCAGCTGTCCCCAAAGTCGTTGGAGGTCGTGAGGGCTGTGCAAGCTCTCCTCCACAGTCCAGCAGGAGCCAGAAACTCTCCCCAGATGCGGTGATCTGCACTACCCTGAAAGCTGCGACCGTTGCTACTACGCCACACAGACACAGTGAGGATCACCTGCCCGACAGCCACGCGCTTGGCTCCCCACCGCTCCCACCACCACCCTTGGTCAGCTCGCACTTATATAGGATCTTGTCTTGTGATCACGTGACGAAATTTACCTAACAGCCCACTTCTCCAGCAGCAGCTTATACCAGCTCACCACTAGTGGCCTCTTATTCATTCAAACTTCCCCTATAACATAATGTTCCCACTATTAGTGATGCTTGTCCTCTTTGCCTCTATGATCCCCCACTTAACTCTCCCACCCCCCCATGGTATGACTGGAACACAGCTGTTACACTACCAACCACACCAAAATTACCCAGTCTGACCATATGTTGCTCAATTTGACTATACACATGTCCCCCACCCCAAGTTACATGCCCCTCGTGCTTCTACTCCATCCCAACCCTTATACCCTGTCTCCCATGCGTACAACTCATGCTGCACACTACTCTGATACCCCTCAAACATCAGCCCCCCCTACCCTCTGGATAATGATCTCCCAGGTACCCCTCATCCTATCACTTTGATAACCCACCTCGTACACACCCTTCCTATCCCTACCACGCACATTAGAAAACCCACTCTTTCCCAGACTAACTGGGCCACTCCAAAAATGCTCAAGCTAGCCCTTCTATGTCATGCTCTCCTCCTCCTGTTGCTTTCAGGTAATATACACCCCAACCCTGGACCACCTCACTCTACTGTCTCACCAAACAGCAACCATGAGAGCCTCCTACTGGCAACTCTTAGTATCTGCAGCCTCCCAAGAAAACTCACCCCTCTCCAAGGCTGGCTAGCCCAACACTCACCCAATGTCTTAGCTCTATCCGAGACCTGGCTTTTGGATAAGATACCTAACGGGGTGGTCACCCTCTGTGATTACACCTCTACTGAGCAGACACGGCTAGCAAGAGGGAGGTGGCTGTGCCATCTACGTAAAATCCTCCTTTTGATCCCTTGAGATCAACACACCGCCACCTATGCATGGAGCCCAGACCCTGACAGTCAAGCTCAGTCTGGGCAACCCAGGTAAAACTCTTTACATTATAGTGGTGTACATTCCCCCTAGCAACCAAAAGCTCACTTTTGAGTCAGTACTGAACACTATCTCCCACCTCCCTCCTAGGAGTGAAGTCATCTTACTAGGAAACTTCAATGTCAACTGGCTGGCATCCACTTCATCCCCCGGCAAGGATGCTGCCCTTGCCTGTGACCTCACCCAGGTTGTCAACTCCCTGACCAGACATCATGCTAGAACTGGGACCGCAACCCTAATAGACCTCATCTTCACTAACAGACCTAGTAACATCTCCCAAGTCACTGTGCTCCCAGACTCAATTAGTGACCACTCACCTTTGACCTGCCTATGGTCCACCAAAATTCCCCCCGCCCCCCCCAGTGTCACTCAACACAGACATCTAAAAAAAGGTGCCCTACCATGTTTCAAGTCTTACCTATCATCCCGCGACTGGTCCCCAATACATACTGCGCAATCTGTAGACGCAGCTCTCACCTACTTCATAGCTACCTTCAATGCAGCCTGTGACATATTCGCACTCTTCGCTAAACAAGTAGTCAAAATAAGAAACACCCCTTGGCTCACCCAATCGCTGCTTGATCTAATGCAGCACAGGGATAACCTATGGCATAAGGCCCTTGCTTCTCAGCTCTTGCATGACAGGCAACTTTACGGAGAGGCTCATAACAAATGCACTTGGGCCATCAGGCAAGCCAAAGCTACATACTATAAATGCACCATCACCACCACCTGGGGCTCTGGGAAAAATTTCTGGAGTAACATCAAGGAGCTCTGTTGGAAACCTGTCTCCCCTCCCCCAACCCAGATTACAGTAAATGGGAGTACTACCCAGGACCCTACGGCTATCTTCGAAGCCCTCGACACCTCCTTCTCTGACCTCTCACATATCCTCCCACCTAACTTCTTTGACCCGACCTCCCCCCGACCCGCCGTCACCTTGGCCATCAATGCCCCTCCTCCCTTTAGGCTAAGAGTAATCTCCTGTAATTAGGCAAAACGCTACCTCACTAAAGCTCTGGCGAATTCTCGCTACAACTTGGACACGCTGGATCTCAAACTCATAAGGTTGTCCCTGGATGTGACTCTCCCCCTTCTCACCAAAATCCTCAACCTGTCCTTATGCCTCAGCCAATTCCCCTCGGCTTGGAAGGGAGCAGTTATAACACCCATACTAAAGGGCGGGGAACCCACGGCAGATACCAACTATAGACCAATTTCAATCCTACCACCTCTCTCTAAGACTCTTGAAAAAATAGTTTCAGATCAGCTTACCTACCACCTATCCAAACATGACCTACTCTGCCACAAGCAGCATGGTTTCTGGAGGGGCCACAGCACCTCCACCGCCCTCATTGAATTCACTACCTTTATTCATGAGGCCCTAGATCAAGGATCTGTTGCGGGGGCTGTCTACATTGATCTGACCAAAGTGTTTGATACTGTCAGTCATGAATTATTGCTTCTTACCTCCCATCCTTAACTTTCCCCAGAGGTCACCACCTGGTTCAAGGATTACCTCTCAGGTCAGTCGCAGCAAGTCAAGATTAACACAACTGTCTCCACACGCAAGCCGGTTAGTTCTGGAGTCCCGCAGGGGTCAATACTAGGCCCCCTGCTATTCACCCTCTTCCTTAACTCCTTACCTAAATCCTGCAGTGGTCACTTACTGCTCTATGCTGATGATGCAGTAGTTTACTGGAAGCACCCACATCCCAACTCTCTTCAACTAGCCCTGCAGGGTCACTTCAAGGAGCTAGAAACCTGGTTTTCAGATCACCTCTTATTAACTACAACAAAATGAAGTCCATGATCTTCACACACTGCCAAAGCCCACACAGTCATGCGCCTAGTAATAAAAACACCATGGCTCTGTCTAGGATCAGGTCTCTTGTTTTAAATATCATAGAGTCACCTTAGGCGCCCACTCTCCTTCCGCACCCATATCCAACAGGTCTCCTCCTCTATCAACATGTGACTCGGGATCCTTTTTAGACACAAGCACTGCCTACCCCCCCTTGCCATGCACCTAGCTGTAGCCTCCTCAGTCTTATCCTTGGTAGACTACGGGATAGTCATTTATGGGTCTGCAGATCAAACTGCCTTGCACAGCATCAGCCTCGCTCTTAATAAAGCCTGCCGGTTAGTCTCAGGCTGTGACAAGTTAACCCATACCTGTGAGCTCTATGAACACACTGGATGGCTAAACTTCCAAGGCAGACTTAAATATTTCACCTGCCTTATGGCAAAAAAGATACAACTAAAACTATCCCCTATCGGCCTCCACCCGATTTTACCCACAGCCCACCATAGGTGGACACAACGGCACGCAGCTAACCCCAACCTGATTATCCCCCACTGTAGAACATCTCTCTATCAAAGATCCTTCTACTATCGGGCCCCTCTCTGGCTGAACAGCCTCCCACCCTCCAGCTCTTTGACCCACAGTCTCAACCAATTTAAGTCAGGTCTCAAAACCCTACTCCTCGACTCCTCAGCTTGTGTCTGTAATTAACCCCCCCATCCCTATCCCTCCCCCTCTCCATCTCCTGAGTCAGTTTACCTTGGAACTACTTGGTCACAGTAACCCCTTCTCTTTAGTTGGCTGGTACGTGCCTACCTCCCAAGGCTCCCAACCTACCTGTCCCGCTGTGCATGTATTTGACTCTGGGTCCCTCATGACCCTAGAATTTGTATACTGTCTTAAATTTGTTCCCAGGGACTCCCCATGCTCCCAGTTGATGTTTCCTGCTATGTTAACGGAAGCCTTGATTGTCTAACCTGCATTTTATTCACTTCTGTACGTGTAACTGTATTGTGTCTTGTTTTGTTATTTTACCTGGCGTGGAGCCTTTGCAAAGAGTCTATGACTCAAAGGATTGTAATTCTGATTATTTCAAATAAATAAATAAAATAAATAAATGTTTGCATATTTTGGCCTGAATTTTTAACATGGCCTTTTGTGACCCACATCATGACCGATGGCAGTGGAAGTATGCAAATCAGGCCCAAAGGTGATTTTTGGTTGTGTTGCCAAGTCACCTTTCAAGCAGGATTTGAAAGTTTTCACCATCCTTGTTCATGAGGTAGGGGTTAGAAACATAGAAACATAGAATTTGACGGCAGATAAGGACTGCTTGGCCCACCCAGTCTGCCCATTTCCCTACCTACTGGATAAGCTGCAGATCCTAGTTAACCAGCAGCCTACTTCTTCCTACCCCCACCCCCTAGAATTGCCTTATGACTGTCCCATGCATGCTTGAATTCCACCACTGATTTTGACTCCACAACCTCCTCCAGAAGGCCGTTCCATGCAGCCATAACCCTCTCTGTGAAAAAATACTTCCTTAAATTACCTCTGTGCGTCCCCCCCATCTTCAAATTGTGCCCTCTTGTTCTTGCACACCTCTTTTTTTGAAAGATGCTACCCTCTTGGACTTTGTTGATTCCCTTGAGGTACTTGAAAGTTTCTATCATGTCCCCCCTCTCCCTTCTTTCCTCGAGGCTATACATATTAAGCTCCTTAAGTCTCTCTTTATATGTCTTCCGGTGCAGACCCTGCACCATTTTAGTTGCCCTCCTCTGGACAGCTTCCATCCTGTCTATGTCTTTGCAGAGATGGGTCTCCAGAACTGCACACAGTACTCAGATGGGGTCTCACCAGCTGTCTGTACAGAGGGATAATAACTTCCTGTTTTCTACTGGTGATGCCTCTCCTATGCATCCCAGTATCCCCCAGACCTCCTTGCTGCCCTCTCACATTGCTTGCCCACCTTTAGGTCATCTGATATGACTACCCCAGGTCCCTTTCCATTTTGTTGTTGTTAGTATCTCACCCCCATGTGTACTCTTACCCTGGGTTTTGTTTCCCAGGTGCATTACCTTGCACTTCTTAGCATTGAATCTAAGCTGCCATACATTTGACCATTCCTCTAACCTTGCCAAGTCCCTTCTCATCCTTTCCACCCCACCCTGTGCATCAACTCTGTTGCAGATCTTAGTGTCATCTGCAAAGAGACATACTTTTCCTTCCAGTCCTTCCATAATGTCGCTTATAAAGGACATTGAAGAGGACCAGTCCTAATACTGAACCCTCGGTACCCCACTAGTAACCCTCCTTTCTTCTGAGTGGACTCCATTTACTATTACTCTCTGTGTCCTATTCTCCAGCCAATTCTTTACAAGGCTATCATCTTGGGACCCACTCCCAGGCTGGCTAACCTGTATATTAATCTTTTGTGGGACTGTGTCAAATGCCTTGCTAAAGTCTAGGTAGGCCATGTCCATAGCCCCTCCCTGATCTACTACTTTGGTCACTCAGCCAAAGAAATCTATCAGATTTGTCTGGCATGACCTTCCCACTGTGAATCCATGCTGCCTAGGGTCCTGTGCCCCTCTGGCCCCTAGATACTCGACAGTTCTTTCCTTCAGAAGTGATTCCATCATTTTCCCTATCACTGAGTTTAAACTAACAGGTCTGTAGTTTCCTGCTTCTGCCTTGCTCCCACTTTTGTGAAGGGGAATCACATCTGCCCTCCTCCAGTCCTTGGGTACCATCCCATCCTCCCATGATTTGTTAAAAAGGGTAGTCAGTGGTGTCACTAGTTCTACCCTTAGCTCTTTTAGAATTCTGGGATGAATCCCATCAGGCCCCATTGCTTTGTCCACCTTCAGTTTTAAGAGTTCTTTCAGAACCCTTTCTTCTGTAAATGGGCTGGTATCAACTTCTGTATCCAGAGTGTTACTACTGTTTGTTTTATGTACCTCCCCCTCTTCATTTGTAAATACTGAGCAAAAATATTTGTTTAGTATCTCTGCCTTTTCACAGTCTCCCTCTGCCCACCCTCCCTCCCCTTTATTAAGCCTCACTATCCCTCCCTTGGTCTTCCTTTGCTCCCTGATGTACCTATAAAAGGTTTTATCCTCCTTCTTAACTGAGTTGGCTGTCTTTTCCTCGGTTTGGGCCTTTGCTGTTCTGACTGCCTTCCCAGCCTCCTTTTGCTTTAACTGATACAGTTCTCTGTCCTGCTCCTTCTGCGATTCCTTGTACTTCCTGAATGTTTTCTTTTTCTCTTGAACCTTCACTGCCACTTCCTTTGAGAACCATAGTGGTTTCTTACATCGTCTTGTTTTGTTTATTTGCTTCACACAAAGGCTTGTTACCTCTGTGATGGCAGTTTTATTATTCCCCATTGTTCTTCCACCCCTTCTTCCTGCCCTTTGCTAGTGCATTCCTTAGGCACTCACACATTTAGCAAAGTCAGCCCTCCTAAAGTCTAGTACTTTTGTCTTTGTATGGCTTGACTCTATTGCTGTGTTTATTGTGAACCATACTGTTCGATGGTCGCTAGTTCCCAGATGGCTACCCACTTCTACATCTGTGATCCTCTCTCCATCTCCATTTGAGAGAATCAAGTCTAATATTGCTCCCTCTCGAGTGGGCTCCAGTACTAGTTGTCTAAGGCATGCCCCCTGTAGGGCATCTAGAATAACTGCACTCTTCGAAGTGGCAGCTGCAACTGCACTCCAGTTAACATCTGGCATATTCAGATCACCCATCAGCAATATCTCCCCTTTTTCTGCCATTCTAAGTATACTTTCTATCATTTCCCTGTCCATTTCCTCCCCCTGAGAAGGGGGTCTGTATACAACCCCTGTGCGTATTGTGGTGCCATTGCCTGTCTCCAAATTTACCCACAGTGCTTCTTCTCGTCCCTGTTCACCCTTTTGTTCAGTTGCTTTTATTCCTTCCCTTATGTAAAGAACTACTCCTCCTCCTCTTTTACCCTCCCTGTCCTTCCTGTAGACAGTGTATCCTGGTATGTTTATGTCCCAGTCATGGTTTTGTGTGTACCATGTTTCTGTGACTGCCACGATATCCAGATGTTCCTCCTCCATCAAGGCCACTAATTCAGGAAGCTTGTTACCCAGACTATGGGCATTGGTACTCATTGCTCTCCATTTTTTTTGATGGCTTTACCTTCTGTTGCAGCATCCCCCACTGACCGTTCTATCTCGGTCTTTTTCTTATTTAGTACCCTGTTTTGTAGGGAGAGACTGGGATTTTCCTGCTGCTTGTCAGTGCCTCCCCCCTTTGACTAGTTTAAAAGCTTGCAAATGAAGCATTTAAACCGATTGCTCAAAAGACTTATTCCCTTCCTGGACAGATGCAGACCATCCTGCCAGTATAGGTTGGTGTCCCTCCAGGTGGAACCCCAGTCCCCAATGAAGCCAAACCCCTGTGCTCCGCACCATTTTGTCAACCATTCATTAAACTGCATGGTGCCAATTAACCTCGCCTCCCCCATGCCTTTGACAGGCAGCACCTCTGAGAAGGATATTGTGTGTGCTACTTGTTAGGCCCCTCCCCAATTCTACAAAGTCCTTCTGCACTGCTCTAATCTCATGATTACCAATCATTTGTCCCTAGGTGGACAATGATGTCCAGCTCAGACTCCCATGCAGCTGTTCTCGTGATCCTGAGGATGCGCTTCCTGTCTCTCAAGCCATGGCACCAGGCAGGCACCTTACTTCAGTTTTCCCTGCTCCCCAGTTCTATCCCCTAATAATTGAGTCCCCACCAGGAGCCACTTCCTTTCCTGTGGTGTCCTCTGCCTCCTTCCTGTGGTCCTCCCTTGTGACAGTTGTCATCAGTCTTCTGTGCGGGTGCATCCATAGTTATAAGGGTTATAAGGTGTTTTAAGGGTTATAAGGGTTATAAGATGACTTTTAAAAATCTGGGGTCAAAATATGTAAAAATGGCAAAGTTATGTGCATACACTGAAATTTTTTTATGCTCGCTTATAACTTTGATAATTTGTAATATTTTTACCCCAGATTTTCAACATAGACATTTTTTC
Organism: Neoceratodus forsteri; assembly: GCA_016271365.2. Taxonomy (NCBI): domain Eukaryota; kingdom Metazoa; phylum Chordata; order Ceratodontiformes; family Ceratodontidae; genus Neoceratodus; species Neoceratodus forsteri. The sequence continues at coordinate 522,551,883 of CM028129.1, forward strand.
ACACCACCTCTAAATGTGACAGCTGTCATTTTTCAGATCTTTGCCAAAATGTGTTTTTGCACATGTAGTGCAGAATGACGTTTGGGTGTCAAATGACGTTTTGGCAGGGATTTGAAAATTTTCACCTACTGAGTTCATGAGGTGGAGTAATAAGAAGGCTATGCTGAAAATGTGGTGCACAAATATGGTAAAATGCCCATGTTATGACTGAACATTACAGTATTTCAACGTTCACTCATAACTTTGCCAATTTTCAATAGTTTAACTCCAAACTTTCAACATAACCCTTTTCCACACCACCTCATATATACTACATGTCATTTTTTAAATCCTGGACTAGATGTGTTTTCACACCCCTGGTGTGAAATGACTTTTCGGCCAATATACTATAAATGGTACGTGTCATGTTTATAAGGCAAATCATAAAACCAGCACCTTGAATGTTGGGGTCAAAATAAAAAAAATTAAAAAGCACAACACATACATACAAGCAAATATTCGGCATTGACAAATGCTTGTTTTCTCTTTGTTGCACTTTTCAAATTGAAATGCACAGCCTTCACATTCCCCCAAGTTGCTGCAGTTCCTTCCTCCTGAGTCCTGATGCAGTCTGTGTGTGCATTATCCTGAGCTGTGCTGTTGCAATGTTATCTGAGCAGTGGGCAACAAGTGTGTGCCAGCTAGCAGTGTGCCAGTGCCCAGCTCCTTGTAGCTGGCATCTTGGTGGCATCCCATAAATAAAAGTAAAAAAAAATCACATTCCTCAAGTTGCTGAATTTCCTTCCTCCTCCTCCTCCTCCTCCTCTAGAGTCAGCAAGCAGTGTGTGTATATATGTGTGTGTGTGCATGTCGTCTGAGCTGTGCTGTTGCAGTGTGAGCTGGGCAATGGGCAGCATGGGTGGGATATTCAAAGGGTTGCACATGAAGTCCAAATGCGCCATTCTGTGATATTCAGCAGGGAGACAGTTGCGCCACTGAAAACAGGCTGAGCAACAGCGCCAATGCAAATGAATGCTGCTCAACTGGAGGGGAGGAACATGACAGCACTCAGGCCAGACACTTAGTGCACACTTTAGCCAGGATGGGCAAGGGGACCCTCACATCATGGTGCATCTGGGCACAAATGACCTTGTGGAGAACAGGTGCTGGAAGTGCAAGCTAGATTCAAGGATTTGGCAAGAATCTGTCAAGAGCACGGAAACACAGTTTTTTTCTAAAGTCCTGCCAGTGCCAAAAGCCAGCATGGATATAAAGGGGAAAATTGAGGTATTCAATTTGTGTCTGTGGAGGTGGTGTAAGGAAAAAGGTTTCAGTCTGGTGGGAGAATGGGGTAGGGCAGGGGATAATGCAGAGTCTTATGCACCTGACAGACTACATCTAACCAAGGGGGGGTACAAGGGTCCTGAAAGATAAATTGGATAGCTATGTAAGGGAAGGTCTGCATTTAAACTGAATGGGGGGGCAACAGGGAATAGCCTAGCTAGCACTCCCCCACACAATGGGGCAGGTAGGGAAGCAAGAGATGGCAGGGAATTAGGGGGTATATGGTGGAATGGTTTATCTACAAATGCCAGAAGTTTGGGAAACAAAATGGTAGACTTGGAGGCCACAATGGTGGATGTGGGCCTGGATATTGTAGCTATAACTGAGACCCGGTGGTCAGAGCAGCATACTTGGGAGATAGGTATCCCGGGGTACAGACTTTTTAGAAAGAACAGGGCTGGAAAAGTGGGTGGTAGCACTGTATATCAAGGATGACATTAGGGCTATGAAAGTGCAGGAGGAGCAAGGGGAGATGGAGGTCCTGTGGGTCACACTGGTAAAATGGTCTTGTGCATCATTAAGACTAGGGGTGGTTTATAAACCTCCTATGCAGGGAGAGGAAGGAGAGGCAGCTGTTGCAGGTGGTTAAACGGATGACACTCAAGGGGGAGCTCCTGCTAGTTGGGGAACTAAACTGATATGGACTAGGAAATTCCGACTGCAGCATTAGCCAGGAGCAGAAACATCCTTGATTCACTGCAAGGTGCTTTCATGCAACAACTGGTGAGGGAGCCCACTAATGGGGTTAACATACTGGATGTGGTTCTCACCAATGGGGAGAGTGTGGAAGAAGTTGTGGTGAGAGACAGCTTAGTACAAGTGATCAATACAGTGAGTTTCAGGGTAAGGATGGGGAGGAAACAATTCAGACCAGCACGAAGGTTATGAACTTCAGGCAGACAGACTTTGCCTGAATGAGGAGATATTCAGGAAGAAATGGAAGGAAGGGAGAATGGAGGTGTGGAGGAATTATGGGAATTTATTAAGGGGGTTACTGAAAGCCACTGAACTCTGCATTAAGTAAGTAAGAAAGAACAAAAGAAGGATGCCACTCTGGTTTACCATGGAGGTGTTAAGGGCAATTAGGGAAAGAAAATTGGCATTCAGAATATATAAGAAGACCCAGAGGAAGGCGGACAGGGAGACTTACAGAGAAACTGAGGGTGGCAGCACAGAAGATTAGGAGGGTTACAGCTGATCCAGAAGAGAGGATTGCTAGGCAGGCCAAATGGGGGATATAACTTTTTTTAGGTGTGTGGGAGAGAAGAAGAAGGTGAGGCAGGGGACAGTATGGGTGAGGAGGGTGAGGGAGTACAAGTGCAGGGGGACTTTGAGAAGGCAGAGGTTCTTAGTAGCTACTTCTGCTCGATCTTCACGGTGGAAGGGGAGGGAAGGGGATCAGAGTTAAGAGGGAGGGGAGGGCAAGGCAAAAGGGTGGATCCTAGCTTGTTCAGTGAAAACAGGGTAAGAGAGGAATTAGTAAGGTTGAAAGTGGACAAGGCTATAGGGCCAGATGGTTTGCATCCTAGGGCACTCAGGGAACTAAGGGAGGAACTGGAAGCACCACTGACAAGGCTGTTTAACTTGTCTCTGGAGACAGGGTGGGTGCCAAGAGACTGGAAGAAGGCTGATGTGGTGCCACTACATAAGGGAGCAGCAGGGAGGAGGCGGAGAATTATTGCTCATCCAACCTCACCTCAGTGGTGGGTAAGGTGATGGTGGTGCTAATAAAGGAAAGGGTGGTGAACTACCTTGTGGACAGCCAACTGCATGACAATAGGCAGCATAGCTTCACAAAGGTGAGGTCATGCCAGATGAACCTAATAGAGTTTTTCGACTGGGTGACGATGTTGGTAGATCAGGGAAGGGTGGTGGACATAGCCTATCTGGACTTCAGAAAGGCCTTTGACACCATCCCTCACAGAAGGCTGGTAAATAAGCTGGAAAGCTTAGGGGTGGAACAGAAAATAACTAGGTGGGAGGGAAAACTGGATGAAGGACAGAAGCCAGAGGGTAGTGGTAAATTGGGGTGCATTCCAAGTAGAAGGAGGTGATGAGCAGGGTGCCCCAGGGGTTGGTACTGGGACCCCTCCTTTTTAATATTTGTATCAGTGATATAGTGGAGGGGCTGGAGGGGAAGGTGTGCCTATTTGCAGATGATATGAAGATCTGCAATAGGGTGGACACCCAAGGGGAGGTGGAGGCCATGAGGGAGGACCTGAAGATTCTGGAAGGTGGTCGTAAACTTGGCAGCTGAAATTCAATGCCGAAAAGTGTACAGTGATGCACATGGGGTATAAAAAACATGCAAGCAGTTTACACACTGGGGTGAGGTAATTAAGCCAACTGAACAGAAGAGGGATCTGAGTTATAATACCAAACAACCTTAAGGTGGGTAACCAATGCAGCAAGGCAGTGAGTAAAAGCAAATAGAATGCTGTGTGCATAGGGAAGGCATAACAAGCAGAAGGAAGGAGGAGATGCTGATGCCTCTTTATAAAACCATAGTGAAATCTCACCCAGCGTACAGGGTCCAGTTCTGGAGACTTCACCTACAAAAGGACTTAGATGGAATTGAGAGGGTTCAGAGAAGGGCAACCAAGATGGTGCATGGTATGCATAGGAAGCCCTATGAGGACTGGTAGAGAGAACTGGATCTGTATACATTGGAGACTAGAAGGGAGAGGGAGGATATGACAGAAACATTGAAGTACATGAAGGGAATTAATAAGGTGAGGTTGGGGAGCTTATTTACAAGGAAAGTGGGTGCTATAACTAGAGGGCATAGTCTAAGATTAGAAGGAGAAAGATTTTTTTTTTGTGTTATCTTTTTACCCCTTCTACGTGCACCACTTTCAGCCTCTCCTTCGGGCTTACCAATGCTGGCTCTGGTCTGTCTGCTCTCCGATCCTCCAGTCCCATATAGCAGCCAGCCCCCAGGGTAACTCGGAGTAACCCTTCTCTGGATGGGTCCCTCTCCTCTGAGGGGGAATGTGCCAGCCAGGGGCAAGCCAGTGCTACACTTGGCCCCGGGGTACTGCTGGGACTGAGGACTCAGTAGGTATACGAACGGCACTAGAGAGCCGGGCAGCTGTCATCCGGCTCAAAGAGGCCGGTATTTCCACTTTTCTGGTACGTCCCCAACTTGCGACTGTTGTGCTCCCGGTCTCCACAGAACTGCCACAATGCGATGTCAACCCGCTATCACCCCAGGAAGGAGAGCAGTCCTATGGATGCTTGATCCTCTCCTTCCTCTGCCAGCTCCTGGTGTCCCGAGTCCATTCCCAACCGGGTCACGGCGTTGGTGAGTAAAGGCACCAGCACCTCATCCCTCTACGCCACCGGGCCGGCAGGAGAAAGATTTAAGGGCAATATGAGGGGGTGTTTCTTCACAGAGTGGATGGTGAGGTCCTGGAACAAACTACCTGAGGAGGTGGTGGGGGCTGAAATGGTGGAGGGATTCAAGAGGGCATGGGACAGCCATAAGGGGTTGGCAAGTGTGGGGAAGAGGATGTCCATTGACAAAGGTGACGAATGGGGGAGTAAGGGGCAGACTCGATGGGCCAGAGAGGTCCTTTTCTGCCATCAAATTTCTATGATTCTATGATCCCATCCTGTGTCATACGAGAGTGACCACTGCCGAGGGAGAGAGAGAATGAGAGACAGAGTGAGTGGAATGGGGTGCAACAGTGATCACTGGGAATACCAGGTTGGCAATCAGAAGTTACGCCTTGTCATCTCTCTCTCTGTCTCTCTGTACCCCCATCGCACTGTCTATTCATGTGTGCAATCTGCTCAGCAGCTAGAGTTGGTGTGGGGGCATGGTTAGCGACTGTACAGGGTTGCATGCACCAGCATGTTATCTAGAACAGAGAGGAGGTCAGAGTCAAAGTCACTGCACAGATCAGTGATACGTCCAATGAAGAGTTCAGGTACACTGAAGGTAGTCACTCAACCTGCACAGGATGTGTGGACAAGTAATGAGGACTGTTTCAAGTGCCAGCCTCATTCAGTACTCATGAGCAGGAAAACACAGAGAACAAGAAAAGTACCCAATTTAAGAAGCATCCAGTTCACACACCTCCCCGCCCACGAGACAGCCAAGTTGAGCACACTGTGCTCCGCTGCTCGGTATCCATTGTCATGATTTGCCTCCCCCCCACAATCTAGTGGCAGACAATGAGTCAGAACATGAGGGGATAGAGAAACACAGCTAAACCAAGGTGCAGCAAACGTGCTAGAGAGCGAGAGAGAGAGAGAGAGAGCGAGAGAGAGAGAGAGAGAAAGAAAGAGATTGTCTGGAATTGGCTACCCCCCATGAGGTTTCTTTTTACCTGGCTCAACCCAATTAGCCGACTTGCGAAACTTGCTTCCCCCCTTCAATTCCAATTGTGTGGCTTGCTTCCCCTGTCCCCCTGATCTGCATACTGCATTAATCATCTGTTTCTGCTGCTTGGCATTTTATTTTATTTATTCACTTATTTATTAAAATAAAAATACATTTTTTTTTTCATTTGGTAACTGGGTAAGGCCTGTGGGAGCACTGTGGAGGTGGTTATTGGTTGTGACTTGCTCAGAGAAAGTCACACAGTATATATGGAAGCGGAGGTTGTGGGAATCAAACTAGTGGCGGAGGAATAGCCGGTGCAGCTGGTGCAGTGGCAAAGGGGTCTGACACACTTAGGGGCCCAATAAGTTTATTAAGCATTTTAAAAAATATTTGGCGAAAGATAAAGATTCAACTGACATTTTTAGTCACCCACCCAGTCCCAGTCACTGAACTGACAGTGTGCTGCTGTGCCCGACCTGTGCTGCCCGATGAAGTACTGCAGATGGCAGCAGAGTGTCCGTCTTGCGTCGCGACGTGACAGGACCAAGTCAGATAGGGACCGGGATGACTACTTCTAAAGCTAAGCTGTTGGGTTGCCTGCACCATTGGTGACTTTACTTTTACAGGAGTGAGCAGCACAACACAGTCTGTCAGTCGCTCACACTGCATTGTGCTGAGGCAGAGCAGCAAAGACAGAGAGTGAGACTCAAGAGAGAGACTAGAGAGCACCCGCAGTACCGGTGCACCTGCAGTGCAGGATGGTGATGACGGTCCCGGTCGGTCGGTCGCTCACTCACTCACGCATTGCTGCAACAAGGCTGCCCTGCCTGCACAGAGTCACAGAGCATCCCCCGGCCCCGCCATCTGGCCCCAGAGTCCTACCCCTGCCCCGGCCCCACCCAATGTACACTTACTCTGCTCGCAACAGACATCTAGTTAGTAGTCAGTCTTTGTTCAGTTCTTCTCATACTTTTTCTACTCTCTTCTGTGCTTCTCGTCTCTCTCTCTCTCACTCTGAGTCTGTACCTCGGAGGCTCGACTTGTGTTGTTGTGTCTCTGTGTGTGGCTGGATCTGGGTGGTGAGGTGGTTCAGATTAGAACTTGGCAGAAGGGGGGAAGGAAGACTTGAACTTGCTTTGCGAGTGGCTGGCTCAGGGGAGGGTTGTTGTTTGTAGTGCTGATGGGCGGCAGGGGCCCATTGCCGGCTGGTCACTGCCGCTCGCTCACGAGTGTGTGGTGGACTGTGGAGTGCTCACAGCTCTCTCTCTCTCTCTCTCTCTCTCTCTCTCACTGCTGCTGCATGTTGCTGTACTGTCTGTGTGGGGGACTAAGGGAGGGAGGCGGAGGCCTACTAGGGTCAGGAAGGCAGATAGCCAGGCACACAATGGGCAGCATGGGTCCTAACAAGCGAGCTCTGCACCACATGACTGACTGCTGGCTGACATGTCCCATTGTACAGGGACACTGTCAATCAGTCAGTGGTAGGCAGGGCTGAGCTGGGCTATATATTGCACTGCAGCACGAGAGATGGGTCACATGGTGTGTAGATAGGAGAGCGAGCTAAACATGCAGTGTCTGTGTGTGTGGAGTAGTGGGGACACACAATCACAATCTTTCTTTTTGTTGAAGTAAAGAAACTAATGATGTAGGCAGGGGCTAAGGATAAGGAAGTAGTAGCACAGCATTGATTGGACTGGATTGTGATTTCTGGAGGCTATAAAGAAAGAAAACAAACACATTTGGGCTTGGGCCTGCTTGCTGCCTGGGCAGTGTGGGCACATCATTGCTGGGCTCAGCTAGCAGCACTAGCCTAGGCTAGGTAGGGGACTGGGCTGAGGGGGTTGCAGTGCTGGGATGGGGGTGGCGGCATGGGGATCCACAATTATCACCTGCACTGGGGCACATCTTTCCCTTCCTCCACCACTGAATCAAACCCAGGTCTGCAGGATGTACCAAGCTCATTTTCACAGCTCATTAGTAACATCTAGGCTACAATGAATACACAGTATGGGCTGGGGGGGGGGAGGTAGACTGAAAAATTAAAAAAACTCACAACACAATGTGGCTGAAAATTAACCCACTGAATCTAATCACGTAGCTGAAATACAAGTACAAGTCCTAAATGAAGAAAATGTACTCTTTATAAAAAAAAGTCAGAGTGGTTATTGCTGTACATGATGTTTTGTATAGTAGGAGAGTCTACTAAAGATGAATTTGTTGAATCGTTAAATATAACATCCTTTATCTGAAGACATCTAAAGAAAGGGTAAGGGAGCCCTGTAGATCTAGATGTTAGTTAACTGGTCTTGAGTGTAATATGTTCTGTGATAAGATTACATTAGAATTGTTGTTGCAGTTTGCTTGAAATAACCCCACGAAAAATTGAATGAGAAACAGAGTTCCAATCATTATGTGTCTGTGAAAGATTGGTTTCATTTTTGTTCCCATTTTGTTCTGATTTGTACTGTGTCACAGAAGACACTGAAAGGCAGCTCAGCCAGCAGATAAATATTGAAGCGTGACAGAGCTGCATTTGAGTGGCTTGTATGTTCTGCCAGTCTCATGATTTGAAATATTTTAGCCTAAACTAGATGATTCAAATGGGGTGTGGCTCAGATGCTGAATTGAAATATACTTTAAATGTCATTTAAAACTAATTTAAGTTCAATTAGAAAATGTACAAAAAAAATTCCCTCAAATGCTCAAACTAAATGCCTGCTTCATTTTCAATGTTTTGCTGTGGCTTTCAGTCCCAGACTCATTATTGCAGAAGGCAGTGTTGAATAATTTGCCCCCTTTACAAACTGGCTCTGGAAGTGTGAAGTGAAGTATTCTGTATCATAATACTAAACTTCAGACTTCCAGAGTCAACTTTGTAAAGGGACAAAAATAATTATGAACACCGTCTTCTGCAGTAATGAGTCAGAACAAAACCACAACAAATCACTAAAATAGTAGTCATTTAGTTGAGGAAGCACCTTTTAACATTTCGCATTGAACTCAACTATTACATTTAAATGACATTTTAAAGGCATTGGCATATTACACAAAGGGGAGCTTTGATGTTGCTGCGAACACAGGCTCGTAACTTTGGTACTTTTCAGTATTTTCCCCCCAAATTCACAACATAGCCATATCTTTACAGCATTTTTCAGATCCAGGCCAAAATTTTTTTTGTACATCTCAAAAGGTGATTTTGTGTTCCTGCATGAAATCACTTTTCAGGCAGGAGTTGAAACATTTCTCTGCTCTTGTTCATAAGGTGGGGTTGTAAGAAGGTTATGTTGACAATGTAGTGTAAAAATATTTAAAAACAGCCATGTTATGAGCCTACATTGACTCTTGCAAATGCAGGCTCCTTACTTTGGTAAGTTTCACTATATTTACTCCAAATTTACAACATAGCCATATCTTTACAGCACCTCATAAATGCGACAGCTGTCATTTTTCAAATCCTGGCCAAAATATTTATTTGTTTATTTAACTTTGTTGACCAGGTAAGTACACTGGCAGTGGAAGCCTTTTTCAGGCATGAATGAGGTAAAAATATTGAAACATCCCAAAAGGTGATTTTTGCGATCCCTACATGAAATCATCTTTTCGGACAGGAGTTGAAATATTCTCTGCCCTTGTTCATGAGACGGGGTCATAAAAAGGCTATGTTCTAAATTTGGTGTAAATATATTTAAAAAAAAGTTATGAGGCTATGTTGAATTTTGCAAACACAGGCTTTTAAGTTTGTTAATATTAATATTTTTACCCCAAATTTTCAACATAGCCATTTTTTACAGCACCTCATGAATGTGACAGCTGTCATTATTCAACTCCTGGCCAAAATGTGTTTTTGCATCTCGAAAGTTGATTTTGCAGTCTCTGTGCAAAATCACCTTTAGGCCAGGGGTTGAACATTTTCTCTGCCCTTCTTCATGAGGCATGATCATCACAAGGCTATGTTGAAAATTTGGTGTACAAATATTACAAAACAACAAATTTATGAGCTTACATTACATTTTGCTAATGTAGGCTCATAAGTTTGGTAATTGTCAATAGTTTTACCACAAATTTCTCCCATACAGCCCTATCGGCTCTGGCCAGAGTTTGTTTTTTAAGTGAAGTCTTTTTTATATGATATACTTTTTTTTAAACATTGAGAATTTAACTATGTTTGTAGTGGTAAGGAATTTATGCATACTGCTATTATTTATTCATTTGTTTGTTTGTTCATGTATGTATGTATTTATTTGTTTGTTTGTTCATGTATGTGTGTATTTATTTATTTATTTATTTAAAATTGGTAACCATGGAGGCAGACTGAGCTGAGGCTCATTTCCAAAGGCAACCCAGGAAAAGGGAAGGAAGAAGCACAATCACAAACAAAATACAACAGTGTCAGGTGATGTGGTTACAATGCGATCACATAAAGAGCATAAGCTGAGTGCAGTAGAGATAAAATGGCAAACACTGCATACGGAGGACAAATGAATTAGCACACAGATCATCTATGCAGATTGGACAAATTCAAAGTGCATAGTGTTAGAGTGAAAGGAGGCTGAGATGGTGCTGAAAGTAGGAGTCAAAACAAGTTGATAAGCTTCATTGAGGTTGCTGGAACTATGAGGTTTGGGAAAGGGACAGGTAAGGGGTGGTGACCTCCTAAAGTGTTTGACTCAGTTAACCACCAGCTATTACTAAAAAGCACTGCTGTCTACAGGATTGGCCCCAGATACAGCCACCTGGTTTTCGCAGCTATCTGCTGCAAAGAACTCAACAAGTTAGAATTGGTGACTCACTCTCAGACCCAAAGGTAGTGGCCCTTGCAGTACCTCAAGGGTCTATACTTGACTACTCCTTTCAGCCTGTTCATTAACCACCTTCCTGAAGCCTGCTTAGCAAGCATCGTATTATATGCAGATGATGCCATTATATCGGTCCCAGGCAGGGACCACTCAGCCATCAAGGAAGGCCTACTCGATAGCTTAGACAAACTCGAAACCTGGTTCTGCCAACACAAACTGCTACTAAACCATAAAAAAAAAAGCATGCTGTTCATTGTCTCTCAGAACAAAAGGAATTTCTGCCCACTTTGAATTCAGAACCTTAAAGGTGACACACTAGAACAAGTCTCCTCATTTAAATAAGTGGGTGTTTACCTTGGCGACACTCTCAGTTTCACCCATCACATTGATCAAGTTGTCAAAACCACCAACATGAAACATGGCATCCTCCTTAGAAACAAGCACTCGATGACACCTATGGCCCTCAAATTAACCACAGGCAGCACTGTATTGTCATCCATTGACTATGGGTTACCAATGTACATAGCAGGATCAGACACTGCCCTAGGCAGGATACAAACACTCATAAACAGGGCCTGTCATCTGGCACTTGGGGCAGATCGCTGGACTCACACCTGTGTCCTTTACTCCGAGATTGGCTGGCTCCCTCTGCACTTAAGAGCCCAATACCAAGCCTGCCTGATCATAAAAAAAAGCGCAACTAGGCCTCATACCAGAATCCCTAAGTAGTCTGTTCAAGAAGGCAGTGCATACAAAGCAAACCAGAAGTGCGACAAAAGGAGGACTCCAAGTCCCTTTCAGGCACGTCTTTGGCCCAGAAATCCATTACTTTTAGGGGCCCCAAATGGTTTAATGAGCTACCCGACACACTGACAGGAGGCACAAAGCTGAACCAGTTCAAAAGGGGCTACAGTCACATCTTAAGAGTGTAGCTACCTGTAACTGCGCAAACAAATGATCAACAGATCCTCTTGATTTTACTCGCCTTTCTCTCCTACCCCTCTCCCCAATCCCCCAATAAATCGACTTACCACCCTCCACCACCACCTTACCCCATCTTATTTCTCCCTACCTACACCACTTCCATTTTGACAACACCACTCTGGTTGCTTACCCCCCTCCCCTATCATCCCCTGACATAACATTGCCATATTGCTAACATGTGTTATTTCACAGACTAGCCCTACCCTGCAACAAATGATGTAATGCACTTTATCTATTGTTAAGTTGTACCTGACACTAACAAGTCTTGAACCTCATGTGACACTATATTGATTTCATGATGCCTGCCCTGTGATCTCTGCTATCTGTATTGAATTGTATAGTATTGTACTGTACTGTTTTTGTCCTTGACTTGGAACCTTTGAAAATGAGTCTCTGACTCAAAGGTATTAATCCTAATTGAAATAAAAAAAAAAAAGCCAGGCAAGGGTAAGCAAGGGTTCAGGAAGAGGTTGGCAGGAGCAAAGGGGAAGGGGAGGAGTTTTAGCTGGTGTCTAATGGAGGGAAGGGAGAGATGGATGGAGGAGGGTAGCTGGTTCCTGGGGCTGGGGAAGGGGAGTGATATGAGAAAGCAAACTTCCCAGCTGAGGAGTGTGTGTGTGTGGAAGGGAGAATGTGCTTGGGTCTCCTGAGCACAGGGAGTAGGAGGAGGGGATGGGGTAAAGGAGATGGGATACATATGAGGGGAGGGACCCAAACCATTATTTAGAGATGAGGAGATGAGGGAAACACACTGGGATTGGCAACATGAGGGAAGAGGGAGGATGAATAGGGAGGAATAACGGGAGCAGTGGTGAGTACAAGAGGGTGAGTGTAGCAAAGCATCAGAAGGTGTTGCAGAGGGTGTCCAGACTGGCAAGTGAAATGGAGGGAGCAGTGCCATAAACTACATCCACATAGTTAAAAACTGGGAGAACCATTTTGGTGACCAGCTCCCAGCGGACCTATGGGAAAGGCAGTTCTTACTGCAGTACAGGGCATTGTGTTTTGGGGCAGAAACAAACCAAGAACAAGCTCTGCACTCCTCTGCAAATGACCACAGAAAAACTCTGATAGGCAGTATATCTCCCATTTATTAACACTATATCAGTATCAGCATAACAGTAATAACAGCATTAATGGTCGAATACAGTGACCACTGTCTGAACAATTCCCCTACTGACCAACCACTCAGCCCTCATGGAACTGAGCAGCTGGTCGGAAGCAGGGAGTTCTCACTCGGACATGGGAAAGTAGTCACTGTATTTTACGACCATTGAAACACTGTTATAACTGTTATACTGATGCTGATATAGCAGTGTTGAAAATAAATGGGAGATATACTGCCTATCCAGCGTTTTTTCTGTGGTCATTTACAGAGGAGTGCAGAGCTTGTTCAAGGTTTGTTTGTAAGTTAAGGGGATTGCTACTACGCTCTGCACACTGTTACTTGACTGAGCACACAGTATATTTTTTTGATTGTTTTGGGGTAGAGTTTAGCATGGATGGTATCAATGTAGGCAGACAAGTCGGCTATCTAACCACACACCAAGGTACTCAAAAATGGGGACTCTGTCAAGTGGTGTGCCATCTAGCATGGAGAAAGACAGGGAAGGGGAGTGATCCAGGCCATTTTCTGGCTGGTACCAAAGGTCATAGACACTGTATTTTTGAGTTGACCTGAAGTTGGTTGGACTGGAACCATCACAGAACACTGAAAGTCTTGCTGAAACAAGACTTCCAGAGATGCAGCTGAGGGACCAAAGGTGCAGAGAACTGTGTCTTCTGCATGTATTTGAATATACGAGTTGGTACAAGTGAAGGGGAGGTCATTTAGGAAGAATGAGAAGAGGATTGGACCCAGAATGGAGCCTGGTGGGATCCCAGCCTAGATGGGGGGGGGGGGGGGGGACAAGAGATGGCACCTCCTACCTGTAAAGAATATTGACAGTCTGAGAGGTAGGAACAGAACCAGTCAACAGCAGGGTCTGAGAGGCCAGCAGAGCTCAGCTTATCCAGTAGGAGTAACTGGGACACCGAATCAAAGGCTTTGGCTAGATTGATGAAAGTGGCCACTGTAATATTCCCCTGATCCATCTTTGAAAGGATGGCGTCCATGACCCTAAGTAAGGAGGAAATGGTAAAATGATCCTTCCTAAAGTCAAACTGGAAGGGAGAGGCGAAGTTGGAGGAGTGGAGTCAGTCTACAATCTGTGACTAGACTAGTTTCTCCTGCAGCTTCACAAGTGAAGGAAGGAGGGAGATATGGTAGAAGTTGCAAGGAGTAGAGGAATCACCCCCTTTGTGGATGGGGAGAATCTAGGCAATCTTCCAAGACTAAGAGACAGTGCAAAGCATGAAGAAGAAATTTAAGAGGTGAAAAAGAGGGGAGGTGATGGCAGGAGCTGGCAGATGGAGTAATTTAGGGTCCAAGCCATTCAAGCTAGATTTGGAAGGCTTGAGTGAGGAAAGGGTGAACAGGTTCTCCTGGGTAGTGACATGGGAAATAAAACCCCATGGTGGGGTGAAGTAAGAAAGAGGGAGGAGAAGGGGGGAGAGGAGTGGAGCCATGAGGTGGGATGGAGGGAGGAGTACAAGTGGTAAAAAACTCATTGCAGTGAGCAGCAACAGAGGGAAGGTCAGGTACTTGTGACTCATTAACCATGAGGACAGGGGGAGAGGACTGGGCTGGGGTGGTGGTCAAAGGGAGTTAATCACCTTCCAGAATTTGGCTGAGAAATAAGATTATTCTGGAGGTTGGCCTTGAAGTAGAGGGACTAGGCAGTATGAATGTCTTTAGTGCAAGAGTTCCTAAGCACCCTGTAGGAGAGGAGGTCCAATAGGAGCACGATAATTTATACCTGACCCAGGCTTGCTCGTGGGTCTTGCTGCAGAAGTCAGTGAGATTGAAGGTGATCGGGGTGGTGAGAGGATTTAACCCTGAATTTCCTGATGGGGCATTCTTGTCCCAGACAGAAGTAAATATTGAGTGAGAGAGGGCCATATCAATGTCTGGGGTGGAAAGCATGGGACACCAGTCAGTTGCAGCCAGGTCACTTAGTAGAGTTTCTTTGTTCAGTGATGGAAGGGACCTGGACCAGATGTACTTTGGGGAGATGGGAGACAGCTGAACTTTCCTGACACAAAATGCCATGCAGTGGTGACAGAAGTTGTCCAGTAATATGTCTACTGCAACAATACAGGTGGGGTGTGAAGCGAGAACCTAATCTAAGAGGGTATGGTTTGATGAGTGTGGATTGAGTCGGGTGGGTTCTGTGATGAGCTGTGAAAGGTTAAGGGATTGGGTGGTTGGCCTGGAGGTTGGGGAAAGTTAATTAATGTTGAAATTGCCCAACAGGATGAGCTCACTAGCAGAAGAGTGTGAGGAGAGAGTGGAGGGTGGGCCCATTAGAGACGAGGGAAAAATTCTCAGTGAGGCATAGAAAACACCAATAAAATTGGGTCATCAGGAGGGAAGGGAAAGCTTAGCTAGCAGAAACTTATGGGAGGAGGGTGCAGCCTCCCCGAGAGTGATGGTGCAGGAGAGGTTCTGGTGGACATACTGTATAGGGAAACTCCACCCTCTCATTTACTCCTGTCCTGCTTAAAGAGGTTGTTGTCTGGAATAGCCAAACTGGAATCAGGAATCCTGGAAGAAAGCCAGGATTCTGTGATACAGAGGTGGTATGCAGAGTAATGAGAGACCCATACAGTGAGGAGATCCAGTTTAGGAAGGAGTCTCCTGACATTGAGGTGGAAAACACTAAGGCCTCAAGGAATGGGGCAGGGGGGGAGAGACCAGGGTCAAGTTCCACAACATCACCAGCAAGAAGGAGAAGCAGAGTAAGGAGGCAAAGAATGGGGTGGACTTATATCCCTTAGCCAGGAGGGAGGGAGGAAGGGAGGAACAGGAAGTGACAGGATGGAATAATGTAGAAACTCCAGGTTAAGGGAGGGGAAGGAACTAGACTAGGATGGATGGGAAAGGAGGGGAGGGAGGAAATGGGGGGGGAGTATGGGTGAGAGGGGAAGGAAAGACGAGGGTGGATGGTGGAGAGGGGTGGGAGGGGAGGCAGTTGGGGGAAGGAAGGGGAGTAGGATTCCGCACTAACACATATGTCTAGTGCCAGTCAGTTCTATGACATCATCAGCAATGTACTATTTAAACATGGCTGGTATGCTGTAACCCCACCCCCTGATGAAAACCTCACTGGCGAAGTGCTGGAGTACTGGGCCTTCTAAATTGTGACTGACAGTTGTGCCTGCACTGCACTGTTTTACTGGTCTTTGCCTGTGAGGCAATAAAGTGAGCTATTTGCTGCAAGAATTCTGTATGGTGGTATTATTTACTGTTCCCACTGAGTGCAGCTGATTTTTTAATTTTTGTGTTTGTAGCCATGGAATTAGCTGCTCCTCTCAGCACCACTGCCCTGGAAATGACTGTAGTGTGGCTGTTTGTTTTAATATTATGAGCATATAAACCAGGTAGTAATCCTGTAATCCCTATTCCTAGTGACTGAAAGTCCACACAGTGTTACACGGGCACCTAGCTAGTAGCCGTTGCTGGCCACCTGGCCAAAATATTTGTTCCCACGGGGTCCAAGCACCCAACTTAGACCCAAGAGTGGTACTCTGTGGAGAAGATATTCAAGAATGCCTTCAGTTAGGGTAAGTACTATCATTTTTATGTTTGCTTGCGTGCATGCGCAAGAAACATTATGAGGCAGCTTAGGAGAGAAGCAGGTTGTGGAGTGTGGCACTGTGGCAGCCAACGGCAGCACTGCATTTGGGGGCTTGGCACTGATGGACCAATGCAGGCACACTGTGCTGATGACATTGGTTTCCAAAAGTGCCACCAAGTTGAAATGATTTCACCGCTGCAATCAGGGGCCGCCTCGTCATTGCAGCATCAGTAATTCCGCTGCAATGAGGAAGTGATCCATCATTGCAGGGCAGTACCTGCCATCCACATGCCCCTGACCCAGTTTGTTTGCCGATGGGGATCCCACCTCCTGTCAGCATACTGTAACCTCCCCATTTGATAGGTGCCGAGGGGTGCCCAATCCCTCGCATCATGCCCCCCAACAGTCTTTCTTTGCCAATGGGGGCCCAATCCCCATCAGCTTCAGTCCCCACCCTTCCCAGTAACTTGCGATGGGGAGCCCACTCCCGTTGGCATAATGTCCCCAAATTTGTTGTGTGCTGAGGGCCCAATCCTGTCTCCCCCTCGGCATGTGCTAATGTGGTGCCCAATCCCCATTGGGTACAGCCCCCCAAAACACTCAGGTGGCACACTGGGAGACCACCCAGCGTGCCAAATGTCCTGTTAAAAAAACAAAAAAGTCCTGCAATGTTTTTTTCTTCTTTAAACCTGTAAACAGAAAATGGTCCTCGTTGAGTCGGTGGCCTCCCCAACCTCGCCCACCCTCTCCTTTTCCTGCCTCCTACACCCCCTTACCCCATACCTCGAACCCAGCGCGACAATCTTTGGTGGACCGGGAACACATCTGCACTCTTCAAAACCGACCACGAACTGAAGAAATGCCAGTAAACTGTATAGTGGCATAAATCGGGTTTTTTTCAACTCTGGTGCATATCTCAGGCATTTTGGGGAATTTTGGCACCAAACTTTCAACATGGGGTTATTGGGACCCCTCCTCATGAATTCAGCCACTGTTATGGCGTTAATCTGTCCCGAAAGGTGATTTCATGGTCACTGTGTGGAATCACCTTTTGGGACCGATTAACAAAATGACAGTGCCAGTGTTCATGAGATGGGCTCTCAAAAACCCTATGTTGCAAATTTGGTGGAAAAATTCCAAAAATGACTGTTTTACAAGCATGCATTGCACAGTTTCCATGCATGCTCGCAACTTTGCGAATTTGTAATATTTTCACTCCAGATTTTCAACATTTGCATTTTCCACATCTCCTATGAACAGTACAGCTACCATTTTCACATCCTGACCGAAATGTGTTTTCGCACTTCAGGCGCAGAATAGTGAGGTCACTGCAGGAAATCAGTGTTTGGGACACATTAAGAAAATCACAGTGACACTGTTCATGAGCAGAGGTCCTAAAATGCCTATGTTGAAAATTTGGTGACAAGAGTCCATAAAATGACTGTGTTACGAGCATGCGTTGCGTAGTTTCCACGCACGCTCCTAACTTCATGAATTTGTAATATTTTTCACTCCAGATTTTCAACATTGGCATTTTTCCACACCACCTTATGAACAGTATGGCTGTCATTTTTCACATCCTTGTCAAAATGTGTTTTTGCCCTTCTGGTGCAGAATAGTGCGGTTACTGTGGGACATCAAAGTTCAGGACACATTAAGAAAATCACAGTTACACTGTTCATGAGTAGAGGTCCTAAAATGCCTATGTTGAAAATTTGGTGATGAAAGTCCATGAAATGACTGTATTGTGCACATGCATTGCACAGTTTCCATGTATGTTCGGAAGTGCGAGCATTTTTAATATTCCCACTACAAATTTTCAACATTGCCATCTCTTCACACCTCCCTATGGATGGTACAGCTGTCATTCTTCACATCCTGTGTGATCTGTGTTTTTATACATCTGGCATAGAATGGCACGGTCGCTGTTGGAACTCAAAGTTTGGGACACATTAACAAAATCACGCTGCCACTCTTCATGTGAAGAGGTCTGAAATGCTTTCATGAGGTGGGGTCACAATAAGGCCTTGTTGAAAATCTGTAGGCAAATACCAACAAACGCCTGGGGCGTTACAGTTTCTAACCATAATGTTCCACACTGTACAGACTGACAGGCATCGGGGTGTGCCTTTGGATTGCCGACTGTAATGCTCATGCCATCCCACCCCCACCAACCAGCCAGTCACAGGCATCGAGGTGTGCCTTGGGCTCTTTGGCCCCAGAGTTCACCCCATTCTCCTATACTGCATCCATTTCAGCATATGTTCTTATAGAATGGGATAACTATAAAGCTGAACACCCCAAGGCACACCTCAACACGTGTCAGTGTCTGCAGGATAGGGTGAGGCGACATGGCATGAATGTCATGGGCGATGACCCAAACACATACCCCAATGCCTGTCCATCTCTACAGGATGGAGGTGGGGTTGATGTGAAGTTCAATACTTCACTGCCATTCCTATTCTGCATCTGTCTAACTCCTGCATTTCCAAGTCTAATACCAGCAAGCAAACATTCAGCATTGACAAATGCTTGTTTGTTTTGGAGCCCCTACACCTGTAAAATCATGCATTTGCAATTTTAATAGGAAAATTAAAGTTATCATGTCTGAAATTTGCAGTGTTTAAACCTGATATGTTGAAATTGTTTAATGGCCCCATCCTTCCACGTAAGCACCTAAACACATCCACACTAGGAAACTGTTCAGCCTGTTTGACTCCTACTTTCAGCACCAGCTCAGCGACACTATGCATTTTTGAGTTTGCCAGTTTGCACAGATGATTTGCATGCTAATGTATTTGTTCTCCATATGCAATGCTTTACTGTTTTGTCTGTACAGCACTCAACGTACAGTATGCTCTTTATGTCATTCTCATTGTAACCACATCTCCTTACTGGCTGTATTTTGTTTGTTATTGTGCTTCTCCCCTTCCCTTCTTCCCCTGGTTGCATCTGGAAATGAGCCTTGGTTTAGTGTGACCCTCCTGGTTAACAATTTTTAGATAGCTAGATAGATAAATAGATAGATAGATAGATAAAACAAAATAAAACAAAAGACTGGGAAGCTGGCACCAAAAGTTTAATCACATTACTTCTAATTCTCCCCTCCCTCCCCTGCCCTACTTTATTCCCTCTTTGTATTCAGAGATCTCTCACCCATGTCCCTCGTGGTTGAAATGCATAATAGTTTGTGTGACCAGAACAAAGTGTGAGATGGATAAAGGGGCATGGGGGAAAAGAAAAGGTGTGTGTGGAGGGAATTTCATGCACCACCTTATCCTTCAGTACCAGGTATCAGGTTTAGCACATTGCTCTTGTGTTCCATGGCTGGGGTTTCTGTTTGCTCCCATTAATCTCCTCTTGGTAGTCAAATACTGTTTTTGTTCCAATGATGGCTTGCAAAGTGATATATATATATATATACACATATTCTATTGCGTGAAATGACAAAGTTCTGCCTAAGCAGAGTAAATTTATAATTCGCTACAGCAGAGGCCAGAGTACATAGGAGCAGATGAGCTTCCTCTCCTG
Organism: Neoceratodus forsteri; assembly: GCA_016271365.2. Lineage (NCBI taxonomy): Eukaryota > Metazoa > Chordata > Ceratodontiformes > Ceratodontidae > Neoceratodus > Neoceratodus forsteri. Next base: position 522,571,526 of record CM028129.1, read on the forward strand.
TGATAAATGGATGTGTATGAAAAATCATACATCATGTTGCTTATGGTTTATATAACCCTGCCAAACAAGTGCACAGGAGATTAATTGAAAATTTCTCTCAACACCTCACCCTTCTGTACAAAGTCCCTTTCTATTAGGGCAAGATGAATTGTTTCTGTACTGCCAAGATAAATGCATTTTCTTATAAGAACTAGCTAAAAACACAGAAGCCATGGTTAGCATTTCCCATGAAACACGATGCTGACTGTGTTGCCTGATGGCTCTGTGGTAGTGCATCATTTTGTCACGGAGGCTATAGCATCCCTTCTGTCAGGCAGACCATGGTCCGGGGTGCTGCTGATGGCATTGCTTTCTGGCTGTGGGAGAGAGCCAGGATCTGCTGCTGCTGTAGCCCTTATGGTTGTTCAAGGAGGCAGAAGGAGAATTATTTATTTATTAAGTTTTTGTTAACGGGTGGGTGCACTAGCCACAGAAATGACTTTTCAGACATGACCCTGGAGGTTACAGAGGCAAACAAATCCAGAACAAGGTAGTGTAGTATTAAAAACAGAATGCAAAACGGTAAAAGTCAATGCAGAATGAGATTAAAAGTAGATAGCAGGTAACATGAGGTATACATCTAAGTGCAAATATAAGTACAATCATGGCAAGGATAAAACAGAAAGACATATATAATAAATTGAGAGATAAAACATATGGCAAGGACAACCAGAAATGAAACATACACTATATCATACAGCAAGGTGAATAAATCACAAAGGTCATTACCATGAAAGCATAGCTGTGTAAAGGTGGCCCAAGGTGGTCTTCATAAGGCAGCAACTGACAGTGATTAGGGTTCTAGCTATTTGACGTAGCTAGAATAATTTGTTTGACCAGGAGTAGGAATATTGGGTTAGATGGGGTAGACAGCGGTGGGAAGAGATGGGAGTCAGCTATGATGGATTAAAGCATGTACAGGGGAATGTTTGGACAAGAAGGTTGAAGGTCCTTCTTAAAGACAGTGTTACTAGGGAATGATGGATACCTTGGGAGAGGGATTCCAGAACTTCAGGGCAGTGGGAGAAGGCACTAATACCCTTAGAAGTCTTACATTTAGGTACATGTAGGAGAGATTTGTTGACTGATTGTAGCCCATATGAGGAGGAATGAGGGGTAACAGGAGGCAAGAAATGAGGATTTTTTTAGATCTGATTACGCTATCCATCAGGGATCCAAGAGATAAGAGTCTGGGGGGGGGGGCAATTTAAATCTGTAAAGAGCAGGCAGTGATGTTTGCACCATGGAGATGCAGAGGCATAGCGGCAGATGTTATTATATGTAGTGTCCTATTTCCGGAGAGAAATCTTGGGTGCTCCAACATATGAGATGGCCCCATAGGTGAGTGCATGGAGCAAAATACATTGGGAGATGGAAAGCCTTGCAGAGGGAGTTAAAGCATAACCCCTTTTGTATTAGCATTTGTACTGCACATTTCATACACACTGAATCCCAAAGCACTTTACAAGCAATAAGAGACTGGTAGGGAAGTGACTGTAAGCGTCTAGTGGCAGCCATTTCGCACAGCAACACCCACACACAGCCTTGGACAACTGAATGAATCAGTTTTATGTAGAGCTGATAATTCGGTTCTACAGAAGAATCAAACAGCTCTTGTAAAACTACAGACACACTTAGCAACAATCACTTGATTGTAGGCACACACTCACAGTATGCTACAACACATGTCCACTGTGTGTCATCACCTGTGCTCTACCACAGGTAGTGTGAGAAGAACACCACTGCCACTCCTGATGGTAAACAGGACTGCAGTGTCGGATTCTTGCCTCTTCCCCACTCACACCCATCCAGCTGTGTACAACCAGAATACCTGAATCTTACCTCCCCAAGCAGGTATGGCTGAGGTTTGCCAAAGAGATGTGCTGGACTGACCCAGAGACCTTCAGAAATGTGAGACAATGGCACTGTAAATAAGGACACTGACACTTGGATGGGTGAAAAATTAAGGTAAGCTTTACTGAAAGAATTGTAAAAGCATTTTGCAGCCTCGAATGGCAATCAACATACACAGTTTTGCAGTTACAAATACCAGATGTGAATGACATGTGCAAATTGCAATACAGAAACGCTTTCTTTTGTTTCTTTTGAGGGTAATCTACCCTACCAAATTTTCCCTGGAGACTGCAGAAATCACCTCCCACGAGCCCTCTAGATAACACAAATGGTCCCAGGATTAAGCCCTTCTCTGGCCTAGTCACTGAACCTGTAACACTCTAGCCTTAAGGACAGCACAGTGGCTTCTAGGCTTGTCCCACCTCAGACAGCCCACTACCCATTCACCACGGATACCATCCCTGGTATCCCTCACAGCAGTTTTACCTTTTAAAAAAACTCTAGGACCTTAACAGTTCAGCAGATAATCAAAGGCACATAGCAAGCAGTTTTAAAAAACATTATCATGGAACAAACAGTTCACAGCATTTGCACATAAACATTCAAGGACACAATCCCCTCAGTCTTTTAAAATTCAGTCCTTCAGTTAGACAGTAGTCCCTTTTATCATGGGTGTAGAGATTAGGTTTTCGGGGGTGCTGTCAGGCTCAAAACTATTGACCTAAACAGTGAACCTATTTTTAGACTATCCTATCGGAGGCTCGAGCCTGAAGCCCCCAAACTCTACACCTATGCCTTTTATGAAGAAGGATTTGAGGCAAATTAAGTTCAGTGCAGTGTTCTTTTCCTTTTAAGCAAATTTCAAAGTTTAAGAAATGTTTGTTTACTATACCACATGCCGTTTGACTGCTGAAGAAGATTCTTGTGGGCCCTCTGGAGCGAGCAGCTGTGGAGCTGGAAAACTGAAAAGCAAGAATTCTTCTTGTGGCAACTTTTTTCTCTGTGAAGACAATTTGACAGCTTCTGGAGTCAACAGGTACTTGAAGCAACAGGCTGACTATACTTTCCTGCTCTCACTCACTACCCTGTCTGATCATACACTGGGATACATCGATCACCTATTCACCTACTCTTTACTTAATTAAGGGCTGTCCCCAAGCTCTATCACAAACAGCAGGCCTCTTCTGATTGGATACCATCTTCATGGGTCCCTCCTTCCTGGTTACTCTCCCTGCTAGAACTCCCACACAATGGCTGTGCAGCTCCTTATAGCCCCACAAATCATTTGCATTTGCATCTGCTAATCCCCAGTCACTGAGTGGACACTGACCAGTCTAGAGGAGCAGGACCAATCAACTCCTTTCTGTAGCAGCATAAGTCACACTAGAATCAATAGCTTTTTGAAATCTAACTGCCTTTCCTGAAGATTCTGAGGCTGTTTTCCTGTCAGCCTGGACTCCCATTTATTTCATTGTATTTTTGTGAGATAAAAATAATTATTTTCCCAAGGTTTAAGCACTTCCAAACCTTCCTGACTAAAAAGCCCATATTTCAAGCTTTTTTTCACAATATTTTTTTATAAAAATTCCTCCACAGGAACCCCAAGTTGCTAAGGGTTAAGCTTCCCATCAGTAAATTATTCAAACAACACTATCTGAGTGACTTTTACTTCAGATTTCCTCACAGATAGTCATTTCCCCTTTAAATAGCTGCCCTCAACAGTTTACAGTTTAAAATCTAAATATTAATTTTTCCCGTGCTTAATTCCACCTTCTCTGTGTTTGAACTGCATAGATTATGGCTCCCTAAACCAAAGATCCCTTTTCAGGTTAATGACTCCTTTATTTGTAACTTAAGCCATCCAAAACTTTTTTTTCCTAATAAAGAACATTTAACTCTTTAGTCCTGCCAAGTTTGAGGCAAAACAAACGAAAATTGACTTGGCAGCACGTTTTAGAAAAACAATGTTTTCTCTCCCAGCAGCTTCACTAACTGACCCATGCTTTGCCAGCACATGAGCTGATTAAAATGGCTCTGTTTTAAAAACTAAGCATTTCTGTGGCACCATTTTATATTTATAAGGTTCTCAGAACTCCCCTTATGGCTATTTTATATTAAATTTAATGTATTTTCTTGTGGATTTTTTTGAGTGTTTTGCCCTAGGTCCCCTCACTCCTGAGTAGCTTTTATCATGGCTCACAAATGCTTCCAGCATGAGCCTTTTTCATTTATTGCTTGTTTTCTTGATAGGAGCTCTGGAGCTCTGTGGAGCTCAATTTATTGATGGTGCCTCTTTTATTATTTTTAGTTCACATTGTGAGCCAGTCCCTAGAAAAACAACCTGGCGCTTGCAGCCTGCTCAACTAAATAAACAGATATCTGGTTATCCTGCCTGCGAGAGGAGTGCCTGCCTTGCATCTCTCTCTCATACACATGCACAGACTGCTCAGTGAGCGCTTTAGCAGTTTAGTGCAGCCGCTGCTCAGCTGCAGCTGGGGGATTCCCCTGAACACACCTGCACTCCACTGTGGAGCCGATGATCGGTTCTCATTCTCTCCTCTTGCTCTCTCAGTGGAGCCCACGGTGCCCACAGCTGCCATTCTGCATTCAATTTAAAACAGCAGCCTGCATTCATTTTAAATACAGGCAAATTCATTTTGAATAAAAAAATGCATTTTAGAGGGCAACCCAGGCTGGCCCCTTTTTTTATCACTGGACCACCAGGGCTTATGCTACAGTAGCCAGGGCATTCAACTACTAGTCCATTGGCTACCAAGTTCAAACATCACCTTTTTACTAGTGTAAGGTGACAGATTCTATCATTAAAAACTTGAACTGTGTAAAATGTTTGGGTAAGGGACAAACAGTACTCTCCCTCTTTAACTACTACAACACCTGTAACACTGTAATATTATCACAGCTGATTATTTATTTATTTACACTTTTCCTTTACAGGGGCCACTCTCTCTCTCTCTCTGGCAGCACCCTCCTACCCCAGGGTTTGAACCTGGGTCCCAACTATCTGCACCTGAAGGTACCCAAATCTAACTAGTTTCTCTTTCTCAGTGTGACAGGCATTACATGATTGTTCCAACATGCAAGGACTGCTCAACTGCTCAGAGGTGTCAGTAAAAATAAGCACAATCCAAAAAGCAATAGACTGCACTCACTACTGCTGGCAAACTGCTTTATTTAATGATAAAATACAAAAGTGCCGCTAAAACTTCAGCCCCAAATGCTGACAGAACCCCGACCGGTTTCATGCCTGCTAGCACGTCATCAGGGGGTGGTACAAACTATGCTTCATTCATCCTTTTTAAGGAGTTCTCTCTTAAAGTGACAATGCCAAATATCTTGTGAGCTAATAATATCATATTACTCTACACACATCACATATGCGAATAACTATCTAAAATAATGTATAAATATCATCAAACAACATTCACCATGGCACCAGAACCACAAAAAATCATAGTTACAAAAAGTTTGCACACACATTTTAGAATCTTTTGCTACCAAAAACATGGAATATAAAAAAATGGTACTTTAATTCCTTCGGTTCCAATATTTCATGATTGCAAGGAAAAACCTTGTTATCTAAAAGGAACAACATATGAAATTAATTTCAATAACAAGGAATAATACCATTAGCCTATTCTAAAAAGAACTGCTAATTATCAGAGGTCTATAAATATACACATTTATATAGATGCATCCATTATTATTAATGTACCTCAGCTTGAAGAAACCACACATTATGAAATAAAACCACACATTATGAAATAAATGAAAGGGTAGGAAAGGAAATGAAATTGAGTGCATGAGAAGGGAGGGAGGGAAAAGGAAAGGTGGAAAGGGGAAGAAGGGAGGAAGGGGGAATGGGGGAGGGAAAGGAGAAGGGAAAGGAGAAGGAAAGGGTGGAAAATAATGTAGGTATTGGGTGGGGATGAATACAGAATAAGCCAGTAACTTTAATTCTTGTTCTTCTTGATGCATCTCATAAAACCAATTTTATCATTGAGGTCAAGAGTCGAGGGCTCCCAAATTGAAGATCCAAAAGGATTCTCTTTCTATCAATTTTGTCTCCAAATCACCACCTCTAATGCCTAGTTGGATCCTCTCTATCCCACAGAATTTGAACCTGTGTACGTCTCACTGTACACTGTTTTTACGATGTTTTGATAGTACACTTCTATCATCCAAATGAACTGTGGAGCAAATATGTTCACTTACTCTGACTTTATGGTCTGGATGATTTTCACACATAAAAGCTCCACATTGACAGGCAGTAAGATAAACCATATGTTCTGTGCTGCAACTGATAAAATCTTTAATTTCATATATTCTATCACTATTGCATGAACTAAAATTCTTGCACTTAACAATGTGGCAACAAAACTTAAAATTTCCAAAAGAAACATCCCTTAGGAAGGGTTTACTCTGTTCTTCTGATGTATCAGCCATGTCAAATCTGGGTTGATACTTCATCCAAGTCTGTCACCTAGAATTTTACCTCTCCTATCCCATTCTTGGCCTAGATCGAACAAACTCTGTTAGATTGGGGTCTGACCATACCTCTCAAGTGTCCCTGATTTTCAGGGATGTCCCTGATTTCACCTCAAAATTTTACTCTGTCCCTCCTAAAATCTATGTTTCCCTGACGAAACAGTGATGACTATAAGAATAAAATTACATCAAACAATAAAACTGCAGACTTCTTATTCTTCAGAAAATGTATTATACACTGAGTCCCTTATTCTGCCAGCTTCCTGAGTGGATATCACCAATTTTAAAAACGTGTCCCTGATTTTGGGCCTTTGTCCCTGATTTTTTTAAGCTTTGTCCCTGATTTATGAGGCAGGAGGTTGAGAGGTATGGGTCTGACTATACAATATTCCAGTTGCTATATAGAATCTTTTGTATTTCTCCCATATGTCGAGTATAGGTGGTGACAAAATTCAGTTGACTGCCTTTATCATCCTTTTCTACAGAATCCATTTTGGTGAGCAGTTGAGTCCTTCCACATCTCTTACCTCTCTACATGCTTCTGTTACTGCTTGTTGTCCATAACCCCGTGCCAAGAACCTGTTACGCATTTCTTTGCTGCACATTTCGAAGTCCTGAACCTCACTTAGAATAGGCTAATGGTATTATTCCTTGTTATTGAAATGAATTTCATATTTTGTTCCTTTTAGGTAACAAGGTTTTTCCTCGTCATCGTGAAATATTGGAACCTAAGGAACTAAAGTATCATGTTTTTATATTCCATTTTTTTTTAGTAGCAAAAGATTATAAAATGTGTGTGCAAACTTTTTGTAACTATGATTTTTTGTGATTCTGGTGCCATGGTGAACTTTCTTTGATGATATTGATAAATTATTTTAGATAGTTATTCGCATACGTGATGTGTGTAGATTAATGTGATATTAGCTCACAAGATATTTGGCACTGTTACTTTAAGAGAACTCCTTAAAAGGACTAATGAAGTATAGTTTGTACCACCTGCTGCTCACGTGCTAGCAGGCACGAAACCGGTCGGGGTTCTGTCAGCATTTGGGGATGGAGTTTTAGCAGCACTTTTGTATTTTACTATTAAATAAAACATTTTGCCAGCAGTAGTGAGTGCGGTCTATTTCTTTTTGGGTTACATGATTGTTACACTCTAACTTTGGGTGTTCAATTCTTTTGGACTGTGATGAATGTTTAGGGGAACTAGGCAGATTTTTCGTTCAACTGGTTCGCCTTGGTCCGAATGGTGCAGACCAGGTGAACCAGTTGAACTGTGAACTGCTGTTCATACGTGAAACAGTTCACTAGGGCACAGTGTGAGTCACAGCCTCATTTTAGAGCTAGGCTCAATTCAACCACATGAACTGGCATGAAAGCTCACTTGCACACCTCGATGTCAAGCTGTTGGGTAGCTCAGGCAGAGCCACAGTTCACTTCTAGTTAGGTTAGTTAGGAAATTCTTCAAAGCAAAGAAAATCTTCAAAAGTTAGGACCTACACTAGTTCTGCAACAGCAGGAAGGGGTATATTTAGCAGGGGAAAAAAACAACCCCTCCCCCACCCTGAGAAGACAGGTTGAGTAGCAGTGTTGCAGCAGGCATCTGGGACCGGGGGCTTGCCTGAGAGGGGAGACCTGGGAGAGACTGGACTCTGGATGAGGATGAGTGTGATTGGGGCTGGGCAGTGGGTAGATGGGGCATGAGGTGGCAGTCTGCCAGTGCCCACTTGTTGCCTAATCTCAGCAGTGCAGGACACATGTATTTTTTATTTGCAGAACTAGCATTTTAGCAGGGCAATATAAATACAAACATATTTTGACTGAAGGCCCTGGCAGAAACCTGAGATGTGACTTTTTTGCTAGTTACTTTTATTTACTAATTTTACTTGGCAGTACGTGTTAGCCAGCTGGCAGCAAAATGGTGCCTGGTCAATGGTAGTTGGCACTTTGGTGGCATCCCATAAAAAATGTAAATCATTCTTCCTTCACGTTTATAACTTTACATTTCTTTTTGTAGCTGTTTGAAACTCTTTACATTAGCCCAAGTTGCAGGCTTGCTTGAAGAAGTTACTTCTTCCTCCTCCTCCTGAGTCCTGAAGCAGTAGTTTACAGTAGTAGTGCCAAATTTGTTAAGCAATTTTGTGAGATTCCCTATTATTCTTCAAAAAATGTAGGGAAAAAAATCCTCCAAAATTCTTTTTGTTATACCTACAGAAAGAGGCCAGTTTCTATTAGAGTACTCAAGCATCATCTAGTGGATTTTCAAATAGACTATCAGATGGAAGCATCATCTTCTGGTAGCAGTGAACACACTAATAAACAAAAAATATCCCTAGTTAAAGGCTTTACAAGTCTCAGTAAGGGGTTTCAAAAATCCTTGAAAACCCCTTGACTAATTTGGTGCTACTGCTGTACAATGTGATCTGGGCAGTGGGCAGGGCAGCAAGTGTATGCCAGCTGGCAGCATGCCAGTGCCTGACACCTGGTAGTTGGCACCTTGGTGGCATCCCATAAAAAAGTAAAAACACATTTTCACATTTGCTTGCAGCTGTGCAAGAAACATTTTGTTACACTAAAGGGCCATTTCAGAGGTGTGCCATGCTAAGCCCATTGAAACTGAAGCTGGAAGGGGCTCGGCAGTCCAGACCAATGTCCATGCACTGTGGTCATGACACTACTGACTGGTTGCTAGGTGGAAGCTTCGTAGCAGCTGAAGGACTGAAGCTGCTCCTATCAGAAAGTGCTACGGTCCTTTCATTTGCATGAAGCCGGTAAGCAAGGAGCTGATTGGCTTTCAGCATTTGGAATGTTGCTGCACCATCTTGAGTTTCAGCCCCCCCCACACTGAAATGGCTCCCTGTACCAAGATCCATCCATCTATCTGTCTGTCTGCCTGCCTGCCTATCTATCTATCTATCTATCTATCTATCTATCTATCTATCTATCTATCTATCTATCTATCTTTATGTCTGTCTGTCTATTTATCTATTGACCAAGGTGCCTACCCCAGTACTACTTCTCTTGCCCATTGCTCCACCCATTTCCATTATGTGGTGGCAGCACCAGGGTGCCCACCCTCGGTGCCACAAACACAAACCTGACACTGGGGTGCCCAATCCCAGTGTCGGAATGTCCCTGAAACAAAGAAAACCATCCCTTGATGTTTTTTTTTTAACATGTAAAACAGAAAAGCCCCTCCCACCCCCTACATGCCCCTCACACACCCCTCACTTGCCTGAAAAAGTCCCAAGGTGAGGATCCACACTCCAATTGAAGACATGTTTTGCAGTTGGAACCACCTACTGCAATATGAGAAACTAAGGTAAGTGTGGTTTAATGTACTTCCATGGGGTTTTGAACTTTGATGCATAACTTTTTCATGAGGCTCTGCAAGCTCTCTCCCACAGCCCAGCAGGAGCCAAAACTCTGCAGGCTGTCCCAAGTCGCTGGAGGTTGTGAGGGCTCTGCAAGCTCTCCTCCACAGCCCAGCAGGAGCCGAAAACTCTCCCCAGCTGTCCACGAAGCCGTCGGAGGTCATGAGGGCTCTGCAAGCTCTCCCCCACAGCCCAGCAGGAGCCAAAAACTCTCCCCAGCGGTCCCTGAAGTCATTGGAGGTCGTGAGAACTCTGCAAGCTCTCCTCCACAGCCCAGCAGGAGCCAGAAACTCTCCCCAGGTATGGTGATCTGCACTGTCCCTTATAGCTGCGACCGCTGCTACACACGCTCACACAGATGCAGTGAGGATTTTGAAAAACAGAATCGTGGCACCTTTTCTGTTAAAGTCATTATTGTTCTGCGTACATGTGGATATAGTTTTTTCTTTTCCTTTTCATCAGGTTTCAGACTTTTACAGCCTAAATATGCTGTTTACTGCATTCTATTTAATTACTGCTCCCAGTTAAACTGCATTTATCAGGTCCATATGCCCTGCTGTTTGAACTGAAAAATTATTTTATACAGGCACCTGATTACTGCATGCTATTTAAATTACTGCTTCCAGTTAAAACTGCATTTATCCATTTTATATGCCCTGTTGTCTGAACCGAAAAATTACTTTATACAGTCACCGCTTTTGCAATTTACTCCTTGTATACCTAATATTCAACTTAAAGTCTCTCAATGTAATTTCTTTTCATGCCTTAAGCAAAAGTTTCACATTGTAATCCAGCCCCCTGCTGTAACCCCCCCTAGCCCAAGACAGCTCAACCCCCTGCTCCTCCCATCCCATACCTATTTAACCTGCTTTCTCCCTCTCCTTCCTCCCCAGCTGTCCCCAAAGTCGTTGGAGGTCGTGAGGGCTGTGCAAGCTCTCCTCCACAGTCCAGCAGGAGCCAAAAACTCTCCCCAGGTACGGTGATCTGCACTACCCCTGAAAGCTGCGACCGTTGCTACATGCGCTTACACAGACACAGTGAGGATCACCCTGCCGAACGCTACGCGTTTGGCTCCCCACCGCTCCCACCACCACCCTTGGTCAGCTCGCACTTATATAGGATCTTGTCTTGTGATCACGTGACGAAATTTACCTAACAGCCCACTTCTCCAGCAGCAGCTTATACCAGCTCACCACTAGTGGCCTCTTATTCATTCAAACTTCCCCTATAACATAATGTTCCCACTATTAGTGATGCTTGTCCTCTTTGCCTCTATGATCCCCCACTTAACTCTCCCACCCCCATGGTATGACTGGAACACAGCTGTTACACTACCAACCACCAAAATTACCCAGTCTGACCATATGTTGCTCAATTTGACTATACACATGTCCCCCCACCCCAAGTTACATGCCCCCTCGTGCTTCTACTCCATCCCAACCCTTATACCCTGTCTCCACACGTACAACTCATGCTGCACAACTACTCTGATACCCCTCAAACATCAGCCCCCCCTACCCTCTGGATAATGATCTCCCAGGTACCCCTCATCCTATCACTTTGATAACCCACCTCGTACACACCCTTCCTATCCCTACCACGCACATTAGAAAACCCACTCTTTCCCAGACTAACTGGGCCACTCCAAAAATGCTCAAGCTAGCCCTTCTATGTCATGCTCTCCTCCTCCTGTTGCTTTCAGGTAATATACACCCCAACCCTGGACCACCTCACTCTACTGTCTCAGCAAACAGCAACCATGAGAGCCTCCTACTGGCAACTCTTAGTATCTGCAGCCTCCCAAGAAAACTCACCCCTCTCCAAGGCTGGCTAGCCCAACACTCACCCAATGTCTTAGCTCTATCCGAGACCTGGCTTTTGGATAAGATACCTAACGGGGTGGTCACCCTCTGTGATTACACCCTCTACTGAGCAGACACGGCTAGCAAGAGGGGAGGTGGCTGTGCCATCTACGTAAAATCCTCCTTTTGATCCCTTGAGATCAACACACCGCCACCTATGCATGGAGCCCAGACCCTGACAGTCAAGCTCAGTCTGGGCAACCCAGGTAAAACTCTTTACATTATAGTGGTGTACATTCCCCCTAGCAACCAAAAGCTCACTTTTGAGTCAGTACTGAACACTATCTCCCACCTCCCTCCTAGGAGTGAAGTCATCTTACTAGGAAACTTCAATGTCAACTGGCTGGCATCCACTTCATCCCCCGGCAAGGATGCTGCCCTTGCCTGTGACCTCACCCAGGTTGTCAACTCCCTGACCAGACATCATGCTAGAACTGGGACCCAACCCTAATAGACCTCATCTTCACTAACAGACCTAGTAACATCTCCCAAGTCACTGTGCTCCCAGACTCAATTAGTGACCACTCACCTGTGACCTGCCTATGGTCCACCAAAATTCCCCCCCCCCCAGTGTCACTCAACACAGACATCTAAAAAAAGGTGCCCTACCATGTTTCAAGTCTTACATATCATCCCGCGACTGGTCCCCAATACATACAGCGCAATCTGTAGACGCAGCTCTCACCTACTTCATAGCTACCTTCAATGCAGCCTGTGACATATTCGCACTCTTCGCTAAACAAGTAGTCAAAATAAGAAACACCCTTGGCTCACCCAATCTGTTGATCTAATGCAGCACAGGGATAACCTATGGCATAAGGCCCTTGCTTCTCAGCTCTTGCATGACAGGCAACTTTACGGAGGCTCATAACAAATGCACTTGGGCCATCAGGCAAGCCAAAGCTACATACTATAAATGCCATCACCACCACCACCTGGGGCTCTGGGAAAAATTTCTGGAGTAACATCAGGAGCTCTGTTGGAAACCTGTCTCCTCCCCCAACCCAGATTACAGTAAATGGGAGTACTACCCAGGACCCTACGGCTATCTTCGAAGCCCTCGACACCTCCTTCTCTGACCTCTCACATATCCTCCCACCTAACTTCTTTGACCCGACCTCCCCCCGACCCGCCGTCACCTTGGCCATCAATGCCCCTCCTCCCTTTAGGCTAAGAGTAATCTCCTGTAATTAGGCAAAACGCTACCTCACTAAAGCTCTGGCGAATTCTCGCTACAACTTGGACACGCTGGATCTCAAACTCATAAGGTTGTCCCTGGATGTGACTCTCCCCCTTCTCACCAAAATCCTCAACCTGTCCTTATGCCTCAGCCAATTCCCTCGGCTTGAAGGGAGCAGTTATAACACCATACTAAAGGCGGGACCCACGGCAGATACCAACTATAGACCAATTTCAATCCTACCACCTCTCTCTAAGACTCTTGAAAAATAGTTTCAGATCAGCTTCCTACCACCTATCCAAACATGACCTACTCTGCCACAAGCAGCATGGTTTCTGGAGGGGCCACAGCACCTCCACCGCCCTCATTGAATTCACTACCTTTATTCATGAGGCCCTAGATCAAGGATCTGTTGCGGGGGCTGTCTACATTGATCTGACCAAAGTGTTTGATACTGTCAGTCATGAATTATTGCTTCTTACCCTCCCATCCCTTAACTTTTCCCCAGAGGTCACCACCTGGTTCAAGGATTACCTCTCAGGTCAGTCGCAGCAAGTCAAGATTAACACAACTGTCTCCACACGCAAGCCGGTTAGTTCTGGAGTCCCGCAGGGGTCAATACTAGGCCCCCTGCTATTCACCCTCTTCCTTAACTCCTTACCTAAATCCTGCAGTGGTCACTTACTGCTCTATGCTGATGATGCAGTAGTTTACTGGAAGCACCCACATCCCAACTCTCTTCAACTAGCCCTGCAGGGTCACTTCAAGGAGCTAGAAACCTGGTTTTCAGATCACCGCCTTATTATCAACTACAACAAAATGAAGTCCATGATCTTCACACACTGCCAAAGCCCACACAGTCATGCGCCCCTAGTAATAACAAACACCCATGGCTCTGTCTAGGATCAGGTCTCTTGTTTTAAATATCGTAGAGTCACCTTAGACGCCCCACTCTCCTTCCGCACCCATATCCAACAGGTCTCCTCCTCTATCAACATGTGACTCGGGATCCTTTTTAGACACAAGCACTGCCTACCCCCCCTTGCCATGCACCTAGCTGTAGCCTCCTCAGTCTTATCCTTGGTAGACTACGGGATAGTCATTTATGGGTCTGGCAGATCAAACTGCCTTGCACAGCATCAGCCTCGCCTAATAAAGCCTGCCGGTTAGTCTCAGGCTGTGACAAGTTAACCCATACCTGTGAGCTCTATGAACACACTGGATGGCTAAACTTCCAAGGCAGACTTAAATATTTCACCTGCCTTATGGCAAAAAGAATACAACTAAAACTATCCCTATCGGCCTCCACCCGATTTACCCACAGCCCACCATAGGTGGACACAACGCACGCAGCTAACCCAACCTGATTATCCCCACTGTAGAACATCTCTCTATCAAAGATCCTTCTACTATCGGGCCCCTCTCTGGCTGAACAGCCTCCCACCCTCCAGCTCTTTGACCCACAGTCTCAACCAATTTAAGTCAGGTCTCAAAACCCTACTCCTCGACTCCTCAGCTTGTGTCTGTAATTAACCCCCATCCCTATCCCTCCCCCTCTCCATCTCCTGAGTCAGTTTACCTTGGAACTACTTGGTCACAGTAACCCCCTTCTCTTTTAGTTGGCTGGTACGTGCCTACCTCCCAAGGCTCCCAACCTTACCTGTCCCGTTGTGCATGTATTTGACTCTGGGTCCCTCATGACCCTAGAATTTGTATACTGTCTTAAATTTGTTCCCAGGGACTCCCCCATGCTCCCAGTTGATGTTTCCTGCTATGTTAACGGAAGCCTTGATTGTCTAACCTGCATTTTTATTCACTTCTGTACGTGTAACTGTATTGTGTCTTGTTTTGTTATTTTACCTGACGTGGAGCCTTTGCAAAAGAGTCTATGACTCAAAGGATTGTAATTCTGATTATTTCAAATAAATAAATAAAATAAATAAATGTTTGCATATTTTGGCCCTGAATTTTTAACATGGCCTTTTTTGTGACCCCACATCATGACCGATGGCAGTGGAAGTATGCAAATCAGGCCCAAAAGGTGATTTTTTGGTTGTGTTGCCAAGTCACCTTTCAAGCAGGATTTGAAAGTTTTCACCATCCTTGTTCATGAGGTAGGGTTAGAAACATAGAAACATAGAATTTGACGGCAGATAAGGACTGCTTGGCCCACCCAGTCTGCCCATTTCCCTACCTACTGGATAAGCTGCAGATCCTAGTTAACCAGCAGCCTACTTCTTCCTACCCCCACCCCCCAGAATTGCCTTATGACTGTCCCATGCATGCTTGAATTCCACCACTGATTTTGACTCCACAACCTCCTCCAGAAGGCCGTTCCATGCATCCACAACCCTCTCTGTGAAAAAATACTTCCTTAAATTACCTCTGTGCCGCCCCCCATCTTCAAATTGTGCCCTCTTGTTCTTGCACACCTCTTTTTTTGAAAGATGCTACCCTCTTGGACTTTGTTGATTCCCTTGAGGTACTTGAAAGTTTCTATCATGTCCCCCCTCTCCCTTCTTTCCTCGAGGCTATACATATTAAGCTCCTTAAGTCTCTCTTCATATGTCTTCCGGTGCAGACCCTGCACCATTTTAGTTGCCCTCCTCTGGACAGCTTCCATCCTGTCTATGTCTTTGCAGAGATTGGGTCTCCAGAACTGCACACAGTACTCCAGATGGGGTCTCACCAGCTGTCTGTACAGAGGGATAATAACTTCCTGTTTTCTACTGGTGATGCCTCTCCCTATGCATCCCAGTATCCCCCCAGACCTCCTTGCTGCCCTCTCACATTGCTTGCCCACCTTTAGGTCATCTGATATGACTACCCCCAGGTCCCTTTCCATTTTTGTTGTTGTTAGTATCTCACCCCCCATTGTGTACTCTTCCCCTGGGTTTTTGTTTCCCAGGTGCATTACCTTGCACTTCTTAGCATTGAATCTAAGCTGCCATACATTTGACCATTCCTCTAACCTTGCCAAGTCCCTTCTCATCCTTTCCACCCCACCCTGTGCATCAACTCTGTTGCAGATCTTAGTGTCATCTGCAAAGAGACATACTTTTCCTTCCAGTCCTTCCACAATGTCGCTTATAAAGACATTGAAGAGGACCAGTCCTAATACTGAACCCTCGGTACCCCACTAGTAACCCTCCTTTCTTCTGAGTGGACTCCATTTACTATTACTCTCTGTGTCCTATTCTCCAGCCAATTCTTTACCCAGGCTATCATCTTGGGACCCACTCCCAGGCTGGCTAACCTGTATATTAATCTTTGTGTGGGACTGTGTCAAATGCCTTGCTAAAGTCTAGGTAGGCCATGTCCATAGCCCCTCCTGATCTACTACTTTGGTCACTCAGCCAAAGAAATCTATCAGATTTGTCTGGCATGACCTTCCACTGTGAATCCATGCTGCCTGGGTCCTGTGCCCTCTGGCCCCTAGATACTGACAGTTCTTTCCTTCAGAAGTGATTCCATCATTTTCCTATCACTGAGTTTAAACTAACAGGTCTGTAGTTTCCTGCTTCTGCCTTGCTCCCACTTTTGTGAAGGGAATCACATCTGCCCTCCTCCAGTCCTTGGGTACCATCCCATCCTCCCATGATTTGTTAAAAGGGTAGTCAGTGGTGTCACTAGTTCTACCCTTAGCTCTTTAGAATTCTGGGATGAATCCCATCAGGCCCCATTGCTTTGTCCACCTTCAGTTTTAAGAGTTCTTTCAGAACCCTTTCTTCTGTAAATGGGCTGGTATCAACTTCTGTATCCAGAGTGTTACTACTGTTTGTTTTATGTACCTCCCTCTTCATTTGTAAATACTGAGCAAAAATATTTGTTTAGTATCTCTGCCTTTTCACAGTCTCCCTCTGCCCACCCTCCCTCCCCTTTATTAAGCCTCACTATCCCTCCTTGGTCTTCCTTTGCTCCCTGATGTACCTATAAAAGGTTTTATCCTCCTTCTTAACTGAGTTGGCTGTCTTTTCCTCGGTTTGGGCCTTTGCTGTTCTGACTGCCTTCCCAGCCTCCTTTGCTTTAACTGATACAGTTCTCTGTCCTGCTCCTTCTGCGATTCCTTGTACTTCCTGAATGTTTTCTTTTCTCTTGAACCTTCACTGCCACTTCCTTTGAGAACCATAGTGGTTTCTTACATCGTCTTGTTTTGTTTATTTGCTTCACACAAAGGCTTGTTACCTCTGTGATGGCAGTTTTTATTATTCCCCATTGTTCTTCCACCCCTTCTTCCTGCCCTTTTGCTAGTGCATTCCTTAGGCACTCACACATTTTGGCAAAGTCAGCCCTCCTAAAGTCTAGTACTTTTGTCTTTGTATGGCTTGACTCTATTGCTGTGTTTATTGTGAACCATACTGTTCGATGGTCGCTAGTTCCCAGATGGCTACCCACTTCTACATCTGTGATCCTCTCTCCATCTCCATTTGAGAGAATCAAGTCTAATATTGCTCCCTCACGAGTGGGCTCCAGTACTAGTTGTCTAAGGCATGCCCCCTGTAGGGCATCTAGAATAACTGCACTCTTCGAAGTGGCAGCTGCAACTGCACTCCAGTTAACATCTGGCATATTCAGATCACCCATCAGCAATATCTCCCCTTTTTCTGCCATTCTAAGTATACCTTCTATCATTTTCCTGTCCATTTCCTCCCCTGAGAAAGGGTCTGTATACAACCCTGTCAGGTATTGTGGTGCCATTGCCTGTCTCCAAATTTACCCACAGTGCTTCTTCTCGTCCCTGTTCACCCTTTTGTTCAGTTGCTTTTATTCCTTCCCTTATGTAAAGAACTACTCCTCCTCCTCTTTTACCCTCCCTGTCCTTCCTGTAGACAGTGTATCCTGGTATGTTTATGTCCCAGTCATGGTTTTGTGTGTACCATGTTTCTGTGACTGCCACGATATCCAGATGTTCCTCCTCCATCAAGGCCACTAATTCAGGAAGCTTGTTACCCAGACTATGGGCATTGGTACTCATTGCTCTCCATTTTTGATGGCTTTACCTTCTGTGCAGCATCCCCCACTGACCGTTCTATCTCGGTCTTTTCTTATTTAGTACCCTGTTTTGTAGGAGAGACTGGGATTTTCCTGCTGCTTGTCAGTGCCTCCCCCTTTGACTAGTTTAAAAGCTTGCAAATGAAGCATTTAAACCGATTGCTCAAAAGACTTATTCCCTTCCTGGACAGATGCAGACCATCCTGCCAGTATAGGTTGGTGTCCCTCCAGGTGGAACCCCAGTCCCCAATGAAGCCAAACCCCTGTGCTCCGCACCATTTTGTCAACCATTCATTAAACTGCATGGTGCCAATAACCCTCGCCTCCCTCATGCCTTTGACAGGCAGCACCTCTGAGAAGGATATTGTGTGTGCTACTTGTCTTAGGCCCCTCCCCAATTCTACAAAGTCCTTCTGCACTGCTCTAATCTCATGATTAGCCAAGTCATTTGTCCCTAGGTGGACAATGATGTCCAGCTCAGACTCCCATGCAGCTGTTCTCGTGATCCTGAGGATGCGCTTCCTGTCTCTCCAAGCCATGGCACCAGGCAGGCACCTTACTTCAGTTTTCCCTGCTCCCCCAGTTCTATCCCCCTAATAATTGAGTCCCCCACCAGGAGCCACTTCCTTTCCCTGTGGTGTCCTCTGCCTCCTTCCTGTGGTCCTCCCTTGTGACAGTTGTCATCAGTCTTCTGTGCGGGTGCATCCATAGTTATAAGGGTTATAAGGTGTTTTAAGGGTTATAAGGGTTATAAGATGACTTTTAAAAATCTGGGGTCAAAATATGTAAAAATGGCAAAGTTATGTGCATACACTGAAATTTTTATGCAGCTATAACTTTGATAATTTGTATATTTTACCCCAGATTTTCAACATAGACATTTTTTCACACCACCTCTAAATGTGACAGCTGTCATTTTTCAGATCTTTGCCAAATGTGTTTTGCACATGTAGTGCAGAATGACGTTTGGGTGTCAAATGACGTTTTGGCAGGATTTGAAAATTTTCACCTACTGAGTTCATGAGGTGGAGTAATAAGAGGCTATGCTGAAAATGTGGTGCACAAATATGGTAAAATGCCCATGTTATGACTGAACATTACAGTATTTCAACGTTCACTCATAACTTTGCCAATTTTCAATAGTTTAACTCAAACTTTCAACATAACCCTTTTCCACCACCTCATATATACTACATGTCATTTTAAATCCTGGACTAGATGTGTTTTCACACCCTGTGTGTGAAATGACTTTCAGCCAATATACTATAAATGGTGCGTGTCATGTTTATAAGGCAAATCATAAAACCAGCACCTTGAATGTTGGGGTCAAAATAAAAAATAAAAGCACAACACATACATACAAGCAAATATTCGGCATTGACAAATGCTTGTTTTCTCTTTGTTGCACTTTTCAAATTGAAATGCACAGCCTTCACATTCCCCAAGTTGCTGCAGTTCCTTCCTCCTGAGTCCTGATGCAGTCTGTGTGTGCATTATCCTGAGCTGTGCTGTTGCAATGTTATCTGAGCAGTGGGCAACAAGTGTGTGCCAGCTAGCAGTGTGCCAGTGCCCAGCTCCTTGTAGCTGGCATCTTGGTGGCATCCCATAAATAAAAGTAAAAAAAATATCTCCACATTCCCTCAAGTTGCTGAATTTCCTTCCTCCTCCTCCTCCTCCTCCTCTAGAGTCATGAAGCAGTGTGTGTATATATGTGTGTGTGTGTGTGCATGTCGTCCTGAGCTGTGCTGTTGCAGTGTGAGCTGGGCAATGGGCAGCATGGGTGGGATATTCAAAAGGGTTGCACATGCGCAAGTCCAAAATTGCGCCATTCTGTGATATTCAGCAGGAGACAGTTGCGCCACTGAAAACAGGCTGAGCAACAGCGCAATGCAAATGAATGCTGCTCAACTGGAGGGGGAGGAACCATGCATAAACTGCACAGCCCGATATTCAGCCGGGCTGTGCAGAGTTGTGCAGGCGCAACCCCTAACCTGCACCTGCACGACTTTGAGCAACACAGCAGCTGCCACCTGTGGCTGGCCCTCAACCCAGTCCCTGTGCCCCCCCCGCAGCCCGATCGCGGGCAGCAATGTGGCTCCCCCCTAACGGATCCCTGGTGGTCCAGTGGCCCGAATGCCCGATCACGGACAGTAAGTTAAATAACCCCCCTGAAGGTATCCCTGGTGGTCCAGTGGACCGAATGCCCAATCACGGGCAGTAAGTTAAATAACCCCCCCTCCCGAAGGTATCCCTGGTGGTCCAGTGGACTGAATGCCTGATCACGGGCAGTAAGTTAAATAACCCCCCCTCCCGAAAGGATCCCTGGTGGTCCAGTGGACCGAAATGCCCGATCGCGGGCAGTATGTTTAATAAACCACCCCCCCGAATGGATCCCTGGTGGTCCAGTGGACCGAAAGCCCGATCACGGGCAGTATGTTTAATAAACCTCCCCAACGTATCCCTGGTGGCTTGTGTCCCCACCCCACCTACCCGTAGCCCCACCACCTCGCTCCCCAGCAGCAGAGGCGGCAGCATCCCACAAAGCCTGCTGCCCCGCCGTGATGACTGACTGCCGGTGAAGACTGCATGCCATTATGGAGAGCATGAGCCAATGGGCGTGCAGCCCTATCGTCTAAGACAGTCCAGTTTTGTGAATGGTTCATTCACAAACTGGACTGTCTTCGTATGTATGGACTACACCCATTGGCTCATGCCTCCACCAATGGGCGTGCAGACTACTGGGCAGTCAGTCGGTGGACGGCGGGCGCAGGCGGTGGGATGCTGCCACCCCCGCTGCTGGGGGAGCGGGTGGTGGGGCCATATGGGTGGGATGGGGGGACACTAGCCACCAGGGATACGCTGGGGGTTTATTAAACATACCGCCCGTGATCGGGCTTTCGGTCCACTGGACCACCAGGATCTGTTCGGGGTGGGGGTTTATTAAACATACTGCCCACGATCGGGCATTTTGGTCCACTGGACCACCAGGGATACCTTCGGGAGGAGGGGGTTATTTAACTTACTGCCTGCGATTGAGCCGTCCACTGGACCACCAGGGATAGGTTGGGGACGCCACATTGCTGCCCGCCATCAGGCTGTTGGGGAATTAAACCACCCACGATCGGGCCAGTGGGTGGTGGTGGGGATTCTACACTGTTTTGCCCTCAATCGGGCTGCAGGGGCATCAGTCCCGACGGCTGCCTGGCAGGGCACCAGGCACAAGTCCTCGGGGCGGACGCACCTACATGCTAATGGCATGCAAATGGGGCCATAATCAGATGCAAATGGCTCCCCTGCGCCTTGCATGAATTATGGCCCCATTTGCATGTCACCTTTTGAATATCGGGATTTTGTGCATGGCGCAATGGTACTTGCGCCACCGCAAGTTGAATGCTCCACTCTGTCAACTTGCGGTGGCGCAAGTTCCACTGCGCCATGCACAGTGGCTGTGGCTGAGGGTGATATTCAAAGGAGTTGCTCAATAGTGCAACTCCTTTGAATATCACCCCGGACACACCCCTGCACAACTATTTTGCGCAGCGCAAGGGCTTGCGCCTTAGAAGAGCGCAGTTTGAATATCTGGCCCCATGTGTGTGTCAGCTGTTAGAGGGTTGGTGCCTGGCCTCTGGTAGTCCTTGGTGGCATCCCAATGATAAAATGAAAATAAAAAAATGAGTAAAAAAAAAATCTAAAATGAAAAAATATTAATATAAGGTCTTACTCTTCATCATTCATCACCCAAGTGGCTGAGTACTGTAGCAAGCATTAGGAAATAGAGAAACAGAGATGTCAAGGAAATGGTGGCATACGTCATATCAAAGGAAAAACAAAGCAGAGTGGGCTTGGTCACAGACCCTCTTCCTCAATAAGAACTACTGTACAAGTGTAGAGAAAGATGACATTAGTGGTCAAACAGTCCATAAAGTATCACACATTATACGAACCACTCGTAGTGACACTTTAAGTATCGCAACACAAGCAACAACTGTGGAAAAAAGAGTAAGAAAGAAGTTTGTCTGGTAGTGACACAGAAAGAGAAGGAGGAGCAATGTGATTTGGTGGAGCTTGGGGACAGAGATACAAATTGTGATTATATATCTGATAAAAGTGTTAGCAGCAGCAGCACCACCAGTTCTCAGGAGGAGGAGGTGTAACAAGTGGACGTTCGACTTGGAGCAGGTGCACACAAAAGATCAAAGAAGACCAAAAGTGGTGGTAAAAAAACAGATAAATAAAGGCCACAAAACAACCAGGGGAAACACAGCAACAGGTCTCTGGAATGAAAGCACATAAAGAAGACACAGGCAAAACTGGCAGCCCAGGACACATGGTAGAGGAAGAAGAACCATTCCCTGAACCTGAAGAGCAAGTGGAAGAAGAGGCGAAGGAGGAGGGTGATGATGAGGAAGCAGCTCACAGTAGCCTGCTCATTAGGCAACAGCCGAGGGTGCCAGGAAGAAAGACCAAACTGGTGACATCAGTGGTATGGGATTTCCTTTGAGTGGAGGGAGAATCGTAGATACATGTATTGTGTCTTTTATGTAAATATAGGCTAAATCAGCTAATTGCTGAATACAGAATCAGGCCTTTCAAGTCGATGCTTCGCACCCACCTTATTAGCCGCATGAGGTGCACCTGCCCTTTATAACTCCAGTTTCCAGTTTTCCATCAAGGACCTGCCCTGTCATCCTCCTGCACTTCATACCTACCTATGTGCCTCCTGCACTTATCTCTGTCCAATCAGATGCCGTTACCTACCCCAGATGTCTACCTACTACTCTGTCCTCCCCTTGTTTCTCTTACCCATCCTCACCTTGTCTATCATCATCCCCCCTCTCCTCCATTATCCCCCTCTCCTCCATAACCCAATCCCTATCTCCACTCCCTTTCACCTGCTCCATCCCCCCCTCCTCTGGTCTTAAATATTCCTCTCCCCCTACTACACCCCAACTACCTCACCTTGACAATGGACCTTGGTCCTGCCTGGTCCCCACTCCCCCACCCCAATGCCTATTATCTTCCAGTGGAGATCCCTCCACTTCTTGCATAGCAAAACAATCTTCCTTGATTTTCCTTATAACCACTTACCTCCTAAAACCATGTCTGAATCTCATTATCACGCTTGAACCAACTATGTAACTTGTTGTTGAACTATGATGGTAACCTGTATGTACCAAGTGTTTGCCTGACTCTCATATTCATGTTTCTACCACTCGATGAAACTTGTTATGTAACCCTTGTATGTAACCTGTACATACCTTTTGATTGCACACTGTTTAACGTGGAACCTTTGCAAATGATCTCTCAGCTCAAATGTCTGTAATTTGAGACTTGAATTGAATCAATCAATCAATCAATCAATAAATAAATAAATAAATAAGGAGGGAACAAGGCTGGGGAACATCTATCATGAAAAGACATTTGCTGAGTCCCATAGATCTAAGGCATGCCAATGCATGGCGTCAGCAGCACCACAACCACCACCAGGCAGTGAAGCTGATAATGATGATGGCCAAGGGGAGGAGAACATTAGGAAACTATGTAGAGAGGAAAGAGGAAGAAATCTTTCAAGTGGCAGGTGATGCACGGCACCAACATGTTCCATTCATCAGTTCATTAGCTCATTTACTCCCACATTTCAGAAAGGCTGAATATATCCCCAGCCAGTTCCACCACCAGAGGTGGCAAAAATAGAAGCCAACTGTCATATCCAGGGGAAAAAGAAGCACTCCGCTCTCACTAGTCTAGTCCCTGGGAAATGGGCCAGAAATATAAAGCAAACAGATTTGAGGCAAATAAGTTAACAAGAGCAACTGTGGAAATGCTAGCCACCGACTTGCTGCCATTCTCCTTTGTGGGAAATACAGGATTTCTATCATTAATACAAATTACAGTACCAAGGTATCAAGTGGCCAGCTGTACTTACTTTCCCACAGTGGCTCTTCCTGATTTGTATCAAAGTGTCTATAAGACTGTGTCACATGTCGGAAAGCATCATTTGTTCCAGCCATTCACATCACCACTGACATGTGGACCAGTGGTCAGACTATTGATTACATGGCAGTGACTGATTAGTTTCCCCTTTTCATTCCCATCCTCTTCCTTCTCCTCCTTTGGGTTAAGTGCCAGCAGCAGCAGTAGTAGTAGTAGTAGTAGCAGCAGCAGCTGCAGGTCACCAGGCCCTCGACCCTCTGCAAGCAGGCAGCTTTATATACTGTGGGCTTTGATAATCTCCATCAGGCAGAAAACATGTTACTCATCCTTCAATGGAAGTGTTTTGTTGTTGTTTGTGAACTCTTTTTATGCCCCCTTACTCACCGGTGCCTGAGCCTCTCTCTGGTGTGGTCACTTGGGATCCAGCTTTCTCCCACACACTTGGTCCCTGATCAGCTTCCTGGTCTGGGTCTACATCCACTCTCACTCCTCTGGCCACTTGACACCCCGACTCTGAGTCCCCCAGGGCAGGACCACTGACTCCTACTGGCGCTCTATCTGTAATCCAGCAAAGTGACTAGGAAGTGGAGGGAGAACCAGGAGCCAACCAGAAGACCTGGTATTGTGCATGAGGTGGTCCCACTGGATCCACCTTTGCCTGCCAGGCAACCAGGGCTTTTCCACTTTTCTGTCCCCCCCATTGACCCAGCAGTTCAATGCGCACCAGTACGGGTGCATGTGCACTCCCACGCACGTCCACTGGAGCGTTACCATGACCAACCCTCATGGTGCCACCCGTCTCCACTAGGAATCATCAGGCAGCAGAATTAACTCCCCCTCCCTCCCAGGAAAGGAGACTAGTCCTCCAGATGCTCAGCCCTATCCATCCCAATAAACTGCATTCACTCCTGAACCCAGGTCACCGGCGTGGCATGAGTTGTGGCATCCAGCACCTCAACCCAGCACCACCAGGCTGGCCTCCTTCAGTGAAAGTTTGATGAGTGACTGACACCACACTCATTAACACCAGGTTTTATAATATCAGATAATGCAAAAAATGTTGTAAAGGCAGTTGACAATGCAGATTTTAAAATGGGCTCAAGATTTTGAGCAATTTAATTGGTTGTTAGCCATGCATTAGAACTGTCTAACACACAGCTAAAACTAGTCCTGGCCAAGTGGATGCAGATTTAAAAACAAATCAATGGGCCAGTAGAACTTTCAAAAAATATCTGACACCATTTTCTTCCCCTCAATTAGCGATGGAGAAATACAGATACACACATACCTTCCTGCCCCCCAACTCAACAGCTCAGATCCTAAAACAACTAAAAGGAGACCACTAACACTTTTTAAAAGACAAAGAACTTCTGTGCGCAAATACTGAGGCAAGGGTTACCCCAAAGGGCATTTGGCTGGGAAGCCAAGTTTCAAGAAAATACAAAATCACATGTGCCCACATAATGCAAAGCATCATGGGCTGCATATGCAAATCACCACAGAATGTTATATTGGTTCAACTTTAAGCAGAATTGCATGGTGCCGAAAGGCCTCTCACACAGTTTGCAAAGGGTGCTAACAGATGACATAGACACATGTTTCGTCTTACCAGGACTCATCAGTATGCCTTGTCTGTTTGGCACCCCCAGTGGAATGAACCAGCTACCCTAAGACGGTCTGTCTGGGTTATGTTGTGGTGAACCCATTAAAATAAAAAACTATTTAAAAGACAAAGAACCTCTGTGCGCAAACACTGAGGCAAGGGTTATCCCAAAGGGCATTTGGCTGGGAAGCCAAGTTTCAAGAAAATACAAAATCACTCATGCCCACATAATGCAAAGCATCATGGGCTGCATATGCAAACCACCACAGAATGTTATGCTGGTTCAACTTTAAGCAGAATTGCATGGTGCCGAAAGGCCTCTCACACAGTTTGCAAAGGGTGCTAACAGATGACATAGACACGGGTTTCGTCCTACCAGGACTCATCAGTATGCCTCGTCTGTTTGACACCCCACAACATAACCCAGAAAGACCATCTTAGGGTAGCTGGTTCATTCCACTGAGGTGTCAAACAGACGAGGCATACTGATGAGTCCTGGTAGGATGAAACACGTGTCTATGTCATCTGTTAGCACCCTTTGCAAACTGTGTGAGAGGCCTTTCGGCACCATGCAATTCTGCTGAAAGTTGAACCAGCATAACATTTTGTGGTGATTTGCATATGCAGCCCATGATGCTTTGCATTGTGTGGGCATGTGTGATTTTGCATTTTCACTAACACTGTTTGTCAACCCCATTTGTTCTTTTTTGTTAATAGTTATCACAGACCGACCACTCAGCCCAACTCAACAGCTCACTCCGTTCCCCCACCAACACTCATCTTCAGCTCTTCCCTCCTTGTTAGAAACAAATGTGCTTTTCAAAAAAAGCAAGCCACCCAATTTTTTTCCCACAATTCCTTTGTTTTTGGCTTCAAACTGCCTGATTGCTCACATGCTCACAGTTCATCCCTGCTTTGACCAGTCTTCCACTTGCTCCCTGACCCTGTCCCCTCAGCCATTATACACACTGTAACGACTCATAAAAAAACAGTCAAGCCACTGCAGGTAATACAGACTCTGATGCAATGGAAGCTGATTAACATTTTGTTATTTATTTTCTCATTCTAACCAGTATTCAGTGCTGTGATACATTCTTTCCCGTCTTTAGCGTCACCCAAAAATGCACGCATGGTAACTCTCTCCTTATGGGCTCCATCCTCATTGGAGCTTACTGCATAACCAGGTACATGTCCAAAAATAAATAAACAAAAGAAAATTAAATTTTTCTGGGAATGAGGATATGCTAGTTTGGACGGGGGAATTAAGAGTGTATAAACGGGAGTTAGCTCGTAACCACATCAATCAACGTTAATTACAGTGGGCACACTGAGACAAAATTCAGAGGGGCAAAAAAAAGACAACAGTGAATTACAGGTGGAGGAACTATTTTACATCAAAACACATTAAAGGTTTCAAGTGTCTTCTATTTTATCATAAATGTTTTTGATTTTTACATGCATGCAATATAAAAGGCCCATTTTATAAGCACAATAATACACTTCAGGGTGTGCATTAGAAGTTCTAATGCATGGCTAGGGGGCTGGATGCACTCGACCTGTGGCCTCATGCCTCACTACACCCCCTAGCCATGCATTAGAGCCATCTAATGCACACCTCATCATGTCTTATTACTTACTTATACTCATGTGCCATGTTTTGCTCTCTGTATAAATCTGGTAGTTCAGGGATTCCTACACAAGGAAGTCACCACTGTGCAGATGTGTAGGTTTGACCAAAAATGTTTGTGGTCATTTTAGCCATTCTGTAAAAACATGAAAGCTGTTATGAAACATTCAGCAGTGAAACCACCACCCCCTCCACCACCTGAAACAAGATGTGGCAACATGATGGAATTCTACTGATTACATGATGAAAAGGCTGCTAGAACAGCAGAAGGATATCTACTAGTATGACCCTGAGTATGGTATTGGCAAGGGAGAGGTAAATATCAGCCAAAATCAGTGGCACCTGATGGAGACCATTTGCACTGTGCTGAAGCCCTTTAAGGAGGCCATAAGGGTGGTAAGTGCTGATAGAGCTCGTCTAGTATCCCCCCTCATTGCCCTCATTAACCTGTGACTTCTTCATATGAAATCTCAATATGAGGAAAAGGAGATACCACTGCTCTTAATGTAGTAGAAAGGATAAGATCACATTTCTGGAATGACACACGTGTTTCAGAAATGCATGGATGACTCTATCATAAGACATTGTGATTCTGTTATATGTGGGCCTGACAAGTACCACAGAATGGTTTTATGTTATCCAGATGGAAAAATTAGGGATAGCAGAGTAAAGGCACCTAGTATTTTGAAAGACAGTGGAAACAATCCTATAGTGACTACACATGTTGGAACCAACAAGGTAAGTATGACACCATTATGAGAATAAACGCAAGATTGAAGAACTGGTGTTAAAGGATTGCCTGATTGGTGTAAGATTTATTGACACTTGGTCAAATTTCTGCAAGAGAAATCATTTGTATAGTAAGGACGGGCTCCACTTAAACAGTAAAAGGGCATTTATTCATGGCAGACTGATTAAAGCCCACATGGAAATAGGCCATTTAAACTAACATCAATGGGGGGAGAGAGTGACTGAAAATAGGAACTATGTCCAATATAAAGAGAAGACAGAATTCAAAGATCATACAAGTAGTCGTAATATAAGATGTCTCCTAAGTATTGCTAGAAGTTTCAATAATAAAATTGGAGAACTACAGGCAGTCTTAAAAATGAACAAAGATATTGGCATAGTTTTAATCACGGAAACCTGGTAGGCATCTGATGACTCATGGGATAAGAATATCTCAGGATATTTGTTGATGAGACTAGACAGAAAGGATAGAAAAGGTGGCGGTATTGCAATATATGTTTTGAATTCTATCATAGCTATTGATATATCAAATAAAATTAAGAGTCAGACTACCAAAATTTGGCTAAACATTAAACCAAACTGCTCTGAAGAATTCATTTGGGGACTGTGTTATAGACCACCAAATACCGCAGATGAAATAAATCAGGAACTAACAAAATAACTGTTAAAGATATATGACATGGGCAGACTAGTTTTCACTGGTGACCTAAACTATAGTGACTTAAACTGGGAAAATATGATTGCATCTATCAAGCAAACTACTGAGTTTCTTGACATTTGCCTTGAACATAACTTAGCACAACATGTTAGATGCCCTTCAAGGGGTGATAATTTACCAGACCTGGTAATAAATCATAAACTGTCTATATATCTGACTGTGAGGTACAGTCACAGCCATGATATGGTCAGATATTTCCAGATATATCTAAAGATATTCTCTCTGGTGGCACACAGTGGTACTGCAGGCAGGCAGATAATTTCTCCAGAGATATCACAGAAATGTAAGGAAATATCTGACCATGTCTATGGCTGCCACTATAACCCACTCTTAGGCAATAGTGACCATTGCAACTATACTATTTAGCATACAATGTAAACAACTTTGTTCAAATGATTATGCAGAAATGTATTTATATAATACTGCAAATAAAAACGGAATAAATGCTGATATTTCTGGGATTAACTGGAGTGCCCTTTTTAAGGAGAGATCAACAGAAGACTGTTGGGACCACTTAAAACAAAGTATATTGATGGGCATGAACAAGTAAGTTAAACATGTGAGGAAGTACAACAGGAGGGGGATCAAAATGAAATGGTTAAGTAGAAAGATACTAAAATTATTAAAAAACAAAAACAAATACTATGCAACATACAAATGTGTGAGAAAGTACAACAGGAGGGGATCAAACCAAAATGGTTAAGTAGAAAGAAACTAACTTTAATAAAAAAGCAAATACTATACAACATGCAACAGTAAATTGGGATAAATTCAAAAGTACACAAAAAGTCTGTAATTTATTTTTTTTAATTTATTTTAGTCAGTGGTAACCGGGTAAAGCCCACTAGGCACAAGTGCCTGTTTTCTGGAGCGACCTGGGAGCACTTGGTGGTTAAGTGACTTGCTCAGAATCACACAGGATGCAAGCAGAGGTTGTGAGAATCAAACCAAGGTTTGGTCTGCTGGATGTACCAAACTCATTCACAGCTCGTTACTCTAACCTCTAGTCTATACTGCAAGCCGTGTAAAAATGCAATAAACAAAGCTAAACATTACTTAGAAATCAAATTAACTGCCAGTGCTTCAAAACAAAATAGTAAACAATTTAACAAAATATCAACTCTTTGAAGAAATCTGATCTGACATTAAACACAGTAATAATAATTGAACCCTCACAGAACCTACAAAGATGGCTAATGCATTCAACAATTACTATTGCTCCATTTATTCTAAGCCAATCATAGTATGCTACCAGCATAATCTAATGAATCAAGGTGAACATATCATTGACAATAAAGAAGTTAAATGGAAAATTGACAGATTAAAGCTGTTTGGAACACCTGGAGCAGACAATATAACACTACAAATGTTAAAACTCATGAAAGAAAGCAACTGTCTTCCACTCAGGTTGTTGTTTGAAAGATCTTTAAACACTGGAGAGATCCCTAGATACTGTAGGGTGGCTAAAATTACCCCAGTCCATAAGAAGAGGTGTAAGCGGGACATTAGCAATTATCATTCCATAAGTTTAACCTTAGTACCATGCAAAATCTTGGAGTCAATTATAAAGGGCAGACTGTTATTACAGATCAAATCCAGCATTGATTTTGATGGGAATCCACATGGATTCACCCAGGGTCATTCACGTACTACAAACCTTCTATGTTTTTATGAGAAAATAAGTAATTACCAGGACAGTGGGGATGCTGTGGATGTGGTCATGTTGGACTTCTGCAAAGCATTTGATGCTGTTCCACACTGGACTGTAGTAAAGAAATTGTTAAAATTCAACATTAACAATCACATTGTGTGGACAGG
Organism: Neoceratodus forsteri; assembly: GCA_016271365.2. NCBI lineage: Eukaryota > Metazoa > Chordata > Ceratodontiformes > Ceratodontidae > Neoceratodus > Neoceratodus forsteri. Next base: position 522,601,783 of record CM028129.1, read on the forward strand.
ACCCAGTGAGTATCTGTAAAGGGCTACATGTCATGGGAGGGCACAGTGATGAGGGTTGTGCTTCAGGGCTCTGTTCTTGGCCCTATTATATTCCAATTGTTTATCGCTGACTTAAGTGACAATGTAAAATACTACTTGATCAATTATGTAGATGATACTAAGTTAGGTGGCCCATGTAGTACAATAGATTAGAACATATTAAAGCAATTCAGACAGACCTGGATGTGATTACTAAATGGTCGTACAGATAGGGTATGTTCTTTAACATGGACAAATGCTGCACTCTGCACATGAGCAGAAATAACACTGTGCACCAGTACATGCTAAGTAACACTGTTCTAAAACCAAACACTAGTGAAAAAGACCTAGGAATTGTTATAGATTCCAAATTTGCCTTCAGGGAGCAATGCATCTATGCAGTATCAAGGGCCAATAGAGTTTTTGGTGCTATTAAAAGGAATATTAAGAGTCTTAAGATGGAGGTGTTGATGCCACTGTACAGATCTTACGTCAGACCTCACTTAGACTACTGTAGTCAACTCTGGTGCCCCGACTGGAGGTCTGACACTGACAGGTTAGAGAGGGTCCAGTGGAAAATGACTAGCATCATACGCAAAATAAAGAATGACTCCTGTGAAGATAGGTTGAAACAGCTAAATTCATATTAGCTGGAAGTTCAAAGAAAGAGAGATGGCCTATTGCTTTTCTATGATATAATGTATGACACCTACCTTATAAATGAGCTGAATATTGAATTTAAGGATATTAACTCGACAACTAGAGGCAACCCATTACAAATTAGAGGTAGGCAATTTAGATCAGACAAGAGGAAGTATTTTACACACAAAGGGTGGTGAACCTTAGGAACAGCTTTTCAGAAGAAATAATTGTAAGTGAAACAAAGGGCATCTTTAAGAAAAAGGCTGGATAGTTACATGGCAAATAGAGGTAAATTAAACTATTATACTGGATTATAAGGAGCTACCTATGGGCAATTGCCTTGTCTGCTCTTCGTGCATTAGTGACATTAGATGACCACTACATCATGGCCACTCTCTTGGACCCTCAGTTCAAAGACACATTTGAGATATTCCTTGATGCACAAGAATGCATTAAGAATCAGCAGACCTATAAAGCCTAGCTTATCTATCTGGTCTCTGTATGTATGGCACAAAACAAGACCAAGAACCCAAATAGAGTAGAACATCAACACTCATCATCATCCCTTGCAATTACACTGACAGGCCAGGTAGAGGAGAGGGAAGAAGGAGAATACCAATGTATTTCCACTGCTACTACTGAACATCCACAGGAGCCACTCATTTCTGTGTCCAAGTCATCCTGCTACTATTGCCACTGCTGCTTCTGCACCCCACAGAAAGACAGTCACTAGTAACAAACCACTATAGGAACACTGTCTGACTATGGCTTGATGAAAATGCACAGCAAGTTACTTTCTTACACAGTGGTGCTTGAGATGCCAACAAGCAGGACAGGATGAGAAACATCCAGTATGTGGAGTGGTAATAATGGGAGATGCACATAGATTACCTATTTATAAAATTAAGGGGGAACAAATTTGAAACAAATTGTTAAGCATGGTACCAGGGGGGAAGAGTATTCATGAAGTGGTAATTACAAACCTGAGTGAATGGTACAATCAGCCACAACTTCTACATGAGATAGGGTCATCTGACCACAAAGTGGTGTTTGTGTCAGGTAGCAGTGTAGGTTGTAGATTACAAAGAGAAAGAGAATAGAAATTTTCCTGTAGGAAATGGACAGAACAGAAAAAGAGTAGGGCCTTGGGTATGATAGCTGGGAAAATGCAGACAGAATGGGTCTTTTTTTACATTTGATTATCTTTATTATTTTCAAACTATAAACATGCAATCAAGAAAATAATAAAACAAGGGGAATGAGTACAGAGACATCAGAAAATAATAATACACATGATATAAACTCCAAAAATCATGACAATACATTAATTAAAATGAATACTAAACTAACCCAATTCCATCCCTCCTAAAATCCCCTCTAAGTTCTTGAGACCTTTAAAAGCTTGTGAAAGAAAGGTATCCAAAAGAGCCCAATGTAGTCAAAATTAATCTACTATAATAAAGACAGCCCTCCTCAATATCTGTAAAATGAGAAACAGGAAAGCACAGAGAGCACTAAGTCACATATAAAGTGAATTATAAATAAGCAAAAGAGGAATGTATAAAAACTATGTGCTCAATGCCAAACAAAGTTTATTAGGAAATAATCAGTCAGTAAAGCTTCCTCCATTTTTTGTTACATTCAGGGAGAGCATGATTTTGACTTTCTATCATTTTTTCTATTCTAAGGTTTTGTAAGAGTTCTTGCCATCATTCTGTAAAAGAAGGCATTTTTTTATGTTATTTATCCACCTTTCATGCTCCAGTGCTCCCATGACTCACCGGCCATCCTCTTTCTGGGCTCTCCTCAGTCCTCATATCACAGCTGACTCCTGAGGGGGTATCCCGATGTATCCCTTCACCAGATGGGTCCCTCTCCTCCGAGGGGGAAGGCACCGGGAGGGGGTTTACCCAGTGCACTCTTTATTAGGCCCCTCAGAAGCGCTGCTGAGGTAGAGGAGGTCCGTGGAGGTTCCTGTGCTGTCATGGAGCAGGGGAGCTGTCATCCAGCGAACACACAGAGCCATTTTCCATTTTCCTGGTGTTTTCTTCCTTGCACCACTCTAAACAGTGCCCCCAGTCTCCACTGGGAGCCGCTGTTGAGCGAGGTGACCCACTCCCCCTACTTCTGAAGAGGAGAGCAGTCCTCTGGATGCTCAATCCTCTTCATCCCCTGCCGACCCCCCAGCGCCCCGAGTCCCGTTCCAGAACCTGGGTCACCGGCGTGGTTCGAGGTGTGGTGTCCAGTGCCTCAACCCTCTGTGCCACCAAAAGAAGGCATTTGATGATCTTTCTAATTATTTAAAATTACTTTATTTGCAGATAAAACTATCAAGGTTAGGTAGAATTTTAAATCATTGGAAGCTATATGACTGAGGTCAACCAAAATGCATATCTCCATTATAACATATTGATCAATTCCAAATTCACTTGCTATATTATTTTTAATGTTCATCCATAGAGATCTCACCAGCAGGCATTAACAAAAAATATGTATAAGGTTTCCTTCAGCAAGACTGCTGCTAGTACAAATAGCAGAAGGTAAAAGTCCAGATCTACAGAGCTTGACTGGAGTATAATAGGTATCGTGAAGAGTCTTTATTTGTATCAATCTTAATTTATCACTGGAGATTGTTTTACATAGATTTGTCCAGACCTTTGACCAATCTATTTATTTTAAATATGGTAAATTAGCCCATTACTTCAAAACCAAGGTTACCTCAAATGTTTTGATAGATAAAAGAAATTGATAAAGTAGGGAAATAGAATGGGGTTTTGTAATACATGCATGAATAACCTTTATAAACTCTGTAGTATCATGCAACCAAGGTAAAGGTCCAACATGAGTAATCAAAGCATGTTTTAATGCAAATAACTTATTAAAATAACCTTTATCAAGATTTGTTACTTCTCACTTCTTCTAGTGATAGGAAAAAACCTTCAGAAAGAACAATATTAACTGTTTCATTCTCAATAAGAGGGGACCACTGTCTTGGAATATGCTTTTTATTTAGTTTAAAATTATATTTATTAAGCAAAGGTTGGTGTATACTATATCTTTATCTAATGAAATGCCTAAATACTTAGTAGTGGGGTCTCCAGCTGACCTTCCTTCTACCTAAAGGCTGTCTGTGTCCTGGAGACCCAGAGGCTCCTTGCTGGTCTCTCCCCTCACACTGGGGCTGGGCACAATGACCTTGAGCCCAAACTGCTGCACCTGGGGGCATCCCTCCTAGCCAGGTCCTTCTCCCACAAATTCAATACTTCTTTAATCTTGGGTACCATACTGGATATATGGAAGGTGGCCAAGGTCGTCCCAGTCCTCAAAAAAGGAGACCCCAAAAAAATCTCAATAACTACTGCCCTATAGCAATCCTGTCTGCAATCAGCAAGTTACTTGAAAAAGTGGTTGCCTCACAGCTCACCCATTACCTCCAGAGATATGAGCTACTCTCCCCAGCACAACACGGCTTCAGAAAAGGGCACAGCTCTTCTACTGCCCTAGCGGTGGTCACCTCTGATATCGGGTCCGCAACCGATCAGGGCAAACTGACTGGAGCCATCTTCATGGATCTCTCTAAAGCCTTTGACCAGGTTGACCATTCACTCTTGCGCTCCTCTCTCTGGGCCTTGGGCCTCTCCCCCTCCACCCACACCTGGTTCACTAACCACCTCTTGGGGAGACAGCAATATACTTGCTTTAACAAGGCCCTCTCTGATCCATCCCCAGTGACCTGCAAGGTCCCCCAGTGCTCTGTCCTCTAACCCATTCTGTTTTCCCTCTTTGTAAATGAGCTGCCCTCAGCCTCAGCCCACGGGCACTCCACCCTATACACGGACAACCTCGTCATCCTGGCTAGCTCATGGGACATCCTGACCATCAACCACTGGTTAAACTTTAATTTCAACCAAATTCAGATCTAGTTTGAGGCCCATAAGCTAACCATTAACCTTAAAAAGCTTCTGACCATGCTGTTTGGCTCCTCAGCCAAGACTGAGGCCTGCTGTGCTCCTCTAAAAATTGTAGGAGCTGACAGTTCCCTCTTGCTTGTAGTGGACACGGTCAAGTACCTGGGAGTTACCCTTGACCTGCAATTGGACCACACATTGCTCATTCACAACACCTGCAAGGCAACCAACAGCAAGCTGGGCCTGGCATACAGAGCTAAAAAATTGTTTCACCCCAGCAGCATGGCTCACCTTAGCCAGGGAGGTCCTCCTACCCTAACTCTGCTATGGCCTGGTATCCTTTGCCCACATCCCAAAATCCTGTCTCTCCAAATGGAACACAGCATACAACAACATATGCTACTTTGCACCCTCTGCTCCTCGCCTCATGCACTGATGTGATCTATACTCCCAGCTGGAGTGGCTTCCCTTGGAGAGTCACCGCACCTTCATCCTTGGCAATTTCATTGACAACATCATCAGAACTGCCAACCCTCCGACACTCACCACATTCCTCAAACCAGCAAATTCCTCCTACCACCTGCAATACAACCACTCTCAGGTCCTCCTGGTTCCTAAAACCCGCACCCAAATGGGTGATCAGGCTTTCACTGCCTATGCAAATAGGATGTGGAACTCCTTGCCTGCCAGTACCCACTCCTCCCCTTCCCATCGCTACTTCAAAGCCTCCCTATGGGGCTTCCTAAAATCGGCCTCCACCTGTCTCTGCACCTCAGCCTCTATAACCCAGTCTTGACTGCCGGGTGATGAGTCCCTGGCTACCGCAAGGAATTTGTCCTTTTGGATGGCTCATTGTCATTGAGGTACCATAGATACTGGGTCCCTTGGCTGACCGTACATGTAGATGTCTGTTTGACCATGCCTGAACTACACTGTTTATCTACCTCTTGATGTTATCGATGTGCCTGATGATCTTGTAATGTACCCTGATTCACCTGTTATTGATGTATCATATTGTGTTGATATTCTGGGCTGTCTGTAGACATCTGTTGACCCTGCCTGTATTAAGCTGCTAACTACCTCCAGATGCATTTTATGTGCCTGATGCTGTTGTATGTACCCTGTATTTGCCTGATGTTTATGTTTGTACCTTGTAGTATTCCCAGGTCACACCTGAAAATAGGCACTTGGCTGTCTAGTGTGCTTACCTGGTTAGCAAAAGCAAATAAATACATAAATTTGCTCATGAACTCTGTATGAAGTTCAGAATACAGCTTTTTTAAGAACATTAGGTAAATTAATTTAATATAAAGAACAGAATCATTTGAGGTATTATATTTCTTGAACAAAGCTTGTTCAATATGTAGCCATATTAGTTGATATATATATATATATATATATATATATATACTGTATATATATCATTGTCAGAAGTTGTAACTGTCCATCTAAAGTATTTGTTTAAATTGCTGGCTATATAGTATAGAACAAAACTGGGAATTTTACAACCACCTTGCTTTTTGGTTAGAGTCAGTTTGTTGTAAGTTATTCTGGGTGGCTTATTACACCAGAAGAATCTGATTAAAAGTGAGCGTAAATTATTGAACCAAAAGAGAAGTAGGAATAAATTCAGCATATTTAAGGTGTAGAGAATTCTAGGAAAAATATTCATTTTAATTACATTAACTCTACCCATTAATGAAAGAGGGAGTTTCTTCCATCTTTCTAGATCCTGCCTAATAGTGGAAATTAAATTAGTGAAATTCAAGGATCTCATTAGGACCTTGTCTTGAGAAAGATATAAACCTAGATATTTTACATAACTGAGAAACCAAGTGAATCCAAATTTAGACATTTTCTCCTTGAAAACTTTGTTGTTTAGAGGCATTGCCACCATTTTTGTTTTGTTTATTTCATAATTAGAAGTCCTAATGACTTTTCAAATTGTTTCCAAGATACAGTAACCGGAACTGATAGTTCAGAGTTAGAAATATGCAGTAAGATGTCATCTGCATAAGTTGAGACTTATATATATATATATATATATATATATATATATATTTTTTTAGTCTTTGGTAACAGGGTAAGGGTCACTAGGCACAAGTGCCTATTTTCTGGGGTGACCTGGGAGCACTGGGTGGTTAAGAGACTTGCTCAGAGTCACACAGTATGCAAGTGGAAGTTGTGAAAATCAAATCCAGGTCTGGTCTGCTGGACGTACCAAGCTCATTCACAGCTCATTACTCTAACCTCTAGGCAGCCCATTTGAATCAACTTTAATACCCTTAATACTGTGATTATACTTTAGATTAAAGAGAAGAGGTTCCAGATAAAAAAATAAATAAAACTGGAGAAAGAGGACAACTCTGTCTCATACTGGAAAGCAAATGGTTAGTAGAAGAGAACAAACCATTAATATAAATCTTTTCTGAGGGTTGAGAATATAAAACTTTTAAACAGCTAATGAAAAAAGTCAGAAAACCAAATTTAATAAAACTTCTAATAGAAAAGAAATATTAACTCTATCAAAAGCTTTTCTGCATCTAGGGAAATGAGGACCATAGGGACCCCAGAATATCTAGATGCAAAAGAAATGTGAGCAAGTTTCCTGATATGGTCCACTGGTAAGCAACCTCATGATCATATCATGAGTGGGTATTTTACAATAGACGCCAGTACCATACTTAAACTATTTCAAAATTTGGACCCCTACAAGTCAGCAGGGCCTGATGGTCTACATCTCCGCATCCTTAAAAAACTAGCAATTCCCTTATTGGGTCCTGTTACTGCTTTATTTAACAAATCCATTCAGGATGGCCAGGCTATCGATGCCTGGAGATAGGCAACTGTGGTTCCGATCTTTAAAAAAGGCTCTAGGCAGGAAGTGTCAAACTATAGACCCATCAGCTTGATATCCATTTTGGGTAAAATATTAGAAGGAATTATAAAAGAACATCTATGTACCATGACAGAACCTGATCCTATTCAGCATGGGTTTGTTAAGGCCAGATCAGGCCAGACAAACCTGTTGAATTTCTACAACAATGTGAGAATGGCATTGGACAGTGGTGAGGCTGTGGACATCATTTTTCTGGATTTTTCCAAAGCCTTTGATAAGGTCCCTCATGGCCAGATTATCAAGGATATGATAAACCTTGGCACAGGTGGGAATATATCAAGATGGGTGGAATCATGGCTCAAAGGATGCACTCAGCGAGTGTGCATTAAGGGCCTTTTCTCAGATTGGGATGAAGTGACTAGTGGTGTGCCACAAGGTTTGGTTCTGGGTCTGTGTCTGTTCAATTTATACATAGCATCACTAAAAACTAGGACAGATGTTTGGTTAACAAAGTTTGCAGATGACACACGTATAGGTTACCCCATTATTAATACTGGTGATAATAATATCCTCCAGTATGCCCTAAATGAGCTACATGAGTGCGCTACCTTAAAAAAATTGCCCTTTAATATAGATAAATGTGTTGTAATGCATTTTGGAAGAAAAAACAAACAATCCAAATACCTTCTTGGTGGAAAAACCCTTAAATTTGTTAGTGATGAGCGTGATCTGGGTATTAGAATCTCTAGTGATCTCAGTCCTAAACTCCATTGCCAGGCTGTTATTAAAAAGTCAGCTGGAGTGTTGCATTGAATAAATAAACATATTAGCAGCAGAAGTTGTGATGTCTTGCTCCCACTGTATTCATCATTGGTGAGGCTCCATCTGGAGTACTGTGCCCAGTTTTGGGCACCTGGGGACAAAGGCACTATTAAATCAATGGAAAAAATTCAACAGAGAGCAACCAAAAAAATTCTAGAAGTTAGAAGTCTAGAATACCACGCTAGACTAGACAAACTAGGATTGTTTACCTTGGAGTATCGTAGAATGAGGGGTGATTTGTGTCTGCTATTTAAGGCAATGCATGACAATAATTTGCGTGAATTATTAGGATTAGAAGTAAGGGACAAAATTTATTTAACCAGGGCACACCCACTGCAATTAAAAAAAGAACAGTGTAAATAAAAAAAAGAAGTAATTGGTTCACTATAAGAGTTTGCAAAATTTGGAATAGTTTACCTGTGGAAATAGTGTCATGTAATAATATTGATACTTTTAAAAAACACTTGGACACCTATTTGAAACAAAACTGTATAGTAGGATATAATTAATTCTGGCGAGCATTATGGACTACAGTCTTCTAGCTCTGTGTAACCTATGATACCTGGCATGAATCCCATCTGCTTTGTAGAGATTAAACTCGCCCAACATGACTTAACCCTTTCAGCCAGGATCTTAGCAAGAATGTTAATGTCTCCATTTATAACAGAGATGGGTCTATTAAGCAATAAGGCACGACAGGGTGTGGGTTATTGGGAGATTTACCCATGCCTTGAGTGGTGTGCCATGAGGTGCATCCTAGTGACTTAACCACACAAGAAGTGGGTAAATCCCCCAATAACCCACACCCTGGAGTGTCTTATTGTGATTATACAATGGACCCATGTGTAAAATAAATTTTAAATGTGTTTAAGTATGTTTTTTATAAATGCCATTTCTCAACTGTGGGTTATTACAGGTTATACCATGGTCATGTGATGTGTTTTGAACAATGAGGTAACAGGATTTTCATACCCCATTGTATGATGACTGCTTAATTGGTCTCTAGGCTTGTCAGGTTTAAGAAATAGAATAATCAGTGCCTCTAATAAAGAATAATCCATCAACCCATGTTTTAATATTTATGTAAAAAATCCTTTGAAAAGAAAAACTATGTCTTCACAAAATAATTTACAAACATTCGAGGTTAAGCCATCAGGGTCAGGGGATATGTCTAATTTAAAGGTGTTAATGGCATCCATAATTTCTTGGATAGAAGTGGAGCTCATCAAATCAGAAACCTTCTGAGGTGTTAGCGTGGAACATTTAAAGTTTGCCAGATAACTCTGATAATCTTTATTCATCAGATTATCCTCTGTGAGTTTATATATATTTTTGAAAAATAAATCTCAAACTCTTGGACAATTTCTCTTGGTCAGGTTTTAACTGTATCATCAATACTTGATTTTATGGCTGCAATATATTTACTTGATTCAATCTTTTTAAGCCTATGGGCAAGTAATTTACTAGGTTTTTCTCCTTGATCTGTATACATTGCTTTTGTTTTTAACACTGAGTATTTGGCATTTTCCCTAGTGATATCCAAGTAGTTATTCCTTACATTTTGTAGTCTGATCAAGTCCTTCTCATAAGGATTAGCAACAGTTTGAGCTTCCAGTTTCTTGGTGTTATCTAGAAGTTCAGCGAGTTTGGCTTATCTTTGCTTTTTACGCTTAGAAGCCAAATGAATAAAAAGACCTTGGATAAAACATTTAAAAGAAGACCAGATCATATCTGTTTTAGCAACTGAGATATAATTATGGTGTATAAAGGAAGCTATTTCTTGCTTTATATAAGAAACTACAAAGTTATCTTTTTTTTTTACTTGCTTTATCCCCATCCTGGGCAGCCCATGATCGTGCCAACCCCCAAGTTCCATCCACCAATTCACAGCACCACCTCCTGTCTTCCTTCATGGCTTATCCCCCCATGGTGGGTCACTGGGGATCCCTCAAACCACCAACATAGATCCAGTTCAGGAGGTGCCTGCATTGTTATGGTGGTGGCGACTGTGGGGGTCGGCAGTCATACAACCGCCCAGGCTTTTTCTTCACCTGTTTTCTCCCAGCTCCCCTCATGGAGGTGGAGCTATGTAGTGTTGGCAGTGGCTGAGCTGTGCACACTTCTGCCCACAGCACACAGGCCAACTGATCCTCCTCCATCACACAAGTACAGGGCCCAGGCACTCCAACACCCAGCCACCACTAGATGTCAAAGGTGCACCTGCCTCCATGCCCCTCTCTCCCCAGGAGAGGAGAGCTGTTCTCCAGATACTCAATTCTCTCCCACCCTGGCTGACCCATGGCAACCTGCTCTCACCATGAACATGGGTCACTGGCATGGCAGGAGGTAAAGCATGATGTATCAGCCCTCCACGCTACAGGGCCAGCCACAAAGTTATCTTTTAATAACTGATTATTCAGTCTCCATATTAAAGAATTTTCTTGAGGGAAAAGTCCTAGAGTCAAAATCAGCCTATCTAATGAGTGGTCTGATATAACTCTAGGAGTGATAACTGAGTCAGAGATACCTGGGATTAATTTGTTACTTATCAAAAAACAATCAATTCTCGAATAAACTTTATGAGCAGAAGAATAAAAAGAGAATTGTTTGCTGTCTGACTGTAAGGTTCTCCAGGGGTCTAGCAAATTAAAGCAGTCTAAAAGTTCTAATAACGCCCTATGATCTGCCATTAACCTAGAATCTGATCTCAATGTTCTATCTAACTGTGAGTCTAGAGGGAGATTCCAGTTCCCACCTAATATAATGTTATATGAAGCATAGGGCAGCAGTATTTTACTTAATTCAGCCAGAAAAGAGGAAGTATTGAGATTGGGGCCATAGATGCTACCTAACAATACTTTATTGTTATTTATAGAGCCCTTTAACAGAATAAATCTACCAGCTGAATCTGCAACTGTATTCACAAGATTAAAAAGAACAATCTGATTTATCAATATCGCTACCCCTTTCTTGTTGGCAGAGTCATGTACCCCAAAAGTGTTAGAACAGCCCATTTTACCCAGAAGACTAACTTCTTCAGTCAAGAGGTGAGTCTCTTTTAGAAATGTAACCTGACAACCAAGATGACTAATGGGGAAAGGATCACAGATCTCCAGGTAGAAGGTCACCTGGGGACCAGTGACCATCACATGGCATGGTTCAATTTGGCCACTAGAACTAAATAATCCCATTCCAAGGCAAAAATATGGGACTTCAGAGGAGCTGACTTTGATAAGATGGCCAACAGAGTTAAGCTAGCCTGACAAAAGGAAATACAGGTGAGGGGGTACAGGTAAAGTGGACAAACATTAAGGATGCAATACTTGAAGCAACATCCCATTATGTTAGGGAGAAATGCAAGAGCAAAAGAAGCAGGAAACCACTTTGGTTCTCAGAAACAGTAGCAGAAAAGGTCAGAGCCAAAAGGTTGGCCTTCAGGAAATATAAGGGAACACAGCGGGATGAAGATAGGGAGGCATACCAAACTTCCCTAAGGGAAACAGGAAAGGCAGTAAGGCAGGCAAAGGCCAAAACCAAGGAAATACTAGCATGAACAGTAAAAGAAGGTGACAAGACTTTCTATAGATACATTAGTGAAAGGAGAAAGTCCAGAGGGGGTATTGCTAAGCTCAAAGGGAATAAGGGGATAAGGGGGAGTGTATGGAGGAGGACCAAGGAAAAGCATCTATCCTAAATAGATACTTCTGCTCAGTATTTACTGAGGAGAAGGTAGGGCAGGGCCCATGGCTCAGCACCATGGACACAGGGGGTGGAAGGTGTGCACAAGTCCCGTCACAAAAGAAAGGGTTCTACAAGAGCTCGCTAAGCTCAAGATGGACAAGGCAATGGGACCGGATGACATACATCCCAGGGTACTAAAGGAGCTAAGGGTGGAACTAGCAGAGCCATTATCAGAACTGTTTAGTGAGTTTCTTAACACAGAAGAGGTCCCAGAAGACTAGAGAAGGGCTCATGTGATCCCGCTCCACAAGAGTGGTAGCAGGGAGGAGGAGGCAGGAAACTACAAACCTGTCAGTCTTACCTCAATAGTGGGCAAGATTATGGAGGCACTCCTTAAGGAAAGGATAGTGCAACACCTGGAATCCTTAGGAGCACAGGATCCAAGACAGCATGAGTGTACAACAGGAAGGTCCTGTCAAACTAATCTCATAGATCATGTTGACTGGGCAACCAGAGTGGTGGCCCAAGGGGGTGCAGTTGATGTCGCCTACCTTGACTTCAGCAAAGCTTTCGATACTGTTCCACATAGAAGATTGATTAATAAGCTGGGTAGGCTTGGGGTGGGTCAGAAATTGGTCAACTGAGTGGTAAACTGGTTGGCAGGCAGAACACAGAGAGTGGTGGTAAACTGTATACAGTCAGAAGAGATGCAAGTCACAAGTGGGGTTCTCAGGGATCAGTCCTGGGGCCAGTACTCTTCAATATCTTCATCAGTGACATTGCAAATGTACTGGAGGGTAAGGTTTGTCTGTTTGCAGATGACACCAAGATCTGCAACAGAGTAGATGAACCAGATGGGGTGGGCAGAATGAGAAGAGATCTGGATAAACTGGCAAAATGGTCGGAAGAGTGGCAACTGGGGTTTAATGCAAAGAAGTGCAAGATCATGCACATAGGAAAGAGAAACCCTGAAGCCACCTATAGATTGGGAGGGGAGTTGCTGGCAATCACAAGAGAAGAAAGAGGCTTGGGCATCGTCATCACAGATTACCTGAAATCATCCAAGCAGACCGCTAAAGCAGTAGGTATGGCTAAGGGGATGTTGAGGTGTATTAGTAGGGGTATCGCAAGTTATAAGAGGGAGGTAATAATCCCTCTTTACAAGACACTGGTTAGGCCCCATCTGGAATACTGCATCCAGTACTGGAGGCCGCAGCTGCACAAGAACACTAACAAAATGAAGGTAGTCCAGAGGACGGCAACCAAAATGGTGCAGGGACTGCATCAAAAAATATATGAGGACAGATTAACAGAGCTCAATATGTATATCCTAGAGCAAAGGAGGGAGAGAGGTGATATGATCGAAACATTCAAACATGTTAAGGGCATTAATAAGGTGAAGGAGTCTAACATGCTTCAATATAAGAAAAATAGCAGGACAAGAGAGCACAGTATGCGATTAGAGGGAGGCTGATTAAGGGGTGATATGAGGAAGTTCTTTTTCACAGAAAGGGTGCTTGATGCATGGAATGGCCTACCTCAGGAAGTGGTGGATATGAATACAGTGCATGGCTTCAAACAGGCATGGGAAAGGCATAAGGGAGCAATACAGATGAGTATGAATAGATAGGCCGTTGACAGAGTAAAGGCCTATGGCACATTCATAAGGTAGAAAAAATGGGCAGACTAGATGGGCCTTGCGGTCTGTATCTGCCGTCAACTCTATGTTTCTATGATTAATATGTTTTAATATTTGAATTCTTTTCATTTTGCGTCTGACACCTTTAGCATTTCACGAAGCAAAGTTTATAGAATAGACCATATTAACAAGATGCTTAATGTAAAGATATAAAAAGGATAATAAGATCACAAGACTGGGCCCAGAATGATAAAAGTCTCAAGAAAGTACCCCTCCCCCATAATAACCTACCCCAATAAAGAAATTAGTAACTTCAAAACCATAACCAATTCCCCATACTATGTCCCCCAATTCTAAAACTGAACTCCAATAATACTGCATATTTAGTGGTGCTCATCTCTCAGCCCTCAGGCTCTCATAAATACCCAAATAAATAAATAAATATAAAGAGCCCAAAAGGAATAAGTTGAGTTTGATCTAAGAACTACCTATAAGTCATCTCTGTAAAACCAATAAGTAAGAAGGATGATAGCTACTCCATAAGCACTTTAAATCATGTCCAACATTAATATACAGCAGACAATCTAGTCTAAAAATAGTCACTTAAAGCCAAAACTGTCACCTGGCAGCTAATTAGAATGAACACAAAAAAAACAAAAAAAAACAAAACAAAATATGTAAAGAGAATTATACCATATCTTAAGCAAAACTTTGCTTTACACACTAAATTTAGATCTATATAAGTAGTTATTGAGCATAGTTATAAACTGAAACAGAGTAATAATATATCTCTTAAATAAATGTCCCACTTAAAGGAAAAGCCTGTAAAGCATGAAGGTAGTCTCTACAATATATTAAATTAAATTATCCAACTAAATCAGGGCTCTACCAAATCTTTAAACCCGAATTATAATACAGTCAATATACTTAGTTATGTCCACAAAATATTAGAATCATCAGAATCAGGATAGGAGTATCATGGTTACCACACATTCTGCGATGTCCAAGTTCCATCTATAGGAGATGAAAGAAAACTTTCTCCTTATAGCAGGACATCCATCACAAAATTAAAATGTAATAAGATAAGACTTATTACAGGGATTATTATCATTGTAAATAGAGCATGAATGCTTAAACATCAGAGGCAGGATTCACAAAGCTTTGCCCAGGTACAAACCCAGTTTGCTCGGGGCACACTGGACTTTGTGAATAGCTGGTATTCACACAGCCCAGTTTGCCCCTGAAAATGTGGTTTGTGCCAGGGCAAAGCAGTGAGAGGTGTCACAATGCAAATGAGGGGACCCGCATATCCCCGCAATCCCATTCATTAACGTTTTGGTCCACACAAGGGCCTTTGCGAAGGTCCTTTTGTGGAGCAAAATACTACCGAAAAAATCTGTCGGTAATCTGCACAACCCTAGTGGTTGGCAGAGGTACTGTTCCCACCCTCTCCCCAGTCCCCGATCGCCCAACCCATACAGTAAATTACTGTTCCATAGTGTAGTTGTCCCTCCCCAGTCCCTGATCTCATGATTTCCCACCTCGTAATAATAAAGATATTGTTCCATAGTGTAGGGTCCCACCCTGGTCCCCGATCTCCTGATCTCCAACCCGGTAATACTAAAAATGATTTTCCATAGTGTACAGGTCCCACCCTGGTACCCGATCCCCTGATCTTCCAACCGTTAATAAAAAAAACATGATTTCCATAGTGTAGGATCCCACCCCATTGTCAGATCTCCCACCCAATATGAAAGTTAATGTCTTTCCATAGTGTAGTGGTCCTTCCCCCCTCCTATCACCGATCCCATAATAAAGTGAATGTTTCCATAGTGCAGGGTCCCACCCCATTGCCTGATCTCCCACCCAATATGAAAAACAATATCTTTCCATAGTTTAGTGATTCCTTCCCACATCACCTGTCGCTGTCCCCAAATAAACACATGGCCAGTCCCTGTAGTCTAGTCATCCCCAAGCTCCCACCCACTCCAATCACATACCACCCTGCTCCCTGCCCCAGCATGGTCATCGTTCGGTGCAGCACAGCCTCCTCTCACTGCATGGTTGCCCACTGACTCGAACCGTCAATGACAGCATACAGTATACATTACAAGCTCCATTGGTTGACCAATAGGCTTGTAGGTATCAAGCTGTCATTGACAGTTCAGTTGGCAGGCAGCCGTGGAGGTGTAAGGAGGGCTGTGCTGCTCTCCAACCAGTGGCTGTGCTGGGGTGGGGGGAGCGAGATTGTATGTGATTACTAGAGTGAGTGGGGGGTTGGAAGGACCACTAGACTACCAGGAACTGACCATACTTTTTTGGGGGATAGCGATTGGTGACGGGAGAGGGACCACTACACTATGGAAATATATTGTTTTTCATATTGGGGGAGATTGGGAAATGGGGAGGGCCCTACACTATAGAAACATTTACTTTATTATGGGATCAATGACTGGAGAGGGGAAGAGACCACTACAATATGGGAAGATATTAACTTTCATATCATGTGGGAGATCTGGCAATGGGTGGGACCCTACACTATGGAAATAATTTTATTTATTAATGGGTGGGAGATCAGGGGATGGGGACTGGGGTGGGACCACTACACTATGGGAAAATCATTTTTTTGTTATTACTGGGTGGGAAATCATGAAATCAGGGACTGGGGACTGGAGTGGGGACCTCCACTATGGAAAACTAGCTTTAATATTACCGGGTGGGTAATCATGAGCTCAGGGACCGGAGAGGGAACCTACACTATGGAATAGAATTTTTTTTTACTGTCAGGTCCACTACTGGGATGGTGGAGGGCACCACTAGACTGTGGGGGAATGCAGCTGCATGAGGCTTGGCCTGGAGGGGCAGTGCACTGCCACACTAATGGCATGCAAATGAGCCATTAATGGGCATGCTAATGGCCACTTGCACCTTGCATGTCCAATGGGCTCATTTGCATGGCTCACTTAGTGAATAGCACATTAGTGGCTGAGCACTATTGGCTGCATGGCCATTGTCCTGGCTGGTTGTGGGGGCAGCACTACTGAGTATCTCACTACTTTTCATGGGTTAGTGCTGTCCCCGCTGGCTCCTTTTCACAGTCAGATAGTGCACCATGCTTATCCGACTGTGAATAGCTCCATTGCTCACCAGAATAGAATTATAATATCAGATCACAATAGCTCACTAGTAGGAAACAAACCAAGCAGAATCCTGGGAAGCTATTTTTTAGCATGATTGGGTGAATCAAAGGCATACCAAGTGCTATTTTTTAAAATAAGTAGCTTAGCAGGGTAACACATTTTAAACTTAATACTCACAGCAATTAATTTAGTAAGGAAGGGAGCAAGTTCTTGTCTGTGGAGCCTAACAGCTTGCAGGAGATCTTGTGAAACCCAAATTATTTTCCTATTCCAGGTCAGGTTTTGGTTGTTTTTAACCTTAGTTATAACATGCTGGTGATCCAAATAATTTAAAAAAATTCACTATAGATGGTCTAGGTTTTTCTCTAGCTGCTGGCATCAGCTTTAGAGCTCTGTGCACACATTAAATAATATAATTTTGCCTGTTTGGTGAGGGACCTGCCAAGTTCTCACATAGAATTTGCACAAAATGCTGCAAGTTATTACCTTCTGAAGTTTGTGGTACATCAAAAATATTAATATTGTTATGATAACTTCTGCCTTCTAAGACTTTCAGTTTTGATTCCAGTTTAACAATTTTATGCCATAATGCTGGGAGCTCCGTGTCAATTCTTAAATGCCAATCTTCTATGGAGGAGATTCTTGCTTCCGTGTCTGTCATCCATTTAGTAAGTTCCTCCATTTTAATTCTAATAATCTTTGTATCATTAAGTAATATTTCCAACGCCTCCTTTAAAGGTGTTAACTCAGAAAGGAATCTTTCTTCTATAAGAGCAGAGGCACCAACATTTGTAGCATTCATCTTGGGTAAGGTCTGTTTAGCTCTCTTCGGCCAAGAGGCTCAGTCAGGAGTCAGTGGTGGAGTATGTTTAACATAGAAACATAGAATCTGATGGCAGATAAGGACCGCTTGGCCCACCCAGTCTATCCATTTCCCTGCCTACTGGATAAGCTGCAGGTCCTAGTTAACCAGCAGCCTACTTCTTCCTACCCCCACCCCCTAGAATTGCCTTATGACTCTCCCATGCATGCTTGAATGCCACAACTGTTTTTGACTAGCTGGATGAGCCTTCAATTCAGCATCCATCTTCAAAAAAAGGTGAGTAAATAATTCTTGCCTGGTTCCAGAGAATATCAGGGCTCAGTCTGATCAAATTCCTCAGCTCTTGTTTGAGTAGTTGATAAAATTTAGATGTATCGAACTGAGAGCTGCAAAAGAGCTGCTACTCCACCAGAGGCATCAAGTCACTCACAGACAGAATGGATCTACCAAGACAGTGCTGATAAGACTTGGATAAATGTAATAAGTACCATACAAGAAGTAATAGATCAGTTAGCTCCCATAAAAACAATAGTTAAAAAGGGAGGAGGTAAATCATGGGTTTCTGAAGATTTTAAGAAATTAATCTACCAGAGGAAAATTGCTTTTAGAAACAATGAAACAGAAAAATATAATAAACTAAGAAATGAAGTGACTAGAAATAGTAAGTGGTTAAGGAGAAACTATTATCAACAACAGACTGAAAAATTAAAGAAGTCAAACCCACAAATGTAGCGTGTAAAAACAAAGGAATTTCTGGGGAAAGTAAACCAAAATAGATAATTAGATAAATGGAGACAGAGTCATGGGGAAGATTTAGAAAATGAAAATGAGTCCTTCTTAACAACATTGAATAGGGTGTTATGTGATGTTAGCCAGAAATTGACTCCTTTGGAAGGAAAAACAAGCAGAGGAATGGGAAATTCCTGAGAAGTACTTGGTACAGGTGATCGATGTAGCAAAAGAAATGAAAAAGATTAAAGAAAACAAAGCCATTGGACCAGATTTAATACCTAATTGGGTGTGGAAGGAGGGAGCAGATGTGTTAGCACCCTGTCTTTGTAACATCTTTATTAAATCAATGATTTATGAAAAAATTCCACAACAATGGAAGCAAGCAAGGGTAACCCCCAATCCAAAAGTAACCATTCCTAAAGATATAACCAATGATTTTAGAACAATTTCCTTTACCTGTGTAATAACTAAAAAATGTGAAACCTTTATAACTAAATGGTTTATGGAACAGGTATATGACAAGATTGATATAGACCAGTTTGGGTCCTGGAGGGGGTACCTCTACTACAGAAGCTACTTTAAAATATATTGAATTGACAAAGAGAGCTTGGAATAATGAACACTTTGTCAGAACAGTTCTGGTGGATTATAAGAAAGCATTTCAGCTAATAGACCATGGGACTTTAGTTAGTAAATTTGGAGTATTTGGAATTCCAGAATGTATTATAAGGTGGGTTTATGATTTTTTTGGAGGGAAGAACACAGTGGATAGAGATTGAAGGGCAGAAATCAGAGGTGGATTGTGTGACAGGAGGTATTTCTCAGGGCACAAAATTAGGTCCATTACTATTTTTACTTATGGTAAATAATTTACATATGTGTGGACCATGTATAAAATATGTGGACAACACAACAGTAATAGATGCTTTTGTGAGTGAAGCAGAAATAGTTTATTTGTTTAAAATTTATTTTTATACAGGATACAAATTAATTAGGGTATCACCCCCATTTATAACAATGTCCTGTGTTACACACAAATGCATACAATAATTGCATAACTTAACACACAAAGAACTTAAGACAAAACATACATTAAACTCATACAATTATACATCGCAAGTGCAAATATATGTCAAGTATTTATACAGGGCATTTTTAATCTTGGGGAAACTTATCAAAGAGCTTAGTTCTTGTGGTAATGTATTCCAGCAAGCTGCTAAACAATTTTGCAGTATAGAATATCCTAATCTATTCAGGGATCTTACCATTGGAATTATAAAAATCCTTAATATCAAAATTCTCTTACTAGGAGGATCTAATGTTACATATTTAGCAAGTGGATGGATTCTCTTAATGTAGACCAATTTATGAGACCA
Source organism: Neoceratodus forsteri (assembly GCA_016271365.2). Lineage (NCBI taxonomy): Eukaryota > Metazoa > Chordata > Ceratodontiformes > Ceratodontidae > Neoceratodus > Neoceratodus forsteri. Next base: position 522,621,403 of record CM028129.1, read on the forward strand.
CAGAAGCCATAGATACATTCTCTTGTTCTCTGGTGCAGCCAGTTTAACTCACTGTAAATATCACAGTGGTGGGAACCATATTTTCTTTTTGTTATAAACTTGACTTATCTGTAATGTTTGGTTTATTTTATTTAGGAATTTTTTAGTCGAGTTCATATACAATAAGACACCATATTCCAGCACAGGTAGCAGCAATTATCCCACTATTTTTTTTCTTACTTCTATTTCCAGACACTTTGATACTCATCTAAACGCCCCCAACCTTTGGTTAACTCTTTTAACCTGCTGGTCAATATGATCACTATAAGTCAACCTTTGGTTAACCAAGACCCCCAAGTATTTATAATTTTTAACACTTTTTACAGTGATTCCATCCACTAACTTAAGTTTCAGATCATAACTCTTTATAGGAGGTCCAACTGAAAAAATCATACTTTGAGTTTTTATACCATTTAATAAAAGACCTGAATCTCTAAACCAAGTTTCCATACTCCCTAAATCCTGCTGAAGTTTGTGTTCTAAAAAATTTTAATTTTCAGCTGCTGCCACTAATATAGTATCATTTGCATATAATCTGACTTTACTATTGTTTATAACAGTTGGAAGATCATTTACATAAATATTAAACATCAAAGGACCTAAAATCGAATCTTGTGGAACACCTCTGTTTATCTCAATCAAGTCTGAGTCAATTGATCCATGTATAGCACACTGTTGTCTGTTAGAAAAGTATGATTTAAACCAATATAAAGATTGTTCATGTACCCCTATATCAAATAACCTCTTCAGCATTATTGAATGTTCCACCAAATCAAATGCTTTACTCAGGTCCATGAACACCACCCCGGCCTTCATGCCCTGGTTCAAAAAAGATGACACAAAGTCATGAAAATCTACTAGGGTGGTGCTCATAGACCTGCCCTCTCTAAATCCATATTGACAATCAGTAAGCTTTTTTATTTTGTTCCACGTATCCATAGAGCTGCTTATGGACTTATTTTTCTTTTTTTCATATTATTACTTTATCTCCCCTCATGCCTCGTGACCCACCACTCCTTCGGGCTACCTAGGTCTTTCACCCATTCTGCCTGTCCTGAGCCCCCTCCAGCTTCACATCACAGCCGCCCCTGGGGTAACCCGGACATAACCCTTCACTGGGCGGGTCCCCCTTCTCTAAGGGGGAAGGCAACAGAGGGGGCAGCCAGCACATACTTGGCCCCAGGGTGCTGCTAAAGTGGAGGGGCTCTTTCAGGGCATCAGCAGTAATGGAGGACCGGCAGCCATCATCCGGTCAGTCACCAGGCAGATTTCCACTTTTCTGTGCTGTTTCCCATGCGTCACCCTCTGCAGTGCTCCTGGTCTCCACTAGGGGCTGCTGCAGAGTGACATCAGCCCACTACCCACCCCAGGAGAGGAGAGCAGTCCCTACAGATGCTCAATCCTCTCCTTCCCTTGCCAGCCCCCAGCATCCCGAGTCCATTCCCAAACCTGGGTTGCTGGCGTAGTGCGAGGTGTGGGATCCAGCGCCTCAACTCTCAGTGCCACCGGGCCAGTGGACTTGTTTTTCCTAGTAGTTTAGATAATATAGGTAACAAAGTTATTGGCCTATAGTTTGAAGGAGCTATATTATCTCCACCCTTATGAATTAGTATGATTTTCCCCACTTTCCATATATCAGGAACCGTAGATTCACACAAACTCTAGTTAAAGAGATAGGTTACAATGGGAGCCAGTATATCTGCAGCTATTTAAAAAAATACCCTTTAATTCCATCTTTCCCTCCTGCTTTAGAGCCATCTAACCTATGCATTTCATTTTCTACATCTTTAACCTTAATTTGTCTAAATGTAAATCTATTCATAGATACATAGATACATAGACAGTGTCGGCAGATAAGGGCCTATGGCCCACCTAGTCTGCCCATTTGAGCTTGTAAGTTCAGTTTGTTTTCCTAGAAGTCTATTTCCCCTTACCCCTGACCTCTAGAATTCCTTTATGTCTATCCCATGCATTCTTAAATCCCGTGATTGTTTCAGCCCCCACCACTTCCTCTGGCAGGGTGTTCCACTTGTCCACCACCGTTCTGTGAAGAAATCTTTCTCATGTTTCCTCTGAATCATTCTCCCTCAACTTCATCCCATGCCCTCTAGTCCTGAAACATCTTTTTCGCTTAAAATAGTGTTTTCCTGCACCCTGTTCCTCCCTGTAAGATACTTGTACGTCTCTATCATATCCCCTCTCTCCCTCCTCTCCTCCAGGGAGTACATGTTCAGTTCCTTCAACCTGCCTCGACTTGTGATGCAACCCATGCACCATCTTTGTTGCCCTCCTCTGAACCTTCTCTACCCCTGTCTATGTCCTTACGTAGGTATGGTCTCCAGAACTGTACACTGTACTCCAGGTGGGGCCTCACTAGTGTCTTGTATAGCGGAATTATGACCTCCCTTTTCCTGCTGGTGATGTCTCTGCCCATACATCCCAGCATCCTATTTGCTTTACCTGATGCCTTGTCACACTGTTTCCTACCTTGAGGTCATCAGAGATGACAACCCCAAGATCCCTTTCCTGCTTGGTGCATGCTATATCCTCACCCCAACTGATATATATTGTGCCAGGGTTTTGTGCCCATATGCATTATCTTGCACTTCTTTGCATTGAATTCAACTGCCAAACCCTTGACTATTCTTCAAGTTTCTGCAGGTCCTTTCTCATTCTGTCTACACCTCTGGTGTGTCTACTCTGTTACAGAGCTTTGTGTCATCAGCGAACAGTGAAATTCTGCCTTCTATATCCTGTGCAATGTCACTGATGAAGATGTTGAATAGGACCGGTCCCAGCACTGATCCCTGTGGTACCCCACTGGTCACTCTTCCCTCTGTGGAGTGACAGCCATTTACCACCACCCTCTGTGTCCTGCCACCCAGCCAGTTACCTACCCACCACACTACTGTCCTGCCCACATCCATATTCCCCAGTTTGTGTAATAGTCTTCTATGTGGCACAGTGTCAAAGGCCTTGCTGAAGTCCAGATAGGCCATGTCCACTGCCTCCCCTGATCCACCTCCCTAGTCACCCAGTCAAAAAATTCAATGAGGTTGGTCTGACATGACCTCCCTGGTGAAACCATGCTGCCTTGGGTCCTGTAGTCCATTGACAACCAGATGTTCCACCAATCTCCTTCAGTAGTGCTTCCATGATCTTTCCCACTACTACGAGGTGAGGCTGACTGGTCTGTAGTTCCCTGCTTCCTCTTTGTTCCCACTTTTGTATAAAGGGACTACATCTGCTGTCCTCCAGTCTTTGGGTACCTCCCTGTTTCCAGTGATTGGCTGAACAGGATAGCCAGAGGTTCAGCCACCACCTCTCTTAGTTCTTTAAGGACCTGGGGTGCACCCCATCTGGCCCCATTGCTTTATCAGCTTTTATTCTTCCAGTTCCTTCAGGACCCTTTCTCATGTAAAGGGACTTGTGTCCATTTCTGTACCATTCTCACCCTTGTACCTCTTCAGACCCATTACCCCTCTTCCTTAGTAAAGACTGAGCAGAAATACCTGTTCAATATGTCAGCTTTACTGTTGTCATCCTCCACGGATCCCATCCTCCCTCTTCAGTCTCACTATCCTCCCTTTGTCCTTCTTTTTTCACTTATGTACCTGTAAAGGTTTTGTCCCTTTAACCACTGATTGTGCAATGTGTTCTTCTGTCTGAGCTTTGGCTTCCCTTACTGACTTCCTGCCTCCTTTGTTTCTCCTGGTACTTCTCCCTATCCCTTATGCCTGTGTCTTTTGTATTGCCTGAATGCAATCTTTTTGCTTTCACTTTCTTTGCTACCTCTTTGGAAAACCATAATGGTCTCCTCTTTCTTTTCCTCTTGCTAACCTGCTTAATGCATAATTCTGTTGTTCTTATAATCCCCATTTAAATACTGCCCACTGTTCCTCAATCCCTGATTCCTGTCCCATTCCCTTAATGCCTCTTTCAAGCATCTCCCATTTTCCCAAAGTCTGCCCCCTAAAATCCAGGATACGTGTTTTTTGTGTGGTTTGCTTCTGCTCTTTCTGTGATTTCAAACCACAATGACTGGTGGTCACTGTTACCCAGGTGCTCCCCACTGTTAACCCCATCACACTGTCCCTGTTTGTGAGCACAAGGTCCAGTATTGCCTTCTGCGAGTTGGTTCCATGACCAGTTGCTTGAGGAAGGCACCCTGAAGGAGTCCAGGATAAATCTGCTCCTAGTTGATGCTGCTGCTGGGATGCTCCAGTCCACGTCTGGTATATTGAAGTCTCCAACCAGTACTACCTCACCTTGTCTGCCATCCTTTGGATGGCTAACATCAGCTCCCTATCTATTTCTTCCTCCTGGGCTGGTGGTCTATAGACCACACCTGTGCGGATGGCTGGCCCATTTTCCTTCCAGCTTAACCCACAGTATCTCTCCCCATTTTGTTCCTCCTGGATCTGTGTGGCCCTTATGTCATTTTCACATACAGTGCCACTCCTCCTCCTTCCTGCCTGCTCTGTCTCTTCTGAATATGTTGTAGCCAGGTATGGCCATCTCCCAGTCATGGTTATCATTACACCAGGTTTCAGTGATGGCCACAATGTCCAGGTCTGACTGTACCATGACAGCCTCCAGATCTTCCATCTTGTTGCTAAGGCTCCTGGCATTTGCACACATGGCTTTCCATGATTTGACCTCCTAGACTGCTTCACTGTTCTACTCCAGCCCCTTCCTTGGTTGTCATTTATCCTGGTTCTTCTTGCTGTCTGCCCTTCTGCTGAATTTTGCCCCTTTTCTGCTTATCCACCTTTTGGACACTAATCTCCAACTTTTGCACACTGCTTTGCAGAGATAGTCACTCCTCTGGTTCACTGGTTCCATTACTAGCTGTGGGGGGTGAGCAAGTAGGTACCATCCTTGCTGGCCTGCCACCCCCCTTTGCTAGTTTAAATGCTTGTCAATGTAATTCAGTTGTTCACTATTAGACTCTTTATCTTTCAGTGACTGAGATATAGAAATATCTGAAGTCCTCTGCTTTGGTTTACTTAAATTTAAATATGGTAATTTGGAATAATAAAAATTAAGTAATCTTGATGCTTCCACTGGGTCCTCCACCAAAATGTTATCATATAAAATTTTTATTGGGGTCCTAGTTCCTATAGGATTTTGTAATTTTGTTACACATTTCCAGATTTTTTTAGGATCTGTTGCTGCACTAATATTCTTTATAAAATAGCTTATTTTAGCCATTTGAACTTCTTTTTTACACTGTTTTCTCCAAAGTTTAAACTGATTCCAGTCGTCTTCTATTTTTGTTTTTCATGCTTTTTTCCTCAATTGGTTTCTTATTCTCAAATGAGTTTTTAACTTATCTGTTAGCCATAAATGGTCTTTTTTTTTCTCCTTTTTTGGGATTTTTGGAGCATGATGCTGAATTATGTCATTCAGATTTTTGGTAAATTCTTCAACTGCAAGATTAATTTCAGGGATTAACATTTTTCTATCCCACCTAAGGTTCATTAGGCTGTCCCTAAATCAGCATTAAAATCACCTGTTAGGATTGTCTTTTGCCCCTGAATTTTATCTGATAAAATTTCTGATAGAATATCAAAATGCTTCATCTTTGTTTTTGGTGGTGCATAAAAAACTCCTATCATAGATTTTAATGTTAACAATTCCACCACACAACTTTCAATTCCCTTTATTGACTCAGATAATATAGTTCTATAAGGATCCAAGGTAGCCTTAATATAGAGCATCCCCCCCCCTTTCTCTATCTACTCTTTGCTTTGACTATCCACTTAATTGAATTTCATTATCTGAAATTCCCTGATGTAACCAAGTTTCGGAAATTGCCAAAATATGTGTTTTTTCTTCTTCCACCTATACCCTATATTCATCTATTTTATTTACTGGGCTCTGCACATTTTCATGAATTACTACTAACCCCTATCTTTTTCTGGCCCTGGATTAGTTTCTGTATCTCTACTCTATGCTAACAGGAACATCAAACACCACATTTATTTATTACCCTTTCCTCCCCCTAAAGTAAACCTTTGTTTAAAATAAAATGACCTTAAGTAGTGACCTTAAATACATTGAAGAATGGTCAAATAAAAATTATATACAAATTAATCCTCACAAAACAAAAGAAATTAGATATGTTAAGCAAAATAAATGGAATAATATACCTCCTTTAGAGTTTGTAGGGGTTCAGGTGGAAGTAGTTACAGTAGTAAAGTAAAGTTATTCGGAATTATTTTCCAAAACGACTTTGGATGGGGAGAGCAAGTTGATAGTATGATAAACAAAATACCAGATTATATTGGTTAAATATGCTAAGAAGAGTAGGTCTTAGTCAGTGTGATTTAGTTTATTTTTATGTAACCATTGTAAGATCAGTAATGGAATACGAGACAGTTGTGTGGCATGGAGAACTAACTATTAAGGAGAAAGAGGAACCTGAGAAAGTTCAGAAAAGGGCATTGAAGATTATATATGGTAAATAGATTAGTTATAATGTGTTACTAGAAAAACATAAATTGCAAAGGTTAGAAGAAAGAAGAGAAAAAAATGGCCAGAGATATGCTCAAAGAAATATATGATTCCAGCCATAGATTGCATAACTTATTACCACCTAGAGAAACTGTAAAACGTGATTATGAATATAGTGTAGATGGAGACAATCAAAAGGTAGAACACAGACTTATGAAAATTGTTTGTTCATACAATATCTTGGAAATAAATGAAAGTGCATAATTGAATGTTAGAGGAAACATAGGTTTAAAAGTGGATGCATGTTCTTGTATAGTATGTTTTATATGAAAAGGGTACATGGGTATTAATGTGTAAAGATTGTGATGATATTGTATTAGGAAACCTTTTTATGTAATCCTATATGATTGTAACAATATTATGCAGATTCCTTTTTATGCTTTTAAAAATGTTATATGTTTAGAATGTAATCAACTTCAACATTCTCATAATTAGGCATAGGATTAGAAAAAATTGAAAACAATGGGCTGGATATTCAAAAGGGTTGCGCCATGCACAATAGGGTTGTGCCAGCGGAAGTCTGAAAATGCGCCATTCTGCGATATTCAGCAGGAGGCAGTTGCGCCACCGAAAACATGCTGAGCAACAGCGCAATGATAATGAAGGCATGCACAACTGAAGGGGGAGGAACCATGCATAAAGGGCACAGTGTGATGTTCAAAGACTTGTGCAATGCGCAACAGTGGAGCAAGTGGAAGTTGCGCCATAGCGGAAATGATCCAAAATAAAAAGAAGCAAGGAAGAGGTGCAAGAACGCTACAGGGAAGCCACATGAGGCAGGGGGAGAGACAGGCACAGGGAAACTGGGAGAAAGAGGACAGGCCAGGGAAACCACACTGCAGAAGAGAGGCACAGGGAAGGTGTGTGGTGACACACATACCAGAGGCCAGCACAGACAGGTGTACCCGGTGCAGGGGAGGTAGCAGTCAGGACAGTGGGGGGAACAAAGCAACAGCTGATGGGGGGGAACGCAAGCCAGGGACATGGCCAGTGCCACCTTCCACATGGAGGCTATAATGAGGGGAGTGAGAAGGCATGTGGCAGGGGGACGTGGCCATGGAAGGGCCCATCGGCAGTATGCCCCCAACAGGCAGTACCGAGCTCTCACCAGCTTTGAGCTGTATACAGATATCAAGATTGTGGGCCGGTACCACCTGAACAGGGCAATACTGAGGCGGCTCTGTGAGCTGTGCAGTGATGTGATGCAGGCACCCACACAACGGAGTCATGCCCTGTCAGTGGAGACAAAGGTAACAGCCTGCATGTGCTTGCTCGCCATGGGTACCTTCCAGAGACCAACCAGGGACACCACAGGCATAACACAGTCAGTCACATCATGCATCCTCACCCAATTCCTCAGAACACTGCTGCCACATGCTGTGGAGTACATCCATTTCCCCAGCACTGCAGCGGAGCACACAGCAAACATCAAGGAGTTCTACAGGGTAGCATGTATGCCTGGTGTGCTAGGGGCAATAGACTGCACCCATGTGGCCATACGCACACCACCTGGCAAGGAGGGGGACACATTCATGAACCACAAGGGCTATTCCAGTGTCAACTGCCAGGTGGTGTGCGATGCCAGAGGGCACATCATCAATGTCTGTGCCATGCACCCTGGGGGAGCACATGATTCATACATCTGGCACCAGTCGGCACTGTGCCACTGATTTGAGAGTGGGGACATCCCCACAGGACATCTAGTGGGTGAGTATGCAAATCAAATGGACATATCGCGGGCCTGGAGGGGCATGGCCAGAGGTGCCATGGGTGTGGCCCACAGGGCTTGGGGCAGTCTGAAGCTGAACACAAAACTAACCTCCACTTTCTGCACAAAGGTGACAGTGGATACCCACTCCGTCCCTGGCTGCACACACCCTACTGGCGGCCCATGACCCCATCACAGCAATGCTACAATGAGGCACATGCCACCGCATGCAATGTCATTGAGCGGTTGTTCAGGATGCTGAAGACATGTTTCTGTTGCCTGGACACCTCTGGTGGTGCCCTACAGTACAGCCCTTCAAAGGCCTGTGGGATATTCCTGGCCTGTTGCATCCTGCACAACATGGTCAAAGAATGTGGGATAGCTGTACAGGTCAAAGAGGAGGACAGCGATGGGGACGAGGGGGACATCAATGACGATGGTGATGGGCAGCCCCCCCTTGGCTGATGGGACCCCCAACTGATCCGTCTGGCACAGCTGCACTGGGACACCATCACAGAGGAGCACTTCAGCCAATCCAGGTAAGTCATGGTGCCATGCGCAACCACCAGTGGCTAAGGCACAACCCACAAATACGCATGGAAACACACCAGGGGTGCATGCTGGCAAGGAATGTGGCAGGGCACAAAAGCACATGCACACAACCAGGGATGGGTGAACAGCAACACGCCACATGGACACACACACACACACACACACACACACACAATGCACCAAACGTGCACAGAGGGCAGGTGGAAAACCGAGCCAGAATGCCAACACTAGCAACACACATGTCCACAGGCCACCACATCCACAGTCTGTCCATGTGCATGTGTCAGATGCTGGGCACCATCGTACTTTGGTGTACAGCGCAATGCAGGCATCATCATCCACATGTACCTGCAGACAGCAGCCGGGAGGGTGTGCAGGTGGACTGTGTTTCTGCATGCAAGGCTGGGCACCCACCCGTGCACTGCCCACCGAAACACACAATGCACACAGGGCAGCAACAGACAGTACCTGTGCTGGGAGACAGGTCATTCCTGCGGCACAGTGCCACAGCTGCCTCAGATGCGTGGGTGGCTTGCCGATACCTGCCAGCACTGGCAGGCTGCTCATGGGCTTCATGGGGTGGCACCGATGGTCCCTCAGGGGTTCCACTGCGTGAATGCGACCATGCCTGCACAGAGGTCTGCAGCACACCAAACATGCCTGCACCAGGAGTGCTTGGGATGCCCACAGCTGAAACCAGCGTGGACAGGGTGGGTGTCGCATGACACTGGGAATGGGGAGTGGATAGTGCACTGCGTGGTGTGAGCAATGCATGGGCACCTGACTGTGTGCCCATTGTGGCCATGACAACAATGAATGCCCGCGCATGCCTGTCAATGGCAGCGGTCACATCCTCCCGCAAATGGTCCATCCATGACAGGATCCTATCGGTGTCCCTGCTGTGATGCTCCTCTGCCCACTCCAGAGCCACATACAGTGCCTCCACGGATGTTGCAAGCCGCATCTACTGCTGGACCGATGCCTGCAGTAGGCGGGAGTGCTCATCAGAGATTGTCTGCCTTCTCTGCATCCTGTCCCTCAGGGTGTGCAGGGACCCGATGTTCAACACCCCTTGAGGGTGGGTGCTGTGCACAAACACCAGGTATGGGCAAGTCCACAGGCATTGCACAGATGTCACCGCCGAACCCTGAACCCCCAGTCCTGGTGGGAGACTGCTGCTGCTGCCCCTCTGGCCGCTGCACTCAAGGGCTCAGTGGTGCCACTGCTGTGGCCGCAACAGTCCCACTGTCCTGACCAGCCACTGGTGCTGCCCCACTGGTGCTGACAGGCACAGCCTGAGACTGTGCTGATACGCTAGCCCACATGGTGGCACCAGCCAGAGCCATGGGTGCGAGCTGACCTGCTGTGTGTCCATTCTGTGGCACACACGTGTCACTGCACATGACGGTCATGTCGTCATCACTGGTGCAGGTCTCTGCCCCAACCATGGCCACGGCATGCTGGCATCCTTGGATGCCAGAATGCTGAGACCCAGGAAGGGCTTCCCCCACACCTGTCTCAACGACATCAGTGTGGACAGCCAGGCGGCCCCACTTTTGCAATGTTCCACGTATACCTGTGGAGGTGGATGGTCCCTCTTCTAACTCCAGCTGACTGTCCGCAGTGGACAGACCCACCACCGCTGACCCATGCAGACGTGCAAGATCTGTAAGGGAAATCAAAGTCGCGTTACTGCGTGAGACCTACCCTGCCCCCCCATAGACCGACCATGACTTACCATGCAGTGATGGGCCACCACCCATCTGGAAGCCACCTCCCGAAACTCCCTCTATGGCACTGTGGTGCATGCTTGCAGCAAGCCTGTCCTCTGCTGGTGTGAGCTGCACCACCTCCGGCTGTCCACCGCCTGTTGCAGCACGTGCCACCCTGCTGGCAGCCACCTTCTCCTTCACCCTCCTCCTGTCAGTACTCATCTTCTTCTTACACTCTGGTGGCTGCCATGCAGGTTGACGGCACATGCCACCTCCTCCCATGCAGCAGCACGGGCCAGAGGGGTGCCCTGCCATCCACTGAGCAGTGGTTCCTGCTCCAGGTAGGCCTCGAAAAGTGCCTCGATCTCGGCCTTCGTGAAATTGGGCCCCCTTTTCTGCCCACCATCGTTGTCCTCCTCACCCAGACCTTGCTCGGTCATTATTCAGCCTGTAGGAATGGCAGTGGTTACCTGTGACTGTGCAGTCCAAAGCATGTCACTGAATCCACAGTCCACACTCCCACACAGCATGCAACTCACCAATAAACTGCAGTAACCGAATATGGCCACTGCAGAACTTTGTCGCACTTTAATAGCGCAATCCATGCAAATTAGGTGAGGAGCAACTTTAATTAGAAGTAAATCGTGATGCTGCGCCATTGAATGGCTGATTGGATGATTAGCATATGACAGCTGAATATCGCACTTTTGCGCTTTGCGCAATTGTGTTGAATGGGCTGAGCCAATGGAGCAGTTCCGTGGCATGCGTAGTACACCTCACTGCGCATGCCCAGGCTGCTGACGCTGGAGTCTGCCACGCTGATAAAGTGCTGTGTGCGATGGTCAATGCAGGGCACGGCCACCATTGTGCCAGTGGCGCTATGGCGAAGGTCACTACATGGCACTGTGATAATGGGCTTCCATAGTCGCAATGGCCCAACTGCGTGATAGCCCGCTGTGGTGCTGGCAAACAGGCAACCAATCATGCTATATGCATAGTTGTCCGATGGCACTGTGCATGGCCTTGCGCCAGAGACCCTTGACCCTGTGCCCGACCTTTGCACCCTTGGCGCCATGCATCCGGCATGGCTGCAACTCTATCGCGCTGTTCGGTAACAGCGCGATAGGGAATGGCGGCGCTGTACCGCGCTGCATTTGCACGTGGGGTACCGCGCTTCAGAGCACCATATTGCCTACTATAGTTGTTGAGATGGCACACAGGAGAGCCCCACAATGGAGTGCCATTGAGTTGGCCAACCTTGTGGCCATTGTAAAGCCACACTATGGCCCACTGTTTGGTGATGAGGCACTGGACAGGGCCAGGACCCAGGTCTGGCAGGAGGTGGCCACTGACCTGGAGGTGGCCACTGGATGCAGAAGGACCTCAGAGCAATGCAGGCACCACTATGGGGACCTCAGGAGGAGGGAGCTGGACCTACTAGCCCATCTGCGGTCATGTCCCAGGAGGGGCATGGTGCCACATCCAGGTGGGGGATCCGTCTATGCACTTGTATTGTCCATATGGGTAACAGTGTTTTATGTGTCCAGTACATAGGGGAGGGCTAGTCTAGGGTTGGCTGTGGCGGTGTTCACAGGGTGTGGGGTAAGTGGGTCTGGCTGGGTGGGTGGGCACACACATTGGGGCAGGGGGACTTTGCTTCGGGATTGTACTGATGTTCTTCTCTCCTTGTTTCCCCTACAGGCATGGACGGGCAGTGCCAGCTGATGGAGGAGCACCGGAGGGAGGTGGACATAGCATCCAGGCAGGATGAGGACCGTCACCGCTGACCTGACCGGCCCGATGAGGGTGAGTCCAATAACTCCATGATTACTGTTGCATGCTGTGTAACAGGGTGGGCAGCAGGGCATGGCCACCATCTATGGACACCACTGCCATGCATGCGACTTGTGACAGTCAGCACTGTCCAGTGGCACTGCATGTCTGGGAGTGCATCAGTGGTGGTCCATGCATGCACCGGGCACATGGCTATGGCACTGCCTTCACACCGCATAGCCACGTTACTGTACGCCCATGGTGATGCTGTTCCGGACATGGGCGGTGGGTGTGTGCAGTGGTCCATGTGGCTATGGCTGCCTGGGTGGGCAGGTCTTGTGGACACAGTCACTGAGGGTGGTCACACACCATCAGAGGGGTGTGGCACATGGCTGTATGCCATGCACCATGGGTGGGCTGCAGGGAGATGGACAGTCGCATGTAATGACTCTGCTCCCTCATCCTAGGTGTACAGTGACTTCGGGCCATAGAGAGGGGACTACATGAGCTGTTGCAGGTGGCGTGGGCATCCCTGGAGATCCTCCAAAGAATGGACTGACACGGGGTCAGGAGGTGGATGTCACATCAGCGAAACATGGCAGATTAGGAGGGCAGATGATGGGCCATCCATGCCCATGGAAACACCTTCCTTCCCTGGATCCACCCTCACACCCCTTCTTTCCTCTCCTATATGTTCACCCCTGCCCCTTACTCACCCTCACCTTGTTTATGTCCTTCCCCCCATATGTACATAGTTCTGTAAATAGTTTTGTTTATGTGTTACAATATAATTATTTTGACATGAATACTGTGGTGGTCTCTGATTTGCAGTGGGCTATAGGTGCTCAGCTGCAGTGGTGTGCATGGCGTCTGGGGTGGTGCAATCATGGGTTTGTGTGTAAGTCCATGGGGCAGTGACTATGGTGTGAGAGTAGCTATCAGTCAGTGTCTGTGGTGTGTGTGTTGTTCCCTGTGCAATGGATGACTGTGTGCAGTGGTCCATGGTGCATGCTCTGCGTCCATGGTGCCCCTGTCAACCCATCCATGGACTGTGCAGCTGACACCCTTGCATGTCTGTGACCTGCAAGGTCTGCTGCCATGTCAGTGGTGGCTGTCCATGTAGGGCAGCCACAGTACCCGTCACAATGCTGAGTTGCCTCCTGTCACTGGTGTGGTGCATGTTTGCCTCAGGTGACACTGTGGCCTCTGCAGTTGTTGTCCTACCTCCATGCTGTGCCTTGTGTGTGTTGCAGGGGATGTGCACCACTGTCTGTGACTTGTGCTCCATGCACATGCTGGTGTTGTATGGGTCCACAGTGCCTGTGCAGGGTGGCTGGCACTCCTGTGCCAGGGAGGACTGCAGGCTGTGTGTACACGGTTTCCATGGGCCCACACTGGGGGCTTGGTTGCCACGCTACTGTGTCCCTGTGTTACTGTCCCCTTGGTGGGTGGGTGTTTGTCCCTGCACTGTGTTGCATCTGGTGTGGTGCATGCTTCCACGCACCACTGTGGGTGTCTGTGCTGGCTGTTGTGGCCAGTGATAGGTCGGGGTGTGTCACTGGACTACTGTGCAGGGTGCTGTATCATTGGTGGTGGTGTCAGGTGCATGCCCTGTCCCGTGTGGAGTACCTCTTGTGCTGACGCATGGTCGGTCTCTCAGCTGTGTCTCAGGGGGATTGTGCATGGTGGCATTGCGTCTGCCATTGTTGTATTGCCGTGTGATGCCGTGTGATGCCGTGTAATGCCACCCACTGCTGAGTGCTCATGGTGGGGCTGCCTTGTATGGTTCTGTGGTGCACAAGGTTGCAGTGTCACAGTGGGAGTGGTGGTATGCATGGGGTTTTCTGCAGTGGTGGTCACTGCTCATGGGGGGGTGTCTGGGAGGCATGGTGCAGGGTGTGCTGTGCACTGGGGGGATGGTGTGGCATGGGGTGGTCTGCCCTCCTTGTGTGGCAGTCTCAGCTTGCCGGTGGGTGTGATGGGGCACCTTGCCCGGCTGTGGGTTGTTTGCTTGTTTCCATGGGCCGGTAGTTATTCCAGCCCTCCCCTAGTTGTGCTGTGCTTAGGGTGTAGGGTCACAATGTCAGTTCTGCTGTGTGTTCCTGTGCCCATCTGTGGCATGGGTGGTGGGCCCCTATCTCCCTGGTTGTGCAGTTACATTGCTCTGCTGCTGGGGGGGGGGATCCCGGCTTGTGCTATGGTGCCTCTGGACTGCTCAGCTGGACATCCCTTGTTGCACCATAGCGCATCGTATCTGCTCAGCTTCCCCTCCCTAGTTGCGCTATGGCACAGGTGGTGCAATATTCAGACATTAGCTGTTGGCGCAATTTGGCTTGCTCCTTTTTTGAATATTGCATCTGTTGCGCATGGGCACAATGGACTTGTGCTTACTCCTGCTATTGTGCACTTTTTGGGCGCAGTTTGAATATCCAGCCTAGTATGTGTCAACTGGGGAAATTTGTCCATGATAGAGTGTGGGAAGGGGGTAAATGAATCTTGTGAAGCTATGTTTAAAATTCCTGTTGTAGTTACTGATAGAGAGTAAAGTGTCAGCTTACTGTAGATAGGGATATATTAAGAACAAGACAAATTTAAAATGTAGTTAAAACTGAGATACAAAAAGGCATGGGTTGCCACTGTTATGAATACGAATGTGAAAGCTTTAGTAACAAAAATTGAGTAGTTAGGGGAAGTATTACAGTATAACTGGGTACAGATAGCAATTATTACTGAGCCATGGTACGCATTCACATGTGCCAGATGCTGCAGTAAAAATAGAGGGATATCAGGTGCAGAGAAGGGATAGAGTGTTAAAAAGGGTGGGGGATTGCATGTTATATACAAGAAGACTTAAGCTATAGAAGGATGAGTGAATTAGAACAGGAAGGGTTCGAAACATTATGGATGGAATTAAAAATACCCAGAAATTGTTGACCTTTGTTTGTGGGATGTTTTTATCATCCTCCCTCAAGGAACGAACAAAATATGATTAAACATCTAAACTGGTGTATTGATAGGATATAGGCCCATCTCCATTCTCTGCCTTCTAGCGAAGGTGCAAGAGAGACTGTTCTACAACCAACTGCAGAGCTACCTAGAATGGCATCTGCTCTTGGCTGACAATCGGCATGGATTCAGTAGAGGCCATGGAACTGACACAGCCCTAATCAGACTCATGGCTGACACCCTGGATGCCATGGACAGGGAGTCTCCTACTGGGGCAATATTCATTAATTTATTGAAGGCATTTGACCTGGTCAGCCATGAATTGCTCCTCTCCAGACTTCAACTGCTTGGACTAGACATGCTTCCGCTTACCTGGTTCAAAAGCTACCTGCTAAATATGACCCAAAAAGTAAAATGGAAAGGGGTGCAGTCAGGCTGCAGAGCAGTGACCACTGGAGTACCCAAGGGCATGATCTTGGGCTCCTTACTCCTCAGCCTCTTTGTTAATGACATTGGGTGGGACAGTGGTCTGGAAAACTTGGTCCTGTAAGTAGATAACTCAGTTGTATACTGCAGTGATCCTCAACCTAGTGTCATCTCTACAAAGCTTCAGGCCAGTCTCATGGTAATAGAGGCCTGGTTTACTTCCAACTCACTGATGCTGAATGACAAAAAAAAACAAAACAATGCTGTCCTATTTGGGATCAGACAACCGGGAGCAGACAGGCAATACCTGCTTCAGCTCCACGCAACCTTAGGGACGTGAATCAAAGTTGTGGATATGGTCAAATATCTGGGTGTCTGCTTAGATCAAGAAATGTCCTACAAGCTGCACATAGACTATGTAGCTAAGACCACTCATCAGAAGCGTGGCCTACTTCACAGGCTTGGACACTCCATAACCGATGATGCAAGATGAGCTATAGCCAATAGCATGCTACTTCCCACCCTCCTCTATGGTGCTTCCCTACTACATTTTCTTAAGGAGCGTGAACAACACAAGTTGTCTGTCCTATATAATAGAATTGTGTGCTTTGATACCTGCACCCCACCTAGGAGGCATCATTGTGAGGTCATTGTAGACTTCAAATGGCCCTCAATAGGGCATAAACTGTCCTATCCTTTGCTATGTCTGACTTACAAATTCACCAGTGTGAGCCCTCCCACTAATTTGATGGTCCTCCTGAATCCTAAGGTTCACCATCGGGATCTGCGGCCATCGGTTGACCACCCTCTCGACATCCCTCATGTATGCAACAAGCTAGGCAAGAGATCCTTTGGGTGCTTTGCACTATACCTCTGGAGCTCACTCCTAGAGAATCTGACTGAATGCTCCACCTTGAAGGATTTAAGTCTGCCCTAAAAGTGTACATGCTGGGGCTGCTTCTTTGCGGCTGCTACTGCTAACCCCAATACTGGGCCCAGAATCCTATTTCTCCTATACAATTGTGAAGGGCTAGTGGGTCCAGTTCCTCAGCTGGTCTTGACACTGTAGAACACATTCTTCATAGCACTAAAACATGTTGGTCATTATTTATCCTGCTATTTACCCTGATCATCACTGTCAGACTGTCTCCTTCCTTCATTGAATAATTTGTTTCTGTGGTATTCTGTATGTGAATCCTAAGTCAATTGCTGTTATTTCTGTTATCTCTGATCCAAATGTATATTGTGAATTTCTAAACCATGTTAAGTAATTGTATATGAACTTATTAACAATGTATGTAATTAACTCTAAGTCACCCCTGAAAAAGGGACCTCTGGTCTCACCATGCTCACCCAGTTGTCAAAATGCAACAAATAAATAAAGAAAGAAAGACATCCAGTTAGCGTGATAATTCTTATGGGAGAGGCAAATCATTTACCGTTATCAAAAGTAATGCAGGGGAGACATTTGAAATGGGTGGTAAAAGAAGGAATAAGGGGGAACAGTTTATTAGATGTGGTTGTTATAAATTTGTCAGATTTGTATAGGCTACCAATGATTACACCTCCTACTGGATTAGCAGACCATAATGTTGTAGTAATAACATAAAGCTTTGAAGGATGCAAAACACAAAGAAACCAGAGACAGGTGTTTTTGAGTAGAAATGGAATAACGGTAGGAAAGAAAGAATGTTAGATTCAGTGGCTTGTGAACTGGATCCTAAATGGTTCAAATTAGAGTCAGCTTATACTACAATAGTTGGGGCAAAGTGACTGATACATTACATAACATTGTGGATAGGATTGCACCTGTGTGTGAAGTGGTGTTGAGGTGTGGAGATAAACCATGGGTGAATGAGGAATTTAAAGGTTTGATAAAAAATGACATACAGCCCTTAAGTTAGGAAGGATATATGAGTATAACCAGCTGAGAAATAAAGTAAATAAGATGGGAAAAAGGATGAAAAAGGCATATTATATCAACAAAGTAGATGAATTACAAATGTCTGAACCCAAAAAATTGTGGAATACAACAAAGGGTATTCTGCAAAATAATAAATCTGAAGAACAGATAGGAAAGTGGGCAGAAAATAATGGTTTTGAAGGTGGGAAAAAGGGTAGTCCATTTGTTCAGGAACTAAATTGAACATTGTGTGATGTTAGTAGGGGCCTGAAACCCATGGAGAAGATAGAAGGGGAAATATGGGATATTCCAGAGAAATATTTAGTCTCAATTGAGGAAACAGCTAAAGCCTTAAACAAATTAAAATCAACAAGGCAGTAGGACCTGATGACATACCAAATTGGATATGGTGGGAGGGAGCAGACTTAGTTGCACCATGGGTATGTAATATTTTCAATAAATCAATTTTGTCAGGGAAATTACCAAATCAATGGAAACAAGCAAGAGTTTTGCCTTTACCAAAAGTCACTGTGTTATGTGACGTAAAGAAAGACTTTAGACCCATTTCTTTAACATGTGTGATGTCAAAATTGTGTGAGGAATGTTACAAAGTGGGTAATGGAACTTTTGTTCGAAAAAATTGACCCACATCAATTTGGATCTTTAAAAGGGAGTTCAACAACCTTAGTTTTGTTAAAATTTCTAGAAGTGTGTATGAAATCATGGGAAAATAGGGAACTATTAAAAATAGTATTAGTAGATTATAGAAAGGTATTTGATTTGATAGATCATGAAACAGTAATACAAAAATGACAGGAGTTAGATATCCCAGCTTGTATCATAAGGTGGAGCTATGATTTTCTAGAAGGCAGATCGTGATGGATTGAAAAGGAGGGGTTTAAGTCAGATATGTTGGGTATATGAATGGTGGTGTACCACCAGGCACAACATTGAGACCTTTGTTTTTCCTTGTAATGATAAATTATTCGAAAACTGAGGGACTGTGTATTATGTGGATGACACCTCAGTAATTGATAGGTTCAGTGAGGTCAGTCTAAGTACTATACAGGATGATTTAAAAGAGTCTGAAGTTTGGATTCAACTAAACAAGATACAGATAAATCTGGAAAAAACAAAGGAAATTAGATTTGGTAGAGCAAATAAAATGGTACTACCCCATCTTGTATTTGGAGGTGCCACAGTTGAGGTGGTCAAGAGTGTTGAACTATTAGGAATAAAAATTCAACATGATTTTGGATGGAAAGAACAGGTGGAAGGGTTGTAAAGGAAAGGTAATTCAAGAGTATACTTTTTAACAATGCAAAAAAGGGCCAGGGTGAGTCAGGAAAACTTGGTATATTTCTACTGCACAGTGGTTAGACCAATTTAGAAATATGGTTTGGAGGTGTGGGATGCAGGGCTAATGAAAGACAGAAAGTAAAAAGTTATTAAGGATACAAAAGAGAGCTTTGCATATAATTCTGGGGAATGATATTTCTTTTGAAGATGTGTTAAAAAGGTATAAATTGATAGGGTTAGATGAAAGGAGAAGAGACATGTCAAGGAAGCTATTAAGGGATATATGTAATCCTCAGCACAAATTACATGGGTTGTTTCCACCTAGAGATGTAGCTGTATATTGGTTAAGGAAACAGGTTAGATGGCACAAACCTATTTTTAGAACAATGAAGTACAAAACATTGTTCTTCATGCACTTTTTAGATGAGTGAATGTACATCTTATTAAGAGTTTTTGTTTGTATAACTAGTGGTCTGGTGTGTATGAGAGAGAAGATATTTTGTACCAAATATTTATCAAAGTTTTAGTATTTATTGTTTGTTCTAGTATAACATTGTGTATGTTATAATATTGATTACATTTTGCTTCATGCATTTATTGTTATACAGTATTACATTGTATGCACCTTCAGCCACCCTTCGGGTGTTGGCTGCAATATGTTTAGATAAACTAAACTAAACATCCCTTTTGGGAACTGTTGCAATAAGTAGTAGTAAAATAAACAAACAAACAAAAACAAAATAGTGCAGGATTATCTGGGTGAGAAAGTGCCACTAGCAGGAGACAAGCATCTATTGTACTGGTACCGAAAAAAGACCATTTGGCCCTCTTCGACACAGGTAGCTGTTGAACACCTCAGTTGCCCACCAGCAAGTGTATACTCAGAGAAAGTTTTCAGTGCTGCAGGCAGTATTGTTACCAACAGGAGAACATGCCTTTCAACCCAAAAAGTAGAGATGCTCACTTTTGTTTAAAAGTTAACCTGTTCCTTTTTCCAAAACACTTTTTGCCGTGGTTTATGAATGATGAATCTTCTACACTTCCATAGAAACATAGACTTTGACAGCAGATAAGGACCGCTAGGCCCATCTAGTCTGCCCATTTCCCTACCTACAGGATAGGCTGCAGATCCTAGTTAACCAACAGCCTATTTCTTCCTACCCCCCACAAGAATTGCCTTATGTCTGTCCCATGCATTCTTGAATTCTCCCACAGTTTTAGACCCCACAACCTCCTCAGGAACGCTGTTCCATGCATCCATTACCATCTCTGTGAAATAATACTTCCTCACATTGCCCTGAACCGTCCCCCTTCTATCTTTAAATTGTGTCCCTTGTTCTTGCGCGTCTCTTTTTCTGAAAGATGCTACCCTCTTGGACTTTGTTGATTCCACTGAGGTACTTAAAAGTTTCTATCATGTCCCCCTCTCCTTCTTTCCTCAAGGGTATACATATTAAGCTCCTTTAGTCTCTCCTCATATGGCTTCTCTTGCAGACCCTGCACCATTTTAGTTGTCCTCCTCTGGACTGCCTCTATCCTGTCTATGTCCTTATGGAGATGGGGTCTCCAGAACTGGACACACTACTCCAGATGGGGTCTCACCAACTGTCTGTACAGAGGATAACAACTTCCTGTTTTCTGCTGATGATGCCGCTCCTATACATCCCAGTATACCCTAGCCCTCCCTACTGCCTTCTCACATTGCTTGTTAACCTTAAGGTTATCTGATATGATTACCCCAGGTCCCTTTCCTTTTTGTTGTTGTTACTACCTCCCACCCATTGTGTATTCTTCCCTGGGTTCTTGTTTCCCAGGTGCATTATTTGCACTTCTTTGCATTGAATCCTAGCTGCCATACTTCTGACCATTCCTCCAACCTTGCCAAATCCTTTTCATCCTTCCACGCCTTCTTGTGTATCAACCCTGTTGCAGATCTTTGTGTCATCTGCAAAAGGCATACTTTTCCTTCAGTCCTCTGCGATGTCACTGATGAAGACATTAAAAGGACTGGACCAATACTGAACCCACGGTACCCACTAGTAACCCCCCTTTCTTCAAGTGGACTCAATTTACAATTACCTTCTGTGTCCTGTTGTCCAGCCAATGTTTTACCCAGGCTACCACCCTGGGACCCACTCCCAGGCTGGTTAATTTGACTATTAATCTTTGTGTGGGACTGTGTCAAATGCCTTGCTAAAGTCTAGGTAGGCCATGTCCACAGCCCTCCCTGGTCTACTACTTTGGTCACCCAGTCAAAGAAATCTATTAGATTCGTCTGACATGACCTTCCCGCTGTGAACCCATGCTGCCTTGGGTCCTGTGCTCCACTGACCTCTAGGTCCTCAACTATTCTTTCCTTCAGAAGTGACTCCATCACTTTCCCTACCACAGAGGTCAGACTGACAGGTCTGTAGTTTCCTGCCTCTGTCTTGGTCCCACTTTTGTGAAGGGGAATCACATCCGCCTTCCTCCAGTCCTCGGGTACCACACCATCCTCCCATGATTTATTAAAAAGAGTAGCCAGTGGTTTCACTAATTCTTCTCTTAATTCTTTTAGAATTCTGGGGTGAATTCCATCAGGACCCATTGCTTTGTCCACCTTCAGTTTTAGGAGTTCTTGCAGAACCTTTTCTTCTGTGAAAGGACTGGGATTGACCCCTATCAAGAGTGCTTCTGTTAATTGGATTAGGCACTTCCCTCCTCTTTGTAAATACTGAGCAGAAATATTCATACAGTATTCCTGCTTTTTCACTGTCCCCCTCTGCCCACCCACCGTTCATTCTATTCAGCCTCACTATCCCTCCCTTTGTCTTTCTACGCTCGCTGATATACCTATAAAAGGTTTTATCCCCCTTCTTAACTGAGTTGGCTATTTTTTCCTCAGTTTGGGCCTTTGCTATTCTGACTTCCCTCCCTGCTTCCTTCTGCCTTAACTGGTACAGCTGTCTGTCCTGCTCCTTCTGTGTTTCCTTATACTTCCAGAATGCTATCTTTTTCTTCCTGGCTTTCACAGCCACCTCTTTTGAGAACCATAGTGGCTTTTTCTTTCATTTTGATTTGTTTATTTGCTTCATACAAAGGCTTGTTGCCTCTGTGATGGCAGTTTTGATAATTCCCCATTGTTGTTCCACACCTTCTTCTAGCCTGTTTGCTAGTGCTTTTCTGAGGCACTGTCCCATCTTGCCAAAGTCAGCCCTCCTAAAATCCAGTACCCTCACTTTTGTATGGTTTGACTCTGTAGCTGAGTTTAATGTGAACCACACTGTTTGATGGTCACTCGTCCCCAGATGGCAACCTACTTCTGGATCTGAGATCCTCTCACTGCCTCCGTTTGAGAGTATGAGGTCTAAGATTGCTCCCTCATGAGTGGGTTTCCGAAACTAGCTGTCTAATGCCTGCCACCTGTAGGGCATCAAGAATGGCCCTGCTCTTGGATGTGGCTGCAGCAAATGTGCTCCAGTTAACATCTGGCATATTCAGGTCTCCCATCAACAGTATCTCCCCTTTCTCTGCCATTCTAAGAATGCCTTCTATCATTCCAGATGGGCTAAAGTCAGAGGAGGATGATGAGATGTATGGGGAGGGTTTCTGTGTCCATTACCTTTTTTTTGTTGGAATCAGTAGCCTACACACACACAGACACAGACACACACACACTGTGGGATGCTACACTGTTGTATTCACTCACTCTTCTTCAGATCAATGTTTTGTGAATTTTTGCCAGGTTTACACAGACTGAATAAACAATTTTTGGGGCAATGTTACCCATGAAATCAATGTGTGCAACAGTTATCCATGGCATAACAGGAAGCTTTGTCCAATGTCAATGTATGGCACTGCTCCAATGAGTACACAGTTTTTGAAAATAGTAGCCTATGCTGTGGGATTCTGTACTGATTCTGTGGGCATACATAGTCCTTCCAATGACAAACCATTTTATTTTTGAGCATTGTTAGCCACATAACCTTGTTTACTACTAGCATTGTCCATGTTTGGCACTCACTGAACAAAGACAAGTTTTGAAACCAGTACTCCTCAATGTGGCCCACTGCATCATCCTGCTGTTGTGGGTGCTTCATAAGCTTAGTGCCTTACATTATTTCATTGTACTATATGGATAAGCCTTAACAATTCCATCTTGGCACATCGAAAAATATTCTTGTAATACACAACTGCCAATGCCATAATGCTATTGTTCAGCACTGATAATACATGGTTTCAGACTCATAATACGTGGTTTCAGACTTGATAATACATGATATATACAAGAAAATTTTCTGAACAGCCAAGATAGTATTATTAAGGCTTTTTGATATATTACAAACAATAATATATAGATAAGTATGTTACAAGGCAGTAATCTCATCTCATCTTGAGGACTTTGGGAACCTCTTGAGCTTTGCTCTTGAGATTCCAAGTCCCCAAAACCTCTTGATGGGATTACTGCCTTGTAGTACACACTTATCTATTATTTTATTTTTATCCCATTTCTTAATACATACTTTTTAATGGTTGAACCATAGCCACTTCTACCTGTCTTGTGGTCCTGATGATGCATCTGTGGTTTTGGTGCTCAGTCACTGTTTGGCAGAAATTAAACACTGGATGACCTTGAACTGGTTATGTCTCAACCCAGGCAAGACTGAGGTAATGGTGATTGAATCTGGTCACCAGGGCTGGTCTGCTGTGGATGGAATGGCTCTGCCTGTACTGGGTGGCCATTCTCTCATGGTAGCTGATATGGTAAGAAACCTGGGGGTAATTTTGGATGACAGATTGACATTTAAATAACAGGTGCCTTCTGTTGTCTGCCCTGACTTTTACCACCTGCAGAACATCACCAGCATCAAGCCGTATTTAGCCCAGTAGGACCTGGTGACAATCATCAATGCTTTCCTCACCTCTAGGTTGGACTACTACAACACTGTTTACCTAGGACTATCTGGAGACTTGATGCATTTACTGCAGCTGTTACAGAATGCTGTAGCCCAGATGATAATAGGCTCCTCATGGAGTGACCACATCACACCATTCTGCATGTGCTACACTGTCTGCCTTGCATTCGCGCATTACCGTTAAGATCTGCTTGTTAACATACAAGGCCCTCCGTGGTCTGGGACAGGACTACTTGGGTGACAGAGCCTTTGGAGTGGCTGCTCCTGTGCTATGGAACTCACCCTTAGAATCCTAAAAGAACTAAGGGAGGACCTAGTGACACCACTGATCACACTTTTTAACAAATCATGGGAGGAAGAGGTGGTACCTGAGGACTGGAGGAGGGCAGATGTGATTCCCCTTCACAAAAGAGGGAGCAAGGCAGAAGCAGAAAACTACAGACCTGTTAGTCTGACCTCACTGGTGGGGGAACATGATGGAATCACTTCTGAAAGAAAGAATTGTTGAGTACCTAGAGGTCAGCGGGGCACAGGACCCAAAGTAGCATGGATTCACAGCAGGAAGGTCATGTCAGATGAATCTAATTGATTTCTTTGACTTGGTGACCAAAGTAATAGACAAGGGAGGGGCTGTGGATATGGCCTACCTAGACTTTAACAAGGCATTTGACACAGTCCCACACAAAAGATTAATAATCAAGTTAGCCAGTCTGGGAGTGGGTCCCAGGGTGGTAGCCTGGGTAGCAAACTAGCTGCACAACAGGACACAGAAGGTAATAGTGAATGGAACACATTCTGAAGAAAGGGAGGGTACTAGTGGAGTACCTCAGGGCTCTGTACTGGGTCCAGTCCTCTTTAACATCTTTATAGGTGACATTGCAGAGGGTCTAGAAGGAAAAGAATGCCTCTTTGCAGATGACACAAAGATCTGTAGCAGAGTTGATACACAAGGAGGGGTAGAAAGGATGAGAAGGGACTTGGCAAGGTTGGAGGAATGGTCAGACATATGGCAGCTTAGATTCAATGCAAAGAAGTGCAAAGTAATGCACCTAGGAAATAAAAATTCAGGAGAAGAGTACACAATAGCAGGGGAGGTACTAACAACAACAAAAATGGAAAGGGACCTGAGGGTAGTCATATCAGATGACCTAAAGGTGGGTAAGCAATATGAGAAGTTGATAAGGAGAGCTAGGGGGCTACTGGGATGCATAGGGAGGGGCATCACAAGTAGAGAAAGGGAAGTGGTTATCCCTCTGTACAGACAGTTGATGAGACCCCATCTGGAGTACTGCATGCAGTTTTGGAGCCCTCATCTATGCAAAGACATAGACAGGATGGAAGCAGTCCAGAGGAAGGCAACTAAAATGGTGCAGGGTCTACATCACAAACCATATGAAGAGAGACTGAGAGAGCTTAATATGCATACCCTTGATGAAAGGAGGGATGGGGGGACATGATAGAAACTTTCAAGTACCTCAAGGGAATCAACAAAGTCCAGGAGGGTAGCATCTTTCAGAAAAAGAGACATGTAAGAACAAGGGGGCACAATTTAAAGATAGAGGGGGGACGGTTCAGGGGTAATGTGAGGAAGTGTTTTTTCATGGAGAGAGTGGTGGACACGTGGAACTGCCTTCCTGGAGAGGTTGTGGGATCTAAAACAGTGGTGGAATTCAAACATGCATGGGACAGACATAAGGCAATTATAGTGGGGGGTTGCAGGAAGTAGGCTGTTGGTTAACTAGAATCTGCAGCTTATCCAGTAGGTAGGGAAATGGGCAGACTGGGTGGGCCAAGTGGTCCTTATCTGCCGTCAAAGTCTATGTTTCTATGTTACTCCCTTCTTACATTCACTCGGTCAGAGAGTGGAGGCCTTTAAAGCCTCATTAAAAACCTTTTTATCTGGTCAAGTGTTTTTAGAATAATATGAATTTTATTGAATCTGGATTTTATTTTGTTTGTTATTGCTTTTAATGAGATTTGTGATGATCTTTGTCTGACTCTGTAAAGCAGTCAGAGTCTGTGTAGATTGGGTGCTATATAAATATACTTGCCTTGCTTTGCCAGTGCAAAACAGTCAGCTGTTAAGAGAACTTTGGCAAACTTTACGCAGTTTGATGGTCAAAGTTCACACAGTCGAACTTTGAGAAGTTTGTGCAGCCCTAGTTTTATGGAAAGAGGAATGTTGGCCAGTACACTGGGGAAAAGACTGTTAGTTAGTTGATGCCAATCTCATTTGCAGCTGTGCTGCAGACCGTATACGTTTTTGTGGGGGAACGACTCATGGGTGGTTGAAAAATGTGGGGGAAAACCTCCATGACCATGACAATCATGGCTGCTGGTGACCGAGTTGGTGTACAGTGATAGGAGCATGTTTTACTGAGCATCTCAATTTGAGTGACTCAATAAAACCACTCAGATAAAAGAGCGAGTATAAAAAAACCTTGTCAAGTACATTTAGAGTGAAAGTAGCAGTGACCTGCAATCGCTCAAACAGGATATGTTGAATTGTTTGGCCAAGCCGAGCTGGCTGTTTGGTATAGAGGCTTGAGCCACCGCATGTGGAGCTCAAGGTCCTGCTGAAGGAGGAATTTTTTCTCCCTTGTGTTTTCTATTTTTTTCTAAGTCTGCTCCCTCTGGATTTAACAATCCTTTAGCTGGGGGTGCGAGATCACAGCCCCCTGCATAAAAAAGTTTGTTTTTCCAACTGGTTATGGGAATTGGTTTTTGGCAACCGTAGCTGTTTTTATTTATTTAAAAGTTTTACCAGAAAGACATACTGAGCAGACTACTGCTCGATTACAGATGCATCCTGGGGGGGTGGGGGAGGGGCAGGGTTGAGTACAATTAATGGATAAGCATCGAATCCAAAATCTAAAATATAAGTAACAGAAATACAGAATGCATACAAAATACTGTGCAGCAGCAGGTAGTAGTGCAAGGCATTTAGACAGTCTAAATTAAGATATACACATACTTCAGAACACATCGGGCATGTTTGAGGCAGTCGATCTTATGCTGCTGGCTGTTTTGACTTTGGGCAGTTTTTTTAGTCATGCTTATTGATCGGCAACCTACAAAACTTGCCCTTATCTCATAAAACCCTCAAGCTCTATGCCACAATGTAGTTGAGCAGTGGTGTATGGGTGGGGAATGGGTGGTGTTGGTCTTAGAGGGTGAAAAAAAACTATATATAAAAAAGGTAATGGCTAGCCCATTCAGTTGCCACCGTGCTAATAACCTAGGTTCCAACATTGGTAGCCAACTAGTTGGGGAGGGTGGGTGAATGCACAGCTACCTTCTTGTGATCCAGGAGTGGGGAGCCATGTGGAAAGAAATTTGTGGATCATTCAAGAATCAATCTTCACTACTGATTCCCACTTATAGGTCTGGGCTAAAGGCACTAGGACCCCTTGGAAGCAAAGCTTTTGGCCAGGGGACATCACTAGCTACCTGTCGTGGTGCATGCACACCCCTCACGTGGGGATGCCAGTCTGTCTATTTGCCTTCTGCTGTTACTATCTTTTGGCCTTTTCTGCTTTCATGGCAGTTCCCTGCAACTCTCCTGCTTGTTTTATGTTTTTTTCTCCTACCTTTTTTCTCTGTGTCTCACTTCTGCTACACATGGTAGTGGTGCTGCAGGAGACCTGCCCGAGCAGCACATCTTAACTATGCTTCAAACATTGGAACTTAAGTCAGATTAGCCACATACAAGACTTGCTGATGTGGATATGCAAATCTGTTTTCCTCAAGAATTCAGGACAACTGAGTGTCCTGAACTGCAGCAACTTCGAAAGTGGAAGAGTACATTTGTGGAGTCCTTCCTGTCTACTCATCTCATTTGCTAATGCTGTCTTCTGCTTTTCATGGCCATTACCTGCCAGCAGATCAAGGTTCCTGCTTGCTCTAGGTCTGCCAGTCATCTCTCAGAGAGGTCATATATCTCTCCACTCTCTGCTGCATCCTTTTGGCCCTGCTGGGACTCCCACATATCTTCATCTGAGCCAGTTCCCTGCCTGCAACCAAACTTCACAAATGGTAACTCAGCACGTTCCCTCAACGCTCACTTCTACCTTCCTGAATGGAGTTCATGCACACAGTGGTTCTGTCTACACAAAGCTGCTTAAACTAACAACCACTGATAGCCGTGGATGACCATGGTTGGCTTGGATAATTCTTAAAGTGCAGTATGTTGACCATGGCAATCCATGGTCTACCCCTGGGCTATTTATGGACAGTGGTTGTCCCTGGATAGACATGATTATAGTCATTGCTGAACTATAAATGACCATGGTTGCTGACCATGTTCAATCATGTCTTATCCATGTACAACTATAGAGTATCCATGATCCTAAGAGTGTTGCAGTTTATCCATGATCCTAAAAGTGTTTTGTGTGAAAAGTGTATGTAAAAAATTGAGTTTCACTTTGTTAGAGCACCTTGTTTAAGCTGCTGCACTGGCAAATTACTTTTTTCTGGAGGTTGGCCAAGATACCATGTGATTATACTGATTGTACCGAGTGCCTGAAATGTATACAGAATTTCTAAGCAGCTCCCACTAATGTTAGTATGCTGTTGCCACTGTAAAGGGAAAGCACTCACTAAAAGATTTAATGAGTACACGATGCAGGGAATGTGAGAAAAGCCTCCATGTTTCAAAGAACAAACGATATTGGCACCATTTTCAGAAACAACAAATTCAACATCGAGACCCAGTGACTAACTACTCTGACATTTTGTTACGCATCTCTTCTAAAATATGATCAGCAGTGTGATGCTTACTGAACATGCTGGTATAAAGAGCTATCATTCGTTGCTTTCCTTGCTGCAGATTGCCAAATGTGGTGGTGTTTGAAGATGATTGAAATGGCACCCAGTGTGCTGTGCTGCACATATAGGGCCCGATATTCAAACATGCTCCTGGCAATGGTGCAAGTAGTTGTGCAGGGCAACTGAGTTGCGCTGGTGAAACCCAGGGATGTATTCAAAGGACATGAGGAATGGTGCATCACCTCTGAATATATCAGATAATGTGCACTGCGCAGATACGATGTGCTGGTGCATCCCCCCAGACAGGGCTGAATACCATGAATGGGAACTGCGCCAGTGTAAGATAGTTATGATGTGTGCAAATTCCAGATATTCAGCTAGCAGTATGCAAATGGGGCCATAATGTATGCAAGACACAAATGGGACAATTTGCATGTCATTATAGCCCCATTTGCATGAGTTGAGCAGGGCAGGCCAGTGCAATGCACATGGTGCCCTGCACAGCATGTGGTGCTGCCTGAGGGG
This sequence comes from Neoceratodus forsteri, assembly GCA_016271365.2. Lineage (NCBI taxonomy): Eukaryota > Metazoa > Chordata > Ceratodontiformes > Ceratodontidae > Neoceratodus > Neoceratodus forsteri. The sequence continues at coordinate 522,650,467 of CM028129.1, forward strand.
GTCTAGTGGCACCCTCTCCCTCCTATAGCCCTAATTGCAGTAAAGGAAATATAAATGTCTTCTCTGGTAGTCTAGTGGCACCCCCTCCCTCCTGTAGCCCTGATTGCAGTAAAGGAAATATAAATGTCTTCCCTGGTAGTCTAGTGGCACCCCCTCCCTCCCGTAACCCCGATCCCATGAAATAGATATATCCATCCTCCCTGGTAGTCTAGTGGACCCCCCCACCCTTCCCAAAGGTGTGATACCTGTAAAATAACACAGCATCCCTCCCGGTAGTAAAGGGGTAACCCTCACCCCGCTTGCATCCCCGGTCACCTGTATGTGCACTGGAAATATGTTCCTGGTGGTCTAGTGGCACCCTCCCACCCACATAGGATCCCCTGCCCACCCAGCTCCTCTCCATCATTGGCGGCAGCAGCAACCTGCCTGCATACCACAATGGCTGCCCCCAAATGACAGCATACAGTATCAGCTGTAAGCCTATTGGTCCACAGTGTGGACCAATGGGCTTGCAGTGCACACTATAATAGTCATTCATTAACATGTGATGTCTTCACATATTTGTGAATGACTATTTCAATATGCACTGCAAGCACAGCTGATACTGTAAGCTGTCATTCTCGCGAGCGCTGCAGTGTGTGAGGTGGGTTACTGTCCCGCAATGATGAGGGGTAACTGGGTGAGCTGAAAGGCAATCGCTGTGTAGGTGGGGGTGCCACTGGACCACTAGGGACATATTTTCAGTGAACATACTGGCAATCAGGATGCGGGCGGGTGGGGTTGACTTTGTTACCAGGAACGCCATATTCTACAGGCATTGCAACTATGGGAGGGGTGGGGGACCACTAGACTAACAGGGAGGATGGACATATCTATGTCATGGAGAGTGGGGCTATGAGAGGAGGTGCCACTGAGCTACCAGTGGAAACATTTATATTTCATTTACTGTGATCGGGGCTACAGGAGGGAGGGGAGTGTCACTAGTCTACCAGTGAAGACATTTATATTTCCTTTACCATGATCAGGGCTACAGGAGGGAGGGGTGCCGCTAGACCACCAGGGATGGTGTGGGTACTTCTGCATGATGTACTGGGTGGGTGGGTGGCCACCCATGACTGGTGACTGCTATGTTGCATCTTGCAGCTGAATATTGGGATGTGCCACATATGCATGATCATGCCCCTGGTGATGCGCTGCATACATTATCTTTGCACATTGGTGCATCAGGACTTGCATTGCGCAAGTGCCTCCTCTGAATATTGCCCTGGGGTGCATTTCAGGGGTTGCACTGGTGCAACTCAGTTGTGCCAGGTGCAACACCTTTGAATATCTGGCCCATAATTAGTAGTTTGATAAATTGTTCACATGTCTGTGATCAGGTGTAGTGGTGGGCAAAACTTATACTACTCTTGAAAAACTTGTGGATTTTGTGCTGTTTTTGCAAAACTGCATCATAATCCAATGTAATTTTGATTTCAGTTTTTTCCTCAGTGCAGATTTCTTACTCAAATTGCACAATTTTATGGCTGCATTGCGTTAGAGCTATGCTGACATATTGCTAGCAGAAGAAGGGGATCTGACCGGAATTTATAATGCAGCACAGCTGTGTTGTTACGGCAGAGTAGAACTGAAGCACAACTTCCTGCAAATCTATCTGTGTGCTCCCCTTTCACTAAAATGTGTTTCCTTCTTCTCCACCTTCCCCCGTAGCACTATTTTCCTCCTCCTTCTCACCAACCCCTCCCCCGATGCACTATTTTCTTGCATCATAATATACCCACTTGTCTGGAGTAGCTGCAAGATTTGTAAACAAATGCCTTAAGAAAGTAGAAGAGAGTGGGTGTGGTGGCAACAGTGGAGGACATCACACTCACTGTCTCCTTGGTGGCAGACAGTGCTTGGGAATCTCCCGTTGGTCATTGTTTCTGCACAGCTATTGACATTTGGGAGGACTGCAAAGAAATGCGACTCCTATTTTATTATTAATAAATCAACAATCAGACTGCAGTACAAAAAAAAAAAGTACTTGGGAGTCTCCCATTGTACCAGGTTAAGGGGAATTAGATTGGTGGTAGCAGGTGCTTTATTTTACACTGCTTATGGATGTTTCAATCAGTGATTCTACAATAAATAGCATTTGATGGCATTTTGAACTGTGAGTACTTTCTTCATCCTAATGGAAGTCCATGTGTGCAGTGTGCATTGGATCAAGTTCCGTTTAGTTGGGGCCAGTAGCACCTTCTCTGGCATTGGGCTCACTTCACAGCTGAGCACACAGTCATGGAGTGGAGTGGAGTGGATCTTCATGAACTGACCCACTACAATCTTTGGAAATCACCATTAACAAAATCTTTAAGGAAAAACTGAAAACTCAGTTTACTAGCTGGTACACTAACCAGGTGTCCACACAACTACAAAAGGGCAACCCTGGGCTGTTGCATAAATCAATGTAGATCTGAGAACTGTTGCGCTAAAGAACTGGCATACTCACTGGCTAGTTACAAGTTTTAGCAGGCTGAATACTTGAGTGAATGACTGCAGACATGTATTTGAGATGGTAGGCATCCTTGAATCACACAAACTGCCTAGAAACTGAGAAACAATAAAGTCTGTAAATAAATATTTTTTTGTAAAAGTCGCCCAAACTCTGCTACAATACCAGACAAGATGCCTGAGCTTCAGGCAATGCTAACTGAAGGGGAGGTGGATGTGGTGGCAGTCACTGAAACTTGGGCCATGCATCAGCATGACTGGGACCTTAACCTGGCAGGATACACTGTGTTCAGGAAGGACAGGGCTGTGGGCAGGGGAGGTGGGGTAGCACTCATCATTAGAGATGACATAGATGTATGCAGGGTGGTGGGGCAGAGGGACACGTAAAGGCATTCAAACACCATGAAGTCTTGCTATATTATAACATTAGCAGTCAGCCACTGCAGCTGAACTGCCCCGGAGAGGAAGGAGTTAACTCCAGAGGATCTGGAGTTCTACAGCGCGAGGACGCTGTGCCCAAAGCTCTATCTGGCAGTTTCAAATGAAACTGTCAGATTCTTTACTCCGCTTCACTGAACAGTCGCTCCGGAGATCAGCTCCTTCAGCTCGGTTCATTCTCGGTTCAAGCGAGTATTTTTCGGTCCATTTGAACCGGCAAAAGTCATTATTTTTACCGCATTTCGGTTTTAAAGCTCTATCTGGTAACCGTAAGTACTAAATTTTAAGTCTGTGGAAAATTAATTATCGGTTCGGTTTTGAACCGATCGCTTTGTTATTTCTACATTTTAAAAGTGTACAGTGGGTTTTAGAGTGTGGTTCGGTTCTTATCGGTTCTAAAAAACAGAATTATAACGTTTTTCAAATACCCGTGACTGCAGTTAGGAACCGATAAGGGTGTCTTGCCTGGCACTGCCATCAAAAGGGCAAGTTTTGGTTAGGCTGGCATTATGTCTGAGAAAACCCAAAAGAAAACCGGGCCCACTGAGTTTCAACACTGTGATGTCTGTGGGGAGGCCTTTGCCAAGGCTGACCCACACACCACTTGTGTTTATTGTCTGGGGGCTGACCACCTCCTGTCAGACTGCCAGGTGTGTAAAATTTTCCCTGCAGCCACCCTGGAAAAGAGATTGGGCCGGCTCAGGGGACGAGAGGCCAAAAAGTCCGCTGACCCGGATGGCCAGCCCGGTCCAGTACCCACTGGACCAGAGGGAGTGCCCTCTGACCAGGGCGAGACTTCCTCGGGCAAAAGGAAGGCTGGTTCAGAGGAACCAGTCCCGAGTAAAAAGACAAGGAAATCAGTAGGTTTGGGGTCCAAAATTGTGTCTCCAACTGCTGCAGAGATAGCTAAAGCCATTCAGATTGTCCAGTCACTGTCTCAGGGATCTGTAGAACCACCAACAGTTGGTAAGGTTGGTTCATTCAGTCCCAGTGGTTCAGGATTTTGAAGTTGAGGATTTTATGAACCACAGGAGGGAGGAGGAATTTGATCAATATATGTGTGGCTGGGGGGTCTGGGCGTGCCCATTGAACCGGACATTTCTCAGACAGACCTTTAGATCTCCTCCTATTCTGTCTGAGTCCTTCTTTCTTTATTTTTTACAAAAGGTTGCGAAACCCTCCAGCTTCCTTTAGGAGGCTGTGGATGAGCAAGAGGAGCCTGATTATGTGGAAATGATGGATATTCCAGAGTCTAGGAGGTTGTCTATTCCTTTGCATAAGTCATTTAGAAGCAAACAACAAAGATTTTAAAAATCCTCATTCTGTCCCTCCTGTAGATAAAAATGGACAGAAGGTATACTTTGTCAGGGGATACAGACTTCCTTACTGAACAGTGTAGTCATGTAGGTGTGGTACAAGCTGCAGCCTGTGACAAGGCTAATATTCCTCTGGCCTCACATCCTCCTGATAAGGATTCCAGGAAGATTGATGCCATGGCGAAGAAACAGTATATGGCAGCTTCTTTGGGACTCAGGCAGGCAAATTATATGGCTTATGTGGCTGAGATATCAGAAATCTAGGTGGGACACAGTATTGCAGTTAGCAAGCAGGCCCCATGCCAGCTGGCTAGTGAGTTGGAACAGGTGGCTGCTGATGGCATTGAAACCTCTAAAGTTCAATTTCATACTGCTGTTGATGTTAATGATGTTTCCTCTAGGGTCATGGCCACTTCTGTAGCTTTCCGTAGGTTGGCATGGCTCAGATGCACTAATCTGTCCCAAGATACCCAGTCAAAGGCTATGGATTTTCCTGTAGTGGGAAATTCTCTGTTTGAGGAGCAAACAGAAAACTATATGAAAAGATGGATGAATACAGAACTACCTACAAAAGTGCCCAGGCTAAGGAGAAGCATGCCATGCCACAAAGGCATGCTCCCAGAAGTGAGGGGCAGGCCTTTTTCAGGCCTTTTTACCAATTTCAAGCCTCCTCTGCTGTCTCGCAGAGGGTTTCTTCAGAGCCAGGGGTAGGCGAGGCACAAGCAGACGTCCCTCCCTCAGCCTAAGGCTGCTGCTAAGCAGGCACCCTGATGGGGTGCCCAGGGCCGGTCTCCTGTACCAGTAGGGGCAGGTTGGCCTATTTCAGCCGGAACTGGCTGTCCCTAACTACGGACAGATGGGTTCTGAGGTAATAGGCAGGGTCTGAGTTCTCAGCTTCAAACACTTTCAAGATGAGTGCCAGACATCTTCCACCTGCAAATCCTTCAGAAGCCCTTGCTTTGGAAGCAGAGGTTTCTTCTCTTCTGGACTGCAAAGCAGTGAAGAGGTTCCTCTTGCCATCAGGGCAGGGGCTTTATTCAAGATACTTTCTTACCCCAAAAGACAGGAGAATGAGGCCCATTCTAGATTTAAGGTACCTGAACAAGCATCTTTGAAACCAAAGTTCAAAATGTTGACTCTGGCAATGATATTGCCTTCCCAAGGCCAGGGACTGGCTAGCTTCCCTGGACCTCAAGGATGCCTATTTTCATGTTCTGATCAGGCCTTCCCCCGAAAGTACCTCAGGTTGAACGCCCTCAGGCCACTACCAGTTCAGGGCAATGCCCTCGGCCTGACCTCTGCGCCAAGGTATTCACAAAATGTCTCGCTGTAGTAGTGGCTCACTTAAGAAGGCAAGGGGTTGCTGTGTTTCCTACCTGGACGACTGGCTCATTGTGGGTCAGTCTCCAGGTCAGGTGAAACCCATTTGCAAGTCACCCAGCAGCTTCTCACTTCCTGGGATTCCTGCTAAACTTACCAAAGTCAGTTCTGGAACGGTTCAGGTCCTAACTTTCATAGACGCAGAATTGAACACAAGGTTAGCCAGGCTTTTCTTCCTCGGAAAGGTGGACAGACTCATCGCCTGGCATCCTCCTTTACCCTCTGGTCTCTCGACCAGCAAGGCATTTTCTGCAACTCCTTGGGCACATGGCTGCTTCCACAGCTGTCGTGCAGGAGCAAGATTCCAGATGAGGGACATTCAGTTCCATTTGAGGCCTATTGGTCTCAAGGAAGGACCCTTACAAGTTGGTTCCAGTTACTCAAACTCTGATCCTAGCCCTCCACTGGTGGCAGGTCCAGAGCAATTTAAGACAGGGGTTCCTTCATTCCCATTCTCCTCCCTCACCTCACCACGGATGCCTCCCTGTTGGGTGGGGGCTCTACCTAGGCGATCTTGCCACCCAGGGGTGTGGTCTCCTCAGGAATCTCTGCTCCACATCAATCTGTTGGAACTCAGAGCTGTCTTTTAGCTCTTTGGTGTTTTCAGATTCTGTCCAGAACAAGTGGTTCAAGTCAGGACAGACAATACCACCACAATGTGGTACATCAACAAGCAAGGGGCACTCGGTCTTCAGCCTTGTTATCAGAGCAATGAAGTTGTGGTCTCTGGCCTACTCCTGAACACCTCCTGATGGCGGTTTACCTCCCAGGGAAGGACAATGTCGGCTGGATGCCCTCAGCAGAATTTCTCAGGGCCATCACGAATGGGCTCTGAATCCACAAGTGCTGGGGTCCGTCTTTGCCAGATGGGGCACTCCTCAGATAGATCTTTCGCAGCCCCAGACAACCATCAACTTCTCTTTTCTGTTGCAGGCCTCCAGTACTGGGCTCAGTCCTCTGGACGCCTTTCTGTTGGACTGGAAAGGAAGTTCCTGTACGCCTTCCTCCCTTTCCTCTTCTTTCAGGGTACTAGTAAAATCAGATCTCAACCTTGCAGAGTGATTCTGATTGCCCCAGATTAGGCAGACAGCCCTGGTACCCTCTGCTTCTGTCCTTGGCAGTCCACCTGCCCTGAGCCTCCCAGAGTCCACGACTTACTGGCCTGTGCACAGGGGAGGTGTGGTATCCGGACCTCAGATCCTCCACCTCAAGGCTTGGCTCTTGAGGAGCTAGAATTTGCTGACTTACACCTTTCTCAAGGTGTCATGGATATTTTAAGGCTTCTAGGAAGCCTTCCACTAGGGCCACTTATAATTCTAAGTGGAAGTGGTTTTCCATCTGGTGCTCTGAGAGGCAGATTATCCCAGAATCTGCTGATCTTCCCATTCTTCTGGAATATTTGGTCCATCTGAATTCCCTAGGCCTTAGACCAGCTACCCTGAAGGTTCATCTGGCAGCTGTCTCTGCTTTTGTGTCAGCAGGGAAGCCTGCCTCCCTTTCTTCTCACCCTGTGTTCTCCAAGTTTTTTAAAGGGTTACTTCATACTAACCCTCCTTTTCGGGAACCAGCTCCCGCCTGGGACCTGAATATTTGCATTGCTCAGTTAATGCAACCCTCCTTTGAGCCTCTGTCTTCAGCAGAGCTCAAGTATTTAACTTGGAAAACCGTTTTCCTAGTAGCTATCACCTCTGCCAGACGCATAAGTGAGTTACAGGCCCTGTCAGTGGAAGAAGATTTTATCTCTTTCCACAGAGATAAGGTAGTCCTTAGGACTAATAGGAAGTTTTGCCTAAGGTGGTTTCTGATTTCCACCTGAATCAATCTATCTCTCTCCAGTATTTTCACTGAGCATTCTTCCTCAGGTGAGAGGAGACTGCACAGCTTGGATGTCAAAAGAGCCTTAAGCTACTATTTAGAGCGCACCAGAGGTCATAGGTTCAAATCCTCCAACTGTTTCTTACCTATGGCGAGGTTGGCAAAGGAAAACCTGCCACTAAGAGAACAATTGCAAGGTGGATTGTTTCTTGTATCCAATTCTGTTATCAGAAACTAGGTAGAGTACCCCCTCAGGATTGAGGCCCACTCCACCAGGGGTACAGCTGCGTCTCTAGCGGCTTGCTAAGGACATTCCCATTCTGGAGATTTGTCAAGCTGCTACCTGAAGACAGTTCACACCTTTACCAAGCATTATTCCCTGGATGTCCAGTCCAGGAGATGCTCGGTTTAGCACAGCTGTGCTTCAGAGCCTATTTCCTAAGTAGGTTCTGACCCTCCTCCATGGAGGTACTGCTGTGTAATCTGCTAATGTTATAATATAGCAAGACTTCATGGTGTTTGAAGAAAAATTACTCACCTTAGTAATTGCTTTTCTTCTCATGGAGTCTTGCTTTATAACCACCCTCCTCCTGCCCCTCTCAGAACCTCTACTTGGGTAGGGGTGGCGAATTAGTGCAAGCACTGTGTCATGCCATTGTAGTTATCCTTTACCCTCTTTCCTTTGGGTTAGGGATCTGGTTGCTTTCATTTAGGTTATTTATATTGCCCCTTCCTGGACTTGAGTCTTGGGGAAGGGGGTCATAATGTGCTTGTCAGGGTGGTAAAACGAACCATAATACCATCAATTTTGTTATTATGGTTCTGGGTGTTTCTTTGTTGTTTATATTGTTGTTACTACTACTAGTAGGTAGCCATGGGCTAGTGTAGTTTTTCCACACAGACTTTCTGTTCTTTGATGTTAGCTTCGTAAAGATCTGACAGTTTCATTTGAAACTGCCAGATAGAGCTTTGGGCACAGCGCCCTCGCGCTGTAGAACTCCAGATCCTCTGGAGTTAACTCCTTCCTCTCCTTGGCAGTTCAGCTGCAGTGGCTGACTGCTAATGTTATAATATAGCAAGACTCCATGAGAAGAAAAGCAATTGCTAAGGTGAGTAATTTTTTCTTATGGGTTATCTTGCAGGCACCTGTGGGTAAGAGGGTGAAGTTGGGGGTGGTTTATAGGTCACCCATGCATGCATAAGATCTGGAGTAAGGTCTTGTGGAGAATCTCAGGAATCACTTTGGTCAGGGGGAAGGCCGAACGGTGGTGCTGGGTGACCTTAATATGCTGGGGGCTGATTGGAGAACTATGGCATCCTCATCAACCAAGAAGCAGTGCCTGCTGGATGTCTTCCAGGATGCATTCCTGATCCAACTGGTGGCTGATCTGACAAGGGATGGTCGTATCCTGGATGTGGTCCTGTCAGACTGTGATCTGGTTAGGAACCTAGTGGTAGGGGACCCACTGGCAGGGAGTGATCATGCCATGGTCTGGTTTTCCCTGGACCTGGGAAGAGGAGAAAATCGCACTAAAACAGTGATAGCTGACTTCTGGGATGTGGACTTCAAGGGCATGGTGGGGATCCTCAAGGGGCATTTGGATGGGATCAGACTGGATGTGGACACAGACAGCAGGTGGGAAATTATTATTAGAGAGGGCTCCTGGAAGCTACTAAGGCCTGCACAAAGGTCCAACGTAAGTTTGGTAGAGCCAGAAAGCCATGCTGGTGGACCAGGGAGGTCCAGGAAGTGGTGAGAGAGAGAGAAGAGGACTGCGTATAGACGATATAAGAGATTGAGTGGGGTTATGGACAAGGGAGTATGATATGATATCCAAAAAGGTAATCAGTGTGATGAGATCAGCCAAGGCAAGGATGGAACAGAAGTTGGTACAAGGGATCAGGAGAGGTGATAAAGGGTTCTTTAGGTATATCAGGGAAAGGAAGAAAGTGAAAGGGCAGATTAGCTGACTGAGGACAGGGAGTGGGTGGGCTAAGGAGGCCGGGGAGCAGGCTGAGGTGCTTAATGATTACTTTTCCTTGGTCTTCACTAGAGACGATGATGGGGCAGCACCTTACAGGGGGAGGTGGGTCAGATTGGAAGAAGGGGGCAGTCACAGATGTTGAAATTCTTGTTGGTAGGGTGAGGGAAGCCCTTAAGGTCCTGAACATGGATAAGGCACCGGGTCCAGACAAACTTCATCCTAGGGTGTCAAAGGAAATGGTGGCTGTCCTGGCTGCACCCCTGGTAGACCTTTTTAACTCCTCCCTTCAGATGGGGTGGGTGCCTCAGGAATGGAGGATGGCTCATGTCATGCCTATCCACAAAGGCAGTCCACATGAGGGGCTAGCTAACTACAGGCCTGTCAGCCTGACGTCAGTGGTGGGCAAAATGATGGAGGCCATTTTAAAAGAGAGGCTGGAGGTGTTTCTTGAGGCAAGGGGCCACTTGGATGAACACTAATGTGATTTTGTACATGGCAGATCGTGTCATACTAATCTTGTGGAGTTCTATGATTGAGTAACAAAGGTGCTGGACCAGGGCAGGCCGGTGGATGTCCTCTTTCTAGACTTTAGCAAGGAGTTTGATTCGGTGCCACATCCTGGGCTACTGGACAAGCTGGAGGGAATAGGGGTGGGGAAGCAGATGGTTAGGTGGATAGGCAACTGGCTAACTGGGCAGTTTCAGAGGGTGGTGGTTGGGGGGGGTCATCTCCTAGGGGGGTCATTAGTGGGGTTCCACAAGGGTTGGTGCTGGGGCCACTCCTGTTTAATGCTTACATCTCAGACATCAGAAGCAGTATCAGGAGTAAGATGAGCCTCTTTGTCGATGACTCGAAGCTGAGGTGGTGGTGGATGGGAAGGAGGGTAGAAGAGCCCTACAGGGGGCCTGGAGGCTCTTGAGAGGTGGTCTTGCACCTGGAAACTGAGGTTTAATGCTAAGAAATGTAGGATTCTGTACATGGGGCTTAGGAACACAGCTCAGGATTACTTTCTAGGAGGGGAGAAACTGCAGGTTTCAGATGGGGAAAAGGATCTTGGGGTGGCTGTGGATGCCAAAATGAATAACTCTGAACAGTGTAGGAAGGCTGTGGCCAAAGCAAATAAAATGCTGGGGTACATTGCCAGGGGGATAACCTCAAGGAAATGGGAGATTCTTCTCCCTCTCTATAAGTACTTGGTTAGACTGCTCCTTGAATACTGTGTGCAGGTTTGGTGATCGTACTTGAAAAAGGACATTGCACTCCTTGAGAGGGTCCAGAGGAGGGTGACCAAGATGACACAGGATCTGGGGGAAGGTCCTATGAGGAGAGACTCAGGGTGCTCAACTTGTACTCCCTGGTGGAGAGGAGGGACAGAGGGGATATGATTGAGGTCTTCAAATACCTAAAGGGGGTAAATAGGGTAAGCCTTGATAGGATTTTCTGGCTGAGGGAGGCATGGGCCACCAGGGGACATGCCATGAGGTTGGTTGGTGGGAGGCTCAGGGCAGAGACTAGGAGATGCTACTTCACAGAGAGGGTGGTGGAACCTTGGAATGCACTACCTGTGGAATTGGTGGGTATAAATACTTTGGAGGGTTTCAAGAGGGGCTGGGACAGGTATAGGGGAAGGTAAAACTGAGTAAGGCCATACCTGGAGGTGTACCCCAATGGGGGATGAGGCTGGGGGGATATATGGGGGGAGGACAGCAATGGTGCCCCTACCGGGTGCTGATTCTCAAGCAGACTCGATAGACCATTAGGCCTACTTTGCTGGCATCTTAGTATGTTAGTAGTATGTTAGTAATTGGAGGGTCATACAAAAGGAGCAGCAGACACTTACATTGACTCCATTCATACCACAACAGTACCAGCTCACCACCTCGCTGTTTGACTTATTTATTTGTATATGTATATATGCAAAAACACCATAACCAGGCACTCACCCAACCACCAGAAATAAAGTTGATGCTGCAGTATTATAAAAACATGTATTAAAAAGAACAGCCCGATGCGTTTCTGGTCACCATGACCCTTTCTCAAAGGCTTTTTTATTTCTGGTGGCTGGGTGAGTGCCTGTTATGGTGGTTTTGCATCTGTGATTTTTACCAAGTGCACCCCTGTTTTTCCTGTTGCGAGCCCTTTTGCTGTTTCTACATATATGTATATATGTATATATGTATGTATTGTTTAACACTTGCAACTTGTATGCTGTTTGTTTGTGCTTTCAAGACAAGCACAACATCCAGGTATAGCGGTGGTGTTAGGCGGTGACGGGGACGCTGGATACCACAATGAGAACCACGCAGTCAGTAAAAAAATGACTGTAAATGTTTGCTAACAAAAAAGGTTTGCATCTTAAAGAGCCCCTGACACCATTCCAAATACTTGGAAAATTTATGAGATTTAGAAACAATTCAGTTTATATTTCATATATTTTCAATAATTATTTCCCTTTTCTCGTTATTACTGAGGACAGTTGAATGAAAGTGGATTACTGCCCCTTAGATGTCATCAACTCTTTCTGCTTTCCTACACCTGACATCATAATCCCCTGTTTATGGGATCATAATGGTTTCCATAGCAATAGATTGCGATGTCATAAACAGAACTGCGATGTCATGTATAGTCAAGCAGCTAGAACAGATAAGGCAGTGATCCTGTTAACACGCAAATTTCCTTTGTAATAAAGAAGGATGAAATTTACTGCAATAAAATATTAAATATAAGCTGAGTTGTATTTAAATATTAAATTTTTTAAAAACTGTCACAACAGTATCAGGGGCTCTTTAAAGGGGCAACATGAAGTTAGTGAAATTTGTTGTGAATATTTCTAATTTTTCAGTACTTAGACAAATGCAGCTTGCATCAGCATTTCATCACTAATGGCTGAATCAGTCACAACAGATCTTGATGCTACTGTACCGTCCCCACCACCAAAAAGGCATCACATTCAGTACGTAGTCTAGCCACTGGGCTAGCGTCAGGAAAGGCTCCATGGTGCTTGTATGAAAGTGCTAAATCAGAACATCGAAAAGGTCCAGCACTCAATTTGGAAAATCTGACCAAGGAACAATAAATTCAGTGCTTACCACATTTATTTGTGCAATCTTCAAAACAGTATGCTAGCCATCATTCAAGCAAAAGTCCCAGGTCATGGCACAGATGCTGCACTGGTAGTAAACTGATGACATCAGTGGACAAAAGAACTGCCTCTAATGTTTCGCCTACCATGCCTAGGCTTCAGAGACAGTGACTAGGTGTCCCTGCTCTCCCTTTTATGTGCTACATTTATCCCTGCTCAACCTTTTATATGCAACTTTGAAAGACACATTATAGTGGCACGGTAGTGCCTCTATAGTTAGGATTGAGTACCCCATTTAAGGTTAAAATGTGAAATTGTGCAGCCTAATAACTTTGCCACCATATGACGGATTTGCCTGAAGTTTGGCATGCACAGAACAGAGCCATAGGTCTCTGGATCTGCCAAAGTTTGTAACAGTCAGATATATGGTTGCGGAGCTACATAGTACCGTAGAATGTGGTAATTACACATTTTTGTGCATTTTTTGCTCACTCCTACAGGTTGCACAGTCTGCAAGACCAGTCCAAAACCTTCAGGAAACATGCAGCCAAGGTTCCTGATGTGTCTTTTGAAGATTTTGTGAAAAAATATTAAACAGTTAAAAGTTGTTCAAAAAATAAGTTTCCCATTATAGTCAATGGGGAAAGTTGACAAAAAGTTTGACAGTGTCACAAATGCGGTTTTTAGTGTCACAAATGAACCCTGTAGTGTTGCAAATCCACCATCTTGTTTTCAGTTGGTGGTCACAGAAATGTTTGACATTTACATTTGGGACCATCAAGGGACACAATTCTTGCTGTGTTCACCTAGTCGTGTCCCGAGGATGCTAGCCATGTCTTTTTCTGGGGTTAAATACCCCAGAAATATGTTTTAGAAATTTTTGTAAACAGCAGTGTCACAAAGAAGTGTGGCGCATTCGACACTTTCATTATTTTTTTTTGCGAAACTGTCTCAAATCACGACACTACTTTGTGAAACTATGCCCAAAAGAATAGGAAATCTTTGCCACCCTGCTGCAAAAGAATGGTTTGGTCTTTTGGGCTGAAATTTGAAGGGAGGAAAGAAAGCCAAGATCCCACAGATGTGCCTTTTGGTGGTTTGGTGACAACATTTTAGAGGGCTGCAATGTTACGGCACTCCAAAGTTGACAATTGTTCCCATAGGCTAACATTACGGCATCCGCTGTGCCTTTCGGGGCCCGTATCTTGAAAACACTTCGAGATATGGACTTTTCGTCGGAAAAATGCTTAGACCCCTGACAGGGGGCTAAGTGCAAAACTAGCCAGGAAAGTCATTAATAATATGATATTTTAATTTTTTTTCTATGTCGTATGGTTCCTGATATATATAAGCAATTTAGTATTCCGGGGCCGGGATATTCAGAAATGTGCCAGAGGGAGGCACAAGAGGGGCACAGCACAAATACTGTGTGCCATGATGCATCCAGTGTGATATTCAAAGGTTTCACATGACAGGATGCGCCTGTGCAATGTGACTGAATATTGCATGGACGTGCCATAGCACAGCAAGGGTTGCGCCAGGGAGCAAGACAAGAAGCACCATAGCGCAACCAAGGATGCACCAGGAAGCATGTCAAGAAGAGCAATAGTGCACCCAGAGATGTGCAGGAAAGCAAGCCACATAACACATGAGCAACAGCCACCAGTGTGCAAGGTGCACAGGAGCATGCCCCAGGACACACATGGAAAGGCAACAGGCATAGCAGGCGGCATGCCACAGGGGTGAGAGGTCCCATCACCAGGGCGTATAGTGCGCCATGTGAGAGGCATGGTGGCCACACATGGGCACACCACCCAGTGAACAGGAGGAGGCAGTAGGCCCCTGACCATGTGCACCCCAGCGGGGCATGGTGGCAGGGTGGCAACAATGGCACCCACCACACAGCCCCTGGCAACACCTACAGGGAGGCTGGGGATACGTCACCCAGGCCACTGCCAGCAACACACAGGCAAACAGCACACAAGGCACACACCACATGACCTGGAAAGACAGGCCACTGCCACCCCACCCAACCCATGGTGGAACACCACCAGGCACAACCCCCTCCCGACCACCTCAGATGGATAACACAGCAGCCAGGCACACCACTGCAGCATGGCTCCACACGCAAGCCACAAAGCAGACATGGACACAGTAGGGTAAATGAAAATAATGTATTGCAACATGATAAACAAAACTATTTACAAATGTACAAGGGAAAGGGAAAAGAGGGACCACCCACAGACAGGGAGGCCAGGGAAGGGAGGCAGGGGAAAAAGCAAGTGAAGGAGACAAGGAAGGGCAAAGGAGGTTGCACAGGGAAGGGATGAGGAATTTGGCGGATGTTCACTATGGGCATTCGCACCCTACTGCAGGCTGTTGTGGGAGCTAGCACTGCCATCTTCGCTGGGACAGCACCAGCTGCTGCACCACCTGTAGTGTGGCTGTTGTCACACGTTGGATCTGCTGGAGAAGGCATGCATGTGGATCACATGTCCCGACACCTACAACAAAGGAGTGAACACCTAATGAGTACATGGCCAGAATGCTGAAGCCCGCCCACTGTGCACAGCGGGCATCATTAACATGCTCCTCTGGGCTGGCATGCCACCACCCACAGTGGGTGCACCCACACGAGCTGCCTGCCCAGGTACCCACAGCCATACACAGCACTGCACACCAACACCACCCATGAGCAGCACACTACCACCAAGGCAGGCGGGTGACATGGTCATGCTGTCGGTTGGCACTGACACAGCTAGGTTCTGGGTGCACCCACAGACCAGCACAGAGGGCCATGCCCCACCCCACCCCTGCTGCCTGCCCCGCACAACATAGAAGCATATAAATTTGCCTACCTGCATGCTGAGGCGCACCCTGAGGCTGTCCAGCCACCACGTCCAGGTGGCCTGCTACTGGTGCACATCCCACTGCAGTGGCCCATCCTGGCCCAGCCGCAGCTCCAGTGAGGCAGGCCTGCCTCTGATCCTCAGGGCCTAGGAGGAACATATGGTGAAAAACACATCAGTACCAGGCTACACCACAGGCAACCCCCGGCACAGTGTGACACCCTGTGCATCATGCCAGTGGCATGGTGGCAATGGGTAGCCATGGCATACCACCACTCCCAACAGGGCACACTGCCCAAGGCCCACCACAGCATGGTGTGCCAATGGCACCACCCCACAGACTGCTGGATAGAAATGGGCACAGGCACTGTGCACTTACCTGGCCGTGGTATGATGCCCCTCCAGATGTGTGCCTGTAGCGTCCGCAGCCACTCCTGGTCTCTCTGTTGAAGGTCCTCATAGTGGTGCCTGCACTGCTCCCCAGTGCAGCGCACACCTGTGGCCTTCTCGAGACCATCAGCCACCTCCTGCCAAACATTGTTTCGAGGCCTGTTTATGGGCACCTGACCAAACAAGGAGCCAGCATGTGGCTCCACCAGGGCCACGAGGTTGACCAACTCAACCTGTGTCCAGTTCGGGGCTCTGGGTGCTGTATGGCATGGCATGATAGCAACTAGCTTGGCACGGCAAAATGGCGTACAGCAGCACATGTGCCACATGTGCTGCTGATGTGTGGCATGCTCCATGATGAGCCACCAATGCCAATTGCGCAAGGGCATAGGACACCTGTGGGGTCAAGGGTCGGGCCCCACACCCTGCACCACAGCGCCATTGGGCTTAGCAAGCATGATGCACATTAAGGCCATGCAGATGCCACAGTACACGGTCCTATTGCACACTGGCACAATGTCACCTATAACGCAGTGGCACCATCGATGTCATGGTGCCAGAGTGCCATCGGCTGACTGGTGCCTGGGCACCATAGGCCATACAGCACATGGGCACCACATATGCAATAGTGGCCGGGCACTGTACTGCCTAATGTGCACATTGCGTAGGCTGCACCATTGTCGTACGTGCCGGCAGACTGCGCATGCACGTGGCACGGGCTGTTGCGTACAGCACAATATTGTGCCTTGACTTGTGCATGCTCAATGTCATTACGCAATGTGCAACTACGTGATATTCAACCACTATATGCAAATCATCTGATTAGCCTATCCGCAGTGCATCAGCTGCATTTGTATGTCATTATAGTTGCGCAACCCCTCATTTGCATGCAATGTGTTATAAAGGTGCCAGGGGAATGCACAGGGTAAGGATTGGTATTGCATCCCTTTGAGGTGAGATACACGCTGCAGGGCTGGCTGGACAGTGGAATGGGAGGGTGGGGGATTCTTCCACGCCATACTAACACATGTCTATCTCACAGGAAGAAGCATATCCGAGCAAGAGGAGACCTAAGAGAGCGGGCCCGCATGCAAGCACAGGCCCAACTTCACCAGGGCAGAGTCTGGTGCCCTATTCCAGGTGTACCTGGACCAGAAGCCACTCCTGACCGGCTCAACAGGCACCCCACAGGCCTGGACAACAGCATGGGAGGGCGTGGCCCATGCTGCGAACCAGCAGGTCAGGCACCAACGGTCTGTGCAGGAGTGCAAAAAAAAGATTGGCACAGACCAGAGGTGCATCAAGGAGAAGGTGGCAGCCATCCGGGTGGTACATGCTGCCACAGGTGGGGGTCAGCCTGCTGTGCCCATCCTTACACCACAGGAGGAGATGGTGACAGCCACCATGTGGTGCAGCGCCATCAAGGGGGTGCCCAGTGGTGGATTCCAGATAGGTGACAGCCCATCACTGCATGGTAGGCATGGCTGTGATGGGGGCATGGGGGCAGGGGTTGGCATCAGCAACACTAATGCGACTGTATTCCCTTTCAGCTCCTGAGTGCCTGCATGCAGTGGCAGGGGTGGGGGTGTCCCCTGTGTGTACGGTCCTGTACCCGGAGGACCGGCCATCCACCTCCACCTAACACCATGGGCTGGATCTACTGCCGGTCAGCACCGCTGTCCATCCAGATGCCAGTGGCGCGGTTGCAGATGAGGCCCTGGCTGTGATTCAGCATGATGCCAGGCTTGGTGTCCTGTGTGCTGAGACACAGATCGGGACAGAGTCCACTTCTGATGATGATGACACCTACATCCCGGACAGCGATGTTGTTGCCACAAGTGAGACACTCATACCACATGCTCAACATGACAGCGCAGACGGTGACCCGGTGGTGGTTGCCTGCACACTGGCCACTGTGGATAGCCGAGACTGCCACTGGAGCAGCTACGACTGGTGGTGGTACTGTTGGCGGTGCAGCCACACTGGTGTTACCCTGCACACAGCGGCTGGAGGGGTGGCAGCAGTGGCTGGACTGTGTTGAGGGGGGGCCTGAGGCAGTGCCCGCCGTTGATGCACCACATGGTGTCCAGCCCCAGGAGGGACCCGCTGTGCAGTGCCCACTTTTGCGGGGTGCTGGGCTTCAGGGTCAGGATACACCTGTGGGTCGGCACAGTGTCCCCGCACCCCAGGGCACTGATTCCTTGGATGAGCACACTGGTCTGCTCCAGACCTCTGTTGAGCAGCAGGTGCTGGTCATGGCAGAGGTGCATGCACTCCGCATGGAGCTGTGCCAGGCAGCAGAGCGGCAGGACAGGGACTTCGCCTTGCTCTTGGCTGAGAATGCGCATATGCGGGTGGACACGGCCGCAGCCATGGATTGGCTGACCATTGCGGTCATGGCCAGACTGGCACCACTGGCCGCCCCAGTGTGTGGATGTCCACTGCTCACACCGTGGAGCACATTCTCCACCCCTTGGGCCCATTGTTGTGTGACCCCCACGGTGTCAATGCCGGGGTCAGGTGTGGGCATTCCCAACACGCTTGGTGCAGGCATGTTCGGGGGCCTGCAGACACCTGCGCGGACCCGGTTGTGGTCGTGCAGTGTGACCCCTGGGGTCCATCTCTGACACCCCCTGTGGCAGATGCTCAGCCTGCAACTGCTGTGCATTTTCAGTGGGGCCGTCCACGTGTCCATGGTAGCTGTGCTACTGTGCGGCGGTCCTGACTCACCAACCTCCACATCTGCTGTATGCTCCTGCCCTGTGTGCACATTGGTGCCACTTGTGCATGTGCGTCCCATGGCCATGGCATCCATGGTTGATGCTGCACGTGGCCCATGTGCCCGCCCACCCGGCTGCTGGCTGTTGTGGCGTGTGCATGATGATGCCAACACTGCGCTTCTTGCCACTGTGCAGCGCCCGCTCAGCATCTGACACACACCTGGTGCCCACCACTGGGCGGGGGCATGATGGGTCCTATGTGCATATGTACGTGCACAGGTGTGTGTAGTGTGTGTGTGTGTGGTGTGCAGGCCTGTGCTGTATTCTGCATCAGTGTCTGTTCCCCATGCCTGTCCATGCCCCCCTTCCGGTGACCCTGGCATGGTTCACACCCATGCCTGCCTGTACACTGTGACCCGGGCACTGGCCCTGCCTGTGGCCATGTACACCTACCTGTGCACTTCATAATGCTCTTCAGCGATTGTGTCCCTGTGCTGCAGGGATATCCTTGTCAGCCAGGGATCCCTTCACCCGGGGGGGGCTGCCCACCACCACCAGGACCGGCAGCCACGTCGTTCCCACTGCTGTCCCCCTTTTTGACTTCAACAGCTATCCCATGGTCGGTGGCCATGTTGTATAGTGTGCAACAGGACAGGAATAGGCCACAGGCCTTTGAGGGGCTGTACTGTAGGGCACCACCAGACCTGTCCAGGCAACAGAACTGAGCCTTCAGCAACCCAAACACCCGCTCGATGATGTTCCGTGTGCTGGCTTGTGCCTCATTGTACTGCTCCTGTGCTGGGATCGATGGGCACTGGTATGGGGTGAGCAGCCATGGCCGGAGTGGGTAGCCACTGTCACCTGTGTGGAAAGAACTCTGGTTAGCATGGTGGCCTGTGTCAATGCACCCCCTCGCCATCCTAGCCACACACCCTGGCACCCATGCCCTGCCACCCACACACCTTGCCCTGCTGTACCCGGTATACTGCATCCACATCATACTCACCAACTAGGTGGCCAGTGGGGATGTCCCCACTCTTGAACTTGTAGCACAGTGCTGACTGGTGCCAGATGAAGGCATCGTGTGCTCCTCCAGGGTGTCTGGCACAGATATTCATTATGCACCCCATGGCATCGCACACCACCTGGCAGTTGACACTGAGGTAGCCCTTCCTGTTTATGTAGGCTACCCCCTCCGGGTCGGGTGGTGCACAGATGCCTACATGGGTGCAGTCCATGGCCCCTAGCATGCCAGGCAACCATGCCACCCTGTGGAACTCCTGCATGTGTGCTGTACGTTCTGCCTGTGTGATGGGGAAATGTATGTACGCCGCAGCATGTGGCAGCAGTGCGCTGAGGAATTGTGTGAGGAGCCGTGATGTGGCTGACTGGGTTATGCCTGTGGTGTCCCCTGTTGTTCTCTGGAAGGTACCCGTGGTGAGCAAGCACATGACCGCCGTGACCTTTATCTCCACCGACAGGACGTGGCTCCGCCTTGTGGGTGCCTGCATCTCCTCACTGCACCGCTCACAGAGGCACCTCAGAATGGCCCAGTTCAGGTGGTACCGGCCCACTATCTCTGTGTCACTGTACTGTTCAAAGTTGATCCGGGCACGGTACCACCTGTTCCGGGCATACTGTCGATGGGTCCATCCACGGCCGTGCTTGTCTGTGAGCTGTCTCCTAACACCCCTCATTACTGCCTTCATCTGGAATATGGCACTGGCCATGTCCTGGGTTGTATATCCTCCCCCCTGGGCAACACTCTCCCCTGGGTCCCCCCCAGCTGTGGGTTGCTGTCTGTGCCCCTGTTTGTGGCCACCCAGCCTGTAGTCTGTGGCCTCCACCTCTCACCTCTCCATGACCCTATGCAGCCCCTTCTGTGCTGGGTGTCACTGGCACTTGCTGTGTGAGGTTTTGTTCCCTGTCCCATGACCACACACACACACACACACACACACCCACACACACTCTCACTTCCCCAGACTCTGGCCCTTTCAGGCTCCCTGGCCCCCATTCTGTGCCTCTACCAGCCTGCCTCTCATGCTGTGGCTCCCCTTTGGCTGTTCTGCCTGCCCCCTCACTCTCCCACTGTCTGGCTCCCCTGTGGCACCAGCGTCATTCCCTCGCTTGCTCCCTCTTTTTATGGACTCAAGTCTGCTCCGCGCAAGTCCCATTTGCTCCATGCTTGCGCTCTTCTTCTGTCATTGAATATCACACTGCACCGCATATTCATGGCTATGCCCCCTGCACCTGCACATGCATTCATTACCACTGCACATTGGCGCATTGGAAGTTGCGCGGTGCATCTGCTGTCACTGAATATCACTTTCTGGTGCATTGGCGCAGTTGTGCCAGTGCATCACTGTTGTGCATTGCACAACGGCTCTGAATATCCTGCCCCAAGTGTTAATTTTCTGCTCCGAGGCCCATTATTATGCATGCATTCTTTGTATTCACTGTGCTTCTGAATGCAACTTTTGGGGAAAAAAGGGTGTTCATTTCCATTACTGTTACAGTTAGCATTTCCACTTGCATTTCCGTAAGTGTTTGCATTAGAGTTCCTGTTTACATCACCGTGTGCATTACCCTTTGTGTTTGCGCTTGCATTACTGTTACCATTTGCATTTTGATTACTTTTTTTTGCATTTCCTTTTGCATCACCGTGTGCATTACCATTTGTGTTTTCGTATGCGCTTCCGTTTGCGTTACTGTTTGTGTTTCTGTTTCTGTTTCCTTTGGCGTCCTCGTTGGTGTTACCATAAGCTTTTGTATTTCCAATTGCTTTACAGTGCCTATGCATGTTACAATTTGCATTTGTGTACTCACTTGTGTTTGACCTTATGTTTGTGTTACTGTTCCCTTTGGTGTCATCGTTGGTGTTAGTGTAATCGTTTTCATTTCCAATTGCGTTACCGTTACTGTTTGCATGTTCGTCACCATTTGCATTTCTGTTAGCCTTACTGTTTGCATTTTCGGTAGTGTTTCTGTTGTCGATTCTGTTACTGTTTCCTTCTGCGTCGCCGTTGTCATTACCATTTGCATTGCTGTTTTCATACCTAATTTTCATTTCACTTGGTCATACAATTTTTGCGCAGCAAAGTGACAAAAAATCACATGGTGGGCCCTGTGCTTCCACCACTACATTCCATTCACTATTTATAGTGCACATTCTCAAAAAGAAAGGAAATTCATGACAAAAAAATTCATTTAATGCATCAGTTAGGGTTGTTCCACAGCGACAAAAGTGAGGAAATTTGGTGTTAAAGTTGAAAACCCTAACTGAGCATCCCCCTTCCCCACCACACACACACACATACATGCAAGTAGGGGAAGGACCAAGGCAACACAACCAATCACAGACAACCACCAGCAGGTAACAGGAATAACATACAACTAGGTAAACCACAAAACCACACACCCATGCTCCCTTCGGACTGTTGCATGGGGTTGTCAATGCTAACTCTCATCCCGGACTTTCCATGTACCACTAAACACATATCACTACAGACAACTGCACAGCTTATGCCACACATTGCCACCAACACATAACATAGACTACACATATGGTATTTTGGGGTTCGCAAGATCCAAAACAGGATTTTGCACAATCCCTGAAATACTTTCGAAAATCACTTTATAAATGCAAAGTGTCATGATATGTACTTTTGTATTTGCGAAAGTATTTTGTGAAAGTATGCTCCTAATGACTGCACGTCTTTGCCATCATCCTGCAAGGAAATGGTTGTGTCCTTTGGCCTCAAATTTGCAGAATGGCAAGATCTGGTCCCACAGATGTGTTTTTCCTGCTATTCTGCTAAAATACTTAAGGATTACAAAGTTACACTGTTCCAAAGTTGAGCAATTTGCCATAGATTAACATTGTAGCACCCATGATGCCTTTCTCCACCCATATGTTGAAAACAAAGCAAGGTACACCATTTTTGCTACTGCCAGCTTGGTTCACCTTTATGTGAACTAGTCTTGAAGAACTACTTTGTAAATAATCTATAATTATCTCAAGTTGGATTTCTCCACTTTCTGCAGTAACACAGATATACAACTCCTGGATGTGTGATTGGTTGTATTGCCTTGGTTCTTCCCCTACTTGCATGTATGTATGTGTGTGGTGGTGGAGGTGGGGGGGGAATGGGTAGTTAGGTTTTCAACCCTAACACCAAATTTCCTCACTTTTGTCACTGTGGAACAATCCTAACTGATGCATTAAATGGAGTTTTTTGCCATGAATATACATAATTGTAATTATAGCACGCTTACTTGAAATAACAAAACTCAAAATGAATAAGTCACCTGTAGCCACCCTATTCATCCTTTGCAAAGATTCGTATGTTTAGATCATGCCCCCATTTCCTTTCTTACCTCTCAGCCATTTAAAAAAATAGAAAAAGAAAGTCTTAGTCCCCATTCCCTGGATCACGTTTGTTGTCCTATGCTGTACTGCCTCCACTCTCTCCATGTCTTTTTATATGGTATGGACTCTATGTTTTTCCTCATATGTCTACCCCCCCATCTCCTGGATCATTTTGATTGACCTTCTTTGTACACCCTTTGCCTTTTTACAGTACGTCTGAATGTACAGGCTCTAGAATCTTGCACAACATTCATTGTGGGCATACCAGGGATCTGTACAGGGGAAGTTCACTTCCCTGTTTTGTACTCCTGATTCTCCTACCTATGTAATCCAGAATAATTTTCACCTAAAACAATCTAGCATGATGGAATGGGGTCACTGACTATGATGTCCTCACAACAACTTCCCTGGTATGTTTAAATAAAAAAAGCATACAAAGAAACAAAACTCCCCACCCTCTGGGTCACAGTCAGTGATGGCAAGTTTATTAACATTGCAAGCAAGAGTTGCCATAGCAAAGAGTATAATGTTATCACAGTTAAATTACAGGTAGTTTCTTTTTATGGATTTATCTACCCAGGTTATGGATACTGTTACTTCAACATTCCATAGCATCTGCAGATTTGCTTATAAATTCCCATATCACACACATTATTGTGTACTATATCAAGTATCAGAATGGCTTCCACCAAATCAGAACACTCTCTACAATTTGTGTAACTTAACTGATAATATTTTCAGACAAAAAGACAAGTCACCATTATATTCTTTATTTCAATTTAGAGAGACTGGTAGAGGCTTGAGGTCCAGTGAAACTACAAGTTTGACAACACAGAAAACAAAGACAACAAGCATTTGTCAATGCTGAATGTTTGCTTGCTGGCATTGACAGTGGTAGTGTAGAAGTTACAGAGCTGTGTAAAAGGAATGGCAGTGAAGTATTGAACTGAAGCCAACCCCACCACCACCCTGCAGAGAGTGACAGGCATTGGGGTGTGCCTTTGGGTCGTCAGGCATAACGGCCACGTCAGTTCACCACACCCCACCCTGCAGACACTGACAAGTGTCACGGTGTGCCTTGCGGTCTTTGGCCCTTGTGCACACCCCATTCCATCAGGAAATATGGTGAGATGGATGCAGTATAGGAGAATGGGGTGAACTTTAGGGCCGAAGAGTCCAAGACATACCTGGATGCCTCTCACTGGCTGCAGGGTGTGGAATGGTATGAGCATTACAGGCAAGAATCCCAAGTCACACCCCGATGCCTGTCATTCTCTACAGCGTTAGGCATTATGGTTGGAAACCCTAATACCTCAGGCATTTGTTAGTATTTTCACTCCAAATTTTGAACATAGTTTTTTTGTGACCCCACCTCATGAACAATGGCAATATCAGTTTGTTAGCGGAAAGCTGCTTATGCACAGCGACTACAGCATTTAGCACCACAGGTGCAAAAACATTCCAAACAGGATGTAAAAAATGACAGCTGTACTGTTCATGGGGAAGTGTAAAATGGCAATGTTGCAAATCTGCAGTAAAATATTAAAAACTGGTGAAGTCACGAGCATGCATAGAAACTGTGCCACACCATGTAATGTAATTAGTTTGGGGATTTTTACAGCAGATTGTCAACACAGGCATTTTGGGACCTCTGATCATGAACAGATGTCACTGTAATTTTCTTTATCTGTCCTGAACAATGATTTCCCACAGCGACCACGCATCTCTCGCTGAAAGTGTGGCTTCATTTCCAGCCATGTTGTGAAATGACAGCTGTACTGTTCATAAGGAAGTGTGGAAAATGCCACTGGTGAAAATCTGGACTTAAAATATTACAAAGTCATGAACTTACGAGGGTGCGTGGAAACTGCGCAATGCTCACTCGTAACACAGTCATTTTATGGACTTTTGTCACCAAATGTTCAACATAGCCATTTTAAGACCTCTGCTCATGAACAGTGTAACTGTGATTTTCTTAATCTGTCCCAAACATTTGCTTTCATACACCGACTGCACCATTGTCGCTACATGTCGAAACATATTTTGGGCAACATGAAAATGGCAGCCGTACTGTTCATATGAAGTGTAATAAAATGGCAATGTTGAAAATCTGGAGTGAAAATATTGAAAATTTGCAAACTTACGAGCGTGCATAGGAACTGCGCAACACAGGCTCATAAAACAGTCATTTTTAGGAATTTTTTCACCAAATTTTCAGCATAGCCATTTTAAAACCTCTGTTCATGAACAGTGTCACTGTGATTTTCTTAATGTGTCCTATACATTGATTTCGCACACTGACTGCGCCATTGTGTGCTACATGGCGGAAATATGTTTTGGGCAAGATGTGAAAAATGACAGCTGTACTGCTCATAAGGAGGTGTGGTAAAATGGCAATGTTAAAATCTGGAGTGAAAATATTTGAAAATTGCATGAACTTACAAGCATGCGTAGGAACTGGCATAGCATCAAAAGAATAGCATTTTTGATTTTTCACCAAATTTTCAAAATAGGCTTCTTGAGATCCTAACTTTATGAACGGGCTGCCAGTGTCATTTCCATTAATCGGTCCCACAAGGTGTGATTTCGGCGCAGTGACTGCGAAATCACCCTTCGGCCCGAATAACGCCATGCCAGTGACAGCATTCAGGAGAAGGGGTCCTGAAAACCCCATGTTGAAAATTTGGTGCAAAAATTCCAAAACATGCCTGAGATATGCAACAAAGTTGAAAAAACCCTATCTATCCCATTATACAGCTTACCGGCATTTCCTCAGTTCGTGGTTGGCTTTGAAGAGGGCAGACGTGTTCCCGGTCCACCGATGATCATCAGCGCCAAGGTCGGAGAGTAGTATGGGGTGAGGGGTGTGGGGAGGCAGGGTGAGCAGTGGTGGGTGCGGGTTGTGGGAGGGGTCAGGGAAGTGCCGAGGGACAGTTTTTATTGCAGTTTATTTTTAAGTGACAGCGGGACGTTTACTTGCGCTGGGTGGAGCTCAGCGTGGTACAAGAGATGTTTGGTTGGGGGGCATGGAGCCTACAGGGTTGGGAACCCCCATCGGCCATAGCATCTGTTGCCATGGTGGGGTGGGCTCCCAGCATGGCACCCTGTACTCTCGGGGGGGGAGGACAGTGGAGCCGATGGGGGATTGGGCACCCCATTGGCTATACGATGAGTTGCCATACTGGGGTGGGCACCCAGCATGGCATGTGGAAGGCTTTTTGGGGGCGAGCACAGCTGGACAGGGGATTGGGCACCCCCGTCTATACAGTGAGCGTGGGGGGCAGCATGCAGTATGCAGGCGTGTGTGTGTGTGTGTGTGTGTGTGTAGGGGAGTGCACATGGCAGGCAATATCTTATCACTGCTCACTGCAGCGTAGCTCCCCTTTCAACTGTATTCCATCTGCATTTGGAGCTGTCATAGACAGCTACAGCAGGCATTGGAGAACTGCGGCCGCACAAACACCTGCCTGGATGGAAGAGGCTGCCACACCTCTGAAAACTCGGATGATGGCACTATGTTTCCTGCACATGCGTGCAAGCAAACATAAAATTGGGGGACAGAGCTTTTTCGATTCAGGCTGCTAAAAACTGGAATAATCTTCCTTCAGTGTTAAAATCTTGTTTAAGTCATGATATTTTAAATGAGATCTAAATAGGCACTTTTTTAGCCAGTTAGAATGTCATTGTTTTTCTAAATTAATAATAATTAGCATTTTTTTGTTTGTTTAATTATTGTAAAGTTATGTTTTGTTAATTGTTGTTCTGTTCATTTTTGATCATGTAGTATTTTGATTGTTTCCTGTTGACTATACAACATCTTGACTGTTTTTTATATAATGGGATTGGGTTGCACATGAAAAAGGGCAATTGGCTCATATGTTTACCTGGTAAACAAAAATTTAAATAAGTAAATAAATATAATACTGTAGTGGTAGTACCTGATTGGCTGGTTATAAATATATTTAATAAAGGAAGCATAACGTTTTTGTTTTCTTAATATATATTTCTCCAGCGAGGGAACAGATACAAAGCAATCATTAATAGTCAAAGAAGTTTGAAGGAAACCTGCTTGAGATGGGGATAGTATTCTGTTTATTTCCCTTTTGTCTCTGGCTTTGGCCTCCACCAGGAACATCCATTTTGTACCAGATCCTCCTGTATCTCATACTTACCTGTCTGGCCTCCACTGAGCATTGCTTGTGCCCCTCAGGTGGGGATTCAATGTTGGGCTAGATCCCCAATTCATATGTCATCAGGTGGCATTCAGCTTGTAGAACAGGGCACAAATATAATAGTATCCATTGTCCATGAAGCCAGGGCCATCGTCTCCTCAGTTTTTGCTTTTCCTGAAGTGTCACATGTGCAGACATCAAGGACGCATGCACCCAGTTTTGCCTGCATCTTGAGATCTGCAAAGGCCTCATCTATCCCTCAGTCCTCCAGCTGCACTACCACCTGTGGCCACCCAGATGGCAATATTGTAATGGAAGATGCTACCCACCCTCCCTAGAGGATATGAGCAGCCTCTCAGATGCTTCGTCTTCCTCATCCCAGCTGGTCCCCGATGACCCAAGCTTGATCCCAGACCCAGGTCACTGGTATTGCATGCGGCAGTTCTACAGTTGTGGAAACAGTCTGGCTGATAGTATACTTAAGCAATAATACACAATAATGTGTGCTTTGTGCTGGGGTAATGGCACGCCTTGTGTGGGTTGATGCACAGGGCCAAAGATTGAGTGCTTTCACCACCCAAGATGTGCCATTATTCCATCACAAAGCACACCCCGGAGTGCCTTTATGCAATTACAAAATGGGTCCATTAGGATTAGTAAAGAAATAATTTAAAGCAGTTAAAATGAGGAAAAATTATGGAAAAGGAGAAAAGGGAGAAAAAGAAATAATCATATGAATGGAGGTGTATTGATACAGCTGTGACTGCTTAAAGGTATAGTTCAGTCCAAATCTGCAAAAACGTATGTTATACAGAGTGTTTTGATTTCTGTGTGTAGTCCTGGTGTGCACAGGTTCAATATGTCACATGGCAGAATGCTGTGCAACACAATTGTGTTGCACGATTACTGTGTTTCTTTTGTTCTGTGGGAGGCTCTGCCCCCATGCCCCACTAAAGATTCTAACTCTGGGGTGGTCCAACTCAGAGTGTGCACAGGTCCAGGTTTCGCCATAATGCCGTACGCTATTAAGAGTATAACATTATGACCCAGAACCATCCTGGTGTGTCCTTCCCTTTGTTTGCTATTAGGGTTTTTTTCTAAATTAGTCTACCAGTTATATAGTAGTTTCATGGCCCTTTGGGATCTCTGTCTCAGCAAGGTGTACTGCACTTCTTCTTCCAACATTGTCTCCTGTCCCATGTGACAGTGATGCATCCAAGACCACTGATTCAGCAAGTGCTAGAGATAAGAGCTTGATGTTCTGGCTTCCACTAAATAGCTTTAATTCAATATTTTTGTTTTCTATGTGTGAGTCAGGACTAACCAGCAGGAGTCAATTCTGGGCTTTTAAAACTTTTCATTTCATCAAATTACAGCCATAAAAAGCACACAAATCAGCCTAGATAATCAATGCTAGAATTAGTAAAGACTCTAGCAGTTTTCTTACAGAATAACCCACTCAATTAACCCTCAAGTATTTGATAAACTGTAAATGTAGCAATTAGTGCTCTCTGGATAAGAAAAGCTACTTAATATCACAGTTCTGCTGTGGTAAATTGACTCTAAGTAAAGTGCTCACTGAATCCAATGGCCCGGGATACATTACTGAAACATGGGACAGGAGGCATTGCAGAAGAGAAATAAACCTTGCTGAGATGGAGATCCCCAAGTGCCATAAAAGTACCATAAAACTAGCAGACTAATTTAGAAAAAAATCCTAATAGCAGACAGAGGGAAGGAGACACTAGGACTACATACATAAATTAAAACACTCTGCACAACATATGTTTTTGCAAATTCTGACTGTCCTACTCCTTTAATGTAAACATGTCAGTCAGGTCACAGATCCTTTCCCAGTGCTGTTGTGCTGCAATATTATCACTGAGTCCTCATAATTTTTTTATGAGACCCACCTCTTTAACCCAGTTTAGACTATTTAAGTAAAAATCCATGCACAATAATCTATTAAGCCTATATATAACAGCACTTTGACTCACCTTGGCTGTTCCAGGGCACTCGAGGTCTTTATGGCACAGACCACCGAGGGGGCTGGTCTGGGTTAGGAAAGGTGGTTGATGAGTAACGTGGTGCCTCCACCTAAGGAAGTGGTTGGGAGTACCAGTGGGCAAGTAGCAGGCTACCACCCCTCAGAAAAATATATAAGTTGCACCCCACAACAATTCCTCACACAACCGTATCATGTAACAAAGGCATCCATACTGGCAGACGCTATAGCTGACCACTCACCCACGATCTGCCACTGGCGCTCCTGTCCACCACCCGCTCCTCAGTCCCGCCTGGTCACATTTACTAACTTTGCACAAATGGATCTAAACACCTTTCTCCTAGACATAGCCAACATTGACTTGACTGAAATCTACCAAGCAACAAGAGTTGAAGATGCCCTAGATGTGTTCCTGACCAGGTTTAGTGATGTACAAAATCAGCATGCACCTAAAGTGAAGAGAAGAGTCAGAGGTTAACAAACGAGATGGCTCAATAAAGATCTACTCCATCAACTCAGAACCAGGGATAATCTCTGGAAGCAATTCAAGACCACTGGCCTACCCAGGGATCACTTAATCTACAAACAACAGAGAAGTTTCTGCAAAAAACAAATCAGGCTTGTAAAAAGCAAGTACTGCTAAAATCTGTTAACCAGCTCTGTAAATGATCCAGGCAAATTCTGGGGTCATATCAAGACCTTCTTGGGCACCCCTCAATCAGTCACCCCCTCGGAAATGATTCTACAAGGTATTCACTGCAATGACTGCCTTACCATAGCAAAAGCCTTCAATCAACAGTTCTCTGACCTGTCTCCCTACAAGTCCACACTAACAACGGCACCTGCTGCCTCTCAACCGCTTTCTACCAATGATATAGCCTTCCCTTCAACCAATAAGCCTGTGCCAACAGCAACCAAGACTTTTTACTTCAAAGCTGTGTCTAGAAAACAAGTTTTTAAACTACTAAACATCATATCCGACAATACCAGCCCAGGCTCCGACTCACTGGAACCTTGACTGCTGAAGGCTGCTGCTCGTCTCATCTCCTATCCACTAGCCAAGGTATTCACACTGTCCCTCACCACTGGCACTGTCCCAGCCATATGGAAGTCTGCAAGAATCACCCCATTTTCAAAAAAGGAAACAAGAACTAAATATCAAACTACAGACCTATAGCCATTCTCTTGGTCCTCAGCACAATCCTAGAAAAAATAGTAGCCGCTCAGGCCATTGAGTTCCTTGAATCCTCAAATTTGCTCTGTGAAGCACAGCACGGATTTAGGAAATATCACAGCACCACAACTGCGTTAGCAAAGTTCACCTCTGATACTCTTACAAACATGGATGAAGGCCAGCTTACTGGGGCTGTGTTCATCGACCTCACCAAGGTCTTCGACCTTGTGGATCACCCCCTACTACTAACTACCCTCAAAGATCTTGGCTTCTCATCTCCTGTAATGCGCTGGTTCAGAAGCTACTTAACTGACAGGACCCAAGCTGTCAAACTCAACTCTGCAACCTCTGACAGCACCATTATCAATATTGGAGTACCTCAGGGCTCAATACTGGGCCCTCCCCTGTTGTAATTGTTCATAAACAATCTTCCCAGCAGTGTAGTATCAGGTGCCTTGCTGCTCTACGTAGACAACCTGGTCATCTATGCTAGGTCAGATGATACTGACCATCTAAGCGCAACTCTGACATCTGCTTTCCACTCTGCTCAACACTGGCTAAGCGCACATCGCCTTATCCTAAACGCCAGCAAAACCAAAGCGATGCTACTGGGTATGACCCACAAGCTAAGATCCTGCTCATCTCCCTTAAATATACTTGACCTTGAAGGGACCCCTCTTGAGAGTGTTAGCACGTTCCGCTATCAGGGCATACTGCTCGACCAATCCCTGGACCTGAACCTGCATATTCAAGAAACCTGCAAAACTGTAAACTGCAAACTGGGGGCTGCCTACAGAACCAGCTACATGCTCACACCTACTGCCAAACTGGCCATTGCCAGGGGAATCCTCCTTCCCACTCTAACCTACTGTGCCTCCATCCTGTATATGGCACACAAAACCACATTGCAAAAATGGGATGTCACCTACAACAATATTTGCCGGTATGCTTCAAAGGCCCCCCGTCTCAAGCATCACTGCCAACTGTACAAAGACCTAGGCTGGCTCTCCCCCTCTGCCACCAGACTGTACTATCTATGCTGCCTCTCAGACTCCATCATCAGAGTGGATAGACCAGCCTCACTATCGGAACTGTTTCAGCCTAATATCCCTTCGCATGAACTGAGATCATCGGATAAGTCTCTCCTGAAAGTTCCCCTCTGCAGCACCTCTAAGGGTTCAGGTGCATTTGAACATGCTGCCCCACAAATGTGGAACTTGCTATCACTCGACCTAAAACATGCTTCCTCGCACTACATTTTCAAGTGAAGGCTAAGGAACCACCTAACTTCTATGGACCAATGTGCCTGTTATGATCCTACCTGAGCCTGTCCTTCATGCCCACTTTTCTCCCCACTGTGTTTAGACCTCCCCCCGTCTACCATTGCTTCCTTATCCTATGTATATGCTGAATGTCTATATCTCCCCTGTCTGCCTTATATGTCAGTTAGACTACTTGCACTTTTTATGTTGATGCTATAAAATATAAGGCCCTACTATTTTATGCCTCTCCAATGCCTATGTGTATGACAAAGCCTCTCGTCACCATACTGTTTTGCCTGTTTTCAACTTGCTGCTTGTACAATCTGAGATGTAAGTTTTTTGTATTGGGTACTGGTACACCCTAAATATCTTAGCCGCTTCTGTTCCCCTCCCCTACACCTACTAAGCCCAGACCTATTACCTGGCTTTCAGTTCCATGAACCTCGGCTTCTTCTGCACCCATAACTGCTAAAGCCGCCTCTTGCTGTATTCTCACCTCGGACCCCGCATTCTTCACCTGCTCTGGCCGGTGAATGGTTCCACGAGCCCGGACGCAGATCCTAGCATCTGCCACACTTGCCTTAAATTTCCCTCTTGCACCCCGCCCGGATTACTCGGCTCCTATAACTGAATTAAGACTCAGTGGTCAGGACTTTGTCCTTGTTGCCGTTTAAGCCCCCTAACTCTGTTGGGTCTCCCCCTGGCTGACCTATTAACGGCAGCCTGACTCTGTTTTGGCCCCCCTCCTTTCAATGTCTTCACTTTACCTAGTAATGTGTCTCTCCTGCTGCCTTGCTATGGAATTGCCCAATTGTTACTACCCGGCTTCCTAAGCCGCCTGTCTACCTAAACCCCCCCCCTCCGACTTCTTCACTGGTTCCCGACCCGTGAACAAAACCAATAGGCGTGTACTCTTCGCACACTCAGGCCACCAAAACTGTCTTGCCATCCATGCCCCCGCATCCTGAAACACCCTCTAGCCGGCTCACGGTTCCACGAGCCCAGTCACAACCCCCTGCCTTTTCCGGAAAAAGCCGTAATCGCTTATTGTTGTCTAACTGTAGCTCAACTCCCACAGTAGCTCTACTCCCACGCCGGGTCACAGAACCAGTGACCCGGCCACTTTTCCCACTACCATCCGCTATTGCCACAAGCCCTTACCATCTTTTACCCCATCCCCTGCCTCCCGATTCATATCAAGCCGTGAATCGGTTCCATGAGCCCGGTTGCAGGCTCTAGCCTCCCGCCGCTAACGCCGTAACTTTTCTCATCCCACCCGACTGGAGCCTGCCCCCTCGCCTGGCCTTTAGAACCATCAGCCCGGACACTTTTTCCTGCTAGCAGTCGCTAATGCCGCAGGTTCCATCCCTTGCCCCCACCTGCTCTGCTAGCTGGTAAGGCTACCCTGACCCCGGTCTCTTGCCCCGCCACCTCCCGCTGAACTTAGCTGTGCACTTACCCTATCTATCCTTGACCCTCTCCCTTATCATGTCCCCCCTTTTTCTCTCTCCTCTGCTCTGAAGTCTATCCCAGCACCAGTACCCACTGTTCTCTCCTGCTTATTTGTAACAATGTCTAATTACTTCAATGCACCTTATTATGTAACTGTCTTATTGCACTGTACTATGTATTGTACCTGTACCTCCTGGGTCGTGCCTGAAAATAGTCACTTGCTGGCTAGTGCACCTACCCGGTTAACAAAAACTAAATAAAACAGCAATCCCCCCTTCTTTCCACAATAATCCATTATGACAGCAACTAACACAAATAATAGCAGTAGTTTATTATAGGGTAGGGGGAAAAGGGGAAGCAAAACACTTTAACAGCAACAATATTAACTGGCTGAAAATCACAGTGCCCGTCAGATCCCCCCCCCCAAAGGTGCACCCGATTTTTCCTGGCTACTGCCAACCAGTCTTTAAAGTCCCTTTAGATGGGTACCACATTGCAGTGCAGACATCAACACGAAGGTCTTTTGCTGGGGCCCAAAACTTTAAACACTCAGAACCTTGCTTGAATTTAGACCTGGGCTTAATTTTCTGGCATAGTCCTGCCCAGGACTTAACCCCTTGACTTATTCAACTAGCTAACTAATAAATTTCTCCTCTGAGCCAATGCCCAGAGGTACTCATGGTTTTGTTGGTTCAGGGGGTGGGTTTGCAGTCTGGACACTATTCAGTCACGGTACCATTGAGGTATCCCTTTGGTGCACAACAGCAGCAGCAGGGCTGGAAGAAGAAGATGTTGATCACTGATCTTCACCTGCATGGACTTGCCAACTTCTCCTGAGAGGCCTTTGTAGACAGTGTTCACCAGGCAGGCCTCTCGTCATTGTCTCTGCTGATCTCCTTTCTCTTCAGTCTAGGACAGGGCAGGTATGGTACCCTAGACCCCTCTGTTGCATGCCCTCTTTCACTGTAGTTAGTAGCTGGGCTTGGGCCCAGTATCTAACCTCAGTACTCTCACTCTGCTTCTCTGGGCATAGTAATTTCTGAGTACTAGCACCATCTCTGACCTCGGCTCACACACAGTCTCTAAAGCTTTCAGCACTTGGGAGTCTCAAGATTTTACCTCACTGAGGGGGCACCACAGACTTGCACTGTACTTTTTCATCACTGCAGAATTCTCTTGAAGGCTTCCAACTCTTCTCTCTACAGCAAAACCATATCTCCTTCCCTCTCCACTGTCAAGCTGGAAACTCCACAATTCTCTCTCAGCAGCAAAATGCCAATCCTCCCACACTCTGCACTATGCGGGCTTTCTGGCCTCTTTCTGTGCTGGTAACAGGCTGAGGCCACAGTGTCCGTTAGATCCTAAGTGCAGGCCGTAGGCTGGATAGCCCCTCCACTGTCTCCTGCACTCCTACCTCTCAGCAGTTCTAAAACTTAATTCCCTTTTTGGCAGGCTGTCAGCAGTATTTATCCTTTCTGCAGAGTTCCACTGCCTTTGGCTGCAGCCTGCCCAGCAAATTCAATGCCCTTTCACCTTTTCCCAGCAGTCCTCTCTGTTACTAGAGTTCTATGGGGCTGCTATTTTTGTTTATTCCACCTCATAACCAACAGAGTCCCAGAATTTTAAACAAAAGCTCTCCTTGGGCCAAAAGGTATTTGTCCTGGCTCTGCCTGCCCCCAGGAACCAGGGCTTACTTTATTTAACTTGCGGGAGCCCCCTTTAGCTCCTTGAGCTCCCTATACATTTTACCCCCCCACACACATCCTTTCTGAGGTGCTGACTAATGGCGCTGCAACTCCTTTAACATTTTGGGCTTGTGTGGCTAACATGACCCCCCAAACTCTCACCCAACCTCCCCGCATCCTCCTCGCCCCATACTTACCTCCGGAGTCCAGTGCAATGATCATCGGTGGAGCGGGAACATGTCTGCACTTTTCAAAGCTGAACATGAACTGAAGAAATGCTGGTAAGCTGTATAATGGCATAAAAAGGGTTTTCAACTTAGGTGGTTATCTGTCGGCCTGCATCCATCCTGGAGGGGAATCCAAGCACTCAATGATAAGTTTAAATGCTACATTGACAAGCATTTAAACTAGCAAAGGGGGTGGCAGGCCAGCAAGGAGGGTACCTACTTGCTCACCCCCCACAGCTAGCAGTGAAATCAGTGAACCAGAGGAGTGGCTATCTCTGCAAAGCAGTGTGCAAAAGATGGAGATTAGTGCCCAAGAGGTGGATAAGCAGAAAAGGGGCAAAATTCAGCAGAAGGGCAGACAGCAAGGAGAACCAGGGATAAATGACAACCAAGGAAGGGGCTGGAGTAGAACAGTGAAACAGTCTAGGGAGGTCAAATCATGGAAAGCCATGTGTGCAAATGCCAGGAGCCTTAGCAACAAGATGGAAGATCTGGAGGCTGTCATGGTACAGTCAGACCTGGACATTGTGGCCATCACTGAAACCTGGTATAATGATAACCATGACTGGGAGATGGCCATACCTGGCTACAACATATTCAGAAGAGACAGAGCAGGCAGGAAGGGAGGAGGAGTGGCACTGTATGTGAAAAATGACATAAGAGCCACAGAGATCCAGGATGAACAAAATGGGAGAGAGATACTGTGGGTTAAGCTGGAAAGGAAAATGGGGACAGCCATCTGCACAGGTGTGGTCTATTGATTACCAGCCCAGGAGGAAGAAACAGATAGGGAGCTGATACTAGCCATCCAAAGGATGGCAGACAAGGGTGAGGTAGTACTGGTTGGAGACTTCAATATTCCAGGCGTGGACTGGAGCATCCCAGCAGCAGCATCAACTAGGAGCAGATTTATCCTGGACTCCTTCAGGTGCCTTCCTCAAGCAACTGGTCATGGAACCAACTCAGCAGAAGGCAATACTGGACCTTGTGCTCACAAACAGGGACAGTGTGATGGGGTAACAATGGGGAGCACCTGGAAACAGTGACCACCAGTCATTGTGGTTTGAAATCACAGAAAGAGCAGAACCAAATCACACAAAACACGTATCCTGGATTTTAGGGGGGCAGACTTTGGGAAAATGGGGAGATACTTGAAAAAGGGCATTAAGGGAATGGGACAGGAATCAGGGGTTGAGGAACAGTGGGCAGTATTTAAAATGGGGATTACAAGAACAACAAATTATGCATTAAGCAGGTTAGCAAGAAGAAAAGGAAGAGGAGACCATTATGGTTTTCCAAAGAGGTAGCAAAGAAAGTGAAAGCCAAAAGATTGCATTCAGGCAATACAAAAGACACAGGCAGAAGGGATAGGAGAAGTACCAGGAGAAGCAAAGGGAGGCAGGGAGGTCAGTAAGGGAAGCCAAAGCTCAGACAGAAGAACACATTGCAAAAATCAGTGGGTAGAGGGACAAAACCTTTACAGGTACATAGCGAAAAAAGAAAAGACAAAGGGAGGGATAGTGAGACTGAAGGGGAGGATGGGGGCGTGGAGGATGACAACAGTAAAGCTGACATATTGAACAGGTATTTCTGCTCAGTCTTTACTGAGGAAGAGGAAGGTAATGGGTCTGAAGAAGGGCCACAAGGGGTGAGAATGGTGCGAAATGGTACAAGTCCCTTTTACGAGAAAGGGTCCTGAAGGAACTGGAAGTAATAAGAGTTGATAAAGCAATGGGGCCAGATGGGGTTTTAGGGGTCCTTAAAGAACTAAGAGAGGTGGTGGCTGAACCTCTGGCTATCCTGTTTAGCTGATCACTGGAAACAGGGGAGGTACCCAAAGACTGGAGGACAGCAGATGTAGTCCCCTTATACAAAAGTGGGAACAAAGAGGAAGCAGGGAACTACAGACCAGTCAGCCTCACCTCGGTAGTGGGGAAGATCATGGAAGCACTACTGAAGGAGAGATTGGTGGAACATCTGGTTGTCAATGGACTACAGGACCCAAGGCAGCATGGTTTCACCAGGGAGGTCATGTCAGACCAACCTCGTTGAATTTTTGACTGGGTGACTAGGGAGGTGGATCAGGGAGGGCGTGGACATGGCCTATCTGGACTTCAGCAAGGCCTTTGACACTGTGCCACATAGAAGACTATTACACAAACTGGGGAATATGGGTGTGGGCAGGACAGTAGTGTGGTGGGTAGGTAACTGGCTGGGTGGCAGGACATGGAGGGTGGTGGTAAATGGCTGTCACTCCACAGAGGGAAGAGTGACCAGTGGGGTACCACAGGGATCAGTGCTGGGACCAGTCCTATTCAACATCTTCATCAGTGACATTGCGCAGGACCTAGAAGGCAGAATTTCACTGTTCGCTGATGACACAAAGCTCTGTAACAGAGTAGCCACACCAGAGGGTGTAGACAGAATGAGAAGCGACCTGCAGAAACTTGAAGAATGGTCAGGGATTTGGCAGTTGAAATTCAATTCAAAGACATGCAAGATAATGCATATGGGGCACAAAAACCCTGGCACAATATATCAGTTGGGGGGTGAGGATATAGCATGCACCAAGCAGGAAAGGGATCTTGGGGTTGTCATCTCTGATGACCTCAAGGTAGGGAAACAGTGTGACAAGGCAGCAGGTAAAGCAAATAGGATGAAGGGATGTATAGGCAGGGGCATCACCAGCAAGAAAAGGGAGGTCATAATTCCGCTATACAAGACACTAGTGAGGCCCCACCTGGAGTACAGTGTACAGTTCTGGAGACCATACCTACGTAAGGACACAGGCAGGGTAGAGAAGGTTCAGAGGAGGGCAACAAAGATGGTGCATGGATTGCATCACAAGTCCTATGAAGACAGGTTGAAGGAACTGAACATGTACTCCCTGGAGGAGAGGAGTGAGAGAGGGGATATGATAGAGACATACAAGTATCTTACAGGGAGGAACAGGGTGCAGGAAAACACTATTTTTAAGCGAAAAAGATGTTCCAGGACTAGAGGGCATGGGATGAAGTTGAAGAGAGGACGATTCAGAGGAAACATGAGAAAGAATTTCTTCACAGAACGGGTGGTGGACAAGTGGAACACCCTGCCAGAGGAAGTGGTGGGGGCTGAAACAATCACGGGATTTAAGAATGCATGGGATAGACATAAAGGAATTCTGGAGGTCAGGGGTAAGGGGCAACAGACTTCTAGGAAAACAAACTGAACTTACAAGCTCAAATGGGCAGACTGGGTGGGCCATAGGCCCTTATCTGCCGACACTGTCTATGTATCTATGTATCTCAGCCACTTTTATGACTTTTGGCCCCAAATTTTCAACATGGGATTTTTGGGACCCCACCTCATGAACTCAGTCACTGTCATGTCATTATTCGGTCCTGAAAGGTGATTTCGTGGTTACTGTGTGGAATCACCTTCTGGGACTAAGTAACAAAATAACAATGTCACTGTTCATGAGGTAGGCTCTCAAAAAGCCTATGTTGCAAATTTGGTGAAAAAATTCCAAAAAATGACTGTGTTATGAGTGTGCATTGCGCAGGTTCCACGCACACTCGTAATTTTTATATATTCTTGCTCCAGATTTTCAGCATTGCCATTTTTCCACACCGCCTTATGAATAGTTCAGCTGTCTTTTTTCACATCCTGCCCAAAATGTGTTTTCGCATGTGGCGCACAATGAGTGTGTTCGCTGTGCGAAATCAACGTTCAGGGCAGATTAAGAAAATCACAGTGCCACTGTTCATGAGTGGAGGTTCCAAAATGCCTATGTTGAAAATGTGGTATAAAAAAAAGCCCCAAATAATTGCATTACGGGTGTGCATTGCACAGTTTCTTTGCACGCTTCAGGTGTCACCAATTTTTTTGTATTTTCACTCCAGATTTTCAACATTGCCATTTTCTCACACCTCCTCATGAACAGTATAGCTGTCATTTCTCACATCCTGCTTGAAATGTGTTTTCGCACCTGTGGCACCAAATGGCACAGTTGCTGTGCAAAATCACCTTTCAGCTAACGAACTGATTGTGTCACTGTGCATGCGGTGGGGTCACAAAAAGCCCATGTTGAAAACTTGGAGTGAAAATACTAAGAAATGCAGAGGGCATTAGGGTTTCTGACCATAACTCCCTACCCTGTAGGGACTAACAGGCGTCAGGGGTGTGACTTGGGATTGTCGACAGTAATGCTCATGCCATTCCACCCCCACCTCACCCTGCAGCCAGTGACTGGCATCGAGGTGTGCCTTGGACTCTTCGGCCCCAAAGTTCAACCCATTCTCCTATACTGCATCCATTTTAATGTATTTCCTTATGGAGTGGGTGAGTGTAAAGCCTGAACACCCCAAGGCACACCTCGACACTTGTTAGTGTCTGCAGGGTAGGGTGAAGTGAAATGATGCGATTGTTATGGGTGACGACCTAAAGG
Source organism: Neoceratodus forsteri (assembly GCA_016271365.2). Lineage (NCBI taxonomy): Eukaryota > Metazoa > Chordata > Ceratodontiformes > Ceratodontidae > Neoceratodus > Neoceratodus forsteri. The sequence continues at coordinate 522,689,713 of CM028129.1, forward strand.
GACATCCCAATGCCTGTCCATCTCTGCAGGGTGGGGGTGGGGCTGGAGTCAGTTCAATACTTCACTGCCATTCCTATTCTGCATCTGTCTAGCTCCTGCACTTCCAGCGCTAATACCAGCAAGCAAACCTTTGGCATTGACAAATACTTGTTATCTGTTAGTTTGATGAGCTCTGTGATAAAGCATTCCACATCCTGACCACCCTCCAGATATAGTAGAACTTTCTCTTGTTACTTCTAAATGGCAGAATTCTAAAATAGGATTTCTAAATGACAGCCAGGGATTCAGGCCCAGACATGGGAAATCAGAGACTGAGTCCTTAAAAAGCCTACAGTCGTTGCTTACCCTGTGCATAACCTAAGCAAGTCACTACTTAATCTCCTAGTCATGTAACCACTTTGTAGTTTCTTTCAAATCTACTATATCTCAGTGGTTGACTGCTTTTGTGAGCTGGGACTGGGTAGTGTGTCATGATCCAGAAGACCAAGGCTTGGAATAATCCCCCAGGCAGTTTACACCCTGCATGAATCTGAGCATGTCACATAATTAAATTCTCAGCACTCTCTGAAATTTTTCTCAAGTCTAGCTCAGGGGCAATACAATCTAGTCTAGCGAGTGTGGCATAGGGCAAAGAAAACTGGAGACAGAGATGTAGACAATTCATCAGCCGTGTCTTTTTTTCTGTATGACTTGAGCAAGTCACTATTTAAAGTAACAGCAGTATTAGTCATCATGTAAATTTTTTAGTAAAAAAAACAAAACAAATATTTCTGGCAAAAACATCACCATACCAATTCTTGTTTTATGTTTCTTTCATTCCTGAACTGAGATATGTGACTTGGAGTTTTTAAACATTCTTCCTCCCCTTGTAGAGTCCATCACAAAGAAAACAAGCATTTGTCAATGTCGAATGTTTGCTTGCTGGTATTAGCACTGGAAATGCAGGAGTTAGACAGATGAAGAATAGGAATGGCAGTGAAGTATTGAACTTCACACCAACCCCACCTCCACCCTGCAGAGACGGACAGGCATTGGGGTATGCGTTTAGGTCGTCGCCCATAATGTTCATGCCATGTCACCTCACCCTATTATGCAGACACCGACATGTGTTGAGGTGTGCCTTAGGGTGTTTGGCTTTATAGTTATCCCATTCCATAAGGACATATGCTGAAATGGATGCAGTATAGGAAAATGGGGTGAACTGTGGGGCTGAAGAGTCCAAGGCACACCTCGATGCCTGTCACTGGCTGGGGGTGGGATGGCATGAGCATTCAAAGGCACACCCCTGATGCCTATCAGTCTGTACAGGGTCGGACGTTATGGTTAGAAACCCTAACGTCCCGGGCGTTTGTTGTTATTTGCACTACAAATTTTCAAGATGGCCTTTTTTGTGACTCCACCTTATGAAAGCATTTGGGACCTCTTCTCAATGGTGGAAGTGTGATTTTGTTAATGTGTCCCGAACTTTGAGTTCCTACAGTGACCATGCCATTCTGCACCAGATGTATGAAAACATAGATCGGCCAGGATATGAAGAATGACAGCTGTACCATTCATAGAGAGGTATGAAGAGATGGCAATGTTGAAAATCCGTAGTAAAAATATTAAAAACGCTCGCACTTCCGAGCATACATGGAAACTGCGCAACACATGCACGTAACACAGTCATTTAGTGGAATTATTTCACCAAATTTTCAACATAGACATTTTGTGACCTGTGCTCATGAACACTGTCACTATGATTTTCTTAATCTGTCCTGAACATTGATTTCCCACAGCGACCACACTATTCTGCGCCAGATGTGTAAATGCATGTTTTGGGCAGGATATGAAAAATGACAGCAGTACTGTTTATAAGGAGGTGTGAAAAAATGCCAGTGTTGAAAATCTGGAGTGAAAATATTACAAATGCGTGAAATTATGAGGGTGTGTGGAAACTGCACAACGTACACTTGTAACACAGTCATTTTATGGACTTTCATCACTAAATGTTCAACATAGGCATTTTAGCACCTCTGATTATAAACAGTGTCACTGTGGTTTTCCTAATTTATCCCAAACACTGATTTCCAACAGCGACTGCGCTATTGTGCTCTGGAAGTGCGAAAGCACATTTTGGCCAGGATGTGAAAAATGACAGCTATACTGTTCATAAGGAGGTGTGAAAAAATGCCAATGTTGACAATTTGGAGTGAAGATATTACAAATTTGTGAAGTTACAAGGATACATAGAAACTGTGCAACGCACGCTCATAACACAGTCATTTTATTGACATTTGTCACCAAATTTTCAATATAGGCATTATAGGACCTCTGCTCAAGAACAGTGTCACTATGATTTTCTTACTGTGTCTTGAACACTGATTTTGCACAGTGACTGCACTATTCTGCGTCGGAAGTGTGAAAACACATTTCAGCCAGGATGTGAAAAATGACAGCTATACCGTTCATAAGGAGGTGAGGAAAAATGCTAATGTTGAAAATCTGGAGTGAAAATATTACAAATTCGTGAAGTTATGAGCGTGCATGAAAACTGCACAATGCACAGTCATAAAACAGTCATATTTTTGGATTTATTTCACCAAATTTGCAACATAGGCTTTTTGAGAGCCCACCTCATGAACAGTTGCACTGTTTTATTAATCAGTCCAGAAAGGTGAGTCTGCGCAATGACTACAAAATCACCTTTGGGGATAGAATAATGCCATTAGAGTGACTGAATTCATGAGGAGGGGTGCCAATAACCCCATGTTGAAAATTTGGTGCCAAAATTCCTGAGATTTGCACCAAAGTTGAAAAAACCCTATTTATGCCATTATACAGCTTACTGGCATTTCTTAATTTGCAGTCGGTTTTGAAGAATGCAGACGTGTTCCCAGTCCACCGAAGATCGTTGCACCAGGCACCGGAGGTAAGTATAGGGTGATGGAGGGGTGTGGGGAGGTAAGGCACACAGTTGGTGAGTGCGGGTTCGGAGAGGGGACCCGACCGGCATGGGACCATTTCCTTTCTTTCAGGGAGAAAAATAAAAGACGTCGCGGGAAGGTTTTTTTTTTGGAGGCTTGCTTTCTGCACACTGGGGCGGGCTCTCAGTGTGCCACCTACCTTTTTGGGGTGGGGGGACTTAAGACAATGGGGATTGGGCCCTCCATCAGTAAAGAACAACTGTTTTGGGGGGCATGATGCTGAGGGGGGATTGGGCATCCTCCTCAGCACACAACAAAGGGGGGCATTATGCCAATGGGTAGCGGGCACCCCCTTCGGCAAATGAACTGGGCCGGGGGCATGCTGATGGGGGGATTGGGCACCCCAGTCAGTCGGCTTTCATGGGGCTTGGATTTGGTGGCTATTTTGCCACCATGTTTAGGGGCATGTTACACTAGGCAAGGTACCACCCTGCAATGACGGGTCTCTCCCTCACTGCAGCAGAATGGCTGATGCTGCAATGACAAGGTGGTCCCTCATTGCAGTGGCCAAATTGTTTCAACTTGGTGGCACATCTGCAGAACCAGTGTCATCGGGACACTGGGCCTGCATTGGGTGAACAGTGCCAAGCCCACAAATGCAGTGCTGGTGTTGGCTGCCACAGTGCAGCACCTCCACAACCCGCTTCTCTCCTAAGCTGCCACATAATGTTTGCTTGCACATGTGTGCAAGCAAACATAAAAATTAAACCGATTGATGTGGTGCGGTGATATTTACCATTACAAACCTATTCTACTACCATCACCATACAGTCACTGTATTTATTTATTTATGCATTTGATAACCGGGTAAGTACACTGGTCCCAGGAACCATTTATAGGCTTGACCCGGGCCATCTAGATGGCACATTCAACACAATTTTGGACATGAGAGATACAGGAACAGTTATAGTATACAGGTACATGAAAGGATCAAAAAGATACAGTCTTGGTATTACAAGATCAGACAACTTACAAAAGACATATTTTTCACACCTTAACAGTTTAAAGCACATAGCAAGAACTAAATGCACACAATTTACAGGCAATCAAAAATAAAGTGCAGAAATTCAGCAGAGGGAGCATAAAAATGATCTAGGGTGGCAGGGATCTGGACTGCAATTGCAAGACATTTTCAATAGTAGGGCATTTTTGTAATGAATAAATCCAATATTTACAGTCAGATGCTACCCTCAGTGGAAGATATTTCTGAAGACTGCAAGTGGTGGTGGTCTTTGATAACTTGCATCAATAAACAAAAATAGTTATAAAAGCTGCTTTTAAATATATGGGGAAAGCAAAAGTAAAACAATACTAATTATGAATCTAAGACTATCAAAAGTGCAGTTTTGCAAAAAAAAAAAAAATAATGAATATTTTTACTAACAAATACTGCTGCTTTACCAGTGCTTAACCTCTCTGCAATATCTCTAAAATCTATCATAGTGTAAATATAGCCTAGTGATTCTGTGAAACTGTAGGTGCTGCCCTCTCTCTGGCACAACTGCTACTGTTTAAGAGGTTCCTGAGGGGTATACTGTGCACAAGGCCTCCCAGCAGGTAGCTGGGTGCTCCCTGGAATCTCAAACTTGTGCTGGATATGCTCACTTGCAAGCCCTTTGAGCAGGGATACTCAGGCAGCCCACCCCCACATGGTAGAGAAAGCAGAACAGTAGAGCAGGAAGAGGAGTTGATATCAAGGTCATCGCGGTCTGGCAGAAAGGGAGTAGGAAAGGGATTGGGAACGCAAGGGAAAAATATTAGGAAAGGGGGGAAGATGCAGGGGACCAAAAACAGCAAGAGAGAGAGGTCAGGCAGTAAAACTTGGAAGGTCATGGTGACAAATACACACAGCCTGTGAAATAAAGTACCAGACATGGAGGCCTTAATAATAGAAAGAGACCTGGACATAGTAGTAATAATTGAAACCTGGTACCTAGCTAATCATGAATGAGACACAAACGTACCATGATATGTTCTATTCAGGAGGTATAGGGCAGTCAAAAAGGGAGGGGAAGTAGCCCTGTATGTCAGAGAGGATATAATGGCAACACAGGTACAGGGTAGGCAGGGGGAGGCTGAGGCACTGTGAGTCACCCTTCAACCTGGAAATGGCACAGCGATACACACAGTGGTGATATATAGGCCTCCAGGACAGGGAGCAGAACTGGACAGGGATCTAGTCGAGGAAATACATGAGATGGCAAAGAAAGTTGAAATTCTACTGATGGGGGATCTCAATATGCCAGACATGGATTGGAACACCAGTGTAGCTGCTTCAGCTAGAAGCAGAGGCATCCTTGATTAACTCCAGGAGGCTGGACTCAGGCAGCTTGTGCTTGATCCCACCAGAGACAGGGCAATTCTGGATCTAGTGATGACCAACGGGGATCGAATCGCATGTGTCCAGGTAGAAGGGAAACTGGGATCCAGTGATCACAACATTGTGTGGCTCAGCACCGGGACAGAGACTTACTCAAATCATGCTAGGACAAAGATTTTGGATTTCAAAAATGCTGGCTTCACTGAAATGGGGAGGGGTATCAAAAGAGCCCTGTAGAGAATGGGAGAAGGAGGGGGAGTGGAAGAACAGTGGAAGCGTCTAAAGGAAGCCTTACTGGAAGTAACAAATCAATGCATCAGATTGGTGTCCAAAGGCAAGAGAAGGAGAGCACCACTGTGGTTCTCAAGAGAGGTGGAGGTAAAGGTCAGGCCAAAAAGGAAAGGGTTCAGGAAATATAAGGAGACCCAAAGGGAGGAGTACCTAGAGTGTCTAAGGGAAGTGGGAAAGGCAGTAAGGAGAGCAAAGGCATGGACTGAGGAAGGTTTAGCACAGTCAATTAAGAAAGGGGAAAAGACATTCGTCAGGTACATCAGTGAAAGGAGGGAAAACAATGAGGGGAGTGCAAGGCTCAAGGGAGAAGAAGGGGAATGTAAGGAGGGTGACATGGAAAAGGCAGAAATACTGAATAAATATTTCTGTTCAGTATTCACAGAAGAGGGGGAGGGACAGGGGCCACAGCAATACAACAGTTGGCAAAGGGGTGAAGAGGTGGACAATAGTCCATTCATAGGGGAAAGAGTCCTGCAGGAGCTTGCTAAATTAAAGGTGGACAAAGCGATGGGACCAAATAGCATACACCCAGGGATATTAACAGAACTGCAAAGAGAGAGATAGCAGAACCTCTGGCAGCCATGTTCACAGAGTTATTCAACACAGTGGTGGTACCTGAGGATTGGAGGAGGGCACATGTGGTCCCTCTACACAAATCTGGCAGCAGGGAGGAGGCAGGGAACTATAGGCCAGTCAGCCTCATCTCAATAGTTGGGAAGATCATGGAGACATTGCTTAAAGAAAGGATAGTGGGGCATCTAGAAGCCATTGGAGCCCAGAGTCATAGGCAACACAGATTCACAACAGGGAGGCCATGTCAGACAAATCTGGTTGATTTCTTTGACTGGGTGATAAAGGAAGCACATCAGGGTGGGGCAGTGGATGTTGCTTACCTTGATTTCAGCAAAGCCTTTGATGCTGTTACACATAGGAGGCTGACAAACAAGGTGGGCATGAGGGACAGGGTGGTAAACTGGGTTAGAAACTGGTTAAAAGACAGGAGGCAGAGGGTGGTGGTAAATGGGGTGAAGTCTGGGAAGAGGGAGGTGACCAGTGGGGTACCTCAGGGATCAATCCTGGGGCCAGTCCTGTTCAATGTCTTCTTTAACAACATTGCAGAAGGGCTGGAGGGAAAGGTCTGCCTGTTTACAGATGACACTAAGATCTGTAACAGAGTGGATACCCAAGAGGGGTGGAGAAAATGAGGAGGGACCTGGGGAAGCTTGAAAAAAAGTCTGAGGACTGGCAGCTGAGGTTTAATTCAAAAAAGTACAAAATTATGCACCTGGGACACAGAAACCCTGGGGAAAGCTACAGGATGGGAGGTGGGGGGAGTTGCTGACAGTCACAGAGAAGGAAAGAGAGCTGGGGGTTATGCTTTCAGATGACCTGAAAATGTCAAAGCAGAGTGCTAAGGTAGCTGGGAGGGCCAGTGGCATGCTGGGGGGCATGGGTAGGGGTATCACCAGCATAAGGATGGAAATAGTGATGCCATTATTTAAAACCATGATCAGGCCTCACATGGAGTACTGTGTGCAGTTCTGGAGGCCGCACCTTTGTAAGGACATTAACAGGCTGGAGACAGTCCAGAGAAGGGCGACTAAGGTAGTACAGAGCTTGCAACTCAAGACTTAAGAGGAGAGATTATGAGACCTCAACATGTACTTGCTGGAAGAGAGGAGGGAAAGAGGGGACATGATAGAAATATTCAAGTACCACAAGGGTATAAACAAGGTGCAGGGGGTAGACATTTTCCAATACAGGAGGAGCACAAGAATGAGGGGGCATGACATGAAATTGGAAGGTGGGAGGTTAAAAGGGAATGTGAGGAAGTTCTTCTTCACAGAGAGGGTGGTGGACACATAGAATGGCCTGCCTCAGGAGGTGGTGGGAGCGAGCTTTGTGGATGGATTCAAGTATGTTTGGGACAGGCATAGGGGAACCATAGAGGTACAGCAGCGGGTGGGTCGGAAGCAATAATCCAGTACATGGGCTTACGGGCAGACTAGATGGGACAGGCGGTCCTTATCTGCCAACAATTTCTATGTTTCTATGTTACTATGATTTGAAAGCTAACGTATCTAACTTGGAAAGCAGCATTTCTGGTAGCTGTCACTTCTGCATGCAGGGTATCTGAAATCCATGCTAGGTCACAGATCCTCTGATTACTGTTTTCCATAAAGGTAAGGTCGTTCTCCATACACACCCCAAGTTTCTACCTAAAGTGGTGGCATACTTCCATCTTAATCAGGGTATAATCCTGCCTACCTACTTTGCAAACTTCCAGAATGAGGGAGAAAGGACTCTCCACTCACTGAATGTAAAGAGGTTCTTTAGGTTTTACCTGGACAAGGCTAAGGACTACAGGCAGTCAAAACAGCTCTGTTTTGACCCTTATCATAAGGGACAGTATGTCACAATCAAGTGCTTTTCAGCCGGGACTTCAAATTGCTTCGCCACTGCTAAGCCATGGCTCAGGTTAAACTGGAGGGCAAGGCATATGCCCACGCCAACAGAGCGGTTGCCACTTCCAAGGCAGAAATACACTCTATGCCTATTGGAGAAATTTGCAGAGCTGCAACTTGGAGTACAGTGCATACTTCTACCAAGCACTATGCCCCGGATGTCAATGCCAGGCAGCATGATATCTTTTGGCTGGACAATTCTGAATGAATTACTATCCTGAGTGAGCACTGAGCTCCAGCCTCCATAGACTCGGGGGGAGGGGACCTTCTCTGAGCTTGCTACTGTGACCCATTAGTGGGAATCTATGGAGAATACTGATGAACGGGGGGTTACTAGTGGGGTACCTCAGGGTTTAGTACTGGATCTGTTCCTTTTTAATGTCTTTATAAGTGGCATTGCAGAGGGACTGGAAGCAAAAATATGCCTCTTTGCAGATGACATAAAGATCTGCAACCGGGTTGAGACACAAGGGGGGTGGAAAGAATTAGAAGGGACTTGGCAAGGTTGGAAGAATGGTCAAAGATATGGCAGCTTAGATTCAATGCAAAGAAGTGCAAAGTAATGCACCTAGGAAACAAAAACCCAGGGGAACAGTACACAATGGGGGGGGGGGAGTACTAACGACAACAAAATGGAAAGGGACTTGGGGGTAGTCATATCAGATACTTCAAGGTAAGCAAGCAATGTGAGAAGGCAGTAAGGAGGGCAGGGGAGATACCAGAATGTACAGGAAGAGGCATCACCAGTAGAAAACAGGAAATTGTTTTCCCTCTGTACAGACAGTTGGTAAGACACATCTGGAGTACTGCATGCAGTTCTGGAGACCCAGTCTCTGCAAAGACATAGACAGGATGGAGGTTGTCCAGAGGAGGGCAACTAAAATGGTGCAGGGTCTGCACCAGAAGTCATACGAAGAGGCTAAAATAGCTTAATATGTATACTCTCAAGGAAAGGAGGGAGAGAGGGGACATGATAGAAACTTTCAAGTGCCTCAAGGGACTCAACAAAGTCCAGGAGGGTAGCATCTTTCAGAAAAAGAGATGTGCAAGAACAAGGGGGCACAATTTGAAGATAGAGGGAGGATGGCTCATGGGCAATGTGAGGAAGTATTTTTTCACAGAGTGTGGTGGACACATGGAACCACCTTCCTGAGGAGGTCATGGGGTCAAAAACAGTGGGGGAATTCAAGAATGCATGGGACAGACATAAGGCAGTTCTCATGGGGTAGGAAGAAGTAGGCTGTTGGTTAACTAAGATCTGCAGCTTATCCAATAGGTAGGGCAATGAGCAGACTGGGTGGGCCAAGCAGTCCTTAACTGCCATCAACATCTATGTTTCTGTGTTTCTATTCTTGGAAGATGTAAAAGTTATGTACTTACATTAACTGTTGATCTTCCTGAATATCTTCTCCATAGAGTATCATGAGCACCCACCACTCCCTGACTCCCCAGTATTGTTTTCTTGGTCTTCACCCCTTTGTACTTTGTTTGGACTGTGAAGACACGGTGTTTCTGGGTTTGATGGCCCATCTTACACAGGCCACTAGGGCTATCTTATGCCCTTAGGTTAAGTGCATAGGTTACTCAGTTTCATGCTGCTCACCTCCTCTGTAAAAAAGTTAATGAGGTTGATGGTATCTGGCACCACTGTATACCAGCTGGCACATGCAGAGACGCATGACCAGGGTGTACTCACACCGCCATCCCTCCAGAAAAGTTCTGGCTCCTGTGGGGTTATAGCACCTCTGGCACAGACCCATTAGTGGTAATTTATGGAGAGGATATTTGGGAAGATCAACAGTATGGCAATACTAGGTGATTTCAATTGAAATTGACTCTCTCCCTCTCTTCATAAATTTTACCTTAACATTAGGTCCCTACTTTTAACACAGCTCTTTTCTATCCCTATTCAATTTAATTTCAAAGCTCTAAATTATTCCCTCTTGGACTGGGTCCCCTCCTCTCATCCTCATCATATTATGGATGCTAGTACTCTCCCCCTTGCCATCAGTGATCACCATATGGTCTACTGTGTGCGTATAATTCAACCCCCAAAAGCTGTCCCCAAATTTATTCAGATTCAGTCTTTCCATTCACTGGACTTGTTCTGCCTTCATGTTAACCTGGAAGCAACACTGACTGGTCCCCATTTTTACCACTGGCAACGTGGACAATGCCCTCCAATTCTTTACCTCTAAATTTATGTCTGTGTGGGATCATCATGCCCCTCCCCCCTTAGAAGAACAAGGATCACACCTTCTATGGATCTCAGCTGAGTTGCTGGTTTATCACTGTGTGCTTGATCATGCCTGGAGGACCTGTAAGTACCCTGGTTTCACTTCTTTTTTTTTTTTGTAGTCTCTTTTTTACCCTGAGACCCCAGACTCTCCAGTGAAAGTACTTGACTCACCTCTATTCTGCCCGGTCAGTAGGCTCAGTCCTGCCATCCGGTTTCACCAGTTCTGCTTCCACTTACCCTGTGCCTGTTGCCCTGGATTTAAGCCCTCCGGGGCAGGACCACCACTCTCCCTTAACGACCTTTCTGGAACGTGGGCAGGCAATCCGGGAGTGGAGGGAGCACCGGAGGCAGCCAACACATTTGACGATGGGCATGGGAGGTGGTCCCTGGCCCCATCTTCACTTACCAGGGACCAGGGATTTTTTCCTTAACTTTCCCCCAGAGCTTGGACATGCAATGACATTCTGCATGCTGTGCACACTTCCACACACACTCGTAGGTCGTCCAGCTCTCCCCTGTACTGCAACCACTAGTTGCTGTGATCCTAGCCTACATTAGGGGCTGCTAGAACAGCAGCTTGTCTAGACCTTCCCTCCTCAGGAAAGGAGACCAGTCCTCCAGATGGTCGAGCCTTTCCAGTCCCTGCTAACCCCTGCTGGTCTGTGCTCATTCCTGATCCCAGGTCGCCGGCATGGTGTGAGGTGTGGTATCCAGTGCCTCAACCCTCAGTGCCACCGGGCCAGCTGGTTCCACTTCTGACCTTACTAATTACCAGACCCTTCATAATACCTGTACTAAAGGAACTAGGCTTGCACAGTCTGAACATTTCACATTTACTCTCCAGAACAACCTTAATCACCCCTCTAATTTCTGGAAGATAATCATGTACTTTTTCTACTCTCCAACTCAGTCCTCTCTCCCTGTTCTCAAAATGGGCAATATTATCTCATTTCTGACCCTGCTGCAGCCGTCTCATCTTTTAATTCCTTTGTTCACCTCCTCTGCCCATTCACTCCTCTTTTATTCACTCTCTCTCTCTCTCTTTCTTTCTTTTTCTATTCCCACTCACTCCCCTCCTTTACCTGCCCTACTGCCCCCACCCCTCCCTTTTTTTTCTTTTTCACCCAGTACCCCTGCTAATGCTGTTAAAGCCCTCTTGGATCTAAATTCACACAAGGATGGGAGCCCTGATGGTCTTGATTCCAGAATCCTATATTTATTTATTTATATAAAGTTTGCAACCAGGACAAGCTCACTGAGCCAGGGCTCATTTCCAGGTGCAACCCAGGGGAAGGGGTAAAAAGAGACAAAAAAACATACTTCCTTAAGCTATACAGACCATAACAATGGTGTCTCAGGCAGGTTACAGCAGAGCCTGGGTAAGAAGGCAATCATTTAAGAACAGAGACATAGGTGGGTTACACTGGTGCCTAAGTGGGTAGCAGAAATACAACAAAAGGAGAACTGACAACAGTGCAAAAAATATACAACATTTACAGGATTGCAAGTTGACATATTAGAATGAATGAGATACATGAGTGAACACAAGGTACAACAATAATGACATATCACAGACATGGTACTGAAGAGGCATTTGAAAAACTGACTAATAAAGGCTGACTTTAAGTAACGCAGGCCTCAAAAGGCAGTTAGATTGATGGTAAGAGCTGTGGGAGGGGAACAGGAGAGTGTCCATTTAATGAGATTTAGCGAGGGAAGCAAGCGGAGTGAAGTGGGAAGGAAGTTCCATGAGTGAGGGAAGAAGAAGAAAGCAGTCTTTCCAGTGTTAGAATGTGGGCAGAAGAGGGTGAAAGAATGAGGGTCACATGTGCAGAGGTGGTAGGATGTGCAGAGGGAGGGATATAGGAGGGAGGTGAGGTAGGGAGGAAGTAAACCGAACCAGAATTTGGCAGAGATGATGGTGGTGTGGTGGTTACGGCAAGAGGATAGAGAGGGGAGTGATGAAGAAAAGTAGAGGGGAGCAATGATAAGTCCTGAGGGGGACGTTCAAGGTGAAATGACAAAAAGAATTGAAAAGGACATTCAGTCTAGAGATGGTGGATACAGCGGAAGACCCATAGATGACATCCACATAGTCGTATAGTGGTAGGATAGTTTTAGTAAGAAGTATACATTGAACAGAGAGTGAGAGGGCATCTTTATTTCTGTACAAAGCACCAAGTTTGGGGTGGAACTTGGAATACATGTAGTTGACGTGTTGTGAAATCAAGGTGGCAGTCTAGCCAAACACCTAGATACTTATAGGACAGAACCGTATCCAAGGGGGTGCCATCAAGGGTTAAAAAAGAAGGGGGTGAGGAGAGCTGGGCTAGTTTTTGGTGGGTGACCCAAATCATATGTAATCCCTAGGTGGCACCATCCCAAGGGCTACTACTACTGCCTACGTGGCTAGTTGCAGGTTAAGGTGCCTGGGTACTGAAACAGGTGCCTCCACCCGGAGGACAGGGTGGTTAGTAACAAGGCTAACCTGTGTTCAGCCCTCCAGGACACTGTAACCCCCCCCTTCCCCTCTAGTGGCCCAGACAATATGCAACAAACACTATCACAGTAGCCCCTACTCAGCATACAATTCCCCACACTGTTTGCACTTACCACCAGGACTGGTTCCACCAGTTCAACCCTGGAGACCCCCTGTAAAACAAGGTTAGGCAGAGCAAATAACAGCAGTACAGTGCTTTTGGTACAAACTGGAACCACAGTCAGATTAAGTACAAAAAGAGTTAGATCTGATTTATTCAGGGGAATTGAAAAAGGGCGGGGCGTAATCAGGTTTATTGATTCGAAAACTGATCTAGTCAGGCAATTATGCATGCACCTTAAGTCCCTACACAGTCACTTGTACTGGGTACCCAGTTGGAAGTAAGGTGGGCTAGCCTGGAATGTTGCCCGAGGTAGGCCAGCATCGCAGCTGATTGGGGCCCTGTGATGAAAAGTAAAGGCAAGCACAACCACACACAATTTGCAATCCAGAGCCTGAAGGCTCAGTTCATGAAAGAAAAAACAACAATGCAATTAGATGACAACACTTGAGATTTAGCTGTTGTTGCAGGGAGCTACCCTGATTGTTACTCATGCCACCCAATATGACACACAGGCTAGATGAAATGGAGACTGCAGGTTGATGTCTGGTTTGCCAGGAGAAGCATGGCTCACACAATTCACCGAGATGTTGTTCCTGTTTGAGATGGTTGAGCAGGGGGCTGATCCCCAGGCGAGTCTCTCATCGATGATGATTTCTGAGCCTGAAGTAACTGGCTGGGCCAGGTGGCAAGGCCCAAGCTGGGTGGAACAGTTCAGATTTTGAGTTTGGTAGTGCTGGATGCAGCTTCCAGCGGGCGTGGCACATTTACACAGTGGGGAACCAAATTGTGACCCACTAACAGCACACAGCACATTTATAGTAAAGCAATCACCATACCACAATGCGGAAGGCAGTCCGGCCGCAATATCAGTGTCTCTGAGCAAAACCAGGAATTCTGTAGTAAATGGATGTCCTGACAGGCCGATCGCGTACAGCAAATCTTCAGTCTTCTTCAGGTTCAAATTTGGTCACTCTTCAGTGGCTTTGTCACACTCCAGTTCGGATATAGTCCAATTGCTAAGCCTTTCAAAGGATTCCCTCTTGAGGGACTGCAAGCAGACAGGCCAAAAAGCAGCTGCTTGAATCACTCAAGCTGTTTACTCTTCAAACTCTAACTCCAGACTGACTGACTGCAGCAGGCAGCATGGGAATTTGCCTTCAGTCCAAAAGGTTCTGGTTGATTGATCCATCAGTCTGTCAAAGCAAGGGCTCCCCCTCCAGATCTGTTTTGGCGCCAAAATGCAAAAACTACAATTCCTAAAGAAATTTGCTCCCACAAGACCCCTGGGCACAGGCTCCATTTTAGAGTCCCCAAAGGTACCGATTGGTGCTGACTGGCAGTCCAAAACCAAAATGGTGGTGATAAGCAGAACTGTCCATGCTGTAAAGAAGGCAGGTTAGACAAACTACAAGAGCATTACTATGCTAATAGATAATCAGCAAATAAGTACAGCATCTAACAGAGCTCCTTCTGCGCAAATAGCGATGGCAGAACAGAGTGATTATCTGGCAGCCCGGGTGGGACTTGAGCATAGACACATTCGGCCACCACTTAGAATAATTATACACTGCAAAATAGGCAGCTCTTAAAGAGACAGGCGCAGAGGCGATTAGGCACTCTTATGCAATTTCTTTTTACACAACTAAAACACGGTACACCAGCCTGGCAGAGGGCATTTAGGCACACCCAAGGAAGGTTTTTGGGAACCCCCATTTTTAGGGGGGGGGGTTACACCCTTCTCTGCCTGGAAAAACTTGGCTTCTGTGTCAAGTCAACACCATCACAGTATTGAAGAAGCAATATATACAAGACATATGTGACATTAACATACTATGGAAATAATATCTGATGCATTAGTTAACGTAACCTTATCACATTACTGTACATTTCATTATATTTCACTATACCGTATCTTCATTGACAATACTTATACATGTTTCATACATTCTATACTGATTCTATTATGATTAACATACTATGAACAGCTACCTATGACTTCACTTTATAACTTCTTGTACAGTAAACAATGTAGAAGGGGCCCCGTTCCTATCAGCTAACTTGGGGCTAGATGGGACAGGGACACCATGTTCTGAAGCAAGAACAATTAATCAGGAGGTGGCAGTCAAGCTCAGTTTGGGCAGTGAGCTCTTGGAAACGTAAACACCTTTATCGACCACATTTTGAGAGACAAGTCCACAGGCCTCCCAGGGGAATCATAACTAAAATGTAGCACTGGCTTAGCAGGTCACCCAGATTTTCTGGGGGAAGAGAAACAGGCTCTGGACGGTCAACACTGGCACTGATTTCTTCTCCTGTAGTGAGGGATGCCTCTGCACTGGTTCAAATGTCCAGATTGGGAACACTATCAGCTCCTGGCTCTGCAGACTCTGTTTCAGCAACACTTTGCTCATAATTGTCTTCTGACGAGGGCCCAGGTTGCTCATTCTGAGGAGACTCTGGCACAATTAGGCTTTGCGGCAGTGAAGAGGTGCTGTCAACACTTTCATATTGTTCTTCAAGTTCTGGTATGTCACCAGGGAGACTCAGACCATCAGCCCCTTCTTTGGGCAAGTCAAACAGTTCTACAAGATGCAGAGAGTCGGCAACCTTAGACATGATACTTTGCACCTCACTTTCAGGGGACATTTTGTCCAGGGAAGAAGCTGGGGTGGGGGTTAGATGGTTCTGAAGGCCCAGCTTCATTGCCACGATTCTGCAGAGGATTACCTCAAAACAACTGACTCAGTTCATATGAGGGATAATAGGCATTATCACAGTCACTCTCATCAGCGACAGATGAACCGTCATCACTATCACTCTGGGTCTGCTGAGGGGAAGGCCTTATTTCTGGAACAACATGGACAGGTTGGCTATGTTTCTTCTTTTCAGCAGCATGAGTCACTGGCCTAGGAGAAGTGTCAGGTGTTGGTTCAGCATCAATAATAACTTGGCCAATGGACAGTAAGTGATTATGGTGCATGGTCTTAACAACTTTGGAATTATTTTCTGGGTGCACCTTGTACACTGGCAGATCAACCAATTTACCAATTACTATGTGGGGAAGATGGTGCCATCTATCAGCAATTTTGTGTTTTACATGCAGCCCCAAACTGTGTAGTAGCACCCTATCTCCGGGCAACAACTCCTGGGCTTTTACTTGTTGATCTCGTCTTTCTTTGTTGGTGAGATTTTGCTTAGCAGCCATAGTTTGAGCTAGTTGATAGGCATGATTCAACTGTTCTTTCAATTTCTGTACGTACTGCAAGTAGTTTTCATCTCGGACTCCATCTGGAGAGACTCCAAAGCAGACATCAACTGGCAGTCAGGCCTCCCTCCCGAACATGAGACAGTAAGGGGAGAACCCAGTAGTGTCACTTTTGGTGCAATTGTACGTGTGTACCAAGGTTCTAATCTGCTGACTCCACTAATGCTTGTCTTTTGGATGGAGGGTGCCCAGCATGTCCAGAAGGGTGTGGTTAAAGTGTTCTGGTTGGGGTTCCCCCTGTGGGTGATAGGGGGTGATTCTTGACTTCCGCACCCTCCACGGAGAGAGTATTTCTTTGATTAACCTACTTTCAAAGTCTCTGCCTTGGTCAGAATGGATCCGCTGGGGGGGGGGCACCACAGTGGACAAAGAATTTTTCCACCAGCACCTTGGCCATGGTAGAGGCCTTTTGATTTTTGTTGGGAAAGCTTGTGCGTGCTGTGTAAAATGATCAGTAACCACCCACACATTACCAGTGTTCTTTTGGTTGGGTTCTAAGCACAAGAAGTCTATGCAGACCAATTCTAGAGGGGCGCTGGTAGTGATATTGAAAAGAGGGGCAGCCTTCTGAGGCAGGGCTTTTCTCTGGAGGCAATTGCTGCAGGTCTTTACATGGTGCTCGATATCTGCCTCCATCTTTGGCCAGTAGAATCGGGATCATACTAAGTTGAGAGTTCTGTCAATACCGAGATGCCCCATGTGATTGTGGAGGGACCTCTGTACCAGCTGTTTAAAGGCTGTGGGTAGAACCAACTATTGCTTGTCTATTTGACCATGACAATCCACTCTCTCTCTGTATAATAACTGATCATGCAACTTTAACCTGGAGCCTTCCTTGAACAACAAAGCAGTTCGCAAGTCAGGGGAACACAACTTGGACACATCTTTCTCCGCACGCAGGGTGTAAAGTGCTGGTTGAATCATGGGATCTTGGGATTGAGCTCACTGAATGCTGTCATTACTGAACTAAGGTAGTGCACTAATATCTCGAGCAGAGAAATGGCAATAGGTAGCCGGTATGCAGGTATCAGGAGGGCCCAAGCAATCTACTAGGCAGTCTACTGTGTCTGCAAACATTTGTTCATCTTTATCAAACTTCTGGCATAATGCTTTGATGTCAGGTTCAGGCAGTCTGACCCAATTGTTCTTAGAAACTGGCCTTCGTGACAGGGCATCAGCATCAATGTGCTTTAGTCCCGGTCTGTATCCAACAGCATAATCATAAGTTGATAAGGCAGAGAGCCAACGGTGCCCAGTGGTGTCTAATTTAGCTGAAGTCTGCACATAGGTCAGTTGGTTATTGTCAGTCTTCACTAATATCTTTGCCCCATAGAGGTACTCATGAAAATGGTCAACTATGGCCCATTTTAGGGTGAGGAATTCCAACCTGTGGACTGGATAGTTCTGCTCTGACTGGGTCAAGCTCCTACTGGCGAAAGCTACATATCTCAAGCCATCTTTGTAGCCTTGATATAGCACAGCCCCAAGGCCCTGCAAACTAGCATCTGTATGCAGAACATAGGGCTTGATAGGATCAGCATAGGCAAGGACTAGGGCGTTGGTGAGCTGGTATATGACTTCAAAGAACGCTGCTTCACATTCAGGTGTCCACTTAGTCCCAAAAGGCTCACCTGTTCAAAAATACACTTTCTCTTGGTCTTTGATAGCCCCCTTATTGTATTTATGGTTGGTAGGAGGGTAGCCTTGGGTAAGGTTAAGAAGCAGTCAGATCACCTTTGAATAGTCTTTGATGAACTTGCAGTAGTAGCTGAAGAACCCAAGGAAATGCTGTAGCTCTTTTAGGTTATTGGGCTGGGGCCAAGTGGTCAAAGATTCAACTTTACTTGGATCTGTCTGTATCCCTTCCGCAGACACTCTGTGTCCCACGTATTTCTCTGATGTTTGAAAAAACTGCCACTTGTCTATGGATAATTTGAGGCTGAATTCTTCCAAACGATCAAGAACTTTGAACAGTCTGGTCTTGTGTTCCTCCAGCATGCGTCGAAAAACAATGACATCATCCAAGTGCACTAAACATTCCAGCAAGTTCATGTCTCCCACCACATGTTCCATTAATCTCTGGAAGGTGACAGGGGCACCTGAAATCCCCTGAGGCATCCTCAGGATTCATAGAACCCCAAAGGACAGATGAAGGCTGTTTTCTCACGGTCTTCCGGGGTCATCGGAATCTGATAATATCCGGTGCGGAGATCCAGTACTGAGAACCACTTAACCCCATTCAGGCAATCCAGGGCATCCTGTATGCATGGCATGGTGTATTGATCTGGGATAGCCCAACAGTTTAGGGTCTGATAGTCCACACACATCCTCACGGATCCGTTCTTTTTCCCAACTGCTATGATGGGGGATGCATATGGGCTTCTTGATTCTTGAATAATGCCAGCAGTGAGCATTTCCTGTAGGTGCCTCCTAACATCGTCTATGTCCGCTGGGGAAAGGTGTCAGGACCTCTCTCGAAATGGTTGGTCATCATGCAGGTGTATGTTATGTTCAGCACCATAGACACATCCCACGTCCCACTCTTTTAGTGAGAACATTTGGTCTCTCTGAACAAGTTTCCTGCTAATTTGGGTCTTCCATTCGGCAGACAAGGGGGAACCATCAAATAATTCTGGGGTCATTTTCTCCCTTTCTCCAGAGTACTTGTTACTGGGTAATACTGCAGTGTCTGCACAGTGTACTGTAGCCAGCGTACATCCCCGGTTGACACGAATGTCCCTGTCTGACATGTTTCTCACTTGCACCATCACTCGGTGGGCATAAGCATGGGCAAGTGCAGGTAGTATACTGGGCTACTGGGCTTAACCATCAACCCCTCTGGCAGCTTCCATTCACCAGGGCCATCTATCATCAATATTTTGTTGTTTACATACGCAGCCCATGATGCTTTGCATTGTGGGGGCATGTGTGATTTTGTATTTTCTTGAAACTTGGCTTCCCAGCTAAATGCCCTTTGGGGTAACCCTTGCCTCAGTGTTTGCGCACAGAGGTTCTTTGTCTTTTAAATAGTTTTTTATTTTAATGGGTTCACCACAACATATCCAAGGCACGCTGTCTTAAGGGTAGCTGGTCCATTCCACTGGGGTGTCAAACAGACGAGGCATACTGATGAGTTCTGGTAGGACGAAACACGTGTCTATGTCTTCTGTTAGCACCCTTTGCAAACTGTGTGAGAGGCCTTTCGGCACCATGCAATTCTGCTTAAAGTTGGACCAGCATAACATTCTGTAGTGATTTGCATATGCAGCCCATGATGCTTTGCATTGTGGGGGCATGTGTGATTCAGTATCTCCTTAGGCGGACTTCTCCATGGATCGTACATTGGGCGTTGGGGGCCAACACCAAAGAGTCAGGATATTTTTTCCACACTATCCCCACTGGCTCATCTCAGTCTACTTCAATGGATTTCTGTTGCAAGTCATAAGCCACGGCAGTAGGGAATGACAGCCAGACCCGGAGATACCCCAAGTATGGATAGGACTTCTCACTCAACCCCCACATGTGCAAACCTTCCAAGGGTTGTAGGGGCACGTCAGGCAGATGCTCTTGGTACCAATCTTGAAATACTATGGTCACTTGAGATCCACTGTCAAGCACGACCTGGGTAGACACACCGTTCACTGTCACTGTAGTTTCCATTGAAGGGCCCACCACCTTGAACCACTCAGGTGACTTGGTCTTGGATGTTGGTTTTACAGCTGCCTTGGATGAATGGCTTTTCTGGGCAGCCCCACCTTGTGGCCGTATGTTGATTTGTCAAATCAATGCTAGCAGCCTAGCAGTAATTTTTCTCAGATTCTCAGGCGAACCGGAGGTGAACTGGATGTGCCCATCCTCTCTGCAGTGATAACAGGTTCTTTAGAGTCTCTAGGGGAAGAGGAGCTGTTCCCCTGCTTGAACATAATGGGGAGTCTCAGGGTCTCTCTCTGGTTGGGGGTTTGCTCTCTTGAATTTCTGAGTTCTCCCAAGGGTCAGTGTCTCGTGTAGCTCAGAGTCGGAGTAGGCTTCCACCACAGCTCTCAGTTCTTGTACCTCTTCCGTTAGGCTGTCTTCAGGCTGGGTTTCAGAAGAGACCATGTGTACCCCACACCTCCCGGCAGGACTTCCCTCTTTGTCTCGGGGGAGACTGGACAGGAATTAGCATCTTTGGCTGCCTTGGCAGCTTGCTGATGGACTCTCAACTCAGTTAACTCCTTGATCAGTTCTCTCATCTGTTGCAGTTCGGCCTCCTCACTTCTCTCAAGGGCCTGGCAGGTGTGGCAGCCCCAGCATAGGGCTCCCATCCCTCTTCGTCATTCTCAATCTCACAGATCTCTTTCATTAGGTCACAATATTGGGGGGATTGCCCCTTCTGTCTTGCAGTTTAAGCTTCAACAACATCACGCTAGAGTACCTTGCTGACTTTAAGATGTGATCTAGCCCTGTTCAATTCATTGGCAGGTACTCCTCCTTTCCAGTAGGCCTGCTGCAAAGCTTGCTCAATTTGAGTAATAAACACTGATAATTTTTCATTCTTCCACTCTTTTGTGGATTTAAACTTCCATGTCAGGTCATCTCCCGACTCGGTGCTACCAAATACCCCCCTCCAGGGTAGTGAGGTACTCGGCAGCTGTGGCCTCTGGGCTGGTGGTTTGCAGGAAATGAATGGCCTCCAGTGTAGGGTCCCTCAAGCTTTCCAGGAGTCTATTCCTCTTTTCCCCCTCAGTACACTGCCACTCCTGGAGCAATGGGGTGGCATAGTCCATCCACGTTTCCAGATCGTCCTCCCACATGGGCACCGGGACCATGCCCAAAAAGAGCCTAAGTCTGCGGTATGAGTCCAAATGTACAATAGGTATCACTATGGGGAAGCAACTGTAGGGGTGGCAGGAGAGGCTATGGGGGACTGCATGGGAGTGATCTCCTCAGAAAGCTTTAACATTTGTACCAGCTCTGTAGCAGAGCACCTCTCAGAGGCTAACAGTTTAGCTTATCTTTAAACCTCTCTACATAGGGGGACCCTCCAGGAGCAGCCAGGCCACTATGTAAGTGAATGACCCTCCACCCCTTTTGGGACCCTTCAGGCAAAATGACAGGGGGTACCTTCTCTGGTTCAGTGGGCAGGCTGCAGGAGAGTAGGGCCACCATGGTTTGCTCAAACAGGTCAGAATCCCTTCCCCTTGCTTTAGCCTTCCCCAAACACTTAATTTGTTCAACCACTTCCACAATAGTGGCATTATCGATACCCAAGGGGATGTCCATTCATAGCAGAGCTCACCAGGGGTACACCCCCTCTGCCTCACTCCACCCTATCATACGGTGCACTAGCAGCTTGAGGGGAGCAAGTTGAAACTTGGACGTAGTGTGTCTCCATTTTACCACAATTTTTGAGTGTGGGGTTGTAGTACCCACTTCTGACCACTAGAAGGTGCAAATCCCAGTGTTGGTGCCTCCAAGATGTAGCCCCTAGGTGGCGCTATCCCAAGGGCTACTACCCCTGCCTGTGTGGCTAGTTGCAGGTTATGGGGCCTGGGTACTGAAACAGGTGCCTCCACCCAGAGGACAGGGTGGTTAGTAACAAGGCTAACCCGAGTACAGCCCTCCGGGACACTGTAACCCCCCCTTTTCCCTCTAGTGGCCTAGACAATATGCAACAAACACTTTTACAGTAGACCCTATTCAGCATACAATTCCCCACACTGTTTGCACTTACCACCAGGGCTGGTTCCACCAGTTTGACCCTGGAGACCCCCTGTAAAACAAGGTTAGGAACAGCAAATAACAACAGTACAGTGCTTTTGGTACAAACTGGAACCACAGTCAGATTAAATGCAAAAAGAGTTAGATCATATTTATTCAGGAGAATCGAACAAGGGAGGGGCGTAATCAGTTTGATTGATTCGAAAACTGATCTAGTCAGGCAATTATGCATACACTTTTAGTCCATACACAGTCACATGCGCTGGGTACCCAGTTGGAAGTTAGGTGGGCTAGCCTGGAATGTTGCCTGGGGTAGGCCAGCATCGCAGCTGGTTGGGGCTCTGTGATGAAAGGAAAAGGCATGCACAACCACACACAATTTTAATCCAGAGCCTGAAGGCTCAGTTCATGAAAGGAAAAACAACAATGCAACCAGATGACAACACTTAAGATTTAGCTGTTGTTGCAGGGAGCTATCCTGATTGTTACTCACACTACCCAATGCGAGACACAGGCTAGATGAAATGGAGACTGCAGGTTGATGACTGGTTTGCCAGGAGAAGCAGGGCCCACACAAATCACCGATGTGTCGTTCCTGTTCGAGATGGTTGATCAGGGTGCTGATCCCTGGGTGAGTCTCTCATCGATGATGATTTCTGAGCCTGAAGTAACTGGCTGGGCCAGGTGGCAAGGCCAAGGCTGGGTGGAACAGTTCAGATTTTGAGTTTGGTAGTGCTGGATGCAGCTTCCAGCAGGCGTGGCACATTTACACAGGGGGAACCAAATTGTGACCCACTAACAGCACACAGCACATTTATAGTAAAGCAATGACCATACCAAAATGCGGAAGGCAGTCTGGCCGCAATATCAGTGTCTCTGAGCAAAACTGGGATTTCTGTGGTAAATGGATATCCCGACAGTCTGATCGCATACAGCAAATCTTCGGTCTTTTTCAGGTTCAAATCTGGTCACTCTTCAGTGGCATTGTCACACTCCAATTTGGATATAGTCCAATTGCTAAGCCTTTCAAAGGATTCCCTCTTGAGGGACTGCAGGCAGACAGGCCAAAAAGCAGCTGCTTGAATCACTCAAGCTGTTTACTCTTGGAGGCAGTATAGCGCAGTGGTTTAAGGCTCTGAGCTGCAAATCTGGTGACATCCAGCAGACCAAACCTGGGTTTGAATCTCACAGCTTCCACTTGCATACTGTGTGACCCTGAGCAAGTCTCTTAACTTCCCTGTGCTCCCAGGTAGCACCTGTAAACAAGTTTTCGGCTTAGTGTGCTACTCCTGGTTAAACAACTAAAAAAAAAAAAAAAAAAAAAAGCTGTTTACTCTTCAAACTCTAACTCCAGACTGACTGATTGCAGCAGGCAGCTTGGGAATTTCCCTTCAGTCCAAAAGGTTCTGGTTGGTTGAGCCATCAGTCTGTCAAATCAAGGGCTCCTCCTCCAGGTCTGTTTTGGCACCAAATGCAAAAACTACAATTCCTACAGAAATTTGCTCCCACAAGACCCCTGGGGACAGGCTCCATTTTAGAGTCCTCAAAGTTACCGATTGGTGCTGACTGGCAGTCCAAAACTAAAATGGTGGTGATAAACAGAACTGTCCGTGCTGCAAACAAGGCAGGTTAGACAAACTACAATATCATTGCTATGCTAATAGATAATCAGCAAATAAAGTACAGCTTCTAACAGAGCTCCTTCTGCGCAATTAGCGATGGCAGAATGGAGCAGTTATCTGGCAGCCCGGGCAGGACTCGAGCATAGACACACTCGGCCGCCACCCAGAATAATTATACACTGCAAAAAAGGCAGCTCTTAAAGAGACAGGTGCAGAGAAGATTAGGCACTCTCATGCAATTTCTTTTTAAACACATAAAAACCCAGTACACCAGCCTGGCAGAGGGCATTTAGGCACACCCAAGGAAGGTTTTCGGGAACCCCCATTTGTAGGGGGTTACCCATAGAAACTGTTTTAGTAGTATTTACCTTGAGCTGGTTGGTTTTAAACCAATTTAGGACACAAGTGAAGTCAGTTTGCAACTGAGTGGTCACCACAGCAATAGAGGGACAAGACATAAAGAGGATCATGTCATCAGCATAAAGGTGAATTAGGGAAGAAGAGCATACTGTAGGGAGATCATCAAGAAAGATGGAGAATAGGATAGGACCATGAATAGAGCCATGAGGTACACCAGCTAGAATTGGGAGAGGGAGTGAGAGTACATCTCCCACTAGGGCGCATTGGGAGAGACCAAGAGATAAGATTTGAACCAATTGACAGATAGAGGAGAGAGTCCAGTGATCTTGAGTTTAGTGAGAAGGAGAGGGCGAGAGACAGAATCGAAGACCTTGGCTAGGTCTATAAATGTGGCTGCGGTAAGAAGGCCTCGATCCATGCCTGTAAGAATGGCATCAGTAACACTGAGAAGGGAAGAGACAATAGAGTATTTTTTTCTGAAAACCAGCCTGGAAAGGAGACAGAAAATCAGAAGAAGAGAGAAAATGGGCGAGTCTGGTAAGGACAAGGGACTCTTGCAGCTTAGCTAGAATAGGGAGGAAGGAAATGGGGCAGAAATTTCCAGGTGAGAAGTGATCATCACCTTTGTGGAGAGGGATGACTTTTGCTGATTTCCAGACCTGAGGTACAGTGCCAAGGGTGAAAGAGAGATTAAGCAGATGGGACAAGGGTGAGCAATGGCTGGGGCTGAGATCTGAAGAAGGAGAGGGTCGAGCACATCAGGGCTGGATTTGTGAGGTTTCAGAGACTTAAGGGTGTGAAACACCTCTTGAGCAGTGATAGGAGAAAAATGAAATAAATTTGGAGTTGAAGAAGTTTGCAGAGCTTTGGGGATTTACAGGGGTATTTGCAATTGGAGGGGTGAACAGAGGGTTGGGGGGTTGATGACGGAACAGGAGAGGGCACACGTTGAGAAAGGTTTGATTAGGGTGGAGACAACAGTGATAGGGTCTAAAATGAGTTTGTTGTCAATCAGGAGCAAGGGGGAGGAAGAATTAGATGGGAGTTGAGGAGTGAAGAAAAGGTTTGCCAAACTTTATAAGGAGAGTTCAATTTTTCTTGTAATGTGTGTTTAAAATAGTGGGATTTAGCAGACTTAATTGCTTTGGTGCATTAATTTCTCAGTTTGGTAGGTGAATAGGTCATAGAGATTAACTGGCACTTTGTAGCATGACCAAGCACGGTTGCGAGAGTTATAGAGCTGGATGATGTTAGCAGATACCCAAGGATGGTATAAATGTCTCATCCTGCCATGACGTGAAGGGGCATGAAAGTCCCAAGTTTTGTTGAAAATATGACAGAAGAGGAAGATGGCAGTATCAATATCATTTGAGGGCCCAAATGGAGGATATAAGATCATGCAGAAGATGTGAGTTGTTTTGGCAGTGTAAAGAATGAATCCAGCGGTAAGTTGGGGGGAGCGAGGAAACTAGTTTGCACATATAGTATGTCATTAGATGGTCACTGAAAATGTCAGGGAGTGTGCCAGCGAGGAGATCTGGTGGGTGGGTGTGTGAGGCCAAGATCCAGTCAAGGAGGGTGTGGTTGGTAGAGTGAGGGTTTGGTTTTGTGGGTTCATTTATGAGCTGATGGCTGTTTAGAGACAATCTGCTGTGTGGTGGATTTTGGGGCAGAAAAGGCTCAGTCCAGATTGAAATCACCAAGTAGGATGAGTTTGCCGGAGCTGGCAGTTGATGATAGGGAGGAGATAATGTTGGCCACAGAGGTGGGGGAGGTTTTGGTGCAGGAGTATAGCACACCAATGAAAATGGGGAGAGAGGAGGGCATAGCAGCTTAATGAGGAGAACATCATGAACCTTTGGGATTGCCTCACTAGTATTGAGAGAGACTGGTATATTTTGGTGATGGTAGATGGCTATACCACCACCACACTTAGAGCGGTCCTGCCTAAGGATATGGTAGCCTGGTAGAGAGAGTAAGGAGTCAGTTATTGTGGGTGAAGGCCACGATTTCATGATACTGAGTATGTCTTGGAAGTGTTGTGTCACCCAAACGTTTAAGAGGTCAATCTTTGGGAATAGACTGCTAGCATTTAGGTAGTATGGAGAAAGACCTTTTGGGGGTGAGTGAGGTGTAGGGGTAGGGCCTGGGTTTAACTGGATATTACCAGTTAGTAGGAGGAGAAGGTAGAGGAGGAGAAGTTTGTTTGCTGATTTCCATGGCCTTAACCGACTATGGTGTAAACTTTTATGGGTAGGTGAGTGGAATAAGTGGAACTTGTCAATGAGTTCCATAATAAGAGAGGGGACCTGTACTCTGCCAAGTGGAGGGAGGGGGGGTAGGGCAAGAGGAGGGTAGTTATTGTTGGGAGAGGGAAAGCTGGCTGAGGGAGGAGATATTGGATAGCAGTTAAAGATACAGTGAGAGACACATGACAAGTGAGGTATAGTAGGCATGAAGGTAGGAAAAGGGTAGAAAGGGGAGGAAGGATAATTGGATGGGGGGAGGGAGAGCAGAGGAGGAAAGAGGGCAAGAATAAGCAACCAGATGTAAACATTAGGCATTTTGTGGTCTGGAAATGGTAAGTTGTTAGGAATTAGTGTTGCGGTAGTAGTGGAGAAAGGAAGTCTCCTAAATATAATAATAATAATAATAATAAATTTATTTATAAAGCACCTTTCAATTTTTCAAGGTGCTGAACACATTAAAATAATAACATGAAATACATGTCCAATAATACATATAAATAAAGTCATAACATAATAACATCAAGCATTAAAATCAATAAATAAAATAAAATCTCAACACAGTCAACAGATTGCACTATGAATAACCATCCAGAAAGGCCATTTGCTAGAGATGAGTTTTCAAGTTACTCTTGAGCTCCTCCACAGAGGTGCACTCCCGTAACCGGCATGGTAGAACATTCCAAAGAGTGGGTGCAGCATAAGAGAATGCTCTGTAACCAGAGGATTTTTTTTTCAAATTTAATATACTTTATTGGAAGGAAAGTTGCTTCAACACTCCAATAAACCAGTAAGATCTGAAAACAATACATAGCAGTATATCGAACCATGACAGAGTAGAAAATTGGCACAACCATTTATCCATATATTTATCAGTGTAATCAGTGAAACACCCAATCACAACTCAGACATACTTTTACATTGATACTAATATTCTTATACTAATCTCCCCTCTTTCCCAACCTTCCTTCCCCCCACCCTTCTTTCCTACCCCCTTCCCCACCCCACTATTGTACGCAAGGTCCTAAAGCTATGAATTCTAACTTTCCACTATTGTCATTGAGAATCACATTTCCAAACATATAAATTGTACTTTAGTCTCTACAGAAATTATCTATTCTCTATATCCATTCACATAATAGTCAATAATGTGTGGAAAGGTGCCCAGACTCTCTGATAACAATGTGGTCTTTTAAGCATTTGAGTAGTGATATTCTCTGCTTGAAGAGCAAACAATATCTCTCCAAACCATTCTGTAAAAGAAGGAACAGTCTGATCTAACCAATGCCTTAAAATTACCTTTTTAGCACATAATGATATCAAAGCCATGTGCTTTCGCTGATTTCCCATTAAATAATCACCATAGTCTCCCAATATACAAATTTCTGGTCTAAAAGCCTCAGTAAGTCCTAATAAAGGATCAATTTTAGTTTTAATTGCCTCCCATAATGGTAGGGCTTTTTCACAATCCCACATAATGTGTAATAGAGTCCCAGGGTATTTATGACATCTTGTACACAAATCGGAGGAAAGTTTGCCCATTTTATACAATTTAGTTGGTGTATAATACAAATTATGTATAACATAAAATTGTAAAATACGGTATCTGGGCCATTTTATATCTTGGTATAGCTGAGTCCAGATCTTAGACTATGAACGTGGTATGGATGATGTCAATGGTAACATCTGATCCCAAATGTAATGTGGAGGGCCCTCTTTATTCTCTATGCCATTCCTTGAGAGCCGATAAAAATAAGAAATTAAGTGGGAAGATGGTAAATTAGAAATAGTTGATAGAATGGGTCCAGCCATATTTTGATCCCATAAACCTGAACCAAAATGTTGCATAAGCATGTGTGTCAGCTGTAAATATTTAAAACAGAAAGAGGTGGGTAGATTAAAATTAAGATGTGCTAGCTGGAAGGGCATATGTTTCTGTTCCATAAGTAGATCAACCACTATAACATGTTTTCCCGAGGGCCAAAAATAAGAAGTGATGCGATGTTTACCAATCTTAAAGTTTGGATTATAAAGAAGAGGTTGTGAGACATCTGTTTTTAATTATATTTGAAATACATTACAGATCTGGGCATGTATTTAAAGCGTAGTCCTAATTGGAGTATTCTGAAGATTCTTAGGAATACATTTAATAGGTACATAAACTAAGGCTTTAAGATCACATTCAGAGGACCGACATCAAAATTCTTCTATTTGTAGCCATAAAGGAAAATATTGTGTTGATTCCTCCCCCAGTCTATCTGTTAACCAGTGTGCAAGAACCATACTAATAATAGAAAAGTAGTAAAGAAGAAAATTGGGAATTTGAAAGCCACCTGCCTTTTTGGTACGCTGCAGTTTAAATAAAGCCCTTCTGGATGATGTACCACCCCATATAAAATTAGAAATCATACTGTGGACTTGTATAAACCATTGTTTTAGAAGAAAGATATTTGTCATTTGTAAGGGATATAATAACTGAGGCAAAACATTCATTTTTATCACACTGATCCCCAAAGAGAAAGGGGGAGCAAAGCCCAACGGGCCAAATCTAGTTTTATGTGGGTTAAAGTTTTATCTAAATTATACTGTTTCATTGTGGATGTTGAACAAGAAAGATATATCCCTAGATACTTCATTTTGTCATTCACCCTACAGAGATCTAAATGGGAGATTTCAGTTGAAAACGTATGGGTGTTCAGGGGCATTACCTCCATTTTAGAAATACTAAGTTTGTAGTAGGAAAACTCCCCAAATTCCTTTATAATCTCAAATGCAGCGGTGATCGATGAAAAAGGATGTGATACATAAAGCAAAATATCATCGGCTTACACTGAAAGTATGTATTGATGTGGTCCTATTCGTATACCCAAAATCAAGGGAGAAAGATTAATACATCTAATAAGTGGTTCAAGATAGAGATTAAATAAAAATGGGGATAACGGACATTCCTGCCTAGTTCCTTGTTGCAAAGTGATTGACTATGAAAGAAGACCATTACAGAGTATCTGTGCAGTTGGGTTTGTATAAAGTACTTTTGTCCAATTAATATATTGTGTGGGAATACCAAATTTAGGGAGAAGATAGAAAAGATAGTCCCAGGATACTCTATCAAATGCTTTTTCTGCGTCCAGGGAAACCAGTGCAGATGGAATCTGAGAGTCTCTGGATGCAGAAATCAAGTATGCCAATTTATGGATATGATCTGAGGAGACCCTCCCTGCCACAAAGCCCACTTGTTCTCTACTTATAAGTCCATGCCACACCTTAGCCATTCTATTGGCTAGTACTTTTGCCAATATTTTCATATCAACATTGATCAGAGATATCGGGCGATAACAATCTGTAGTGGATCTCGTCCTGGTTTGAGTATAACTACAAATGTCATTTCAGTAAAGGCAGGGTCAGCAATGCCATGTCTGTACATATAATTAAATGTATTCAAAAGAATTGGTGACAACTGCTTTTTAAAAGTCTTATAGAACTCTGGAGTGTATCCATCTGGACCAGGGGCTTTATCTGTCAGAAGAGATTCAATGACAGAGTTTATCTCTGCAGCAGATATTGGAGCTTTAAGTAGTTCCGCCTGATCTGAATCTAGTTGTGGAAGTGGAACTGATTGCAAAAAATGGTCTACTTTGGTTGAATTAAAGCCGGTTATTGATTGTGAATACAACTCCTTATAGTACTCTTGAAAACACTGACCTATTACTCTGGGAGAAGTGATAATTTGCTCCTGCCTGTTGCAGATACAGGGAATTATTCTATCTGCAGTCTGTGCTTTAAGATGAAGAGCCAACAATTTACTCGCCTTGTCTCCCTGGTCAAAATAATGTACTTTGGATCGTAAAAGCAAATGTTTAGCCTTTTCTGTTAAAATGGAATTATATTTTATTTATTTTTTTTATTTATTTCAGTTCTAGGATTACAATTACCTTTGAGCCCAGGGCTCTTTTACAAAGGTTCCACGTCAAGACATAGGTATCACATGACAATATACAAAATTGTTACACAAATAAGGGTAAATGATATCAAATTAATTTCGAACAGACTGGGAGAGGGTAAAGTGGAAAGGAAGAGGACAATAGCGGGTGGTAGAAAGAAATGGGAGGGGCAAGGGGGAGGTAAGAAAATGAGAAGAGAGGAGAGGTGGGGTAGGTAAGGATAAGGAGGAGGGTGGGGTGGAGCTGTCAGGAAGGTAGCATTGTCAGGTGCTGTAGAGCATGTGGGGCCGAGGCCAAACTAGGGCAAGTGCATTATGTAAGGGGCTAGATATAGGAAAGAGCAGTAGTGGAGTGAAGTTGCATAGACATTATCATTGGGCTCTAAGAACCTCTATTTTATGAATTTCCTCCGGGGTTGAGTTATTTGAGACCGCCACCTCCAGTCTTCTGATCTCATTGAGAAGATTAGACATAACTTGGGAGGTAATTTTCTTCTTGATAGTGGCCAATTGAATAAACTCTCCCCTTAAGGAACATTTAAAAGCTCCCCAGAGATAGTCTAGTTTCCATGTAGAATGAGTATTGTCAACAAAAAAATTATCAATAAAAGTTATTAACTGAGAAATCAAATGGTCTGATTTCAAAAGCTGGTTATTACTTCTCCAAACTTTGTCCCTTGTTAAAGGAAGCCTTGGGGTCCAACAAAGCAATGTAGGATGGTGATCTGATATGATCTTGGGGAGGTAGTTACATGACCTCACCATGGAAAGGTGACCAGCATCCACAAGAAAATAATCAATGCATGAGGCTGAGTTATGAGGTATAGAGTAAAATGAATAGTCTCTTAAAAGAGGAAATAGTGCTCTCCAGGGATCCATCAATCCCACCGACTCCATCATTTCTCTAAGAGCAAATTGTGCTGGTGAAAGTGGTGATGCTAACCCTCTCAAATGATCTAAGGTATTACTATAAACTAAATTCCAGTCACCCCCCCCCAACACTATGGGAAGAGATGCCCAAGGAATCAAATTGTTCATGAGAGATATAGAAAAACTGAGGATCATCCCTTGTTGGTCCATAAATGGATCCCAGCACAACCTCAGTATGACCGAGGAGAACTTTGACTAAAACATACTTGCACTGAGTATCCATGATGGTATCCAACAAACGAAAAGGGACCCGACATGCTATTAAAATTGCAACCCCTCCCTTCTGGGTATCTGGACCACATCCTATCACCTGGCCTACCCAGGTCCATCTAAAATGAAGAACCTGAGAAGAGGGTAAATGCATTTCCTGTAGAAAGGCCACATCGATATCTAACTTACTGAGATGTAACAGTAATTTCGTTCTCTTCTTTGGAGACTGAGCGCCCTTCACATTCCAAGGACACATCCTATATGAAGCCTTCAAATTGACCATAGTACCAGATAACTATCTCTATTTGTAGACTCTCCAGCAACCAGAGGATTTTAAACTCACTCTTGGATTCTCTAGCAATCCCTCGTTGGCCAAGCAGAGTGATCGGCTGGGGTAATAAGGCACCAGGAGTTCTTTCAGATAGGCTGGACCCTGATCGTGAAGGGCTTAAAAGTCAATAAAATGACTTTAAAGGTAATCCACCACTGTATAGGGAGCCAGTGCAGTTTGCACAGCACCGGGATAATATGACAGGACCTACTTGTCCCAGTCAAAACCCGGGCTGCTGTGTTCTGCACCAGCTGTAGGCAATGGAATTCAACCCCAGAAAGCCCAAAGTACAGGGCATTGCAGTAGTCCAGACGTGAGGACACAAAGGCGTAGACCAACATTGGCAGAGTGTCAGATGGAACAAGGTGCCTAACCCTGGTGATATTCCTAAGATGGTAAAAGGAAGTCCTGACAATGGATAAAAGTGAAGTAACTGAATATATAGAGTACTGTGATTGAAAAGTGGTTTCCTATACTGAAAACAAAAATGGAGTATTTTAGGAGTAAGCACTTAAAGACCAGAGGCTGGGGTTCCAAGCTCTCTGAACAGGCCACAACTAAAATGGCCTGTGAATTTTGGTGGATTGTAGTATAAAGGCAAAATAGGGCCCAAGCAAAGTAGAAGGACTGTATTTGCTAGTTACTAGACAACGGGATCAGAAGGTACCAATAGCTATTTGATGGCGTCCTAGTGGTAAGAGGACAAGGTCAGACCCAACCAAGTACGGACAAAGAGGTGGGTGCAAAGGTTGACTGGTACTGGCAGAGGAACAAGCCAATAAAGGAGGCACCATCCTCAGTTGGGGAGGAGGGGGGAGGATGGGGTAGGTGGGAGGGCAGACGCAAGTGGTGCTGCATGAAGCATGGTTCTGTACCAGCCTGAACCATTGATGCTTAAAGATGAAGCCACAAGCCTGCCTGCATAGCTGCAAACATGGAGTGCTGCACCTGTAGTTAGGTGGTAGGGTAGCTGGGGTCCAAGGTTACAGAATGGGGAGGGATGGCTCTGATGCTGTTGCCCTCATTGACTGCTGTAAGGGTCTGGTAGCACTGCTGCGTGTGACCGGAGCAAGGGGAGAGAGCTGGGGAGGAAGGGGGGGGGGGAGAGAGAGAGAATGACAAGGAGCACTTGGGTAAGCACTACACTACAAAGCCTCGCACTGACCATTCTTGAACATTTTGGGCTCTGACTGAGAAACAACTTTGTGGCAGCAGGTGAGAGCTGCATATAGACAGACTTCAGTCGGGACAAACTTTTTCAAGAGAGCTGCATGAACTTACGTGACTGTGCACTTTAAACTGTTACTGTCTTTTACTTTGCCATTTATTATAGCTGCTAGAGAACTGTCTTGTCCATCATATGTTATTTCTGATTGCCTGCACCTGAATCAGTAATGGAATAGAGCAGGAGGGGGTTGGCTAGTGAATGAGGCAGAGACTTCTACACTACAAAGCCTCACGCCGACCATGGTCGCGAACGAACTGAGTGGTGCGAGTGCCACTTGGGGCGAAATTTCTTGGACCCTGATTGTTACTAAAGGGTAAAGACTTAACAAAGGGGATTATTTTACAGTTGTTTTTGGGGGGTTGGTTGGTATGGGGTCTATTTAGGGTACGTATAAATGATTTAAATGAGGTTAGTGATAATATGAGCAAAACTAAGAATTTTTATTCAGCAGGAAACCTTCATTACCTAAATGAGAAGAATTTTGTCTGGAGAAAAAACAATTTACTAATGAATACCGAAATTACGAGAGGTTGGTTTGTTATACCCACATTGGCAACTTAAACATTGCAAGGAGTGCCAACATACTGTGTATCTTACTGCTGACACAAAGTGGAGATATAGAACTGAATCCTGGCCCTGGTAGTAAAAGAATTAAAACATTTAATATTGTACATGAGAATGCCAGAAGTATAGTACATAAGATAGATGAATACAGAGCATGGGCAACTAAAACTGAGTATGATTTGTTAGTGATTTCAGAATCATGGTTGCACCCTGGTGTAATGCAGGAGGAAATTCAACTTTCTGGATATTCTCTTGAATGGACAGATAGGGGTGGGGAGTGATGTTACACATTAAAAATACCCTTGGCCCCCATCAGATGCTATTAAGTATAAACTTGAAGGGAACTGATCGTCTTATTATTGAGTTACTTATAACGAAGTTAGTGGAAGGAGTTTTTTATGCACCCCCTAAGACTAAAAAGAAATCATTTGATATTCTGGCAGAATTAATTCTAGAAAAAATAAAGACAAACAAACTATCTTAACAGGTGATTTTAATGCTGATTGGTTACAGGACAGAGGCAAGAAATTAAAAAACAGTTTTGCTGTATTGGGGTTAAACCAAATTATTCAAAAACCAACTAGAAATACTAAAAATGGAGAACAGGGTTCAGTTTTAGACTTATTTTTTGTATCCCAAGATCTAGAAAAAAGTTGGGATGTGTTATCATTGAATTTGGGTGACCATAATCCGATAACCTGTACTATTGAAATGCGAAGTTGTAACATCTAGCATTCTAGTACAAACTGGTGTAGAGATTATAGGGGGTTCAATGAGCAACATTTCATAAATCATTTGAAACAGAGTCAATGGGAGAGAGTTTATTTGATTTCTGACATAGAATTTGGCAGTACAGGGGTTTAATGATATAATGATGAATGTAATTCAGTGTCATGCTCCATTAGTTAAAAAAATGAGAAGAAAAAAGGAAGATCCATGGATTACAGATAGGATAAAAAAAATTTAAGGATAAGAGATAGAACATGGAAAAAACGCCAGGAAAACTAAAAATACAGAAGATTGGAACACATTTAAGGAATGGAGGAAGAAATGTAAAACTATGATTAAAAATGCTAAAAATATGTATCATTGGAATAAGATAAATAACACTTCTGACTCCAAACAATTTTGGAAATTTATTTCTGACTTAAAAACTCTGAATAAAACTGTTAATAATGTAAGTTTAGGGCAGGGAGATAAGTTAGTGACTGACCATATGGAAGTAGCAAATGTTTTTAATTCTTATTTTTTGAATTTACCAGATCTCAAAATACTAAAACCAACTTCAAACAGAATTGATGTTTCTGAAAGGGGCAGAATAGAAAACCTAATTAAAATACATAAATTTGAGGAAATATGTGAGAAAGACATAGTAAAAGAATTGCAGAACTTAAACCCAAATGAATCTGGAGGCATAGATGGCATAGAGGCACAATTTTTGAAGCTAGGTGCACAAGTGATAGCCCCTGTTATAACTTATCTGTACAACTGGAGCCTGAGTAGCTCCACTGTTCCTGAAGTATGGAAAACAGGAAAGGTTATTCCAATGTATAAAGGAGGTAATAAAACGACCCCCTCAAATTATAGGCCTGTAGCTCTTTTGCCAATCTTGTCAAAAATTCTAGAGTGTAGAGTATATTTGCAGTGGAGTCACTTTTTGGAATCTAATGGCAAATTATCAGAGAAACAACATGGCTTTAGAAAAGGGAGATCCACAAGCACCAACCTATTGGAATTCAATGACTTGGTGGTAACATCGATGAACCAAGGGAAGAGCACTGGGGCGGTGTTTGTGGATCTCTGTAAATCCTTTGACTTAATTCACCATGAATTGCTTTGATTCTGGGACCATTATTGTTTAACATTTATGTTAATAATCTTGTCTGAGTTATTGAACACAGTGAAATAAGATTGTATGCAGATGATACTGTATTGATAACATCTGCAAACAACTTGATAGACATGAAAGCTAAAATTCAATATGATTTTCTCCAAATGGAAAACTGGATGCGTAACTCTGGCCTTCTTCTTAATCTGAAAAAAACTCAGAATATATTATTTTCAGTGGGTCAACAAAGGGAAATTGGGTTAGAGTTGCAACTCCACCTCCAAGATGGTACAATAATTAAAAATGTATTAAGCTATAGATATCTGGGGTTTCAAGTGGATTCAAGGATGACATGCACAGAGCACATAACAGTTCAGATTAAAAGTGTAAACCAGAGATTAAGAGCTCTTAGAACAGTAGCGGGCAGTTTACCATTGGTGGCCAGAGAGCGGTTGGCTAAACAGATGCTTTTGCCAGTGGTGGAATATGGATCCATTATTTACATGAATTCAACTCAATTAGCTCTAAAACAGATTAATCGTGTATACTATAGGATAGGAAAATTTGCTGTTGGCAGTGGTAAGAATTTGCACCACTGTATAATTTATAAAAAACTAAACTGGCTTCAACCAGAGGCATATATAAATTATCTTTGGCTTGTAACATGTCATAAGATTCTTCATAAAAAATATAATCATCCACTACACAAACAGGTAATAAGAAAACACAGTAAGGAAGTACATATTAAGACAAGGAAATCAGTGAATAATATTGTTATGCACAGATGCTTTAATAGACTAGGTGACAACACACTTCAGAATAGTGTAGCATGTAGCTGGAATAAGCTATCTAATCCTTTGAAAGTAGATACAAATATTTTTAGTTTTAAAACTACTTTATTTAATTATTTGACATCATCTTGTACCCATTTTTATTGTAAATGTTGTATTGTGTTTTGTATTTCCGTAAAGTTTTGTAAAGTGTTTAGTATAGTTGTATAAGGTTTAGAATGCAGGACTTTGTTGTAAATGGGACTTTTGTCCTAACAAATGTTTTCTGTGAAAAAATAACTTTTATCAAATCAAATCAAGCTAATAGACACTTGTGGTGGGCTTACAGTACAGTAAAAAAAAAATAACCTCAGTGCAGTGAGAGGCAGCTAGGCTGCAAGCTACTAGTGGAGAGTCCCAGAAAGATGAATTACACAGCCCCTGCAATATTGCAGGAAATAAATTTACAAACTCAAACTGCCTGAAACCCACTGTAACTCCCTTAAAGCACATACGGAAAAGTCAGCAAACCTCTTGCAACACAGGGTACACAGAGCAGGTAAAATGGGGATAACATTTGTGTTTACAAAAGTCAGGATAGAAATTAAACAATCAACACTAGTATGCCGACACGTAAGTGTCCATGGCTGCCATGTGGGCCTGAACCACTGCTGCTTAAAGATGGTGCCGCAAGCTTGCCTGCATAGCTGTAAACATGGAGTACTGTACCGGTAGTTAGGAGGTAGGGTAGCTGGGGTCCAAGGTTAGAGAACGGGGAGGGAGGGCACCAGTGCTGCTGCCCTCGATGACCACTGGAAGGGTCTGGTAGCACTGCTGTGTGTGGCCAGAGCAAGGGGAGAGAGCTGTATTTAGGAGGTATGGAAGTTGGGGTCCAAGGTTAGAGAATGGGGAGGGAGGGCTCAGGTGCTGCTGCCCTCCATGACCACTGGAAGGGTCCCTGCTAATGCCATTGCCATGCCATATGATTTCCATGGTATATCTCCCTGATTATGTCATTGCCCTCCCTATTACATACCCCCTCAACTTCTCTTTCTTCTTTTTGTGTGTCCCTTACTCTAGGATGTTAGCTATTGTAATCCCTTTTCCTAAAGATGTGACCTCTTTTCCCCTAGTAACTTCTGTCCAATCTCTCTCCTCCCTACACTAGTTAAACTCCAGGAACACCTTGTTCTCTTCCAACTCTCCCCTTTTCTTGATTGAACTTTATTCTTCACTCCTTTATAGTATTGCTTTAGAAAGTCACACTTCACATCCACCTCTCCCCTCCATCTCACTGATATGATCCCCTCTGGCGTGGATCAGGGCCTTGTCATCTCCACCATTTTTGTCATCTTAGCCAAAGCTTTTGACTCTGTTACCCATTCCATTCTCATGGGCAAACTTTTTCTTTTCCCCATAAAGCTTTTTATCCCCGGGAGCCCTTGGCAGGTGGCTACAGTCTCTCCTAATGGAGAGACTCTGTCTCCAGCTTCCCACAATCCCATATCACTGACTTAGGTAGTCCCCTGTGGATTGCCCCCCACTGCAGAGCCAGGAGAGATGGGGCCAGCACACCTTCCACCCCCAGAGGCCCAATCCAGATACCTTGAGCTGACCCCCGTGGTCACAGGAGCCATCATGGACCCTGCCCAGCTCCAGTTTTCTCATTTTTTCTCTCCTGTCCCTCCCCACCAATGTAACAACATTGGCACATACCTCCCTGCTCGTACTGCCCTCTGGCCATCACCAGAGGGCAGTCAATGAGTGAGATGGCAAGTCTCCTTCCCCCCGAGAGAGGAGAGCCCGCCTGGATCCTCTCTCTCCCCCGCCAACCCCGGGTGGCCCAGACTTGTTCCCAAACCCAGGTCCCTGGTGTGGCACAAGGTGTGGTGTCCAGCACCTCAACCCTCAACACCACGGGGCCAGCTCTCCTGGACAAACTTAAGGCAGCTGGAATCTCTGCTTCCTCAGTTGAATGGTTCTGCTCCTATCTTGAGGGCATGTTGTAAGCTGTCCATATTGGAAACTCCCCCACATCCCCCCACACACACCCTATCAGCTTAGGTATCCCCCAAGGGTCTGTCCTTGGCCCAGTTCTTTTCTTCATTTTTTCTAAATGACCTCCCCAATGCCTGCTCCTCTGTGTTAATTCACATGTACACATTATATGGCACTCTTTACCTCTGGCTCCTCTGCTCATGACCTCATGAATCAGCTCTAACTGGACTTTAACAACATCTTGATATGGTTCCAAGGAAATTAGTTATCCTTCAATGCTAAGAAAACAGGCTTTACGATGTTTGGTACCAGGCAGAGGCTTGCTAGATTCTCCCCCGCCTCCTTTCATAGCCTTGATGGTGCAACTATTGAAGATGTCTCCTCCTTCAAGTATGTGAAGGTCTGGTTGGATCACCACCTTGATTTTTCTGTTCATTTGGATGTTATTCATAAGAAGCTGTGCCCTAGACTTGGAGCGCTATACAGAAATAAGAGAAGCATTCCACTTTCTGCATGCAGAGAAATACCCACTAAGATGATTCTCCCCATGACTATAGAGACTGTGAAGACATTGTTTGCTTTACTGCTCCAAAGCCCACCTTAGCTAGGCTGGACACCCTCTTTCATTCCCTTTGTCTCTTTGCCCTTGATAAGGCCCTGTGTACTCACCACTGTACTTTGTGTTCATCCCTCTCCCTCTCCTCTCTTGATGCCAGATGCCTTACTCACTGTGACTCCATTATCTCCAAATACTGGTTTGGCTCTATCCCATTGTATCTTGCTTCTGTCCCTTCTTTTACCTTTTACTCCCTTCACCACACTTGATTTTGCTCTCTTGCACTCCCACCAGTAAAATCTACTGCTGGCCAAGCTGAGTTCTCATTCCGCCTCCCTTAACTATGGGATTCTCTTCCCCCTTCCATTCACTCTGGTCTTTCCTTTCCTTCTCTGAAATCTCTCCTCTGTGATTTCTCTATCCACTCCTGTAGTTGCCTCTGATATTGGAGTAGAATCTTGTCACCTGCCTTCCACCCCACACCGACACCAGCACTGCCCCACTCTCCTAATATCAGTCTTTTCTCCCTGTTCATCGTATTTTGTTGTGTTGCTACTGTTTAATGTTTTTTTGCCTGCAAGTCACTGTATGGCACTTTTCTTTTTTAATCATTCTTGTAATTGTATATTTTGTTATACTTATTTCCTTATTTTTGTGTTATTTTTATACACTGTACTTAGTAACTCTTCGGTTATCGTCTCTTCACCCTCCCTCAGGATACATCTGGAAACGAGCTGATAGCAGCTCAGTATGATTTTCCTGTTAAACGTTTGCAATCAATCAATCAATCAATCAAATATGTAACTTTCATTTTTGTCAAGACATCACAAAACTTATACAGTACAACCATTTTAAACAGAAGAACAAACATAGAAACATAGAATTTGATGGCAGATAAGGACCGCTTGGCCCACCCAGTCTGCCCATTTCCCTACCTACTGGATAAGCTGCAGATCCTAGTTAACCAGCAGCCTACTTCTTCCTACCCCCACCC
Source organism: Neoceratodus forsteri (assembly GCA_016271365.2). Lineage (NCBI taxonomy): Eukaryota > Metazoa > Chordata > Ceratodontiformes > Ceratodontidae > Neoceratodus > Neoceratodus forsteri. Next base: position 522,729,139 of record CM028129.1, read on the forward strand.
CCTAGAATTGCCTTATGACTGTCCCATGCATGCTTGAATTCCACCACTTTTTTTGACTCCACAACCTCCTCCAAAGGCCGTTCCATGCATGCACAACCCTCTCTGTGAAAAAATACTTCCTTAAATTACCTCTGAGCCGCTCTCCCTCTATCTTCAAATTGTGCCCCCTTGTTCTTGCACACCTATTTTTTTGAAAGATGCTACCCTCTTGGACTTTGTTGATTCCCTTGAGGTACTTGAAAGTTTCTATCATGTCCCCTCTCCCTCCTTGAGGCTATACATATTAAGCTCCTTTAGTCTCTCTTCATATGTCTTCCATTGCAGACCCTGCACCATTTTAGTTGCCCTCCTCTGGACAGCTTCCATCTTGTGTATGTCTTTGCGGAGATTGGGTCTCCAGAACTGCACGCAGTACTCCAGATGGGGTCTGACCAGCTGTCTGTACAGAGGGATAATAATTTCCTGTTTTCTACTGGTGATGCCTCTCCCTATGCATCCCAGTATCCCCCCAGCCCTCCTTGCTGCCCTCTCGCATTGCTTGCCCACCTTTAGGTCATCTGACATGACTACCCCCAGGTCCCTTTCCATTTTTGTTGTTGTTAGTATCTCACCCCCCATTGTGTACTCTTCCCCTGGGTTTTTGTTTCCCAGGTGCATTACCTTGAACTTCTTAGCATTGAATCTAAGCTGCCATACATTTGACCATTCCTCTAACCTTGCCAAGTCCCTCCTCATCCTTTCCACCCCACCTTGTGCATCAACTCTGTTGCAGATCTTTGTGTCATCTGCAAAGAGACATACTTTTCTTTCCAGTCCCTCTGCAATGTCGCTTATAAAAACACTGAAGAGGACCGGTCCTAATACTGAACCCTGCGGTACCCCACTAGTAACCTCCCTTTCTTCAGAGTGGACTCCATTTACTATTACTCTCTGTGTCCTATTCTCCAGCCAATTCTTTACCCAGGCTGTCATCTTGGCACCCACTCCCAGGCTGGCTAACTTATATATTAATCTTTGTGTGGGACTGTGTCAAATGCCTTGCTAAAGTCTAGGTAGGCCATGTCCACAGCCCCTCCCTGATCTACTACTTTGGTCACCCAGTCAAAGAAATCTATCAGATTCGTCTGGCATGACCTTCCTGCTGTGAATCGTAACTTTTAGAACCATAACTATTTCTTCACTTCAAGGAAAGGTTGGGCAACCTATCCTCGTGTGATTCTGTAATAGTAGTAGTAGTAGCAGTAAAACTTTTTATTCACATACATATTACAGGGGTGGGGTAGCACTCCTATAGTTCGGGTTGAGTTGGCTGTTTAATGTTAAGCCACAGATTTTGCGCCTTAATAATTTTGGTGTCATTTCACAAAATAGCCCAAAATTTGACAAATGCAGTCAGGCTGTCAGAGTTTCAAAATGTGGAAAGTTTCATGATGGCGCCTTTGCAGTTTGCAAGATCTGAATGCCTCTTATTTTGTAAAATTGTCAAATTTTCCCCTATACTTATGTGTTTTTTGCTTTCATATGCAGGCTACACAGTACTGAATTTCTGCACAAAACTTTCAGGGTGCATGTGGTCTGTGCTGAGGTAGGGAATTTTGAAGGTTTGGTGAAGAAATATTAAACAGTTCCTGAGTAATAAGGATTTTTTTTAAAATGCCCCATCCGAACCAGACATTTCTGAATTGCGAGACTGTTTTTTGGTTTGCAAATCTGATGTATCATGAACCAAAAATGGGTCTCACGAACCACTTCTTGATCACGATGGCCGCCATCTTTTTTCTTTATTTGTGTTGCTACTGAAGTTGGAAAACACTTGTAAAGGGATAGTTTTAGCAAAACTAAAACATCCCTGATGTATAATGTTTTCCCTAAGCAAGATTTCATAGTCTGTTTATGGGGAGATTTACCATCATTTTATATTTCACCCACTGTCTCCTGAGTGATTTCTGGTTCAAACCACTTTGTTTGGTTTGAATTAAGAATTTTCTGGTTTGCGAACCAGGAAAAGTGATTTGAACTACTAATTCTAGTTCACGAACCAGAAAAGTGATTCTGACTTACAAATAGTAAAAGTACATAAAATTTATGTATTTTAAAAAAAAACTAACTCCTGGACCTAGTTAAACGGGACCCGTTTAGCTAGATTCTGGTGTTTGTTTTTTAAAGTTACCAGAAATACCTTTTTAGAAAACCCCAAATAAAGTGTACTCAGCATAGCGAATCTGTTCACCTGCATTCTCTGTATGAGAACAGCTGGACATTCTTGACTTCTGCAGCCATAGTTGGAACTTGTGCTGTGGGCTGCAGTAATACACTGTTTCCCTTTTGTCTAGTGGTGCCCCTCATGCTCTCCCTTTATGTATGTAGTGTTGCCCTGATGTCTAGTGACATCCCCCCACCCTCTTATTGCCATCATCGTAATGTCTTTGTCTTTCCCTAGTGTCTATTGGCACCCCCACCCTCTGACCACCATCCTCGTTATGTATTTGTCTTTCCCTGGTGTCTAGTGGCATCCCCTCCCTCCAATTCCCGTCCCCATAATGTCTTTGTCTTTCCCTGGTGTCTAGTGGCACTGCCCATTCTCCATTCACTGTCCTTGTTATGTATTTGTCTTTTCCTGTTGACTAGTGGCACCCCCACACTCTGATCACCATCTTCATTATGTATTTGTTTTTCCCTGGTGTCTAGTGGCACCCCTCACCCTCCGATCCCCATCCCTGTAATGTTGTTGTCTTTTCCTGATGTCTAGTGGCACTCCCACCCTCTGATTGTCACCCCCAAATTGTGTCTGTCTTTCCCTGGTGTCTAGTATCACCCTCCACCCTCTGATCACTGTCCCAATAATATGTTGTTCTTTCCCTGGTGTCTAGTGGCACCCCCACCCTCTGATCACCATCCTCATTATGTATTTGTTTTTCTCTGGTGTCTAGTGGCACCCCTCACCCTCCAAGCACCATCCTTGTAATGTTGTTGTCTTTTCCTGATGTCTAGTGGCACCCCCACCCTCCGAATGCCATCTCCATAATATATTGTTCTTTCCTGGTGTCTAGTGACACCCCCCACCCTCTGATCACCATCACTGTAATATGCTGTTCTTCCCTGGTGACTAGTGGCATCCCCCACCATTCAGTCACCATGCCCATAATGTTTTGATCTTTTTCTGATGTCTAGTGACACCCCCCCCACCCTCTGATCATGGTCCCCTTAATGTTTCTGTATTTCCCTGGTGTCTAGTGGTACCCCCCCACCCTCCAATCACCGTCCTGCTCTGAAATAAATAAAGTCATCCCTCAATGTTAAAAAATGGTCCCTTGCCAATCTGATCTCCCCGCCACCTTCCACACAGCACCCACCACCCCACACCCCCAGTACACCACTGCACACCCTCACTCACCTGAACAGCTCGCAGGGCAAAGATCCACTCTCCGATCAAAGACATGTCTTGTTGTTGGAGCCATCGACTTAAGACAAGTGTGGTTCAATGTATTTCAATTGGGTTTTAAACTTTGATGCATAACTTTGTCATTTTTGCATATTTTGTCCCCAGATTTTCAACATGGCCTTTTTGGGACCCACCTCACGACCAATGGCAGTGGAATTATGCAAATCAAGGCCAAAAAGTGATTTTGTGACTGCTTGGTGAAATCACATTTCGGGTGGGATTTGAACATTTTCACTGCCCTTCAATCAATCAAAATATTTATTTATCCAGGCGGGCACCATTGAGCAGGGCTCATTTGCAAGATGGACCTGGTCATACAAAAATCATAGTACAGTAACATGGTAAATCATAATGCAATATTATACAAAGAAGACAAATATACATATGTACATCAACATTTGAGTGAGAGGGCCTTTACAACAGATAGACTCATCAACATTTGAGTGAGAGGGCCTTTACAACAGATAGGCTCATGAGGTGGGTGCTAAAAGAAGGTTATGTTGAAAATTTGGGGTCAAAATAGGTAAAAATGACAAAGTTATGTGCATACATTGAAATTTTACTGTCCTTGCTTGTAACTTCATTAATTTTAAATATTTTGACCCTACATTTTCAATATAACAATGTTTTTACACCACCTCATGAACGTGACAGCTGTCATTTTCAAATCCTGTCCAAAATGTCTTTTCGAATCTGTGGTGTGGAATGATGTTTTGATGCCACAGAATGACATTTTGGCAGGAATTTGAACATTTTCTCTACTGGGTTCATGAGGTGGGGTAATACAAAGGCTGTGCTGACAATTTGGTCGCTGTTTTGGCATAAATACAAGTGCATGGCTGTCTGGGCCCTGCAGTTTCACAGCAACATGCCTCTTTTCAATATTGAGGAATGGGAGCACAGGGCACAGAGGGCCCTTCGCTCCTACAGGCAAATGGGAATACGATTATACTGTCTCAAAAAGTAATGAAATTCTTTGCTAAAAACTGCATTAATGTGACAATTAGGGTTCAGATTAAACTGAGAAAAGTAGGGAAATGTGATGTTAGGGTTTCAAACACTAACACCCTGCCCCACCCCTGAGGCAAATGAGGGGTGGAGTTTTTCTTGGCATTGTCAACCCTAACACTCATCCCACTTTATACACTCATGCAACATACACACCTGTCTCCATCTGTAGTAGGAGAGTGGTACTTCAGAATAACTCAAACAGGCAGACAAGACTTAGGTGCATAAAAAACCCCGCACATGTGCATTTTTTATTTCAATTTTCTCAAAATCCCCCCCAAAAAGAAAATATATACAGAAAGGAGAATACAGTGTTCATTCAGCACACCTATATAGCCCAGTAATAGCTTTCTCTGCTTCCTGAAGACTCCTCCCCCGTCTTACCTTAGCTATTTACTCAGCACAGTGTGAAAGCACACACACCTTCTCCTAGCTGAGGCCAGCTACACACTGACCCACCTATCTACTAGCCCCTAGTGGTGGGTTTTTTATATTTTATTTTATTTGTCATCCGTTGGCCAAACTACTTGTTTATATTCTTTTCAGCCACTATCTAAACGGCTCTTCTGGAGCAGGCAACTAAACATTATGTAGGTACGTTCCTGTCCCTTTTCACAGTTTAAGGCTCTAGAAACATAGAAACATAGAAACATAGAATTTGACGGCAGATAAGGACCGCTTGGCCCACCTAGTCTGCCCATTTTCCTACCTAACAGATAAGCTGCAGATTCTAGTTAACCAACAGCTTACTTCCTCCTACCCCCCACTAGGACTGCCTTATGCCTGTCCCATGCATTCTTGAATTTCCCCACTGTTCTTGACTCCACGACCTCCTCAGGGAGGCTGTTCCATGCATCCACAACCCTCTCTGTGAAAAAATACTTCCTCACATTACCTCTGAGCCATCCCCCCTCTATCTTCAAATTGTGCCCCCTTGTTCTTGCACATCTCTTTTTCTGGAAGATGCTACCCTCTTGGACTTTGTTGATTCCCTTGAGGTACTTGAAAGTTTCTATCATGTCCCCTCTCTCCCTTCTTTCCTCAAGGGTATACATATTAAGCTCCTTTAGTCTTTCTTCGTATGTCTTCTGGTGCAGACCCTGCACCATTTTGGATGCCCTCCTCTGGACAGCCTCCACTCTGTCTATGTCTTTGTGGAGATGGGGTCTCCAGAACTGCACACAGTACTCCAGATGGGGTCTCACCAACTGTCTGTACAGAGGGATAACAACTTCCTGTTTTCTACTATTGATGCCTCTTCCTATGCATCCCAGTATCCCCCCAGCCTTCCTTACTGCCTTCTCACATTGATTGCTTACCTTTAGGTCATCTGATATGACTATCCCCAGATCCCTTTAAATTTTTGTTGTTGTTAATACCCCCTCCCCATTGTGTACTCTTCCCTGGGTTTTTGTTTCCCAGGTGCATGACTTTGCATTTCTTTAAATTGAATCTAAGCTGCCATACTTTTGACCATTCCTCCAACCTTGCCAAGTCCCTTCTCATCCTTTCCACCATCCCCTTGTGTATCAACCTTTGAAGATCTTTGTGTCATCCGCAAAGAGACATACTTTTCCTTCCAGTTCCTCTGCAATGTCACTTATAAAGACAATAAAAAGGACCGGTCCCAGTACTGAACCCTGCGGTACCCCACTAGTAACCTTCCTTTCTTCACTGTGTACTCCATTTACTACTACCCTTTGTGTCCTGTTGTCTAGTCAATTTTTTATCCAGGCTATCAGCTTGGGACCCACTCCAAGGCTGGCTATCTTGTGTATTAATCTTTTGTGTGGGACTGTATCAAATGCCTTGCTAAAATCTAGGTAGGCCATGTCCACAGCCCCTCCTTGGTCTAATACTTTGGTCACCCAGTCAAAGAAATCTATTAGATTCATCTGACACAACCTTCCTATCGTGAATCCATGCTGCCTTGGGTCCTGTGCCCCACTGGCCTCTAGGTACTCAACAATTCTTTCCTTCAGAAGTGATTCCATCATTTTCCCTACCACTGAGGTCAAACTAACTGGTCTGTAGTTTCCTGCCTCTGTCCTGCTCCCACTTTTGTGAAGAGGAATCAATCTGCCCTCCTCCAGTCCTTGGGTACCACCCCATCCTCCCATGATTTGTTAAAGAGAGTAGTCAGCGGTGTCACTAGTTCTACCCTTAGTTCTTTTAGAATTCTTGGGTGAATCCCATCAGGCCCCATTGCTTTGTCCACCTTCAATTGTATTAGTTCTTTCAGAACCCTTTCTTCTGTAAATGGACTGGTATCGACCCCTGTCTTCAGAGTGTTTCTCTTGTTTGGTTTAGGTAACTCCCCCTCCTTTTCCTTTGTGAATACTGAGCAGAAATATTCATTCAGTATCCCTGCTTTTTCACTGTCACCCTCTACCCACATTCCCTCCCCTTTATTAAGCTTCAGTATCCCTCCTTTGGTCTTTCTTCACTCTCTAATGTACCTATAAAGGTCTTATCCCCTTCTTAACAGAATTGGCTATCCTTTCCTTGGTTTGGGCCTTTGCTATTCTGACTGCCTTCCCAGCCTCTTTCTGCTTTAACTGATAAAGTTCTCTGTCCTGCTCCTTCTGTGTTTCCTTATATTTCTGAATGCTGTCCTTTTCTCCTTAACCTTCCCTGCCACCTCTTTTGAGAACCATAGCAGTTTTTCCTTCGTTGTGTTTTATTGATTTGCTTTACACAAAGGCTTGTTGCCTCTGTGATGGCTGTTTGATCACTCCCCATTGTTTTCCACCCTCCTTCTTGCCTGTTTGCTAGTCCTTTTCTGAGGCACTCTCTCATTTTCCCAAAGTCAGCCCTCCTAAAGTCCAGTACCCTTGCTTTTGTATGGCGTTGATTGTAGGCTGTGTTTATCGTGAACCACACTGTTTGGTGGTCGCTTGTTCCCAGATGGCTACCCACTTCTAATCTGAGATTCTTTCTCTGTCCCCATTTGAAGTACCAGGTCTAAGATTGCTCCCTCCGGCGGGTTCAATACTAGCTGTCTGAGGCATGCCCTCTGTAGGGCATCAAGAATGACCCTGCTCTTGGATGTGCCTGCAGCAAAGGTGCTCCAGTTAACATCTGGCATATTCAGGTCCCCCATCAACAATATCTCCCCTTTTTCTGCCATTCTAAGAAAGCCTTCTATCATTTCCTTGTCCATTCCCTCCCCCTGACATGGGGGTCTGTATACAACCCCCATGCGGATTGTGGTGCTATTTCCTGCCTCCAGGGTGACCCAAAGTGCCTCATCTGCTCCCTGTTTACTCTTTAGTTCTGTTGCTTTGATCCCTTCCTTTACATAGAGACTACTCCTCCTCCTCTTTTACCCTCCCTGTCCCTCCTGTAGATTGTGTATCCTGGTATGTTGACATCCCAGTCATGGTTCTCTGTGTACCATGTTTCTGTGACTGCCACAATATCCAGGCAACCCTCTTCCATCAAGGCCACTAATTCAGGAGCTTGTTACACAGACTACGGGCATTGGTACTCATCGCCTCCACTTTTGATAGCCTTACCCTTTAGCCCCATTTCTGTCCTTACTGCCTTTGCCTTTTTACATTTAAATCTGTTCTGCTCCCTAATAACTTCTGTACCTTGGTGTTTACCTCACTAATCACCATGTTGTGTGGGGGGAGGCTGGGATTTCCCTGCTCCTTTTTAGTGCCTCCCCCCTTGACTAGTTTAAATGCTTGCCAATGAAGTATTTAAACCTCTCACCTATTATCCTAGTTCCCCCCTGGACAGATGCAGACCATCGCACCAGTATAGGTCTGCATCCCTCCAGGTGGTTCCCTAGTCCCCAATGAAGCCAAAACCCTGAGCTCCACACCAGTTTTTCAACCACTCATTGAATTCCCTGGTGAGGAGTGCCCTAGCATCTCCCTTGCCATAGACAGGCAGCACCTCCAAGAAGGTTACCATATGCGCTACTTGTCTAAGGCCCCTTCCAACTCTACAAACTCCTCTTGCACTGCTCTGATCCCATTCTAGCCAGGTCATTTGTCCCTAGGTGGACAATGACATCCAGCTCCCTCCCTTGTGCAGCTCCTCCCACGATCCTGAGGATTTGCTTCCTGTCCTCCAAGCCATGGCACCAGGAAGGCACCTACTCCCTCTCCCCTTCCTCCCCCATTTCTACCCCCCTAATGATTGAGTCCCCACCAGGAGTTGTTTCCTTCCCCTGTGGGATCCCATGCCACCCTCCTGTGGGTCTTCTTTGTGAAGGTTCCCAGCATCCTCCTTGGTCTCCACTGCAGGTACCTCCATAGAGGAACCACTATCCACCAGAAGAGCGAATGAATTGTGGAGAGGTACAGCTGGAGGGATGCAACTCTGTTCCACCACCCTCTCCCTCCCTGAGCCCACCCTGGTCCAGCCTCTCCTCTTTCTTGGCAACCTCTGAGGTAGTGGCATTGACCCAGGTGGTCCCTGAGTGGGGGAGGAGGTTTCAGGAATCCTAGCCAGGTCAGCCTGGAGACGAGCAACCTCCTCTCTCAGACCAGAGAGGTGCCTGCAAATAGGGCAGCATCGCAGCCTCCAGAATGTCTCCCAGAACACTGCCGCCCCACAGCCATTGCACTGCACCACTCCTAACATGTCTTATTTTGTGTCTCCTCTACTGTTTCTCTGGATGCTTACTCTCTCTTCTCTCCTTACAACTCTCACCCTTCCTGTTCTGGGACAGCAACTTCTTGTCTTCTTCAGTAGCCTCCTTCTTCCTTGCTCAATATCAGACCATCAGCAGCTGGGGGGGGGTGAGCTACTTTTTTCCTTTAGGGTTGACAAAACCAATGTTTCTCTATGATCCTTTCCTTCCTACTGCCAAACAGGAAGTTCCTGTTGACAGTCAAATCCAGTGGCTATAAAAGTAGAACTGGCTTTGCATGGGTGGGTGGAGGGGTGGGATGGAGGGCAATTAGTAAGAAAAAAGGCTAGCAACAGGAAGTTGTAATTTGACTCACCTGCTTTTATAGTGTCTAAACCACACCCTCAATAAAGCTCTCTTTTCTCCTACTGGTTTAGCAAAGTCAGCTGATACAGAACCCTTCCCAGCACAGAACACACACTGACTTTCTTTCTTTTCTTTCTTTTTTTAACCCAAAATAAGACCCCTTCTACTTTTAATAAAGTTATCTGTCTACTTAATCTTAACAGACAATGACTCCTGCTGAGATATAAGTTTTAAATTAATAAGAAAATGTAGCTTCTTTTAGTTAGCTGCTTTCTGCTCTACAAGCAAGGTTAGCAACAGGAAGTTGTAATTTGACTCACCTGCTTTTATAGTGTCTAAGCCACACCCTCAATTAAGCTCTCTTTCCTCCTACTGGTTTAGCAAAGTCAACTGATACAGAACCCTTCCCATCACAGAACACACACTGACTTTCTTTCTTTTCTTTCTTTTTTAACCCTAAATAAGACCCCTTCTACTTCTAATAAAACTATCTGTCTACTTAATCTTAACAGACAATGACTCTTGCTGAGATATAAGTTTTAAATTAATAAGAACATGTAGCTTCTTTTAGTTAACTGCTTTCTGCTCTACAAGCAAGGCTAGCAACTGCAAAGTTGTAATTTGACTCACCTGCTTTTATAGTGTCTAAGCCACACCCCCAATTAAGCTCTCTTTCCTCCTACTGGTTTAGCAAAGTCAGCTGATACAGAACCCTTCCCAGCACAAAACACACACTGACTTTCTTTTCTTTTTTAACCCTAAATAAGACCCCTTCTACTTCTAATAAAGTTATCTGTCTACTTAATCTTAACAGACAATGACTCCTGCTGACATATAAGTTTTAAATTAATAAGAAAATGTAGCTTCTTTTGGTTAGCTGCTTTCTGCTCTACAAGCAAGGCTAGCAACAGGAAGTTGTAATTTGACTCACCTGCTTTTATAGTGTCTAAGCCACACCCCAATTAAGCTCTCTTTCCTCCTAATGGTTTAGCAAAATCAGCTGATACAGAACCCTTCCCAGCACAAAACACACACTGACTTTCTTTTGTTTTTTTAAACCCTAAATAAGACCCCTTCTACTTCTAATAAAATTATCTGTCTACTCAATCTTAACAGACAATGACTCCTGCTGAGATGTAAGTTTTAAATTAATAAGAAAATGTAGCTTCTTTTGGTTAGCTGCTTTCTGCTCTACAAGCAAGGCTAGCAACAGGAAGTTGTAATTTGACTCACCTGCTTTTATAGTGTTTAAGCCACACCCCCAATTAAGCTCTCTTTCCTCCTACTGGTTTAGCAAAGTCAACTGATACAGAACCCTTCCCATCACAGAACACACACTGACTTTCTTTCTTTTCTTTCTTTTTTTAACCCTAAATAAGACCCCTTCTACTTCTAATAAAGTTATCTGTCTACTTAATCTTAACAGACAACGACTCCTGCTGAGATATAAGTTTTAAATTAATAAGAAAGTGTAGCTTCTTTTAGTTAGCTGCTTTCTGCTCTACAAGCAAGGCTAGCAACTGGCAAAGCAAGGCTAGCAATAGGCTAGCATGTCTTTGTTTTAGAAGTGCAGGGCAGTTTCCTGCAAGACAATAATAATATTGCCATTCCCATTACTGCAACACAGTATGACAAGGAAAAGAGCGAGCGGGAGAGAGAGAGAGAGAGGAGTGGCTTCGCTCCGATTACTGTATATTTACTCCCTCTCTTTTATACTTAAATTTGTTCATCACTAAAGAAGAAAACAGGAGTTGAGTGGGTCACCCTCAGAAGTGGAGCAGTGGCTTTTAACAAAAATAAATTAAACAACCTTTCGGGAGCCACTCCAGTCTGAACCGTGCTCCTCGAGCAACTGTTCTCATTGGGAATTTTTCTTTTGGCGCTAACTGGGAAGATTTTTTTTCTTTATTAATGAGAGCAGCAGTGGACTCTGCTCTCTTTCTTTCCTTTAAACATTTAGAAGGCGCATTATCCTTAGGGCATGCCATGCCTTTTACAATGAAATAACCATAAAGAAAGGCATTTTAATCAGAAATTACACTTCTTGTGAATTTCCTTAAAATTCCAAAAGGCTCCCCTCCACTTCCTTCTTATTTTTATTTATCATTCTAGTCACAGACCTAACCATGTAGCAGCATTTGAGCATCAAGTTTGTCTAAGACAAAGGGTTCTATCGTTCTATGCAACAGGGGTTGTATTCCGTACAATCCAGTCAAGTATAGGCATACTGAAAATACATTTACAATGTGACTACTTTTTTATATTAAGTGTTCCCATTAACTTCTTTAGCACTACTGCACTTCTACTATTTATAGACTGCATTCCCATAAGCTTTGCAGGTTTTCCATTGTATTAAATTCCTTTTGGATGCATCCTGGCTTTAAACATCTTGGGCCAGATATTCAAAGATTTGCGCCGGGTGCAAATCTGTTGTGCTGGAATAGCACCAAATTTGTGCCAGGCTGCAATATTCAGAAGCCAACGCTAAAAGTTAATGTATTCAGGGGAGGGAGTGGCCATGAATGCCAGTGCACCGACATATTCAAAATAATAGCATCGTGCTACAGGTTTTTACACCACCTGTAGCACGGCACTAATTACCCCCTGCAAAATGCAGGCTGTAATGCTGCACTCCTGTTCTGTAGTAAAGTGAAGCAATCTGAAGTAATTCAAATTCTATCCCTGGTAGTCTAATGGCCCCCCACTCCCCCATCATGATCCCTGACTCCCGTAAGATGTAATAACAGTTATTTTGCCTGGTACTCTAGTGCCCCCCCTCCCAGCAGTGCCAGCCCCTACTCTCCCCCAACCATCTCCAAACAGAGATGGTGACTGGCTCAACCCTCCACTCACCTCCACAGCCAGCCACTGACTGAGTGTTGAATGGGTGCCTACTATATTGAGTGATGAATGTGTGCACTCATTGTTTTTGTTTTAACTTTCAGACATTGATATGTCCACTCCCAGTGTTGGATGCCCCCCCAGCCAACTTTTATTGTTGACAGGGGTGCCCAATCCCCATGTCGGCATCATGATCTCTCCCTAACTCATGTGGCACACTGGGAGCCCACCCAAATGTATCCAAAAGTTATTTTTTATTTTTTTGCCTTGCCAACGAGGGTGCCTAATCCTCCTGTTGGAAGCATGTATCCCCCCAACTCATCTGGCACACTGTGAGCATACCCCAGTGTGCCCATATTTATTGATTTATTTATTGTCCCTGTAAATAAAAAAACCCATCGTCGATGTCTTTTTTTTTTACCTGAAAAAAAGAAAAGGGTCCCTCATTGTCTTCCCAGTCCCCCCTCCCATCTCCACCCTCCCAATGAGCACCCACCTCCCCTTACCCCTTCTTACCCCATACTTATCTCTGGAGGTCAGCGCTGTCATCTTCTAAGGACTGGGACATGTCTGCACTTTTCAAAGCTGAACCGCAAAATGAAGGATTAAAGGTAAGCGCTATATAATGGCTGTCAATATGGGTTTCAACTTATGATGCTATCTCAGCCATTTTTAGGAATTTTGACCCAAAATTTTAAACATGGTATTCTTGGGACACAACCTCCTGAACACTGTCACTGGCATTTTGTTACTCAGTCCCAAAAGGTGATTTTGCGGTCACTGTGTGGAATCACCTTTCGGGACTGATTAATGAAATGACAGTGCCATTGTTCGTGAGGTGGGGTCCCAAAAAGCCCATGTTGCAAATTTGGTGAAAACATTCCAAAAAATGACTGCAGTATGAGCGCGTGTTGCGCATTTTCTATGCACACTTGTAACTTTGCCAATTTCCAATATTTTCACTCCAGATTTTCAGCATTGCCATTTATTCAAATGTGCTTATGAACAGTAATGTCATTTTTCAGATCCTGCCCAAAACATATTTTTGCACCTGTAGTGCAGAATGGCGTGTTCACTGTGCGAAATCAACTTTCAGGATGCAGTAACAAAATCACAGTCCCACTGTTCATGAGGGGAGGTCCCAAAAAGCCATGTTGAAAATTTGGTGAAAAAATTAATAAAAAAAATGACTGCGTTACGAGCATGTGTTGCGCAGTGTCTACGCGCTCTCATAACTATGTCAATTTTTCATGTTTTCACTTCAGATTTTCGACATTATCATTTTTTCACACCACCTCATGAATATTACATCTGTAATGTTTCAGATCCTGCCAAAAAATATTTTTATGCACGTGCGACGCAAAATGGCATTACAGTTGCACAGAATTATACTTCGACAGGGATTTGAACGTTTTCTGTACTGGGTTCATTTGGTGAGGTGATAAGAAGGTTATGCTGAAGATATGGGGTGAAAATGATTTAAGATGGCACAGTTAAGACTATTCGTTGCAATTTTGATATGCCTGCTTGTAACTTAATGTGTAGATGCGCAGGGGGCAGAGATTGCTGTGTTTCCATAGCTACATACAGGACTCTGCATGTCCACTGTGACATATGCATACTGTTGTACTGTCTGAATAGAAGAATGGTAGTGCAGTGTCTGAAGGACCCTGCACTCCCATAGTAAAATGAGGATACTGTTATGCTACCTTAAAAAGTAAGGAAATCAGTTGCACAAACCTTGTTAATACATCAGTTAGGGTGAATATCATATCAACAAGAGCAGGGAAATGAGGCATTAGGTTTTACAATCCAAATGCCCCACCCACATGGTTTCCACCCCTACTACCCCACCCCCATCTGCCACCATCCACCCACCAATAGGCATCAGGGTGTGCCATGGGGTCATCAGGCCTAACTCTCACCCCATTCCATTTGTAAACAATCTTACATGCTATAGTATAGGACAATTGGGTGAGAGTTATGCATGATGATCCCATGGCACACCCTAATGCCTGTTGGTTGGGGTGGAGTGGGGTAGTGGGGTGTAAACCCTAATGCCTCATTTTCCTGCTTTGTTGCTATGGTATTCACCTAACTGATGCATTAGTGAAGTTTTTGCAACTAATACATATATATATATATATACATATATATATATATATATATATATATATATATATATATATATATATATCTATGCAAAAAATGTTGTTAATGCATCAGTTAGGGTTGTAGGGTTCCACCCATTGAACCCCACCACCCACCCCCACCAACAGGCATCAGGGTGTGCATTGGGGTCTTATGCCCTAACTCTCACCCCATCCCATGTGTAAACAAGCTGAGGTGGTGCAGTGTAGAAGAATGGGGTGAGAGTTAGGGCCAACAACCCCAACGCACACCCCGGTGCCTGTTGGTGGGGGTGGGGTGGAGTGGGATTCAACAGGTGGGAACCCTAATGGTAAATTTCCCCACTTTTGTCACTGTAGAAGAACCCTAACTGATGCATTAACAAAGTTTTTTTGCATAGAATTTCCTTACTTTATAAGAAATAATAGAAAAGTAGAAAGTTGCACAAGTTGGTGGGAGCGTGGGGCCCGAAGGACCCTGTGGTCCCACCAACTTGTAAGTGTAGGGCCACATTACACACCCAATGACTAAAAAGTACTTTGACAGCAGCAAGGCCAGTCACCAAATAAATGTTAATCTAGTAGAGCAATAGAAAACACTGTCCACAAAACGTAAACTGTGCGACACAATATCTCTGTGAAAAATATATTGTCCAACACATAAACACTGCTATTGACATCTACAGGACATTCTGTCAACACCTTCCAAATTTCATGTAAAAAGACCAAACCGTGTCCAAGATATAACATGTCATAATTTGAAATTTTCATTCATCAGAGTGGCACAGTTCCACACCTGTTGACATTTAACACACACAACAACTGAAAACTACATCCATGACACTAAGGCTAGGCACCCTATCAATTTCAACCCACCAGCACAATCCAAAACACTGTTCACAACATGTAAAGTGCGTCACACAATATCTCTGCAAAAAAAAATTTCTCCAACACAAAAACACCATAATTCACATCTACAGGACATGCTGTAAACACCCTCCAAATTTAAAGTAAAAAGACCAAATTGTTTCCGAGATATTCAATCTTAAAGATTGGTAAAATTTCCCTATCTATTCCATTCTAAAAAAATCTGCCCATCTTGTCCTCCCCCTCACTATCAAAGATGGCGATCAAAGAATCTCATGATCAAAGACTTTGCAGGCTCATGAACAAAGAATAAAAAATGCTATAAATCAAAAAATTGAAGTAATTGCGGTAAACCACTGCCATGGTTCAACAGAACGAAGGCCCCTGAGCAAAATTCACCCTCATTTGACTTCCTAGGGCACCCCTGGGCTGAGAAAATAGATTTTTTAATCTGGGCATCTCATCCCTCACTTGCGATGCATGATCGTGTCCAAAGAATCTCGCGATCAAAGAATTTGCAGGCTCGCGATCAAAGAAATTGCTCGCTCACAAACAAAGAGTGAGGGATGAGATGGCCAGATTTAAAAATCTACTTTCTCAGCCCAGGCATGCCCTAGAAACTTAAATGAGGGTGGGATTTGCTCAGGAGGCTTTGTTCTGCCGCATCTGAATAAAACAAATCATGTTTTCAATATCCCTGGTAGTCTAGCAGCCCCCCCCAATCATGATAAAATAGATTACAATCTCTAACTCCCTGGCAGTCTAATGGTCCCCCAATATGTATTTCATAAATATTGCTTTTGTATATCCCTGGTAGCCTAGTGGCCCCACCGATCTGTATAAAATTATTATTCTTGTTCATATCCCTGGTAGTGTAGCAGCCCCTCTATCATAATAAAATAGATAATGATCTGCAATTTCCTGGTAGTGTAGTGGCTCCCCACCCAGCCGTGCCAGCCCACCCAGCACCTCCCCACCCTTCCCCTGCCAGTGACTGGCACAGCCTACCTCTCACCTCCACGACCAGCTGCTGACTGTGTGTATTAGGAGCACTAATGCAAAGAGGTGCTCAGAAAAATTTCTGAGCACCTCTTTGCATTAGCAATGCTAATACACACAGTCGGTGGCTGGCCATGGAGGTGAGTGAGCTGTGCCAATCGCCAACTGGGGAAGGGTGGAAGTGTAGTGGGTTGTACACAGCTAGCTGAGGCGGAGCCACTAGACTACCAGGAATTCTGTAGATCGTTATCTATTTTATTATGATGGGGGCCGCTAGACTACAAGGGATATGAAAAAGAATAATCATTTTATACAGATCGGGGGACCAGACTACTAGGGATATACAAAAGCAATATTTATGAAATACACATTGGGGGGCCACTAGACTACCAGGGAATTAGAGATCATAATCTATTTTATCATGATCGGGAGGGGGGACTACCAGGGATATTGAAAACATGATTTTTTTTATTCAGATGGGGCAGAACGAAGCCCCCTGAGCAAAACCCACCCTCATTTAACTTTCTAGGGCACCCCTGGGCTGAGAAAATAGATTTTTAAATCTGGCCATCTCGTCCCTCACTTGCGATGCACGATCGTGATCAAAGAATCTCACGATCAAAGAATTTGCAGGCTCGCGATCAAAGATCATTAGTGAGCCATGAATTAAGATTTTAAAAGTTCATAACTATTTTTTGACTGATTTGGATGAAACCAAAGGCATGGCTCGATAGATCGGAGTCCCTTGAGTAAAACCCATCCAAGTTTTACTTCAGAAGTGATCCCTGAGCCGAGATATTTATGTTTTTGTGATTGGAAATTTAAAAACAAGATGGCAGACCTCGCGATCAAAGAATTTTTAAAATTCTTGGGGACAAAGATTCTTGAACTGTGAGGCTGCAAATTGTTTGATTGCCAGGTGGGACGAGATGTCCAGAATCCCATTCTTTGTTCGCAAAACATACATATAAATTTTCCCTTTGACTTATAGTGGGAACTTAAAAGTGGCATAACCTTTGAATGCCTTAATATTTTTTCACCAAACAAAAAGCAGCATGTTTGGCCACCAAAGCTCTTCCAAACAAGGCATCTTTCAGAGTGGCATGCCACACAATGTCCGAGCAGGGCCACATCCAAAATCCCAAAAACTGCCTCCAAAAATGGATAATTTTGCATTTTTCAGCATTTTCATAAGCAAAGACCGTAAGTCTGATCAAAACACAATTTGGCAAATCAAGAGATCTACCATGCTCCACCAGCATACCAAATTTCAGGCAAATCCGTTGAACGGGTCCAAAGTTATTAACATGCAAAATTTTGAGTTTAACATAGAAGTGACCCCTGAACACACACGTATATATATACACACCTACAAATACTTTCTGTGTGTAGATATATGTCTTTATAGCTATGTATGTAGAAACATCTATATAGTGCTACACACAATCATATATTCTCCACTGTGTCCCTCATTATGGGGGATATCCCTCAATGTACCCCTCAGTCTAGCCCTGGCCTGCTTATGTCCCTCATGTGAACAGTGCTTTGCACACATTGACTGTTATGTACAGCCAGATATGGCTGCAGAGGGTTCTAGGCTATGGGTCTACGTATAGTTACCCTTTGTAAATACAATGGTGTTGGTATTTGTATTCTGTGTTTGTATGTCCGTGTTTGAGAATGTGTCCCACCCTCTAGGTAGTGGTATCCCTCATTGCCTCTCATTCAGTACATCTGGGTCCCTCATTGCAGTGATGCATGGGTGAGTGGTATGCACTTATTGTGCCTGCCAATACCCATTTCTTGCAGCATCCAGCCTGTACTTCCATTCCAACCAATAGGGAGTTGCTGTGTGCACACCCGGGCTGGCAGCTTCCAGTCTGTACTTCCATTCCTACCAACAGGGGTTGCTGTGAGCTCCTTGCAGTTGCGTTAGGCAAAGTACATGGGAGTGCATGCAAAGCAGCCCATAATGAGATGCAAATGTTACTGTTTGCCCATGGATTACTTGAGTAGGCTCATTTGCATAGGATCTTTGAATATTGCAAACTTTTGCCCCGGGCTAACCTGTTTACACCGAGCTATTGCGTTAGCACTGTGCAGTCAGGTTAGCCCTGGGCAAACCTCTCAAAAGCATAGCACAGTTCTACAATGTGTGGCCTGAATTGTTGTTTGCAGTTGTTGCACAACACTTCATTACTATCACACACATTGTCCACCTTCTTCAACTCTTCCTTACTCCACCTCTGTCTTCTTTGAGCTGCTATTGCATTTTACACTTCTCTGTTGCTATATTCAGAGCTGTCTTATTTTCTGGGATATTTTAGCACTACACTCCCAGCCCTGTTTGCACTGCTTCCTTTGCGTGCTAAATTCAGCAGGTTTAGCCCTGGGGCTTTTCCTTTGAATACAGCTTGCTACTGATTCAGGGCTAATTTAGCACACCGTGCAGTGCTAATTTAGCCCCAGGGTTAAGTTTTGAATATCTGGCCCCTTATTCCTTATGCATCATTTTACTGAAGGTTCCATTAGTTATTTTCAGTCCAGTGCAATTTTTCTGCATTCATACTGCAACGTACCTTAGGTCAATACATTAATTCTAGATGCACACTGCACATTATGCATCATAAGCACTTTATTAACCAGCCAGCTGCTTTTCCTCTTATTACAGTCTTACTTTGATGGACTACAGATACTGAAAATACCTTCCGAGATTCAGGGAACTAAGTAAAGGGATAGGACAGTGTTGAGAGTTTGCTGTAGGTGGCCAGCCTAGCAGCAAAATTTGCATAATGAGAGGGGAAGCAAATAGAGATAACAAAGATTGAAGGTAATGCCGGCTCATTGCCAAAACGGGAGCTGTGGGAGCTGCAGCAATGGGGGGTTGTTGAGTCCAGGCTTGGACCACCTCTTCCCTCGCATTGGAAGGAGTTCAGCTGCAGCAGGAAAATGTGCGGCCCCCCACTCATCCCCCACCCCCTCCTTTATTAAATGGTCATCTGGGGCTCCACCCTAGCTTCATGATTGGGGAGAGAGGAAACCTTGGAAGGGGGAAGACTTACTGGGACATTCTACCACAATGGGAGAAACTTAAACTTTCTGAGTCATTCTACTACATCAGGAGGAACTTAAACTCATTAAGTATTCATCCTGAGAAGGAGCTGTTTAAGGGGCTAGGAGCCTAGTATTCATCCTGAGAAGGAGCTGTTTAAGGGGCTAGGAGCCTAGTATTCATCCTAAGAAGGAGCTGTTTAAGGGGCTAGGAGCATAAAGAGATTAGTATTGAACTCCACTGACATTATTGTTCTCCATTGACTGTTAGGCGATGGGGAGGTGCACAACCTATTGAGCTGTTAGCTACTTATATGTATATACAACACAATACCTTGTTTAGGAGCTGTATTGAACTGTTTAGACTGTCGGATCTGTTAGCAAATAGCTGAATACCTTGATCAAGAGCTGTGTAGACGACTAGATCTATTAGAGCACTACAAATCGAGGAGGGGTGCTAACTTTGTTCAAAGTGAATATGACTGTTCGAATACACCCCATTATGGCTACTTGGGGGGGGCTGATAGTAACCCAGGAGGTAGGTACTGGGGAAAGGTGAATGATCCTAATATGTCTGCGTGGGGAAAAAAAGGGTGGCCTCAATCTACCACAGTAGGCATATTCAGAAAGGTTGTAGGTTGCACAGAATGTGGGGTGGCAATAATTCTCAACTGGGCCTGGAAAGAGGGAGGCTGTCCACTCTGCAGGCAGCTATCTCTGATCAGGAGTGAAGTATATTGGCTAAGGAGTAAGCTGGGGGAGTTGGAAGGTGTGTCAAAGGACCAGGGGTATGGTTATGCACGACAAGTGGGTGGGGTAGATGAGAGGCTGGGGCAAAGCTCAGAAAATAGAGGAGGCTACATTTCAGCAAGTAGGAGGAGGGCTTTTAGGGAAAGAGGGTCTACAGGTAGGGATGTTGATGCCATGGAGAGAACTCATGGGGTAGATGTACCAAATAAAAAGAGAGATGAGGGGGTAGAGTGAGGAGGGGCTGTTGTGGGGAAGCATAAAAGTGCAGACAGAGGGAAGGATGCACCAAAGGTGGACAGGGATAGGACAGAGGAAGAGGGGTAGCCTTAAGGGGCAGAAGGGGAAACTAAGGTCATTTGATGGAGGCTGGCATAGAGTGTTACAATAAATTTGAGCTGCTAAGCAACCTAGAATGGGAGGAAGAGGTTGGTGGAAATGAGGGAACTGATGCAGAAGCTGGGGGGAGGGAGTCGGATACCCAAAGGGCATCGCAGACTGGAAATGGAAAGGATAGAAATAGCACCAGTGGGAGAAGAGGAAATTTAATTGTCAAGCAGATGGGGGAAATGCAACTTACAGCAGTCATGAGGGAGGAGAGCTTGAGGGGAGAGAAACTGGTAGATAAGAAGAAAAGGCAGGGTCCCCCCGGGGAAATGATCATTGCTAGAATGGATGACTTGGATAAGAGAGGGTTAAAAGGGACACCCACTCGGAGGGGGGGGTCTGAGGTAAGTGGGCAAAATAAGGGATGCAGGAAGGGGAGGGTGACAAGGGGGTCTCACATAAGAAAGCAGGAAGACTCCCATGGAAATAAGATTATGGATGGGGGGGTTGAGAGTGCAAGATGGAGATGACTTTAGGGATGATGGGGGTGTTAAGGTACTGTTACTGGGAGACTCGATGATCAGGGGCATCCACTGGGAGGGTTGGGGGGGATCCCATAGCTATATCAAGGTAGTGAGTACCTCTGGGCTAACGGCGCACAGGACAAAGTTCATGGTGTATGAACTGGTTAGGAATTGTGGCAGGAAACCAGATTTCCTGGTGCATTTGGGGACTAACGATTTGGAGGGAAATAGCATCTTGGAAATCCAAGCAAGATTCCGAGAACTTGCCAGAGTCTGTCGGGATGATGAATGCAGCATTTCCTTTTCAGAAATATTGCTGGTACCAAGGGCCTCAAAATGAAGATCAGAGAGGTAAATGACTGGCTCAGGAAGTGGGGTGCTGAAAGTGGGTCAGGGTGCTAGGGAACTGGGAGGGAGTTTGGGAGGATAAGGGACTGTATGCCAAGGATGGGCTTCATCATACCCCGTTAGGGAAGGAAGTCCTTAAACAGGGGGTGGCAGACTATATTCAAAAAAGGTGGGGTTTAAACTTCTGGGGGGGACCAGGGAGGGGCAGGCCAATACCCCCCTCCTCATGATGAGGGGATTAGCCTCCAAACCCATGGGAGGGAGTGGGGTAACAGACCGGGGGATGATGATGCAAGGGTAGGATGGAACCATATGGAGCCTGGGAGAGGTTCGACAAAAGGGATCAGGGACAAGTGGTGGGGGGGTAGTGTTAGTAAATGCCAGAAGCTTGGGAAACAAGTTGCCAGAGTTCCAGGCCATGTTGCTCGAGGGGGGTGGTGGAGGTTTTGGCAGTCATGGAAATGTGGACCAACACAAACCATGATTGGGACCTGAGGGTTAGGGGATACACTATACTTAGGAATGACTGGAAGGAGGGCAGAGGGGGAGAAGTGGCTATGTACATTAGAGATGGCATAGAGATTGCTAGGGTAGAGGAGGCAGGGGGAAATGTGGAGGCCTTATGGGTCACCTTACGAACCCCTGCAGGAGGTAAGGTCAAGTTGGGAGTAATATATAGGCCCCCCGGGTTGGGGGTTGTACTGGAGGAAGGTTTGCTGGACAATATTATAGCCTAGTGTGGACCAAAAGAGGAGGGAGTGGTGTTGATGGGGGACCTTATTATGCCAGGTACAAATTGGGGAACCATGTCCTCAAGGGCTGCCAGGGAACAGAGGCTGCTGGACTGCTTCCAGGATGTGTTCCTAACACAGCATGTGGTGGAGCTGACAAAGGAGGGCCATGTCCTTGACATGGTTCTGGTGAATGGGGATCTGATAAGGGACCTGGTTGTAGAGGAACCTCTGGCTGGGAGTGACCACAACACTGTCTGGTTTCAAATTAGCAAAGGGGGAGGGGGGAGAGCTCTAGGACACTGGCTGTGGACTTCAGGGGGGCAGATTTTATGGGCATGGGAAGCATTCTCAAGGATCACTTGAATGGGGATACAATGAGGACAGATGTGGAAAAGAGATGTGAGGTCATTAAACGGGGACTTCATGAGGCAGTCAGGATCTGTGCTAAGGTCAAGCATAAGGGAGCTTGGACACATAAACCATCCTGGTGGTCCAGGGAGGTTCAGGCAGCAGTCAAGGAGGAGAAGAAGGCTGCCTACAAAAAATACAAAGCAATGAGAGGGGAAAGGGAAAAGAAAGCTTACCATCTTTCCTCTAGAAAAGTCGCCCGGATAGTGCTGGGGGCAAAGTCCAGTAAAGAGCAGCGATTGGCACAGGGGATACAGGGATGGGGAAAAAAGGGTTCTTCAAGTACATTGGGGAGCAGAGGAAAACCAAGATCCAGCTCAACAAATTGAGAGTAGAGGGAGGGTGCGTGGAAGAGGCGAGGGATCAGGTGGAGGTATTAAATGAGTACTTTTGCCTCTGTGTTCACTGGCGAGGGAAGGGGATATTAACAAAGCAAGACACGGAGGGGATGGTAGGGGTAGAGAGGGGGATCATGGGGGTAACAGATGGGGAGGAGGAGGGAGGTAACCCAGAGGTGTCATATCTGGATACGGATAAACAGGCCAGTAAGGTGGGGCTGGGACAGACAAAGCTATCTCCACTGAACGGGTGTGGAAAGCCCTAAAGGCCCTAAAAAAAAGATAAATCTCCTGGGTAGAATGGCATACATCCAGGAGTACTATGGGAATTGGTGGACTTGCTGGCAGCACCCTTGATGGAGCTCTTGAACAGGTCGCTCGAGACAGGGAAGGTACCCAGGGATTGGCTAGAGGCGCATGTGGTGCCTATCCATAAAGGAGGGTCAAGGGAAGAGCCAGGTAACTATAGACCCATCAGTTTGACATCGGTGGTGGCTTAATTAATGGAGAGTATTCTGAAGGAAAGATTGGGGCAGTTCTTGGAGAAAGAGGGAGAGCTGGATAGCAGGCAACATGGTTTTGTGCCAGGCAGATCATGTCAAACTAACCTTGTGGAGTGCTACAAATGGGTAACATCTGAACTGGACAGGGGAAGGCCAGTGGATGTGCTATTTTTAGACTTCAGGAAGGCGTTTGACTCGGTCCCCCACTATAGCCTGGTGGGGAAACTGACGGGGTTGGGGGTGGGCCCATTGATGGTTAGATGGATAGGAAACTGGCTAACTAGTTGCACCCAGAGAGTCGTGGTCGGCGGGGAGCTCTTGAACCTTAGAGGGGTCAGTAGTGTGGTACCACAAGGCTCAGTCCTGGGTCTGATCCTGTTTAATGCATACATATCTGACATCAGGGAGGGAATAGGGAGTAAAATGAGTCTCTACACTGATGACTTCAAGATGGGAGCAGTAATTGAGGGGGAAGAGGGGAGGTTGGCCCCGGAGGGGGATCTGAAGACCCTGGTCAGGTGGGCTCACACCTGGAAATTAAACTTCAATTCCTTCAAGTGTAAGGTATTACATCTTAGGTGAGGAAACCCCAAACACTTGTATACCCTGGGGGGGAGGCACTGGAGGCCTCAATGGGGGGGAAAGACCTAGGGGTCATGGTGGATGTAAGTATGAATAACTCTGAGCAGTGCAGGAGAATGGCTGTCAAAGCAAATAGGATGTTGGGATGCATCGTAAGGGGTATCACTTCGAGGAGCAGGGACGTGATTCTGCAGCTGTACAATGGGCTGGTTAGACCACAATTTGAGTACTGTCTGCAGTACTGAAGGCCGCACTTGAAGAGGGACATACATCTTCTGAAGAGGGTCCAGAGGAGGGCTACCAAGATAATACAAGGACTAGGGGACTTGATGTATGAGGGAAGACTAGAGGAGCTTGGCCTGTTTTCATTGGAGGAGAGGAGAGACAAAGGGGACATGATTGAGGTCTTCAAGTACCTCAAGGGAATAAATAGGGTAAATACAGAGGGGTTATTTAGGCTAAAGGAGGTAAGTATCATTCAAGGACATGATTTGAAGTTGGAAGGGGAAAGGATGAGGTGGAAGAGAAGGAGGTTCTTCAGTAAGAGGGTGGTGGAACCTTGGAATATGCTGCCTGGTGAGCTGGTTCAGGCTTCCATGGTGGAAGGATTTAAGAGAGGGTGGGACAGATACAGAAAGGGAAAGTACCAGGGGAAGGCCTGGCCTAGGGGGGCAGGGAGAGATGATAGGCATTCTGGAACACATGGGGGGGAGGCCTTGGTACCCAGCTAGGGATCTGTGGTTTGAGCAGACTCAATAGACCATATGGCCTAATCTGCTGGCAATTAGTTTGTTAGTATGTTATGTTAGTAATGGGGGGCAGGGAGACATTTTAGACTGCATATCAGGGTAATTGCTAAGACAGGGGGCACCCTGTCACATATCCCCCCACACAAAAGAGCAACAGTCCTACGGTTGACCAATACGCTACTAGCACCCTGGATGGGTTGAAACTTCAGCCCACCCTCACCTGAAGCTCAAACCAGGGTTCCTTTAAGCCAGTTTCGCCATCTAGACAGCTATTCTTCAATAGCGATACACACATTTCAATACCCTGGGGCTAACACAGTGATAAACATCAACATTAATCCAGTACAAAGATAGACCTGGGGTGAGTACTATCCTGCTCCAACCCCACTTAGACATAGCGAACCTTTTGCTGGGTCCCCATCATAGGTTCCACCCCATACCTAGATCCCTATGACTCTGGGCACATATTTCATTTCAAACAGTAAAAACATTCCTTCCATCTTATACAGTTCATGTACCCTTTTTCTTCTTCTTCTCATTGTATACATTTTATTCGATTCATTCTAACATTCTTTTTATTCACATTATCTTTACCTAAGGGTACGCCTTTGACCCCATGCCCTCGTTGTCCTGTCCCAGGCAGGTCAACAGACACCTACAGGCAGATAAAGAACCTCCCCAACTGAAAGAAAAACAGCTATTTCCTCTCAAAGACCCCTGGGGAGTTGTTCCTCATAAACATCTATGCACTTGTTCAGAAATGTACTAAGGTTAGACATTACCAACCACCTTGTACCTTCTGCTCTACATGGGACTCTCCCCCTCTTTCAAGGGTGCAATTTCTTGTGGCCCTCCACCCTTTGGGTTACTCCTCCTATACACCTTTTATGTACCTCTAACTGATGGTAGCCAGCAGTGACCTTCAGCTAGGCAGCCACCTGCCGGTACATCCCTGGCCAGCAGTAGAAAGGGGTTATTCTAGCCAACACTTCCCCATGGCTCAATAACCTAGAGTGACCAGAGCAAGTAGTCTCCATCACTTCCTCCCCATAGGCCATGGGCACCACTACCCTGGCATCCACTCATCCTGTATGGGGGTTGGGTTTCATGTGATGCAAGACTCCTTCCTTGATCTCATACCACCACAACAGTTTCCCCCTATACCATCAATACCCATACTACCCTCATGAACTGAAACATAAATACATAACTGGGCTAACTCAGGATCCCCTGTCTTTAATTTCCCCCAGTCAGTACGCGGGGTACTGGCAATGACACTGGTAACTGCAGTGACCACACAATTGCCTTCAATCTTATTGGCCTCTACAGACTTGATTGAAGTCTTCACTGAAGAAGTAACAAGGTCAAACATAGTCTTACCTGGGGACTTATCTTTTCCTACGTCCTCTATCCAGTAGCAGCCCAGAAACACAGGCAACAACGGCATCTCCACAACTATCGACCACAAATGCTCCGTCAAGGGGTCCTTCTCTGCCAGAGCCCACAAATCCTCCTCTTCCATCACTTCCTCCTTGGAACTATCTGGTCCAGACCTCTCCAACAGTTCCTGGCAATGGTGCTCCACCTCCATGCATTGTTGGTCTGCTGCCAACCATCATCCACTCAGCCAGTGGATGAGCTGCATCAGGTCTGCCACTCGGTCTCTGCATCCACTCCAATCCTACCATGGTGCCTAGCCCAGGTCACCATCTCCAGCAGTACTTATCATATCTGGCGCCATGCACCTCTGCCTGTTTAACCAAAGTACCAGGGCTGGTACCACCTGAATGGAACCCCCTAGATTCCTCAGACTTTCAGCCACATCCCACTGCTGACACCAGTGTAGTAGGAGAGTGGGATTTCAGAATAACTCAAACAGGCAGACAAGACTTAGATGCAAAAAAAAACCTACACATGTGCGTTTTTAATGTTTATGTTCTCAAAATCCAAAAATAAAGAAAATAAATATATACAGAAAGGAAAATACGGTGTTAATTCAGCACACCTATGTAGCCCGGTAATAGTTTTCTCCAGCTGTACCTCTTCCTGAAGACTCCTCACTGGTCTTATCTTAGCTGTAAACTCAGCACAGTGTGAAAACACACACATCTTCTCTTCTCTGAGGCCAGCTACACACTGGCCCACCCATCTATCTACTAGCCCCTAGTAGTGGGCTTTTTATATTTTATTTTATTTGTCGTCCGTCGGCCGAACTACTTGTTCATATTCTTTTCAGCCTCTATCTAAGTGGCTCTCCTGGAGCAGGCAACTAAAAATTATGTAGGTATGTTTCTGTCCCTTTTCACAGTTTAAGGCTCTAGCATGTCTTTGTTTTAGAAGTGCAGGGTGGCTTCCTGTAAGACAGTAATAATATTCCCACTCCACATTACTGCAACACAGTATTGTGAGGAAGAAAGAGAGAGAGAGAGAGAGAGAGAGAGACAGACAGAGAGAGGAGTGGCTTCGTTCCGATTACTGTATATTTACTCCCTCTCTTTTATTTTTAAATTTGTTGCTCACTAAACAAGAAAACAGGAGTTGAGCATGTCACCCTCAGAAGTGGAGTGGCGGCTTTTAAGAAAAATAAATTAAACAACCTTTTGGTAGCCCCTCTGGTCTGAACCGTGCTCCTTGAGCAACTGTTCCCATTGGGCATTTTTCTTTTGGCACTAACCGGGAGAGGTTTTTGTTTATTAATGAGAACGGCGGTGAACAGAGTAAAACGTTTACAAACAGCCGCTCTCCCTCTTTCCTTTAAACATTTAGAAGGCACATTACCCTTAGGGCATGCCATGGCTTTTACAATGAAATAACCGTAAAGAAAGGCATGTCAATGGGAAATTACACTTCTCGGGACATTTCCTTAAAATTCCAAATGGCTCCCCTCCACTTGCTTCTTATTTTTATTTATCATTCTAGTCACAGACCTAGCCATGTAGCAGCATTTGAACATCAAGTTTGTCTATGAAAAAGGGTTCTATTGTTCTATGTAACAGGGGTTGTATTCCATACACTCCAGTCAAATATATACTGAAAATATATTTACAATGTGACTACTTTTTTATATTAAATTTTCCCATTGACTTCTTTTATTTATATAGCACTATTGCACTTTCACTATTTATAGACTGCATTCCCATAAGCTTTGCAGGTTTTCTATTGTATTAAATTCATTTTGAGTGCATCCTGGTTTTAAACATCTTGGGCCAGATATTAAAAACTTTGCGCTGGGTGCAAATCATTTGTGCAAGGTTTGCTCCGGGTTTGCACAGGTCCATTGTATTCAAAAGGTCAAATAGTGTGGGCAAACAGCATTAGCACTGGGAAAAAGCATAATGTATGCAAGGGGCAAAAAGAGGGTGTGTGTGCATGAATACAGGCGCAATGCTATATTCAGTGCATTAATGCAGCTCAAAATGTTTTTGCGTAGCTTAGCATGACACATTGCACGGTGCAAATTACCAGCCAGGGAAAGATACAGTGCCTTCAAAAAGTATTCACCCCTCTTGGATTTTGTCACATTTTGCTGTGTTACTACCAGAATTTTTAATGCATTGAAATTATTTTTTCCCCCTTGATTCACACAGCATACTCAACAATTTAAAGGGGCAAAAATATTCTTATTGTGTAACAAAAATTGATGAAACATTAAAAACTGAAATATCTTGTTTATTTAAGTATTCACCCCCCTGAGTCAATACTTTGTAGAAGTGCCTTTGGCAACAATTACAGCTTTGAGTCTTCTTGGGTATGTCTGTATCAGCTTTACACATCTGGATTTGGGGATTTTCGCCCATTCTTCCTTGCAGATTTGCTCAACCTCTGTCAAGTTGGATGGGGAGCGTCAGTGAACCGCAATCTTTAAGACTTTCCACAGATTCTCAATGGGATTCAAGTCTGGGCTTTGGCTGGGTCACTCAAGGACGTTCACCTTCTTGTTCTGAAGCCACTCCAGTGTTGCTTTGACTGTATGCTTGGGGTTATTGTCCTGTTGGAACGTAAATCTTCGCCCCTGTCCAAGATCTATTGCAGAATGATGTAGGTTCTCCTCAAGGATGTGCCTGTATTTGGCTCCATTCATTGTTCCCTCTATCCTGACAAGTGCCCCAGTCCCTGCCACTGAAAAGCATCCCCATAACATGATGCTGCCACCACCATGCTTCATGGTAGGGATGCTGTTACATGGGTGATGAGCTGCACTCGGTTTGCGGCAGTCATAGCGCTTTGCATTCAGGCCAAAGAGTTCAATTTTTGTTTCATCAGACCAGAGAATCTTTTGCCACATGGTCTCAGAGTCTGCCACGTGCCTTCTTGCAAACTCCAGGCATGCTATTATGTGGCCTTTTCTCAGGAGTGGCTTCCATCTAGCCACTCTCCCATAGAGGCTACATCTGTTAAGTGCTGCAGAGATTGTTGTCCTCTGGACAGGTTCTCCCATCTCAGCCATGGAACTCTGTAGTACTGTCAGGGTGGTCATTGGGTTCTTGGTCACTTCCCTGACCAAGGTCCTTCTTCCCCGGTTGCTCAGTTTGGGAGGATGGCCTGCTCTAGGAAGAGTCTGGGTGGTTCCGTAATCTTTCCATTTCCTAATTATGGACTTGACTGTGCTCCTGGGAACTTTCAACACCCTAGAAATGTTTTATACCCCTCCCCAGATCTATGCCTCCTCACAATTCTATCCACGGAGTTCTCGACGACAGCTCTTTGGTCTTCATGGTAGAGTTTCTGCTCTGACATGCACTGTCAACAGTGGGACCTTATAAGACAGGTGTATTTCCTCTGAAATCATGTCAACCATTTGAACTGACCACAGGTGGACTCCATTCAAGTTTTAGAGTGATCTCACAAGGAAATTGGATGCACCTGAGCTCAATTTGGAGTGTCATAGCAAGGAGTGAATACTTATCAAATCAAGACATTTCAGGTTTTTATTTTAAATTACATGTACAAAAATTCCAGAAGTTTCATTCCACTTTGACATTGTAGAGTAATTTGTGTAGATACATGACAAAAAAATCCCATATAAATGTATTTTAATTTGAGTTTGCAACATCACAAAATGTGACAAAATCCAAGGGGGGTGAATACTTTCTGAAGGCACTGTAGTCTTAAATCTGGGCAAACCAGCTTTGCATGACTTTGTGGCTTTGTGCAGCTTTGCACAACTTAGATTCATGGTTCATGAAACTCAATAATTCACAAGTGTAAATAATGGAGTTTGTGAGGGTCTGCCAGTGGTGGTTTATTAACCCTAATCAGCAAATATTAAACATAGAAAAAAAAACAGACATGGAAGAAACATGCCACGCACGGATGGCACCTCCTATGTTGCCATCATCTGCCACTGGTCCCAACCATGCCAGGTATTAAGGGGTGACCTGGCACCCAGTGGACACCATGGCAGTGTGTCCATATAGCACATTCCTGCAGACCACCCTTCAGTGGATACTAACAGAATCCAGCACACACATGCAGCACTGGGTGTGTGAAGGATGTTGAGGGAAGGGTGTACAGGTGGCCAGTCTGCACCACATACTGGGTGCTGCCACAAGGCTGGGACAATCCACGCAGTGCAAATGGTCCAGTTTAGGGAATACCCTAACACCAGTGTGTTTGATGGTATGTGCCCCCTTGGCCACATACCACACATCTGTACAGACACCACAGCACACACAGCCAGCCATGTATATGTCACTATGAGTATCCCATGCCAGTGGTGCAGTGTCTGTGGGTCACACAACAGAATAACAGTAATGTCCACTGTCAGTACACACCTGCAAGATGGGCCTGTCATTGTGTAAAGTGCAGCAGTCATTGATGCCCTACACACCATAGGCATTGCTGTGTCCCTCACAAACCCCCTTGTTACTGTAGTGTCTGCTGTGCACTGTAGCAGGAACACAATTGTGTGCAGCACCACCACCTGTGCCTGTGCTGTGTAGTCCCCTGGGGAATAATATTCTGTGCGGTTCTGTACAAATGTAGCCTGCAGTTATCACCATGCACTTCTAGACTGACCTACAGGTGGAGCTGTGGGCAGACCCAGCCAGCCCCTGTACTTCCAGATGGACCTACAGGTAGAGCTGTGGGACCCTGCAATAGCACTGGGCAAACTGCATGCAAATCAGGACAATGAGATGCTAATCTGGATGTTTGCCCACAGACTGCTTAAGTAGGCTCATTTGCATGTCACTTTTGAATAAAACAAATGTTTGCCCTGGGCAAACGTTTGCGCCACGCAAACATTTCAGAAACATGGTACAGTTCTGCAGAATTTCACATGCACTGGTGCTTGCAGCTTTACTGAATCCACACCTATGTTAACACACACATGGTTCACCTCTACCTTCCTTCAAGGTACTGTGCACTGTGTTGCTGTTGTGGTTTGCACTTCCTGGTTGCTATATTCAGAGCTGTCTTATTTCCCAGGCTATTTTTGCACTGCACTTCCAGCCCAGTTTGCCAGGCTTACTTAGCATGCAATATTCAGCAGGTTTAGCACTGGGACAATCCCTTTTGAATATAGTGGGCAACTGGTTCCAGGCTAATTTAACACACCAGGCAGTGCTAATTTAGCCCCCGGGGCAAAGTTTTGAATATCTGGCTCCTTATTCCTTTTGCAGCATATTACTGAAGGTTCCTTTAGTTATTTTCAGTCCAATGCAATTTTCCTGCGTTCGTACTGCAGTGTACCTCAAGTCAATACATTAATTCTAGATACACACTGCACTTTATGCATCATAAGCACTTTAATACCCAGCCAGCTATTTTTCCTCTTATTACAGCCTTACCTTCATGAACTACAGATACTGAAAATATCTTCCGAGATTCAGGGAACTAAGTAAAGAGATAACACAGCATTGAGAGCGTGCTGTGAGTGGCCAGCCCAGCAGCAAAATTTGGATAAAGAAAGGGGAAACAAACAGAGATAGCAAAGACTGAAGGTAATGTGGGGGGGGGGGATTTTAGACTGCATATCAGGGTAATTGCTAAGACAGGGGTCACCCAGTCACACTACTACATCTCAGGTTTTCTGTCACTGCAGTGGGGTGAGCGTTAGGGTTGCCAACGCAAAGGAAGACCCCACCCCCTCATTTACCTCAGGGTGAGGTAGGGATGTTAGGATTTGAAACACTATCATGACATTTCCCTACTTTCCTTAGTTCATTCTGAACCCTAACTGTTGCATTACTGCAATTTTTTTGCAAAGAATATCATATTATATATATATATATATTATAGGTGCGTAGTCCCTTACCCCTAAGTTAGGGTTCAGTAGCCTTTTTAATGTTAAACCTCACATTTTGCACTTTAATAACTTTGCAAACAATCATTGGATTTGCAAAATATGTGGCATGCACTGTCCCGTGGGGTAGGTTTCTCGACGTGGCAAGTTTCGTTCTGGTTGGATGTGCAGATTCTGAGATCTGGATAGTGCAAAAATCTTAAAAGTCATCACTTTTTACAGTTTTGTCCTCGTCACCTTGTGTCCAGACGGTGTGTGAATTTTTTATGGTAGAAACGGCTTGGGTAACAGAACTGCCATGCGTCTGTTTGGTGAAAAAAAATTAATCTGTTGCAAAGTTATTCAGTTTTTAAGTTCCCTTTATTTTAAATGGGAAGATCACTCTCCAGGATAAAGGAATGAGTTCAAAACAAAAAGGGATTTAAACAGAAAAAAATGACTTTTACGTGAGCCGCCATCTTGTTTTCTTTTTTTCACACAACAAACTGTTGTAACACTATCTGGGGATCTTGCTCATCAGGAGCTGATGAGCTTCACTTAGTATTTTTTATAGCTCCCATGGCCTCTGAATTTTTTTTAACTATTTAAATCCTTTTTCATCGCTCGCTAAGATCCTCCTTTGTGAATCCTGTTTTGTTTAAACGAAAAAGAGTCACGAGTCATGAAAAAAGATTTGGAACACACACACACACACACACACAAAAAAAGCCTTTTCCCAGCCTTTCCCCATAATTTTTTATTTCTGTAGTGTAGTGGTCCCTCCCTGCTTTCCAGTCACTGATCCCATAAGTAATATTCAATTTCCATAGTGTAGTGGTCCTGCCCTGCTCCCTGGCCACCGATCCCATATTTAATATTCAGTTTCCATAGTTTAGTGGTCCATCCCCAATCACTGATCCCATTGTAATACTTTTCCATAGTGTAGTGGTCCCTCCTGCCTCCCCAGTCACTGATCCTATATGTAATATTCATTTTCCATAGTGTAGTGGTCCCTCCCCCCTCCTCAGTCACCGATCCCATATGTACTACTTTTCTGCAGTGTATCAGTCCCTCTTCCCACCCTACGGTCACTGTTCCCCATTTTCCTGGTGTCTAGTAGCACCACCCACCCACCGATCACCATTTCCCATTTCCTTGGTGTCTAGTGGCACCCCAACCCACTGATTGCCATCCCCCTTCCCTTTTTCATATTCCCTGGTGTCTAGTGACACCTCCCATTCTCTCTATGCACCCACAACCTGAAATAAAGAAAATGGTCCCTTGATTTTTTTAACATGTAAAAAAAAATGAGTCCCTTGCTGATTAGCCCTCCCCACCCCAACCACCCACTCAACACCCACCACCCCACACCCCCAGTACAACCTCACAAAGCCTCACTCACCTGAATGGGTCCCAGGTTCAAGACCCACCCTCCGATTGAAGACACGTCTTGCTGCTGGAACCGATGAATGCAATATGAGAAACTAGGTTATATGCGGTTCAATGTATTTCAATGGGGGTTTCAAGTTTTATGCATAACTTAGCAATTTCTTGAGATTTTGACCCCAAATTTTCAACATGGCTTTTTGGGTACCCCACCTCATGAACAATATGACTGTCATTACACAACTTCTGCCCAAAAGGTGATTTCGCTGTCAGTTGGCAAAATCATCTTTTGGATAGGATTTGACAAGTTTTCCTGACTTTAATCATGAGGTGGGGTCATAAAGGCTATGTTGAGAAAATCTGGGAATCGAAACCAATAAAATAGCGAAGTTATGTACCAGTCAGTGCTGAGGGAGCACTGGACCCTACCTTGCAGCATGCGGTGTCCTGGGTTTGGGAACGAGCTTGGGTCACCGGAGGTCGGCAGTGGGGGGGTGGAGCTATATTGAGCTGCCGATAGGCAGGCTCTCCTCTCCGGTAAGGTGAAGCGGCACCCCTCGGCCAATGGTGACCCCTACTGGAGGCTGGGAGTGGCACAGGCTGGAGGGGGCCAGGGCATTAGACCATGGGGTGGGGGAAAGGAGCTGTAACCAGGGCCATAGGGTGCATGCGCACCTCCACGTGCATGCGCTCCTACTCCTGGGGCTCCTGGGTGATAACCAGAGGAGAAAAAATGCAGGCAGCAGCAGGATGAGGACCGACTCCCTACACGCTCCGCTCCCGGGCTGGGTACAAGGTAAGCACCGGCTATTCCGGGGGACGGGGCTGGGGAAGTTGGTCAGAATGGGATGGCCAACCAGAGGAGATGAATAAAGATGTGATAAAAAATAAAAATGGCAAAGTTATTATCATTTGTTGCAATTTCACTACTCACACTAGTAATCTTAGAAATTTTTAATGTTTTCACCCCTGATTTTCAACAAAGCCTTCTTATTACCCCACCTTATATATGTCACAGCTTTCATTTTTCAAATCCTGCCCAAAATGTGTTTTCACACTTGTGGTGTGGAATGGCATTGCGGTTGCGCAGAGTCAGGGGTTCAGTTAATTTATTTTTAGTGGAAGTCAAATACTTTCATGAGTCAAACTCTGGAAGTCATTCCAATTATTTGGAAGTCAAAATACTTTCCAGATCCCACAATTTGAAAGACAATATTCTAGGAAGGATAAATATATGGATGTTAATACAAATAGTGGTAAAATACAATTTCTTTGAAAAAAAATCCATAATTTCTTAGCTTCTGTGCCTTTAGTTTTGGAAGTTGTCCAATTTAGTTTTTTTACATTTGGAAGTTAATGACTTCCTTCCCCATTATTTTGGAAGTTTTTGCTTTATTTGTAGGAGTCAAATACTCCAAAAATGGAGTTAACTGTATCCCTACGCAGAGTTACTTTTTGGTGGAGATTCAAAACTTTTCTGTACCAGGTACATGAGGTGGGGTAATAAGATGGCTATGTTGACAATTTGGACTCTGTTGTCCTATAAATGGAAGCACAGGGCCTGGAGGGCTCTGTGCTTCCAACAGCTATATACATATATGTATCTATGGAAGGCTGGAAAAGCATGGCTCAGAGGGCCATGCACTCCCACAGACAAATAAGGATACGATTATACTATCTTAAAAAGTAAGGAACTAAATTGCAAAAAACTTCATTAATGCTCTAGTTAGGGTTAAAGCAACAAAAGTAGGGAAATGTGGCATTAGGGTTTCCAACACTAACACCCCACCCACACCCTGCACACACCATCAGGTGTCGGGGGGGTGCCTTGGGGTCATCAGCCCTAATGCTTACCCCATTCTCCTATACGGTATCCATCTCACCTTATTTACTTATGGAATGGAGTGAGTGTTAGGGCTGACAATCCCAAGCCACACCCCAATATATTCAATGCAAAAAACATTGCTAATGCACCAGGGGTCGACAAATCCCATAGCCTGACGTCCTGGACTATCAGTTTTGTGTCCCGGACAAGAATCTCATCTGTTTCTAGCTGTCCAATGGACAACCAGCACAGCAGTAATTAACCAGGCAGCTCAGGGCTGAGATAAAGGAAGATGCTGCAACAGGAGTGAGCGAGCGAGCGGAAGAAAAAAGAAAACAGCTTTTTTTTTTCTCCTCTTCAATCCAGGAAGCAGGACGTCATGTGGCATAAGGTAGATTAACACTTGCTATGCTGCGGACAGCCGTATCTGTTCAAAATCCCTATTTAACTGTATTCTATATCTGTCAGCAGTCCAAGGGTTAATGAAGCATGGAGTCTTTAGGTAATCTTACGGCAAAACAAAAGAAGATTGGCTATTAGGAGCAGGAAGAGAAAAGTGGGTGGAGACATCTCTGAATACAGCTGTTTAACCAGAGGGCCCCCACAGCTACAGTAAGTAGCAGTGACTGCAGCTTTTCTAAGACCAAATCTCTGGAGCTGTTAGTCGGAGCCAGATCTGAATTAAAAAAAATATATATATGTTGGGAAAAATAGTTCAGCACTCCATGCTCCTTGCTGCCAGGCTGTACACCACAACAGTAACAGATAAGGTTGCATGCACACTGCACAGCACAGTCCGACAGAACATGGTAGAACTGAAAAGGTAGGCTATAAAAACAAAAGTAGAGCACCAGGGAAAGAACACTCTGACTAGCAGCTGCAGCTTGTCTTAGGCTGTTGATATTTTGCTGACTGGTTAATTAGAGAAGGCAAACTCTCAGGATTTATGAGGAGAGAAAGAGTAACCCAAGAAAACTAAAGGGTTCAAAAGTGATAGTGATGAGACTGCATGGTAGCATTCAGTTTTGCAGTCATGCAACAGCTGGTTCTTCTGGCTATTCTCTAAACAAAATTAAAAGTACACTTTGGTCTTGAGAGATAAGCAGGTTAATTGGAAAAAATGGGAAGGAAAGGGAAGGACAGGAAAACTGCACATCCACTCAGAATCACTGCAAATTGCAGATTATAAAATATCCATTTAAATGAGTGCTCCCAGGTCAGCTATGAATAATAACATAATAACATTAAAGGATGTACATTGCTGCAAGTGGTACAGTCTTTTAGTTCATGCTATAAATTGCTTATCTACTTATAAAATCTTTTAGAAAATGTTAAGACTTTTACAGCATACCAATATAGTATGGGTTCAGTGTGTGTCCGCATATACTGTACTATGAGGTAGTGTCCCTGTGTGTGCTACTCAGCATACCCCCTTCCCCATTAGTAATCAACTAAGCCAGTAAAGTGTCTGTTAAGCTTGCTCTGTGATTACATGCAGTCTGCAAAACCGCTACTTTTATTCCTGTTAGTTTTTGCTATTGCCATTTCTACCTCCTGATTTTGTCCTGAAACAGAGGTTGTACAGAAAAAAAATTCAGATGGTTAATTTTCTCTAAATGACTATTCATGATGGGACTACCAACGTGAACACTGGAACTACTACTTTTGATACAGCCACTTGTCCTGGACAAGCACTTAATTTTAAGATTTGTCGATCCCTGTAATGCACTAGTTAGGGCTAAAGCAACAAAAGTAAGGAAATGTGGCATTAGGGTTTCCAACCCAAACACCCCACCCCTACCCTACAGGTAGTAACAGGCATTGGGTGTGACTTGGGATTGTCAACCCTAATGCTCACCCCATTCCATGAGTAAATAAGCTGGGATGGATACAGTATATGAGAATGGGGAGATCCTTAGGGTTAACAACCCCATGGCACACTCAATGCCTGCTACTGCCAGCAGGGTAGGGGTGGGATGTTAGGATTAGAAATCCTAATGCCACATTTCCCTATTTCTGTTGCTTTAACCCTAAATAGTGCATTAACAATGCTTTTTGCAATGAATTTGCTTACCTTTTGAGATAATATAATTATATCCTCATTTGCCTGGGTCCCTCACTTCCAACCATCCATACTTTTTGAG
This sequence comes from Neoceratodus forsteri, assembly GCA_016271365.2. Classification (NCBI taxonomy): domain Eukaryota; kingdom Metazoa; phylum Chordata; order Ceratodontiformes; family Ceratodontidae; genus Neoceratodus; species Neoceratodus forsteri. Next base: position 522,766,270 of record CM028129.1, read on the forward strand.
ACAGAGTAATTGTATTGTTATTTCCCTGATGGGTATATGTAAGCACAGGTCCTCTTGGGCCCTGCATTTCCAATTGTATCAAAACTGTGACCACATTCTCACCATAGCATTCTTATTACCCCACCTCATGAACCCAGTACTAAACCATTTCAAAATTCCTGTCACAATGTGATTCCACCCACTGCAACTTCATTCCATGCCACATGTGCAAAAAGAAAGTTTGGCCAGAATTTTAAAAATGGCAGCTGTCATGTTCATGAGGTGATGTAAGAATATGGCTATACTATAATTTTACATCAAAATATTCAAAATTACCTGAGTTATGAGGGAGCATGGCAGCATTTAAACACATTCCCTTAAGTTTGCCATTTTTACATATTTTGACCCCAAATTTTAAACACAGCCTACGTATGACCCTACCTCACTACCTCATGAACAAGGGTGTTAAAAAAGGTTCAAATCAAGCCTGAAAGGTGATTTTGCCAAGTAACTGTGAAATCGCATTTCCGGCTGGATTTGCATAATTCCACTGACATTGTTCATGTGATGGGATCCTAAAAAGGCCATGCTGAAAATCTGGTAAAAAATATCAGAAATGGCAGTTATGCACCAAAGTTAAAAACCCCATTGAAATAAATTGAACTGCACTTAATTTCTCATATAGCAGTCATCGTTTCTAGCAGCAAGAGATGTCTATGATCAAAGCGTTCCTTGTGATCTAGCACTCCCCAATGCCCATAAATAAAAATGTTAATAACATATTTCCTTGGTGATCTAGCGATCCTCCATATGACCGTAAATAAAGATGTTAAAAAAATATTACCCTGGTGGTGTAGTGGACCCCAACCCCACACCATGGCAAGTATTGTCCACCACCTTGCTTCCCCCATACCGAACTCTGAACTAGTGACTGGCACAGCCCTTCGCTAATCACCATGGCCTTCCACTGACTGAACTGTCACTGAGTGCATACTGTATAATACAGTAGGTGCTCACTGATTGACAGCTCAGCTGTCAATCAGTGAGCATGTACTGTATTATACAGTATGTGCTCAGTTACAGTTCAGTCGGTGGCCGACCATGGAGGTGAGAGGAGGGCTGTGCCCATCACTGGCTCAGGTTCAGGGATGAGGGAGACATGGTGGGTACTAACTGCCAGGGTGTGGGGTGGGTTCCACTATACCAAGAGGGAAATATGTGAATACCATTGTCATATATGGGCATATTGGGTGGGTGGGTGGAGGGCCGCTAGACAGACTAGGGAAATATGTTATTATTGGCATATCAGGGTGGAGGGAGGGACTGCTAGACCACCAGAGAATACTTGTTTAACATCTTTATTTATGTGCTTATAGGATGGCCACTAGATCACCAGGAAATATTTTATTAACATTTCTGTGTGTATATATACAAATGGCTGTGTTATAATCCTCTGTGTCCTTTTTTGCACTCTAGAAAACAAATTTCTTTTTTCACAAATTGTGAAACAGGGTCCTTTTTTGTGCTTCTTTTCTTGCAATTTGTAAAAAAGGATTCCTGAGCATGAAAAAAGACATGGAAAAGGATTTGAACAGATTAAAAAAACACATTTCTAAGTAATTTTTCCCAAAACTAACACCAGAATCGCCTGAAACGAGTCCTGATTAGCAGAACACATCTTGGTTTCTGTTAAACACATCATGTTTTTGAGTTATTTAATTTTTTTTTTATGAACATATGAAATTTGCCAGCAGATAAAGGCCTAGAGGTCTATCAAGTCTGCTTGAATGTGCAGCTAGCATCCCTTATTCTGAAGCTGCCCTTCCCTTCCACCCTTCCCCTTCATTAACCCTCCCCCTTGTCCTGTCCCATCCTCGTTTGAAGCAGTCCACTGTTCTACTGCATACCACTTCAGCAGGTAACGCATTCCACCCAGCCACCACCCTCTCTGTAAAAAAATGTCTCCTCATCTCCCTCCTGAACCTTCCTCGCTCCAGTCTCATATCATGGCCCCTGGTGGCCCTCCCCTCCCTTACTTTGAACAGCCCCTCTGTACCTGTCTTGTTTATTCCTTTTGTTTATTCCTTTCATATATTTAAAGGTTTCAATCATGTCACCCCTGTCTCTCCTCTCCTCCAGTGAGTACATGTTCAACTCCTTCAACCTCCTCTCGTATGATAAGCCCCCCAGCCCCGTGATCATCTTTGTCGCTCTGCGCTGCACCCCCTCCAGTAACTTAATGTCCCTCTTCAGATATGGACGCCAGTACTGCACGCAGTACTCCAGGTGTGGTCTAACTAATGACCTATACAGTGGCAGAATCACCTCCTCGAGGATATACCCCTTGCAATACAACCCAGCATTTTGTTGGCCTTTGCAGCTGCTTTCCTACATTGTGCCGAGTTGTTCATTAACCCTGTAATGAGCACACCCAGATCCTTCTCCTCCTCTATGTGGGCTAGCTGCACTCCCCCTAGCTGGTAACTCCTCCTTGGGTTCTTCATCCCAAAATACAGCATCTTGCACTTTTTGACATTAAAGCCCAGTTGCCAGGTGTCTGACCAGGTTTCAAGCTTTGCCAGGTCATCCTGAAACCCCTGCCATCCCCCTAGGTCATCCACCACTGCGCCTACCTTGGTATCATCAGCAAGCAGACTGATCTTGCTCTTGATGTCCCATGATATGTCTGCAATGAATATCCCAAACAACACTGGTCCCAACACCGAGCCCTGTGGAACACTGCTCATCACTGCCCTTGGGTGTGAGAGCTCCCCACCCACCACCACCCTCTGTTGTCTTCCCTGCAGCCAGTTTCCTACCCATCTCACCAGCTTTGCACTCACCCCTGTGCCTACTAACTTCCTTCCCAGCCTTCCATGTGGCACTGAGTCGAATGCCTTACTGAAGTCCAGATACAGGACATCCACTGCATGGCCCCTGTCCTGTTGCCTAGTTACCCAGTCATAGAACTCGACCAGGTTGGTTTGGCAGGATCTGACACATATAAAGCCATGCTGTCTGCTGTCCTGTAGTTCTTTGGCCTCTAGGAGGGCCAATAGCCTCTCCTTCAGGATAGTCTCCATTAGCTTACCCACGATGGATGTGAGGCTTACTGGTCTGTAGTTTCCTGGTTCATCCTTGGGGCCACTCTTGTGGAGGGGCACCACATGAGCCATCCTCCAGTCCTGAGGTACACACCCCGAATGTAGTGAAGCATTGAATAGGTCTGCCAAAGGTCCTGCAAGGATCTCTGCCAGCTCCTTCAGTACCCTGGGGTGGATGCCAACTGGGCCTGGCTACTTGTCCACCCTGAGTGCCTTCAAACCCTCTTGAACTCTGCTCTCCATGATTTCCCCATCTGTCACCACTTCCCCCCTGCTTCTGCCATTTCTCCCACATTGCGTGTCACCCCCCTCTTCTCTGAGCAGAAGTACTCATTTAGTGCTTCTGCCTTATCGCACTCTGCTTCCACCCAACCCCCCTCCTTCCTAATTACAGCTCATTTTCTCCCCGATGTACTTAAAGAGTCCTTCTCCCCTTCTTGATGCCTTGTGCCAGCCTGAGTTCCGTAGATGCTTTGGCTCCCTTACTGCCCTTGTCACCTCCTTCGATTCTGTCAAGTACTCCTCCCTGTCCTCCCCCCTCCCTGTTTTCTTGTACTTCCTAAAGGCAGCTCTTTTCCTCCTTACCTTTTCCATGACCTCCTTGCTCAACCAGATCAGTTTCTTAGCCCTAGCCTTCTTGCTCTGGGCTTTGCAGCAGGTTTTGGTTGCCTCCACTATCCCCAGCTTTATGAGCTCCCACCTCTGATTAGTGTCCGTACTAGATTGAATTCTGGCCAGGTACCCTTTTACCACTTCCCCCATCCTCCCAAAGTCGGCCCTCCTGAAGTCCAGCACTATTGTGCCAGATTCCACTCCTTCCTTGCCCATATCCAATGTGAGCCATACTGAGCAGTGGTCACTTCCTGACAGCGGTTCCTCCACTGTAAGTTCTCTCAAAAAGTCCCCATTTGCCAGCACAAGGTCAAGGGTATTCTCTAACCTGGTTGGTTCACTGACCATTTGCAGCAGGAAGCTGTCCTGGAAGGCATCCAGCAGTACCTGCTCCCTTCTGTTCCTGGTTGTTGGAGTGCTCCAGTCCACTCCTGGCATGTTGAAGTCCCCCACAATCACCACACTACCCTTCTCGCAGGTCCACCTGATCTGTCCCGCTAGTTCCCTGTCTAACTCCTCTGAGATGGTGGCCTGTACACCACTCTCATTCTAAGAATCCTATTCTTGGAATCCTGGATTTGCATCCAAAGTGACTCCGTACTACCCCCCCCCTTTCTCCCTTACACACTTCAGTCCTTCCTTCACATATAGTGCCACCCCCCCTTTCCCAATCACCCTGTCCCTACGAAATAACCTGTACCCTGGTACAGACAGGTCCCAGTCATTGTGTTGGGTGGCCCATGTTTCCATGATGGCTGCAATGTCCACCTCTCCTTCTGCCATGAGAACCTGTAACTCTGCAGTTTTCCTCCCAAGGCTCCTAGCATTAAGGGTAACCACCTTCCACCCTTTCCCCCCTCCCATCCTGCCCTCCTTTCCTAGCTTCACCAACAGTACTTGCCATTTGTCCTTTGTCACTGTTATGGGGGGTAAGCTCATACGGTTTCCCAAACTGTGGTCTCTGCATATCTCTTCCCCAACTGCCACCCCCAGCTCCTAGTTTAAATTCCCAACTTCCTCTATGTACTCCTCCATCCTCTGTTTCAACACTTTCTTTCCCTCCTCACTCAAGTGTAGTCTGTCCTTGGCATAGAGACTACTGTCCTCCCAGGTCCCTCCCCACCCCCCAACAGTCCATACCCTTTAGCACAACACCAGGTTCTTAGCCATCTGTTAAATTCCTCTATTCTCAGCTTTCTTGTTGTGCTTGCCTTTGGCACCGGAAGTATCTCTGAAAAGTTACTGATCTTCCTGCCCCTCACATAATTGTGCTACTTCTCAAACCTCCTCTGGACTGTATCTACTGTCTTGTCAGCCAGGTCGTTTGTCCCAAGATTGTAATTAAATGAGGCTTGTCCCTATCCCTTCTAGCATATTTCAGAACAGACTGTCCCACCCTTTCCGCTGTCATTCCTGGCATGGCCTCCACCCAAATGCAACTATGCCTCTCCCCCTTGCTACCCCACCTAACTCCTCTTAGTACTGAGTCCCCCAGCACTAAGATTCCACCCCTCTTACTCCCTGCTTGCTTCCATTTGTCTCCCTCTCTCATTTCCAGCTCCTCTTCTTCCTCGTCCACATTATTTCCCCCTTTTACCCCTGTTGCAATTCTCCCAGCAGAACCCCCCTCCGCTCCAGTTTGGTCCAGGCATTTATCAATTACTCCTCTAATTTCATAATTTCCCTCCTCCACCTTCTTCCTCTCTAGCAATGCACAACTATTTTCTGAAGACCCTTCACAAATGCCCGCTCCCTCTCTCTTCATAGTAACCTTTTCTCTGCTTTCTACTCCATGACTTTTGCCACTTCTTCGCCTCCCCTCACAAGTCTCTATCTCCTCCTTCCATTTGTCTTTTGTCTCCTGACCTGGTTTCCCTGGCAATTGTTCTTCCTGGCCTGGGCCCCTTTGTCTCTGCTTCCCTTCTTCTGACCCTCTCCTCACCACTGTTGGCTTAAATCACCCTCCCTCATCTCCCCTTCTTCCTCCCTCCAGTATTGGGCTAAACCCACCCCCAATCTGCCTTGCCTGTCTTAGTTCCTCCTGCAGACCCTCAATCTCCTTTCTAAGATTTTCTATGTGGTTGCACACTAAATATCCTCCCACACGCCAGGCAATTTTTAGAAAGATTGGTGCACCACAGTTGTTGCAGCCTACCACCCTACCCATTGCTGTCGTTGCCCACCAGCGACCCCCCACCCTTCCAGATGCAGGATACCAAACACTTCCCCAAGTCTCCCTTCTCCCTCCTCTATCAGTGCAAAACATTTTCTTTATTTCCCTTACCACCTTTGTTGCACATGTTTAGATATATTGAGCAACTGCTTTTTATATTCCTATCCTTCCTATCCACACTCAAAAACAGACTTTAAGTAGCCATTGCACAACCTTCTTCAAACTCCTGCTCCTCCTTTCCCCAATCCAATATCAATGCAAAGAAGTAATAATGAAAGCTCCTAGATTTGCATTTACTTCCCTTCCACTGAGAGAGCAGTCACCTCTTCACTTGCTGCTGTTACATTCCTGGATGTCTGCTTTTGCTATGACAGGTGCATATCCTTTTTCCTGTTTGAGGAAGTGATGTCAGAACCCCTGGTATAAAGGAAATAATGGACCAGGGGTGGGACCAGCCCAAGTCTTCCAGAAACAATCAGGTAGCTGAGGCTTTCCTCACTAACTGAAAACAAAACATGGCTGTGGCATGAAAAGAGTTTCCATTTGTGACACAGGATGATCCGTCTGTGAAAAGGATTACCCATTTGCACAAAGGATCCTTTTTCAACCGGTACATCTAACTGTTCCCATTGAAAATAATAGGAAATTTTAAATTGTAATAACTTTGGAATGGATTAATAAAGGAATAATGCCTGACAGGGTGTGTGCTGTGCTGGGATAACATCACGCCTGGGGTGATTGGGCACAAGGCTGCAGGCCTAATTGGGTTTACCACAATATAACCCAGATAGACCACCTTAGGGTAGTTGGTTCATTCTACTGGGGTGTCAAACAGATGGGGAATACTGATGAGTCCTGGTAGGACAAAACATGTGTCTATGTCTTCTGTTGGCACCCTTTGCAAACTGTGTGAGAGGCCTTTTGGCACCATGCATTTCTGCTTAAAGTTGAACCAGCATAATATTCTGTGGTGATTTGCCTATATAGTCCATGATGCTTTGCACTGTGGGGTATGTGTGATTTTGTATGTATATATATATATATGTGTATATATATATAAATATATATATAGGCATGGTCGTGCCCCTATAGTTAGGGTCGAGTAGCCTGTTTAATGTTTAACATCATATTTTGCACTTTCATAACTTTGCAACTGATCAATGTATTTGCACAAAATGTAGTATGTGCTGTCTTGTGGGGTAGATCTCTTGATGTGGCAAGTTTTGTTCTGGTCAGATGTACGGATTCTGAGATTCGGATAGTAGAAAAACCTTAAAAGACATCATGTTTTGCATTTTTGTCCACTTTGCCTTGTGTCTTGACAATGTGGGATTTTTGTGTGATTTTTCTATGGTAGATATAGTTTGGGTAACAAAACTGCCATTTTTTTGGTGAAAAATATTAATCTGTTGAAAAGTTATTCAATGTTTAAGTTCCCATTGTTGTCAATGGGAAGTGCCCTGCCCAGAATAGAGGGATAACATTCAATGAAGGATTGTCCTTGTGAAAAAGGATTCTTTCTCGTGAGACCTATTCCTTTTTTGTGAGAATAAAATCCTTTTTCGTGAGAGAAAAATCCTTTCTTGTGATGAGCTGCCATCTTGGTTTATTTTCTTCCACCAACTGAAAACCATGGAAAATACATAAACATTTTTGTCATTTTAAAAAACAAACATCAGAACCTAGGTAAACAGGACATGTTTAGCTAGAGTCTGATGTTTGTTAACATAATGTCCACAAATAGCAAATAGTTTTTTGGGCACCCAAAATACCGGGTGCCCAGCTTTGCAAGAGAAGCGCTTCTCCTGCGTTCTCTGTATGAGAACAGCAGTGATGTATAATCTGACACTGGGATGCCAGCACCAGGTGTTGGATGCTCCCCCACAGCCCTTGTTTTATTCAATAGCCAACATTGGGGGGCCCAGTCCCCATGTCGGCATTTAGATCCCCCCAGCAGTGTGGGACACTTGTGAGCCCACTCCCAGTGTCCAGAATTTATTGTAGCCTGTAAAAAAGAACCCCCTTGATGCAACCCCTTGTTTTATTCAGTAGCCTACATCGGGAGGGGCAATCCACATGTCGTCATTTAGATCCTTCCCAGCAGTGTTCGACACAAGACGCCTACTTCCAGTGTCTTGAAAATATTTTAGTCCTGTAAAAAAGAAAACAGTCTCTCACATATTTTTTTTTGTAAACCTGAAAAAAAAGGTCCTTCACCATCCTTGCTGTCCCTCTCCCCCATCCTGATCCTCTCACTGAGCACCCACCACCCCACACCCCCACTTACCCTACACTTACCATGAGAGGCCATAGGCTGTCATCTTCTGTGGACCAAGACACATCTGAACTTTTCAAAGCCGAACCACAAACTGAGGAATCAAGGTAAGTGCCATATAATGTATTTCAATGACGTTTTTAACTTATATTCATAGCTTTGCCATTTTTTGGAATTTTTTCACCAAATTTTCAACATGGTCTTTCTGGGACCCCACATCATGAACAATGGCACTGTCATTTCTTTACTTAGGCCTGGAAGGGGGTTTCACAGTTGCTGTGTGAAGTCATCTTTCAGGACCAAATAATGACATTTTGCCACTAGGTTTTATTTATTTATTGAAATTTCGGATAACACCTTTGAGTACAAGCTAATTTCATAGGTTCCACATCAGATGAACAATACATATTGGGAAAGTATAAGATGGAGAACAAACAAAACAAGGAATTATACAAGACATTAAAAGAGTGTATAACTAGAGAAGTTCCAATACCTGTGCCATTGTACAATGTATGCCATGGTGCATATTTGATTAAAATCTGGAATTTAAAGGGTCATATTAGAGGGGTTGGGGTCTTATGAAATGACCCTTTACAGGAAAATGAGAACAGACTCAGACTAATATCTAATAATCAAAAGGTAAGGGATGGCATCAGCCCAGGGGTGTCATCAGAGGTGAGAAGATATGGGATAAAGCATTTTAAAGTGAACAAGGGAGCTCAGGAGATATAACAGGGGAAGGGGGGATAAGGGGAAAGCCATAGAGGGGTGAGGGGAAAGAGTGGAAGGGACCAAGAGAAATGTGAAGGAAAATGATTAGCAACTTAGAACAGTTATTTACATGCTGAGAAGAGTTATGCATAAGGTCAGGATAGCATAAGGTTAGAATAAGTGCTGGTCACAAGAACGAAGGTTGTTTGAAGCAGTCACAACTGGCATCAGCAACTAACTGTTGCTTAAGTTTAACCTTGAAGGAACCCAAGGTGGATGCTGAAGTAATGTCATGGTACAACGAGTTCATCCATAGGGGGGCATGGTAGGCAAAGGACCTTTGTTCCAGAGAAATGCGACAGTGGGGTATATTAAAAATCTGGCTAGTAGAGCTTCTGGTGCAATGACGGTTGATAGTGGGGGTGATAAGCTTTTGCACTCATTGGGGCATTTTGCCTAAGCTTACTTTTTTGGACAGTAAACATGTTTGGTACATGAGTCTACCTTTGAATTGTCGCCAGTTAGCCTGGGTGTACATGTCACTGGTATGGGACAGACGGGCTGAGCCGGTGAGGAGCCGACATGCTTTGTTGAGTACAACTATGATGTAGCAGAGAGTTGTTTCAGTAGCTGATCCATAGATTGGTAAGCCATAATCAATAAGTGAAACAAGAGAGCTTTGAATGGCCAGGATAAGAGCCTCTGGGGTCAAACATTGCTTATGCCTATAAAGTAGTCCAATGCGGGTGTTAACAGCCTTAGCAATGTTGTGAATATGATAGGCATAGGTCATCGTACTGTCAATAGTAATCCCTAGATATTTAAAAAGCTGAACTAGCTCCAGGGGAGAGCCCTCTTTATTGGTAATAGAAAGATGGTAAGTTCTCTGCCTATTTTAGGAGTTGGAGAACAGCATAGTTTTAGTCTTGTTGTAATTCATAACTAACTTGTGCTTATGGAATCATCTTTCTATGACTACGAAATTACTCTGTAGCCTATATTCAAGAATCTTAGGGTCTGGATCATTGATAAACAGGACAGCATCATTAGCATATGAAAGGATGTGACCCTGACAGGAGTAAGGAAGGTTGTTGAGGAAAATGCTAAATAAAAGAGGGCCCAAGATAGACCCTTGAGGAACTACAGATAGGACAGGTCTGCTATCTGAGAGGGTGTTACCAATCTTCACCTGCTGTGTACGGTTGTGCAGGTAACTTTCAAACCAGGCTGTGCTGTCATGAGCTAGGCCAATGGTGGTAAACAGTTCGACCAGGAGGACATGATTCACTGTGTCAAAAGCTTTGGTTAGATCAGGTCCTTGATCTAAGGAGTGGTGAATAAAACCTGTGAACTCCAGAAGGGGGGTAGTGGTACTATGACCATTTCTGAACCTGTGTTGTTGCGGGCATTGTAGCTGATATTTTTCTAAGTATTCAACCAGTTGGTCAGTCACTGTAGGCTTAAAAGCTTTCAAGTGTGAGGGCAGGATAGAGATAGGTCTGTAGTTCCCAGTAATTGAGCGATCCCCAGACTTATGAACTGGTGTCACAGTGGCAGATTTCCATTTCTGAGGAAATTGAGAGTATCTAAGTGACATGTTAATAATATGTGTTAGAGGTGACAGAATTTCATCCAGCATAAGGGCTACAAACTTAAGATCCAGGGTGTCACCATTAATTCTTGATTTCCCTAATACCTTGAGCAGGTAATTCCTGGCTTCATGGGTTGAGAGGGTTTTGAAGTAGAAAGGAGGGTGAGAAGGGTGCAGAGTCTCTTTCCCAGAGTAGTCACTTGTGAGGGGGTGAGAGAAGTAGCTAGGTGGCAGGACACCACTCAGGTCCATGAAGGCATTATTAAAAGTGTTAGCAATATGTTTGGGGTCGAGTGAGGGTACACCATCAATGTTAAGCATGGAAGGGGCAGATCTGAGGTCTCTCCCAGTGACCTCTTTAAAGTTAGTCCAAAATTTTCTGCCATCATTCCAGGTCCGAGAGAGCACTTCCATTGTAATATTGATTTTTAGCTGCATGAATAGCCTTCATGCAGTTGTTTCTAGCCTCTTTGTACCTCTGGATGTCAGCCTGGTTACACAGGGACCTAGACCTGTGCCATAGATGGCCTCTGGCATCAAGGAGGTCTAGAGAAAACCAGGAATTACAGTGGCCTTTGATTTCACACTTTTCATGGGGGGGCGCGTGCCTATCACATATAGCGTTGAACTGAAGAATGAATTGGTCAAGGGCAATGTTAATATTGTTAGTTGTGTAAACCATTGACCAGTCCTGATTATGCAGGTCAGCTTTTAGTGATTCAAGATGCCCATGGATGAGTACCCTGGTGGTAATTGTTGTAGCGGGTGGTTTAGAGAATTTGTTTGCCCAATGAAACAAGATTGGGGAGTGGCCACTGAAGGCATCTGGGAGTACGGTTGTGTCCGATATATGATCACGGTGGTTAGACAGCACCCAGTCTAGTAAGGAACTGGTCCCAGTTTTATAGTCGATTCTAGTGGGGGACTCGACTAGCAGGGTGATGTGAACTGCCAAAACTGCATCTTTAAAAGGAGTTGTGTCAGGAGAGAACCAATTGATATTGAAATCTCCTAACATGATAATTTCCGAATTAAGACTAAGAGAGCCTAAACATTCCAGGAGTGAATCAAAGCAGGAGGCCGTCATGAGAGAAAAATCATTTTTCATGATGAGCTGCCATCTTGTTTTTTTTTCTTCCACCAACTTAAAACCATGGAAAATACATAAAAATGTTGTCATTTTAAAAGACACACATCAGAACTTAAGTAAACAGGACTTGTTTAGCTAGAGTCTGATGTCTTTGGTCTAAATGCCGACATGGGGATTGGGGCCCCCGATGTTCACTACTGAATAAAACAAGGGGCTTTGGGGGGACATCCAACACATGGTGTTGGCATCCCAGTGTCAGATTATACAGCACTGCTCTTCTCATATGGAGAATGCGAGGAAAGCACTCCTCTTGCAAAGCTAGGCACCCGGTATAGTATTCATGAGGTGTGTCCCAAAAAGGCCATGTTGAAAATTTGGTGAAAACATTCCTAACAAACTCTGGCCAGAGCCGATAGGTGCAGCTGAGGAATTTTGGGTAAAAAATATGGAAAATTACCAAATTTATGAGTCTGTATTCACAAAATGTAATATAGTCTAATAACATTGTTTTTTAATAGATTTACACCAACTTTTCTACATAGTCAACAGTCATTATCATTTGATGTGCAACTTCGACAGATGTGTTCTGAAAATGAGATGGAACAGATCTCAGGAGAAAACACCTATTTGAGCTCACTGTGCATCCCTATTGTGGACACAATGGATGCCTCTGGTTGCTATTTAATTTTGCCTGTGGTTGTATGTTACTTTGGGACATGGTGCTCCCCCACTATGCTGTGCATATTTGCTACAGTGTAACACAGTATGGTAACAACTACCTCCTCCATGCTCACAATGACTGTACTAAATGTACTTAATAATCGAAGTACAGAAATCGATATTGGCTTGTAAGCAGCAGAAGAAGAGGGGCCAAGGTCGAACTCATCAGGGGCTCATGGGTAAACTTGTAGGTGTAGGTTGGTAGGGGGAACCACCCTTAGATGCACAAACTGTCAAATATCTCATTTTCACACAAACTTCAGGATAAAAGACACTCTTCTATGGTTAGTTAATTATCCAGTTAGAAAATATCAAATAGCATTATTGCTTGCCATTTTGCAGTAAAAATTACTAATGACATCCAACAGGATATTTATGCCAATTCTTGTGACAATTCTGAATTCAGCATGGGCCATCAGGAACATGTGCTCAAAGGCTGATTGAGCAGTTGCTGCATACTATGTACCATATTGCACAGTTCCTTTCAGGCAGCTGCTATACAGGCTGGATTCCTGTGCAACAGCTGAGAGGTCACAAGTACCCGGAACAGCTCCCCTGGAAGCTGTGCTTCGCTGACCCTGCGGTTGTGATTCCCTGTGCAGCAGCTGCCCAAGAGGTTGTGAGGGCCAGGAGAACCATGGCCCTCCCCCGAAGCTGTGTCATCCACCCTGTAGCCAGATTCCCTGTACAGCAGCTGCCTGAGAGGTTGTGAGGGCCAGGAGAACTACAGCCCTCCCCTGAAGCTGTGTCATCAACCCTGCAGCCGGATTCCCTGTGCAGCAGCCACCTGAGACATCGTGAGGGCCAGGAGAACCACAACCCTCCCCTGAAGCTGTGTCATTGACCCCGTGTCCGGATTCCCTGTGCAGCAGGTACGCAGCGTGATGCAAAGGACAACACTTGCTGAGCTGAGTGGAAGACTGAGTTTGGACACAAATTGTGAAATATGAATTGAACATTAACTGAATTGTGGTAAAGTTCTTGTCTTTAACAATCGGCAGACTACTACTGATAGAATTTTTTGTGAAGATTTTGCACTAGGCCTAGCTATTTTGTGACTTTCTACTGGGAACTTTAATTGATTTTTCACCACACACAGCCTGTTTCAAACTTCTCCTATCAGTTGGCCAAAGATATTAATTTGCTACGTTTTAAACTGGAGTTCGGCCCACAGGTTTTAAACCAGAGTGCAGTCCACTTTACAGCGTGTTGCTAACTCTCCTACCTGCTGTTCCTGTAATTAAATTGATTCCGTTTAAGCTAAAGTGCAGAGTGCATTAAATTTCAGTTGGAGTACACCAATGTAATAGCCGTTTTTAACCCCAGTATCCTTTTAATCTTAGCCTAATCTAAAGAGCAGAGCTGTGATTAAATTAGTTTGTTAAAGTCCTGCTTTATGTATATTCATCACTCCGAACCTCAGCTCTTGCTTCAGCCATTTCCGTTCAAAGGGTCCCCCTGCCCTGCCCCAAACAGCCCTTCCCTTCATCGTACCTGCTTTTAAACTGCTTTCTCTGTTCTCTTCCAATAGCTGCCTGAGAGGTCATGAAGGCCAGGAGAACCACAGCCCTCCCCCAAAGCTGTGTCATCGACCCCGCAGCTGGATTCCTTGTGCAGCAGGTATGCAGCATGGTGCAACAGCCAACATTTGTCAAGCTGAGTGATTGTCCCCGCTAACGCTTTGCGTTGGTTGCCCCACCGCCCCCACCACCACCCTTGGTTGTCTGCTAATTATATAGATATGGTCACGTGGAGTGCAAAAAATTATCAGCCCACATTTCCATTTGCTGCTTATCAGCTTCTACCACTTGTGGCCGCTCATAACCCTTGCAGTGCTACCTATTAAACACATCGAGATGCTTCTATGCCTCACAGTGTGTTTTCTGCTATCTCCCCTGACCTTGCTTCCTCCCTCCTCATATCCAGAAGCACAGCCTTGCCAGCCAGCACCCTACAAACTAGATGCCCCTATTCCAGCCTCCCCTACCTCAGCTTCTATGCAGCTCCTTGATGCTCTCCTGCCCAAGCTATGGGCGGATCAGTGTGTCCTATCACCCACCTTTCATTCTGGATTAATTGCCCTGAAATTCCATTCCATGGACCCCCCCCAGCGGCTCCCTCCAAGTCACCAGTCTCTTTTTGCAACCTCTTATGGGCATGCCCAAAACTAAAATTCTAATAACCCTCTTACTCCTTTTAGCTGGGGATGTCAAAACTAACCCCAGTCCATCCCCCCCTTCAAATCCTATCACCCCTTTTTAACTCCCCTGAGGCTTAAAACTCACCCACCTGAACATCTGCAGCCTCCTAAACAAACTTTCCCTGCTGCAGCCCATTGTTCTGTCCCTAAGACCTAACATATTGTCCATTACTGAGACCTGGCTAAAACCACACAATCAGCATGGGGAATTCACCATTCCTGGTTACACCCTTATCCGTTGTGACCACCCTGGCAATAAAAAAGTTGGTGGCGTAGCCATGTACATCAACTCCGCTGCAGTTTGTGGGGTGTAGGAGGAAGTAGGCTGTTGATTAACTAGGATCTGCAGTTTATCCATTAGGTAGGGAAATGCGCAGACTAGGTGGGCCAAGCAATCCTTATCTGCCATCAAATTCTATGTTTCTGTTTACCCCCCCTTTAGCTGCAATTGCCCTCAAACTCCATCAAAGCTATTTTAATTAAGCTCTCCCTTGCCCACACTAGCCCCATTTTTATCGCTGGCTCCTACTGCTCTCCTGCCTCCACTTCCCTCTCCATAATGGAACACCTGAACATCATTACGTCACAGGCATCAGAGGGGGAACTACATATCCTGGGTGATTTTAACCAGAACTGGTTCTCATGTAGTTGCTCCAAGCTGCACAACCAGATTTCAGCTTTAAACCTATCCCAACTCATAAAGGAGCCCACACGCCACAACCCCACTTCATCAAACTACTCCGTCCTGGACTGGTCCCTTACCTTGCACCCCCACCAGGTAATAGCCTCAGGCCTGCTTCCAGTCTCCTTAAGTGATCATCACATGATCTCCTCAGTCAGGAAAATACATAGCCAAAATCACTGCCTCTCAGAACCATCCTGCCTAGATTCTTTAAAATCTCTGGACCTGGCAACTGCCCTATCTGACCTGGCTAGCATAGATTGGTCATACATCCCACAGGCTACCTCAATCGACTCTGCCTTGGAGTTTTTCAAGTCCAGGTTTATCATGGTCTGGAACTTCCATGCCCCGCTCAGACTTGTCTGGGTGAGAAGTGCCCACTTGCTATGGATTTCTACGAGTATCACTGCCCTACTCAGAGATAAAGACCAAGCCTGGAAGTTGGCCAAAATCCCAGGCTCACCCATTCATTGTCAAAGGTATTGTACCTGTACAAGTCAAATCCACAAGGCTAAAGCCAATTACTTCAGAAACTCCTTCCACACTAATTTAAGTCAGCCAACTAAATTTTGGAAGGTGATTAACTCACTGTTCTCTCCCTCTTTGCAGCCCCCACCCTGTCATTCAAAGCAAATGGCTCCATGCTCAAAGACCCTTTTATGGTGGCCTCTCATTTTAACTCCTTCTTTACAGATTGTACCTCGTCACTGTTATCCAGTCTCATTGCTGACCTGCAACCCCCTCCCCCAACCTGCAATCTTTCTCCCCCCCAACCAAGGGCCTACAGCTCGCCCCTCCTTCGCCTTCTGTCCAATTTCCCCAGATGTAGTGTACAAAGTCCTGATCGCCCTTAATCCCTCCAAGGGCAAATGTCCCACTGGCCTGGACTCTAATCTGTTATACCTGTCTGCTTCAGCTGTAGCTGCCCCCCCTGACTTCACTATATAACCTACCATTTTCTCTAGCCACTGTCCTCACAGAATGGAAGCATGCCACTGTCATCCCCCTCCTAAAGGTGGTGACCCTTCTTCTCCCAGGAATTACCACCCAATCTCCCTCCTTCCTTTACTGGCTAAAATCCAAGAACACCTTGCTCTTTCTCAACTCTCTGCATATCTTGATTCCTCTTCTTTATTCACACCCTACCAGTCTGGCTTTAGGAAGTCCCACTCCACCACCACCTCTCTCCTGAGGCTCACTGATTCCATCCTCACTGGGATGTACAGGGATCATATCACCTCTGCCATATTTGTCTACCTGGCTAAAGCATTCAACACTGTGTCCCACTCCCTTCTCCTAATCAAGCTCTCATTTGCAGGGCTCTCCTGTGTGGCCACCAGCTGGTTTCATTCATACTTAATAAGCAGATCCCAATCTGTCTGAATTGGTAGCACCAGTTCTGCTCCCCTCCCTGTTACCTCTGGTGTACTCAAAGGCTCAGTCCTTGGCCCGCTCCTCTTCTCCATCTTCCTCAACAACCTGCCCTCTGCCTGCCCACACATCTCCATTCACATGTATGTGGATGACACAGTACTGTGCACATCTGGACCCTCATCCTCTGATGTGGTGACCAGACTCCAGCTAGACTTCAATGAAGTTCAGCACTGTTTTCACTCAAATCAGTGCTTTCTCAACACCAAGAAAACTGTCTCCATAACCTTTGGTACAAGGCAGAGACTTTCAGGGCTCCCCCAACCCCCTCCTTCCACACCCTAGGTGGGACTACTCTTGAAACTTGCACTACATGCAGATATCTTGGGTTCTGGCTTGACCAGTACCTGGATTTCTCTGCACACATCAATGCCATCCACAAAAAGCTACACCCTAAGTTGGGAGCTTTGTACCTCAATCATGGCTGCATCCCTGTGCTGGCTTGCCGAGCAATTGTGCAGAAAATGATTCTACCGAGTTTCGACTATGGTGATGTAGTGTACAGTGCAGCCCCAAAGTTCACCCTTACTAGACTGGACTCCCTCTTCCACTCCTTCTGCCATTTTGCCCTTGACTGTCCCCCCTCCACTCACCACTGTGTCCTATACCAGACCTTTGAATCCCCCCCACTCACCACTGTGTCCTATACCGGATCCTTGAACTCCTCTCACTTCAGAACAGGTGCCTTTCACACTGTGCTAGCATCACAGCTAAATATTGGGCACAGTTCCTCCCTCTCTCCTTATCTCACCTCAGTACTTTCAGCTCTACCCCCTCTGGGGGATGCACTCAGAAACAATGACTCATGTCTCCTATCCATTCCATGCATTACCTCATCATCAGGCCAGCCAGCATTCACATATCGCATGCCCAAACTGTGGAATTCTCTCCCCTGGCTATTTGGCAGACCCCCCTAGGCAGAACCTCAACTCTCTTCTCAAAGCCATTTCTCCTCCACCTGCACCTGTACCCATGTCAGCTCTAGGTGCTGACAGCCCCTTATGGCCTTCATACAATTTTGCTGTATCTTTCATATAGCAGAACCACTTTCCATTGTCACTTGCCTAGTACAATTATTTAAGGACTGTACTTAGTCCATGTTGTATCAGGATGCTGATGTAAGAATGGACAACACCCAATATGTATTGTACTGCTGTTAATCCATGTATGTTCTATGATGTTGATTATAAATCATTAAGCATGTTCTCCTCTCCCCCGCCCCCAGATCGCATCTGGAATTGAGCAGTTATCTGCCCAGCATGCCTTCCTAGTAAAACCTTTAAATAAATAAATATTGCATAGTATGCTACTATTTTTAAATGGTCACACACACTGAGTTAAGCATTATACTCCTTGCTGAAGTGTCCTGCACTGAAAGAGCCCAACACCTGTGAAGGCACACTATTTGCCCATGGTGACTATCACAGAAGGACACAAAATAAATAAAAAAAACTTCCATGTATTATAAAACATTTTTATGAGCAGCTCAATACATTTCACAAATGTGTGGATGCTCCAGAGGAATTCTAGCATGGGTCAGAAGCCTGCTGAAGAAAAAGCCAGATTTGTCAGTTCAGGGTCGACAATTACTTTTCTTATCCAGAATACAAAAAAACCTTACAATTATGTAATAACCTTGGCAGGTAGCATGACGATGCAGAATATTAACTCTGAAAGCAGTCTTATTGCTCTCCTGTCCTAAAGAAGCAACGCTGTGCTTCACTACACTCAGACACATTAAATGTCACACAAACAATGTCAGATGTGCACAATATCACCAATTTTATTGTGTAAAGAATGCTACATATGGACTGATGCCCATCCAATTTTATAGACGCGGCTGTATCCCAAAGTGTGTTAGCACTTTGACTGTCCTAGTGACAGAAATAGAGAGCAAGGAGCTGTTCCCTATAACTCTGTGGCCCTGGTAATTAAAAAAAGGCTGCAAACAGCTGTCTAGAGCCCCAAACCTGTGTTCTGGCCATGTTCACGGGTGTTCTCACAAACGTGTGGATGTTTCAGTGGAATTCTGTCGTGGGTCAGAAGCCTGCTGAAGAAAAAGCCAGATTTGTCAGTTCAGGGTTGACAATTACTTTTCTTATCCAGAATACAAAAAAAAAAAAAACCTTACAATTATTTAGTAACCTCGGCAGCTGGAGGGACGATGCAGAATATTAACTCTGAAAGTCACCTACAGCCTTAAGTAGTCAAACTGCTCTCCTGTCCTAGAGAACGTTCTACTGTAATTGACATTTTAATTGCTAATGATACATGTGCAGTCAGTGATGAAGCTCACCGCTTCTGCTTTTGTGCTTCAAAATCCTTAGCAATCCCATTTGAAGACTTCAGTTGGAAGTTAACCGAAGCACTGCTTATTGAATATTTTGTTGTGTAACACATGTTTAAGGACTGAGTTGTTGAAGATGAAAAGCTGGCATGTTACTTGTCACTGAGATGCTTACTGCAACCATCTGTGTAGCAGCTTATACTACTGGGCACAGTACTTCTGGTTATATCATGGTTGAATACTGTTAGAAAAAAAGGTTTATTTCACAGTCTGATAAACAAGCAAAGTGATCAGTGTTTATTCCATATTTCTCTTCTTATAAAATTGTTCATAAATGCTACTCAGTAGCTGTACTGTCCTGTATTGTTTAGTTTGTATTTTATTATGCAGATAAGCAACAGGAGTTTCTTGACATGACTGAACGGGGTCAAGAGTATTTTCTATTCACATTCATCATTAAGACAGCAAGGAAAAGAAATGCCCATAGAAGTGAAATTTGTTAGAAATCTGTTTTCTTTAATGAGATGTGCTAGTGTTTGGTTATTCACTTAGGTACAGCATAGAAGTAGGAACTGGATTCCTCATCTTTCCCCTATCAGAGCAGCGTAGTTCTTAAGAATACAAAGGCAGTGTTGTCACTGCTTAGTACCATGGCTTTAGTGTATGTGTTACATTGTAGCACAGATAGTCATCATTCTTAGGACACTAAACTTCTGTACAATATAAGCAACGTCTGTGCCTGTGTTATTCCAGCCAGTCCTTAATGGCAACATATTATATATTTTTATTTTTACTAGTGACACATATTAGTAATAAAATATAATTTTACCAAATACAAAATTGTTCAGACCTTCCATAAGGACTGTTCCAGTGTGTTTTTTTCATTGTTTCTCCTTTCCTGTCTCTGAAATGTACACCCTTCAAACACATTAAATGCCATACAAATTATGTCTGGTGTGCACAAATGTGCTCATTTTATTGTGTAAAGAATGCTATATATGCCCAGGCCATTTTACAGAAGTGGTTACATCCTAGTGTGTTCGCCGCTTTGGCTGTCCTAATGACAGAAATAGAGAATGAAGAGCTGTTCTCCAAAACTCTGTGGCCATGGCAATAACAAACAAATCAAGTCAGAAAAACACTCCATCACAGCTCTCTCACCTGTAGGACATGTGCCATCTGTCCTCCCCCTCCACGGGAACATGACATCACTGTAACCTTGGAAATGACTGCAGACATTAGCGTGGATGTGGTTTCAGGTAACGGGATGGCAGACAATTAAAGAGGCTGCAGGTAATGCAAACTTTTTATTTGGCATTGGTCAGAACTTCAAGGCACATTTTAAGTAACACAATAACAAATAACTGCACATGCATGATAGTGGAAGGGGGAATTGGGCACCCCGCAGTGCCACTGTTATGTTTCTTGGGGGGTGGGGTGGGGTGGGGTGGTGGGTGCTGAGAGGGAGGGTTGGGTGGGGACTATGTATTTCAGCATTCATGGACCCTTGAAAAAAATATTGTGTGAGCATGGATCATTCCATGGAGGTGACTTTTTTTGTCCTCCAGTGTGTTGTTCGTTAGCAAGGAATGCGGGAGTCCTCTTTCTCAAAGCAAGAGGTCTGCAGGGCTCCACCCACTGCAGCCCTAAACATGGCTGAGTTATGAGCATTCACGGGAATTTTTCTACACATGCATATAACTTTGGTAATTTTCAACATTTTGAGTCCAAACTTTCAACATAGCCATTTTTTTCACACCATCTCATGAACAGCACAGCTGTCATTTTTCACATCCTGCATGTAATGTGTTTTGGCACCTGTGGCATGGAATGACATTTTGGCATGGATTTGAACATTTTCACCTATGTGATTTATGAGGTAGGGTCATGAGAAGACTATGTTTAAAATTTGTGGTCAAAATATGAAAAAATGACAGCGTTATGATTTCATTATGCCTGCTTGTAACTTTTGAAATGTTAAATATTTTGACCCCATATTTTCAACATAACCTTCTTATTACCCCACCTCATGTATGTCACAGCTGTCATTTTTCAAATCCTGGCTAAAATGTGTTTTCGCACCCGTGGTGCAGAATGGTGTTGCAGTTGCACCGAATTACAGTATGTTTTGGCAGGGGATTTGAAAGTTTTCTGTAACAGGCACATGAGGTGGGGTAATAAGAAGGTTGACAATTTGGTCACTGTAGTCCTACAAATGGAAGCGGAGGGCCTGAGGACCCTGTGCTTCCACAACTCTCTCTCTCTCTCTTCTATATATATGTGTGTACAGTATATATATATATATATATATATATATATATATATAAATATATATATATATATGCATCTACGGAGGACCTTGCACTCCCACAGTAAAATAAGGATATTATTATACTATCTCACCTAACGCCCAACCTTCCCAAACCAGGCAGAAGGGAAGGAGTGGGTTGTGTCTTAGGCTTCTCAAGCCTAGCACTCCCCCCATTTTCATAAATTCTACACATCTGATCATATTTACAGATGGAATGGGGGTGAGTGTTAGGCTTGTGAAGCCCAATGCATACCTTACACCTGCTGTCCTGCCTGGTTTGGAAGGGCGGGTGTTAGGAAAACTGTAACACCTCATTTACCAACTTTTGTTGGTTTGACTCTAACTGGAGCATTAACAAAGTTTTTTGCACTCTATATATATATATATATTCTTTGCAAAAAACTCTGTTAATGTAACAGTTGGGGTTGCTTCAACAGTGACAAAAGCAAGGAAATTCGATGTTAGGGTTTTCAACTCTAACTCTGATTCCCCCCAACACACACACCACATACAAGCAGGGGACAGTGCAAGGCAACACAACCAATCAGAAACAGACACCGTAAGGTAACAGAAAGAACATACAACTCTGTGAACATACCACAAGAGGCATCCATCATCATGGTTCAGCAACTGTATCACTTCTGCTGCCATCCCAGTGTTTTGGGGGGTACACCCACATGCTGTACAAACATGCAGGGAGGTGTTAAGAAGGCTATGTAGAACATTTGGGATGAAAATTCGTTGAGATGGGATGGTTATGACTATTTGTTACTGTTTTGCTACACCTGCTAATAACTTAATGTGTGGAAGAGCAGGGGCCAGACTCTGCTGTGCTTACACACCTAGATGCATATGTATATCTGTGGAGGGATGGGACAGCAGGGTCTAAAGCAACCTACACTGTAACTGTGACATATACATACTGTTCTTCTGCCTGGATGGAGGGATGGAAGCACATGATCTGAAGTACCATATGGTTACACTGTTAGATATGTAGTCTTCTACTATCTGCATGTATGGATGTCAGTGTACAGTGAATAACCTTACGCTCACAACTTGATATATGCAAACTGTAGTAGTATCTGGATGGAGGGATGGTGTTCCCACTATGACATATAGACACTGTTCTATTATGTCAATTTATGGCTGGGAGTGCAGGATCTTTTGAACCCTGCACGCCCATCCTTTCATTGACATAGTATGACAGAATCCATATAATACACTATCGATATGTCACTATGGGAGTGCAGGGTACTTTGGACCCTGCCATTCCAGTTCTATATCAAGATAGTACAACACTATCCATATGTCACATTGTCCATATGTCACAGTGGAAACAAAGAGTCCTTTGGACCATGCACCACCATACCTCTACTGAGATGGTACAACACAATCTATATCTCATGCTAGTCATATGTTGCACTTCTCTCATTGTGACATATAGATAGTGTGACATATGGATTGTGTTGCAGTATGTAGCTGGAGGGATTGTTCTGCAGGGTATGAAGGACCCTGTGCTCTCACTGTGACACATGGATAGTGTGACATGTAGATTGTGTTGTACTATCTCGATGGAGGGATGGGAGTGCAGTATCTGAAGAACCATGACCTCACACTGTGACATATGGACAGAGTGACACATGGATAGTGTTGTAGTATGTTGATGGAGGGATGGGGGTGCAGGGTCCATATGGCCCTGCATTCCCACTGTGACATATAGACTGTATTGTTCTATCTCGATGGAGGGATGGCGGAACATGGTCCAACTGACAATGCAGTCCTACCATGACTTATGCATACCGTTGTACTATCTGCATCAATGTATACAGTTCATGCAGTGGCTCATCTTACATGTTGGCACCACATGTGGGTGTACCCCCCAAGACACTGGAATGGCAGCAGAAGTGATACAGTTGTTGAACCACGATGATGGACGCCTCTTGTGGTATGTTCACAGAGTTGTAAGGAGGCAGTATAGTGCAGTGGGTTAAGACTCTAAGCTGCAGATCTGGAGACCTGGGTTTGAATCTCACAGCTGCCTAGGTGCATACTGTGTGATCCTGAGCAAGTCACTTAACTTCCTTGTGCTCCCAGATCACATCTGGAAACAAGCTTCGACTTAATGTGCTACTCCTGATTAAACAATGCTCCCTTTCCATTCCCTTGTATGTTCTTTCTGTTACCTTATGGTGTCTGTTTCTGATTGGTTGTGTTGCCTTGTACTGTCCCCTGCTTGTATGTGTGGTGTGTGTGCGTGTGTGTAAGGGGGAGAATTTGGAGTTAGGGTTGAAAACCCTAACGTCGAATTTCCTCACTTTTGTCACTGTGGAAGCAACCCTAGCTGTTGCATTAACAGAGTCTTTTTTGCAAAGAATTTCCTTCCTTTTTGAGACATTGTAATGAAGTAAATACATACACAGCTTTTAAAGAATTAATTTTAAAAGTGGGAGCCTGGGCTCTCTGGACCCTGCACTCAAATTCACCCCTAAAAATGTAGCATACATTACTGCTAACTAGTATCCAAATCTTTGCTTTATATATATATATATATATATATATATATATATATAAACCACACCTCCTCCACATGTATGTGTAGTACCATTTCATTATATTCATTTCTGATTCATTAGAAACCTGAACAATACATGAATCATATATAGTAAACAAGAAGCACAATAGACACAGATAAATAAGTTTTACAAAAAATGTATTAATCAATAAATGCCAATTCTGTTTTAAAGAAAACCAAATTGTACAACTCACTCAATCTCACAATGTCACTGTGTAGCTCATAACATTAGTATATAATAAGTTTTCAAAAATGATATGAGACTGAGTAAGTTAATGTTCCTGGGTTGGGCAAAACCCAAATGCGGTAAACAATTAACAAACTACTTACACAATGGCAACTTATCGCAAAATTGCTGCTATAGTGTGTTACTGTGCTGCAAAATTTAAATCTTAAGTGCATCTGGAAAAATCCCTCACCCTACCCCTTAATAAAGGTGATCCAAAAAAATCAGGAACATACCTTGAACTGAGATTGAGCAGACTGTGTGATGTACAGTGCTTTTTTTTTATAAATAACAAATAATTCTTATCTCATTCTATATAACATACCTTCTAAATAAATATATTGTATGACAAAAGTAACAATATAATAATTCAGTCAAACATTTGTAAATTGCAATACGATTCTTTCAATTTTTTTCTAAAAATTATTCATAAGAAATATCAATTATTAACAGAAATCAGACAGTATAACAATCTTAAATTTGAAATAATAGTAACATCTAAAAATGTTTTAAAAACATACTCAATGATTACTAAATGAACCATGTATTCACCTTTCTATAATGCATCAAAAAACATAGCATTTAATCACTGCAGGTATGAAAAGTAACAAATTCTATGATAAAACTATACACAGTACAAAAACACGCTATTATTCAGGTAGTATGTAACTCTCGCCACTAAATTATGATAAATGAAAAAAATTGTTAAATGTAACAGTATAAGGAGTTCACAGAGGTGCACACAGTCATAGAAAATGTAATAACATTGTTACATATATACATGTAGGAATGGTCAAATGTATGGCAACTCAGATTCAATGCAAAGAAGTGCAAGGTAATACACCTGGGAAACAAAAACCCAGGAAAGAGTACACAATAGGGGGTGAGATACTAACAACAAAAAAAATCGAAAGGGACCTGGGAGTAATTATATCAGATGATCTAAAGGTGGGCATGCAATGTGAGAAGGCCGTAAGGATGGTTGGGGGGATATTGGGATGAATGGGGAGAGAGAGCAACATTTTCCCTCCTTCCTACCCTTGCCAAACTTCAAGAACATTTAGTTCTCTCTCAGCTATCAACCTTCCTCTCTGATTCCTCCTTCTTCACCACCTTCCAGTCTGGTTTTCAGAAGAACCACTCAACAACCACCTCCCTCCTCAGGCTTACTGACTCCATCCTTTTAGGGATGGATGATGGCCTGATCACCTTGGCCATCTTTGTTGACTTAGCCAAAGCTTTCGACAGTGTTTCACATCCCCTGCTTCTTGATTCACTCTTCTCAGCTGGCCTTGCTCCATCAGCCACCAACTGGCTTAAATCCTACCTCATTGGCAGGACCCAGTCGGTGAGAATTCTTGATTCCATCTCCCCTCTACTCCCCATCAACACTGGAGTCCCTCAGGGCTCAGTGCTTGGTCCTCTGCTCTTCTCCATTTTCCTTAATGATTTTCCCACAGCCTGTTCATCCTCTTCTATCTGCATGTATGCTGACGATACTGTTTTGTACAGTTCTGGCAAAAACTCTGCTGCTGTGCAAACCAACTTACAGAATGACTTCAACCAAGTTCAGCTCTGGTTTACTTCTCACCAGCTTTTTCTGAACACCAAGAAGACAGTTTCAATGACCTTTGGCACCAGGCAGAGATTCTCTAGGTTCTCTGCCTTACCCACCTTCCACACCCTTGATGGGACCATCTTGGAGGACACCTCCTCATTTCGATATCTGACAGTTTGGCTTGACCAGCACCTCAACTTCTCTGTGCATATCAAAGCTATCCTGAAGAAACTGCACCCCAAGCTTGGTGCTCTGTACAGGAATTGTAGTTGCATCCCACTTACTGTGAGGCACAAAATTGTCCAGAAGATGATACTCCCCATCTCTGACTACTGTGACATAGTCTATGGTGCTGCTCACAAATCTTCCCTGACCAAGTTGGACACTCTTTTTAACTCCTTCTGCCACTTTGCACTTTGCTATCGACTCCCTTTCCCGCTCCCAGCACTGTGAACTCTATCACTCTCTAACTTTCCTTCCACTATCTCACAGATGCATCTCTCACTGTGCCTAACTAACCCCCAAATTCTGGTTTGGGGGAGCTCCCCTCCTATCTCTCATCCTCTCTCTACACTCCACCTCCTCCACCCACTCTCTCAGATCAAATGATGCCCGCACCTTGACGGTCCCTAGCCCCTCCACCCTCATCGGTCAGATTGGTTTTGCCCATCGTTTCCCTAAAATCTGTAATTCCCTCCCCCCTGAAATACGTCACTGCTCCTCCTCCAACTAGTCCCTTACCTCTGCCCTACACAATTACCTTTCCCTCAGTTGTTCCTGCTTTAACCCACCCTACTACCTATTCCCAGTTTCTGCCTTCCTACCATGACTGCCCTGGCAGGGTTCTCAACATCCTGAAGGAGGAAGTAAGGAAATGGCTACCCCTTCCTAACATATTCGGTTTTTGCCTCTCCCTCTTCTCTTCTCCTCCTGCCCTTCTGGGTCACCAGTGTGCACAGCCTAACCCCATCCTTTTTACTCCAACAGCACTTGCGTACTATCTCAAGTCTGCTCCTGGTACACTCACGCACTATAAATGGTTCTATCACATTATTACTGTTTTGTACGTTCATATTTTTTTTTGTGTGATTTTGGACATGTAATTTACCCAGTGCCCCACTACTGTTTATTGTACAATACCTTGTGTTCCAACTGTTGCACAATCTTACAATGTTGTATTGTTTGTACTACCCACACACTATTGTAACAGATCATCCTTCACAACCCTATGTAATCTCTCCCCCAGGTCGCACTGTGAGACAAGCAACTTATTCAGTGTGCTCTCCTGGTGAAACATTTCAATAAGTAAATAAATAAAAATCAACAGTAGAAAACAAGAAGTTGTCATCCCTCTGTACATACAATTGGTGAGATCCGATCTGGAGTACTATGTGCAGTTCTGGAGACCCCATCTCCGCAAAGATGGACAGAGTGGAGGCTGTTCAGAGGAGGGCAACCAAAATGGTGCAGGGTCTACACCAGAAGTCATATGAAGAGACACTAAAGCAGCTTAATATGTAAACCCTTGAGGAAAGGTGGGGAGGGGCATGATAGAAACTTTCAAGTACCTCAAGGGAATTAAAGTCCAAGAGAGTAGCATCTTTCAGAAGAAGAGATGTGCAAGAACAAGGGGCACAATTTGAAGATAGAGGGGGGATAGCTCAGAGGTAATGTTAGAAAGTATTTTTCATGGAGAGGGTTGTGGATGCATGGAACAGCCTTCCTGAGGAGGTTGTGGAGTGAAGAACAGTGGGAGAATTCATGAATGCATGGGACAGACATAAAACAATTCTAGTGGGGTTAGGAGGTAGTAAGCTGTTGATTAACTAGAATCTGCAGCTTATCCATCAGGTAGGGAAATGGGCAGACTAGGTGGGCCAAGCAGGCCTTGTTTGCTGTCAAATTCTATGTTCTTTGTTTCTGTATTACAAAGCTTCAATGTAATAGTGCTTCATAACAATGTACTGTTTACAAAAGTCAGTAAAGTTGTCAGTAAATATGTCACTTCATGTGAACACTATACAGGTATCAGTGAGACACTACCTGTATATATATAAAATATCAGGTATGTCCTCACTCTACATAATAATGTATTGCACAACAATATGTGTGTGCAAACAGATCTAAAGCTGCAGTGGCAGCATTATATCATAATCTGTCCTCTTTCATCACCAGACAGATGTGAATCATGTACATAAAGTGCACAATGTACAAAAAACATCACAAACCAACAAATATGGTTATATTTTTCAGTGTACTTAATGTATAGTGCACTGACACACAATAGTGTTGACAGCAATCACAACACATTGTATGTCAAATAGCACAGCAGCGCGGAAATCTGCAGACTAGTACAACAAAATTGCATATACATGAGATGTTGATATGCTGTTTATATGATTATTCCACAGCTAAAATAAAAGTTGTATGTCACGTGATTATGCACACAGCCCACACTGATTGAGGCCCACTTAGGCTTCATTTTAACAAAAATCACAGCAAAACCTACATTAATTGTTGGCATCATAGGTATCTACATGTCTCTAACCTGTTTTTACTACTCTTCATAAACTAATATGAAAAGAGCAGTACATGTAAAGGAAAGGTTGCACAGCACACTGTTATGACTACTAGAGTGTGTCAAACACAGTGAAATCACATTTATGTCAACTACTCTTCTGCCCAGTGAAGCTCATTGTAATTTTTGAGAACCAGGACATAAGCATCTTTTAGGTTTCAAGGTAGTCTCTGTTTAAAAGAGTTCATGTAGTCATTGCATTCCATCCAGCCATTGTTACACCTCAGCTATGTCACGTAATGTCCTGAATGTACAGATGCCCCATGGTGGAATATCACAGCCTGAGTATCAAAGCATGTTCCCATGAATTGTACTATTCCAGCTACAACATCACTGATTAGTGTGTGTCAACCCTTAGTCTATTTGCATCAAATCTCTGCAAGACTAGAAGAAGATACTGAGAAGAGGTCCTAAGTCATATGGACTGAAGATGCTCGCCTCCAAACCAGGTACACCTCCAGCCACACTCTACATTCCTGAGCAGTTCCATGAATTTCACAGAACGTGCCTGTGGAACATATAATGAAATCCACAGCATGTTTTCTGTTACTTTGTGTGAATGTTGACAAGACAGGCAAGCATACTTTGTCACATAGGTGACAGTAAAGTACTGTCACATGGAAATTTGATCTGATTCCAAGCTGTTAATGATAGCCATCATAAACTCAGTTCATCTTGCTGGATGTTATCTGCAAATGTTTGATGGCCATCATATCCACCCAAAGCAAGTCATAAGAGTGTCAGAATCTGTATGTTAACATACTAACATACTAATTTCCAGCAGATTAGGCCTTACGGTCTATTGAGTCTGCTCAAACCTCAGATCCCTAGTTGGGTGCCGAGGCCCTCTCCCTCCTTGTGTTCCAGAAACCCCTATCATCCATCCCCACCCCCCTGGGCCAGGCCATCATCTGATACATCCACTTTCTGTGTCTGTCCCACCCTCTCTTGAAGCCCTCCACTGTGGATCTCTGAACCAGCTCACCAGGCAGTGCATTCCAAGGGTCCACCACCCTCTCAGTGAAAAACCTCCTCCTCATTTCCTCCCTCACCCTTCCACCTTCCACCTTCCAACTTCAAACCATGCCCTCTGGTGATACCTCCCTACTTTAGTCTAAAGATCCCCTCCATGTTTACCCTATTTATTCCCTTGAGGTACTTGAAGACCTCAGTCATGTCCCCCCATCTCTCCTCTCCTCCAATGAAAACAGGCAGAGCTCCTCAAGTCTGTCCTCATACGTCAAATCCCCAAGTTCTCGTATCATCTTAGTTGCCCTCCTCTGTACCCTCTCCAGGAGCTGTATGTCTCTCTTCAAGTGTGGTCTCCAGTACTGTATACAGTACTCAAGGTGTGGTTTAACCAGTCCATTGTACAGTGGCAGAATCACTTCCCTGCTCCTAGAGGTGATCCTCCTTATGATGCATCCCAACATCCTGTTTACCTTGCTAGCTGCTCTCCTGCACTGCTCAGAGATTATTCATACATGCATCCACCATGATCCCTAGGTCTTTTTCCCCTATTGAGGCCTCCAGTACCTCCCTTCCCAGGGTATACCTGTGTTTAGGGTTTCCCCGCCCAAGATGTAACACCTTGCACTTGGTGATATTGAAATTTAATTTCAATGTGTGAGCCCAGCTTTTCAGGGTGTCCAGGTCCCCTTGCAGGCCAACCTCCCTCTTCCCCTCAACTACTGCTCCCATCTTGGAGTCATCAGCGAAGAGACTCATTTCACACCCTATACCCTCCTGATGTCCGATATGTATGCATTAAATAGGATCGGACCCAGGACCCGAGCCCTGCAGTACCCTACTCACTGACCTCTAGGGTTCAAGAGCTCCCCACCAACCACTACTCTCTGGGTGCATCCAGCTAGCCAGTTTTCAATCCATCTGACCATCAAAGGGCCTACTCCCAACCCCATCAGTTTCTCCACCAGTCCATTGTGGGGGAGAGAGTTAAACGCCTTGCTGAAGTCCAAGAATAATACATCCACAGGCTTTCCACTGTCCAGTTCTGATGTTACCTATTCATAGAACTCCACAAGATTGGTTTGACATGCTCTACCTGGCACAAACCCATGTTGCCGACTATCCAGACCTCCCACCTCTTCCAAGTACACCCCCAATCATTCCTTTAGTATATTCTCCATTAATTTTCCCACCACCAAGGTCAAACTGATGGGTCTATAGTTACCTGGTACTTCCCTCGACCCCCCTTTATGGATTGGCACCACATGTGCCTCTCACCAATCCCTAGGTACTCTCCCTGTCTCAAGCGACCTGTTGAAGAGCTCCACCAGGGGTGCAGCCAGTATGTCCACCAATTCCCATATTACTCTTGGATAAATGCCATCCAGCCCAGGAGATTTGTCTTTCTTTAGGGCCTTGAAGGCTAACCACACCCTTTTGGTGGAGATAGCATCATCCGTCCCCTCCACCTTACTGGCCTTTTTGTCCTTATCCTGATGTGACACCCCTAGGGTACCTCTCCCTCCCTCTTGCTCCATTTCTGTTGCTCCCCTGATCCCACTCACTGTCGCTTCTATCCCCATCATGACTTGCTTTGTAGATATCCCATCCCCCTCCCTAGTGAACACAGAGGCGAAGTGCTCATTTAATACCTCTGCCTGGTCCCTCACCTCTTCCACCCACCCTCCTTCTGATCTCAATCTGCTAAAATGGCTCTTAGTTTTTCTCCACTCTCCAATGTACCGGAAGAACCCCTTTACCCCTCCATGTATCCCCTGTGCCAGCCGCTGCTCTTTACCGGACTTTGCCCCCCTCACCATCTGGGTGACTTTCCTAGATGCAAGATGGCACATTTCCTCATCCCTATCCCCTCTTGTTGTTTTATATTTTTTGTAGGCCGCCTTCTTTTCTCTGACCGCTACCTGAACCTCACTGGACCACCAGCATATGTGACCTTGCTCCCTTACGTTTCACCTTAGCGCAGGTCCTGACTGTCTCATGAAGTCCCTGTTTTATGACCTCCCATCTCTTTTCCACATTTGTCGTTGATGTAATCCCCTTCAAGAGATCCTTGAGAATATTTCCCATGCCCACAAAGTCTGCCCCCTTGAAGTCCACTGCCAGTGTCCTAGATCTCCCCCCTCCCCCCATGCTTATTTGAAACCAGACAATATTGTGGTCGCTCCCATTCAGGGGATCCTTTACAACCAGGTCCCTTACCAGATCCCCATCTGCCAGAACCACGTCCAGAACATGCCCCTCCCTTGTCACTATCATTCATAACCTTCTTCAATGACTTGAACAGTGCTATGTCATGTGAAGATTTGATAGTGGCAACAAAGTGAGACATGTGGAGAAATGCTTGCATTGCTGAATTTGCATAGCAGTTCACTCCAGTGCTGTTGTCAATTGCTGTGACAACACTCATAACAAGTGCCTTTTTTTCATGGAGGAGAGCTTCTCTGTTTTTGTGTTGTGGATTCCTTCTTAGTGCTGTCTGAATTCAATGCTGCTCTATCTGTCTGGTACCTCTTTTTCATGCCAGAACCTTCAACTGTAGCATTGCACTCTGCTACATGCATGGCTGGCGGTATAAGAGGCAATGCCGGCTGGTAAAGAGTACACTATCTGTTGCACTCTGTAATGCATCATCTGTCAGAACAGATTTTATGCAGTGCTATGCAGATGATATACAAGCCAGACAGAGTCCGCACACATGAAAGTGCAACATAGCCCATGCCATCATTAAAGATGCCAGTTCCTATGTTGACCATAGCTGAGTCCAAACTTAAGCCTTGTGACCTGTGTATGAATACAGCATATGCAGCACACACAGGAAACTGCTTCCTCGTCACATATATGTCTTTCACAATCTGGAACTTAACAGTCATCCTGGAAATAGATAATGACTATTCAATGTTGTCAATCCTGACAATGAGTGCCTCTATGAATGTCTTCTGTACATTGTACTGGAAATCAATTATGTGTCCAATTGCACCATTCACCATATCACACTCTACATCAAGATTCCGTCATAGCATGGTGTGTGCATTTATACAGACAGCTAGAACAGCTTCTAATCCACCTTTATGAGACACATCAAACTTCAGCTCAGACAGTCATTCGCTGAGCTTTGCTACCATATTTTGACTCAAGACCACACCATTCACTGTGTCAACTGCATGTAGAGTAACGATTTCCTGGCCTTGTCTCTGCAACATAATGTTGTTAAATTCAGCACACTGCTTGAGTCGAGGCATGATATACACAATCCAAGCAGTATCTGAGTACACATTACTAAAGACATCACATGCAGCAGTCAGAGATGTACACTCATTACTGATATGGCATGTGTTCAACAGAGAAACATTGAGTTGTGACAAACAGCCAATGTGAGCCTGATCCAACAGTACCTTGTAGGCAAGGTCACTACTCTGCCGCATGTTTTCAAACAGCTCAATGTAAAGGAACAATTCCCAAAGACTGATTCCTCCAATGCACCCCATAGTATCCTTAGCTTGCTTTACAGTCAGTGCTGTAAAGACATGCTCTCCATTCATTGATGCAAGTTGCAGAAGGTCCCCAAACACAACACTCTTTCCCCCAAATGGCTCACCATGGTCAGTTCCAAGAATCTCCTGGAGACGTAGATTAATACATGCAAGCATGACATTTGGAACCATGCTGATCTCATCAATGATAAGAAGTTTCATCTTGGGAAACATTGGGCGCAGCTCAGATGCCACCTAATGGGATGGTTTTCAGTACTCTCCTGTTTTGCCATGTTCTACAGGGAGCATAAACAACCATGGTAGAGTCACACCACTGGTGTTGTATGCAGCCAAGCCTGTAGGAGCAGTTACAGCTACAGACATCACTTCTCCTGTATATTTCTGTATCTCCACTGTGATGGCTTCGATAACAAAACTCTTGCCAGTGGCAGTGGAACCACTAACAAACATTAGCAATGGTTCATAGTTTCCACATGTACATTGTTTCTTTTCATAAAGGATGCCATGTCTCACTGCTTCTGTCACAGCATCATAAGTGGCAAACTGCTGTCTATTCAGTTGGTCTATCAATAGACTAGGATCCTTTGTCACATGAGAACCATGTTCCATGGCACTCTTGACTTCACTCATCAGAACCACAGGATCATTCATTGGGAGAGGAGCTCCAAGAGTGCCCTGTCCCTCATGATCTTTGTGTTCCTGAGAATTCCTTGGGGTATCTTCCTCAAGCTGTTTCTTAGCTTGATCCATCTGCTACTTTTCTAATTCCAGTCTATGAATGTGTGTTTCAGACTGTTCACTCTTGAAGGTCTCATATGTAGGGTAGAACTGTTCTTCATATGTTTCAGTCTCCTTTAAGTGTAGTCTTGTCCCCTCCATGGCTTAAAGAAGAACATTAGAGCAAAATAGTAATGTTCCTTATTGTCAGTTGTAGAGAGACTCAATTTACAGTGGTCAGTCAGCCAGGGTTTGTGCCTTTTAGCAAGGCACCCATCAAAGCCTCTGATCTTGTAAATCCCTCATGTTTGGTCAGGTATTACATCAGTCTTGTAGTCATACCACCGTTAAGGTGACCACCTTTAGCTATAATTGATGACGCTGGAACTGCCCTGGAATGTGTCAACAGTTACAAATACTTGGGGTACTGCCTGGAAAATTCTGGATTGGGCAATAACCATGTAGAATAGTTTTTTTTTTTAACTCTTTTTCTCTCACCTCTGGAGCTGGAACTCTCTCAGGCCTCACATCAGGCCGATACTGCTCTACCACTCACTGTGAGCCCCGCTATCCTCAAGGGCATTACAGTTCCTTCCTGAGCCCCGCGGAGGACATAGGGCTTGAGGAGATAGAAGGGGTGGTAGAGAGGCTCCAGTATTGGACATGTGGCAGCGTGGCTCAGGGTGCACCATCACCTATCTGGCCTAGAGAGGTTTTCCCTGTGGTGTTTTTACACCTCCCCAATGCCGTCCCAGCCCGAGACGTGGGTACTCCCAACCACGTCCGGAGGACAGCCACCTGATGTCTACCCCTTCACTAAGCCCCATGTGCATAGCAGTGCTGCCGGTCTCCACTGGAGGCAACTGCAGCACCGGGCTACCCCTGAATCCCTCCCTGAGAGAGGAGAGGAGAGCAGTCCTGCAGATGCTCGATCTTCTCTCTCCCCTGCCGACCCCCGGTGGAGCGGGCTCATTCCCAAACCTGGGTCGCCGGCATAGCATGAGGTGTGGTGTCCAGTGCTTCAACCCTCAGCACCACTGGCCCCGCCCCATGTAGAATAGTTAATACCTTAGGTGAATAGGAGGGTGTGATTTTTGTATAGGAACAAAAATTGCTTTAATCCTGAAACCCTAAATCTTATTATTAAAGTTCAGATTTTTGATTATTGTGACATTCTTTATGGTAAAGCTACACAGGCTAGACTACCTAGGCTGGATGTGCTACTAAATAGATTAGCTAGGTTGGTGCTTAAATGCCCCAAATTGACTCATCATTGTGATATGTATAACCAGTTAGGTTGGATTCCTTTAAATAACAGGCACGAACTGCATAAATCACTTTATGCATACAAATTTGGGACTGGTTCTTTGCCTACTTTTTTATGTGATCGCTTGAATTTTAGGCAAATTTAACCTCCCCTACATAATTCCCATTTACGAGAAATGGTGGTTCCACCCTCCAAGTCTAAATGGGTTCTATCATGCTTTAGCTACTTTATCCCAGTATCCTGGAACAAACTTCCAGGTATTTTTAAAAAATGCCATTGTAACCCAGCATCAATTCCATTTGTGAAGAATTATTTGTTATCCCTGTGTAAACATTGCAATTGTTATTAATTGCATTTATTTGGATGCAAATTATTGTAACTGTTTTGTATGAATTTGTAAGGTCACCATTGTGAATGAATTTTTAACTCAATGCTTTAAACCTTTATAAATAAACAAACAAACAAAAACATGTTAGAGGCACATAATCATCAATCATAGATAGTATCCTGGTGTGGGTAGTACATGTCAATCAGGTTGTTCTTCAAAATGCTTTTGGATGAAGGGCGGTGCAAAATCAGTTATTCAATCTCATCATGAGACTTCGAAACACACCTTCGTTTCTCTTTGTAATTAACACTGAGAAATCATGCAGCATCAGACTTGCAGTACAAATATGTTACAATCAGTCTGGCCTCATATGCTTCACACTCTCTGTGAGACCATGTCTTCAATCTCAGTGACCAGAGCTGTGAGCTCAGTGATTGGCTGGAAATTGCAATATCTTCCCATAGCTCAAGCAAACTTGACTGCTCATGTTTCATAATGTACAACGTGATGTGCCAAACAAGAGACAGAGAGTTATCAGTGACAAACTGCACATTAATGTTTGTCTGCCACATCAGAAGAAGAGTAGGGTTGTAGTCATTGATAAACACCTCATTCTCCTGTCTGGGTAACTCACAGACCCTTTTAGTAGACTTTGCCTTGAGATGGTGATGCATGGCTGAGAACAAGTCATTCATACATCCTTGCTGGCAGACACATCTAGGGAAACCAAATCGACACCTGGTGTACCACTCATTATGACTCTTGACTGGTCAGTGGTAGTACTTCCCACAAAGATGCTGCAGAAACTTCTGCAGAGGCTTCCACAGTGTTGGACTGTCATACTTGTCAGGAATGTGACAAGTGACGAGTGATGTAACACTGAATTAAGTTTAGAACTTCAGCTGCTTCATTCTCACCAATATGAGGAGCATCTTTAATGCACAACATATGGATGTGTGGTGCACCTCATGCCTGGTATTTCATCCTCCAAAAGTAAAGCTCGACTAATCCAAGAGGCGGATTGTCCTTTGACAATATGAATGTCAATATCTCATGGAAGCAATGGTGAAAATGTCGGGACACAGAAACTGGATCCAGTGAGCTTATCTCACCAAGTGGCATTGATGACATATTATTGACATCAGCATTGGCCCACCTCAGCAGTTCAACTAATTCATCCCAGCTGTACTCTGCACAGCTCAGAGTAACAAATCAAGTGGCTGCACTATACTCACGCAGCATAGTCATGACCTCTAAGTGTCTACAACACCAGTATTCTTTTATGCCATTCAAACTCAAGAGTATAGATATCAAATTCACCTGCAGTGTTTTGTCCTTTTCTTTCAGTTTTTGAAGAAACTCAACTGTTGTGATTCCATCTAGTGGAATAGTCAACTGCAGAGTATGTGCAATGGATGCAGAGAGGATACTAAGCTCACCCTCCCACAGCAGGTGGAACAAATATTGTATGCTCCTATGGAATTTGCCATCCTTGTTTAAGACTCTTGATGTACAATATTCAGCACCTTGAACATGCACCTCCCATGCTTCTAAATGACCTCCTGTACCTTGAGGGAATAAATATGGGAAGCAACATGCATCCAGTGTTTCCTCCCATATGCTAACAAGACTACCATCAACCTGTTTCATCTGGTACAGGTCAATATTATCACCAGTTGGATCCCTGCCATGTAGAGGGTGAATTGTGTACTGCTCATACACATCTTCATGAGTTGTAACACCGACCTTCTCAACAATTGGCTTCCTAGTATCCACCAGTCCAAACTGAGCACTCATATCGGAGAGTTCATCAATGTCAAGGTCAGCATAGAAAGGATTATTGCTCTTCAGGTAGTGTAGAGCACTTTACACTTTCTGCACATTGACAACATCTTGCCAAATGATCTTTGACTTTACTGGGACACTGTTCACTAGTATGATTACACTGTTTTCATTTGAGATTGTCTCCACATTCTCTTCCAGAGGCAGTGGCAAATACATGACAGACCCTCTCAGAGACTTCACAAGCATGCCTTAGTATTCAAGTGCAGAATTGTCTGAAATGGTCTCATCTTTTGTATGAGGATCCGTTTAAACATATTCAGTGCAGCAATCTCAGTAGGTGTCAGATCTGCCTCCTTGTTGGTCAATACAGACCTTGGTGGCAGTGTCATGCTTCACCTTTGTGAAACAGTACTGACACATGGTAACCAGTAGGTCCAGGTCAAAGTCATACTTTACTAGTAGGTACGCCA
Source organism: Neoceratodus forsteri (assembly GCA_016271365.2). Classification (NCBI taxonomy): domain Eukaryota; kingdom Metazoa; phylum Chordata; order Ceratodontiformes; family Ceratodontidae; genus Neoceratodus; species Neoceratodus forsteri. The sequence goes on from CM028129.1 coordinate 522,803,418, forward strand.
ATAGTTTAGCCTGCATGTCATTAAAAGATGCAATCTTTTCCAGATCAACAGTAACAGTCTGGTGACTGTACAGTAGTCTGTGACATGAGACACGCATAGTCAAACTTCTCTCTCTTTGCCAGTTCAGACTTGACAATAGGTTTCCCAAATGTTTAAGTATGTCAGATTCTCAAAGAGAGAGAGAGAGAGAGCACATGGTGCAGTGGTGGAAGTGTCATCACAAGGTGCATCATAACCATATGTTGCACATCCTCTATCACAGTTTGTGCATATTGCATATCTCCTGCTTTCAATGTTGTTGTAGCTGTTTGTATAGTGACACAGCTTTTCTCACCTGGTATAATTTATGCACAAAGCTAAGCATTGCAGGATTGTGCACAGCAAGCATGAACATATGATGAAACATACTGTTGCACACACCACTGTCTAAACAAGCCAAAGAATGCCCCAGCAATCCTTTGTACTTACGAATCTCACAGAGATCAAGCATGTAAAATACGTTTTATCTCTGTTTCTTCTTTGTGGCAATAAAATGATTCACGAACTGTGCAACAGCATCAAAGGATGCTTGCCTAAGATGACATGTCTCATCACATGTCCATGATACACAGCTTTTCCTGTGTATCTCAGTAGTTGAGAGTCTGTGTCATCTGACAGACTTGCTTCATCAGTGTATGTGACACTCAAAATATTACAAGCTTTGTCACCCTCATCAACAGAAACTGTGAGATCTTTAGCAACTGCATGGTAAGACTCCTGCCAGAAATAGTCTTCTGAGTGCTGTTTATGTAGCCATGGTCCTTTAAAGACTTCACAAAAGTTGTCTCTCTTGAGACTAACAACATTTTGCATCCTAGCATGAACAGAGTTCAGAGCAGCACTGAACCGTTCAATCTGCTGCACCATTTGTCTCCACAAATGTGTAAGGACTGCAAGTGCATTGTTCACAAAAGTGTGAACCCTAAGACGTAGTTTCATTAAGGCAACTTGACTCTTTAGTCATTTGCCTTGATGTCTCATCATGGCAAAAGTAATCTGATCAACTTTAGCTTTTGTGGCTAATTTCCGGAAAAATTTCAACTTGCTAAGATGGTCAGTAATCACAGAAGTGTGTTTCTGTTTATGGGCTACATTGGCAAGGCCTACAACCCAAACAGCTCTCCTCTGCTCCTTACTACCAAAAACATATTCAAGAGCTGTGCGCTTTCTAGTTGTTGATGAACAGATAACTGAGGCAGACATCTCACAAGCAGCAGGCAATCTTTTCCTACATGCTGACCTTTCAGTGTTCTTAGGTTTTCTCATGGCATTTTTACTACCTACATTACTTTTCATCAACTAACATTACTATGATACTTATCACTCCTACGTTTGTTCACTTGTCTATCTCTTCTAGACATTCTAGCAGGTTAGAAACAGTTTTCACGTTATGCTATGGAACAGGATCACACACCTATAAAAGATAAGAAACAAACAGTAGTCACTTTCATGAAATTCATCATTTATAAGACATTCAGATGAGATGAACCAATAAAAAACATTACACCTACACATGTCCTATCCCCAAACACATGCAACACACAAATAAACACTGTAATGCTTCAGATGCTTGTGATCATTAAAAGTCAGACTGAACAAATTAAGGTACTGTATGTGAATTAATAACATTTACCTGGAACAAGTAATTTTATTACAATTGAAAAACCCGAAAAAATGCAGTTTGTCATAAAAATAGAAATGTTTTCATGATAAAAATATTTTTAACCATGAAAACAAAAAAAGTGCCCACACACATTTCCCATAAAAATCAAAGGTATTTTCGAGGCAACAAAAATTTGATTGCGATAACACACATGTACCAAACAAGAGTTTCCCATAGATACAACAATATTGTCATGTAAACAAAAATGTAGATATGTAATAAAATGGTAACAAACACAGTTAGCATAAAAAACACCAATATTTTCATGCTAACATTTTTTTTGATGGGAACGTTTTCGTGGTATGTGCCAGCACCCTGTGTAAGCCAATGATGTTGTTGAGCCAAAATTTTTTTGCACATGAAAACTCACATGTGTGGGCATGTTTTCCATACAAAGCAATGATGTTTTCAAGCTTGAAATAATATGGTCATGAAAGTTTCCGAGTACCGTGAGTGCACACCATTCTATGTAATGATGTTGTCAAGCTAAAAAATTTTTTACTGCAAATGTTTTTGAGGTATGTCTTAGTTAATGTTGTTGTCGAGTGAACATTTTTTTGTGCATGAAAACTTGCATGCGGGGGTATTCTTTCCATTCAAATCAATGGTGTTGTTGAGTTAAAAAAATGTAATCATGAAATTGTTCGAGGTATGTGAGTGCACCCTTTGTAACTAAATACTGTTATTGCGGTACAATGTTATGTTACCTCACAACAAATATTCAACTTGAGCTGACCCTATCAATTATAAAGGAATTGTTACGTGGCAACAAAAAAAATCTTATCATGCAAAAAAAACACCTTTTGAGCTAATTTAACCCTTTACCTTGGTTTCCCATGATCCTTTGCAACCAGAACATGGTTCAAATCACTCCAGAAAAAATGCTAGTGACTACAGAATCATGCACAGGACAGTAATAACAGTTACAGACCCTAATTATGGTGTCAAAAGCACATATAATTAACATAGTCATTAAGAAAGAACTGATAGTGGGCCCTATTCACGAACGGGCCAGGGTTGCTATGTCCCATATAACTTGAGTGCATAGCCACCCCCCCATTCATGCCCACTGTGCTCTCCCAACAACATGCACAGACAACTTATGCCCCACTCTGCACCGGATCCTTGGCTGAGCGCAGAGCTCCATGTGTGGATGGGCAGGGGTCTCCACGGGGGGGGCATGCTGGCATTCTGCACCATTCACAAAACTGCAGCATGCCATACATGGAGGCCAGCAGCTATGCATCTGGAGGGCAGCCAAAACAGATATGCACCCCCTCCAGATGCCACTGCCAGACCCACTGGTGCAGGTGGGGGGGTTATCAGACCTGCTCCGGATGGTGCTGCAGGTGTTGAGGGACAGTGGTCGGGTCGGGGCAGGCGGCCAGCAAATGCTCCCCCTGGCAGCATGACTGGCACCATACTAGTGCAAGTGATCCACTGCAGACCCAGGTAGGGAAACTGATTGGCTGCCGATCCAGATTCACAACCCCGCCCCCATGAACCTCCATGCCAGGGGGGGTGGGGACACAGAAGGGAGCCAAGCAGTGACCACTGCTTCGTGAATGCAGTCCCCATGCAGATCTCTAGGGAGTGCAGAGCTGCACGTGCCTTTATGCGCCAGCTCTGCACATCTTTGTGAATAGGCCCAATGTGACTAACTTATCCACTAAGCCCACTAAGAGCAACCATGTTTCTTTTCTGAAAAAAAAAAACACCCACATACTATATGTAACCAATCACAGTGCAGAGAAAGCAAGATTGACAGTCTAAAGTACCAAATGGAACCATATCACTAATGTATGCTTTTTTAATATTTTAAAAATTAATTTTAGACAACACAGGAAATTCTTTCAACCATCCAATCAGGCAAAAATACATTTCATGAAGAAGGAATGAACTCCATTTTGTTCTAACTGCAGAGCCTCACTAGAACAACTGTAAGTACATCACATTTAAATTCCTTTTAAAACTTTAGTTGCACTACTTCTTTCCTGCTAAAAATAGGGTTGTTTAAAAGGTATTTTTTCTCATAGCTTACTGCAATCCTGAATACTGTATGCCCAAATTTCAATTTTCTGCAAATTTTTCACAGTTCAATGCAGAGCTTGAGGGAGTACTCACCACCACAAATGCCAGCTCAAAGGGAAGGGAGACCACAGTAGGCACGTGTATATGCTTGAACTTCACAGCAAATCAAAATGTATCTTCTGCTGTGTTTTTTTTCAAATCACCCAATCAGATACTATCAAATTCCCCCAACAACATACTGTGTTTTGTCTATGCTACACCCAATCAAACCATGTTTACTGGCATCTGTGAAGTGAGATTTTCTTATTGGCAAAGACCTACTACTAGCAGTCACTAAATACAGTATTTGTAAAACACACTGTTGCTACCTCTCTGTGCAAGATTACACTGGCATAAGGAAAATTGTTCAGTTTGACCATTAGATCTCACTAGCTACCAAGAGACACACACAGACATTTCAGAGTTCTCTGTCACTCTGTTTTCTAAAGAAGCCTCATCATGGTAGAAAACTCCAGAATCATGGTGTGGATGGTAGGCAGCAGTTTAATACACTGAGGTAGTGAATATGCTCGAAGAAGTCACTTTGGTAGTGACTTGCACCTGCACAATTGCAGGGTGTGCTGATTTGGTAAGGAAGGCATGAGGTGGGAACAGTTTATGCCAACCATACACCACCTATTAAGCACACACACTCTGTGCCAGACGTACTGCTGATCTATCTCAGAGGCAATGATTTAGGTGACAAAAGGTGGATAGATTTAGTAGCTGAAGCAAAATCAGACCTAGCTTCACTTTCAGAAATGTTACCTGCCTGTAAGATTGTCTATATGGTCTGGCGTGCAGATCAACATATGTATCTGCTCAACAGGGCAAGGAAAAAAGTAAATGTACACATTTCCACATTTTTATGTGATCTGGGTATGCACATAATTTGTCACCCTTAAATTCAGTATTTTAAAGATTGAATGTACCTAAGAGACAATGTGCACTTCTCATATGCTGGCAATTGCCTCTTCTTGGGGTAACCTCCCACAAAGCATCCTTTCCATGATCTGAAGGACGATGTGTCTTGGAAAGATGTTCCAAAAAAACAAAGGCACTTTTAAGAGCCAAGCTGTTCTGGTCAAAAAATTGAAAAAATGCAAATGGCAAACCAAACATTCTATACCAAACATGATTATGCACATACTATGGTTACTAGACTTATTATTGGCAACATGCAGAGACACACTTCCAATACGCATGAGAATATTTGAACAGCAACTCCACCGGGGAGGGGGCTTACCTAACAGTGACCATGCAATGTCATACAATTGCACAATTTACACTGTTTGCAAAACTTAGCAATACCCAGCTCTAACCACCACCTCAGATTTTGACTATTTTTTTCTGTGTTGTTCCGAGTTTTGGGGGGTGCGGGCCAAGACAGCTTTTACTGTCAAATCCTGGACGTTAACTGCACACTAACACATCTGTACTTCCAATCAGGAAAGTACACTGATAATAACCACAGGCTCACATGGATAATTTTTAGTGGTTGCTCATCCGGTGGTTACTGTTGTTTTTGTTTATGGGGGATGGGGGTGGTATTCATGTACTGATACCATGCAAAACACCAGTGTTGCAGCACGTCTCTACTTAGTATTTGTTACTTATTGCACCACTTTTACTGTATTCACCTACTCACCGCTCACACATACATTAGAATTTTGTATCATGCAACTAGAATCACAATGAACACTGTAGGGATCACTTGATACTATTATACAGCATGCATAAAACTACAGATGTAGTCCTTAATGTCTATAACATACACACCAAGATATACATAGCTTTACATATTAACATTTCTTTTGTAATTTCTTCTCTTTCAGAATATGACCAAATACTGGCCATCTGAAGAGTTGCCTCAGTTGCTGGAGGCTGTGGCAAAAATAGCTGATTCAGCAATACTAATGCATGGTACTGATCTACCGCTTGTGGACGCCTGGAAAAGTGTGGCCAGGTACCTCAGAAATGAGAAGGGTTTGCACGACAAGAGGTGGAGGAAGTGCAAGGTGAAGTGGAAGCTGGTCCACCAAAAGTTCTACAAATTGAAGGATTCAGGGAGAGTGCCAGAGAGGGCTGTGCCTGGTACGACCAAGCATGCCAGCTGTGGCTCCAAGCAGGGAAACTTACTTTCAGAGAATGTGTCTTGCATCACAAGTAAAATATTACATTTGCATGAAAGAACAGTATGTAGCAATTAAGCAATAATAACCTCAGAGGCGATCATTTTCTACAGATTAATGACCAGCTGGGAGGCAAGGGAGCTCCAAGGAGCAACCAAGGGCCACTCCCACCCAGCCAGTCGTCAATCTCTAGGAAATGACTGGCTCTGAGGTCAGTATTGTGATTATAACTAATTGCGATAATGATTTTTTTAAAGAGATTTATTTACTTTTTCTGTGGCAGCAGTGGGAGCTATAATTCCAGGAAGTGCAGAGCATGTGCCATGCTGGTCACTTTTTAAAGATTTCAGACTGGCTCCGCAACCAATCACATTCAGCGCTGCCATCATAATTAATTAATTAGACTTATAATAATAAATTAGAAACTCAAACTGCATTGCTCCACTCAATAAAACATCACTAACAAATATGTATGTAGAATTCCAATAGATGTAAAATTAAATGAGTATTAAAAATGCACAAAATTATTTTTACAATATCCTTAACTACATATAATGTGTATGCCTGTCCAGAAATAATATCAGCAATAGTTGTATCATACAGTCAAGGAAATATAGCCACCTGGCGAAATATAGACTCAAGATATGATATCACTATATCAAGAGTAAGAAATGTTGTTAGTTTTAAAAACTGATATCATCAGCATTGTAACTTAGTATACTGCTTTGCAGAAAACAAACTCTTGTACAGTATTAACTGAACAGTATGCTGCAGAACAAAATCAACATTTTACATAATATCCATTTTTTTTCACAGCAGCAACTGGAACCACAGCTGAGGAAACTACATCTGCCACAGACTCGGCCCCTGCAGAGAAGGGGACAGCACCGGATGCCAACGATGAAATCATCATCGTCACAACAGAATGTAAGTACCACAAAAATGCTCACACTCACAAAAACACTCACAAAGTACAGTGTATAGATATTTACTGGTGTATTTTGCTCATACTGTGGCCCTTCTTTCTTGCAACAATTAAAACAAAGAAAGAAACAAAAGATGGTAAAGGTTTTAGAAATCATGGTCAGAAGTGGAGCTGTGATATTTGTCACATGCTTATGTACAGTATATGCATATTTGGATATATATATATATATATATATGTGCATACCCGTGTGGCCAGTGTAACAGATGCAGTTTTTGGAAGTGATTTGTAACACTTCTAGGCATCGTTTCTTTTTTTTTTATTTCGAGCCACCTTCTCCAGCTGAAAACTCTTCTTAGTTTTAAAACAACGTGTTTACTTCAATGGGTATGGTGAGAGGTGTATCAGATTTGGTACATTGAAAAAAACTCCATTTTACAGCAGTGATGTACTGAGTTCAAGAACTCAAACTGGGCAGATAGTGAAAAAGCATAAGAAAATAAAATGTTTGAAAGGTGAGTCCAGTGCTACAGTGATACTTTTGTGTCTGTGATGTGGGTTTTCCCATTTTTCAAGACATAGTGGCAACTGTTTGTAGGGTGACTTGTTAGAGACAATGTTTACTGGTGGCAACGAGTCAACATGCTTTCTATTTGTTCAGGGAAACTCAGAGTGATTTCAGGGACTAGGAGTTGCTGATGCAGCTGACTGGTGACGGCCACTTGTTCCCATGGGGTGATACTCCGATTTACACATTGTAACTCGTGCCAGACAGCCAATAAGCATGCAGTATTTTTCCAAACCATTGCATAATTATCAACACGTTGCTTCCACATATAAACACTCTCCTAGTCAGTATAAACCTAATGCACATATAATGTTAACTCAGTTACAATCCCTTTTTTTCTTCTCCAGAACCAGTGGAGAACAGGGCCTTACTGATCTGAAGGTGGAAGAGCCAGAGCCCGAAACATCTCTCCGTATGTATACTTAAGCTAACCACTGCTAATTATATTAAAGCTTTACCTCCTTCTAAAGTTAACAAAATGTCACAGACAGTATGCACCTTTTTTGTCAAACAACTTACAACATTGTATTTCACAGCAATGGCACTAACATTTTTTCTCAATGCTTCAGTCAATCACAATGCAGTTCTTCCATGTTGTTCATTTGTTCCTCATTTATACTGTCAAAATTATGCTACAGTTATCATGCAATGTACCACTCTACAAACAAGTTTGCTGGGGTGAGACTGATATTGACAAACTGCAGCAAGTCACAGAGAGGAAGACAGCAATCAGTAATATAACATACAAACTAAAAATGTTACGAAAAAATGTTTGTGTTGCATTTCAGATCTATACAGCTAACATATGTCCTCAATAGCTCAGTCAAATGTTTGTTTTTTTTTTTTCAATTGCAATAAGCACAGTCCAGATAGAAACATATTGAACTTCCATGAAAACTGTTAACATAAAACTACAGTTGTGGCAAGTATAAATCAGCACCAATATACTCATTTTATTTATTTAAGTCTTTGGTAACTGGGTAAGGCCCACTAGGCACAAGTGCCTGATTTCAGGGGTGATCTGGGATCACTGGGCGGTTAAGTGACTTGTTCAGAGTCACGCAGTATGCAAGTGAAGGTTGTGAGAATCAAACTCAGGTCTGGTCTACTGGATGTACCAAGCTCATTAACACCTCATTCCTCTAACCTCTAGGCTATACTGCCAGCCCATACTTATGATGTGTTTTTTTTTTTTTTACAGAAACACCAACAACACATTGTCAAGCAGTTTATGATCGCCTGGACAGTCTGATACAGGCACAAAAAGAAGCCAACGAAGGTATTAAGACAATGATACAACCATTAGAAAAATGAAATAAAAATCAGAACAAAACAAACAGAATCACCCAAACTGAGAAACTGATTCAGGCAAACACCATCCAAATCAAGTACCAGTACCACACTGCCCATGTGCTCACAAAAACTATGCAAAATGGAATTGAGCAATCAAGGGCTCCAGCAGCAGAACCTGCACCACCACAGCAAGGCGCTGTTCTCCAGTGACGACCAAGTCTGTCCCTTCCTCTGCCCCTCAAGGCACTTTCCCCTAAGTAAGACCAGCTTCCACTTCCTCCTGCACCCTCCCACCTGGCCGCCCCCTTGCAGGTGTCACCTGGACACAGCCTCCAGCAGCTGAGGCAGCTCTCATGACCCCCCTCTCTGTAAATACTTGTTTTTTATGATCCATTATTATTTATTTTTTCTTATTATTATTGAAGGTGAAGTAACCTTTTTTAAGTTAACAAAATTGAGGGAAAATGTATATTTTTGTAATATTTATTTAAACATGGAAAACAAATTATTAGTATTTATTTAGAATCTTTATGAATACTGAAGTAATCATATATTTTACTTAAAATGTAACTTCTTTCATAGCACAAGCCATATAAGCCTATCTACAAGTGTTAGACAAAACAAATATGAATGTATGTTTTTTTATTTTCGAAGCTGAAAATAAGCAGTTTTTATATTAGAAATATCTATTTTTTGTGTATATATAAAAAAACTATAATAACTAGTTCTGCCTTTTTCCCATAGGGAAACTGCGGTGTAATTTGTCGTTATAAAGGAGTGTTTATAACAGCAAACATGGGCATGGTTCCCCCACTCTGCGCATGCCCTGCTGCAGCTTGACCCTTCCGATTGCCGACAGCATGTTTTCCCCCAGAAGACAGAACCGCTACTCGGACTCAGCAGTAAGTCCCATTTAAAAAGAATATCTGCAAGGGAAATGTAAAGTAGTCGTACTACAGACTGAAATTTAAAAAAGAAAACTGAACGGTGAGTCACGGGCCAAGCACGCTGAAATCTAACCATGCTAGGGCTGCACAGGAACCTTCATTTTATATAATTGCTGTGGTGAAAAAGGCAAACACAGCAATTATATAAAATTAAAAATGGTTCGGGGTGTATAAACTCAAAGTTTACACACACCCTCAAGGTTAGATGCTTTTGATAAACCCCTCGAGCTTCGCTCTCGGAGTTTATGTAGCATCTAACCCCTCGGGTGTGTGTAAACTTCTTGTTACACACCCAGACCCGTACTTTATTCTATATGTAAAAGCATTTTCACCCCATAAAAAGTATTATAAAACAACTTGAACCACCCAACAAAGTCTCTGTTGACTCATTTATAATGTTACATGTATATACATCCTATATAAATTGTACATACAGTACAAACTAATACATATCAGTACATACAATTTTGGTGTTTGAAGGGAGTGCAGACCATCCAGACCCAATGATCCCATCAACCACCACAACTATAGATAATAATATACACAATTTAGGTGCTTGAGGGGAGCACGGGCACTCTGGGCCCTGTGCTCCCCTCAACCACCATACCCATACATGCTAATATGCACAAGTGGAAGTACAGCTCCTCCCATAGGGTGCCGCCTCCCACTTGTGCATATTACTACATACAACTCTGGTGCTTGAGGGGAGTGAGGACCATCCATGCCCTGTGCTTCCATCAACAACTGCAACAATACTTAGTAATATGCAAGGTGGGAGTGCAGACCCTCTGGGCCCTGTGCTCCTGCTTGTGCATATTAGTATGTACAGTTTAGGTGGTTGAGGGGACCATGGGCCCTTCGGGTCCTGCACTCCTCTCATTCTCTCAAGTTCCAGAATCATAATTATGCCCAACTCTCACCGCATTTCATGTGTAAACAAACTGACACTCTACAGTATAGGAGAATTAGGTGAGAGTTAGGTTTGAGGACCCTATGGCATGGCCCAATGCCTCTCGGTGTGTGGAATGTGGGACTGGAGGTTAACCCTAACATCATATTTCCAAACTTTTGTCACTATGCTATCTACCCTAACCAATGCATTAACAGAGTTTGTTGCAATGAATTCCCCTTCTTTTTCAGAAACTGTTATGTAAGTGTTTAGTGGTATGTGTTTGTGGGATCATGTTTTGTGTAATGTATGCATTTGTAGGAGTGCAGGCCCTCTGGCCCCTGCCTCCAATTTACACATAAATATGGACCATACAGCAGCCCCATAGTACTGAAAAGGAACCTTTGTAACACTTATTTGGCAATATCTCAGTAACCATAGCAACTATGGAAAAGATTCCACTGCTGTTATAATTATGACTTCGGAACCTCCATGCATGCTTAGTCCACCTGAAGGTGGACTAAGCTGTGGGTAGTGAAAAATCTATATCTCAAATCATTTTTGAGATATGGGCACTGAAAGGTGCCATGGGCACTGCAGTGTTATCCTATGGGAAATTTTTCAACTTCAGAATGCTGTGACTATGGGCCTGTTGAATGTTTTGGGACCAAACCACCAAAAGGCACATCTGTGGGACAAGGGCTTTCCATCTTGCAAATTTCAGCCCAAAAGCGCAATCCACCTTGACACAATGAAGTGACAAAGAAAACAACACATGGCAAAATGTTTTTGAGCAGTGTTTGCGTAACAACTTTAATGTGTTTGTGGCACTCCTATCCCTATAATGGGAATGTTTTCGAGCACCAAAAAATATTGCAGAGCCACTATTTTTTGTGTGCGAGGCCACTACTGCTCACACAAAAAAATTTTCATGGCTTCAAAATGGTAACATGGTGGGAAAATTTTGGAAAACATATTTCCAGTCTACCTGCAGAAAAACGGATGCCAGGGTCACGTTCATCAGGGCCCGATTAGGTAAACACAGGTGTTAATGTTTAACAAGAGGCAGTATTTTTCGATTTACAATGTTTTTGGTCTCTCGCTAACTGAAAACAAAATGGCAGCAGCACGAAAACAAAATTCCAGAGCACGACAACAAAAAAATGTGCGCAAATGTTTTCGCAGTGCACATATAAATTTTCTCATAGGCTAAAATGGGACATGAAAAACTTACATAACTTTTGAACAGATTAAAATTTTTTTACCAAATCTTTAAAAGGCACCAGTTTAACCCAGGCCACATACAAAAATGCAAATCTGAATCCACATAGATGCTTTCTTCAGTCCTTTAAACCTGACTGAAAAATGTGCAAAAGTTGAGGATTTGTCACTTTTTTGACATCCTACAGTTCCACAACCATACATCCAACTGGAACACAACTTTCCAGATCCAGAGATCTATGGTTGGACACTGTGCATGCAAAATTTCAGACAAATCGGACAAATGGTTGCAAAGTTATTAAAGTGCAAATGTTGGGATTTAACATTAAAATGGCCCCCCAACCCTAACTATACCCACAGTACCATGCAGGTATTTTATACACACACACATATATATATATATATATATTCATGGCAAAAAAATCAGTTTAATGCATCAGTTAGGGTTGTTCCACAGCAACAAAAGCAAGGAAATTCGGTGTTAGGGTTGAAAACCCTAACTCCACATTCCCCACCCTCTCAGCACCATGCACACACACACACACAAACACATATATATATATATACACACACATGCGCAAGTGGGGGGAGGACCAAGGCAACATGACCAATCACAGACAACCAGCAGCAGGTGACAGAAATAACATACAACTGTCTAAACGTACTGCAAAACACATCCATCATCATGGGCCACCAAGTGTAGAAGTTCTACTGCCATCCAAGTGGCTTGGTGCTATACATGGATACTGCCCATCAGTTGTTGCTGTATTACATTAAACATTTTTTTATGTGTAATAGAGTTCTTATCTCTTCTGAATGAGAGTGTGTCAGTAATCATCACCCTAATAACATGCCAGTATCTGCTACTGCTTTTATGGCATTTGTTGACTTTAATGTCTCCTGATGTTACCCCTGAATAAGAGACTAATTTGTCAGCACACTATTATGTGCACAGTATTGCTGTACCATTATTTTACATTGTAGAATTGCAGATCTGTGTGGAACTGTCAGACGCAATAACTCATATGGCCACACTACACAATACCTGAGGTCTGGAAAGTTTCTCATTTGAAACAGGTAAGTGTGTTTCTACACTATTTGATATCTTGCTGCTACCATAGTGTCCAAAGGCCCCACATTCACATGTTTGTGTCTATGACTGTGTAGTACCGCAGATCACTGCAACACAGTTTAGTATGTCTAAGTACCCACTGATCTTACCATGCCATAAGAAAAAATTTGATCATTATAGTATTATCTACAAAGTCCTTCTACACTATTATTTTAAGCTGCATAGCTGCATATGAGACTGTGTCAGCCAAACTATTCCATGATACCACTTCACTCTCTTTGCCTTGCTATGAGTTTGTAAGTGCAAATGCCCGTTGCTGTTTGTATACAAATTCCTACCTATTTGGTAACATGGGTGACCAAACACACCATGCTACCACTTCTGTGCCTATGAATGGATAATATTAGACATCATTTACACCGACCTTTCATCTGTGTAAATGGCTCCTAATGTTTCCCTAACAGTAGCAAATGCTTTATCACAATACAAGTATATACACTGTGCTGCTGTACTGTTATCTAATCTTTAACAGTTAAGCAGCTATGTGGCACTGTAGGACACAAACTGTTAAATATCATCATGGCCCATAGTTGACACTATTATACAAACCATTTCACATATTTATGGAAATTTTACCATTATCATCATAGGCTGGAAACATCATACAGCATTCATACCACTGTTGGTTCTGTTAGTGGTTTTCCATGTAGCAGTAAAATAACCAAATATTCATTCTGCATACTATATTCAATCATAAATAACAGAACTGTCATTAAATTATTGACCACTGCATGTATTAATAGATTTGTGACCAAAACTCAATATTCATACAACACGTCTGTGTCCATGTGACCATGCCCATTTTGATTTGAGCAGACGTATATTGGACAGTGAATGTTACTGAAAGTCTCCCATACTGTCATTTTTTGTTCTGCCTATGTCCGCATTATATAATGCATCATTTTATACATGCTTTCTTCTATGTTGATACCTCATGATATTATCACAGCATAAGCAAACTAAGCATACCATAGGAATTCTGTATAGAGTACTATTGTCTTGGCATGTGACCCTCTGAAGATGTCTACAACACTGTGTACAACCATGCCTGCTCAAATGCTACAGTTGGTGGCCCATGATGATGGATGTGTCTTGTAGAACATTTAGACAGTTGTATGTGATTGGTCGTGTTGCCTTGGTCCTCCCTCCTACTTGCATGTGTGTGTGTGTGTGTGTGTGTGTGCATAGTGCTGGGGTGGTGGGGTGGGGAATGCGGAGTTAGGGTTTTCAACCCTAATGCTGAATTTCATCACTTTTGTCACTGTGGAACAACCCTAACTGATGCAGTAAATGGAATTTTTTTGCCATGAATTTCATCTCTTTTTGAGAAATCATTTTCTCATACTATATTGTATATGTTGTTGAGAACATGCCTCCCTGTTTGCACCACAGACTCACCAAGATATAGATAGCTTTGTCAGAATAGTTACTTGTCTTATACTATTCATGCAGCTATAGTTCATGTACTACACCTTCCACATGAAAATGAAGTGATAAAGTAATGGAATAGCACAGTAATATGTGCGCCACATGGACCAATAATACATTTACTCTGCTCAGTAGAAAATATGCACAGCTGAACCTCTTTCACTTTGTTTCTATGCAGCAATATACCAAGACCAGTATACATATTAGCACTGTAACTTAATATATAATAAAATACACAACACAGGTAGATAAGGCTTAAAAAAGATTTATTGCCCAATTAAAAGTTGATTAAATAGGCCGAATTAAAAGTCCAATTGGTACACAAAATCAGTCTCACAAAACAATCTTAAAAAAGTATTACACCAAAGTTTAAAATACATGTAAAACAGTATGACAGGTACCTCATGAGTAAGATGCAACAGTAGCACACAACACATGAACACAGCTACCACAGTACTCTCTGTGCACTGCTTAGATGCATCAAACAGTGATGATGTTATTGTCATTGTGTGACTGATAGTGTGAATGTTCCTGGGGTGGGTGAAAAAGCAGATGCCAACTGTTTAAATAATAGCAGCACAAACACATAATGCTGTCTAAAAAAAGATACATCTGTAAGCTATTTTTAAACATTTAATTGTAATATATTTATGTGTAGACATATGCATATATATATATATATATATATATATATACACACACATATACATGTAAAGACATATAGATATATGGGTGCATTTGAAAAATTCCCACCCGACCCCTCAATAGAGGCAATCAAGAAATATTATCAGGAACATAAAAATCAGCTGTTATCAGTGAAAGTGTCTGATTTACAATAGTGTACAATTCTATACATACATTTAATTAACTTCTTACACAAACCCAAATAAAATGGCATATGGTAACAGGTGCTATATACATCACTGAAAATGATCAAAGCTATAATCAACATTCATAGTGAATTTATGAAGTATCTATGTCAGTAAAAACTTGCAGCTACTAATAAGTAATCATTTCACAGAATGCTATGAGTATTACATTTAAGAATCTCTTATTCAGAAAATTTCTCTTCTTGATAATAAAGAAATATCTACCACAACACATTACTTTACTATTAATGATGCCTATATGAAATTACTACTAGCTAGAAAAGTTCTACTAAATATCTATGTGATATTAATAAATATATTAAGACTATGTTTAAATACTTGTGAATCAAATACTGTTATACAGTGAAATATGAAACATTGTTTAATAAATTCACTTAAATAGCAATTAATACAACAACTGAAAAGCTAACAGTACTAACTGTAATCAAATAATGTATTAATCATATATCCATATATACAACACAGATGTACAACAAGAAAACAGGGATAGTACTACACTGTTGCAGCACAATATAGTGGTATGAAGTGAAGACGCAAACAGACGGAAAAAAAAACACAAGCCACACCTGATGATACTCAACATGTCAGAGAGTGATGTGTATTTCAGAGTATTGTACTCTTAAGTAGAAGTCAGCTGATCATGTAAAAAACAATGCCCAATTGTGCTAACACAGAAGTGGCACAAACACCAGGATATCTTTACTCATAAAAGATCCAAATAATGTCATGACACAGACGACTCTTTAAAAAGACATGTGTTACACAGTTTTGCTTATGCACATGGACAAGTATCATGCCTTAGTAGAGACACACAGTTGGCAAATGTGCCAAGTAGTACTTGTTAAGGCTGCATACAACATAGAAGAAAAGACAATGTCAGAAGAGGATGACCAGATAGGAATATCTCTTTTGACATTTCAAAGTCTTCCTTTGACATCTTAGTGTGGTTTCTCTAGTGACTGCGAAGACAGTTGGCGCTGATTGAAGACAACTGCAACTATTTTCACTGTGTCACTGATCAACGCAACAATCTTATAAGTCAGATTGAGTAAACATATGCATGTAAACCATGTGATGTGTTAACAGTGTAATCTTGAATGCAGATTTGCATAAAAAAATGTTTATTTACCAGAACTCACTCTGTAACAAAATGGACAGCAACGTATGTCACATGTTGTGTGACTATTCCTCTGATGCATGAAGATTATAGTAATTCTTCAATATCAGCACGTATGCATTTTTTAAGTGTCACAGTAATCTCTATTTAAAAGTGCTTGTGGAGTCATTGCATTCAACCCAGCCAGTTCTGTACCTCAACAAACAAGTGTAATGTCCAGAATGTACAGACTGGCCATAGTGGTAGATCACAGCCTGAGTGTCAAACGCTGCTTGGTTAAATACAATTCTACCAACTGTAAAATCTGCGATAGGTGTGTCAACTCTGAGCCCATTATAGTCAAATCTATGCAATACAAGCATAAGATATTGAGATGAAGTCCTCAGACGTATGGACTGAGTACATGTACCTCCACACCTTACACAAAACTGACCACTTTCAGCATTGGTAAACAGCTGCTGGAACTTGACACTTTGAGACTGAGGCACAAACAGAGAAACCCAAAGCACGTCTTCAGTGGGTTCTTGCTCTGAATGACCATGACAGACATACATATCTGGTAACATATGAGACAGTGAAGTACTGACATATTGGAATCCACTCTTCATCCAAGCTGTTTATGACGGCCATCATAACCTCACTGACGTCCTGCTGCACGTTAGCAGCAAATGTACTGCATCCATCATATGTATCTAAGACTTGCCATAGAGGTGTCAGTGACTGTATGTTGTTTGACTTATCAGAAGTCATGTTGACAACTTCCTTCAATGCCTTTGATAAGGGAGTGTCTTGTGAAGCTGATATTGCCTGCACAAAGTGTGGCATGTGGAGAAAAGCTTGCATAGCTGAATTAGCATAGCAGGTTACTCTAGTACTGTTATCAAACACTGGGACAACAGCTATACTAAGTGACTTCTGAGCAACAGTTGGTTCTGCATCTGCATTTGACATTCTGATCTTCTCAGCACTCTGCAGAGTTGATTCAGTAGTGGCAGCTCATTTTCTCTTGTTGCCAGGTGAAGCTGTGACTGTATGATGTGAGACAACCACATGTGTAGGTAGTGGTATTAGAGACATATGTGACTGATACAGAGTATGTAATCTGTTGTACTCGACAATACATCACTTGTCAGCACGTGTCTTCTGAGGTGCAAGTGTTATGATGTGCAACCCAGAAAGACTGCTGACACGTGAAAGTGTGATGTAGCTCATGCCATCTTTGAAAATGCCTGTGCCTATGTCCACCATTGCTGAATCCAAACTCAAGCCCTGAGACTTGTGAATTGAAACAGCATATACAACACATATTGGGAACTGTTTCCTGTT
Organism: Neoceratodus forsteri; assembly: GCA_016271365.2. Classification (NCBI taxonomy): domain Eukaryota; kingdom Metazoa; phylum Chordata; order Ceratodontiformes; family Ceratodontidae; genus Neoceratodus; species Neoceratodus forsteri. The sequence continues at coordinate 522,821,058 of CM028129.1, forward strand.
GACATAGATATCCTTAAATAGCTGCAACTTAACACAGGTACGATCATTCTGCACAGGCTGTTCCATGTTGTCAAAGTGGGCAAAAAGTGTCTCGATAAACGTCTTCTGAACATTGTAAATGAAGTCTATGATGTGACCCATGGCACCATTTACCATGCCATGCACAACATAAAGATTATGCTGTAGCATGACACGCACATTCTTACAAACTGTAAGAACAGCTTCCAGGCCAGCTGTACGTGAAACATCCGACTTCGATTCAGAGAGTCGTTCAGTCATCTTTGCTACCAGCTTCTGACTTAGAATGACACCATCAACTGTATCAGCAGTATGCAGTATGAAAATTTCTTGATTCTCTCTCTCTGCAACATAACACTGTAGAACTCAGCATATTTCTTAAGTCGTGGCATAAGTCACGCAATCCGTGTACCCCTAGAGTACACATCAGTGAAAACATCACGTGCTGTTTCTATGGATGTAGTATCCATTCTGATTCTTCGACCATGTAACATTGAATGATGTTCTGGTGACAAAGAACCTGTATGAGCTTGATCCAACAGTGCCCTGTAAGCCAGATCACCACTCTGCAGCATGTTCTGACACAACTCGACATTGGTAAATAACTGCCACAGGTTAAAACCTCCAATGCAGCCTAGTGTATTCTTAGCCAGCTTGACAGTCAGAGCTGCAAAAACATGTTCTGCATTAACTGGTGAAAGTTGTAAAAGTTCTCCAAATACAACAATGCTTTTACCACCAAATGCATCTCCATAGTCAGTCCCCAAAATCTCCTGTAGACGTAGGTGTATACAGGCAAGCATCTAATTAGAGACCATGCTAATCTCATCAATGATGAGTAACTTCATCTTAGTAAACACAGAACAAAGCTGAGATGCAATCTCATATGACAGCTTACAATACTCTCCTGCTTTGCCATGCTCCACTGGCAAAATGAAGAGATGGTGTAACGTAACTCCACCAATGTTGTATGCAGCCAGTCCAGTGGGAGCACTAACAGCAACAGACATTGATGAGCCTGTCAGTTTCTGTATTTCAGCCATTATGGCCTCTATAAGGAAACTCTTTCCTGTACCTGCTGAGCCACTAACAAACATCAGTAGTGGCTTGTGGTCAAGACAGTCACATTTCTTCTGTTCATGTAGTATCCCATGCTGGACAGCATCAGTAACGGCAAAGTGCACCACACGTTGCTGCTCATTGAGTCTCTGTCTTAATTCTGCTGGGTCAAAACTGTAGTGTGTGTCATGTTCCATGGCACTCTCCACTTCCTACATGAGTTCTTTTGGGGCATTCAGAGGCAGAGGTTCTCCAAGTATACCTTCTCCTTCCAGATCAGGGTTGTCCTGTGAACTAACAGGAGTGTCCTCTTCAGTTTGTTGCTGTGCCTTTTCAAGCTGCTCCTTCTCAGCGTCTAGTCTCTGTATATATGTGTCTGAGTATTCAGTTCTGAATATCTTGTAACTGTGATTGAATTCTTCCTTGAATGCACCACAGTCACCTTTTAATTCAGACTCATTCCTCCAGGGTTTAAATAAGAATAGAAGAGCAAAGTAGTAATGCTCTCTGCTCTCAGATGTACCTAGCTGAAATTTGCAGTGGTCAATTAGCCAAGGATTATGTCTCTTAATGAGACAGCCATCCACTCCTTTGACCTTGTAAATGTCACTTGTGCAATCAGGTGAGACATCCATCTTGCAGTCATACCACTTAGCCACCTCAAATAAACACATTTGATCCATGTCTTCATGACTATGGGGGTAGTACGAGTCAATGAGGTTATTCTTCAAGATATGTCTTGAAGAGGGTCTCTTGAGAGCCAGTTCCTCAATCTCAGCGTGAGGAATAAGTACACATTTGCACTTCTCTTTGTAGTTTACACTGAGAAAGCGCACAGCATCAGATTTGCGGTACAAATGTGTACCGATCAAGCAATCGCTGGCCTCATAAGCACCACATTCTCTGTGTGATAGGGCCTTCAATCTCAGTGACCACAACTGAGATGTCAGTGACTTGCTTGAACTGACAATATCTTCCCAAAGATCTTGCAAGCTAGTCTGTTCATGTTTGATGATGTACGAAGTGACATACTGAACCAGAGCCAACAAGTTGTCAGCCACAAACTGAACATCTATATTTGCTTGCCACATCAGAAGAAGAGTGGTGTTGTAGTCATTGATGTACACCTCATTCTCATCTCTGAGTAACTCATATACCCTATTGGTTGATTTTGCCTTCAAGCGGTGTCACATAGCAGAAAACAGTTCGCTCATGCAACCATCCTAACAGACACGGTCTAGGAAATCCGAAGCGACATCTTGTGTACCAATCAGATTTGTTCTTCACTACCTGGTGGCAGTATTTTGCACAAATACAGTGTTGGAACTTCTGCACCAACTTTTAAAGTGTAGGACTGTCATACTTGTCCGGTATGGTTCAAGTGATGTATTGCTTAATGAATGCTAGCACTTCTGCCGCTTCATGTTTGCCTATGCGTTGGGCATCCTTGAGCCACAGTAACATATGAATGAGGAGCACGTCGTGCCTGATATTCCATCCTCCAGAAGTAATGCTCCACAACACCAAGAGGCGTATTTTCCTTTGACAAAATGAAAGTCAGAATATCATGAAATCGCTTCTGAAAATGTCTAGTCACAGACACTGGGTCAAGTGAGCACATTTCTCTGAGAGTCATTAATGAAATGCCCTCTACATCACAACTTGCCCACTTCAAGAGTTGAGTGACCTCCTCCCAGGTATACTCGGCACAGCTGAGTGTGACAAACCATGTGACTGTGCCATACTCTCACAGCATAGTCATCACCTCAGAGTGTCTGCGATACCAGTATTCTTTGGTGCCACGTGGACTTTACAGAATGGAAGACAAATTGACTTGCACATTTTCATCCTTTTGCTTTAATTTCTGCAAAAACTGTGCAGCAGTAATTCCATCATTTGTCTCTACATTGACCTTCTCAATCATTGGTTTTGTGGTATCCAACACAGCATGTTCAGCAGACACGCTAGTCATGTGATCAATGTCAAGGTCTGCATAAAAGGGATTGTTGCTCTTCAAGTAAGTAAGAGCAAGCTTCACCTTCTCTACATTGGCAACATTCTGCCAAATGACCTTTGACTTTGTTGGAACACCATTGACAAGAATCGCCAAACTATTCTCAATGGAGATTACCTCCACATTTTCCTCAGAGGTAGTGGAAGACACATAACGGAACCCTTAGACCTAATCAGTTATTTTTGTGGAATGTTCTGTGTTTTTGTATTCAGACATAGAATAGTTTGAAACGGTTTCATAGTCTGAATAAGAATCCATTCAAACAAATTCAATGCAGCAATCTCAGCAGGCGTAACATGTACCTCCATATTGTTCAACAGTGACCTTGGTGGCAGAATGTTAGCCTTCACCTTGGAGAAACAGTGCTTGCACATCACAATGATTGGGTCTAACTGGAAGTCACACTTTAACAGCAGAAATTCTGACAGTCAAAACCACATGCCATTGTACAATGACAAGGTTTCCAAGTTCACTGTGACAGTTTGTTTCTCGTAACAGAGCCAATCACATGACACACATACAGAGTCAAATTTCTCTGTCTTTGCCAACTCAGATTTGGCAATGGATTTCCCAAACTGCTTGAGAATATCAGTTTCTAAGACAAAGACAGAATTTCCATCAGCAATTGATGACTGTGCAATCACAGTATCTGTGACACTGCTGTCACGTCACAGCTGTTTCAGAAATGTCATGGCACCATGCATGTCACCAGACTGCAGTAACTCATTCAGATGAGTATGCTGTGCAACAACTTGTCACACCTCATAGACCCTATACACAAAATTCTGCATCCCTGATTGATGCACTCCCAGCATCTGCATATGGTGAAATACACTATCACAAACACCACTATCTAGTCATGCAAGCAATTGACCCATAAGTCCAGTATGTGGATGGATGGATCTCAGAAAGGTCTATGGTCTCAAACAGTTTATGTCTGTCTTTACGATCAGTAATGACAAACAGGTTGATGAAGTGCTCGACTTTGTCAAATGATGATTGTCTATGGTTGCAAGTCACATCACATGTCCATGACAGATAGTGATGCTTACGAGGCTGAACAGTTGCCTCACACTCATCATCTGACTGCATTGTAGTGTCATCACATACACTCACCACATTACATACTTTACTGGACTCATCAATGCAGAAGTTGCTGTCCTTTTCCTGTGAGTAATATGACTTCTCCTAGAAATATGCCTCTGAGTGCTGTGTGTGTAGCCAGTTACCGGTGAAAACGTCACAGAAGTTGTGTTGGTTCAAGACAGGATAGTGTTGTAGCCTCATCTTAATGCTGTACACAACTTTCCTGAACTGCTCAAGTACATGTGCCATTTTACACCACAAGTGTTGAAGAACAAATAGAGCTCTATTAACAAATGTATGGACTCTGAGATGCAATTTCATCAAAGATTGATGACTTTCTAGTTTTTTGCAATCACGTCTTATCACTGCAGCAATAAGTCTATCAATCTTAGCTTTAGAAGCTAGTGATCTGCAATACTTTTGCTTCCTCAGACGAGCATCAGCAGCCATGCCTATACACTGCTGCTTGGTATGCTTCTTTATGCTTGCCTTTGCAACATTAGTCTTCCATCTGAAAGATTTTCACAACTGTTGCTGGGCTCTGCATTTTTGCCTTGCAGTTCAGCAAGCACGTACTGTTTCTGTGGAACATGCAACCTGTGAAGTCACTCCTTGAGCGGAATGTTGATTCAGTTTGTGTCTTGATGTACCATGTGTGGTTTTTGGACCACTCTTAAGCAACAGTGAACTACTATGATACCTGTTTCATCTCTACATAGAACTGCATCTCTGTTTAGAAGACATCTTTCTTCTCTGGAAATTCACAGTAGTGTGGGGCAATGTTAGGTAAGTATCAGACACCTGTATAAGAAATAGAGAAATATTTAGTGGTGAGCTAACTTTTTCATCCTAACATTACATAGTCACACACACTGTTCATGTGCCATGTTACAAGAATAAATAGCACTGCTTACAAAACATTGCACAGATAATCCTTCTCACAGCCAAACACTAGTGAATGCAATATACAATGTTTTCAAGTGTCGCAGAATGGATGGTCACTTATAACATGAGAAATTATCCATAAATATGACAGAAACTAAATCATTCTTCAATCATTTCTTGGGGGGTGAGGATATAGCATGTACCAAGCAGGAAAGAGATTTTGGGGTTATCATCTCTGATGACCTCAAGGCAGGGAAACAGTGTGACAAGGCAGCAGGTAAAGCAAATAGGATTCTGGGATGCATAGGCAGGGGCATCACCAGCAGGAAAAGGGAGGTCATAATTCCACTATACAAGACACTAGTGAGGCCCCACCTGGAGTACAGTGTACAGTCCTGGAGACCATACCTACGTAAGGACATAGACAGGGTAGAGAAGGTGCAGAGGAGGGCAACAAAGATGGTGCATGGATTACATCACAAGTCCTATGAAGACAGGTTGAAGAAACTGAACATGTACTCCCTGAAGGAGAGGAGGGAGATAGGGGATATGATAGAGACATACAAGTATCTTACAGGGAGGAACAAGGTGCAGGAATACACTATTTTTAAGCGAAAAAGATGTTCCAGGATGAGAGGGCATGGGATGAAGTTGGAGGGAGGACGATTCAGAGGAAATTTGAGGAAGAATTTCTTCACAGAATGGGTGGTGGACAAGTGGAACACCCTGCCAAAGGAAGTGGTGGGGGCTGAAACAATCACAGGATTTAAGAATGCGTGGGATAGACATAAAGGAATTCTGGAGGTCAGGGGTAAGGGGCAACAGACTTCTTGGAAAACATAAACTGAACTTACAAGCTCAACTGGGTAGACTGGGTGGGCCATAGGCCCTTATCTGCCGACACTGTCTATGTATCTACAGTATGTATCTATGTATTCTCAAAATTCTAACTATCCACACTATTTTAGTCAAAAAACAGTTTTTTCACAACATTTTCAAAAAGTAGTGTAGAATGTGCGACAATGTTGCAAATGTTGGTGTTGTGAACACAACAGTGTCACAAATCTTGGTGTAGTCAGCACGACGCTGTCGAATAGTAGTGTTACAAAATAGTGTCATCAGCATGACACTGTTGAATAATAGTGTTGTGAGTACGAAAGTGTTGAATAATCACAGTAAAAAAACACCCTTTTTAAGGCTAAGCCAATCAGACACTGCTGTGTATTTGAGTGACAGACGCTCACACCAATGGAATATAACATCGATCAGGCTATGTCAGGCAACCAATCACAACTGCTGAAGACTGGAGAAGAAGGACTTAGCGGCCATCTTAGGAAAACACTGTGCAGCCTGCTTTACTCTGAGTATGTACATTACCTTATCTATACAATTTTTTTAGCATTATTAAAACTGTTAGCACCACAAAAATAACATTAAACAAAATGATTTTTACTGCTCTATTTGACTCTGACAATATAAATAAGCTGTTATGCTGTGAAAAGAAGTTATTACTGTTTAAAGTCAGAGTGTCAATCAATTCTTACTAGCACAGATAGAGCTGCAAATGAAGGCAGAAAGCAAGCAGTATGTGTATCATAACACAAGAGGCAACCAATCATAGATGTCTGTTTACTTGTGATTATTTGAACTAGCCTGTGAAAATGTAATATTTTCCCACCTACAAACCTTGCAAGATTTCTGGTTGACAGGAGCTGCAGCCATTCAGTGTAGTTGTAGTGCATGCATCTACTGTATTGGTTAACCATGAGAAAGCATTAACCAGTTAGTTTGTTAATCACTGTGTTTTGGGACAGCCCACCAAAGCAATGTTGAAGGCGAGAGGGAAATTTCATTTTCATATTCAGTAGTGACTAGACACTGCAGGAGAAACACAGATTTTATTGGTAGCTCTCTGTCCGCTTCTTAGCTTAAAACCTCAGAATGGCAGAAAACAGCAAATGTGCTGTGTGGATCATCAGCAGCAGCATAGTATGACAAGCTTCAGAGTATGCTCAGAGGAGTGATTTTGAAAAGACCTGCAGCTTCCAAATTGCTCTGTTAAGTGATTTGGCAGGGGAGGCATGAGGTGGGAGCATCCCATTCCAACAATGCACAGACTACTGAGCACTGAAGCCCATCCGGACATACTGCTGATTCATCTCAGAGGCAATGATTTAGGCACCAAGCGATGAGTAGATTTAGTGTCAGAAGCAAAATTGGACCTTGCTTCTATTATGGTTATGTTACCTGCCTGTAAGATCATTTTTTTCAGATATTACAGAGTGTAGGTTCTGACAAGCAGAACAGCACATGTACTTGCTTGACAGAGCACGAAGAAAGGTAAACATGCAAATATTTGGATATCTGCACATGTCTGGGATGCACACCATATATCACCCTGAAATTAAGTATTGTAATAATTGGCAATACCTACCAGATGGTGTGCACTTCTCTCATGCTGACAATTGCCTTTTCCTGGGAGACCTTCGAGGTGGAATCCTCACAGTCCTCTAAAAATATCAGACCGTTAAGATGTTCACCTTTCAAAAAAATGGTTCTTGTAAGAGCCACAAAACTTTGGTCAAAAAATAGAAAAGCTGCATACATAAAATACATAACACAGACATATACAATCTCTGCTATATTGAGTGCACGGAGCAATAGCATGGGGCAGGGGTGGTGGGTTACTGGGGCTGGGGTGGTTGGTGGTGCAACATTAAAAATATAAATATTCGAATGTTAAATTGTTCTGATCATCTATTTGCACACTAACAATGGAAAAATATTGCAACTAAATTCACCTAGCTGACAACAACACATATACAAAATAACTACTATCTCTCTCCTATTTATTTCAGCAAGAAAAGTAGTCAAATTATCAAAATGAGAATCTGGAGCCTGAGGGAGGTATGCTGTCTGGTGGGGGTGGCACAGACAAAAGAAAATAGTAAGGTACTGATGCGCAGTACGAACAGGAAACGGGACCACATGTGGAGGTGCATTAATGCACATATGGCATACAGGTTCCGCATAAAGAACAAAACCGCCGAAATGTGCAAAAGGAAGTGGAAACTGCTGTGCCAGCATTTCTACATTCTGAAACAGTATGAGGAGATACCGGAAAATGATGTCGGCTGGTACTATCTCACCCATGAGATGTGGGAGTACGCTGGAAAGCCTGCTGCCGGGGAGCGCCTACAGCATCATAAGTATACAGAAAACTTAATACTACACACAAAATGTTAAACAGTAACAACAATGCTGCACAGTCACATTCGGTAACAATGGCAGTTATGCAACAGTTGTGCTTGAGTTGCAGCATAACACTCAGGACGCAGAACCTGTTCTGCAACGGGGGGTATTGCTTGGTGCAAGCTATGGAACTCCTCACTGTCCTAAGTACTGCAGAGTTGCTGTCACAGAGGTATCCCAATAAAGTCCATTGTATTAGTTTTCCTATGCCTGCCCACTTAGGATACACGTCATGGACTGTGTGTGTGTGTGGGGGGGTGGCATTGGCAGGCTGACACCACGCAACTCCTAATTGTGCTAACTTGCATGAACCTGCAATCAGAAAGGTTTACCATTGATGTCCATGTCTTTAGTTTTGCTGTGGCTCTCCAATCAGATTACAGTACCTGGTCTATGTGGGGGGGAGGGGGCAGGAGCAATGGCTGGCTAACGACATGCAACTCCTAAGTGTAGTAACTTCTGTGTATCTGCATTCAGGGAGGTCCACCATTGATGTCCATCACTTTAGTTTTGCTGTGGCTCTACACTCAGGATGCAGTACCTGATCGGGGGGGGGGGCACTGACTGGCTCAGATCATGCAACTCCTAACTATGCTAACTTGTGTACAACTGCAATCAAGGGGGTGTACCGTAGATGTCCATCACTTTAGTTTTGCTGTGGCTCTCCACTCAGGACCCACTGCCTTGTCTGGGGGGGCATTGCCTGTCTGAGGGCATGCAACTCATAACTGGTCTAACTTTTGTGCACCTCAATCAGAGAGCTGTAACATTGATGTCTATGGTTCTAGTTTTGCTTGGGCTCTTCAATCAGCATACAGTACATTGGCTGTGGTGAACAAGCAGAACATTGCCTAGATGACACCGTCTAACACCTCACCAGCAGACCTAACCTCTATCAAAGGCCTCAGTTTTCTACATATTAATGCATGCAGCCTCCTGAAAAAACTTACACTGATACAAGGCTGGGTTGCCCATACCTTGCCAGACTTTCTCGTGGTATCTGAGACATGGCTCAAACCCACCACAGCAGATAAGGATGTTAATCTACCCAATTATCAGTTATTCAAAGCGGATCGCCTAACAAGGGGCTATATATGTAAAGTCCAGTATACCTGTATCCTGCTTTACTGCAACCTCGACGCCCAAAGAATTCGAATGTATATCCCTCAAAGTATCTCTCCCTAATACAGCAGCTTTCCAGCTAGTAGGTTGCTACAGGCCCCCCTCTGCTGACCACACACTTTTATCCCACTTGGGGAATCTACTCAAACCAGGCTCTGAAGAAGTCATTATCCTAGGTGATCTGAATCTAAACTGGCTTTCCAAGGCAGCTGCACCTTTGATATCATTCTGTGATACATATGGGCTCACACAACTGATAGATGAGCCAACAAGAATAAACTCAAAGAATAGAAACAACAGCACACTACTTGATATCTTGCTGGTGAACAAACCCCATCTATTCACACACTGGAGTGCTTTTCAGTGATGTAAGTGATCACTGCCTCATTACAGGAGTAAGATCTTCCAGCAAACCAACAACCCCAGCAAAATTTCTAATGAGGAGAGCCAAGAGAAACCTCAATATTGAAGGATATCTGCATGATCTAGCTCACTCTCCAAGCTGGCAAGAGTTTTATCTTGCACACTCTGTGGAAAAAGCACATCAGGTGCTAAATAGCATAATACTAAGTGCCCTTAATTCCCATGCCCCAATCACTAGTGTTCGAATAAAAAATAAATCTTGCCGCTGGTTTTCAGCTGACCTCAAATCTGCACAGTTGGAGAGAGAGACAAATTATGGAAGATGGCAAGAAAAACCAAGAACCCAAATGACTGGGTGTTATTTAGGAAAGCCAGTAATAGCCACACCAAGAAAGTAAGGGATGCAAAGGCTGCCTTTTACCTGGCTGAGCTTGACTCCTCCTATCACAATCCTGCTAGGTTCTGGGGCACCATCAAGGGTATTGTAGGGCAGGATTCTGGCACCTCTCTACCAACTCAATTGCACCACAAGAATGGTTTCTATCTCTGGCAAAATGGAAGTTCTGGATGCCTTCAATAACCACTTCACAACTGCTGGCCTTGCCTTTGACACCTCTCCAGCTAATCTGCTGCGTGCACAACTAAGCTCCCAGTACAATGGTGCCCAGAGAGCTGATTCTTCCTTCTCCTTCAAACCCGTCCTGTTGAAGCAAGTAGAAGATCTTTTATGGCAGTTGGATATTAAAAAAAGTGCAGGGGCAGACTCTCTTGACCCCTACTTTCTAAAGATTGCACTTCATGTACTTGCAGTTCCCCTAACACATCTCTTTAACCTGTCTTTAACCTCCGGTTCCATTCCTACAGTGTGTAAGACAGCCCAAGTGGTTCCCCTTCTAAAATCAGGGGACCCTATGGACCTTAATAACTACAGGCCCATTTCCATTCTTCCACTGCTATCCAAGATGCTAGAGAAAATAGTGAGCATCCAGCTAAGAGAGTATCTTGATGATGCTAACCTCTTGAATCCAGCTCAGTCTGGGTTTAGGGCCAGGCACAGCACTATCTCTGCACTGGCCAAAGTTACAAATGACTGGCAAACCGAATTAGATAAAAAGAATAGTGTCTGTGCAGTATTTCTTGACCTAAGTAAGGCATTCGACACTGTGGACCACGAGCTGCTACTCTCTTCCTTGCATTCCATTGGCCTAGATCCACCCTCCCTTAAATGGTTCAGGTGTTACCTTATGGATAGGTCACAGCAGGAAAAAGCTGAAGGTGATCTATCCCCTTTAAAACCACTGTTAAGAGGAGTTCCGCAAGGATCTATCCTGGGCCCTATCCTGGGCCCTATCCTTTTTGCCATCTACATTAATAATATTGATTCAAATCTCACCAAAGCCACTGTCCACCTCTTTGCTGATGACACTGTTTTGTATGTCAGCAACCCATCACCTGCAGTTGCCCGTGAAATCTTACAGGCAGAATTCTCCTTGCTGCAATATCAACTACTTGAGAAAAAGCTTCTTTTAAATGCAAAAAAAACAAAAGCAATGCTTTTCTCCAATCAAAACTCCACTTGCACCTCCCCACTAAGCTGTCTCCCCCAGCTATGCACTATCCTTGGAGAAAATCTGGAGTATGTAGAAAAATTCAAATACTTAGGTGTGTGGATTGATAACAGACTCGACTTCACACATCATATTGAAGAACTGCTGAAAAAACTTTGCCAAAGGCTTGGCCTATTCTATAGAATAAAACACTTCCTAACAAGAGACTCAAAGATGAGGCTAGTCCAGGCCACTTTTCTTTCAGTTGTTCACAATGCAGACTTCCTTTATAGTCACTGCCCCATCTCCTACCTAAGCAAGCTGGATACCCTGTACCATAGAGCAATAAGATTCATAACAGATCATCCAGCAAACACTCATCATTGCTCTCTCTATGCTGCAGTTGGATGGGTTTCTCTACATCTCAGAAGGAACAGAAATGCAGCATTATGGATCTACAGAGCTTTGTCTAAACAACTTCCAAACTATATTCTAGACTGCTTCATCCAGGCCATAGCTAGCTCCTATGCCCTAAGAAGCAACAACCTCATCATGCTCAAAATACCTAAAGTCAACACCCAGCTAGGAGGCGGGCAATCAGCTATTCTCTAGCTATGGCTTGAATACTCTACAGAAATCCTAAAGCTGTCAAATCTTATACCTATAGCATCCTTTAAACAGCTTTGCACAAGTTTTTCGCAGAGAAATGCAACTGCTACCACAAGAGCTAGACTTGCCATTTCACAACCCCCCTTCCAGACAGCCAGCATATATGGCATATTTTTGTTCCACAGTTCTCCCTCCCGGGCAGCCACCTTTTTATAGTACCCCAGTTCCATTTAATTCTACCTAACTACCTACTACCTACCTAATCCTTCTCCCACTAATCATTGGCCCTTACATCATTCCTAAATGCTCCCCATTCATCCTAGTATTACATTATGCTGTGTGTATGCCTTGACTCCTATACTGGGATATGTATATACTTTATCTTTTGTATAATTTTCCTATAACCTACCTTGTCATGTATGTCTGAATCAACTTCTTACCCTTGATCATTGTATTTATAAGTGTTTTTTTCTGTATCTGTTATGCATATACAGTGCACTGATGTATATGTTGTGTACCAACTATCGAACCTTGACCTTATCAGGTCCATCTTGTATATGAGCCTTGCTCAATGATGCTCACCTGAATAAATAAAGATTTGATTGATTGATTGATTGATTAACTCTAAACAGCACTAAGTTCTATCAACTGCAATCAGAGTTACCATTGATCTCCATGCATTTAGTTTTGCTGTTACTCTCCATCTAGCACACAGTGCCTACTCTGGTAGGGGGGGCATTGCCTGGCCGACACTGTGTAACTCCTAATGGTGCTAAGTTGTGTGTTCCTTCAATCAGGGACCTGCACCGTTGATGTCCATGGCTGTAATTTTGCTGTGGCTCCACACTCAGGATGCAGCACCTGATCTGGGGGGGGGGGCACTGCCTGGCTGAGACCATGCAACTCCTAACTGTGCTAACTTGTGTGCACCTACAATCAAGGAGGTGTACCATAGATGACCATCACTTTAGTTTTGCTGTGGGTCTCCACTCAGGACCCACTACCTGGTCTGGGGGGTGGGACATTGCCTGAGTGAGTGCATGCAACTCGTTACTGTTCTAACTTCTGTGTACCTCAATCAGAGAGGTGTAACATTAATGTCTGTAGTTCTAGTTTTGCTGAAGCTCTTCACTCAGGATACTGTACCTGGCCTGCGGTGAACGACGAGAACATTGTCTAGCTGATGCAATACTACTACCAACAGTCCTAAGTTCTGTCACCTGCAATCAGAGTGGTGTACTATTGATGCCTATGCATTTAGTTTTGCTGTTCCTCTCCACCCAGCATGCAGTGCCTGCTCTGGGGTGGGGAGACATTGCCTGGCTGACACCATGCAACTCCTAACTGTGCTAAGTTTTTTGCACCTTTAATCAGAGACCTGTATCGTTGATGTCCATGGCTTCAATTTTGCTGTTGCTCTACATTCAGTATTCAGTGCTTGCTCTGGGGGGGGGGCGGCATTGCTGGCTGACACCATTCAACTCCTAACTGTGTAGTTTTGTGCAACTGCAATCACTTAGGTATACCATGGATATACATTTATTTACTTCTGCTGTGACTCTGCACTGAAGCTCTAGTACCTAGGCTGGAGTGTGGGGGTGGAGCGAATTGCATGTCTAAGTCCTCGTAGTGGATTATGTTCCATTAAATCTGACTGAAGAAACCTAAGAATACTCTTAAGTAGTAAACAACAACTAATACACAGTTCTCGATAAAGTAACAGAAGAGAAAAAAGTTAAAATTAGTAATGTATAAACAATATTAGCAACAATAACATCAATACGTAGGCAACTGCACGGTGATGTGTACAACACTGTAAATATGTATTATTCATTTACAGAACATTGTATGCGCTCCTCACCTCAGGCCAAGGTAGTGCCAGCTAAGACGGAGACTGTGGAGGGAGAAGACTCAGACGAGAGTGTCATTCTCATTGAGTCAGAAGGTAAGACAAATTAATTAGTACCACACAAATGACAGATAATCAAATCACTGTAACAAGAGTGATATTTCCTTAATGAGGTAATGCAACTCAGCAAAACTTCCACACAATAGCTTGTGCATGACTGCTAACAGTTAAATAATAAATAAACAGGGCAACGTCTTACATTGAACTGTATCATCACTTACTTCACAATGCCTAGTCACAGGTGGCAAGTGGTGGCCTTGCCAAGCTCTTACTCTATTAGTGCTCACTCTAACAAACTGTGCATGAGCACTCTCAATAAGATATGGCATTACTAGCCATGACTTCAGCAGGTGTGTTGCTAACCACTGTGAATCCAATAGATGTTATTCACATGAAAAAGAAGGGTCTTGGTGGGGGCGATGACTGTTTGACTAACAACATACCACATGATACTGCTGCAAGTTGTGTACAGGTCATGGCAGGCACCTATATAACTGTCATACGTATGTTAGGTTCATCTGCGTCTTCGCACTCAGCATCCTATACCTTTTCCTTTCAATGGAAGGTCTGACCAATATCCACGTGCAGCTCAGCACCTAAGATCAAATACCTAATGTCTCCACAGTGTGTGTGTGTGTGACTGTAGTGCTAATTTTTATTTTAGTCTTTGGTAACCGGTTAAGGCCCACTAGGCACAAGTGCCTGTTTTCAGGGGCAGTTAAGTGACTTGCTCAGTCACACAGTATGCAAGTGGAGGTTGTGAGAATCAAACTCCCGTCTAGTCTGCTGGATGTACCAAGCTCATTCATACCTTGTTCCTCTAACCTCTAGGCTATACTGCCAGCCCAAATGTCATTGCTTTGATGAGGCATAAAATGGAACAGTACCCAAACATCTGTGCGTACAGTAGCACATATTCATATAAATGTAATAAACGTATTTTACTTCACACTCAGATCACAGTATCTGTCCATTTTTCAGGGTAGGGAACCAAACAGCTGCATTGACTTCTTAAACGCACCAAACCAATAACTGTTGTAACTTGTCTTCACCTGCTGTAAAAAAATAGTGATGTTAATGTCCAGTAGTTTACTTGACTTATGCCTCACAACTCAGCATGTGCAGTGATAAGATCTGTTAACAAAAATGTTTTGTATTTTTTAGCTGCCCGGGAGACTGGATCAGACCAGTCGCTGCATGTGATGAAGAAAGAGGCAACTGGTGGTGCTGAGTGAAGTACTGCAACATAGTGCATGCATTTGCAACATACAGCAGAAATAACACTTCTACAAGTCAGTCTCACAGAGGTGTACCATTCCTTACCATGGCTTTAGTTATGCTGTGGCTCTCCACTCACGATGCAGTGCCTCATGTGAAGGGGGTGGGTGCAAGCACATTCCAGGGCTGACATTGCGCAACTCCTAACTGTGGTAACTTGTCTCCACCTGCAATCAGACTGCTCTACCATTCAGGTCCATGTCTTAGTTTAGCTGTTCATCTTCACTAAGCATACAGTACTTGACTGGGGGTGGGGGGGCATTGCCTGGCTAATGCCGAGCAACCTCGTAACTGTGCTAACTTGTATGCACCTGCAATCAGGGAGGTGTACCATTGATGTACATAGGTCTAGTTTTGTTGTGTCTCTCCACTCAGTATGTAATACCTACTTGGTGGGGGGGGCACATTGCCTGGCTGAGTCCATGCAACTCTTAGCTGTGCTAGCTCATGGACACCTGGAATCATGGAGGTGTGCTGTAGATGTCCATGGCTTTAGTTTTGCTGTGACTATCCACTCAGTATGCAGTACTTGGTCTGGGGCAGGGGGGCATTCCCTGGCTTAGTCCATGCAACTCCATATAGCAGTAATTTGTGTACACCTGCAGTCAGGGAGGTCTACCGTTCATGTCCATGACTGTAGTTTTGCTATGTCTCTCCACTAAATATGCAGTACCTGCTTGGGGGGGAGATTACCTAACTGATGTCGCACAACTCCTAACTGTGTAACTTGTGTTAATCTGCAATCAGAGGGGTACCGATGGTGTACATGGCCTCAGTTTTGCTGTGACTCTCCACTCAGGAAGCACTACCTGATCTGGGGGAAGGGGGGAAGAGAGCATTGCCTGGCTGAGGCCATGGAATTCCTAACTATGGTAACTTGTGTCTATCTGTAATCAGGTACATGTACCGTTCATGTCCATGGCCTCAGTTTTGCTGTGGTTCTTCACTCAGGATGCAGTACTTGGTCGGGGGGAGGGGGCATTGCCTAGCTCAGGCCATGCAACTTCTAACTGTACTAACTTGTGGGCACCTGCAATCAGAGAGGTATACTGTTGATATCCATGGCCTCAGTTTTGCTGTTGCTCGCCACTCAGGATGCAGTACCTGGCCTGGGAGGGGGGCATTGCCTGACTGAGGCTGTGCAACTCCTAACTGTGCTAACTTGTGGGTAGCTGCAATCAGAGAGGTGTAGCATTGGCGTCCATGGCCTCAGTTTTACTGTGGCTGTCCACACAGGAAGCAGCACCTGGTCTGTGGGGGGGGGGCATTGTCTGGCTGACCCATGCAACTCCTAACTGTGCTAACTTGTGTGTAGCTGCAATCAGAGAGGTGTAGCATTGGCGTCCATGGCCTCAGTTTTACTGTGGCTATCCACACAGGAACCAGTACCTGGTCTGGGGGGGGCATTGCCTGGCTGAGGTCGTGCAACCTCTAACTGTGCTAAGTTATGTGACCTGCAATCAGACACGTGTACCGTTCATGTCCATGGGTCAGTTTTGCTGTGGCTCTCCACTCAGGATGCAGCACCTGGTCTGGGGAGAAGGGCATTGCCTGGCTGAGGCCGTGCAACTCCTAAGTGTGCTAACTTGTGTGTGCCTGCAACCTTGGGCATGTACCATTCATGTCCATGGCCACAGTTTAGCTGAGGCTCTCCACTCAGAATGCAGTACCTGGGGGGGGGCATTCCCTAACTCAGGCCATGCAACTCCTAACTGTGCTAAGTTCTGTGCACCTGCGATCACAGAGGTGTACCATTGATGTCCATGGCCTCAGTTTTGTTGTTGCTCTTCACTCAGGATGCAGTACCTGACCTGGGAGGGGGGAGGCATTGCCTGGCTGGGGTCGTGCAACTCCTAACTGTGCTAACTTGTGTGTTCCTGCAGCCAGAGAGGTATACCATTGATGTCCATTGCCTCAGGTTTGCTGTGGTTCTCCACTCAGGATGCAGGACCTGGTCTGGGGGGGGAGGAAGCATTGCCTTTCTGAGGCTGTCCAACTCCACAGTGTACTAATTTGTGTACACCTGCAAACAAGGAGGTCTACCATCGATGTTCATGGCAGTAGTTTTGCTGTATCTCTCCACTAAGTATACAGTACATGCTTTGGCGGGGGGAGAGGGGCATTGAGGGAGGGGCATTGCCTTGCTGACCACACACAACTCCTAACTATGCTAACTTGTGCGTACCTGCAATAACAGAGGTGTACCATTGATGTCCATACTTAACGTTTGCTGTGCTACTCCACTCAGCATGCACTAACTCATGTTGGGGGGGCATCACCTACCCAAGGCCATTCAACTCCTAACTGAGCTAACCTGTGTGCATCTGCAATCAGTCAGGTGTACCATTGATGACCATGGTTTTAATTTTGCTGTAGCTATCCACTCAGGATGCAGTGCCTCATCAAGGCTGCGGGGGGGGGGGACTTGCCTGGCTGATGGCATGCAACCCCTAACTGTAGCAACTTGTGTGCACCTGCAATAACGTAGCTGTGTCGTCGATGTTCATGACTTAACTTTTGCTGTGGCTCTGTACTCGGGGTCTAGCACCTAGTGTGGGAGGGTGGGGGAGTGGGTCATTCCATGGTTCACCCCATACATCTCCTCAGTCTCCTAACATGTCTGCACCTGGCATCAGACACTCATAACGATGATGTGCATGTCTTTATTTTGACTGTGGCATGAACAGTGCTATGCATGATGACAATAGTCAACTACCAAGAGTGAACTGTTAACCATACAAACATATCATTAATGTATTTTGCAATAACATATACGACAAAGGTACAGTTATCAATGCATGTACTGATATGTGTATTTTCTGTTTACCGGTCCTAAAAAAGATGATTGCTCTGTGTGCTCTTTGGCCATGTAGACAGACTGGAACAGAAGGTTGACCGTCTGCTAGAGGGACAGGATGATATCCAGTCCATGTTACGTGCCCAGCAGGGGACGGTCAACCTCCTGTTCAAGCCTGTCAACATGGCTGGAGATGCCACGGGGCAGGCCAGCACCACCCCACTGCATGCAACTGAATCCAGTCTCCCTGGGCAAAGCTGAAGCCCTCCACAGAACCGGTATCTCCACACAGCACAGCAGTTTCCACTTCCAGTGCGCCTCCACATGTGTCCAGTTTCCTGGTCTGTGTCGCCTCGACCAGACAGCACACCTCCCCATCTCCAGTGTTTACAGCATTTTATTTTGCTGTTACGGTGATAAAAAATATTTTCTTAAAAGTTTATTTTTATATATCTTTTAGAAGTAAACAAGAAAAACATTTATTTTTATATATTTTCATGAAAAAAATTTATATAAAATTATTAATACTAACTAAAAGCGCATAGTGTTTTTATTTTCAGTATTAATGTTTAAGATTATTTGTATAGACTCCTAATTTGTATCCAACTCTTAGCACACACCTTGTGCTCTGGCGCTCGACTCAGGATGCAGTACCTGGTCTGGGGGAGGGAAGGGGGGAAAGGGGCCATAGCCTAGGTGAGTCCATGCAACTCTTCAGTCTCCTAACTTGTGTACACCAGCAATCAGGGAGGTGTTCCATTAATGTCCATAGCTATAGTTTTGCTGTGGCTCTCCACTCAGCATGCAGTACCTTCTATGGTGTGGGACAGGGTCATTTCCTGACTGAGTCAGTGCAACTCCTCAGTGTTCTAACTTCTGTGCACCTGCAATCAGAGAGGTGTTCCGTTGACGTCCATAGCTGTAGTTTTGCTGTGGCTCTCCACTCAGGACACAGTACCTGCTCGGTGGGGTGAAGGGCATTGCCTGGCTGAGTCCATGCAACTCCTAACTATGCTAACTTATGTGTACCTGCAATCAGAGAGCTATACCACTGATGTCCATGGCCTCAGTTTTGCTGTGGCCCTCCACTCAGGATGCAGGACCTGGTCTGGGGGGGGCATTGCCTGGCTGAGGCCGTACAACTCTGAACTGTGCTAATTTGTGTGTACTTGCAGTCAGGGAGGTGTACCATTCATGTCCATAGCCTTTGTTTTACTGTGGTTCTCCACTCAGGATGCAGTATCTGGTATGGGGGGGGTGGCATTGCCTGGCTGAGGCCGTGCAACTCCTAACTGTGCTAACTTGTGTGCATCTGCAATCAGGGAGGTGCACCTTTGATGTCCATAGCCTTAGTTGTCCTGTCGCTCTCCACTCAGGATGCAGTACCTAGGCTGGGGGGAACATTGCCTGGCTGAGGCCATGCAACTCCTAACTGTGCTAACTTGTGTGTACCTGCAATGAGTGACGTGTACCATTCTTTTCCATGGCCTCAGGTTTGCTGTGGCTCTGCAGACAGGATGCAGTACCTGGTCTGGAGGGGGCATTGCCTGGCTGAGGCCATGCAATTCCTAACCATCCTAACTCGGGTGCACCTGCAATCAGAGAGGTGTACCGTTGATGTCCATCACCTCAGTTTTGCAGTGGCTCTCCACTAAGAATGCAGTATCTGGTCTGGGGGAACATTGCCTAGCTGACGCCGTGTAATTCCTAACTGCGCAAACTTGTGTCTGTGCAACTGCTAAGTGTCCTAGCTTGTGTGTATCTGCAATCAGGGACGTCTACCGTTGATGTCCATGGCCTCATTTTTGCTATGACTCTCCACTCAAGATGCAGTATCTGATCTGGGGGGCATTGCCTGGCTGAGGCCGTGCAACTCCTAACTGTGCTAACTTGTGTGTACCTGCAATCAGAAATGTCTACCATTCATGTCCATGACCTCAGTTTTGCTGTTGCTCTACACTCAGGATGCAAGACCTGGTCTTGGGGCATTGCCTGCCTAAGGCTATGCAACTCCTAACTGCACTCACTTGTATGTACCTGCAATCAGGGACATGTACCGTTCATGTCCTTGGACTCAGTTTTGCTGTGGCTTTCCAGTCAGGATGCAGTACGTGGTCTGGGGGGGCATTGTCTGGCTAAGGTCGTGACACTCCTAACCATCCTAACTTGGGTGCACCTGCAATCAGAGAGGTGTACTGTTGATGTCCATCACCTCAGTTTTGCTGTGGCTCTCCACTCAGGATGCAGTACCTGGTCTGGGGGGGCACTGTCTGGCTGACGCCATGCAACTCCTAACTGTGCAAACTTGTGTGCACCTGCAATCACTGACATGTACCATTCATGTCCATAGCCTCAGTTTTGCTGTGGCTCTCCACTCAGGATGCAGGACCTGGTCTGGGGTGTGCAGGCATTGCCTGGTTCAGGCTGTGCAACTCCTAACTGTGCTAACTTGTGTGTACCTGCAATCAAAGAAGTGTACCGTTCATGTCCATGACCTCTGTTTTGCTGTGGCTCTCCACTCAGGATGCAGGACCTGGTCAGGGGGGCATTGCTTGGCTGAGTCCGTCCAACTTCTAACTGTGCTAGCTTGTGTGCATCTGCAATCAGGGAGGTGCACTGTTGATGTCCATAGCCTTAGTTTTCCTGTCGCTCTCCACTCAGGATGCATTACCTGGTCTGGGGCGGCAATGCCTGGCTGAGACCGTGCAACTCCTAACTGTGCTAACTTGTGTGTACCTGCAATCAGGGACATCTACTGTAGATGGCCATGGCCTCATTTTTGCTGTGGCTCTCCACTCAGGATGCAGTATCTGGTCTGGGGGCGGCATTGCCTAGCTGATGCCGTGTAATTCCTAACTGTGCAAACTTGTGTGTACCTGTAATCACTGACGTGTACCGTTCATGTCCATGGCCTCAGTTTTGCTGTGGCTCTCCACTCAAGATGCAGTACCTGTTCTGGGGGGAAGTATTGCCTGACTGAGTCTGTGCAACTCCTAAGTGTCCTAGCTTGTGTGTATCTGCAATCAGGGACATCTACCATTGATGTCCATGGCCTCATTTTTGCTATGACTCTCCACTCAAGATGCAGTATCTGGTCTGGGGGCATTGCCTGGCTGAGGCTGTGCAACTCCTAACTGTGCTAACTCGTATGTTCCTGCAATCAGGGATGTCTACCATTCATGTCCATGACCTCAGTTTTGCTGTAGCTCTACACTCAGGATGCAAGACCTGGTCGGGGGGAGGCATTGCCTGCCTGAGGCCATGTAACTCCTAACTGTGCTAACTTGTGTGTGCATGCAATCAGAGAGGTGAACCGTTGATGTCCATAGGCTCAGTTTTGCTGTGGCTCTCCACACAGGATGCAGGACCTGGTCGGGGGGGGTATCGCCTGGCTGACACCGTGCAACTGCTAACTGCTCTCACTTGTATGTACCTGCAAGCAGGGACATGTACCATTCATGTCCTTGGACTCAGTTTTGCTGTGGCTTTCCAGTCAGGATGCAGTACCTGGTCTGTGGGGGCATTGACTGGCTGAGGCTATGAAACTCCTAACCATCCTAACCTGGGTGCACCTGCAATTAGAGAGATGTACCGTTGATGTCCATCACCTCAATTTTGCTGTGGCTCTCCTCTCAGGATGCAGTACCTGGTCTGGGGGGACATTGCCTGGCTAACGCTGTGTAACTCCTAACTGTGCAAACTTGTGTGCACCTGCAATCAGGGATGTGTACTGTTCATGTCCATGGACTCAGTTTTCCTGTGGCTCTCCACTCAGGACGCAGCACCTGTTCTGGAGGGGGCAATGCTTGGCTGAGTCTGTGCAACTTCTAACTGTGCTAACTTTTGTGCATCTGCAATCAGGGAGGTGCACCGTTGATGTCCATAGCCTTAATTTTCCTCTCGCTTTCCACTCAGGCTGCAGTACCTGGTCTGGGGCAGCAATGCCTGGCTGAGGCCGTGCAACTCCCTAACTGTGCTAACTTGTGTGTACCTGCAATCAAGGATGTGTACTGTTCATGTCCATGTCCTCAGTTTTGCTGTGGCTCTCCAGTCAGGATGCAGCACCTGTTCTGTAGGGGGCAATGCTTGGCTGAGGCCATGCAACTCCTAACCACCCTAACCTGGGTACGCCTGTAGTCAAAGAGGTGTACCGTTGACGTCCATCACCTCAGTTTTGTTGGGGCTCTCCACTCAGGATGCAGGACCTGGTCTGGGGGGGGCATTTCCTGGCTGAGGCCGTACAACTCCTAACTGTGCTAAGTTGTGTGTACCTGCAATCAGGGACATCTACCGTTGATGGCCATGGCCTGATTTTTGCTGTGGCTCTCTACTCAGGATGCAGTACCTGGTCTGGGGGGGGGTGGCACTGCCTGGCTGAGGCCATGCAACTCCTAACTGTGCAAACTTGTGTGTACCTGCAATCAGGGACACGTACCATTCATGTCCATGACCTTAGTTTTGCTGTGGCTCTCCACTCAGGATGCAGTACCTGGTCGAAGGCAAGGGGCGGGCATTGCCTGGCTCTGTCTGTGCAACTTCTAACTGTGGTAGCTTGTGTGCATCTACAATCAGGAAGGTACACCGTTGATGT
The DNA here is from genome assembly GCA_016271365.2 of Neoceratodus forsteri. NCBI lineage: Eukaryota > Metazoa > Chordata > Ceratodontiformes > Ceratodontidae > Neoceratodus > Neoceratodus forsteri. The sequence continues at coordinate 522,843,588 of CM028129.1, forward strand.
CCATAGCCTTAGTTTTCCTGTTGCTCTCCACTCAGGATGCAGTATCTGGTATGGGGGGGGCATTGCCTGACTGAGGCTGTGCAACTTTTAACTGTGCTAACTTGTGTGTACCTGAAATCAGGGATGTGTACCGTTCATGTCCATGGCCTCAGTTTTGCTGTGGCTCTCCAGTCAGGATGCAGTACCTGGTCTGGAGTGGGCAATGCTTGGCTGAGGCCGTGCAACTCCTAACCATCCTAACTGGGATGCACCTGCAATCAGATAGGTGTACCATTGATGTCCATTGCCTCAGTTTTGCTGTGGCTCTTCATTCAGGATGGAGTACCTGGTCTGGGGGAGACATTGCCTGTCTGAGTCCGTGCAACTCCTCAGTGTCCTAACTTGTGTGCAGCTGCAATCAGGGAGGTGTACCGTTGAGGTCCATGGCCTCAGTTTTCCTGTGGCTATCCACTCAGGATGCAGGACCTGGTCCGGTGGGGCATTCCCTGGCTGAGGCCATTCAACTCCTAACTGTGCTAACTTGTGTGTACCTGTAATCAGGGGTGCCTACTGTTGATATCCATAGCCTAATTTTTGCTGTGACTCTCTACTCAGGATGCAGTACCTGGTCTGGGGGGTGCATTGCCTGGCTGATGCCATGCAACTCCTAACTGTGCTAACTTGTATGTAGCTGCAATCAGGGATGTGTACAGTTCATGTCCATGGCCTCAGTTTTGCTGTGGCTCTCCACTCAGGATGCAATACCTGATAGATGCCAGGGGGGGCATTCCCTGGCTGAGTCCATGCAACTTCTAACTGTGCTAACTTGTGTGCATCTGCAATCAGGGAGGTGCACTGCTGATGTACATGGCCACAGTTTTGCTGTGGCTCTCCACTCAGGATGCAGTACCTGCTTTTGGGGGTGTCATTGCCTGGGTGAGGTTGTGCAACTCCTAAGTGTGCTAACTTGTGTGCACCTGCAATGAGGATGGTGTACCATTTATGTCCATAACTTTACTTTTGCTGTGGCTGTCCACTCAAGATGCACTATCTGGTCTGGGGGGCATATGAAGATGCAAATGGTAATGCACACATTGACGTACATGGGAACAGTAACTCAGATGGGTACGGAAAAACAACTCAAAACACTAAGTGTGAAAGCAACAGAAATGCACACCCTGGTTTTCCCCAACTGCTGCATAGAGAAACACAGTGAGTACAAAGAATGTATGCAATACAATGGGACTCGGAGCATAAAATTAGGAGTTGGAATACTAAATTACTTATATCTAAGGAACCGTACGATGTATAAAAAAAAATGTCATATGATTCATGACTTTCCTGGCTAGTTTTGCTCTTAGCCCCATTGAGGGGCTAAACATTTTTCTGACGAAAAGTCCATATCTCACACCGTTTCCGAGATACGGGCCCCGAAAGGTGCGGCAGATGCCGTAATGTTAGTCTATGGGAAAAAATGTCAACTTCGGAGTGCCATAACTTTGCAGACATCTAATATTTTTTTCATCAAACCACCAAAAAACATATATGTGGCATGTTGGCTGTCTTACCTCCAAATTTCAGCTGAAATGACCAAACCATTAATTTGCAGCAAGGTGGCAAAGAATTCCTGTCATTTTCCCATAGTATTGAATAGTAGTGTCGCAAATCATGACACTGTCACAAAAAAAAAAATCACGAAAGTGTTCAGGTTTGACACTACTTTGTGACACTACTGACCCCACAAATTTCAAAAACATATTTCTGGAGTGTTTAACACCAACATAAAGACATGCCTAGCATCCTCAGGGTCCGACTAGGTAAACACAAAAAGAATTGTGTCCCTAGAGGGTCCCAGTTTTAAAGGCTAAGCATTTCTGTGATCACTAACTGAAAACAAAATGGTGGATTTGCAATACTACTGGGGTCATTTGCGACACTAAAATCCACATTTGCGACACTGTTGAACTTTTTGTTAACTTTTCCCATTGATTATAATGGGAACTTGTTTTTTAAAGAACTTTTGAACCGTATAATATTTTTTCAAAAAATCTTCAAAAGGCACATCAGGGACCCCGGCCACATGTTCCCTGAAGTTTTTGGACTGGTCGCGCAAACAAAGCAACCTGTAGGTGCAAGCAAAGAATGTGCAAAAAAGCATAAATGCGCTATGGAATGTCACTTGATAACTCCGCAACCGTATATCTGACCAGTGGGAAACTTGGCACATCCCAAGATCTATGCCACCGCTCTCTCCCTGCCAAATATCAGGCAAATCTGATATATGGTGGCAAAGTTATTAATGTGCAAAATTCACCATTTAACCTTAAACGGGGTACTCAACTTACATCACTACCGTGCCACCATAATATATATCTATATCTATAGATCTATCTATCTATATCTATATATAGATAGATAGATCTATAGATATAGATATATATTATGGTAGCATGGTAGTACTACCACAGTTAGGGTTGAGTAGCCCTTTTGAGGTTAAAGGGTGAAACTTTGCACCATAATAACTTTGCCACCATTCAACGTATTTGCCTGAAAGTTTGAATGCACAATCAAGAACCATATATATTGGGATCTGCCAACTTTTGTAGTGATCAGACATATGGCTGAGGAGTTATTATGTGAGATCTGTGCACACGTTTGCGGTTTTTGGTGAATTCTTTAGTTGCGCCTACAGGTTGCATGGTTTGTGCGACCAGTCCAAAAACTTCAGGGAATGTGCGGCTGGGGTCCCCGATGTGCCTTTTGAAGATTTCGTGAAAAAATATTAAACAGTTCAAAAGTTATTCAAAACAAGTTCTCATTATAAGTCAATGGGAAAAGTTAACAAAAAGTTTGACAGTGTCGCAAATGCACTTTTTAGTGTCGCAAATGGCCCTAGTACTGTTGCAAATCCACCATTTTGTATTCAGTTGGTGATCAGAAAAATGCTTGCCATTTAAAATTGGGACCCTCTAGGAACACAACTCTTTTTGTGTTCACCTAGCCAGACCCTCAGGATGATAGCCATGTATTTATTTTGGGGGTTAATCACCCCAGAAATATGTTTTTCAAATTTCTGGAAAAAGTAGTGTCGCAAAGTAGTGTTGCACTCACGACACTTTAGTGATTTCGTTTGCGAAAGTGTCATGATGTGTGACACTATTTTGTGACACTATGTCCAGAATAACAAGAATTCTTCGCCACCCTGCTACAAAAGAACGGTTTGGTCTATTGGGATGAAATTTGGAGGGAAGACAGCCAACATGCCACCGATGTGCTTTTTGGTGGTCTGGTGAAAAAATATTGGAGGGCTGCAAAGTTATGGCACACCAAAGTTGATGCTTTTTCCCATAGGATAACATTTCAGCATCCGTCGCTCCTTTTGGGGCCTGTATCTCGGAAACGGTGCAAGATATGGACTTTTCATCAGAAAAAATGCTTAGCCTCCCAGATGGAGGCTAAGTACAAAACTAGCCAGGAATGTCATAATTCATATGAAATTTCATTGTTTTTCTATGTCATACAGTTCTTGAGATATAGAAACATAGAAACATAGAAATATAGAATTTGATGGCAGATAAGGACCATTTGGCCCACCTAGTCTGCCCATTTTCCTACCTAGCAGATAAGCTGCAGATCCTAGTTAACCAACAGCTTACCTCCTCCTACCCCCCCACTAGGACTGCTTTATGTCTGTCCCATGCATTCTTGAATTCCCCAACTGTTCTTGACTCCACAACCTCCTCAGGGAGGCTGTTCCATGCATCCACAATCCTCTCTGTGAAAAAATACTTCCTCACATTACCTCTGAGTCATCCCCCTCTATCTTCAAATTGTGCCCCCTTGTTCTTGCACATCTCTTTTTCTGAAAGATGCCACCCTCTTGGACTTTGTTGATTCCCTTGAGGTACTTGAAAGTTTCTATCATGTCCCCTCTCTCCCTTCTTTCCTCAAGGGTATACTTATTAAGCTCCTTTAGTCTTTCTTCATATATCTTCTGGTGCAGACCCTGCGCCATTTTGATTGCCCTCCTCTGGACAGCCTCCACTCTGTCTATGTCTTTGCGGAGATGGGCTCTCCAGAACTGCACACAATACTCCAGATGGGGTCTCACCAACTGTCTGTTCAGAGGGATAACTTCCTGTTTTCTACTATTGATGCCTCTTCCTATGCCTCCCAGTATCCCCCAGCCTTCCTTACTGCCTTCTCACATTGCTTGCCCACCTTTAGGTCATCTAATATAATTACCCCCAGGTCCCTTTAGATTTTTACTGTTGTCAGTATCTCACCCCCATTGTGTACTATTCCCTTGGGTTTTTGTTTCCCATGTGCATTACCTTGCACCTCTTTGCATTGAATCTGAGCTGCCATACATTTGACCATTCCTCTAACCTTGCCAAGTCCCTTCTCATCCTTTCCACTCCATTTTGTGTATCAACCCTGTTGCAGATCTTTGTGTCATCTGCAAAGAGACATACTTTTCCTTCCAGTTTCTCTGCTATGTCCCTTATAAAGACATTGAAAAGGACCGGTCCCAGTACTGAACCCTGCAGTACCCTGCTAGTAACCCTCCTTTCTTCACTGTGTACTCCATTTACTACTACCCTTTGCGCCCTGTTGTCTAGCCAATTTTTTATCCAGGCTACCACCTTGGGGCCCACTCCAAGGCTGGCTAACTTGTGTATTAATCTTTTGTGTGGGATTGTATCAAATGCCTTGCTAAAATCTAGGTAGGCCATATCCACAGCCCCTCCCTGGTCTACTACTTTGGTCACCCAGTCAAAGAAATCTATTATATTCGTCTGACCCGACCTTCCCATCGTGAATCCATGCTGCCTTGGGTCCTGTGCCCCACTGGCCTCTAGGTACTCAAAAATTCTTTCCTTCAGAAGTGATTCTATAATTTTCCCTACCACTGAGGTCAAACTAACTGGTTTGTAGTTTCCTGCCTTTGTTCTATCCCACTTTTGTGAAGAGGAATCACATCTGCCCTCCTCCAGTCCTCAGGTACCACCCCATCCTCCCATGATTTGTTAAAGAGAGTAGTCAGCGGTGTCACTAGTTCTACCCTTAGTTCTTTTAGAATTCTTGGGTGAATCCCATCAGTCCTCACTGCTTTGTCCACCTTCAATTTTATCAGTTCTTTCAGAACCCTTTCTTCTGTAAATGGACTGGTATCGACCCCCGTCTTCAGAGTGTTTCTCTTGTTTGGTTTAGGTACCTTCCCCTCCTCTTCCTTTGTGAATACTGAGCAGAAATATTCATTCAATATCCCTGCTTTTTCACTGTCCCCCTCTACCCACATTCCCTCCCCTTTATTAAGCCTCAGTATCCTTCCTTTGGTCTTTCTTCGCTCCTTAATGTACCTATAAAAGGTTTTATGACCATTCTTAACAGAATTGGCTATCCTTTCCTCGTTTTGGGCCTTTGCTATTCTGACTGCCTTCCCAGCCTCTTTCTGCTTTAACTGATAAAGTTCTTTGCCCTGCTCCTTCTGTGTTTCCTTATATTTCCTGAATGCTATCCTTTTCTCCTTAACCTTCCCTGCCACCTCTTTTGAGAACCATAGTGGTGTTTTCCTTCATTGCGTTTTATAGATTTGCTTTACACAAAGACTTGTTGCCTCTGTGATAGGTGTTTTGATTACTCTCCATTGTTCCTCCACCCCTTCTTCTTGCCTGTTTGCTAGTGCTTTTCTAGGGCACTCTTTCATTTTCCCAAAGTCAGCCCTCCTAAAGTCCAATACTCTTGCTTTTGTATGGCTTGATTGTATGGCTGTGTTTATCGTGAACTACACTGTTTGGTGGTCACTTGTTTCCAGATGGCTACCCACCTCTAAATCTGAAATTCTTTCTCCATCCCCTTTTGAGAGTACAAGGTCTAAGATTGCTCCCTTCTGAGTGGGTTCCGTCCCCATTTGTAAAGGTCACAATGGTGGGTGTAGCTAGGGAGGCCAGTGACAAACCTAATAATGTTGTGATAGGTTGCTTTTAACCTTTTGAGATATTTTGGGGAGGTAGACAGGGAATAAATAATGAATCCATAGTCAATTAGCAGTAGCAAGAAGCTGTTGGCTACCACAGCCCTTGTTTGAGGAATGAGGAATTGATTCATGTGAAAGAGCATGCAGAGCCATTGATGTACCTTTTTGTTGAGTTGACCAATTTGGTATTCGTAGCACAGGAGGGGATAATGATAAATACCCAGATATTTAAATTTAGTGACTCTTTTGATAGGATTGCCATTGTTGTCTAAGTGAAGTCAAAACTGATGGTCTTTCTGACATGTAAGAATAGGCCTTCTCAGCATCCATCACAATCACCATCTGTTGCCCTGGTGGTCCTCTGGTGGCACGCTGAGTATTGAACAACTCACAGAGGCCATTAGAATGGAACAGTGAGTGGAGGAGGTGAGGATAAAGGCTGGTGGCAGTACACACAAGGTCTCTCTATATGCCGGTGATACCCTAATTTACCTCAGTGACCCCCCTTAAGAACTAACCCACACCTATTTGCAATCCTACAAGAATATGAGAGGGCAGCAGGATTTTGCATTGATAAATCTAAGCCTGAAATAATCTGGTTTAATGGGAGGCTTACCCCTGAAATAAAAAACAAGATACCACTCAAGGGCCAAAAGGTCCAGGTTAGATCTGATCCAGCAATGTTATTCCAAGATAACATAGTGACCCAACTTCAATGGGTCAAACAAGAAAGTGCTCTCTGGGACCCTCTACCCCTGTTACTCTGGGCTCAGACCAATGCAGTTAAAAATGAACATTTTACCCAATTTCTTATTTTTGTTTCTTATGTTACCTATCCACACAAAAAGATCTGTGATGTGCAAAGGCTACTATCAAAATTGCTATGGGAAGGAAAAAGACAGAGGCACAGGGGGCCGGTGGCCACAGCAAACAGGAGGGCAGGGGGATTGGAGTATCAGACCTATAGACATACTATAAAGCTGTGCATATTTCTGTGATTGTTTATTTTTTATTTAGTGATTCGGAAAAGGCCTTTGAGCGCAAGCTCTTTTACAAAGATTCCACGTCATAGATTGCAAAACAAAGTGCAATAGGAGAAAGCAAAGGTACATCTCAATGAACGATACAGATTGGATTCAGAACTTAACAGAAAAACTCAAAACATAGGTACAAGTTAAAATAATGAGAAAAACACATTATGAGGGTGGAGGGGGGAGTAAGCAGGCCACAAAGTGCCTTGTCAGTAGTTCTGAGGGACGGGGATAGCTGGCAGTGGGGTGAAGAAAGGAGGTACAAGAGAGAGGTATGTACTGTGGAGGAGGTGAAGGGTGGGGGAAGAAGGGTGATAAGATATAGGGAGAAATAGGGGGGTAAGGGGAGCTTGAGTGGAAAAGACATGCTAGAGTAAATGGTGGTGTGTGAAGGGGCATGGTCAGGCAGGGCGCAGGTGTTCATGGGCAGTAGTGACTGTTATGAAAGCTTACAGGACTGTGAGTTGGGGAGGGGTGGGGTGGTGGATGCCTAAGGAGCATGACACAAACTTATTGTTGAGGCAAGTCATGAGAAGGGACACTCTTGTCCACAAGGGAAGAGGAAGCAAGGGGAAGGCAAACAGAGGAATGGGACTCTCAGTAATGGGCCCCCTGGGGACTTTCATCTCTGGAATTGACAACCAAGGAGACTGAGACACAGAGCTGGCCCAGTGGTGCTGAGAGTTGAGGTGCTGAATGCCACATCTCACATCATGCCAGTGACCTGAGCTCAGGAGTGAGACTGGGTTGCTGAGGGTTGGCCGGGGAGGAGAGGATTGAGTGTCTGTAGGATTGCTCTTCTCTCTTTGGGAGGGTGGGTTGGTGGTTCCCTGGCATCAGCAACTCCCAGCAGAGGCTGGGTGCACTACATAACATACCAACATACCAGATGCCAGCAGAGTAGGCCTATTGGTCTATCAAGTCTGCTCATGCTGCAACACCCTGATTGGGTACCGTAGCCCTCTATCTACAGCCAGGGATTATGTCTGGAGGGGGTAGAGGTGATGGCAGACATCTGCAGGCTGAGTGCGGGAGCATGCCCATCTTGCATTGGACATCTTTGCACATCCACACCTCTTTGAAATGTCACATCATGAGAAAAGGAAACACCCCATGCTCAAGGTGGATGATGACACTCAGCAGCCCCATGTCTACTGTCGGATCCTGCCCACTGGAGTCCCCAATATCCTCCGATCCTCTCTCTGTCTGCAATGCATATGGATTACAAGGAGCACCATGTAGTGGAGGTGGCCCCGCCCTGGGGAGGTGCAAGCCAAGGGGCTTATTGCAGGTAAGGTGTGCGATGTTCGAAGCACTGGGGGGGAGGTGACTCACGGTGGGAGGATCTCAGCCCAGGCAGGTGACACCAGTCAATGTCTGAGGGAGGTCCCTGAGTGTAGTGACAGGAGGGGAAAAGAATGGAAAACAAAAAGAGATTGGGACACTGAGGAACCCCTAAACGAGATTTACAATAAAGATCTGGAGAGCATACTTGATCCAGATGGGTGTAGAAACTTCATGTGCAGCATCCATCCTGATCCTGGCCTGCCCAGACTTTCCACTAGAAAAAATAAATGGAACTTTCAAAAGGTGGGCACTGCATGGTCTAAGGGTGATGGGCAACTCTTCAGGGAGGAGGTGGTGTGAGACTTCAGTTTTCTGAAGGCTGAAATTCAGTTACGAAGGAAGGACTTTTTTAGATTCTTTCAACTAAGAGACAGAATATTGAACCCCCCCCCCTGTGGATCAAATTTTGAAGCTCCCTGAACCCCTGTTGGTGACTATAGCTAAATTAGCTACACAGGAAGCCCCTCTTTATGGATCAAATTTTGAAGCCCGCTGATCCCCTGTTGGTGACTATAGCTAAATTAGCCATGCAGAAACACCCATGCAGAATGATCACTCAGATAGTGATCTGACTGCAAAGGATGTCAAGAATTGTCCCTTTAACCATATACACAGTACTCTGAGGGAGGAGATAGGGACCCCCTTGGGAGAGCCAGAATGGAGCACCACCTTGGAGGAAGTGAGCGGGAGCTGCACCATGATAAGCAATCAGTGGAGAGAATTCAAATGGAAGACTATAATAAGATCTTCTTCTGGGATATCTCTGTCATCAGGTCACACCAATGAAACTTAGCCAGCAGGTGTCAGAATCCCATGAAAGCTTTTTCTACAGCAGTCTATTAGAGGATGCCCACGCTGACATCAGGCTCTGATGACACACACCCTATATAAGCGGGAGTGGCCCTGCTCCCTCCTCAGTTCTTTCCTGTCATTGACCATTCATACACGGACTCCATGGAAGCTTTGTCACTCAGGTTGACTGCCAAAAATACTTACCTTTTTTTATTACTTGCCTTTAAATCACTTTAGTTTAAAGTGATTCTTTTGTCCTTTGTATGTCGAGAACTAATCCCTCACCGACTCTCTTCCATTGCTGCAACTGCAGAAAAAGATTTCTTCAAATATGAACTCAGTGTCTGTTGTCCTGGGCCTATCCACAATGTCCTTGCCTGTGAGTACTGCCTGAACTTTAATCTCACCACCCAGCACCAGTGCAAGAAAACCCTGCAGAAGTTCCTCATGGAGTAACAGGCAGCCATCAGAAAGCAGGGGTCTTCTGGGCCCCCCTCCCAATTGCCAGTGTGTTATTTGGGCTCTCTGGCCACCAAGGCCTGAGACAAATCCTTGGGGAAAACTTCTCATCGGGGCAAGGACTGGCCCAAGGACCATTTCCCCGTCAATGATCATGGTCCCCGTTGGATTTCTCCTCTTCTCCTGGGACACTCCATTGACTGCTTCAGCATTGATGCCTCACCCTGTGGGGGTCTCTGCTCTGGTCAGGCCCCCCATGGAAGACTCTTCTCCCAGCTGTCATAAGGCTGTGGAGGGGCCTTTGGTCTCTGGGTCATCGGCCCAAGCCTCACCGTCGAGTCCTCTAGTGGTTCATTGCCAGAGCTGGGCTACATGCTCCCTCTGACACCTGTGTCAGTGATGATTCCTTTTCCTGCCATCATCCTTAATGCGATTCTTTCCTCCATTACCATGTCTCTCATACAACAATTTGTTCCATGGCTCAGGCTATGGTTGTCTGCACCATTGGATGCTGCTTCAGTTGTCAACCCTGGTGTGAGCATATTATTAGTTAGATTCATTGGCACAGTGTATCTATAAACACTACGGAGCTAGGTTTCACAATTACATTATTAGTGTGAGCATATTAGTAGCATAAATACATATTAGTAAAAAGGCATTATATCAATAAATGCATATATTAGTATTTGAAACCAATACATATACAGTGTTCCTTCTAGCCTTAGAAAAATCACAGCTAAAGGTTAACAGGGAACTATTTAGTGAAGTGAAAAATAATGAAAAACATTTTAATCTTGATATGCTGGAAAAGAATTGAGGAGTCTCAAAATAAAAGCAGACATGTTTTGACATGTCTTATCTTCAGTCCCTATTGTGCTATACATACTGTCTGGGACAACTTGTCTTTAAGTGAGATAAGAAGCAGTGAATAAATACATTTTCTGGTAAACAAAATTTTGCTAACATAGCTGCTGCTATGAAGTCATAACAACCCTAGTCAAATAACATGTTTTTGTACTCAATGAATATCTTGAGTCAGCAAAGAAGTTAGGCAATAGTGGCTACTAAAAATATAAATAAGCTAATGGATGTTATCAGCCTATGTTATGCAGTCCTGATGCAATGGTGTCTCAAACCTTCATCTGCATAATCCTGTTGATGTGGGTTTAAACTATTTATACTTAACAGCTAGGCAAGGTAACAGGGTATTTTATAATGCAAATCTGAAATGTATTTTATATTCTGTGTTTTGATGGCTTACAGAGTGATGGTCTAGGGTAGAAGAAATTTCATACTGAACAATTGAGTGCTGTCTGCTCTGATCCCTGTGAAATAAATTGGATTGTTGTTACACTTTATATTGCTTGCAAGATTTTCATTGGTAACTCTAAAAAAAATTCTTATAATCCAAAATCCAACACACGCCAGCCTGACCTGTTTGCCCTGCACCTTCCAGAAAGCTGTTGGTACTCAAATCCATTGGTCCATTGCTTCAGAGCAGGCTGACATCTAGGAGGAATACTACCCTGATCTCATCCTCCCTGAGGAAGATAATGAGGAGGAAGACGATGAAGTGGAATCCTCTGACTGGTCCACAGTCTCCTCCAGGAGAGAAGACTCAGTTAAACATACTCCCAGGCCGCCTGCCGGAAGACCCCTCTTTCTTTAATGTTATGAATCAGCTTTTCTCCACTAGGGGGTTTCAGACTTTCAGACTGAGGGTGCAGATGAAACAAGGAACCTGAGGGACATCATGGAGTTCCCAGACATTTTTAATGTCTTTATAAGTGACATTGCAGGGGGACTGGAAGGTAAAGTATGTCTCTTTGCAGACAACACAAAGATCTGCAACAAGGTTGATACACAAGAGGATGGTGGAAAGGATGAGAAGGGACTTGGCAAGGTTGGAGGAATGGTCAAAAGTATGGCAGCTTAGATTCAATTTAAAGAAATGCAAAGTCATGCACCTGGGAAACAAAAACCCAGGGAAGAGTACACAATGGGGAGGGGGTATTAACAACAACAAAAATTTAAAGGGATCTGGGGATAGTCATATCAGATGACCTAAAGGTAAGCAATCAATGTGAGAAGGCAGTAAAGAAGGCTGGGGGGATACTAGGATGTACAGGGAGAGGCATCACCAGTAGAAAACAGGAAGTTGTTATCCCTCTGTACAGACAGTTGGTGAGACCCCATCTGGAGTACTGTGTGCAGTTCTGGAGACCCAATCTCTGCAAGGATATAGACAAGATAGAGGCAGTCCAGAGGAAGGCAACTAAAATGGTGCAGGGTCTGCAACAGAAGCCATACGAAGAGAGACAAAAAGAGCTTATTATGTATTCCCTCGAGAAAAGGAGGGAGAGGTGGGGACATGATAGAAACTGTCAAGTACCTCAAGGGAATCAACAAAGTCCAAGTGGGTAGCATCTTTCAGAAAAAGAGATGTGCAAGAACAAGAGGCACACTTTGAAGATAGAGGGGGGACAGCTCAGGGGCAATGTGAGGAAGTATTTTTTCACAGAGAGGGTGGTGGATGCATGGAATGGCCTTCCTGAGGAGGTTGTGGATTCAAAAACAGTGGGAGAATTCAAGAATGCATGGGACAGACATAAGGCAATTCTGGTGGGGGGTAGGAAGAAGTAGGCTGTTTGTTAACTAGGATCTGCAGCTTATGCAATAGGTAGAGGAAATAGGCAGACTAGGTGGGCCAAGTGGTCCTTACCTGCTGTCAAAGTCTGCATTTCTATGTTTCCACCCAAAGTTATTTCTTCTCTGCTGCCAGCATTGAATGATGCTGCCACTGCGGGCTGGCACAGGCCCAACCTTGTATCAACCATACCCAGAAAGGCTGATAAGCTTTACCAGGCACTTCAGGGGCTGCCCTTTTATGCTGTCCAGCCAGAAACTGACTCAATGGTTATTAAGGCCACTCATAACAGAACCAAGGCCCACAAGCACCTTAGTTTCTTGCCCCCTGACCAGGAATCCAGGAGGCTGGACCTCTGGGGCAAGTGGGCTTTCGCCTCTGCCACTCTGGGCCTACACATTTCCGGTTATTTGGCTCAACAGATAAAGTACTAGGATTAGGGCTGGGAGGACTCAGTAAAGTTCTGACCCTTATTAAATAAAAAAATGGAACATGGTGAAGTTCTGATTAGTTCTGATTTATTGACAAATATTTGAAAGAATGCGAAAAATGCATAAAAGTGGCCAAAGTCGGTCACATTTGACACAGAGGCTCAAAGGAAATAATTTAATGGATTATTTGTATAAAAATAAATGTAAAACTGCTAAATAAAAAAGCAATCAATCACTACTAGCCCTTTCATGGCTGGTCTGTAATGGTGTCATATCCTGCTTGGGTCCATGACATGAGTGTGCTGGGAGAGAGAGAGAGAGACAGAGAGAGAGAGAGAGAGAGAGAGAGAGAGAGAGAGAGAGAGAGACAAACAGATGCATACCATTCCTACCTTCTCCTCCTCTGCACGACTTACCCAACTCTCCCACTATAACAAAAGAAAGTGGTCCTAGAACCCTGCCCTAAGGTTCCTTCTCCTCCTCCTTCTCATGTCTGGTAATGTCCATCCTAATCCAGGGCCACCAACAGTCATGATGCCTCCCCAACCTACCCATGGTGCACTGCACATTGCCTCCCTCAATATTTGTAGCATCTTAAAAAAGTGGGACTCCTTCCAGGGTTGGGTACTACAGCATCAACCTGACGTCATAACCGTGTGTGAAACCTGGCTCACCCCACGGACTCCCGATGCCTCGGTATCCCTGCCTGGATTCAACCTCTACCGTGCTGACCAAAAGGATAAGCATGGGGGAGGTTGCACCCCATACACTAAGGATATATTACATGGTCACCTTCTCCCCTGCTCCCAGCTGGGACCTGGCCCACAGGCCCTCACTGTTAAACTGACCTTGGGATGAGCCCAAAACCCGTTACATATCACCACGATGTACATTCCCCCTAGGGATCATAAAATGGCCTTCTGCGCTATCTTGACGTATCTCAACACACTACCTTCTCATACGGAAATGATTGTGCTCGGCGATTATAATATAAATTTTCTAAGCAAAGATGCCATCTCTCTCATTGATATTGCCACAGCCCAAAACATTACTCAAGTGGTCACTTCTCCTACCCGACTTGACCCGCGCACTGGATCTTCCTCCCTGCTAGACCTCGTCTTCTCCAATTGTCCACACAAGATTACTAGTGTCTCCGTCCTACCAAATGGCGTTAGTGACTACTCCCCAGTTCTCTGCTCCTGGTCCTGTAAAGCTCCTAGATCTCCTCCCAAATTAATAGAGCAACGCAAACTTGGCCCTGGTAAACTGGTACAGCTAAAAGCTCACCTCAGGGACATGGACTGGTCCTTCATTACCAAATCCTTAAACCTTCATAGTGCCCTGGATCTCTTCATCCTGTCTTTCAGTAATGTCTGCTACATATTTGCTCCATTTACTAAAAGAATGGTTAAAGGCAATCATGTGCTTGGTTCTCTGACCACCTAAAGACCTTGATGCAAACCAGAGATTCACTGTGGCAACTCTCCAATGAGTCCGGCCTCCCACATGATAGACATATGTATAGAATGGCTCGGAACAAGTGCTCTTGGGCCATTCTCAAATCCAAAGCAGAATACTATAAATCCTCCCTAACCTCCTCTTGGGGTAACAGCTGCAAGTTCTGGAACAATATTAAGGATATATGTGGCAAGGACAGTAATCTGGTTCCCACTCAGATCATGGTTGATGGGTCCTTGACCACAGACCCCACTCAGATTGCCGCAGTCTTCCACAATGCCTTCACCAACCTCAGCCATGTTCTCCCCCCGAATTTCTATGATCCTCCGGCCCCTAGTGCTTCTCCCCCCCAGAGCTCCCCCTTTATCTGCGCCATATCTCTCCTAAGTCTGCTGAACTGTACTTTAAAACTGCCCACAGCCACGCCTCCTCCAGCTCCGACTCCCTTGATTTGAAACCCCTTCGGTTCACCCTTAATGAGGTCCTTTTCCCCCCTCACCCACATTTTAAACCTCTCCCTATGTCTCAATAAATTCCCCTCCAAGTTGAAATCTGCATCAGTCACACCCATATTTAAATGTGGGGACCGCTGCTTTGCTAGCAATTACTGCCCTATCTCCATACTTCCATCCCTAGCCAAGGCCTTGGAGAGGATTGTTTCTGATCAGCTCACTGAGCACCTCAATAAATACAATCTTCTCTCTAAACAACAGCATGGTTTCCGCAAAGGGCACAGCACTACAACTGCCCTTCTCGAACTTACCACACACATCCACACTGCGCTTGACAAAGGTAACATCATGGGTGTGATCTTCATAGACCTCACAAAGGTATTTAACACTGTCCACCATTCCCTTCTCCTAACCTCTTTGACCAACCTGGGTCTCTCTTAGGAAGTCGTGGGATGGTTCTCTGACTACCTCTCGAACCGGACTCAACAAGTCAAAATTGGTATTGCACTATCCATCAAATCTCCTGTCCTCTCGGGTGTCCCACAAGGGTACATTTTGGGACCTCTCCTATTCAGCCTCTTCCTAAACTCCCTCCCTGAATCCTGTCCCTCCAACCTATTACTATATGCGGATGATGCTGTCATCTTCTCCTCCAGCTCTGACCCCCTTCAACTTCACTGCTCCCTCCAGTCCTCCTTCAACATTGCCGAAAGCTGGTTCTCCTCACAACACCTTACTATTAACAATAAAAAAAACAAAGTTATGCTATTCGCACATCTGCAGAACACCAGGAAGAGGCTTTTTCCTCAAGTACTAACATCTACCCAGACTCCCCTGGAATGAGTGGACTCCTTTAAATACCTGGGCATCACCTTGGACACAGGGCTTACCTACCACGAGCATATTCACCACTTATCTAAGGCCCTCAATATTAGGCTTGGGCTTCTGCATCGTTTCAAACATTGCCTTATCCCTGGTGCCCTTAGGCTCGCAGTCACCTCTTTGGTACTCTCTCTGCTTGACTATGGCTTAGTGATTTATGGTGCGGCAAGCACTTTAGCCCTAATTAGACTTTGACTTGTCCTAAACAAGGTCTGTCATCTTGTATTGGGTTGTGATCATCTCACCCATACCTGTTCATTCTACAATGACACCAACTGGCTTAACCTTGACAACAGAATCAGATTCCATACCTGCATTCTGGCAAAAAAAATCTCCTTAGGCCTCTCCCCCCCTCTGTCCTCGCCCCTTTGATCCACCCTGACTCTAAGGTTAAACACGCCCGTAACTCAGACAACCATCTCTTCTCGATTCCTTCCTGCTGTACCTCTCAATTCCAAAGATCCTTCAGCTACAGGGCCCCCTTGTGGATGAACAGCCTACCCTCCTCCTTGGTTTATGAACAAAGAATTGAACAATTTAAAACCCATCTAAGGGTCCACCTCCTGTCCTCAAGCGCCTGTGATTGTAACTGAACCAGACTCTCTCCCTTCTCCATACCCCCTGACAATGGCCTCTGGCCTGCTTCCTCCTCATTTAGTTCTCAAACTCAGTCTCCCTTGGGTTGGTATGCATTCTGTAATTAACTGTCTTATACTGCCCTAGCACTTGAATGTTAGCCTGACTGTTCCTTGTAACAATCTGATCTTTATACTCTATAGAAATCACTGTAATGTTTCTCTGTACCTAATATATATGATGTGGAACCTTTGTAAATGAGTCTTTGACTCAAAGGTATCTTTCCAAAACCTGTAATAAATAAATAAATAGTACCACCAAGCACTGCATGCACTGCCAGGCAGCTAAGATTTTTTTTTTATTAATGGTGCTGTGTGGGTATTATTTTGATGGATGTTTCAGTCAGAGCTGAACAGGCCAAAGAGATGGATATAATGATCAAATGAGCAGCACTAAGAGAGCCCACCCACCTTACCCATGTGAATGATGCAACTGCTTCATATGCCCCAGTGTGCTGTGATATATGGTGCACTACCTGGTCCAAGACTTGGTAATGTTTTCTAGTACTATGACTGCTTCTACTGAATCTGATCAACATGCTGAATCCTTAAAGAAGAAAAATGAAAGACATAGTGATCACCACTACCCAGGCAGCCAGTCATACATCGCATTGGTCAAGTGCAGTGCAGTCATAAAAAAGTTTGCCACTGCTACCTGAAGACACACAACACAATTACATCCTTCCTAGTTCCACAATGGCTTCCAGCCACTGCCGAGTAATTTATGTATCAAAAATAAAATATAGTAATAATCTTAGCTCAGTTACTGTAAGATGTAACCAGGTTAGAATACCATGCACACACTAACAATAAAGAAATTGTATGAATCTAGTAGCATTTTTTTTGTGAAGTAATAACAACCAAATATGGGGGATGTGAGAAATATACAAAGAGTATTTAGTTTCAGGGTTTTAGGCATCTGCTAAGCCATGCACTGTAGGAAAATTACAACAGTACAGTCAGGATCGGTAGCTGAGGACAAATAAAGTGACTAGTACTAGTAGTAAGGACTAGAGTAAGGACAAAAAAGTGACAAGTAGTATCCGTAACTCATGAGGACAACAAGTAATAGCAGTAGTGGTAGTAGACAGCAGTGCCCTACCTTTCAGATCAGATAGGGGTACCTGGTACAGCCAACTAAGTTTGTGACATGAAATGCAGTTGCTTGCTGTATTTGGACTCTGAACCCATGATGTTATTTTTTTGCTATTCTGTTCTGCTCATGTTATCATTCAAGTAATAGTGGCCTGTTCTAGACCCTTCTGACCTGACTTGTTGAAATTAATTGCTACCTCATATAGTAGACCCTATTCACAAAAGATTTTCATCACAGGCACGAATTCTTGAAAGTGTTTTGTGGATATAGCCTGCTCAGAGCAGTCAGTGTATGTTTTATTCAGGCATCATGTTGAAATTAAAGTGAGGAATGTTGACTTTCAGAAATGTGAGGCGCTCAGCATTTGCTGGTGTCAAACAGGATTGTGTGTCAGTAATGATATCACCAGCTGAACTAAACAATAGTTCTGAACAGACTCTAGTCAGAGGGCAATTCATGTGCTTCATTTCTATGTTCACTAAAGCAAGTCACATATTTTGTTTGGATTTCCAGTATTTCAAAGGATTAGCATTCCAGCTGATATTGGACTCTGCCAGGTACATTTCAACAATGGTATGTGCTGAGGCTGTGTTACATAAGGCAGATGAAGAAGATGTTAAAATTATATCTTCTAAGTGACTCCAGAGACATGAAGCTGAACAAGTGACTGTGTGACAGTGCTATGTTTGGATGGTGGTGAAGAAGATGATTTGGTTGCAGTGGCTGAGAAGGAAGATGGAGAAAATACTGCAGCACTACAGGATGGGCTACCTGATGCTGTGATGTCATGAAGGCAGATTCTGAATGTGATGCTGCTGTTGTACTCTATTCCATGACAGCATACACCTCATCAATTATTTCTTGTTTGTTTGTCTTGAAATAAGTGTCATCATCATCATCACTCGATAGTTGCTTCGATTTGTATCGTGAGTCCAAATTGTTGCTTTAATGTAGTACTCAGAATTAAGTAATTTTTTTTTTATTTATTGTACTTTATTGGTTTTCCAGAACAATACCAAACAATACAGAACATGGCAGCAATAAAACATAACTTACAGACAGCACATATACTAACCCCCCCATCTCCATCTACCCTCCTTCCCCCTCTTCCCACCAAGAGATACCAAGCACCATATAGGGGACCTCAGTGTAAACTAAATTGACAAACTAGCAGTATAGCCTAGAGATTAGAGTAATGAGCTGTGTACGAGTTTAGTACATCCAGCTTATCATACTTGGGTTTGATTCTCGCAACTTCCACTTGTATATTGTGTGACGCTGAGCAAGTCACTTAACCACCCAGTGCTCCCATGTCACCCCTGAAAACAGGCACTTGTGCCTAGTGGGCCTTACCCGGTTACCAAAGACTTATAAAAAAAATGAGTCTGAAGTGTCCTAACCTAGTAGTTATACAGAAAATAAACTAGGTTATAGTAAATCTACTGAGGAGAGGAATGAACTACCAAGAGGGTATCCAACTTACTCCACTTCTTATTGTAAGCTTGGAGACGATTTCATGTATTATAAATCATTTTCTCCACCCTTAGGTTATACAATATCTTGTTCATTCACTCAGTATAGGATATCTCTTCTTGGTCAAGCCAGTGCCATAAACCAGACACTTGACAGATAGGGCTATTAAGAATATATGGTGTCTCCTTTCTTTCACTGGGATGTCAGAAACACTCCCTGCCACACAGATGTCAGGGGAAAAGCATTTATCTAGACCAATTTTATTTGTTCCCACAATGGGGCAACCTTAGGACATTCCCACATTATGTGCAACAGTGACCCTTCCTCTATTGTGCATCTGGAGCATACCCCAGAAGGGAGTCTGCCCATCTTTTGCAAGTGCGCTGGGGTAAAGTAGATGTTATGTAAGATATAAAATTGCATGAAACGTAACTTGTCATTAGACAAATATTGATTTACATCCAGCAATATACGATCTTAACTCTTTGTCAAGTTACAAAGACAATGCAAGAGGACGTACCAGTCTCTGGATCCAATCAATAGAGCCTGCAATAAACGCAAAAAGACCCGTGCCCTTAAAAATCTCTTTACTAACCTGAGAAGAATTCTGCTTCTCCTACTGTTATGCTCAGGAGACATTGAACTTAACCCTGGCCCCACAAAGTTGATTTCTTCCCCATCTGAATTTGCTACTCTAAAAGGAATCAGTTTTATGCATGCTAATGTCTGCAGCCTACTGAAGAAGCTGGATTCCGTCCAGGCCTGGATTATTCATACTGCCCCAGACATTCTTGTGATCTCGGAATCCTGGCTTCGGGCAACCACACGAGATAGTGAGGTCAACATCCCCAACTACCTACTCTTCAGAGCAGACAGAATGACCATGGGAGGAGGAGTGGCCATTTATGTTAAAAACAAATTCACAGTATCTGTAATAGATGCTACTTCCATTGCTGGGGGTTTCGAATGCCTGACTCTTAGGGTTGATCTATCCCAAACTGTGGCACTACGAGTAATAAGCTGCTATAGACCACCAGCAGCAGGACCACAGCTCCTGACATACCTATCATCACAAATAGACAAAACACCTCTAGAAACAATTGTAATAGGCGACCTTAACTACGACTGGTTAGCCAAAGGATCATTACTTCTAAAACAATTTTGTGACTCCATGGGTTCTCCCAACTCATCTGAACCAACTCATTAACAATAAAACCCAGTGAGAAGCACCCTTCTGGATGTCCTCCTTGTCAATAAACCACACTATTTTCCTCATGCCAGTATCCTCCCAGCGGATGTCAGTGATCACCGCTTTATAGCTGGCATAAGAATGATCGCTGTTAACAAATACATCAAAGTTCTCTACCAGAAGAGCTAGGCGGAACTTTGACCCTTTGGACTACTTCAACGATCTAAAAAACTCTCTACTCTGGCAGAGCTTCTACCTGGCTAAATCGGTAAATGATGCCTATAACTTGCTCCACAAAATCATAGCCAGTGCTCTAAATAAGCATGCTCCATTGACCAAAACTCGAATAAAACTAAACCTGCCGGTGGTTCACACGGATCTGAAGAAAGCCTTACTCAAAAGAGACCTACTATGGAAAAAGGCCCGAACTCGCATGCTGAAGCTGACTTTGCCTCTTTAGGACAGCTAGAAATGCCTGCACAAAACTCGTCAGACAGGCCAAGGCCAACTTTTATCAAATGAATTACTTTCTGCGGCCAATAGCCCTGCCAAATTTTGGTCTACCATAAAGGAACTGTCTGGACATTCTCCAAGTACTGTATTACCTCAAAATTACCATTGACAATGCAACTATCACTACTAAAACCGAAATTCTTCAAGCCTTCAACAACCACTTTGCCACTGCAGGCATGGCATTTGATGATGCACCAGTAAGCAGACTATGCCCACAGCTCAAAGCTCAGCTGCCTGAATCAAGTAATAAAGATATGATCTTCTCCTTTTCCCCAACTACCATTAAGGAAATTGAGAACCTTCTGCTACAGCTAGATATTAGAAAAAGTGCAGGAGCCGACTCTTTCGACCCATACTTTCTGAAAATTGCATACCATATACTTGCCCCACCTATATCACACCTATTCAACTTGTCACTAGCCCAAGGTTCTCTCCCCGCAGAATGGAAAACTGCTCATGTCATCCCACTATTTAAAGCAGGAGATCCAAGTGACCTAAACAATTATAGGCCAATCTCTCTTTTACCAACACTTTCAAAACTGATGGAAAAAATTGTGGATACACAGTTGAGAGCATTCCTAGATGACTCCTCACTGCTTAATCCTATGCAGTCCGGCTTTAGAGCTAAGCATAGCACCATTACGGCATTGGCCAAAGTCACTAATGACTGGCAACGGGACCTTGACAATAAAAAATTTGTTTGTGCGGTGTTTCTAGATCTCAGCAAGGCCTTCGATACTGTCGATCATTGCTTACTTCTCTCCACCCTAAATTCCATAGGCATGGACTCAATCTCATTGAATTGGTTTCAGGACTACCTCACCGGCAGACAGCAACAAATCAAAGCAGAAGTTGAGCTCTCTACACTCAAGCTAATAAATAGAGGAGTCCCACAAGGATCCATACTGGGCCCTCTACTGTTCGCCATCTACATTAACAATTTGGATTTGGGAATCAAGGAAGCTAGTATACATCTGTTTGCTGATGATACGGTGCTCTACCTAAGCCGTGACTCACCTGGAACTGCGTGCTCAGATTTACAAAAGGAATTCAATACACTACAGTACCAGCTTCTACATAAAAACTACTACTAAATGCAAAAAAAACAAGGCCATGATATTTTCACCGACAGCTCTGGGGCCTATACTGCTGCTGGTACATTTCCTCCCATAACTACCTTACTAGGTGAAAAGCTTGAATTTGTACCTAAATTCAAATACCTGGGCATATGGCTTGACAACAAACTCTCCTATCTGGAGCACACAGAAGCCCTGATGAAAAAACTAAGGCAGAGACTTGGCCTCTTTTTCAGAATTAAGCACCTCCTGACCACAGATGCTAGAAGGCAGCTTGTTCAGTCTACATTCCTCTCATTAATCGATTATGCTGACATTATCTATAGCCAATGCTCCATCTCATCCCTTGCAAAACTAGATGTTCTGTATCATAGAGCCTTAAGATTCATAACTGACCTCCCATCCTCTATACATCACTGCTCCCTATATTCAGCAGTAGGGTGGCCTTCCCTGCAATACAGACGGAGTAGAAATGCAGCCCTCTGGACACTTAGAGCCCTCACCAACAAGCTCCCAGAATACATCACTGCCTGTCTCCCCTTAAATCCAATGAGTAACTATGATCTGCAAAGCCATTCACTAATTACTTTGAAAATCCCCAGGATCAGTAACCATTTTGATAGGGCTGCCATAAGCCATGCACTGCCCACACTCTGGAATAAGATACAAAGAACACTGAGACTTAGTTCTCCAGTCAGCATTGCCCTCTTCAGGACTATTTATGATAAAGCATTCACTGAAATCTGTAAGTGTTTCCACTGTCACTAGCAGTCCTGTATACGGTTACCCCTTTGGTTCCATCACACTCAGCCATGAATCTAGCTCTATCTTTCCCCATTTAACTAGTCACTAACCAGCAGCCATTCTGGCCCTCGGCACCTTGGCATCTCTTTTTCTACTCCAGTTGCCTCTGAAGCAGGAGTTATTGTCCTCACTGTGGGCTCATCAGTAAACTGGGACCTCCACCTAAGCATTTAATCAGTTAATGAGGGCTGAAATGAAAATAATTGTACCCTTCCATGTAGGCAATAATACTCATGATAACTCAACTCTGTGTACTTGAAGGTTGTAAATACTGCATAAAGGTTATGATTCTCATGTAGGAGCTCTGTGAACAATTGGAATGTATATATTGCATCTAACATGTTTGCTGTATGATTGTTTTGTATCCTGATTCTCACCTTGTAGTCTGTGTTTTACTGTACGTATGTATGTATGTATACTTGTACTTGACCACAGCAGGTCCACCTTGTAAATGAGCTTGCTCAATGGTGATCGCCTGGATAAATAAAGATTTGATTGATTGATTGATTGATTGATTGATTGATTGATTGATAGACAGAGATGCCTCCCAGTAATGGGAGCATTCCATAATAGTGGGAAATAAATGAGGAAACAAAAGGGATACTAAGTGTGATACAGAATGAGGCTGCCAGGAGTGAGATTGGGCTACAGAGAGGAAGGTACTGTGGTCAATACTCCTTTATGCCACCCCAAACCACTTAATCAGCATATGCCAAATTTGGTAGGTTCTGAAAAACTGTGTGGGAGAGAGACTGAGATAGGTTCACAATTCCTGACTAAGTAACTGCCCATCCCTGAGGAGGTCAGAGACCTGTTTACCCATCAGCTCCGGGAATCTGTGATGCGATAGAACTTTACCACCTAACCTAAGATTAAAGTTATTACACATTAGCTGAGAGATGTCTTGGAGGTTGTTGTATTTCATGAACCTACATAATTGTGCATGCACTTTTATTGAGGTGCATATGACTGTCATCTTGAGCTGAGATGGAAGAGACTTAGGGGAGACAAAAAAAAACTAGCTGCAAAGGCACCAATAATAGGAGGTACAAAATCCAAAACGGACACAAAATCATAATGGACAGTCAATGTAAAACAACAGAGGCACATTATGGTAATCAGTTTCAGGCACAGGAAAATGCATACAGTACATTAATATCAGCCAGCAAGCTTTGTCCAAGACAAACAGGGACTGGGGTGTGGAATGGATGTGGAGAGTGGGCTGGGAAGAGTAAGAAAGGGGTGGGAGTAGAGTGTGTGAGGAGAGGTGGGGCAAGGGGTGGAAGGAAGGGTGGAGTGAGGGTGGGGTGGGGGTGGGGTAGGGGATGCAGGGGGAGCGATAGGAGGCAAGAGTGCTAGTTACTATGAAGGAGGTTGAGAGCTAAGGTTGAGGTTTGGAAAAACAGGGTTGAAGGAGACAGTCACAGGTGCTACAGTGAGTGAAATGAGTGCATATTCTTTTAGCAAAGCTAACGAGAGCCTTAATCCCCCTGTCATGATCTAAAAAAAGTGAACCTATTAAATTTAAGCAATGCACAAAGCAGTGGATGTGAACAAAGACCCCCCCCATGGCCTTCCTTATGTTAGACACATTATCTGTAACTATAAAGCCAACTGACAGTCCCTGGGAAGTGAACCATTGCTGTATTGGTTTTTGGAGCTCTTCATAGGTGTTGTATGATGTATGTTAAGATGGAAAATAAAACATTCTTAGAACAGCAAACTGTGATGCTTCACTGTCCCCAGTCCCAAGTGAATTATTGAAACATACCCAATGTGCCATGACAGACATGAAGGGTTCAGGCTGACAGCTTGTCCAGATATCTGTTGTGAGATGCACCACCCTCCCAACAGCACTGCACAAGTTGCATCTTAATTTTTTACATACAACATCATGAAGATCTGGAATCCCTGTTATCAAAAAGTTTTCCCATGATGGTATACTATATTGAGGTTTGAGGTACTCAAGCAGCCGCCTGAATACTATATATTCAACCACATTATATAGTAACAAATCAAGAGCTATTATTTCTGAAATTTGTTCGTTATTGTAACAGCAACAGGGTGAGTTGAGGCATATTTGGCTTACGCTTATATGATTCTGAGATGGTAAGCTATCTCCTTGAAGGAGGAGGCCTTTTGAATGGTTCCATGTCATAACAGCGATTGTGGAATAGTGATTGCCATTACGGCAAGTGTGCATAGCTGAAAAAAAAGGTGATGTGCACTCTAGCGAAGATACATCGGAGAACCTAAACAGGTTTTTCTGTGGGGATGTGCCCCCTGCACCCCCAACGCAGGGGGCTGTGCCCCCCACAATCCCCCTACTTAGGGCTTACTAACTCTGGGGGGGTGCATGTTGGGGAAGGGGAAAAACCTTGGAAAAATAACAATTTTCTTTATGGAGCATGTGTGGCAATAAAAAATTGTATCTTCCCCAGCCCCCTTCCCACTGTAGCCTGCCACACTCACCACTCCCCCACAGTGCCAACTTGGCAGCCTCCCACTGCACAACCTTGTACATACCCTCCCTCCTTTTCCACCCTCCCTCCTGTCCTTCCTGTCACCTTCCGCTTTTTCCTGTCACCCTGATCACTTACCTTGCTTGGTAGCCTACATAACAGGCATTGTAATTGAGTCACTCATATTTGAGTCGCTCAGTTGCAGTCTCCATTAAGATGGTATACCCTTTTGAACACATGCTCACTTTCAGTAACAGTGGGAGGAGTCCTTCATATGGGAGGGAGTGGTGGTGGAGGTGTTTCAGTAGTGCTGTGGGGGCTGTTTTCATCTATGGAACTACCCCTGCATGTAGTGAGCTATAACTGTCACTTTCTCTTAGAGACTCACAAGTTCTCAGTAATGTTATGACATCTGTCTAGGTGCCTTTTCAGTGATGACATTTCTAATGCCACTTTCTTTTTAACCCTGCTGAGTGACCCTCTTCAAATAACGCATGTTGCCACCAACTCATTGGAAGCACTAATGGAGAAGTATGATCAAACAAAAGATGATTTTTTTTTGTTTTTTCCAAGGAAGGTATGGTACCTTGGTCACCTTTTCAGGGTTCTCCCAACCCCCTGATTTTTCTTGGGCTTGTTCCTCTTGTGGTTTATTCCCATTGTCGCCTCCACAACCAAAACATTTCTGTCTATTTCTTCCTCATCTGCAATTGCCATCCCCTCCAGTAAAACTTGTGCTGCCTGATCATACTCTTCATCTTTATTATTACCTTCCTTGGGTTCAACTTCAGAAGAGTTGGATGAGGGACAGGCAGTAGCATAGTATGGAACTGTTCCATACCTTTGGGTGCCTCTGAGGGTGGTACCCACCAAGCTTCGGATTTTTTTTAATGACATAACTTTTTTTTTACTTGGGACTGATGATGATTTGAGACATTCACCTTTTCAGATTCAAGCATTCACTTACAAGACAAAACCTTAGATGTGAAAAAAAATCACTTTTTGGGGTTTGTTTTTATTTTCCTTTTTCAGGCTGATTGCTGTCTTTTGCAGTGCCACTGCTTACCTGAGAAATAGAATGCACCTCATCAATACTTTGATCCATTTATTCTTAGTATACTAACTTGCAAAAATGATCCCTCTAACTAATGTGATGTCCTTCTGATAACTCTCCTACACACGCACAGGCCAGGGACGAATTTATTGTCATGACTCATGACTGTACACAGCACACCAACAGTGCAGCAGTCCTCCACCACTTCTTTCCAAGATTACATGACTGACTCCTACAGTTCCTGTTCAGTGACCAAATTCAGCAACTGTTAAGTGTGCTTCAGAATTTGAATTGGAGATGCAGTCACATCTGGTGCATAGCCGCACACAGCACAGTCCCACATGGGGGTTGGTTAATGCTTATACGTAATGTAACACGATGTACTATAAAACTAATGATAAGAAGGAATATTGAGGAAAGAGTGATGATAATGATGACACTAGTGTGTACTTTACTTGTATTGTAGTGTAAACAGACTGCTACAAGTCACAAAGTCAGATTATTCTCTGGGCCATCCACAGCCAGCAGTACAGACAGAGCAACTTGTATTTTATTTGTCCGAACAGTATTTTTTTTTAAATACATGAAATCATGAATGAATGTTAACAAGTGATCGTGACTGGATGGCATAAGTCAAAGATTTATTTTGCCAGCCTGCCCTTCCCCTGTACACACAGCCACACTGAGGCCAGGAAAAAAAACAAAGTTTTATTTGGGATTTCTGGGACTGTTAAATTTCTTGTGCCCCCACCCACAGTTTTCTCTCTCTCTCTCTCTTTGTCTCTTCTCTGGATGGCTCAAGTTAAATATTTATTTTGCCAGCTTGCCCTTGCCCTGTATGTATACACACAGCCACACTGAAACCAGCAAAAAACAAACTTTTATTTGGGATTTCTGGGACTGTTAAATTCCTTATGCCCTTCCCCTAATCTCTTTCTCTCTCTTTCTTCCATCTGGATGGCGCAAGTCAAAGATTTATTTTGCCAGCCTGCCCTTGCCCTGTGCAACAGATAGCCACATTGAAGCCAGGAAAAAAATAAACTTTTATTTGGGAATTCTGGACTGTTAAATTCATCATGCCCTTCCCCTCAGCAGTATATATCTCTCTCTCCCCTCTGGATGGCACAAGTCAAAGATTTATTTTGCCAGCCTGCCTGTGCCCTGTACACACAGCCACACTGAAGCCAGGAAAAAAAATAATTTTTATTTGGGATTTCTGGGACTGTTAAATTTCTCATGCCCCCCGTCCACAGTCTCTCTCTCTCTCTCTTTCCCTTCTGGATGGCAGAAGTCAAATATTTATTTTGCCAGCCTGCCCTTGCCATGTACACACAACCACACTGAAGCAAGGAAAAAATAAACTTTTATTTGGGATTTCTGGGACTGTTAAATTTCTCGTGCCCACCCCCTCTCTCTCTCTCTCTCTCTCTCTCTCTCCTTTGGATCTGGGTGACACATGTCAAAATTTATCTAGCCAGCCTGCCCTTGCCCTGTAGTTCATTGTCACACTGCCTTTTATTTGCCTTTTCTCACCCCCTCCCCCGCCGGCAGCCTCCAACCACTACAGTAAAACCCCGTTTATCCGAATGTCAAGGAGGACATCAGAAACATTTGGATTAACAGGGTTTCGGTTAAACAAGGTTCCATACTTTTATACAGTGACAAAGCCCCAGGTTCAGCGTTCAGAATAAAATGTGACACTTGGCACTAAATTCCCATTAAAGGCATCTTCTGTTCCTGTTCGCAGCACAAGTATACTGTAAATTTAGAAAGTTAAAAAGAAAAGAAAGTTTGGTAGGAACAGCACAACCATGTGGCTCCTGTATTTCGGCGAAATAGGATTTCTAGCAAGCGCTTTTGTCAGAGGAATGCTTAACATGAGTGAGTTTATCTGCAAAGAGATAGGAACATCATAAAACAGGTTCCAACATTTATATTAGAGGTGCTGGCTGTCATACTGCTATGCACTTCTACACAGAACAGACACAGATTTCAGCTGTGGCATACTCACTTACAGAATGCTAGCATTCTCGGAATGCAGGCAGCCCTTGATAACATATCAAAACCAGCAAAGCATAGCGCTCAGAACCTGAAAAATCACTTGGAAGACTGCTGTCTCCTTTCTGATGCAAAGTGCTTCAAGGTGAAATAGATCCACAGTAGCCGTAGCTCAGGCTGTATTGTATTCTGTACTATGAGGGCAGTCCTCTGAATGATTTTTGTTTCATTAACTGTAGAGCTTTAACCCGATACTGCACTCTCCTGCCAAACTGAGACCTGTAAGCAGAGCTACAACTAACAATCTGTTAAATGGGTGTTAAAGATGAGCGGCACAGACAATATCATGCTACTCGCCAGGTGATAACTGGAGTGTAATTGGAGACACTGTGGCTAAAAACTGGCTAAAATCTGCTGCAAAAATAACAGAAAGCAACTGATGACATTGGGAGACATACCAGGCTTTTGGATAACTAAGAGTTTTGGTTATCCAGGGGTTCAGATAACTGGGGTTTTACTGTATCTCTCTCCCAGACCCTCCTTGGATTCCTCTCCAGTCCTCACCCTCCCCTGATGATTAGTTTCTCCCCCCCTCACCCCAGTAAGTCTCCTTTCTCTCTCTTCTCTTTCTTTTCTACCCTCCAGCTCCAATTCAAAAAAAAATATTTTTTTTTATATTTATTTATATTTAGTTTATTTTTTCTCCCTCTACAGAACACAACTGTAATGTGTCTGGTGGCTCTACTCTGCAGCAGCACAAGTTCCTCCAACCATCCTCCAACTCGTCTGGGTCTGTGTTGTGCACTTGCCACGATTATATACCATGAGTACTTCATGTGACTGACTATTCTGATCTGTTGTCTGACTGAATGCCATTGGTCACCTGTATGTGGAGCGAGCATACCGATGGCATCTACATGGCAACAGTACACGGAATAGTACTCCACAGACCCGGAACCAGACTTCTGTGGTGAAGTCTGTATTTATCCGGGTCAGTGGATTATGGATTCAATCCAAGGGTTTGGATCTCGGGTGAAATTGTCTGCCCAGCCCTAACTAGAATACCCTCTGGAGGAAGGGCAACGTTGCTGCTCAGGCCCTCTCTGAGGGCTCCCAGACACAAGACCTTATCAAAGTACTCCAGGCCTCAGAAGATGTCAGTAAGCATCTCTTCAGAGCCACCTATTACATTGCAGATACTATAGCCAGGGCAGCTACCTCTGACATTTGCCTCAGAAAGCACTCTTGGCTTAGAGTCTCTGGCTTTGCAACTGATGTCCAACAAAAGGAATCGAATGCCCCTTTTGTGGGTCACAAACATTTTTGGTCAGACATGCAAGATATTATCAATGACCTGTAGTCCTCTGGCAGGGCTATTCAGTCTGTCCACTCCCTATACCATAGCCAGCCCTGGAGTAGACCAAGGTCCTAATTTTGCAAGGTCGCTCATGAGCTGGGTTTCAGGACCAAGCTTCAGAGCTAATGCAGACCCAACTCTGCCTTGCCTGCCCCCTGCTCCACCTCTGGTTCCTCTGCTAAGGAACTCAGAGGAGTAGGTGCATTCCTGGCTGCTGGTTAAGCTTCAGCTTGACTCCTTGTGAGATCCCCTCCTCTTGTTCTAAGCCAGGAGGTGGAGGTCAGAGGTCAGCTCTCCCTCCATCTGTCCCAGTGGAGAACCATCACAACAGAAGCTTGGATCCTGCAGATAATCATACAGGGCTATGCTCTAGAACTCCTAGAACAGCTTCCAGGTGTTTCCCAGGTCCCCTCCTTGTATCATCCAGGCCACACAGTGGTGGTCAGGGAGGAGGTCCTCACCTTGCTGTGCAAGCAGGCCATAGAACCAGTGCCCAGGTGGCAAAGGAACAAGGGGCTCTACTCTAGGTTCTTCCTGGTTCCTAAAAGAACAGGGGACTTGAAGCCAATTCTAGACCTCAAGCAGCTAAACCTTTTCATCCAGCACAAAAAGTTCCAGATGATCACTCTGCATTGCCTTCTTCCTCTGCTCAAGCAGGGCGACTGGCTAAGCTCCCTTGATATACAAGATGACTACCTGCATATCAAGGTCTTCTCCCGTCACAGATGATACCTGCAGTTCCTGGTCCAGGGGCAGCATTACCAGTTCAGGTATTGCCCTTTGGCGTATCCTCTGTGACACAGGCATTTATCAAGTGCTTAGCAGTTGTTGCAGCAGCCCTCCGGCATCAGTGCCTCAATATATTCCATTACCTAGATGATTGCTTACTGAAAGCTCTGTCCAGGGAGCTCCTGTTGTTGACTCTAGAATGCACCCTGCAGTTATTCCAGTCCTTGGGTGTCACTGTCAATCGGCCCAAGTCTGTGCTGACCCTGTCTCAGTGGTTGCAGTACATAAGGGCAGTCCTGGAATCTATTCAGGGCAAGGCAGTCCTCTCTGTGATAGGGCGCAGGTGTTCATGGGCAAATCAGGTAGCATGGCACAATATCAGTTTTCTTTATAGTCCAGAATTTATTCTATGAATCAATATTTCTTCAGAAGCAGGACACATTTCATACAGTGCACATTAAAATCACTTCAAAAGACTAGAATATTTCATTAGAGCTTGTCTAACACATATTTCTTTAGCAATTGGCATCACTTCCTGGAGTTCTCTCCAGACCTTGATCCTCTCTGATTTCTCTCTGGGTCGCATCTGACATCTTTAGTGGCTATCTTTACCTTTTATACAACTCAGTGCCCATGTGACTGGTTAACTCCACCCACCAATACATTTTTAAATATAATGTCGTTATATACAATGTAAATATTTATTTCTCATATCAAAAACATTTTCAAATCAACACTAGGACTTATATGTAATCTCTAAAATATATTTCTCTAATTCTAAACGTTTGAAACAGCATACTGGTGTCAGGAAGCACCACCCAGCTCTAACTGCAGCATAAAAGAAATCAGTAGATGGCTGGCCAGCTCTTACAAGAGTGCTGGGGCTGACAGAGGTTGGACTCGGGGCTGTAAGATGCCAGCAGAAGCAACAACACCCTCGCTCCACTAAAGACTCAAAAACAACTCACAAATACTTGAAGTCAGCTCAGGAGGGTATGAAAAACTCTATTCTCGTTGTTTCATCTAGAAAACATTATGCTGAACAGAACTAGAAGGCTAAATGCCTTTGCGACAGTGCGCACGATCGAGTGGGTAACAAATTACCGGTGCTTGCAATTGCACTGTCGCGCAGGAGCGCAACAACATAATTTAACAAAGAAAGTTGTATTTTGCACAGCTCTTGAAAAGAAGAGCATTACGGGGAACAAGGAAGGGAACCAGGAGGTTCCCAACATTATGTCAAAGCCTGCAAGGCGCAAGCAAGCCCATGGAGGAACCGCAGGGCAGAACAGGGTTCTTTTAGGACATATGAAAGCAACGCCCTATAATAGTCTTACACAGAGGGCTTTCTATATCAAACCCTCACAAAACGGGCTAAAAGCAGACATTCTGACTGAAATAGCCTGCTAAAAAAACATTTATTTTACAGGAAACAAAACAGCACACTTTAAGTACAAGGTAACACTAATAGGAGAATACAAGATTTCATACTCACGTCAGCTTTTTATTTCAGCCGACGGGCATAATTTCAACTAGGATTCTTCAGACAGATATATATTTTTACACCCAAACTCTAGGATTTCTGAGAGCAGTGTACCTATGCACTTTCACACTATATTATTTCTCACTTCATTACAGTGAGACTGTTTAACCAGGGAAATGCTAAAACTAATTGTCCCCTAAGCACCCTGACTGTGGCTAGAGGGACAAAAGGATACATTTCCCATTATACTTATGTATATCATTATTATTAGTTTTATTAAAGTTTTGGGCTGGTGGCTGCATTTGAACACTTTACCATAAAGGCGCTCCAGTACAGCCTATCTATATCCCTGAGTCCATTCAGCTCAGGTAACTCACAGCTTTTGTACGCACCCCCAGGCTAGCAAAAGCTCGAGAATCTGGAAAAACACATAACTCTCCTCACTCTCTCCAACGGGAAGGCACCTCGAATTATAAACCAGTACCTTCACTATATGCCCATATCTCTAAAGAATAGCAGACATGGGACCAGATATTCAAAGTGTAGCGCGGGGCGCAAATCTGTTGTTCTGGACTAGTGCTGAATTTGCCCCCGACTACCATATTTAAAAGGACATTTAGCACCAGTGCTAGGTGTTAGCGCCGATGCTAAACTATAATGTATGCAAGTGAAGGACTGAGGGAAGGGGCCCTGAATGCGGTGCAAGAGCATATTCAAAAGGTATAACGCCGCACTACAAGCATTAGCGCCCAACCTGTAGCCTTGATTACTGATACCACCAGAAGAAAGGTGGCAGTAATGTACTGGCAGTAAGGTGGCAACAGTGCCCCCAGCACGTATCCTGACCCCCTTGAAAATATATATACATATTCCTAGTAGTCTAGTGGTCCCACCACCCCACGCATGTATCCAGACCCCGTTCACATATAAAGATTAACAATTTCCTGGTAGTCTAGTGGTCCCCACCCCACGCATATCCGACACCCATTCACATATGAAAATTAAATATTTCCTTGGTAGTTTAGTGCTCCCCCACCCCCACGCATGTATCAAACCCATTCACATATAAAATTAACAATTTCCCTGGTGGTCTAGTACTCCCCCCACCCACTCAAACATATACCGACTCTGTTCACATATTAAAATTAAATATTTCCTGGTGTTCTAGTGCCCCCCACCCCGATACACGTATCCCAACCCCTTTACATCTCTATCAAACCCTTTCATTCCCTGGTGTTCTAGCGGCCCCCCCACTCAGCAGTAACACCCTGCTGATGCCAAAACAGTCCGAGAACAGAGCTGGCGGCTGGCTCAGCCCTCCCTCTCACCACCATGGCCGGCGGCCGACTGAGGTAGGAAGCTCAGTCCGTGGCAGTCGGCCGTGGTGGTGAGAGGAGAGCATGGCTAGTCGCCGCTCTGTTCTCTGACTGTTTTGGCATCAGCGGGTATTACTGCCGGATGGGGGCTGCTAGACTACCAGGGAATGAAAGGGTTTGATAGAGATGTGTAAAGGGGTCGGGATATGTGCATTGGGTTGGGGGGGACCACTAGACTACCAGAGAAATATTTCATTTTTGTATGTGAACAGGAGTCGGGATATGTTTGTGGGGGTGGGAGGACCACTTGACTACCAGGGATAATGTTCATTTTTATATGTGAATGGGGGTCGGATACGGTGTGTGGGGGGGACCACTAGACTACCAGTGATAATGTTCATTTTTATATGTGAACAGGGGTTGGGATACGTGTGTGGGGGTGGGGGAACCACTAGACTACCAGGGAAAATGTTCATTTTTATATGTGAACGGGAGTCTGGATATGTTCGTGGGGGTGGGGACCACTAGACTACCAGGAAAATGTTCAGTTTTATATGTGAACGGGGGTCTGGATATGTTCGTGGGGGTGGGGGGACCTCTAGACTAACAGGGATAATGTTTATTTTTATATGTGAACAGGGGTCGGGATATGTGCGTGGGGGTGGGGGGACCACTAGACTACCAGGGAAATATTTAATATTTAGATGTGAACGGGGGTCGGGATCTGTGCGTGGGGGTGGGGGGACCACTAGACTACTAGGGAAAAGTTAGTTATTTCATTTTCAACAGGGATTGGGAGCCATGCTTGGGGGACCACTGGAACATGAGGGGTTTCAGTGTGTTTTGAGGCTACTAGGGGTTGAGGATCATGCTGGCCTGGCTGACACTAGCCTACCAGGGTTTAACAGGCACACACTGGAACAGGGACCACAACAACAGAAAAGGACTGCCTGGCCCAACCAGTCTGCCCTGTTCCCTATCTACTGGATATGCTGCATATCCTAGTGACCCAACAGCCTATGGCCTCCCGCCCCCACCAGATTTGCCTTATGCCTGTCCCATGCATTGTGTCCCCCCGCTGTGTTTCACCCACTGCTGCAGTGGGGTACCTATGTTGTTGGGGTAGGCAGCTTCCAGGTCACGTATGGCCATGGGCAGTGTGTCTGTTTAGCTATCGATCTGTATATATATACAGTGTATATATATATATATATATATATATATATATATATATATACACATACATATATACAGGTCCTGCTTGCACAGCTGCATGGGTGTATTGTATGCACTGATGTGCCTGCCAGCACACAGTTCCTGCTGCTTCCAGCTTGTACTTCCATTCCGACCAACAGGGGATGCTGTGGGCATGCCTTGGCCTGCAGCATCCAGCCTGTACTTCCATTTCGACCAAAAAGTGGAGCTGTATGCACCATGCAGTAGCACCGGGCAAACTGCATAGTACTGTGTGCTAAGCAGCACATAATGAGATGCAAATGTGCCTGTTTGCCCACGGATTACTTAAGTAGGCTCATTTGCATGGGAGCTTTGAATATAGCTCCTGTTTGCCCCAGGCTAACCAGTTTGCACCAGGCTAATGTGTTAGCACTGTGCAATCAAGTTAGTCCCAGGCAAACCTCACTTCAGCATAGCACACTAAGCACAGTACTGCAGTGTGTGGCTTACATTGTTGTTTGCAGTCATACCTTTCAACTGTCCAGGATTTTCAGGGATGCCCTGATTTTACCTCACACCTTTACTCTGTCCCTCCTACAACCTGTGTTTCCATGACCACACATTGGAGGTTGTAAGCATAACATAACGTGCTCTTCCTTAGAAAATGCATTTTACACTACACCACTTATTCTACCAGCTTCCTGAGTGGATAGCAACAATTGCTAAGGTGTGTCCCTGATTTTAAACCTTTGTCCCTGATTTTTTTAAGTCTTGTCCCTGATTTATGAGGCAGGAGGTTGAGAGGTGTGTTTGCAGTAGATGTGAGACAGCTCTGTGCAATCACACACAATATTCTCCACCTGTAACACTGGCTTGCTACAGAGTCTAATGAGCTGCAGGTGCAGTTTGCACTTCCCTGTTGCTAAATTCAGTGCTGTCTTATTCTCGGGCTATTTTTGCCCTGCACTCCCAGACCAGTTTGCCCGGCTTCCTTAGACTGCTATATTCAGCAGGATTAGCACCGGGCTATTTCTTTTTGAATATAGCTTACTTTGTGCTCTGGGCTAAGTTTGCCTGCCGGGCAGTGCTAATTTAGCCCCGGGGCTAAGTTTTGAATATCTGGCCCTAGGCGTACAAACGCAGCTTCTTAGAGCAACAGTAAATAGAACAATTACAATTATACCAAACATGAGGGGAGTAATACAGAAAGCCCATTATAACTGCAACCCCCCATTTCTTTATTTCTTTTCTAATTCTTGTTACTCTGCACTATACTCTATTATGTTATCTTGCTTTTAACATTAAATCCTTCAGTCATTTATTTACTTTTTGTGTCTATCCAATGATATTTCTAACAAACGGGGCATTAAAGAAAACATCTATCCCAGAACTACAAGGCCCCCAATCTATCACAGAGCCACTCTGTGAGACTCCCTCAAGACAGGGCAGAGCACCTTATTACCCAGGTACAGAAGGCAGTCCAGAGCTGGCATTTCTAAGCCAGGACATTCCTCAGGCTACTTGGCCTCACCGCCACTGCCATTGTTACAGTCCTTCTGGCCAGGTTTTTTGTTTTTGTCAAAATATTTTATTGAAAGAGTGTTGAGTACACAGTTTATAGAAACACTTACAATTAATAGAAACACATACAATTTTCACCACTGTCATTGCTGTAGGTTTGGTATTGCTACAGACATCACATTTAGAGGAGTTCTAATAGTGATAGTTCTAATAGTAATAGTTGAAGTTGAAATAGTAATAGTGATAGTAATAGTAATAGTAAGAGTAAGGGTAAGAGTAGGAGTAAGAGTAAGAGTAAGAGTAGGAGGAGGGGAAGGGACATACCATGTGACCCATGTATCCACATTCTTATAGTTTACCACCAATTCAGTAGTATTGGAGGTATGCATTCTTATATGCTTATATACTTGTATATTTAAAATCTTATGAACACTTTTGACACAAAGAGGGACTGGAGGTGCACTGCAACGCAGGCAAAGATGATTTTAGGGCAAAGGTGGAAGACCTTTTCAGGCTCATGGAATAATCCCAGGTGGCATCAGGCCTTTAAGCTGGGAAATCTCCCCATTCTAGTGCTAGGATGAGTGGGACGCAAATGCCTGAAAACTCCTTTTGTTTCCCCATTGCATAAAGCTGGGCTTTCTCTAGAGATAGGCATAGTCTAAGGTTATTCGCCCAGTGTGAAATGGTAGGTGGGGTGGTAGACATCCATGCCTGCGCCACCTACTTCCTTGCATTTACCAGAGCTGTAGACCATAAAGGGTTACACAATTTCCCTCTAGGATGCTGAGGATCTGCACCCAATAGCAATTCCAATGGAGACCTCGAGGGACTGTACCCAAGTATTCCACTCATAATCTGATGCACTGAGTACCAGAAGGGGGTCACTTTAGAACATGCCAGAGCTAGGTGAAGGAAATCCCCCTCCTGAATTCTGCACTTGGGGCATTCGATAGGTTTTTGAGCATCAATGGCGTGCAGCCTTTTGGGAGTAATGTAGGACCTGTACATAAAATTCCTCTGCACCTGCCGAAGCTTGTTACCACAGGAGCAATTAATGAGGTGTTGACTAGCTAGGTTCCATGTTTTGGCATCAATTGTAACGTGAAGATCCTGACTCCACTTGTCCCTAATACCTTTGGAAGCTGAGTTGGTACATCCAAGGATGATGCTGTAAAATACAGACAGCAGTTTAGAGCCCGGTTGAGGCCTAAACAACTCTTCTTCAAAGGGGGAGGGAGTGCCCAGCTGTCAGACGCTGACAGGGATATCCCACAGTGCTGCCTGACCGTCAAGTATACAAAAAAGTCTCCAGTGGGTATTCCCCATTCCTCCCTTATTGTGGCAAAGCTCTTCATGATTCCCCCTTCAAACATTTGGCTCACCGTTACTAAGCCTCTCCACCTCCAAAGGTGTAGTCTCTGCAGTAAGGGTATGGAGCAAAAGCCTCTAGACCTCACAGTCTGCAGCAGACTGGCATAGAGGGAAGGCTGATGGTGGTGGCCAATGTGCCTATGCACCTCGTGCCAGATCCTGACTAAATTGGCAGTGAAGGGATTAGTTATATTTTGTTGTTGATCTGAGGTTAGTACCAGGGGTAAGAGGTCCCTCCTCAGTGTTCCTACAAGAGTGTCTTCCTCTAACTCCAGTCAGGCCCCCCCCCAACGGGACAAAGGCAAGTTGTGCAGCCCAGTAATAACGTTGAAAATTTGGTAGGCCCAGAACCCCCACCCTGACAGGTAGCTGAATAATAGACCTCTTAATCCTAGCACTTTTTTCCCGTCAAAGGAACCTGTGCAGGATAGCACTGAGTTGTTTAAATGGGCCTTGGGGATTTTAATGGGAAGTGATTGATACAGATATAAGCATCTTGGTAGTATAGTCATCTTTATGACCCCTACCCTACCTATTAAGGACAGAGGGAGAGCTGTCCACCTATCACAGTCATTGGATATTTTGGCTAATAGGGATTTGTAATTTAATATGTATAGGGAGCTAAGTTTTGCTGAGATAGATACGCCAAGGTATTTTATTGTCTTCACCATCAGTAGCCCACCTAAGTTTGAGATCAACAGCGCTCTGTCTTTTATGCCTGTGGTTAGTAATTCACTTTTGGTCCAGTTGACCTTATGCCCAGATAGGCCACCATACTCTTTCAGTAACTGGTGGACACGGGGTAGGTCCTGAGCTGGGTACTGCAAGTACAATAACAGGTCATCAGTGTATAACGCTATCTTGTGCTCAGCTCCTCCTCCCCAAAGGTCCCAGATTTTCCCATGCTCTCTAAGTGCAGCCACCAAGGGTTCTAGTGATAGCACATACAACAGGGACAAAAGGGGGCACTCCTGTCTAGTTCCTCGACCCAGGGTGAAGGGGGGTAGTCGTCCCATTCATCGCAATCTGCGCTTGAAAGTTGTTATATACTGCCCTTATCCAAGATCTAAAAAGGGATCCAAATTCAACCCTTCTCAATGTTTCAAAGAGATTCCGCACTCCACGTGATCAAATGTTTTTTCTGCATTGAGGGCCAAGACTGCAGCCCCATGTTTCTGTGCATTTTTACTCCATCTGTGGACCACATTTAGCGGATGGAAAATATTGTGTTTCCCCTGTTGCCCCTGTACAAAACCTGCTTGGTCAGGGTAAATTAGGGTGGGGAGCACCGGGTCCAGTCTAGTGGCCAGCACTTTAGCTAGTATTTTGTAGTCTACTGTTAGTAAAGAAATTGGTCTATAAAATGCACACCAGGAGGGATCCTTGCTGGGTTTGGGCAGCACTGTAATTGTTGCAGATCGCATGGAGGGGGCAACCTGCCTTTATCCAGGCACTCCATATGCATATCATATAGTGGTTCTAATAACACATGGGAGAAGGTCTTAAAAAATGCTATAGGCAGATCATCAGGGCCAGGGGGCTTCCCTCCCCTGAGGGCTCCAATCGCTCCCCTAACCTCCAGTCTAGTTATGGGGGAGTCTAGCTCTGATACTACCCCTTTCTTCAATTTTGCAATGGGGGCTTTGACAAAGAACTGGTCATAATCTCTAACTGTAGGCGCCACCTCTGATGTATAGATGGCACTGAAGAAGGTGTTAAAAGCATTGCCTATGGCCTCCTGATCCTGGGCTAGATTGCCAAGCTGATCATGAATCTGCCCCACCATTGTCTCTCCCTCTCTGCATCACAACTGCAAGGCCAGCAGTCCCCCACCCCCATCCCAGTCGAAGTAAGCACCCGCCTGTGAGAGGAGAATGGCTCTCTCGATTTTTGCATTGCTTAGCATATTATAACACCATTTTAATTTCTGCATTACTCTATAGAGGGGAAGTTTGGGCCTCTGTCTGTGGGCTGTTTCACAAAGCTCTGTTTTCTCCCATAGGTGGTTAAGCTCCTCCTCCCCTTGTCTTTTGGCATGTACCGAGAAGGCAATGGTTTGCCCCTGTACATATGCCTTCAGGGCCTTTCATCTACTGCAGTGAGAGGTGTCTCCCTTCTCATTAAAGAAATTCCTCGATGTGCTTGGTCATAGCAGAAATGTATTCTGGATTTTTCAAAAGAAGAGGGTCTAGCCTCCATTGTCTCACCCCTGGTGATGAGCCATGCATTGCCAGCCCCACGCTGAGAGAGACATGATCAGACATCATAGTGGGGGAATAGTTGACTAGATTCACCAGCGGGAGGAGGGAGGAAGGGGCTGAGCAGGATTCTGTCCAAGTGAGCACAGGATTGGTGCGCATTGGAGTAGAATCTATAGTCTCAACCCATGGGATTTTTGTGTCTCCATACATCTATTAAATTGAATTCTTGCTCTAATTCTCCCAGGGCTTTGGTATTTTTAGAGACTGGAACTGGGGCTGTATTAGATCTGTCCAGATTGGTGTCATGTACACAATTGAAGTCACCCCCCACAATCCAAGGCCCCACCCAGCTCCTCATGTCCAATGATGTTAGGGGCATATATTGAGCCAAACAAAATAGTACCAATGCCCGGAAATGTTGGCTCTCGCTAGGGAGTACCTGCCATTAGGATCAGTAATTTGCCCCAAGATGCACGCTCCCAAGCCATGTGGGAACCAGATTGCGGCACCCCTAGCCTTAGCAGAAAAGGTGGAAGAAATCAATTTTCCCCCCACAGAGATGCACTGGTTTTCAGGGCCTCACTCTGGGTCTTCCATAACTTCTTGCCATTTGGATTTCTTGACTTTGTCTGCCACCCGCTTCCATTTTAGTACGGCTTTTAATCCATTTATGTTCCATGTTGCTACTTTGATTGTGCTAGCCATTACTCTCTAAATCATCTAGGTAATTACAAGGGCTACGGCTTTTATTTAAAGGGTTTAGACCCTCATTCCCTCAAATCTCTCTCCACATTATCTCTGGCTTATTGACAATAGGACAGTATTCCATGTACTTCCCCGTGCACTTAAACACTCTTATTTTTCCCCTGATGTAGCACATTAAACCTTCCCCACCAGCCCCCTGAAATTCTTGGCATGCTGAGATAGACCAAGACCATTCACCAGAAGTTTCAGACAAAAGTTTCTCTGATGGCTGGTTCAGACCCTCCTCTGCCTCCCCCCACCAGTTAACCCTCCCTATCCCCAACATTTTAACAAGAGTAAGCTTGCCCCCCATTTCCCATCACCCTTCCATAAAGATCAGACCCCCCCCCGTGTCCAGGCTTAATTCAGCCCAAATTGATTTTTCTTGCAAACAACTGGTAACTAATAATCAGTGATGGTAAAAGAGAACATTATTGCACTACAAAATCAGCACTATGTAGCTACAATTTAACTGTTAAGGCCTCCTATACTGATCTGAGGAACGAGCCTTTATTAGCTAAATATAGTACACTGACATTGTTGCAGTCACTGAGAAAGATGCAAAACAACTAGCAAATAAAATGAGAAACACAGTATCGACGTGTAGACAGTCGCCAATTGAAGAAATAGTATCTGGATTATGGAACAAGATCCCTTCAATCAGTACACACTGGTCTGGTGGAAGATGTATGTGCACCATCACCACTCCGAGTACTGGGCTGTCGGTCCCCCCCCCCCATCATTACTCATGCCCCCAGACATGGTTGGAAAGGTGCGCTTCACAGAAAAATTAAGGCCCTCATAGTGCGGAGAGATGGCAGAGTGGCTACTTAAATAGGCAACATGCAAGTTAAACAAAACGGGCCTTTTGTCACAATTTGTACAGCTCGACATGTTTCTCCATACAAAAACTGTAAGACCAAACAAAAAACTGGGCTAGCTGACAAAATAGCCTTGGAAAGTTATTGAATACTCACTCCTGATTGAACTCATCTATTCCCCTCTTCACCTTGAACTGGCAGAGAGTGAGCCCATTTCCTTCTAGCATCCTCTTCTTTGACCCATTTATCTGTGGTTTTTGGGCAAGTAAAGTAGATTGGTGATTGCCCTGGCTTGTCAATATGGAGCTTAGCAGGGTACATGAATAAAAACGATCTTCCAAGGTTGTACAGTCTTGTCTTGACCACATTAAACTTTTGTCTTTGTAGTTGTAACTCCTGGCTGTAGTCTTGGAAAATGAATACCTTGGCATTGTTAAAGAGAATGGGACTTTTCGCTTTGGCTTTACACAGGATCAATTCTTTGTCTACAAAGCGGAGGTATTTTATTAGACAGTGCCCAAAATTTATCTCCTGGCTTTGGCGGAGGGCCCACTCTGTATGCGCACTTAGTTTCGAACCCTGCCACTTCTTGAGGTAGGTCCAGGTGCTCCATTAGCCACTTATGCAGCCCAGACTCTGGATTATGGCTTTCAGCTCCCTCCGGCAGTCCTACAATATGCAGGTTGGAGCATCTCGACCTGTTCTCTTGATCATCAACTCTGGCTGTAAGTTGTTCCACTGCCCTTTGTAGTCCATTCCATTCTCCGGTAAGAGCTTGGAGGGAGTCTTTCAGATCACTTACATGATGCAGCAGATTGGATATTTGCATCGTGTGTGTTGCAGAAGTCTCCAATAGCCCAGTTACTGCTGACTGCAGGTGAGTGATTTGCGCTGTGATATTTGTAAAACCAGCCTTCATCTCATGTTGCATTTGGGCTAGGGTGGCTGGTACACCTGCTAGTGGGCACTCCAACTCCGACATGTTAGAAACAGTCGGGTTATCAGACTCAGCAGTCTGGGGGGCTTGGGAGCTAGAACAGGCTTCAGGTCCTGGGATCAGTTCTTTCAATGCTGATGTTAGCCAAATTTGTTTGGCTTGCTTGTTTTTAGATTTGCCGGTGGCCATGGACCTTGTGAAACTCTGCGTCTTGTTTGTTATCTTTTTTAGCAAGTTTAGGAGGCCTAAGAGTCACTAGAATGCATCCACCATGTTCTCTGGCTAGCCATCCCTCTGGCCAGGTTTCACATGAGGATCCCACAGTGGATCCTCAGGGTTCAGTGGGATCAGCTCTCAGATGATCTAGATCAGGGGTTCTCAAATGGTGAGGCCAGCCTCCTTGGGGAGGCCCCAACCGGTTCCAGGGGAGGCTCAAACAAGTCTGAAAAAGTACTGTATTTAAATTTTGAGTTTTATATATTTTATGTGAAGAGATGATGCAACCTGAAAGAGGATAATAGTGGGTGAATTTAATGTATATATTTACTAATAGGTGACATGGGATGGTGAATGAGCCAAGGCTCATTTCAGGTGTACCTAGGGAAGGGTAGAGAGTGAATAAATTTCAAAAGGTAATTGCAAAACAATCAAGAAACACACAATGAACAATAGTGCAAACAAATATGAACAATAAACTAATGACTAGTGGTGATAATTGATCAATTTGTAGACTGATGGCAGAACAACCCAAATATAAGGGTTGAGCACAGAAGTGCTAAGAGCAATAGCAGGAAGGAGAAAAGTAATCTCTGAGAAGTTGCTTAGCAGTAGGGAAGGATGGGGAGAGGCAAAGTATGCAGGAAGGTTATTTCATGTAGCGAGGAAACAGAGAAAGTCATCTGACCCCATGAAGGTACTGCAACAAGGGGTAACAACGGTACAAGAATGAAAATAGCAGAGTAAGTAGGTTGGCCTGTGGGGTACAATAAGTGGAATGATAATATTTGTTTATTTGTTATTCAGATAACACCTTTGAGCACAGGAGCTCTTTTCAAAGGTTCCACATCAGTATAAGACAAAGAACTGAATGTGAGCCAAGTACTCAAAGGGGTTTCAATTTATTCATGGTGTACTGCATGTACAGCATGTTAGTTTCTTGAGGAGGCCCAAGCTTATTTCAATTTTTGGGGAGGCTCAAAATCTTTCCATGGATTTGGGGAGGCTCACTGTGACAAAGTCTGAGAACTATTGATCTAGATCAAGATGGTCCTTGTCTTCTCAATCAGTATGTGAAGTGCTTCACTAGTGTATGGACCAGGTCAATCTCATAAAAGGGGTCCCCTTTCTTATCCCCACTCCTTGCCAAATCCTCACCATGGATGCTTCAGGTCTGGGTTGGGAAGCTTATCTAGGTCCTTGTCAGACCCAGTGTCTCTGGTCCCACTGGGAGACTCACCTCCACATAAACATCCTAGAAATGAGGGTAGTTCTGTATGCCTTCCAGGCCTTCCAGAACCATCTCTCTTGCTGGGCCCTCTGCTGGTGCAGTCAGACAATCTCAGTGTGGTCTATTACATCAACAAGGAAGGGGGACCCATTCCTACCCTCTGTGCAGGGAAGCATTGAGGGTCTGGTACTGGACTTTAGATCACAGTCTAGAACTCTCAGCCATCCATATATGTGCCAGGTGCCCAAAATGCCTTGGTGGACAGCCTCGGCAGGTTATAGTCCAAAATGCATGAGTGGAAACTTCTGACCTCAGTCACAGAAGACCTGTTTGACAAGTGGGGCATTCCAGAGTTGGACTTTTGTGTGTTCCCACTCAATGCAAAAACTGCCACATTTCTGCTCACTAGGTCCAGGGCCTGGATTTTTCTGGTGAGACACATTGTCCCTCCTAGAAAGGGAGTTTTCTGTATGCCTTTCCACCCTTTCCTCTGATTCAGAGGGTGCTCATCAAGCTACAAATGGAGGGTACCACTCTAATTCTGGTGATTCCATTCTGGCCAGAGCAGATATGGCTCCTGAGAATGTAGCCATTGCTCACTTTGGAGTGTCTCAGAAGGTGGCTGATGTCCTGGTGGCCACCAGAAAGCCTTCCACCAGGGCCATCTACTTTATGAAATGGAAGCTGTTTGCTATATGGGCCACTTCTCATAGCCTGGACCTTTTCACCTGTCCAGTGAACCAGGTTCTGGAGTATCTCCTGACCTTGTCTGATGCAGAACTTAATACTCCTCTCTTAAAGTGCACCTGTCAGCCATATCACGTGCCCATTGATGGATGTACTGTGGCACAGCTGGATGTCGCCCGTACTTTCCTTCGA
This sequence comes from Neoceratodus forsteri, assembly GCA_016271365.2. Taxonomy (NCBI): domain Eukaryota; kingdom Metazoa; phylum Chordata; order Ceratodontiformes; family Ceratodontidae; genus Neoceratodus; species Neoceratodus forsteri. The sequence continues at coordinate 522,887,331 of CM028129.1, forward strand.
GACATTCTTCACTTTAAGCCTCCTATCCATAACCCAGCTCCAGCTTGAGACCTGAATTTATTTCTGGAGAAGCTGACTGTGCCTCCTTTTGAGCCAGTTGCTTCTTGTGAGCTACTCTTTCTGTCACTGAAAACATTATTTTTAGTTGCTATTATTTCTGCTTGAAGAATTTCAGAGTTACAGGCTTTTGTGTGAGCAGCGTTATTTGATTTTCCACAAAGACAGGGGCCTGATTCTCAAAGAGAGCTTGGTTCAATGCAAGCTGTGTCAAATAGCAGCTTGCATCGAGGTCTGGTGTGCCAGGGACCCTGCACTAGATTCTGATACAGGAGGGGTCCCGGAGCCTAAGTCGCCACACTTACAGCAACCTCTCCTTAACACTTGGAGAACAGGAGGGATTTGCCACAGGCCCCTTGTGGCAAAGGCTAGCGGCCCCCCATCCCTGATCCCCTGGTACAATAACATAAGCCCCATCCCTGGTGGTCAAGTGGAACCCCCTCCCCAATCCCCAATTCTGCTCCATAATATAATTATTTTAATCCCCCTTTCCTGGTGGTCTAGTAGACCCCCCTCCCCGATCCCCAAATCTGCTCTGTGATATAAGTATTAACAAACTCCTTCCCTGGTGGTGTAGTGGACCCCCACCCCAGCAGGTATTGTCCACCACCTCACTCTCCATCCCAAAACAGAGCCAATGACTGGCACAGCCCTCCTCTCACCTCTGCAGCTGGCTGCCGACTGAACTGTCATGGTGCGTATACTGTATATTGTATGCTCTCATGGACTGACAGGTATCAATCTATGAGTGTGTACACTTCTTTATGTCCATGTCTGGGAAGCAAACAAAATGTGAGCCTTGTGAAAATTGTAATGAACTGATATTGTAGTAGTATCAATTTCCATACAATGTATGCAAATAACATTGTATTATAATATTGGTGATGCCTCCATTTTTGTATGATTATTAAGAAAATTCAATAAAATACAAGCTTAAACAAAATTCTGCAAACCGGGCAGCAACTACCAGAATTACAAATGTTACCAATTTGCTGGGATTCCATCTAGCCACCCCTCCCCGGCCTTTCTTGGATTCAGTTTTTTGAATTGCCTCCCCAACTTCCACTGGTGTTATATTTTCAAAATAAATTCCTCTTGGAAGGGTGTGACTCTAATCTCCTATCTGATGTGAAGTGTGGCAGAGCTGCACCTAAGACCTCTGTGCCCATTTCGACAAAATATTTATTACATTTTTTCTGCCACTGTTTGATCTCAGGAAGTGTTCTGTCCAGCTATTTCAAAAAAACTAGAGAGTTCTAAGGATTTCTTTCCTTGCAGGCTGCACACGATGTTCCGGAAGTCCTTGGGGTCATGATTTGTGTTACTGTTTAGCTCCTTTTTATAACAATAGTGCATTATTATATTTTTTAATTTTCTCCCCACCAGGGCATGTTTATTACAGGTCTCCATAAACTTTTGATGGAACATAAGCCAGGTATCATTCACTTTGAGGATTAGACCTATCCTATTCCAGTTTTTACTTTCCGGCTCCAAGATGAATTTGATATCCTCAACATTTTTATATGACCTATGTCTAATCATTTTATCAGAACAAATCTTCCTGTCACAATCTTACACAGAAAAATCACCTGATGGTCAGAAAATAAGTTCGGCAGGATATCACTTGGGATATAATGATCATGATGTTTTGTTAGAATTAGATCTAATAGTGTTGATGCTTCAGGATCCCTTGTATTTATTCTCACAGCGTCTTTTATGATTTGTGCCATTCCTAGATTTACCTTTACATCCAATAAACTATAGTTATTTATAATTGTATGTCATCTGACATTTAGGTCCCCTATAACTGGCAACTAATGGCTTTAATGAAATCTAGGACTAAATCCTATAGCATATCAAAAATAAACTTGCCTTTGTTAGGTGATACACTCCAGTTAACAAAACAGGTTTAGTAAATGGCAACTGCGCTCCTAGGATTAATACCTCAGAATCCTAGTAATCCTTTCCTGTGTTTACTTCTCTTATTAATATTTCCATGTTCTTGTAAATTAAAATCCCTCCTGCTTTCCATTTCTGACCTGCTATAAATAGCATCCTTCCATACCAATTAAGGACTCTATTATTTTTGAGTTCAACCAAGATTCAGGTATGACTATCAGATCAGGCTTAAAAGTAATAAACCATTACTTAATATGATCCAGCTTGTTTGGTATGCTCCTTGCATTAAACTGCACTATACTGAATACCCCATGAGTGCATCTGTCATAATACAGGGTGTTTAGGTTATCTCAGGGCATGGGTTTGAGTGGATGTCTGGTGTTAGTGGAGGACTCCGGGTCAATTTATCCTTTTTTGATCATTTCATTATGCTCTATGCCATGTTATCACATTGCCGCTCCCTCCACACTCTTATACATGCTGCTTCCACACTTTTACTCTTCCTGCATCTCTAAGCGCACTCTGAACCCTGCACCAACTTCTGTGCTCTATTGATTTCTTACTACTGGTCCTACTTTACCCCCTCTCCCCTCCGGGAAGATATTGCATGAGTATTGGCTGGGGTGAGAGGCAGGATTAGACTCCAATCAATAACATTATTTTAATTAATGATAGTGTTTTTATAATGTGGGCTCCACGACCATACCCTCCAATTTATTTTATTAATTATTCTTTCTTTTTTTAATATTAATGTGTTAAAAGATGTGAAACACTCTCACCTACTAGATGGTATTGGTAACTAAAACCAGGTATTGGTAACTAAAACCAGGAGCTGGCTGAAGGTATAATCTGATAACAGGTGTGCTCAATCAGGTAGTGCTCAGTCACACAAGTAGTGTAGATGTAGCATATCATAATGTACGTTAATTCCATGATGTACCACTATGTTATTTGTGTGGATCTGGAATTATCCATCAATGCCTGCTGTCCCCACATATAAGCAGAAAAAACAGCTTTAAACAGATTTGGGATTTTAGGGTGGTAGTATTCCTTCCTTGCTGCAGGAGAGACAATTTTAGTTAAGACATTTATGAAGGTCTTACCACCTAGCAGTTGACACTGCTTTGATGAAATCATTTTCCAAACTAACATACTAAAGAGAGTGAGAAATAAGTTAATTCTATGTTTTCATGGCAACAGGAGACTAGTCAAAAAACTGGAGAACATGGGAATTGGGCTTAAGGTAACAGGCTGGGTCAGGAACTGGTTAAATGGGGAAACATAGAGGGTATTAGTAAATACCACTTTGTCAGAGGAGTATGGTGACTAGTGGGTTGCTGCAGGGTTCAGTTCTGGGGCTGATACTCTTCAACATATTTATCAGTGACATTGCTGATGGACTGAAGGGAAAGGTGTGCCTGTTTGCAGATGACACCAAAATTGGCAACAGGGTTGACACATCAGAGGGGCAACAAAGCATGGAATCTGATCTCCGAATGATGGAGGAATGGTCAAGGATCTGGCAATTGAAATTCAGTGCCAAAAAATGTAAAGTCATGCACCTGGGAAACATAGAAACATAGAAACATAGAATTTGATGGCAGATAAGGACCGCTTGGCCCACCCAGTCTGCCCATTTCCCTACCTGATGGATAAGCTGCAGATCCTAGTTAACCAGCAGCCTACTTCTTCCTACCCCCCCCCTAGAATTGCCTTATGACTGTCCCATGCATGCTTGAATTCCACCACTGTTTTTGACTCCACAACCTCCTCTGGAAGGCTGTTCCATACATCCACAACCCTCTCTGTGAAAAAATACTTCCTTAAATTACCTCTGAGCCGCCCCCTTCTATCTTCAAATTGTGCCCCCTTGTTCTTGCACACCTCTTTTTTTGAAAGATGCTACCCTCTTGGACTTTGTTGATTCCCTTGAGGTACTTGAAAGTTTCTATCATGTCCCCCCTCTCCCTCCTTTCCTCGAGGCTATACATATTAAGCTCCTTAAGTCTCTCTTCATATGTCTTCAGTGCAGACCCTGCACCATTTTAGTTGCCCTCCTCTGGACAGCTTCCATCCTGTCTATGTCTTTATGGAGATTGGGTCTCCAGAACTGCACGCAGTACTCAGATGTGGTCTCACCAGCTGTCTGTACAGAGGGATAATAACTTCTTGTTTTCTGCTGGTGATGCCTCTCCTGCATCCCAGTATCCCCCCAGCCCTCCTTGCTGCCCTCTCACATTGCTTGCCCACCTTTAGGTCATCTGATATGACTACCCCCAGGTCCCTTTCCATTTTTGTTGTTGTTAGTATCTCACTCCCAATTGTGTACTCTTCCCCTGGGTTTTTGTTTCCCAGGTGCATTACCTTGCACTTCTTAGCATTGAATCTAAGCTGCCATACATTTGACCATTCCTCTAACCTTGCCAAGTCCCTTCTCATCCTTTCCATCCCACCTTGTGCATCAACTCTGTTGCAGATCTTTGTGTCATCTGCAAAGAGACATACTTTTCCTTCCAGTCCCTCTGCAATGTTGCTTATAAAGACATTGAAGAGGACCGGTCCTAATACTGAACCCTGTGGTACCCCACTGCTAACCCCCCTTTTTTCAGAGTGGACTCCATTTACTATTACTTTCTGTGTCCTATTCTCTAGCCAATTCTTTACCCAGGCTGTCATCTTGGGACCCACTCCCAGGCTGGCTAACTTGTATATTAATCTTTTGTGTGGGACTGTGTCAAATGCCTTGCTAAAGTCTAGGTAGGCCATGTCCAGCCCTCCCGATCTACTACTTTGGTCACCCAGTCAAAGAAATCTATCAGATTTGTCTGGCATGACCTTCCCGCTGTGAATCCATGCTGCCTTGGGTCCTGTGCCCTCTGGCCTCTAGGTACTTGACAATTCTTTCCTTCAAAGTGATTCCATCATTTCCCTACCACTGAGGTTAAACTAACAGGTCTGTAGTTTCCTGCTTCTGCCTTGCTCCCACTTTTGTGAAGGGGAATCACATCTGCCCTCCTCCAGTCCTCAGGTACCCATCCCCATGATTTGTTAAAGAGGGTAGTCAGTGGTGTCACTAGTTCTATCCTTAGTTCTTTTAGAATTCTGGGATGAATCCCATCAGGCCCCATTGCTTTGTCCACCTTCAGTTTTAAGAGCTTTTCAGAACTCTTTCTTCTGTAAATGGGCTGGTATCAACTTCTGTATCCAGAGTGTTTCTACTGTTTGTTTAGGTACCTCCCCTCTTCCTTTGTAAATACTGAGCAAAAATATTTGTTTAGTATCTCTGCCTTTTCACAGTCACCCTCTGCCCACCCTCCTCCCCTTTATTAAGCCTCACTATCCCTCCTTGGTCTTCCTTGCTCCCTGATGTACCTATAAAGGTTTTATCCCCTTCTTAACTGAGTTGGCTATCTTTTCCTCGGTTTGGGCCTTAGCTGTTCTGACTGCCTTTCCAGCTTCCTTTGTTTTAACTGATACAGTTCTCTGTCCTGTTCCTTCTGTGATTCCTTGTACTTCCTGAATGCTTTCTTTTCTCTTGAACCTTCACTGCCACTTCCTTTGAGAACCATAAGTGGTTTCTTACCTTGTTTCGTTTTGTTTATTTGCTTTACACAAAGGCTTGTTACCTCTGTGATGGCAGTTTTATTATTCCCATTGTTCTTCCACCCCTCCTTCCTGCCCATTTGCTAGTGCATTCCTTAGGCACTCACCCATTTTGGCAAAGTCAGCCCTCCTGAAGTCCAGTACTTTTGCCTTTGTATGGCTTGACTCTATCGCTGTGTTTATAGTGAACCATACTGTTCGATGGTCGCTAGTTCCCAGATGGCTACCCACTTCAACATCTGTGATCCTCTCTCCATCGCCATTAGAGAGAACCAGGTCTAAGACTGCTCCCTCTTGAGTGGGTTCCAATACTACTTGTCTAAGGCCTGCCCTCTGTAGGGCATCTAGAATAACCCCACTCTTCGAAGTGGCTGCTGCAACTGCACTCCAGTTAACATCTGGCATATTCAGATTACCCATCAGCAATATCTCCCCTTTTTCCGCCATTCTAAGTATGCTTTCTATCATTTCCTTATTCATTTTGTCCCCGAGAGGGGGGGGGGTCTGTATACAACCCCTGTGCGGATTGTGGTGTCATTGCTTGTCTCCAAATTGACCCACAGTGCTTCTTCTCCTCCTCCCTGTTTATCCTTTTGTTCTGTTGCTTTGATTTCTTCCCTTATGTAAAGAGCTACTCCTCCTCCTCTTTTACCCTCCCTGTCCCTCTTGTAGATAGTGTTCCTGGTATGTTTATGTCCCAGTCATGGTTCTGTGTGTACCATGTTTCTGTGACTGCCACGATATCCAGATGTTCCTCCTCCATCAAGGCCACTAATTCAGGAAGCTTGTTACCCAGACTACGGGCATTGGTACTCATTGCTCTCCATTTTTTGATGGCTTTACCTTCTGTATCGGCAACCCCCACTGACCTTTCTACCTTGGTATTTTTCTCATTTAGTACCCTGTTTTGTAGGGGAGGCTGGGATTTTCCTTCTGCTTATCAGTGCCTCCCCTTGACTAGTTTAAAGGCTTGCCAATGAAGCATTTAAACCGATTGCCCAAAAGACTTGTTCCCTTCCTGGACAGATGCAGACTATCATGCCAGTATAGGCTGGTGTCCCTCCAGGTGGAACCTCAGTCCCCAATGAAGCCAAACCCCTGTGCTCCACACCATTTTTTCAACCATTTGTTAAACTGCATGGTGCAAAGTACCCTCGCCTCACTCATGCCACGACAGGCAGCACCTCTGAGAAGGATACTGTGTGTGCTACTTGTCTTAAGCCCCTCCCCAACTCTACAAAGTCCTTTTGCACTGCTCTAATCTCATGATGAGCCAAGTCATTTGTCCCTAGGTGGACAATGATGTCCAGCTCAGACTCCCGAACTTGTTCCCGTGATCCTAAGGACGCGCTTCTGTCCCTCCAAGTCATGGCACCAGGCAGGCATCTTACTCAGTTTTCCCTGCTCCCCCAGTTCTATCCCCTAATAACTGAGTCCCCCACCAGGAGCTGCTTTCTTTCCCTGTGGTGCCCTCTGCCTCCTTCCTGAGGGCCTCCCTTGTGACAGTTGTCTGCACCCTCCTTAGTCTCCTCTGCAGGTGCATCCATAGGGGAACTATGCTCCCCCAGAAGGGTGTATGGATTGTGGAGTGTAACAACTGACTGGGTGTGCCTCTGTTCCACCACCCTTACCCTCCCTGAGCCCACTGTGGTCCAACTGCTGTGCTTTCTTCGCAACCTCTGAGGTAGTGGTGGTGGCTGTGGTGCTCCCTGGATGGGGGAGGTTCCCTTGCCACTGTCCAGTGCGGCCTGAAGATGGACAACTTCCTCCCTCAGGGCAGATAGTTGTCTGCAAACAGGGCAGCATCTCAGCCTCCAGAAAGACTCCCAGAAGACTGCTGCCCCACAGCCATTACATTGTACCCAGGAAAGTAACCCAGGAAAACTGTACTCAATGGGAGGGGAGCAGCTGGTGGATACAAGGCTAGAGTGAGACCTGGGGGTGATCATATCAGATGACCTCAAGGTCAGCAAACAAAGAGAGAAGGCAGCACTAAAAGCTTGTGGCATCCTGGGATGCATAGGAAGGAGCATCACAAGCAGGAGGCATGAAGTGATCATGCCTCTGTATCAATCCCTTGTAAGTCCCCACCTGGAATACTGAGTACAGTTCAGGAGGCCGCACCTCAGAAAAGACATAGATAGGCTGGAAATGATGCAGGGAAGAGCAACAAAGATGGTGCAGGGCTTGCACCAGAAACCGTATGGAGCCAGACTCAATGAACTTAATCTATACTCCCTAGATCAGCGTAGGAATCAGGGGGACATGATACAGACATTTAAATACCTTAAAGACAACAATAAGGTACATGTGCAGAACCTCTTTCAGATAAAAGACTATTGTAGGACAAGAGGGCATGACCTTTGCCTCAAGGGAGGTAGGTTCAGGAGCAATATGAGGAAATTCTTCTTCACGGAGAGTGTTATTGAACCGTGGAATAACCTGCTGGAGGGGAGACACAGATGATGAGGAACTTCTAGCGGGCATGGAACAGGCATTCTGGGATACTCAAGCAGGCAGCAAAGGCAGACTTGATGGATGATAAGGTCCCCATCTGTCGACAACTTCTATGTTCTATGTAGATACATTTTACGTGTTTTATAAGCTTACAGACTTTAACCCAGTTTTTTTTTTGTCAACTTTCCTTATTCTCTGGACACCCAAGGAACTCTGTCCAACTACCCCTGTGACCCCAACTCTACCTCCCTGTCTAAAGCCCACACCTCCAGGCTGCTCCAGCCCAGCAGATCCCCTGGCTCTAAGCCCCCTGAGATGGGACCACCTTATGCCCTGTCACTCTATCTGAAATCCAATGTGCCAGGTCAGAGTTGGGGGGGCCCTGGATGTTGAGCCCAATAATGGGAGTGTGGTCAAGGCACAGGAGATGCCTTCACCTATCCTTGGGGCCGGGATTTTCTCTTTCTTTTCCCCAGGAGTGCAGCTGTGTAATGACGTCAGCAGAGCTGCCCATAGATGTCTGCCGTGCTCCTCCCACAATGCGCGCTCCTATGCTAGTAGCACCCCCCGGTCTCCACCGGGGGTCTTTATTGCACCAGAGAAATGCCGGAGCCCTCCCCAGGGAGAGGAGAGGAGAGCAGTCCTCCACACGCTCAATCCTCTCCCTTCCCTGCCGACCCTTGGCACCCAAGCTCGTTTCTGAACTTGGGTCACTGGCGTGGTGTGAGATGTGGCATCCAGCCTCAACTCTCAGCGCCACCGGTCTAGCTACATTAGTGCAGTTTTGATTGTAGTCTTTGCATGTGAGCATCTAGGTTGTAGAGTGCTACTCACAGGATCACTGTAACCAACTAGCTTATTCAAGTTTATTATCAGCACGGCCATCCAAAATCCTCAACTGTTTGAATCACAACTAGTTCGAATGAAAGTATGTTCACAACAAAACACCTGCCCTACCACTTACATAAAAAGGCTTTGTAGTTAGCACCCCGTTTAGGTGAAAGGGATAATTTGCACCTTTTCTCCTACCTGCTGTTTCAGCCTCTGTGGCAACAAAAAGTTTTCTGACAGACTGTTTCAACATAAATCAGTCAATCAATCAATCAACCAATCAATCATCTTTATTAACCAGGTGGAACACTGTTGAGGCGAGTTCATTTGCAAAGTGGGCCTGGACAAAAGAACAATGATGATCATAACAAAACATAGTTGTACAGTGTCAAGGAAAAAAAATAGAAATAAAAAGCAAAAAATACGCACTCGTACATGTGGAATAATACAAAAAAGGGGGAGGGGATATATATACAATATACAGAGCATACAATATGTACATAATTCTGTGTTGTCTGACAATGGATCATAGTGTATACAGAGAACAAACAATTTTTTTTGCAAAAATACCTTCAACTTGAAACCATGACAATATCAAAATAGGGCTATATAGGGATATTGTTCGGTTTGGGAATGGTATTGGTAAGGCTTGCATAGATAGAAGGAAGGAGGCAGGTGCAATGGGTTGAGATGAGAGGTAGAGGAGAGAGGAAGATGGAAGTGGAATATGTGGGATTAGTTTCGATTCATTACTCATGCTTAGTAGAGTGTGTAGAAATAAAAAGGACAAGGATCAAGATAACAGTTGAAGGAGTCAGTTATGTGGTGTCTTACGGGCTGGCAGTATAGCCTAGAGGTTACAGGAATGAGGTGTGAACAAGCTTGATACATCCACCAGACCAGACCTAAGTCTAATTCTCCCAACCTCCACTTGCATACTGTGTGATTCTGAGCAAATCACTTAACCACCCAGTACTCCCAGGTCACCCCTGAAAACAGGCACTTGTGCCTAGTGGGCCTTACCCAGTTACCAAAGACTAAAATAAAATAAAAAAAAATAATAAGGATTTGAAAGTTGGCATTTTTTATAAGAGATGATAGTTTCAAGGATTTCTGTAGAGTGTTCCAGAGGGCTGGTAAGGAACGGCTTAATGCGGAGGCCCCGATGTGAGTTCTAATTCGAGGAATGTCGAGGAATAGGTAGCAAAGGAAGAGAGGGATAGGAGAAAGTAGGAGTACTAAAAGTCATATACCCAGGTAAAGGGAAGGGTCTGATTACTCAGTTCCATGGTCACAGGTGCTAGCAGATGCTAGTAGTGCGTGAAGTGTTGCTTTGAAAGGTCCGAGCTTTGTTACATTTTGTAAATCAATGCCAATAGAGTTGAGCCAGAGTGGGGCTCTTTATTCAAAGGACCACTGACCTTGCATAGTCCTGCGGAAGGGGATTTTGAGGGAATGGTTTTTGACATTTCTAGTATTCCAGCTGAGGTTGTGACAGTGAGGAGGTTACACACCCCAGGGGAGGTGAGCCCGAGGATAGATTTCTTCAGTAACAGGCATACTTGATATTGGAGTCTGCATCCCAAGTTAAGCCAGCCAGATTGTGCATATAGAGCACACGTGTGAGTCATCCTGACAGCACCCAGCACTAGCCTACAGGTCTTGTTTAGGGTAATGTTAATTCTTTTGAGAGCTGAAGGGATTGTGGCACCATACAACACAAGGCCATAGTCTATGATAGATAACACAGAGCTAGAGACAGAAATTTTTAGCATTTCATCAGTTAGACAGTGTCTGTTACAGTACGGAAGGCCCAGCTTTGCATTTGCAGCTTTAGCTACTAGGTCTATATATTGAGAGTACGATAAACAGCAGTCCAGAGTTACACCTAAATATTTAAAGCTATGCACCATGTTTAGGGGGGAGTTGAAATTGTTTCAAATTTGTAGCTGGCAAGACCTATGTAGGTTGTTGGCAGAGGAGAAAATCGTAGTTTTAGTTTTTTTATGATTTTTATGATGGTGACTGAGCATATGGGTGTACTGGTCCCCAGTCCCCAGGTGAGTCCCACGGGGGCCACGGTGCACCTCCACCTCACATAGGCGGCACTTGACCACACTGCTGTCCCCCCCAACACAGTCAAAAAATTGTTAAACAATGGAGGTGCAGGGAGAACCAGACGCAGGCAGGCGATGGCCAGATGAACTGGCAGCCGGCTGGTCACGGTGCTGAACAGTGATAGGATCCACACCTGGGTCCGGGGGAACAGGCACATCCTGCTCCAGAGGACCCGCTGCTGGACTTGGTAGTGGTGGTTCAAGTTCTGCTTCCGGGTTGGGGGGGGGACACTCACAAGTATTGAGCGGTCCAACAGGAATGAGTGCCCATGCCCTCCACTCATGCACATGGTATGACGCTTACCACTACCACGCTCTCCCAGAGCTGCCCCGGCCCCAGACACTCCCTCACCCTGGTCATCTCTCCTACTGAGCTCCCTCAGTCTGAGCAATCACCACTCACACTGTCACACAACATACACGCACACAGTCACAGACAAACAACTAACTACTTATAAAGGTAAAAAACATAAAATTTACAGAAAGAACAAATTAAGTAAAAAAAGAGTACAGAAAAGACAAAAAAATGCAGCTTTTAAAAAAGCTGTTGGGTCTAAATCAAAGTTTAAATCTCCTCCTTGCTCTGATCTCAGAGTATCAGCAGTCATAAAACACACTACTTTCTCTCCTTCTGCACAGGAGAAAGTAAAAGTGTCTGCTTGTATGACTCACTTTCTTCCTGCCTAGCTAAAGAGCATGTGACTTACAGTACTGTAAGCCATGTGATGTGTGTGGGGGTGGGGGAGGGGCTGCCAAATTTGAAACATCAAGTGGATCACTTAGAATCATAATGAGGAACTCGAAGTCCATTAAAAACAATGACTTCGCCTTACTTGGCATTGCCCTTCCGCCTTAACGCGAAGTGGTAATGACAAGGCGGAGTGAGCACTTTGCATTGCCTACTCTGCAAAGCGGAGTGGCAATGCGAAGTGCCCACTTCGTGTTCACTTCACCGGCAGAATTTAAATTCGCTGCATCTCTAGTGGTGACAGACCGGTTATCTGAGAGGACATTAGTATTTTTACTTTTTGTACTCTATCAGTAAGATAGCTTCTAAAACAGCATAGAGATTCTGCAGATAGGCCGATATAGGATAACTGACTGAGAAGCAGTTCATGGTTTATGGTGTCGAAGGCCTTAGTGAGGTCTATATAAGTAGCCCCAACCAAGAGCCCTCTGTCTAATGCATTGTGTGTATACAAAACCTTGTGAATTCCACAAGAGCAGTGGTGGTACTATGCTTCTTCTGGAATCCATGCTGCTGTGGGCATTGCAGCTGGAATTTGTCCAGGTACCCCATCGGCTGATCTGATACTATAAATTCTAATGCTTTTGATAAGGGTGGGAAAATTGATATAGGTCTGTAGTTTGAGTGAATGGTTTTGTCACCATTTTTGTCTGGTGTGACCACAGCAGCTTTCCATAGGTGGAGGAATTTACCAGTGATGAGAGACTTATTGAAGATTTTAGTGAGGGGAATGAGTATAGTATATAGGGTGAGCCTAACAAGCTTGAGATCCAGCATGTCGCTGCTTGTTTTGGACTTGCCTAGTGTTTTTGTGATGTATTTTCTGACCTTAGACGGGGTGACTAATTTCACATTGCAGGGGGGAGGGGAGACCGCATGTGGCACCGGGACTGGTGAGGGAGTGTCACCCCTAGTGGGTTGGAGGAACTCAGGAAGCAGAATGCCACTAAGGTCAGTGAAGACCTTATTAAAAGTGTTTGCAATGACGTAGGGGTCCTGTGATGTACGGGTTCTGTGAGGGGGTGTTATCAACCATTAGAGTTGTGGGAGGAGACTTATTTGGTTTGCCTGAGAGAGTTTTAATATTCTCCCAAAACCAGTGACTATCACCCCAAGAGTGTGATAACTCTGACCTGAAATGCTATCCTTTTGCTGTCCTGACATATGGATACCGGTGACAAGTCTATTATTGTTGCAGAGGCTGACGAAGGAGATGATACGTCTGTAGACAGTGAGGTTGTCTTAGAGGCATCATCTGCTGCATCTGCCATTTCAGATGAAACATCCAGGCTGTCGAGCGATGCATCCGCCAGTGGAAGGGGGCGACCACAAAAGTGTCATACACCAGGGGAACCTCTCTTCAATTTGAGGAAGAAGAAAAAAGCAATCAGAATGGCTGAACTTATTGGGCCAGTCCTAGAACCAACAAGGCCGATGCTCCAGCAGCAGAACAGAGAACTGTTAGAGCTAGAAAGGGAGATGGCCAGGGATGAAAGAAAAATGAAGGAGAGGTTCAAGAAACAGAAAGCTGAGCAAAATTCTCAGTTTTTAACATGTTTCATTTGCTGTCAATGCAGTTTCAACAGCCACCCTCCAATCCCATGTTTCAAGCACCAAGCCACTTTATTCCTCAACAGGGTAGGAGTGCACAGAGTGCCCCACCCAGCATGCCCGCTGTTTCCCATACCCAGACATATACTGTAGTGCAGCAAACAACGAGCAGCAGTTCTTGTCACAGTTTTCTGCTGGCCCTAGCTTCACACAGGACCTGTTAAATGACGGTTACAACTGGACCACCCTGTGAATGCTGTTCATGCTGCACCACTTTTATATAACTATTTGCAACTGGTGCCATGCCTTTTCATTCCAGTTTGTTGCTTGGCTGGCATCCAGCATATGTTGTTTTTGAATGGGATGGTTGATACAATGTTCTTGAGACATTATATGCATTAATAGCATTACCAAAGCCCCTCAATAATTTGCACATAGCAACAACTTCTTGATTTTATTTTTATGTTGACTTGCGCATGCGCAAGCAAAATTTTGTGGCAGTAGGAGATGGTAGTAGTAGAAATGCAGAGGTGTGTCAGTTTTGGCGAATGCAGGACACGCTTTAGAAGGTGCGTCCAATCACCATTTAGCGAGCATGCTAGCAGTGACACAAGTGTTTTTCAGTGCCACCAACTTGAAATGATTTCGCCGCTGCAATCTGAGCCAAGCTCATGATGCAGTAGCACCGATGACATGCCTCCACTACGTGCCTTTCTTGTTACTTTAAGCCTTACTTCCACATAAGTTCTGTGCCAAAAGTGCTTTGACAACTACCCTTTCTAGTTCTATAAATGTAGTCTCAATATTATTTTTCTCACCTTCCTCTCCTTGGTGTGTGCTGCTGCTATTGCTTGTCTCCTCAGAAGTACCTCCATCTTCTGAAAAAAAAACTTCCCTCTTTCATTAAATAGCCAGTCTTACAGTGCAGATCTTTCTCCCAAGTTTAATTCCATTGCTTCCTTCAATGACATGCTTAGATTTGTAAAACTGCAACTCGTTTCTTTTGTGACCATGCTATATTGTTTTTAGAGCTAGCATTCTGCACTTCATTTGTTTTTGAAAATATTCCTCTTCTTCCTGGTTGTGTGCGCTTACATTATTTAAAAGCAAATGGGAGTAAAAAGTGATTAATCCCTTTTAAAAGTGCGTGATTTAAAGTACAATTACCCGTCTAAAAACAGTTCTTGCTGCTTATGGTAGGTACACTACTTTTAGCAGCAGCATTCCATTTTTTTCTACCTTAATGGAACAAGTGGTGGAAAAATAAAAATATAATTTACATACATAAAGAGAAGCACTTTGGACCTTTTAGTTCAGAGGGCCCTATCCACCAGGACTAAATGATAGACTGGAAATAATACCACTCCTAAGAAGAAGAAGAAAAAGAAAAAAAACATAGATTAGATTATCCAGTGTAAGAAAGAAAAAGTAGAGAAGTTCAGAGACATAGGTGTTGTGTTTTACATGTACCTGAAATATGAATCTTAAGTGAAAGATGCATAAAAGAAGAACATATAGCTGTGATATAGCATTAGAAATAATAACTGAAAAATATAACTAACAGTTATATTTTAATTTTTCCACTACAGTTTTCATTAAGGATGAATCGCCATGTACTTAAGAGTGATATTGAAGGCAGCCATAGGGGGCAGCAGGTATTTATACTCTGACGTGATATCCAGTGGAACTACAAAAAAACTGTTTCTACGAAAAAAATGTTTTTGAAAATGTTTAGAATATAGGGAAACAGGTAGAAAAAAATGGAATGTTGCTGCTAAAAGTTAATGTATCTGCCATGAGAGGCAAGAACTGATTTTAGATGGGTAATAGCACTTTAAATCGTGCACTTTGGAAATAATGTGACTGCACCTTTAATAGTTAAGCTGAAATTTGTTTGGTGAATGGTACATTTAAAAAACCCATGCAAACGAATTATTGCCATCCCTTGAGAAAGCCGTTGTGGTGAAACCTGGTCGGGATGTCACGTGCTCTAAGTTATGGTCTGCGGATGTGGTTGTGGATTGCATACAGGTGCACTGTCATATCTAAAGGTTTTTTTTGTTAACCCTTTTGCCCTGGTACATACTGAGACTTCCTAGTCAGAGCTCCAGCCCCACCACCTGTCTTCTTAGGGGCATACCTGAATCCCAGCTATTTCCTGCACAGCGTACTGCCCATTGCGGCTCATAGGGTATCTATCTGACATACGGTGAGAAGAGTCTCATATAGTACAGTCTTGACAGATGCAGACTGAGTACGTTAAGTGACAAAGATTGTGTGCTACTAGAGAAACAATTAAGACTGCTCTGACCAGTGACTTCTGAAATGTCTGTACAGCAATTACAGAACAGAGACAGCAGCGTTAACAGTAATTCTCACAATAATCTCTATTTTTGTTGAAATTAAATAGTTGTCTGCTAGTACTTTGATGGTTTAAAATACATAAAAACATCAAGAGTGCTTATTAATGATTATGGGAAAACCTGGCATGTGTGTGTGTAGAGAGAGTGCTTGCAAGCAGAAGGAGATGGCTTCCTTATAAAGTGGAAATGATGATGTTCTATGTGAATGGGTCAGATCACATTCAGCCACCCTGGCAAAGCGAAAAAAACAACTTGATAGTACAATATGTGCACACTGCTTGCTGGACCAGGCTTATCTTGGTGGGGGGGGGGAGGGGCAGCAGTTGTGGGATGAATTGTTATGTTGTGGGTAGGGCAAACAGATACTTAGATTAAGACCAAGACGACCCCAACATCCTGCATGCACCTCAGAATGCAGGGACCTGTCAGACAGCATCCAGCCTGGATTCCTTAGTTGGAACAGACAGAAAGGGATGGAAACAAAGCCACTGAACCCAGCCATTCAGACGTTCCAGCGCAAGCTGAAGTGGCACTGAGTGAGGATACAAAAAGAAAGGACTCAAAGACGTGTGCCAAGGAGTTCTCTCTGTCTCCACAACAAAGGTTGCCTTCCCCAAACCCTCAGGTAGACATTGAGGCCCCAGATCCCCAGTACATGGAGAGGAAGTCTTTGCAGTCTGGTGACCCACTTATTAGAGAATCTCCAGGCCCCACTAACCCAGCACACAGAACAATACTGTCTTCCTCTGCTCTTCTGGTTCAAGCTGCAGATGAAGTCAAGGTGGTCACTAAGGCCGGGCCTGGGATATCATCCAAAAACCCAGTGCCCCACCACTGCATCTACACCCCCTGAGGGGGGCTTGAGGGACCCATCACTTGTACTGTACCTAGCCTAATAAAAAAGCACTCATGAAATACCTATCCGACATACAGTGAGAGGAATCTCACACTGTAGTCATGTCAGATGTAGACTGAGTTTGTCAAATAATGACAGTAACTTACTAGAGAAACAATTAGGACTGCAATGACTGGGGACTGTTAAAATATCTGTGCAGTGATCATTGGATGGGGACAGCAGGGTTAATAGTGATTCTCACAAAAATGGCTTGTACTTTGACTGACAGATTAAAATATGTAAAAAACTTCAAGCATGCTGATTGATGAATATGGAAAAACCTAGTGTGTGTGTGTGTGTGTGTGTGTGTGTGTGTGTATGTGTATCTAGACAGAGAGGTTGCAAGCAGAAGGAGATGGCTTCCCTATGTAGTGGAAATGTTGATAAGCTATGTGAAGAGGGTCAGGATACATTCAGCCAGTCTGGGAAAGCAAAAAATAAAATTTAAAGATACACTGTCAAGCCTCTTAGGCCTCAAAGTGTCCCTAGTGCAAAAATCACATTATGATTGTTTACATTCTGTAGAGATTGCTGATGTAGCTAGCAGCGTGATTCTGATTCTTTTTTTTCTTTTAAAAAGTGAAAAGCATACCACACAAAAACATGTTTGTTTACATTCCTTGATCAGCTCCCACTGTATCTTTTCTGGACTCCCAACACAGTCAGGCCATTAATTATGCAGTGGAAATAATTAATTATGCAGTTGACGTAGTGAAGACTATTGCACTGTGAGTGTCTGCACTTTTTGGGGTGTTTTAATGTTCAGGAAGTATGCAATAAGAGTAAATCAAGGATCTGAAACAAAAGATTGGGGTATAGCTATATATTAGTATGCATTTCAGTTCTACTAAGTAAGGAGGCAGATAACACAACCAGCAACATCAATACATTTTAGACAAGGTAAGCAATCATAAAATGCAGGTTTTTAACTAGAAATAATATGATGCTAAAAAGGTTGGCAGTGTCCCTTTAAAAGCACAATATCTGCACACTGATTGCTGAACCAGGATCATCCTGGTGAGATGGGGAGGTGTACAGTTGTGGGATGAATTGCCATGTAGGGCAAGGTGATATTTAGATTAAGATTTAGATTAAGACCAGCACAAGCCCAACCTCCTGCTTGCCCCTCAGTATACGAACATACATAAGAACATACAGATTTGCCAGCAGATACAGGCCATAATGGTCTATCGAGTCTGCTCGAGTGCACAGCTAGTTATACCAAGTAGCTGCCTCCCCCCACTTCCTCCTGGAGTTGCACTACCCCCCTCCCCTTTCTGTAACCCATCTTCCCCGTGGGCCTTATTAACCTAATCTTCTTTACCTTGTCCCAGTCCCTCTTAAAACTGGTCACTGACCTTGCCAACACCACCTTCTCTGACAACTCGTTCCAACCTTTCACCACCCTTTCTTCTCATTTCCCTCCTGAATCTGCCTCCTATTAATTTCAGAGATTCTAAGGAAAAGCGGCTCCAGCTTCTGTTGTGCCAGTGTAAAAGGACAGTCAAAACAGCAGAAAAGACACAGCACCAACACTTCTGTAATGTAATCTATATTTTACTCACATGTGCGTGGAAAAGAGTAAAATAAAGTGGCGCCATGCAAGGTGACTCCCTGAGTAGGCGCTTTCAGTGTGAAACCAGTCAGACTGTTTGTGTGCTTGGGAGCTGTTGTCACCTTGCATGGCGCCACTGTATTTTACTCTTTTCCACGCACATGTGAGTAAAATATAGATTACATTACAGAAGTGTTGGTGCTGTGTCTTTTCTGCTGTTTTGTTTGTCCTATTAATTTCAGGCCATGACCCATTTGTTGTACCTTCCTTCCTTAGGTTAAAGGTAGAAACATAGAAACATTGACATTGATGACAGATAAGGACCGCTTGGCCCACCCAGTCTATCCATTTCTCCACCAATTAGATAAGCTACAGATCCTAGTTAACCAACAGCCTACTTCTTCCTACCCCCCACCAGACTTGATTTATGTCTGTCCCATGCATTCTTGAATTTTTCCACTGTTTTTGACCCCACAGCCTTCTCAGGAAGGCCATTCCATACAGCCACCACCCTCTCCATGAAAAAATATTTCCTCACATTGCTTCAGAGCTGCCTCCCCCATCTTCTAATTGTGCCATTTTGTTCTTGCACATCTCTTTTTCTGAAAGATGCTACCCTCTTGGACTACGTCGAGTCCCTTGAGGTACTTGAAAGTTTCTATCCTGTCTCCCCTCTCCCTCCTTTCTTCGAGGGTATACATATTAAGCTTCTTTCTTCTCTCTTTGTATAGCTTCTGGTGCAGACCCTGCACCATTTTAGTCACCATCCTCTGGACTGCCTCCATCATGTTTATGTCCTTGCAGAGATGGAGCCTCCAGAACTGCATGCAGTACTCCAGATGGGGTCTCACCAACTGTCTGTACAGAGGGATAACAACTTACTGTTTTCTACTGGTGATGCCTCTCCCTATACATCCCAGTATCCCCCAGCCCTCCTTACTGCCTTCACACATTGCTTGTGTAACCCCTTGTTACCCGGGGTTACTAGAATCCCAGTAAGACCTAGTGGTAGGCAGGAAAGGCAGCTTGTGAAACTCCAGTTAAATGGGTTTCACACTGTCTCACTCTGTTCTCAGTCTCAGCCGAGACTGAGGGATGACATCACCAATAGAACTTTCGCAGCTGCATAAGCCACATTGGAATCTGCAGCAGAGGGAGTTAGAAAGAACGTTGGGAGTTTTCAAAGGGAAGTGTTCAGTTCCAGTTTTGTGTTCAATAAGAGAAGGAGTCAGTGTCAAGTGGTGGAGACCGCTGTTCGGGTCTCAGTGCCCCCTCCCTCCGGAGGGGGGATGTAAAGATCCCCATGCAGATTCCTGGGGCAATCCCCTTAATTCTGCCAGGAGGAAGAAAAAGCTGCCTATTCAGTTCAGCCTTAGTTTTCGCCTGTGGGGCACCTGCAACTAAAGGGTGAGTGTTTGCTCTAACATGAGAGGGCAAAAAATGTGTTTCTTCAACCTGAGACATGTGAGGAAATCTAGGAATTGAGCTACAATTTGGGAAGCCTATAGGACTAGGCCAAACAAGTGGAGTAGTGTCAAATGCTAGAGTATTGTGTGATTTCAAGTAAATTGTAGAGGGGATGTGACAGTTCATCTACCATTTAATCTACATTCAGAAGTTTCAGTTTTCCAGAGAAATGGCCGGGTATGGGCTGTGGGAGCTGGAGGTGGGCAAACCCCCCATCTTTAGTAACCAGGTCCACCTCTACGGATTTCTGCTGTCGTTGCTACTTTGCCTCATGCACTTGGCCAGTGATGGGGGAAGTACCCAGACGTGGGGTTACAAAAGGGAAAAGCTCTCTAGGAGTCGCAGACTCTAAGTGATGTGGGGATCCATGACAGGATAATGGGATAATTCTTCCAATGGACTGTGGATCAAGTGGCCGGCAGGGGAGCTGGGCCAGTCGGGCTGTGTACCCAAAGCGCGTGCAAGTCCGGGCTGTGTGCCTGGTGGGTCCAGAGCCTGAAAACAATATAAATGGTTTATTCTTCCAGTGGACCACGTTGTAGTCTCTAATCTGCATTACCAGTAAATGTAGCCCCATGGGGGTCCATCTATGCTTTGTTGTGTTCAGCTAAGTTTGTGAATAAAAGCCACACTGTAGAATCCCATTCCCGGTTCTGGACATTACAGTTATTGCTTCCTGTGTTCGGATTTACTTGGGTGCCCCTGTGCAGAGTAGCCAAACCTAGGTCCCCTTGTGCCGAGTAACCTCATCCTCCCCGAACCCAGGTCCCCACCAGGTACTGCTGTCAGCTTCAACAGCATGCCACCTGTCATTTTGGCAAAAAAGCAGGGGTGAGAGGTTACAAAAATGGAGGCACCGCTTTGGATTTTGTTCGGGAAGGAAGGTGCTTGGGCAAGGGGGCTAGCATTTTGGCTATCTGGCAGTGGGTAGCCCAAGAGCTGAAGCAATTTCCCTAGTATGTGTTGCTGTGTGCTGTGAATCTTGTGCTGCTGTTTAAAAAATGCCATCTGCTTACCAAGGAGCTGTAAAGCCAAAGAGTGTGCCTTGTCCTGCATCATCAAAATTGTTTACAGAGTTTTTGCCTGCTTTAAAAATGAACTGTTGTGAAGAAAAGTGTGGAAGACTAGGGGTATCAACAGGAAAATTGTGCCCTGGACTTTTGAAATGCTTTTAAAAATAAACTGTTGTGAAGAAAAGTGTGGAAGACTAGGGATAGCAACAGGAAAATTGTGCCCTGGACGTTTGAAATGCTTTTAAAATAAACTGTTGTGAAGGAAAGTGTGGAAGACTAGGGGTAGCAAAAGGAAAACTATGCCCTGGATGTTGGAAATGCTTTCTGAGTAAATTGAGAGACTGCAGAGTAAATGGCTATGTTATATGGCTGAAATGGGGTCCCGCTGTGGAGTCAGTTGGAAAAAAAAGTTGCATTCTGCAGTTTAAATTTGCCTGCTCGATGATCGCCGTGAGGAGAAGAGCCCTCGTGAGGAAGAAGAGGCTCATTTGCATGGCGTTGTGTGCTTGGTCAGGCTGCAATCAGTCCCACCCCTCAGCCAGCTCTACAGAGACTGCCCCAGCATTCGAGAGGGAGTGAGAATGCAGTGCGTGTACTGGCAGTGGAGGAGCATCGCAGAGTGTTCAAAGCGTTGTAAACAGTTCAAAATTAGACTATTTAGTTTAAAATTGGGCTCATCCCGCAAATCGATTGTCCAAATTGCAAGTTTGGTGTTTAAAAAGACGATCGCTAGGACTGCCCGCCTGTTTGTATACTGAGGCCTTCAAGAGAACTGGCTGCAGGCCGTTTTCCATCGCAACAAATTGCTACTGATAACAGTAAGTAAACAACCAAGAAACTGCTCAAACAGTGATTTTCAGCCTATGCCATATAAAATGTGTGTGCAGCAGTGTAGTCGCTTTGCAAGTAACGACTGTGTAAAGTCCTGCCAGCAAGTGCAAGTCTGTTAAGCCATTGACTGTGTGCATAGTAATGAAATTAGCCTCAGTTTAAAGTTTGCAGCCAGACAGAGACTGTGGGTTGTAGCAAAATGCAACACTAGTAAAAGCAGGCAATCCTGTGCTAGAAACCTGAAGCTTTAAGGGACTGTAGTAAAAGAAATGTTACTAGCATGTGAAAAGTCCAAGGAAAATCCTGTAAATGTGTGTAAAGCCAGATCAGAGCAAGTTACGCTGTTTGAGCAAAAGTTATCAGTAGCTTGTGTAAATCGGTGCGCAGTGGCTTGACCCAGATTCTAAATGTTGATGCACAAGAGTGTTGCCGCCGCCATTACAGGGTGGGGTAGTAAAGTAAACACAGCAGCAGAGGAGCCATTTTACAGCTACAGAGTGTGTTCAATAAAGTGGGACTTTCAGTTACAGTGAACTTTTGTTTATTTTTCTGCAGTTATGGCCTCAGGACCAGCTCGTTACCCGGATCATGCCCGGGTTGCAGTAACAGCAGCAGTAAATAGACTGAGAGATATTGAAAAGTGATGCTATGGAGGGCAACTGCCTCCTCAGGTGGTGATTCCTAATTATCCAGTGTGTGTATGTCAAATATGCTTGAGTGCTGGAAGGGATGTCGTAAAGATTCCTCACTGTGCTGGATGCCTACAAAAATATGGCTTGTATAAAGTGCCTCCAATTCGTTTGGCCTCCACATGGACAAAAATTCAGGAATCTGCAGTCGGAAACACACAGCACCAGGCGGAGCCTGTGGAGGAAAGCCCCTCGGGGGAGTGTGGCACAAAGCTAGAGGGTGCAGAGTTAGAGACAGAACCAGAAGTTGACATTTCGGATGCTGGATCCCAGAAAGAAAGTTCGGATAAAGCATCAACAGACCCCTGGAGGGCGGCCTAGCCCAAGTCTCTTAGGTGAAGAGGAGATTCGGGAGGCCTTTGAATGGGGGGGTGTCGACCTCCACCCCTAGTGATGAGTGGATAGTCTCAGGGGTGAGAATGACTGCTCACTCCTGGGCTCAGATCCTCAGTGAAGAGGAAGATGAGGGGGAACCTATGTGGCCTTGTGAGAAAGGAATGGGTACACAGCCTCAAGATCTTGCCTCAGAGGAATGTGTTCAAGAAGGTGGTGATGCCACTGCCCTGGCTTCACCAGAAGAAGAAGAAGTCAGGGATCCTTTTTTAATTTCATTGAGGATGCGAAGCTGGCAGAACCAGGACTGGCCACCCCCAAACCAGGCCAGCGGACTCAGGTTGACCAAAGCAAGTAAAGAGGAGAGACTGGTTCGTAGAAAGGCAAATGAGATCTATGGTATGACCTTTCCTACCTTTCCTCGAAAACTCTGGGAGGAGATTGAGAACTGCAGGAAATCCTGGATCTGGGATGAAGCAATGAAAAGTGTGCATCCTGGGGCCAACCAGCATGTAAAGAATAGACTGTTCACGAAAAGTATACCCAGTGGAAGAGAGGCAGGACACTGTTTATGGACAGAGTGAGAATAGTGGACTGGAGAGGACGTGAAATCTCCACTGTGTGAATTATGTGCACCCAGATGGGGTAATAATTCAAAGCTCCTGACCCCAGTACTATTGGCCTCCAGTGCAAGGACCTCTCAGCAAATAAGCCCGTGCCTACAAAATGGAGAGCCGAGCAGTGGTAGTCAATACTGCCACATCAGACTGTGAAGTGCCTTATTGATCCGCCAATATGAATATCCAGGACTCAGATGCCCCACATTCATCAGTCCACAGTGTACTGTCCTGTCCAGCAACCATCAACTGGCCCACCAGATGACTTCAGATCCAGAGCGGACACCATCCCAGCTGTATCCTGTTCATCGCCTGGTAATCGGATGACGTCGGACCAGCTGATTTTCCTTTTTGTTCCTGTTCTAAGGTTCCGTCTCCAGAGATGACATCAGCCCAGCTGTTCCCAGATGTGCCCTCCTGTGGTTCCCGGAAGATGTCCGTCCAGCTGTATCAAAAGAAATGCTGCCAGGGAGAGTTTTCGGCAGAGGTGCAGGTTGGTGCCAAGTATTGTACTACAAGTGGCTGGTAAGTCTGAACTTTTCTATCTTTATGACATTGCAGTATACACCCTACTTCAAAAATGTGTGAACTGTCCACAAAGACTCTCCCCTTCGGGACTTTGGCCTGTTAGAATTGTGCTTCACCGGGCTCCGGCTCAGGAGAGACTCTTTATTGGACTAGCCTTCGGGCCTTGTGGTCATTAGTTGGGACTTTTAGGACACTCCATCCCCCCCAAATGTGTATTGTAAATAATGTTGTTGTTTTCTAATGTAAATACTGTTTTTCTACCTTTTTTCTAAAAAAAAAATATCTTTTTGGGATTCTGCAGGGTTTTGATGGTGGGGGTTTAGGTAGACTGTGTTTGCAGATTAGGAGCGTGTGTTTTGTCTTTCTTTTTCTTACAGGTGTTCCTGGGAAGACAGAAGAGAAGACAAGAAGAGGAGGAGGGGCTCATCAGAGTTCCTCGTCAGTGCTTTATTGTGTAGAAATTGAAAGTACTGTGGTGTTATTGTTATGGTTACTGTATTAACCCTTTCCTTCCACAGGTGTGGTTGTGGGGGTAGGGAGGAGGCATTAATTGGTATTTTAATGGTGTGGTTGCAGGTTGCACAAGGTCGGGGAGGTCCCCGGGTTTGTTTTTGTTTTGGAATATTAAATTAGAGGCAGATAGGTTTCCCTAGAGGATTAGGGGGGATAGACAGGCTGTGGTCCTGAACGGCCGTAGGGACTGCAGTGCTGATCTATCAGGGCTATGCTCTGGATGGTTCTACCAGAGCCACTAGGTGTCCATAGTAAGTGGATAGAGTAGAGGCTGACATGTCATCTACAGGCCTCTAGGCCCTTAGTGTTGCCTGCCTGTGCTTGCACATGGTAGGAGGGGAGCCTGATCACCCCCCTTTGCAGGTAGCACATAGGGTGGGATGGCCTAAGGCTGGGTAAATAATGACTGCGGACAGTCATTTTCCTGGTCAAGGGTGAGTGTAACCCCTTGTTACCCGGGGTTACTAGAATCCCAGTAAGACCTAATGATAGGCAGGGAAGGCAGCTTGTGAAACTCCAGTTAAATGGGTTTCACACTGTCTCACTCTGTTCTCAGTCTCAGCTGAGACTGAGGGATGACATCACCAATAGAACTTTCGCAGCTGCATAAGCCACATTGGAATCAGCAGCAGAGGGAGTTAGATAGAACGTTGGGAGTTTTCAAAGGGAAGTGTTCAGTTCCAGTTTTGTGTTCATTAAGAGAAGGAGTCAGTGTCAAGTGGTGGAGACTGCTGTTCGGGTCTCAGTGCCCCCTCCCTCCGGAGGGGGGATGTAAAGATCCCCATGCAGATTCCTGGGGCAATCCCCTTAATTCTGCCAGGAGGAAGAAAAAGCTGCCTATTCAGTTCAGCCTTAGTTTTGGAAAGTTGGAAGATTTGTGATTCGCCTGTGGGGCACCTGCAACTTAAGGGTGAGTGTTTGCTCTAACATGAGAGGGCAAAAAATGTGTTTCTTCAACCTGAGACATGTGAGGAAACCTAGGAATTGAGCTACAATTTGGGAAGCCTATAGGACTAGGCCAAACAAGTGGAGTAGTGTCAAATGCTAGAGTATTGTGTGATTTCAAGTAAATTGTAGAGGGGATGCGACAGTTCATCTACCATTTAATCTACATTCAGAAGTTTCAGTTTTCCAGAGAAATGGCCGGGTATGGGCTGTGGGAGCTGGAGGTGGGCAAACCCCCCATCTTTAGTAACCAGGTCCACCTCTACGGATTTCTGCTGTCGTTGCTACTTTGCCTCATGCACTTGGTCAGTGATGGGGGAAGTACCCAGACGTGTGGTTGCAAAAGGGAAAATCTCTCTAGGAGTCACAGACTCTAAGTGGTGTGGGGAGCCACAACAGGATAATGGGTTAATTCTTCCAATGGACCGTGGATCAAGTGGCTGGCAGGGGAGCCGGGCCAGTCGGGCTGTGTACCCAAAGCGCGTGCAAGTCCGGGCTGTGCGCCTGGTGGGTCCAGAGCCTGAAAACAGTATGAATGGTTCATTCTTCCAGTGGACCGCGTTGTTGTTTCTAATCTGCATTACCAGTAAATGTAGCCCCATGGGGGTCCGTCTATGCTTTGTTGTGTTCAGCTAAGTTTGTGAATAAAAGCCACACTGTAGAATCCCATTCCTGGTTCTGGACTTTACAGTTATTGCTTCCTGTGTTTGCATTTACTTGGGTGTCCCTGTGCAGAGTAGCCAAACCTAGGTCCCTTGTGCCGAGTAACCTCATCCTCCCCGAACCCAGGTCCCCACCAGGTACTGCTGTCAGCTTCAACAGCATGCCACCTGTCATTTTGGCAAAAAGGCAGGGGTGAGGGGTTACACTTGCTTACCTTTAGGTCATCTGATATGACAATCCCAGGTCCCTTTCCATTTTTTTTGTTGTTAGTCCCCTCCATTGTGTACTCTTCCCCTGGATTTTTGTTTCCCCCCATTGTGTATTCTTCCCCTGGATTTGTTGTTTCCCAGGTGCATTACTTTGCACTTCTTTGCATTTAATTGAAGCTGCCATACTTTTGACTATTACTCCTACCTTGCCAAGTCCCTTCTCATCCTTTCTACCCCCTTGTGTATCAACCCTGTTGCAGATCTTTGCGTTGTCTGCAAAGAGGCACACCTTTCTCTCCAGTCCCTCCACAATGTCACTTATAAAGACATTAAAAAGGACTGGTCCCTGTACTAAACCCTGTGGTACCCCACTAGTAACCCATCTTTCGTCAGAGTGGACTCTGGTTACTATTATGCTTTGTGTCCTGTTGTCCAGCCAATTTCTTACCCAGGCTACCTCCTGGGACCCTGTCCCAGGCTGACTAATTTGTTTATTAATCTTTTGTGTGGGACTATGTCAAATGCCTTGCTGAAGTCTTTGTAGACCACATCCACAGCCCCTCCCCGGTCTACTACTATGGTCACCCAGTCAAAGAAATCTATCAGATTAATCTGACATTACCTTCTTGCTATGAATCCGTGCTGCCTTGGATCCTGTGTCCCACTGGCCTCTAGGTACTCAATTCTTTCTTTCAGAGGTGATTCCATCATTTTTCCCACCAGAGGTCAAACTAACAGGTATGTAGTTTTCTGCCTCTGCTTTGCTCCCACTTTTGTAGAGGGGAATCACATCTGCCCACTTCCAGTCTTTATGTACTACACCATCCTCCCATGATTTGTTAAAAATGGTAGTCAGTGGTGTCACTAGTTCTCCCCTTAGTTCTTTTTGAATTGTGGGGTGACTCCTGTCAGGCCCCATTGCTTTGTCCACTTTCAGTTTTAGGAGTTATTTCAGAACCCTCTCTTCTGTGAATGGACTGGTATCAACCCCCCTATCCAGACTTCTATTCATTGGAGTAGGTACCTCCCCTTCCTCTTCTTTTGTGAATACTGAGCAGAAGTATTCGTTCACTATTCCAGCTTTTTCACTGTCCCCTCTGCCCACCCATCCTCCCCTTTATTAAGCCTCACTATCCCTCCCTTGGTCTTTCTTCGCTCCCTAATGTACCTATTAAAGGTTTTATCCCCCTTCTTAACTGAGTTGGCTATCTTTTCCTCTGTTTGGGCCTTTGCTATTCTGACTGCCTTCCAATGCTTCCTTCTGCTTTAACTGGTACAGTTCTCTGTCCTGCTCCTTCTGTGTTTCCTTATACTTCCTGAATGACACCTTTTCTCCCTAACCTTCCCCACCACCTCTTTTGAGAACCATAGTGTTTTTTTTCCTTCATTTTGATTTGTTTATTTGCATCACACAAATACGTGCTGCCTCTGTGATGGTAGTTTTGATGTTTCTTCATTTTTCCTCTACCCCTCCTTTTTGCCCATTTTCTAGTGCTTTTCTGAGGCACTCTCCCATTTTGACAGAGTCAGCCCTTTTAAAGTCCAGTACCCTCACTTTTGTATGGCTTGACTCTACGGCTGTGTTTATCGTGAACCACACTGTTTGGCGGTCACTTGTTCCTAGATGGCCACCCACTTTTAAAATCTGAGATCCTCTATCCATCCCCATTTGAGAGTACCAGGTCTAAGAGTGATCCCTCCTGAGTGGGTTCCAACATTAGCTGTCTGAGGCATGCCCCCTGTAGGGCATTGAGAATGATCCTGCTCTTTGGTGTGGCTGAAGCAAAGGTTCTCCAGTTAACATCTGGCATATTCAGGTCCACCATAAACAATATCTCCTCTTTTTCTACCATCCGAGGATGCCTTCTATCATTTCCTTGTCCATTCCCCCCCCTGAGATGGAGGTCTTGTATACAAACCCCATGCGGATTGTGGTGCCATTTCCTGTTGCCAGGGTGACCCACAGTGTCTCCTCTCCTCCCTGTTTACCCTTCAGTTCCATTGATTTGATCCCTTTCCTAACATACAGAGCTACTCCTCCTCCTCCTCTTCTTCTACCCTCGTTGTCCCTCCTGTAAATTGTGTACCCTGGTATGCCCTCAGTGCTGGTCTTGTTTATTCCCTTTAAGTATTTGAAGGTCTTAATCATATTCCCTCTCTCCCTCCTGTCCTCCAGAGAGTACATGTTTAGCACCAACAGTCTCTCCTCATATGTTCAGTCCCCTATGCCCTTTATCAGTTTTGTTGCTCTTTGCTGTACTGGCTCCAGTAGTTTGATATCTTTCTTAAGGTAGGGGCACCAGAACTGGACACAATACTCCAGGTGTGGTCTCACCAGTGAGCTGTATAGTGGCAGAATAACCTCCTCCTTCCTAGAGGTGATGTCCCTGGCTATGCAACCCAGCATTCTGTTTATTTAGCTACTGCCTTATGGCACTGTGACATGTGTTTCTTGTCATCCCTTACAATAACCCCCAGGTTCTTCTCCTCTTCTAATACTGTCACCTAAACTTCCCCCTAGCCAGTAGCTGACCTTTGGATTTTTTGGCTCCCATGTGAATCACATTACATTTTTTAGCATTAAAACCCAACAGCCAGATGACAGACCATTTCTCCAGCTTTGCCAGGTCCTCCCTTAGATCCTGTCTCCCCTCCTTTGTGTCCATCCTCCCACAGAGCTTAATATCTTCTGCAAAGAGACAGAATTTGCATTTGCCCCTCTCTACTATGTCACCATCGAATACATTGAACAACACAGGGCCCAGTACCGAGCCTTGTGGGAGACCACTGGTCACAGGCCTAGGTTTGGATAGCTCACCCTCTACCACTACTCTCTGGTTCCTGTCTGTCAGCCAGCTCTTTACCCATCCCAGCAGTTTGTCCCCAAACCCCAAGATCCCCAGCTTGCTGACCAACCTGCCATGAGGCACTGAGTCGAATGCCTTGCTGAAGCCCAGATAAAGTATGTCCACCGCCTGCCCTTTGTCCAAGGTCCTTGTAACCCATTTGAAAGAAGTCCACCATGCTGGTTTGACATGACCTCCCCCTAACAAACCCATGCTGTCTGTTATCCTAGAGACCATTATCATCAAGGAAGGATGCAAGCCTTTCTTTCACAGTGGCCTCCATTACCTTACCCACTCTGGCGGTTAAGCTGACTGGCCTGTAGTTTCCTGGCTCATCTCTTGGGCCTCTCTTGAGGATAGGCACCACATGAGCTGTCCTCCAGGTCTGAGGGACACACCCCTTCTTGAGTGAGGTGTTAAATAGGTCCATCAGTGGTGCTGCCAATATCTTCGCCAGTTCCCTCAGAACCCTTGGGTGTACCCCATCTGGGCCAAGAGCCTTGTCCACCCGCAGTTCCTTAAGTCCTCTTAAAATCCTATCTACCTCTGTCTCTCCCTCATACTTCTCCCCCACCCCAAGGGCAAGGCAAGGCAAATTTTATTTTTCCAGGAGCTCAATCCCGGAGGCTCTGGGCACCGTACACAACAATACAACCATCAAATTTCAAAATTATCATTAGTAAAACAGATTATGACAGTTAAATAAATAAGATCTGATTAAAACAATACTAACATGGGCCATCCAGATCTAAAATTAATATACAGTGTCCGGGAAGGCCAAATTAAATAGGTGGGTCTTGAGGCAGGCCTTAAACACCTCCACTGAAGGGGCCACCCGAATAGATGGTGGCAGCGAATTCCACAGGATGGGGATGGCGACACTAAATGCCCCATCGCTGGCAGTTTTCAACCTCATCCTGGGAACCGCGAGGAGGCCCCTAGAGGAGGAGCAGAGGGAGTGGAGCGAGGCAGCGGGTGATAGAAGGTCAGACAGGTAGCCAGGGCACAATCTATGTAGGGCCTTAAAGGTGAGCAAGCCCACCTTAAAGAGGATCCTCCACCTGACTGGAAGCCAGTGCAGTTCCTGCAGTACTGGGGTGACATGGCAGTATTTAGACTGCCCAGTCAACAACCTGGCAGCTGCGTTCTGCACTAGCTGCAGCCTGCGAAGGATACCTCCCGAGACCCTGAGGTAGAGCGCATTACAGTAGTCAAGCTTTGATGTCACGAAGGCGTGTACCATGGTGGAGAGAGACTCAGGAGCTTGATCCTGGCAATATTCCTAAGATGGCAAAAAATGGTCCAGACAACAGATGACATCTGAGCTTCAAATATTAATCCGCTGTCAAAGGTCACACCACACCAAGATCGCACACCCTAGAGGAGGCCTTCAAATGTACAGATCCCAGGAACAAGCCTGTCTCTGCACCTGAGGCCTTCCTCTCATGCCCTCTGTTTGACACTACCACCAGTACCTCCATCATATTGGGGTTCAGTCACAACCAGCTGGAGGCCATCCAATCATTGATCTCGGCAAGACATAAATTTAGCACTTCCACTACATTCGATGTTCCAGGGGCAAAGGAAAGATACAGCTGGGTATCATCTACATAAAAATGAAAACCCAAACTGTACTTCCCAATGAGCTCACCCAAGGGCAGCATATACACAGCAAACAACATTGGTGACAAGTCCGAACCCTGGGGAACTCTACATGACAGGAGGCTGGGGAGGACGAGGAATTCCCCATCGCTACCCATTGCCTCCTATTTGTGAGAAAGGGACTTCCTGATCTTCCCCTTCGGTATGGACCAGCTAGCCTCCCTGGTGAAGACAGTGCAGAAGTACTCATTAAACGTCTCTGGTTGTTCCACACCCTTCTCCATCCACCCCTCCTCCCTCTTAATCCTAACTATCCCATCCTTTCTACTTCTTTTCTCCTCAATGTAGTGGAAGAAGCCCTTCTCCCCTTTCTTAATCCCCTAAGCCAATCTTAGTTCTTTCTCAGTCTGGGCTGCTTGGACCTCCCTGCCTGCCTCTTTAGAGTTCTCTGTGTAAATCTCCCTGTCTTCTTCCCTTGCAGTATGATTGTACCTTACCTTTTCTGCCACCTTGCTATTAAACCAGCTCAGCATCTAGGTTTTGGCATTCTTTTTCCGAGCCTTTGTACAAGTGTTGGTGGCCTCAATCAACTCCATCTTGATGATGGTCCATTTTTGGTCTGTATTCATCCCAGATTAGATCTTTGCCAGATGCTCCCTTACTATGCTCCTCATCTTTTTGAAGTCTGCCTTCTTAAAGTCTACCACCTTTGTTTTAGTCCCGGCTACCTCCTTCCCCATGCAGATTGAAAACTACATTGTTCGGTGGTCACTACCTGCAAGAGGTTCCCTCACCTCCACGTCCTCCTGGGTCGCCCCTGAAAACAGGCACCTGTGCCTAGTGGTAGTTTGATTCCAATTCCTTTTTTTCTTTTTAAAAGTGAAAAACAGGTTACCTGCCATACTGTGTGCTTGTTTACATTCCTTGATCAACATCCACTGCATCTTTTCTGGACTTGGGAACCCCACTACAGAGTCTAGCTACTAATAATGGAGGCAGTATAGCGCAGTGGTTTAAGGCTCTGAGTTGCAAATCTGGAGACCTGGGTTTGAGTCCCACAGCCCCCACTTGTATACTGTGTGACCCTGAGCAAATCACTTAACTTCCCTGTGCTCCCAGGTTGCACCTGTAATTACGTTTTCAGCTTAGTGTGCCATTCCTGGTTAAACAACTGGAAAAAAAATAATATAG
This sequence comes from Neoceratodus forsteri, assembly GCA_016271365.2. Classification (NCBI taxonomy): domain Eukaryota; kingdom Metazoa; phylum Chordata; order Ceratodontiformes; family Ceratodontidae; genus Neoceratodus; species Neoceratodus forsteri. The sequence goes on from CM028129.1 coordinate 522,918,854, forward strand.
TGGGAGAAGAGGCGACTAATCATAAGTGGCTGTATGGTTTGGGGGTGTTCCTAATGTTCAAGAAGTATGCAAGTAGAGTAGATTGAGAATTTGAAACAAAACAAGTTTGGTATAATTACACCATTACCATTATTTTCAGTTCTACTTAGAAACATAGAAACATAGATTTTGACGGCAGATAAGGACAGCTTGGCCCACCCAGTCTGCCCATTTTCCTACCTATTGGATAAGCTGCAGATCCTAGTTAACCAGCAGCCTACTTCTTCCTACCCCAACCCCCTAGAATTGCCTTATGACTGTCCCATGCATGCTTGAATTCCACCACTGTTTTTGACTCCACAACCTCCTCCGGAAGGCCATTCTATGCATCCACAACCCTCTCTGTGAAAAAATACTTCCTTAAATTACCTCTGAGCGGCCCCCCTTCTATCTTCACATTGTGCCCTCTTGTTCTTGCACACCTCTTTTTTTGAAAGATGCTACCCTCTTGGACTTTGTTGATTCCCTTGAGATACTTGAAAGTTTCTATCATGTCCCCCCTCTCTCTTCTTTCCTAGAGGCTATACATATTCAGCTCCTTAAGTCTCTCTTCATATGTCTTCTGGTGCAGGCCCTGCACCATTTTAGTTGCCCTCCTCTGGACAGCCTCCATCCTGTCTATATCCTTGCGGAGATTGGGTCTCCAGAACTGCACGCAGTACTCCAGATGGGGTCTCACCAACTGTCTGTACAGAGGGATAATAATTTCCTGTTTTCTGCTGGTGATGCCTCTCTCTATGCATCCCAGTATCCCCCCAGCCCTCTTTGCTGCCCTCTCACATTGCTTTCCCACCTTTAGGTCATCTGATATGACTACCCCCAGGTCCCTTTCCATTTTGTTGTTGTTAGTATCTCACCCCCACTGTGTATTCTTCCCTGGGTTTTGTTTCCCAGGTGCATTACCTTGCACTTCTAGCATTGAATCTAAGCTGCCATACATTTGACCATTCCTCTAACCTTGCCAAGTCCTTCTCATCCTTTCCACCCCACCTTGTGCATCAACTCTGTTGCAGATCTTTGTGTCATCTGCAAAGACACATACTTTTCTTCAGTCCCTCTGCAATATCAGCTTATAAAGACATTGAAGAGGACCGGTCCAATACTGAACCCTGTGGTACCCACTAGTAACCCCTTTCTTCAGAGTGGACTCCATTTACTATTACTCTCTGTGTCCTATTCTCCAGCCAATTCTTTACCCAGGCTGTCATCTTGGGACCCACCCCAGGCTGGCTAACTTGTATATTAATCTTTTGTGTGGGACTGTGTCAAATGCCTTGCTGAAGTCTAGGTAGGCCATGTCACAGCCCCTCCTGATCTACTACTTTGGTCACCCAGTCAAAGAAATCTATCGTTTGTCTGGCATGACCTTCCCGCTGTGAATCCATGCTGCCTTGGGTCCTGAGCCCCTCCGGCCTCTAGATACTCAACAATTCTTTCCTTCAGAAGTGATTCCATCATTTTCCCTACCACTGAGGTTAAACTAACAGGTCTGTAGTTTTCTGCATGTGCCTTGCTCCCACTTTTGTGAGGAATCACATCTGCCCTTCTCCAGTCCTCGGTACCACCCCATCCTCCCATGATTTGTTAAAGAGGGTAGTCAGTGGTGTCTATCTACTACCCTTAGTTCTTTAGAATTCTGGGATGAATCCCATCAGGCCCCATTGCTTTGTCCACCTTCAGTTTTAAGAGTTCTTTCAGAACCCTTTCTTCTGTAAATGGGCTGGTATCAACTTCTGTATCCAGAGTGTTTCTACTGTTTGTTTAGGTACCTCCCCACTTCCTTTGTAAATACTGAGCAAAAATATTTGTTTAGCATCTCTGCCTTTTCACAGTCACCCTCTGCCCACCCTCCTCCTCTTTATTAAGCCTCACTAGCCCTCCCTTGGTCTTCCTTCGCTCCCTGATGTACCTATAAAAGGTTTTATCCCCCTTCTTAACAGAGTTGGCTATCTTTTCCTCAGTTTGGGCCTTTGCTGTTCTGACTGCCTTCCCAGCTTCCTTTTGCTTTAACTGATGTAGTTCCCTGTCCTGCTCCTTCTGTGATTCCTTGTACTTCCTGGATGCTCTCTTTTTCTCTTGAACCTTCACTGCCACTTCCTTTGAGAACCACAGTGGTTTCTTACATTGTTTCATTTTGTTAATTTGCTTCACACAAAGGCTTGTTACCTCTGTGATGGCAGTTATTATTCCCCATTGTTCTTCCACCCCTCCTTCCTGCCCATTTGCTAGTGCATTCCTTAGGCACTCACCCATTTTGGCAAAGTCAGTCCTCCTAAAGTCCAGTACTTTTGCCTTTGTATGGCTTGACTCTATTGCTGTGTTTATTTTGAACCATACTGTTCGATGGTCACTAGTTCCCAGATGGCTACCCACTTCTACATCTGTGATCCTCTCTTCATCTCCATTTGAGAGAACCAGGTCTAAGATTGCTCCCTCTCGAGTGGGCTCCAATACTAGTTGTCTAAGGCATGCCCTTGTGGGGCATCTAGAATAACCCCTCTTTGGAAGTGGCTGCTGCAACTGCATTCCAGTTAACATCTGGCATATTCAGATCACCCATCAGCAATATCTCCCCTTTTCTGCCATTCTAAGTATTCTTTCTATCATTTCCTTGTCCATTTCCTCCCCACTGAGAAGGGGGTCTGTATACAACCTGTGCGGATTGTGGTGCCATTGCTGGTCTCCAAATTTACCCACAGTGCTTCTTCTCCTCCCTGTTTTCCCTTTTGTTCTGTTGCCTTGATTCCTTCCCTTATGTAAAGAGCTACTCCTCCTCTCTTTTACCCTCCCTGTCCCTCCTGTAGATAGTGTATCCTGGTATGTTTATGTCCCAGTCATGGTTTTGTGTGTACCATGTTTCTGTGACTGCCACTATATCCAGATGTTCCTCCTCCTCCATCAAGGCCACTAATTCAGGAAGCTTGTTACTCAGACTACGGGCATTGGTACTCATTGCTTTCCATTTTTGATGGCTTTACCTTCTTTTGCAGCATCCCCCACTGACCTGTCTACTTCGGTCTTTTCCTCATTTAGTACCCTGTTTTGTAGGGAGAGGCTGGGATTTTCCTGCTGTTTATCAGTGTCTCCCCCCTTGACTAGTTTAAAAGCTTGCCAATGAAGCCTTTAAACCGATTGCTCAAAAGACTTGTTCCCTTCCTGGACAGATGCAGACCATCCTGCCAGTATAGGCTGGTGTCCTTCCAAGGTATTAGATCGACAACCAGCAACATCAATGAATTTTAGAGAACGCAAACAATCATAAAATGTGGGTTTTAATCTAGCTGTTCCCCCGGGGCCAAGTAAAGTCCTCTGTGACTGTACTTAGAGGACAGCAGGACCAGCAAACAAAAGATAAGGGTTTAGAAAAATAACATGCACTGCAGGCTATTGAATCTGCCACTGCTTCAGCCATGCACTGATGTCAGTTGCAGGGAATTCTGGGATTTGTAGTTACACAAAATGTCAGCTTGGAAGTTCACAAAATCAGTTTGATATAATCTAGTTTACTGCGTATGCTGTAAGTAAAAAAAATGTTTTTGCGCACAGCAATCAGGTCTGTTGAGTGCCCCACTGGAGACAGTCTGGAGCTCCAGTGAAGGAGTGTAAACAGAGTCAACAAAAAAAAAACTCTTCGCAGAGGGCACTACCCATAGAAATCATGGCAGAGAGTTCCATAGAGCTGGCCTGGTGACCTCGAAAGCACTGTCACTAGAGGTCTTGAGCAGTGCCCTAGGAACCAAAAGAAAGCCCTCTGCAGAAGAGTGGAGTGGGCGCACCGGGGCATAAGGTGTCAGAAGGTCTGACAGATAACAGGGACCTGATCTGTATAGGGACTTATAGGTGAGCAAACCCACCTTGAAGGTAATCCTCAACCTGACTGGCAGCCAATGCAGTTCACGCAGAGCTGGAGTCATGTGAATGGACCTAGGAAGACCCATTAACAGTCTTGCTGTCACATTCTGCACTAGCTGCAGCCTGTGGAGGTTACCCCCAGGGACCATGAAGTATAGAGCATTACAGTAATTAAGCTTGGATGTTACAAAGGCATGTAACAGTGCGGGCAGGTCATCAGGCAGAATTAAGGGCTTTAATCCTGGTGACATTTCTAAAATAGTAAAAACTATTTTGAACTACAGAAGACACCTGGGCCTCTAGTGACAATCCCTCATCGAAAATGATGCCCAGATTTTGCACCTTACTGGATGCCACTAGTGAGGTGGTACCCAGGAACAACCTTGTCCCTGCCCCAGTGGTGACCATGTCCCACTGACCACCTGGCTCTATCATTAGCACCTCCGTCTTGTCTGAGTTGAGCCTCAGCTAGTTAGAGGACATCCAGTCCTGGATCTCAGATAGGCAGTTGTTTAGCACATCCACAGTGTCTGATGTTCCGGGGGCAAAGGACATATACAGGTGGGTGTCATCTGCATAGCAGTGAAAACCCAAGCCATAATGCCTAATAATGTCACCCAGGGGCAGCATATACACCACAAACAACATGGGTGACAAGATCAAGCCCTGGGGCATTCCACAGGTCAGAGGCTTTGGGCAGGATGACAAATTTCCCAGCACTACCAGTTGCTTCCTCCCTGTCAAAAAGGACTCAAACCAGCTGATGACTTTGCCAGTGAGTCCACAGAGTTCCCTAAGCCAATAAAGTAGCACCATGTGGTCCACGGTGTAAAAAGCTGAGGAGAGATCTAGGACTACAAGAACTGACCATTCTTCTCTATCTCACCCTGAAGAGATCATTTTGCACCCTCACTAATGCTGTTTCCATGTTGTGCTTTCTCCAAAATTCCAATGGAGTGGCACATTGATGTCAAAGGTTGTCAGGTATTCCTCAAGCTGTGAAGACACCACTTTCTCAACAACCTTCCCAAAGAATGTGAGGTTAGAGATAGGTCTATAATGCACCAAGATGTCCAGGTTGAGTGATGCTTTCTTTAGAAGGGGCTTCACCAATGCCTCCTTCAAAGCATCAGGGAATAGCCCCTCTGAGAGTTGGTACCAGATAATGTCAGCGAACACTGGACCAACAGACACCACACATCCCAGCAGGAGACATGTCAAGCCCAGGTCTAGTTCACAAAAAGTGGGTTGCAACTTTGAGATTACGTCAGTTACTTCAACCACCCCACTGGCCTAAACTCATCCCAGACAAGTGAAGTGCCCATGTAAATACCAGACTGCACAATGTGGGATTGTTTGTAACCCTATGGAAAGATCCTGAATCTAGTGGAGGACACCCTATCAGAAAAAAACTGAGTGAACTTCTCATACCAAGCAATTAAAACTGCTCTTTTTGGCTGCAGACACACTGAATGTAATAGCCTGTCTACAGTCTGAAAGAGCAGAGCTGGTCTGTTCCTGCCTGCAGCAATCTCCCTGGACAGGAAATCTGCCTTCTTACGGGTGATTGCCCTTTGATACTTACTAGAGTGAATTCTCAAAGCCAGATTGTCATCCAAAGACCCAGATCTTCTCCAGCAATGCTCCAACTTCCAATCCTTTGTCTTCATCTCCTTGAGAACCCTATCACACCACAAGGGTCTCAAGTGAGAAGACTTGGGTCATATACGGATTGGCATGATGCTGTCGAGCACCACGGAGACAGTGTTGTTATATGCCATCACTACTTCATCCAACCCCACTGCACATGCTCTACTCACACCAAATAAATCTGCTACTGCCATCAGTCCCTCCAGGGACAATCCCCTCAAAGAATGGTAGAGGACTATCTCAAGAGGGAAGAGACTAATGGGGCGGGGACCCTGAATAAGAACTTGACCATGCAGTGATCTGACCATGAGACTGGATCAATCCTGAGATTCATGATCTCAAGCCCCAGTGTGAATACTAAGTCTAATGTGTTGCAGTGGTGATGAGTTGCAGAAGCAACTGCTTGTGCGAGGCCCAGAGATGTCATCAACTGGAGGAAGTAGATTCCATAATGCAAGAGTTCATTGTTGATCCAGGCATTGAAGTCCCCCAGAATCAACCATTTGGGTGACTCCAACACCCTGTCGGTGACGAAGTCCACGGCCTCCTGCAGGAATTCCCCTTCACATCTTGGAGGACGATAGATGAGGAGAATCCTGTATCCTGCACCTGGACCCCCACGCACTGCCACACATTCAAACAATGAAGTAGATCCCAGTGAGTGTACAGAGAAGTTCAAGTCAGATCTAAAATAGATGGCCACACCACCACCCCTGAATTTCTGCCTTGGGCAGTGCACCACAGACTATCCGGGTGGGATAAATGCCTCCAAAACTGAACCTGCATCATCCCCCACCAAGTCTCTGTAATGCAAGCAAGATCAACCAAAGAAATCAAGTCCGCCATAATAGCGGTCTTGTTTCTCATAGATCTTGCATTGCATAGCACTACCCCAAGAGGACCAGTGAAGGAAGCTGGTACCTTGGCTACCTGCCCACTCGGTCCACTGGGAACCCTGGGGATGGGAACCAAACATGTCTGGCCTCTCTCTTGAAGAAGGCATTGGTGAGGCCCCTTCTGAAGAAACCAAATCTTGACCTGGATGTCTTGGTGAATTATAGACCTATTGCCAACCTCCCATTCTTAGGGAAAGTTGTTGAGAAAGTGGTGGCTCTGCAGCTTGAGGCACACTTCATGACCTTTGACATCTATGAGTCATTTCAGTCCAGATTTATGGCAAGGTATAGCATGGAGACAGCACTGGTTTGGTCACAAAATGACCTCCTTAGGGCTAGAGATAGAGGAGAATAGTCAATTATCATTCTCCTTGATCTCTCATCAGCATTTGACACTATGGACCACATCATGCTTTTGGATTGCCTTACGAGTATGCATTGTGCAGTTTCCATGCACGGTCATAACTTCGACAATTTTCTATATATGTATATACATATATTAACTTTTTATTCATTAGTTTCATTTGTTGTTACACAAATAACAATAGTATACCTGAGACAACCATTTACATAGTTTATACCATAAAGAGACATGCTCCTTAATCAAAGGATTTTTGTATCCCAGATATTGTGATACCTCATTAGAAGGAAAAACTAAATTTATGCTAAAGATCCATTACTTATAAGCTGAAATAATGAGTCCATGAGCAGTGTGATTAATTTGTTTCACTAAAAGTCCATAACTAAGAACCTAAATATCACACCCTATATGGGTTCATGGCATTATACTAGATACTTAAAGCAGGCTAGTTTATAAGATCTATAAAGGCAGTTCAATTTTATTAAAATGATTTTAATCGAATTACTTCAGAAGGTATCAAAATCATTAGGGTTAATCCAAGGATGAATAGTGGCAACAATAAGCTCAAACAAAATTGTTCAAACATTAAAAATAAGCCCTTCTTTTAGCACTGCCCTAAATCAGAGCAAGTCACATTTCTATAATTAAGAAGGAAAAAATAAAACTTACTTTCAGCAGAAGGGGCAACATGCTAAAAATGATGCAGTCCTGGCTGTCCCTACCAGAAATTTCAAAAGGGACCATCATCTTTTGCAGTCCCTCAGTAGTAACTTAGGAGTTACTTACAGTAAAGTCCTCTTGAAAGAAAGTAAGCTAATTAGTGACACCACACTTTGAGCAGTCAGTTATCTTCTAACTCCTCCAGCACCTCATCTTCAACATCTGACCCCTGACAATGACGTCGGGCATCTCGCTGCGAACTGGGAGGCCCATTTACCAGTTTAATTGGGGCCTGAAATATCCAGACTTTTTCACTGTGCACAACTCTAAGACAAGCCGGGAATATCAGAGCATGTGTGAAGGAAGCCTACGAGTTGCTTACGAACCCCATCAAACTTCTTATGGCACATTCAGGTGTAGTAGCTGATGTCCAGAAATAAGTAGATGGAATGGTCTTCTTGGGTAAGGGATCCCGCCTGTCTGGACATCCTCAAAATCTTGTTGCGAGTACCCACTCCATCGGTAACTAATAATAGAGTGCGAGGGAGTCCAAGATCTTCTTTAGACCCTCTAGGCATAATGTGATAAGCTTTTTGTAGCCCAAACTGGATAGTTTGACTTCTTTTCTCTGCCAACCAATCCTTCAGAAATAGGAGGGCATGATCCCCCTCACTCCCTTTGGGTAATCCGAGGATCTGCACATGAGATGATTGGGTTGGATTCTCAAGAGTTTCCTACCATGCATGTAAGTTGGTATTCTCCTTAATTAACATTGTGGTGGTTGCTGAAGAAGACTCTGAGCTCCTCTTCAAATCTGTCATTTCTGTTTGTAGACCTTTGACCATTTTCTCCACTATAGTTATTCTTGTGTCAAAAGCATATGTTTTTATATTCCATTCAAACATTGATGAGATCAACCATTGCAACTTTAGGCTGATAGAGGACATAGAGTTTTCCATCTCAGACATCTGAGTGGCCTGTGTCTCTGGCCCCAACCTTGTGGGCTGAGAGGTTCCAGACGATTTTCCTCCTCTGCCACCACCTCTATATGTTTGTGGGTTGCCCATTTCAGTATGTTAACCTTCCTCTTTCTAATAATGTTCAAATTATCCCAGGAATTTAGCTCCAATGCAAGTATTTTTGATGATTTAATAAAATCTCCAACAGCTGTTAGAAGTTGCTGCTACCAAGTTCGGGCTCCATAATGCCCCCCCAATGTTTAATATTTTCACTCCAAATTTTCAACATTCCATTTTTTCACACCTCCTTATGAACAGTACAGCTGTCATTTTGCACATCCTGCCTGAAATGTGTTTTTGCACATCTGGTGCACAATGGCACGATCGCTGTGGAAAATCAACTTTTAGGACAGATTAACAAAATCACAGTGCCACTGTTCATGAGTGGAGGTCCCAAAATGCCTATGTTGAAAATTTGGTTAAAAAAAATCTCCAAAATAATTGCGTTATGAAATGGAATGAATGTTATGGCCGATGACCCAAAGGCACACCCCAACGTCTGTCAGTCTATGCAGGGTGGGGGTGGGGTTGGCATTAGTTCACCACTTCACTGCCATTCCTATTATGCATCTCTCTAACTCATGCACTAGCAATGCCAATGCAGGCATGACAACATTCAGCATTGACAAATGCTTGTTACATCATGAGTTGCACTGAACAGAAAAAATGATGCAATTAAGAAAAATGTACTGTACAACAGTATTACTAATCACAGAAAAACAGTAAAACACCTATCAATGACTACATGCAGCACAAAAATACAGTGCCATATCTTTCGAACAGCAGAGGGTAATGCACTGCATTAACAACTTTCCAATAGTATAATCATAATGATGATGACACATGGTGCCACTGGCTTCCAAATCCATCATGTTTTGTGCTGTCAAGTTGCATGACACAGTGACCTGTAGGTCGAATCTCATCAGCTCCTATGCTTTCCTTCTATGCCAGAATCCTTCTGGCGCATAGCTGTGTGCAAATAAAAAGTATTTGTAAAGGATATCTTTACTTCCTGTGACTGTGGCACAGTTTGTACAGCTAATAATACCTGACAGGGCAGGCAGCCAATGGGCAATACTGGACGCCTAGGGGTGTAATGAGGCCCGGCGCTGCAGGCGAGAGGGCCTTCCGCCCCTGGGCAGTCCGGTATTGTTCATACCATTCCACCTGAGGGTACATTGCACTGAAATGGGCTAACTGTAATCTTTTTTTTAAACCATTACATTTTTTTTTAAAGAAAACATTAATTTATAGTTGTTTGCTTAGCAAAATAGTCCCTCTACTAGTATTCTTGACAACCCTTACATGTAATACCCCAAGTATAATGTGAGGGTGTGATGGATATCATCAAGTAACTGCTCAGAATACCAGCGTGGTTTTTTTAAGTATTCTAGTATGTCTTTAGCAAGTATTTTGTAACTGTTGCTGGCAAGCTCATTGTGAGAGACTCTAAGGCCACATGCAGGCAGCCTCTGATCACTTCCATCCTATTTTTATTTATTTATTAAGTTCTAGGATTGAACACCTTTGAGCTGAGAGTTCTTTTACAAAGGTTCCACGTCAGTGGGAAGGAAGACAATATTACAAAGGTTTAAACAGCATACAGCATAAGACATGTACAATAAATACAATAGTTACAGTGGTTTATACAGGCAGTTTATACAAACAAGACAAAACTATGGAGGGTGGGTTACCCTCGGTCCCCAAATAGAGTAGTTAGAGGAGAGAATAGTTGATGGTCGTAGGAAGTAGGGACAGAATTGGTATAGAGGGTAGTTAGTGGAGAGAGAATAGTAGGCAGTAGGTATGAGAACAGTAAAAATGATGATGTGCATGTGGAGATGGTAGTGAGAGAATGAGTTGCGGCAGTCATAGACCTTGTCAAGAGGAGAGGTGTAGGGATGCGGCAGGTGGTCAATCAGAGTTGTGAGCCACCTTGTGTCACTGTGGTAGTGGGAGGAAGGGAGAGTAGGGGGAAGAGATGGCTCAGGCATGCCAGTACTGGGAGCCACAGGGGTAGTTCAGAGTCCTAAGGCAGGGGGACTAGTGGTAGCAGTCACAGGTGCTGGATGCGGAAAGTTGCTGGCGTAGTAGTCTCTTGAAGGGGCCAAGAGTAGGTTGAGTGGAGATGGCCTAGCTGAGGGCATTAAACCAGAGGGGTGCTCTGTAGGCAAAAGAGCGCTGACCCTGTGTCGTTTGAAGGCGCGGAACATGGAAGAGATGCGTGTTAGCACTTCTTGTCCTTTTGGAGTTGCTGCTGTGTGGCTGAAGTAGGTTTGCTGTGCCATGGGGGAGAATACCTAGTTGCGCCTTTTTGGCCAGCAAGCAGGTTTGGTAGTGTAGCTTCCCACTGAGTTGGAGCCAACCACATTGGGCATAGAGATCACAGGTATGGGTGAGATGCTCAGCTCCTGTGAGCAGCCTGCAGGCCTTGTTCAGAGCAACTGATATTCTGTGGAGGGTGGTAGGGCTAGCAGCACCATAGATGACCAAACTGTAGTCTATGACAGACAGGATGGAACTGTTGATAGCTAACCTAAGTGCATTCAAAGTGAGGCAGTGCTTGTGCCTATGGAGGAGACTGATTTTATAGTTGACAGTTCTAGCCACATTGATGATGTGCGGGTCATAGGCAAGACTGCTGTCAAGGGTGACCCCAAGATATTTAAAGTGCTGGGTATGTCCAAGCAGATTTCCAGATCATGTGCTAATGTTGAGAGTGTATGATTTGTACTTATTTCGAGTGCTGCAGAACATCATGGTTTTGTTTTTTTTTGCTCTTTAGGATAAGTTTGTGGTTTTGGGACCATTCCTCAACAATCCTGAAGCTATGTTGCAGCTTGCACTCAAGTTCCTCTGGGTCTGGGCAGTTTGAGAAAATTACTGCATCATCTGCATAGAGTAGCATCTGCTGTAGGCAGCAGCATGGTAGATTGTTGAGGAAAATGCTGAAAAGGAGCAGACCCAAAATGGAGCCCTGAGGGACCCCAGATTTTATAGGCAGATAATCGGAGAGGGCATTGTTGATTTTCACTCTTTGTGTACATTGTCCAAGGTAGCTTTTGAACCAGAGGGTTGATTCTGCTGAGAGGCCAATAGAGGTTAATTGGTTTAAGAGGAGGGAGTGGTGGACAGTATCGAAGGCCTTTGAGAAGTCAATGAATACTGCCCCAGCTAAGGTTCCTTGGTCAAGAGACCGGTGAATAAACCCAGTGAGTTCGAGTAGTGCCGTGGAGGTACTATGGCCTTTATGGCAGCCATGCTGTTCCGGGCACTGGATTGAGTGTTTTACAAGGTATTCAACCAACTGGTCAGCCACTATGCATTCTAGTGCTTTAGAGAGTGGTGGCAGGATAGAGATGGGCCAGTAATTTGACAGTGATGCCCTATCCCCACTTTTGTACACAGGAGTCACGACGGCCAATTTCCACAGCTGTGTGAATTGTGAGTGGCAGAGTGACATGTTCAGGATCTTGGTTAAGGGAAAGAGAACTTCATCAACAGTGAGGGCAACAAGTTTGAGGTCCAGTGTATCTGCACTTTGTCGTGATTTCCTGAGCACTTTGAGGAGGCATTTTCTGACTAGTGAGGCAGTAAGTTTCTTGAAGTAAAAAGGAGGGGCAGACTGAAGGCAGGTATTGGAAGTAGAGGGGTTGCAGTGAAGAGGGTCCTCAAAGAAGTCTGAAGTGAGTGTCCCTGAGAGGTCCAAGAATGCTTATTTGAAGGCATTGGCTAAAGTAAGTGGGTCCTGGGTAAGGGTTCCCTGTATATTGATTAGGTTCGGTGCCGATTTCACATCCTTCCCTAGGACTTCCTTCAGGTTGGCCCAAAAGTTTTTTCTGTCATCCAAGGTGGTAGTAAGTGACTCCTTGTGGTGTTTTGATTTAGCCTGTCGTATTGCCCAGGTGCATGCGTTTCTGGCCTGCTTGTACACCTGTATGACTGAGGGTTTACCTGACTCTCTGGCAAGGTGCCATAGGGATCACACTTCTTCAGTTTGCTTAAGAGGTCAGCTGATAACCATGGGTTAACTGATCCCCTTGCCTTGACCTTTTTGTGGGGCGCATGCACATCACAGACTTGTGTGAATTGTTTTATAAAATAGTCCAGGGCAGTGTTGACATCAGTGGCACTGTCAATTGGTAACCAGTTGGTGTTGGCAAGATCATGTTTCAGGGACTGAAGATGCCCATGCTTTAGTATCCTACTAAAGATGAAATGGGGTGGTGGCTTGAGAAATTTGTTCAACCAGTTACATGAGACTGGGGAGTGGTCACTAATAGCGTCCGGGTATACTGTTACATTGGAGTCTTTCTGGGTTGCTTGAAAGTATCCAGTCTAGGAGGGTGCTGGTGCCTGTTTTGTAAATAACCCTAGTAGGGGAGGAGACAAGCTGAGTGAGGTGAACTGAGGAGATATCACCCCAGTATGTGCATGCATCAGGAGGAAGCCAGTTGATGTTAAAGTCTCCTAGTAAGATGGTCTCAGAGTTAGAGGGCTGACCGCGGATGAAGTCAATAATACCCTTGAAACCCCTTTTGTGTTTGTTAGGGGGAACATAGACAGAGATGATAGTTAGGGTTTTGTTGTGTGCCCCAAGTATGGCTTTAATTGCTAGTGCCTGGGCATGGGGCCCGAGATCCACCTGTGAGAGGAAGTGTCCCATGATAGTGTCCTTGATGTGGATGGCACAGCCACCTCCTCTCTTGGTAGCCCTGTCAAGCCTGAAAACATTGAAGCCAGGGAGGGCCACTTCATAGTCAGAGATCTTGGGTGAGAGCCAGGTTTCAACCACCGAGAAGGATGTTAGGGTTGTGCTGTGCGATCCATGCTTGAAGTTGGTCCAGTTTACTAGGGAGGCTTCGGATTCTAATTGATGCAAATTTGATTGTTCCATGTGCTGGGAGTTCAGGGGGAAGAAGTGGACTTGGTGGGCCAGGGTTTGAGTGCACATCCCCAGCCCTAAGCAATAGGAGGCAGTATGCAAATTCATGTTTGACATAAAACTTTTTACAAAGACTGCCATTTTTCCTCCCATGCATAGACTGTGCGTGGTACCCTGGAAATCCAAGTGGTATAGATTGTAGAATTTTGTTGGGGCAGAGTTTGCAGGTTGCCAATGTCAGCCACCATCTAGGTGGTAGTAAGAGCCAGTGAGTGGACCAGGCTCCCTTAGCAGTCAGGAAGTAGTGCCCAGTAACACAGTAGGGTTCATAGTGGATATGTGTGCTAGGGTACGTTGGTAGCTGAGAAGCCTGTTGATATCTTAGAGTATGGCCATGGTATAGGATTGCGAGGAGAATAAGCAACTGTAGTATTGTGCAGAAACTGTACATATTTTGTAGCCTGCTTAGCCAGTTAACGTGAGTCACTTGGTGGTGTTTTTGCATATGACTAAGAGATCTGGCAGCAGGAGTAAGCAGTGGTAGAGCCTCTACTGGTGGCACTGTATAGACTGCATATGGGAAAGAAGATACTTAATAATTTACAAGACCTTGTAATCACTATACCCTATAAAGCAAAGTGTTGAGCTAGGGTGGAGGGTGGGAGGCGGCGTGCAGCGCATCGGTGGGGTAGCCTTGGCGTCAGAAACTGCACCTTGCTGTGTTTGAATCCAGGCAGAAGGTCTCGGGAGGTGGCCTGGAGGAGCTGGCCATCCGGTGAGCAGCAGCGGAGCTGGGGAGCCCTATGGAGGGGGGCCTGGCTGCTTGCTGTGTTTGAATCTGGGCAGGAGGTCTCAGGCGGTGGCCTGAGAGGAACTGGCCATCCGGTGAGTGGCAGCGGAGCCCTATGGAGGGGGTCCCAGCTGCTATTACACATCCCTTGCACTGCCAAGACACTTTATAAAACTTGCTCACTGCGACTGTGTAAGAAAAGAACCAGCAGGACCATCCTGCCTGTCCCCATCCACATACAACTGTAGGCCATCACTGGAACAAACACAATATCAAGTCCTCGGTCAGGATGGTCACAGGGCACTGAATGACAGTCACTGACTGGGAACTGGCTGGCAGGGTGGTGGTCACCGCCAATTCTCAAACACTTACCGGAGCACTGGCAGTCCTCGGACTCTAACGATTCCCATTTCCCACCTGCTGAGTGCACTCCATCAGGCCGCCGGGCCCTGAGATCGGGCTGGGAATGGATTCCCATTTTGTAAACGCAGTGCGTCTTGCTAGCCTGCTCCCATATTCTGCTCTCCCCATAGAGCTGCTGCTCCCCTCCTGTCACCGCTGAACTCCTGGCGATGAATGCTGCTGCTGCTGCTCAGTAATCCCCCACTGCGGTGAGGAGGGTATAGTGGTGGTTGGGCAAGCTTTGAGAAAAAAAAGCTGCTGTATCAAGGTGAATTAGTTGAAGAACGGTGATGGGACAGGGTCCCGGGGGGATGAAGATGTGTGACAGGCGGGTTAAATTGATGTTTCTGTGGTGCTAGTTTCAAATAAAGTAGTTTAAGGGTTTTTGTTGTTGTTGTTTTTTAGAAATGGGAAAAATGTTGTGGTCATGCCATCCTTTTGTGTGTCTGTGGTAGGGCTGACTTGCTATGGGTAGCATCTCTTGGTAAGCGAGAGAAAACATGGCGGCAATTTAAAATGGAAATTATATGTGTTAGCCAATTAGGAAGCAGGGTGGGCACCAGGTTAAGTAAGTGGGTGAAGGGGTACTATAGGCTGGTCTCTTTTATTTCCTGGGCATCTATTGAAAGTTAATGTACCCACTGGCATGGGTACTAGCCAATCAGATGCCAGGAAATAAAAAGTCCATTTTCTAAAATTAGATACACAACATGTGGTTCATTAGAAGTTGTCAAACATTCAAATATTTTTTGTTGTGGGAATTGTTTGGTTGAATTGTCCAGATAGCTTTACCATCTCTGCTGCTAGCTTGCAGGTGAGAACGCATCAGATCCAAGAGAAAAATGTTATTGTCCTATTATTTTTCAGTGTATGAAAAGCAGCATTACGTGTGCAAAAAACTCTTTGTTCCCACGTGTAAACATACTGCACATATCAATTTTGTTTTTAGGTGTTCGTATTTGCTTTCTAATTTCATAATGAAAAACCTGTATGGCATGTATGTCCAAGTTTATTAAATGTTTCAGATGACATGTGGAAATGAGTCTGCTGCCCCCCAAGCAACCTGGTTCCATTCTTGAATCTGGATCACAGGCATCAGCCCTCCACGCCTCTTGGCTGGCTTGGGTTAATGTTACAGGGGAACAAAACAAGGAAGTGTTTGTGTGTGGGGGGTTAAAGACCACCAGATGGCAGTTAGCCTCAGTGTAAAAACTTGGAAAAGGAAACTGGACTTGTTTCTGGCAAAAAAAGCATTGTGAATTGGATCTCATTGTTGGCAGTGGAGATGGATGTGCAGGACCGCACAGTGAGTGAACAAGTTTTGGAGGTGCTGAGCCCCAAGTTGGATAAGTTGTAGGGCATGTTAATGGAAATTGTGACCCAGTGTTCTACTTTGGAACATCCTCACAGGAGGAAGATTCATGACCATCCCATGACTGTCTGCTGTGATGTTGACCATCCAGTGTTTAAGGCAGGTAGGGGAAGACCTGAGGAAGGGTGGGTGGGGGACTCCGCAGTGACATTTTGGTAGCAGGGTCTCCCTTATAGCATCTGCTCTGAGCCCTCCAATGATCTAGCCGCAGCCAAGGACTTTAATACTGAATGTGTGGGATTGCTGATTTGTGGGAGGATACGATTTGTGTAATTATTTCGTAAAGCGGCTGTGTGGTGGTCTGGGGGAGGTTCATAGTGAGATGCCCAGGGTAGGGGTAGTGGGGCACTAAAAGAGTGGTTGCTTGGCTGTTGGGTGTTTTTTGGTTGCTGAGGGAGGTAGAGGAGCCTTGGTCCTGTTATTCTGGGAGGGATGCTGATGCTGAAGGTGCAGGGCCAGAGGGCAGGTGGCAGATGAGTGGCACTGCCTCATAGAAACATAGAATTTGACGGCAGATAAGGACGGCTTGGCCCACCGCATCTGCCCATTTTCCTACCTAGCAGATAAGCTGCAGATCCTAGTTAACCAACAGTTTACTTCCTCCTACCCCAAGGACTGCCTTATGTCTGTCCCATGCATTCTTGAATTCACCCTCTGTACTTGACTCCATGACCTCCTCAGGGAGGCTGTTCCATGCATCCACAACTCCCTGTGAAAAAATACTTCCTCACATTACCTCTGAGCCGTCCCCCCTCTATCTTCAAATTGTGCCCCCTTGTTCTTGCACACCTCTTTTTCTGAAAGATTGTACCCTCTTGGACTTTGCTGATTCCCTTGAGGTACTTGAAAGTTTCTATCATGTCCCCTCTCTCCCTTCTTTTCTCAAGGGTATACATACTAAGCTTCTTTAGTCTTTATTCATATGTTTTCTGGTGCAGACCCTGCACCATTTTGGTTGCCCTCCTCTGGACAGCCTCCACTCTATCTATGTCTTTGCGGAGATGGGGTCTCCAGAACTGCACACAGTGCTCCAGATGGAGTCGCACCAACTGTCTGTATAGAGGGATAACAACTTCCTGTTTTCTACTATTTATGCCTCTCCCTATGCATCCCAGTATCCCCCCAACCTTCCGTACTGCCTTCTCACATTGCTTGCCCACCTTTAGGTCATCTGATATAATTACCCCCAGGTCCCTTTCCATTTTTACTGTTGTCAGTATCTCACCCCCCATTGTGTACTCTTCCCCTGGGTTTTTGTTTCCCAGGTGCATTACCTAGCACTTCTTTGCATTGAATCTGAGCTGCCATACATTTGACCATTCCTCCAACCTTGCCAAGTCCCTTCTCATCCTTTCCACTCCATCTTGTGTATCAACCCTGTTGCAGATCTTTGTGTGGTCTTCAAAGAGACATACTTTTCCTTCCAGTTCCTCTGCAATGTCACTTACAAAGACATTAAAAAGGACTGGTCCCAGTACTGAACCCTGCGGTACCCCGCTAGCAACCCTCCTTTCTTTACTGTGGACTCCATTTACTACTACCCTTTGCATCCTGTCTAGCCAATTTTTTATCCAGGCTACCACCTTGGGACCCACTCCAAGGCTGGCTAACTTGTGTATTAATCTTTTTGTGTGGGACTGTATCAAATGCCTTGCTAAAATCTAGGTAGGCCATATCCATAGCCCCTCCCTCGTCTACTACTTTGGTCACCCAGTCAAAGAAATCTATCAGATTCATCTGACACAACCTTCCCATTGTGAATCCATGCTACCTCAGGTCCTGTGCACCACTGGCCTCTAGGTACTCAACAGTTCTTTCCTTCAGAAGTGATTCCATCATTTTCCCTACCACTGAGGTTAAACTAATTGGTCTGTAGTTTCCTGTCTCTGTCATGCTCCCACTTTTGTGAAGAGGAATCACATCCACCCTCCTCCAGTCCTCAGGTACCATCCCATCCTTCCATGATTTGTTAAAGAGAGTAGTCAGCGGTGTCACTAGTTCTACCCTCAGTTCTTTTAGAATTCTTGGGTGAATCCCATCAGGCCCCATTGCTTTGTCCACCTTCAATTTTATTAGTTCTTTCAGAACCCTTTCTTCTGTAAATGGACTGGTATCGACCTCCATCTTCAGAGTGTTTCTCTTGTTTGGTTTAGGTACCTTCCCTCCTCTTCCTTTGTGAATACTGAGCAGGAATATTCATTCAGTATCCCTGCTTTTTCACTGTCACCCTCTACCCACATTCCCTCCCCTTTATTAAGCCTCAGTATCCCTCCTTTGGTCTTTCTTCACTCCCTAATGTACCTATAAAAGGCCTTATCCCCCTTCTTAACAGTGTTGGCTATCCTTTCCTCGGTTTGGGCCTTTCCTATTCTGACTGCCTTTCCAGCCTCTTTCTGCTTTAACTGATAAAGTTCTGTGTCCTGCTCCTTCTGTGTTTCCTTATATTTCTTGAATGCTGTCCTTTTCTCCTTAACCTTCCCTGCCACCTTTTTTGAGAACCATAGCGTTTTTTTCCTTCATTGCGTTTTGTTGATTTGCTTTACACAAAGGCTTGTTGCCTTTGTGATGGTTGTTTTGATTACTCCCCATTGTTCCTCTACCCCTCCTTCTTGCCTGTTTTCTAGTGCTTTTCTGAGGCACTCTCTCATTTTCCCAAAGTCAGCCCTCTTAAAGTCCAATACTCTTGCTTTTGTATGGCTTGACTGTATGGCTGTGTTTATCGTGAACCACACTGTTTGGTGGTCACTTGTTCCCAGATGGCTACCTACTTCTAAATCTGAGATTCTTTCTCCGTCCCCATTTGAGAGTACCAGGTCTAAGACTGCTCCCTCCCAAGTGGGTTCCAATACTAGCTGTCTGAGGCATGCCTCTTGTAGGACATCAAGGATGATCCTGCTCTTGGATGTTTTTGCAGCAAAGGTACTCCAGTTAACATCTGGCATATTCATGCCTCTTGGGGGAACTGCCATTCTTGGCCCTGCAGGATGGGATAGCTACTATGTTGTTATGGAATTCTCTGGTGGGGGGTGGGAGGAGGACCTAAGGCATGACAGGTGTGGGGCTGCTCACTTCTGTTATGTGGACTGGCTGGTACAGTCCTCACCTGGTTTAAAGCATTCCTCACTGGTAGGATGCAGCGGATGGTGTTGGATATTTTTTCCTCTGCGTTCATGCCCCTGTCATGTGGGGTCCCACAGGGCTCCATTCTGTCCCCCAAGTTGTTCGGGGTGTATATGCTGCTGCTGGGAGACATTACAAGATGATATGGGTTGAATTTTCACTGCTATGCAGATGATACTCAGCTATACCTGACTTTTGCACCTGAGCAAAGGAGTCAGTCTTGGTGTTTAATCTGTGCCTTTCCAAGATCCAAGACTGGACGAGGGACAATTGGATAAGACTGAAATACTAGTGGTGGAACCTGGTTGCCCGGGGACAGGTGTGTAACCTGGCCGAGTCTCCGGGTTTAAGCTTGGGGACTCCCAGCTACTCACTTCTGTCAGGGTAAGTAATGTTGGAGTTGTTCTGGACTGTGGCTTATCACTTAAATTTCAGGTGTCGGCTATGGTCCAGAGTGCCTTTTATCATCTGAGGAACATTGCCAGGATTAAAAACCTGATACCCCCAGGTGACCTGCCAACACTGGTCCATGCCTTTGTAATGTCATGGCTCGACTACTGTAATGCCCTTTACCTAGGGCTATCGGGGGCTGATCTCTGCTACCTGCAGCTGCTAGTGCAGAATGCAGCAGCCAGGTTGCTGACTGGTCTGTCAAGATCATGTCATATTACACCTGTGCTGTACTCTCTGCACTGGCTGCTGGTAAAGTGGCAGATTAGCTTCAAGGTCAGTTTGCTGACCTATAAAGCCCTGCACAGTCATGGGCCCGGCTACCTGCAAGACCTCCTATGGTCTTACTGCCCTTCTCTCCCCCTCCATTCGACAGACAAGGGATTTTTGGAGGTTCCTAGGGTATAACTGCAAGCATCAGGTGCCCGAGTGTTTTCTTATATGATGCCAACCCTTTGAACTCCTTTCTTCATTATCTCAGAGAGACTCCAACACTAGAAGCGTTCAAGAAGGAGCTGAAGACATTTTTGTTCAGAGAGGCTTTTGTGGATGATTAGATTTAATCAACCTAAATACTGTTTTAATTAAAATTGATTTTACATGTTATGTATTTAATTGTGTTTTAATTCTGCCTGCTGTACAGCACCCTGAATCACAATGAAAAGAGTGCTGTATTAAATAAAATTGAGTGACTGATTGTTACATGCTGTCTGATGAGGTTAGGAGATCAGTGCTATTTGTGGGAATGAGGAATCATTCTGACTCCGACTGGGGTGGCAGACCGGTGAGGGATGAATGGATACAGTATAAACAATTGTTTGATCTTGTTTATTGTTCTTGTTCTCTTGCCATCATTCAATAGTAAATGCCATAGAAACATTTTTCCTTGCAATGCGTGGAGGAAGGGGGAAGGCAGGGTGTCTCTGGGGCCCTGTAGTGTATATGTATATATATATATATATATATATATATATATATATATATATGGTTATCTATACCGTGGTATATCCCCATGAGGGGAGGTGAGCTATATTTGTATAATGTTTCAGGATAGTATTATTTCCTGAAATGTTAGGGGGTTCTACTCCCCAATTACATCTGGAAAAATATGTTATCTGCCCTGAGGAGGAGATTGGCACATATTGCTCTCTTACAAGACATACATCTCAGTAAAGCCAAGAACTCTAAACTGGCTGGGGATTGGGTGGGGGCTTGCTACTTGGCCTTGTGTGGTTCACACAAAAGAGGGGAGGCTGTATTGGTTTGGTAAACATTTGGTGGCTAACCCCCAGGATGGGTGGTACATTTTTGTAAGTGGGGAATTGAATGGTATAGCAGTAACTTATTTTTATGTTGTCTTGCGCGCATGCACAAGAAACATCTTGCCACAGTGCAGGTCTGGGGGGCGCGGCTGCTGTTGGGAATCAGGGCCGCGCATCGGTAGAGTCGTCCCTCATTCCCAATCAGCCTGCACCACCACCACCATACATACATAATGAGGCGAGCACATCAAAGCAAGGTCATACCAATCGTCAGATGCAGCGGTCGCTAACAATCTTCTACCTTAACCATTATATTATAGTCAGCGAGCAGACAGCCTCCTCCTCTGTCGACATCGGGTGCCCAATCCCCTGTTGGCAACCCCTGTTTGTGTGCCAATGGTGAGCCCAATCCCGTCAGCACCCCCTGGAAATGTGGAATGCACCGAGAAATTGCCCAATCCCCTCAGCTCGTGCCCCTGCTTGCATTGCACACTGATAGAGCCCACTCCGTCGGCGCCACCCCAACGCTGTTTGAATACTGAGGGTGCCCAATCCGCAACCTGCGGTCCCCCCGACTTTGTTTGCCAGCGGGGTACCCCAATCCCAGCGCATTCCCCCAGTGTTGTGTGCCGACAAAGTGCCCAATCCCCATCAGCAACTGACCCCCCAAAACCCACTGAGGTGGCATGCTGGGAGCCCACCCCAGCATGCCAAATGCCTGCAATCGGAAAACTGTCCCGCAACGTTTTCTTTTTTGTTTTACCTAGAAATGAAAACCATCCTCGTAGTCTAGATCCCCCTCCCCACCCGCAGCCACCCACTGCACACCCTGACTCCCCTCACCCCCTCTCACCCCATACTTACCTCCAGACTCTGGTGCAACGATCTTCAGTGGACCGGGAACACGTCTGCACTCTTCAAAGCTGACCACAAACTTAGGAAATGCCGGTAAGCTGTATAATGCAATGAATAGGGTTTTTTCAACTTTGTTGCATATCTCAGGCATTTCTTGGAATTTTGGCACCAAATTTTCAACATAGGGTTTTTGGGGCCCCTCCTCATGAATTCTGTCACTGTCATGGTGTTAATCGGCCTCGGAAGGTGATTTCGCAGTCACTGCGCAAAATCACCTTTCGGGACCCATTAACAAAATAACAGTGCCAGTGTTCATGAGGTGGCCTCTCAAAAAGCCTATGTTCCAAATTTGGTGGAAAAATCCAAGAAATGCCTGTTTTATGAGCATGCGCTACAGTTGCTATGCAGGCTCACAACTTCGCGACGCAATATTTTAACGCGGTATTTTCAGTATTGGCATTTTTCTGCACCCCCTTGTGAACAGTACAGCTGTCATTTCCCACATCCTGCCCAAAATGTGTTTCCACACTTCCGGAGCACAATTGTGCAGTCGCTGTGGAAAATCAGTGTTTGGGCCAGATTATGAAAATGACAGTGACACAGTTCATGAGCAGAGCTCCTAGAATGCCTATGTTGAAAATTTGGAGCTGATACTCCATAAAATGACTGTGTTATGAGCGTGCATTGGCAGATTGCATGCATGCTTGTACCGATGTGCATTTGTGATATTTTCACTCTGGATTTTCACCATTGCCATTTTTACACACCTCTTGATGAACAGTACAGCTGTCACTTCACATATCCTGTGCAAAATGTGTTTCCGCACTTCTGGCGCAGAATAGCATGGTCACTGTGCGAAATCACTTCTTGGGACACTTTGAGGAAATGACAGTGACACTGTACATCATCAGAGGTGCTAAAATGCCTATGTTGAAAATTTGGTGCTGAATGCCCACAACTGTTAGTGCTGCAAGCGTGCCTTGCATATTTGCCATGCACCCTTGCAACCCTCGTAACTTCGATATTTGTATGCCACATTTTCAGCACTGCCATTTAATTACACCTCCTCATGAACTGTGTAGCTGTCATTTTTCACATCCTGCCCAGCATGTTTCCGCACTGCACTACTAAACACCCACAGGGACAATTCTAATGCCTCTCACTCTCTGTAGGGTGGGGGTGGGTTGGCATCAGTTCAATACTTGACTGCCACTCCTATGCTGCATTTCTCTAACTCCTGCACTGCCAATGGCAGCAAGACAACATTCGGCATTGACAAATGTTTGTTATTTTTGTTATTTATTTATTGAAATGTCTCACCAAGAAGGTACACTGAACAACAAGTTGCTCGTCTCCCGGTACGACTTGGGGAAGAGGGGTACAAAGGATTTAAAGAATGGTACAAACAAGCAGGGAAGCAGATGTTACACATAACAATAGTTACATACAGGGTGCATCAGGTAAGCATGTACATATCTAGCTAACATTAGAAGTGCGATAGGAGAAGTAACAGGGAAGCAGATAAACAAATTACAAATTTATACATAAACTAGGGCAGATTA
This sequence comes from Neoceratodus forsteri, assembly GCA_016271365.2. Lineage (NCBI taxonomy): Eukaryota > Metazoa > Chordata > Ceratodontiformes > Ceratodontidae > Neoceratodus > Neoceratodus forsteri. The sequence continues at coordinate 522,942,029 of CM028129.1, forward strand.
GGGACAATTGGAATGGAATACAGAAAAACATATAACAACAGTAAATCAACCATATTTATTTATTCATTTGTTAACCGGGTAAATGACACTGGACCAAATGCCCTTTTTCAGGTCTGACTCGGAACATCAATACAAAAACAGTTACAAAATAGACAATACACAATATTTTAACCAATATTAGATATTACAAACACATTGATACTTCAACAAAAGAAATTCTATCATTTTTTCTTAAAACCACTAATTGATGTTGCCTGTCGAATAATCAAAGGGAATGAATTCCAATGAAGAAGGACAGCAATAAAGAAGGCATGGGAAGAATTTCCAGTTTAGACAATTCAATTACTAAAGTGATACCATCGGATGAGCGCAGACTAGGGGGAACACTTCTCAAATTAATTAAACTATTAAGTGGAAATTGGGACCCTAAAAACACACTTTTGAAAATCATACAACAAAAAAATAGTCTATTCTTGCAAGGGGAGACAACAACCCAACCAAGAATACAATAAACAATGATGTACTCAAGGAAATTCTAATAAAAAAAATTGATAAATATTATTATAAGCCACCTTCAATAATTGAAATCCCCTACTTGTCAAACCCAAATAAATATGAGAAACATAATCATAAAGTAGCAATAATGAACATACAGCTATGGCCTTTCTAACCTCAAAAGACAAATAATCCTTAAATTTATATAACAGAGAACAGAGCGTAACAAGAGCAAGATGGTAACAAAGGCAAAGACAGAATAAGTGTGGGGTGGGGGGGAGGGGGAAGTGTGTATGGGGAAATTAAGTTCTGGGATTGTGTTTGTGAGAGACAGCAGGAAGGAAGATTTAGGAAGGAAGGAAAGAAATGCAAAACCTGATTCCCATTTCAGGATGCTGAGAACTCTGCAAGGAGGAATAGAGCAGGCTTGTTAATGAAGAGAGAGAAGACAGCAAGAGATAGGGGAGAGAGGGGAGTGAGACAGAGGGAGAGAGGGAGGGAGAGGGAGGGAGAGTGGGGGAATGTGCTGATGAAAATAAGTGCTGAGTCTGTGTTTGTAACAGCCAGCGGGAAGGAAGATTTAGGGGGGAGGGAAAAGAAAAGCCAAAACCTGTTTCCCCCTTCAGGATGTTGAGAACCCTGTTTCCCCCTTCAGGATGTTGAGAACCCTGCAAGGGGGCAAGGAGCAGGGTAGTAAATGAAGAGAGAGCGAGAGAGAGAGAGCATGTGAGGGAGGGGGAGAGAGAGAGAGAGAGAGAGAGAGCGTGAGAGAGAGAGATATAAATAGATAGATAGATAGATAGATAGATAGATAGATAGATAGGGGAAGGGGGAGAGGGAAGGGAGTAGCAGGTACTGGGTAGAGGAAGGAGCAGGGAGTAAGAAGTTAAGGAGAATTGTAACAGGAGCAGCTACAGGAGAGGTAGTTATGTAAGACAAGTCTGAGAGAGTAGGAAGAGGAGTAGTGCCGTATTTGCGGAGGGAGTTCTAGATTTTGGGGAATTAGTGTAAAAAACCAGCCTGCCTGATGAGGGTGATGCAGCTGGGGCTCATCAAGGTGTGGGGGACAAATGCTCACTGAGAGAGTGAGGGGGTAGGGGAGTAGGGAGGAGGGATGAATTGCGGTAAGGAGGAAGTTTACCAAGCCAAAATGTTGAGGTCAGTTTGTCACAGTGAGAGAGGTGCCTATTTGTAAGTGGTGGAAAGGACAGTGCATGGTAGAGATCACAGTGATGTGAGCAAGAGGGGCATCAAGAGCAAATCGACAGAATGAGTTAAAGAGAGTGTCCAATCTGATCAGGAAGGATTTGGGAGTAGCACCATAGACTATGCCACAGTAGTCAAAGATAGGGAGAATCATCTTCTGGTCAAGTTCATGCCTTGTCGCAGGAGGGCTGCAGCTGCATTTCCTGAACAGTTCACCTAGCCTGGGGTGCAATTTTTTCAGGATGTCGTTGATATGTACAGAGAAGTTGAAGTGTTGATCCAACCAGACCCTGAGGCATCTAAATGAGGAGGTGTCCTCCAGGGTTGTCCCATCCAGGGTGTGGAAAGTGGGCAGAGCAGGGAGCCGAGAGAATCTCAGCCTAGTGCCAAAGATCATTTAGGAAGAGTTGATGGGAAGCAAACCAGAGCTGGATCTGTTTGCAGTCATATTGAAGGCTGGATGAGACATCAGAGAGACATATGCCGGAGGTGTACAAGACAGTATCATCAGTGTACATGTGTATAGAGGAGGGGGGAGCATACTAATGGAAGGTCATTTAAGAAGATAGAGAAGAGCAGGGGGCCAAGCACTGAGCCCTGTGGGACTCCTGTGCTGATAGGAGGGGGAGTGGAGATGGAGTCAGAGATCCTGCCAGATTAGGACCTACCAGTGAGGTAGGACCCGAGTCAGTTAGTGGCAGATGGAGTCAGCACAGCTACGGAGAGGGAGTCTATGAGAAAGGGGTGGGAGACTGTGTAGAAGGTCTTTGCAAGGTCAATAAAAATGGCTGAAGTGATTTGGCCATTGTCCAACCCTATAAGGAAGGAGTCAGTGAGCCTGAGGAAAGAGGTGGTAGTGGAGTAATATTTCTGAAAACCAGACTGGAATGAGGTGAAGAAGGAGGAGTCAGAACAAAATGAGGAAAGTAGGGAAAGAACCAGATGTTCTTGGAGTTTTAAAAGTGTGGGGGGAAGAGAGATAGGACAATAGTTGCCAGGGGAAGACAAATCACCACCCTTGGGAAGAGGGAGGACCACTGCATGTTTCCAGGGTGCAGGGATCACAGCAGACTTAAAAGAGTAGTTTTGAAGGGTTGAGACAGAGAGAGGAGGGCATTTAAATTTTTGTCAGGGGTGATCAAGGAGAAGGAGTAGCCAGGGGGAAGAAGATCTGGAGGGATGGGATTGTAAGTGGAGGTGGGTGTTATAGTGGGGAGGGAACTAAGGCACAGGAAGTATAGTACCAGTTGAACTCTGTAGCTACCGAGCCTGGGTCAGACACCAGGGAGTCATTTATTTTAAGAACAGGGGAAGGAAGACGTGGGGGGGAGAGGGCTTGGACAACTCTTCAGAATTTAGAGGAAGGCAGGTTTGAAATACTTGGACTTTGCTAATCTGGTAGCTTTTGTGCAGTAATTTCTGAGCATGCGGTATGTTGCGTAGTCTCTGGGGAGCTTTGTGGATGTATGCTTTTTCCAAGCACGGTCACACTCCCTAAGACAGGTTAGCAGTTCAGTGGTGATCCAAGGAAGAGGGATCCCACAACCCCTAGACTGTATGAAAGGAGCAAATAAATTCCAGACGCTGATAATTTTTTCTGTAAAATATGTGAGGCCATGGTCTACAGTAATCGGGGAGGCAAGGGGTGTCCAGTCAGCGGAGGTGAACTCGTGGAGGAGGGGGTCGAGATCTAGGGATTTGTAGGAGCGCTGTTGGATGATTTTGTGTGGAGCTTTGGGGATGTGGACAGTACAAACTAGTAAGATGGGTTGGTGGTTACTGAGTGCATATGGCAGAATGCCTCACTTTATGACTCGATGGGGGTGGGAGGTGAGAGCTCAGTCTATCAGGGAGTGATTATGTGTTTTCGGATTTAGGCGCATGGGTTCCAGGATAAATTGGGTTAGGTTTAGGGCAGATAAATCATTGTGTATTTTACACAATTTGGGGGACAGCCAATTTAGATTGATATCACCCATGATGAAAATCTACCCTGAATGGGAGCAGGAATTAATGGATGTAAAGAGTTCTGTGGCCTTGGACTGTTTTATACTAGTATGGCAGTAGATGCCGGTTATGAAGATTAGGCAGGTGAAAGAAAGGGTAATTTGCAAAGATAGTGCTTTGTAGGTAGCTGGGAGGAAGAAGACCATGTGGTGATAAATTGTATTGATGATTGGACGAACATGACCACCCCACCACTCCTACCTGACCGGTCTTGCCTGGAGATGGAGTAGCCAGGGACTGTAATTGAGTGGTTGGGTATTTTGCTACTGAGACATGTTTTGGTTAGGATTAAAATATCAGGTGTGCTCGATGCCATCATGGTTTGTATAACGTCTGTTTTGGGTAAGATGCTGCAGATGTTTAGATGCAGGATTTTTAACCCTTTTTGAAGGACAGAGGGGGCATTGACCCTGGAGGAACATGTGGCAGCTGAATCTGCAGGGGTAGTTGAGGTGATAGGGCCAAGGTTGGGATGAATATTACCTGATGAAAGTAAGAGGAGAGCTATGATTAAAAAGTGAAGTTTATGGCATTTGGAGTGCGATGAGGGTTTTGAGGAGATACGGGGTGAGGAGATGTTGAGAAGGAGATTAGCAGGCGAAGAAAAGTGAAATGGCTAGGGAGGGAAATAAGAGATGCAGGGGGGAGGTGGGGAAAGTAGTCTCAGTGAGCCAGAAGGGGAGAGGGGGTGATTGCAAGGATGAAGTTATGGGGAGGCAGCAGAATAGGGGGAAAAGGGAAGTATTTTCAAAGTTGGTAGGTTGTAGATGTAGAGAGGTCCAGATAATTGTGAAAATAAGTAAGAGGGGAAGAAACTAAGTAATGGTTAATTTAGCAGAGAAAGACAGCAGAGGTTTCATGTTGGTAAGGAAACAATAGTGGCTAGCTAGGGAGAGTTAGAGGAGACTAACCAGAAGTAAGGGGGGACAGGGTAAAGGAGGGAGATGCACAAAATACTGAGCGTGGAGTAAATTACACAAAGGAGGGGTGTGTAGTCCCTTTGAAATGGAAAATAATTTTGATTAGGTAGGGGGAGGAGCACCAGTAGAGCAAGTGTATTTAATAAAGGATGGGGGTTGGGGAGCAGGCCAAAAAATTCGAGTTCAATAAAGCAGTCCCAGTTAAAGCAAGTAGACTGGATTAAAAATTAGCCTTGGGAGCTTCATTTTTCTGGCCGAGATTGCACTAATTGAAGGCGGCAAGCAGAGGGCTGGGATCTGGTGAGGGCAGAACTCTGCAGCTCTAAGTCAGCTGTGCCATTAAGAAGGTGGCCCTGCTTTAGGCACCAAAGATTCAAAAGGGTCACAGGTCCAAGCGGCTCTGTACCTTCACTTAGGGGGAGCAGAGCAGGTCCAGGCAGGAGGATTCGAACTGCTGGTGGCAGTTTGTTCGAGGGAGGACTCTTGGCCCGAGGAGGGCAACAGAATCCCGGGAGAGAGTAAAGTTATAAGCAGCTTAACAGGGGAAGGATTTCTGAGACAAAGCCAACAAAAAGAGCATGGAGGGGATTCAGGAAAACAAAAGATGAAAAGGGCAGGAGTGCGTCAGGACTTAAACGCAGGGCGGGGCAGAGAGCTACGGAAGCAAAGAAACAGCAGGAGCTAGCAGGGGCTGGGAATCTGAACAGGGAATTAGTCAGATTAAACATTAAAAAAATGTTCACAAAGGGCTACAAATAACAGGCAAGCCAGTAATACATTGAGATGGCTAGGTGCAATTAATCTTGTCAGTTATTAAATGTAACAAATCAAAAAATGTATAAAATTCGAGTAACAGAAAAAAATGCATAAAATTCGAGTTCTGTAAGGCAGTCCTAAAATTCGAGTTCAGTATAGCTGTCCAAGTTAAAGGGAGTGTCTATTCCCCAGCTGTCTAACCCAGCTTTTTATTAGCACATTTTGGATATCTTACCCAGGGATCAATTTCCAAATCTGTTTATTGGAAAAGAGTTTAATTGTGTGATTGAGCCCAGTCTGAATCATTCTGAGGAGGTGTATAGGCATGGGGCTGCTTTGGTTGCTTGGAAAATCGGCCTGTTGGACCAGAATTTGCTTCATGAATGGTGCAGGACAAATCCTGGAGTCAAGGAATATATTTTATTTGAATCCCCATAGGACATGGTCAGACTGGATTATGTCTATGTCCTTGGGGATCAGTATGAATATGTGGAGGCCGCTGAGTATAGCCCTATTCACATTTCAGACCATACAATGGTAATTGTCTGTATGAAGACAGGGGAGCCTGGGCCTAGGTCTTCTGGTTGGCAGTTCCCCACATATATTTTGGGAGGAGTTTTGGCAGTTCCTGCAGAAGAAGTGAGCCCACTACCTGACTTCCAATGCAGCTACTGCCTCATCAAAGGCATCATTATGAGAAGCAGGGAAAGCATATATGAGAGGGATGATAATTGGATATGTCAGCACCCTCAATAAAAAAATGTAGGGAGAAGAAACAGGAGTTGGAGAGCAAATTTAAGGATCTACAGCAGTGGGGAGTGACTGGGGATGCAGACTGTCTAAGGGAGAATATGGTTACCCAGGAGGCCTTAATTTGTTACTGACCAGTGAGGTCAAGACAGCATTGCTCTTTGCCTTCCAGTAGATTTTTGAGTGTGGTAACAAGCCAAGTGCTTGCTAGCTCACTTAGTATGGAGTATATGGGTCCCTACCCAGATAATGAGTATTCAAAACCAGCAGGAGGGAGTGGAGACACAATCCCCAGGAATTAGGGAAGCTCTCAAGGTCTTCTATGAAACTGTGTACAAGGCAGAATGTGGGGGTAGAGGGCAGGAGGCAAGGGCCCCTTCCTTAGTGTCTCACAGTCACTAATGAACAGAGGACATCTTTGGGAGCCCCTATAATACAGGGAGAGGTGGCTTGGGCAGTGGGATCCCTGAGATGAGAGAGGGCTAGTTGGCCTGATGGTTTTGGTGCTAAATATTATAAAGCACTACAGGAGGAGATGGTGGGTCCACTGATAGCTATGTCTGAGGAGTCTAGGGCAGGAGGGGGTACTGCCCAAAATTATTATGAGGCCATCATCTTTGTATTGCCCAAGCCAGGGAAGGACCTCTCTTAGTGTGCTTCGGGCAGGCCTGTCTCCCTTCTGAACTGTGATCTTAAGGTCTTGGCTAAGGTACTGGCATGGAACGTTAAGTAGGTGCTCCCATAGTGCACCCAGACCAAACAGGTTTTGTGTGGGACGGTTGTTCTACTATAACTTGCGTAGGTTGTTGAATGTGGTACATCTGGGCTCTTGGCATCCGGATATGGCACCTGTGCTGTCAATGGATGCTGAGAAGGCCTTTGATACAATTGAGTGGGGGCACCTGTTCGAGGTCCTCAGTAGATGTGGTCTGAGAAATTAGTTTGTGGTTCTGGTGAGGTTGCTATATTTAATTTTTTTTTAACTTTCTTTGTACACTGGACCACCTAGGAATCCTTCAAGAGTGCCCACTCGGATGTGCCTCTCACTCCCAGCCTGAACCTCCACTTACCCCAGGCTCTCCCCGAATGACTAAGCAATGTCCAACCCCAGGATCACCTCTGGGGGCTGGGCCCACCCTCCCTTGGTGGCTCTTTGTACCTATATGTGAAGGACCTACCTCACTATCGGGTCGGGATGGAGATACCCTGGGTGCTCCACCGGGGTCTCTGTCATCCCACTAGGTAGCCAGAGGATTTTCTCGTGTGCCCCATTTTTTCCCTCCTTCCCCTGCAAAGTGCATCTAGCCAGGCAACATTGTGATGCAGCTCCACCCCCAGGCATACGCTGTCACTGTGTTGAGCTCCCCCAGCTACCACCAGAGGATGCTGCATGTGTGGATGCTCCCCAAACCCACCCTGGGAAGAGAGGGAAGTCCACTGGATGCTCAATGTCTTCCCTCCCCTGCTGACCCCTGGCAGCCTGGGCTCATTCCTGAACCTGGGTCACCCACGTGGTGCGAGGTGTGGCATCCAGCGCCTCAACCCTCAGCACCACTGGGTGGCTAGTGAGGGTGCTTTATGTTTATTCCCAGGCAAGGATCTTGGCAATTGTGATCTCTCTAGGGAGTTCCAGCTTTTCAGAGGCAATTGGCAGGGGTGTCCCTTATCCCCTGAAACAGAACCCAGGTATACTCAACAGAGGAGAGCCAATGTTGGGTGGAGGCTGCTTACTCCGAAATGTGCCACATCATACTCTGCAGCCATTCTGGAAGGATGATGCCAAGGAATTAACTGAGCTATGGGATGCTGTAGTGCCTTGTACAGTACATTGCCTGTTGCTGGGTATGGAGGATATGGATGAGGAGGGATGGAAGCCTTACCCAAAGTGGATCTGGGTGTTGCTGGTTCTAGACTGCCAGTGCATTCAGCATACTTGTGTATCTTGCACAACATCCATGATAGCTCAATGGAGGGCTGTCTACCTTCAGGCACTGTCACTGGAAAAAAATCACTTATTCTCTGAGAGGGAGGGAGGAGCAACCTCTTAAGAGCAGGGGCAAATACAGTATATTGACTCACTGACTCACTGTTACTGGTGGATGTAGCTACACTCCATAATGGTCTCCTTTGAGACTTGTGCAAATCTGCAGTGTTGGACCAGCTCAGTGGGGACTCCTTGGGAGGGGGACCTGAGGAGGTTGTGCCATATCCGGCACTCAGATCTTGATGAACGTGGTGATTGATAACCTTTGGCTGTTATTGTTTTGTTCTTTTTTAGCTTCTTTGGAATGAATTGTTTTACTCCATGTGTGTTTGGTTAAATTAACATGTTCAATTGTAATGTTGGTATTGTTGAAAATTAATACAAAAATTATGCAAAACAAAAATTGCATGGTAGACATGCAGTTTGCAAAAAGTGACCATAAAACAGTCAAGTTCTTAATAGACATAAAAAAGTAGAAGGTCTCTGGGAAAATGAATTATTATAATTAGAATAGGGCAGCTAAAAAGAAACCAAGAAATTTATTTAAGAACTGGAGTGCAGCGTGCGTAGAAACTGTGCAATGCATGCTCGTAATACGGCCATTTTGGGGCATTTTTTCACCAGATTTTCAGTGTGCCCCTCAGTATTGGGGGTGGTAACAAATAACTGGGGACACTAAGAGTGGGCTTCCCAGTGTCCCACACTGGTGGTGCTGGGAGGGTGCTAATGCAAACATGGGGATTAGGCACCCCATGTTGGCAAAAATTTTGATGAATAAAAATTCGGGACACTGGGAGAGAGCTCCCCAGTGTCCCACAATGGCAAGGAGGGGGTTCTACAGCTGACACGGGGATTGGGCACCCCAATACTGGCAATTTGTTTTTTACATACTGGAAAGTGAACAGAGGGTGTCGAAAAATAATTCCTTTTTGCCATTCTCTAACTTCTGGTTGGTGAAAAAGGAAGTTAACGAGTGGTGAAAAAGGAATCTAAACTATTAATAAAACACCCTCAGAGGTGGCATTGCATGCAGCCACTTACAAATCCATCTAAGGGAGTCCTGATAAACAAGATACATGCCTTGGTACATCTTGATGTCTTCATTTTTGTGGGTTTTCAAAACAAAACAAACGAAAAACAAGATGACAATTTTTTTCTCACAAAGAGGGATTCCAAATTTCGAGAAGAAGGATTGATCTTGTGAGACATAATCCTTCTTCGTGAGGCAAAATCCCCCTTCACAAGAAACACCTCTGTCCTAGAAATGGAATGCTCAGCAAAGTCCCATAGGATATAATAAGAACTAAAAAACTTAATAACTTTGCAACCAATCAATGGATTTGCACACAATTTTCACTGTCTGTTCTTCTACCAGAGTTCTTTCTGCCCTGCAAAAAATCAGGCAGAAATTCCACAGGTTTGGAAGATATTTCTCCCAGTCTCTCCCATGCTGTTCAGCAAATACTTGGAGCATCGATTTTAGGGTACCATTAAACCTTCCCACAAGCCCATTGGCATGCGGGTGATAAGGTGTCATGTGTCTCTGCACCACCCTACACTTCTCCCACAAACACTTGATCAGGTCTGACATGAAGGTACCCCCTCAATCAGTGATAACTTCCTGTGGGAACCTGATATGGGAGCAAATCCCCAGCCAGGCATCTGCCACTTTGTCCTGAGTGAGGATAGGGCGACCACCTCTGAGTATCAGGTGGCATAATCTACCACCATCAGGATAAACCTCTCCAAGGAGGAGTTTGGGATACTCAAAGGTTCCATCCCACAATGTCCATTCCTACCCTCTGGAATGGCTCCTCCACAATGGGCAAGGGAATTAGGGTGGCTTTAGTTTCATTACCTGCCTTCCCTATTTGTTGGCACTGGTGAGAAGACCTGCAATATTCCTTCACCTGCTAGGTGAAGTTGGGCCAGTAGAAATTCTGGGCCAATCACTGCATGGTACATGTGATTCCCAGATGCCCAAACATGGAGCTATCATGAGCGATCTTGAGCAACCACTCACGGTACCCCTGGGGAACGACACGCTGCCTGCTCATCACTCCTCCCTCTGTCCTCACATCCTGTGAATATAACAGTCCATTGTCTCAAAATACCCAATGTCTCATGTCATCTCCCTGTGTCCCATCAGATTCTGCACAAGCCCTCAGCCTCTCCAAACTAGGGTCAGTTCTCTGAGCAGCTGCAAAATCTTTACATTTTCCCAAGGCATGGGACAAGTCCCCTTCAGTTCCTAAACTGGATTCCATAGCTCTAGCATCAGGGCATTCAGGGTCACTGCCATCCCTAACCTTCTGACCATTGGTTACCCTTTCCTCCTCAGAGTAACCTGTAACTGTTTTGTGAACTGTTACATGGGGAGGTCCTACTCCCCTTTTACTACTCTCCATGTCAATAGAAACAGGCGGGGAATCAGCCTCCCATTGTTTTTCACAGGGTCTTCTATGGGGTCCAGGAAACTACAATCAGCCTTTGTCACCCGACTACAGGTAGCTGCACACACTACCCCCTTCTGGAGATTGTTCCCTATAATCACATCCAGGGTGAGATTGTCTGCAACTGCCATCTTTTGTATCCTCTCTCCTGTCTCACCCCAGTCTGGGAGAATGCTAGCAAGTGTCAGAGTTTTCTCCTCCCCAGTGAATCCCCTTACTGTTACAAACTGACTAGGTACAAGCTGTTCATCTGGTTGCCAATGGACTGCGGGATCCAAGGCAGCATGGTTTCACCAGGGGGAGGTCATGTCAGACCAACCACATTGAATTTTTCAACTGGGTGGTAAGGGAGGTGGATCAGTGGAGAGCAGTGGATGAGACCTATCTGGAATTCAGCAAGGCCTTTGACACTGTGCCACACAGAAGGCTATTAAACAAACTAGGGAATATGGGAGTGGGCAGGACAGTAGTGCAGTGGGTAGGTAACTGGCTGGGTGGCAGGACACAGAGGGTGGTGGTAAATGGCTGTCACTCCACAAAGGGAAGAGTGACCAGTGGGGTACCACAGGGATCAGTTCTGGGACCAGTCCTATTCAACGTCTTAATCAGTGACATTGCACAAGACCTAGAAGGCATAATTTCCATGTTTGCTGATGATGCAAAGCTTTGTAACAGAGTGGACATGCCAGAGGATGTACACAGAATGAGGAGGAACCTGCAAAAACATGAAGAATGGTCAGGGGTTTGGCAGTTGAAATTGAATGCAAAGAAGTACAAGATAATGCATAAGGGGCACAAAAACCCTGGAACAACATATCAGTTGGGGGGTGAGGATCTAGCATGCACCAAGCAGGAAAATGACCTTGGGGTTATCATCTCTGATGACCTCAAGATAGGGAAACAGTGCAACAAGGTAACAGGTAAAGCAAATAGGATGCTGGGATACATAGGCAGGGGCATCACCAGCAGGAAAAGGGAGGACATAATTCTACTATACAAGACACTAGTGAGGCCCTACCCAGAGTACAGTGTACAGTTCTGGGGACCTTAGCTACGTAAGGAAATAGGGTAGAGAAGGTTCAGAGGAGGGCAACAGAGATGGTACATGGATTGCATCACAAGTCCTATGAAGACAGGTTGAAGGACTTGAATATGTACTCCCTGGAGGAGAGAGAGAGGGGGGATATGATAGAGACATACAAGTATCTTACAGGGAGGAACAGAGTGCAGCAATACACTTTTTTTCAGCAAGAAAGATATTCCAGGACTAGAAGGCATGGGATGAAGTTGGAAGGAGGGCAATTCAGAGGAAACATGAGGAAGAATTTCGTCACATAATGGGTGGTGGGCAAGTGGAACACCCTGCCAGAGGAAGTAGTGGGGGCTGAAATAATCACGGGATTTAAGAATGCATGGGATAGATATTAGGGAATTCTGGAGGTCAGAGGTAAGGGGCAACAGACTTCTAGGAAAACATAAAGTGAACTTACAATTTCAAATGGGCAGACTTGGTGGGCCGTAGGCCCTTATCTGCCGACAGAGTTTATGTATCTATGTATCTATGTTTAGGCTCAACCAAATCCCCTTTTACTAAGGTAAGAGATGCCCCCATGTCCCTTAACCCATGGGTCTGCACCCCATTTACAATAACCAGGTGTATGTGCTCCCTCATGTTCATAGGCATGCTTTCAGGAATACACAGTGCACCCTACTTTGTTCAAGCACCACTTTGTCTACTCTGTACCTTTTTAGGACACTGTCTGGCAAGATGCCCTGACTGCTTGCAAAACCAACAGTCATAATTTCTTTTATCTGAGACATCCCTTTTTTGTAACCTGGGCTTCCCCCTTTCTGTGGAGGCAGTGAGGGTTTAAGCTGCCCTGAAGAAGTGCTTTTCCCCTTCTGCACTGCTCCGCCTGCCCCACTCCCTTTCAGAGCAGGCCTGCTACTAGCATAGTGGTCTGAGAGCTCAGCAGCCTGCTGTACTGTTTTGGAGTCTCGGTCCTCTAACCAGGTTTTTAGCTCTGCTGGGCAAGCCCAAAAGAATTGCTCCAGAAGTACAACCTCCTCAATTTTCTCTACTGAGTTTGCTTCCACTCCCTTCCACCAACATTTCAAAAATTGACATTGCTTTGTGGCAAGCTCCTCATAGCTCATGTCAGGGCTTCTTCTGAGCTTAGGGAACTTAGCCCTTTGTGCTTCAGGTGTTAATTCATACTTTTTAAGCAATGCAGTTTTTAGTTTCTCATAATTACTACTGTTCTGATTGTCCATTTGGCCTAAGGCCTCATGCCCTCTACCAGTAAGCAGTGGGAATAGCTGGAAGCTCCAGGACTCCCTGGGTATTTTAGCCTGGATACAGACCTTTTCAAATGAATTCAAAAATGCATCCATATCGCCCCCTTTTTAAATTCAGCTATTAATTTAGGATGTACCCCAGTCCTGGAGTTCCAGGTTCACCCATGCCACTTACCTCCTCTGGTGCTGGTTGTTGGAGTTTTAGCTTTTCCAGTTTGAAGTCTTTCTGCTGCTGTTTTTCTCTTCCTCAACCTCTCATTGCCACTGCTTTTCCTTCAACTCTATCTCGAATTTCCTCTGCTCGAATTCCCTTTGCTGCTGGTCTTTGAACTTTCTCATCTCGAACTCCAGTTTCCTCAGCTCATACTGTAGCCAGAGTCCTTCCAGTTCCAGCTCTGTGGTGACCTTCCCTTGCTGCTGTGGCTCTGGGTTCCTTCTGGTCTCACTGTCCACCTCCATGGGTTTAGGCTCTGCGATGTCCCTTGGCACCTCATGCGCACGGTCTGATCCCTTTCAGTCACCAGCTGTGACTCGAGGTACTGGGCAGTCGCTTGCTTATCGGCTGCCACAGGAGCCTGCACAAGGTGCTTTTTGGTTCACCCCTCACACTAGATTCCTGTTTCCTGACTCAACTGCTTCAGATATTCTGCAGTATATTTGCTGGCTGATGGAAGCCATCTTCTTTACCTAACTACTGCTACACTAACTTATACCTGAGGGAAAAAAACAGGAAGGGAACTTTATACTGTAACCAAATGTTGTATTTTTTTTATCTCTACTTTGATTGTGTGTGGACTGTTTACAGTTTACCAGTCTGATACACTGGGCTCGAATCCACTGTTATGCCTGTGTCACCAATCCCTCGAATCGCACATTATTCAACCAAATCTATCGGATCCCAACGCTGCACACTAGATCTGTCACAAACTCACTCCTGATGGTCAAGGTCCACTGAACTGACAGTGCCCATCCCTAAGTGTAATCCATGAAAGGAAGGGGGAAAACAGGGATACCCTTCTTGTGTCATTCCAGAGTGTTCACTGTGTTTACAATGGAACACTCACCACGAGGTCCCAGCCCTCTTTACTTTGGAACAGGGCACATTACCAGTCTCGAGTCTTGTGGCCAAATAGGAACCTTTCCTTGGTTATTACACACAGGAGGAAGACCCAGGTATCACACTGTCTTTGAGGTAGCAGTGTAAAAGCCTGATTTGGCCTTCTCCTCACAGGACATGCAACAGGCTGGTTCAAAATCCCTGCAGACTCATATGAGACTCTGGTATTCTCCCTACCCTTCCAGATGTCCCTTTTACAGACCCTTTTCTCAATTTGGTTGTTTATGATGCCTCTTCAAGCAAGTAACAGTTGTCAGATTATTAATAAACCTTCCACAGTCACACATACAATATAAGAACTCTCACACAGGCAGAAGTTCTTTAGAAAAGCAAATGTTTTTACTAAAATAAATAAATACAGTTATAACTAAAAGGGGACATGTACTAATTTAGGTCACAGTATAAGAAACAAAAAATGGAACAATGTACAGTGAATCACATTAAAAACTGTTAGCTAAAAAGTCTACCTTATATTTGCAGTGAATTGCAGTCCAGAAAAAGAGATGAACATTTTCAGTTTCTTTTAGTCCTTGTAGCTACACTGGGTTTCAGTGGATTGGCTGTGTGTCAGGTGAAGTCCAGATGAAAAGTGTGTAAATGCCCTGAGCTGGGGGTTTAAACACACTTCTGTAATCTTGCTGTGTCAGCAGTTATTCCAGTCCCAAAGAAACTGATCCATTTTTCAGAGCAACTACTCTGTTTGGTCAGAAGATGGCACTGTTGCACTGTTTCCAAAATTCAAATCCTGGCATTTAAAGTCTAAGCCTTTGAAGTCCCCTGTAGAAAGTTGGCCCCCATAAGTTACAGTTCACAGTGTCCTGTTAGAATGGCCATATGCTGATCAAATCCTTGGTAAAACATCTCAGGCTTTTTGAACTGGCTTGATACCAGGAAGACCCTGTAAGGTTTATGACTATACAGGTGATTTATTACTTCTGGTTCCCTTGGTCAGTTCCTTTTTGAAATACCCCGTTGATCATGTATCCCCAAAGCCTCTGACAAGGACTTGTCAGATTCTTGCAAGCAAGGCTGGCCTTGTAGGTCAGAGGAAGGTCAAAACCCTTTTAAACAAAATCCAGCCTTTCCCTATGGGCCTTGAATTAACACTGGCATTTCTAGTGCATGTACATATACAATAGAATTACATAAAAGACATACATACATCAGAATAATATCTACAAATAAAGGCTAGCAGTGGGGTAGCTCGCTGCAGTGGGCACTTCATCTGTTTGCTGTGCACCACAATAAATATCTATTTTTGGACCCTGAACTGGATGTCATTTGGTGTTATTGCCTAGGAATGCTGTATTTGTATGGAGGACTTTTACATTGTTCCAGCTGCCCTTTACAGCACCCACCTTGCATTGCTGTTTGTGGTATGCTTGTTTTGGAGTTGTGGATAAAGTAATGGAATCCATCATCATTGACCTTTTAAATATCTTTAGTAATGAGGGTTTGCAGGATGTAAGTCAGCATGGATTCAGTTAGGAAAGCACATGTCACTAATCTTCTAACATTCTACGAACCTGTGAGTAAAAAGCTAGATGAAGGTAAACCAATCAATGTAATATTCCTAGACTTTAGCAGGGCATTCAATAAAGTGCCACACAGCACCATTTTAATCAAGCCTAGTAAGTAGTGTCCATGAGAAATTGGTGGATTGGATATGCATTTGTCGGTATACCCCCACCGACAGTGACACCAACACAGTGACCTACGTTGCTGTCAACAAAATCAACAGTTCGTTGACAGGTTGCTGTGTTGGTGCACCTGAGACAGGGGCACACTGTGTCTCAGTCCTGCACCCTTCCCCGAATCAACTCCGACTTGGAGTTGATTGTTATTAGTACGAGGGGTGTGTGGGGGCAAAGCCTCCAGATAGAAAAACAGACCAGGAGACCATCAGGATTTATGTCAGTCATAACTTGCGGTCAACATAAATCCCAGTGTTGTGATGCTGGTCAACCAAATTGTTGTCGAACTGACATCGGAGAGCCCATTTGTCTGGAATCAAGGAAACAAAGACTAACGTTAAATGGTGTTTATTCTAGTGAAGGAGACATGCTGAGTGCTATATCACAGCAGTCCATACTCAGACCAATATTGCTTAAGAGGTTTATAAAGGATGTGAATGATGGTGTGGAGAGCTGGACCCCAAGGTCTGCAGATGACACAAAACTTGGCAGAGTAGTGGATAGTGGAGAACATAAGTAATAAGTCACAACAGGGTGTGCATTATGCATACCCAAGGGGTGTAGTAAGGCACGAGGCCAAAGGTTGAGGGTCCTTATGCTCCTGGGAAGTGCATTAAAATCATATGAAGCATACCCTGTAGAAGCTTATTACACTTATAAAATGGCTATAAGTAGGTTGTTTTTGGAGGAAAATCAGATTCAGCTCCTTACCATGCATTTATAGAGATTTAATGCACTATCAGGTGATGTCTCTTGGCCAGTGACCTTTCTAGATTTTTTCTTGCCATTTTATAGACTGTAGTATTATGGTGGCATCCCTGTTCTGCCACCTCAGTCAGGCCATGCTCTAAGTCCCAATCCATCCCCTGATGTCCTGCATCTCCTTACGGGTTTCCACTAGGCTGGTTTGCAAGCATTTAAGAGTGCTGCTGATTTTCTGAATTTTACTTATCAGCTTTTTTGTTGTGATTGTATGGCTGGCTTCTTCAGTTTTGAGATCACTGAGGCATTCTGGCTTTTCTGTATTGGCAGGCTTAGGTGATTCTAGGCCTGCCAGGCTGTCTTTCTGAAGATGGAGGGATTTCTTTGCCTGGGGACTGCCTTCCCCAAAATCTTTCAATCTCTGCCTTGCCAACATTTTAATCAGTTGGATTCTTGCTTGCGAAGGTATAAGATCTGTCATTTTTCTGGGGCTTGATGGAGATTCTGCAATCGAGGGTGTGGAGCAGCACTAGCTAACTGTTAATGGCATGGTGAAATCACTGGAAGATAAAAATATGATCTTATCCTTGCTTGAGCACACAGTAAATTTTAAATTTTCATGAGATTCCTCCTGATATTAAACCAAAGCCTCCGAATGAACAAGATTTCCCCACTACACCATTAGTAATATCATCTAGGAAGCAACAGTAAAGGTCAATATTATGTGAAAAACAGATTGGACTCTTGATCCTGTATTACTTGTGTCTCCCAGTGTCCTGGCTGGAGGTTCATGTAACTGGGTGCTAAAGAAGCACTCATCACTGTTTTCTGAACTTGAAGATAATGTCCTACTAGAAACACAAAACTGCTGCAAGTTAATACTGAATTATTGTAAATAACCAAAAATCAACTAAATCATTGTGGTATTCCTAATTTTGTTCCAAGTAATAATGAATAGCCTTCAAACTCCCCTCCTGTGGAATGCTAGTATATAACGATTCCACATTGACAGTGACAAAATACCAATTTTCCTGTTTGCTTAGACATTGCTTCATCTGCAAAATGTGCAATGAGTGAAAAATATATATGATGGAACTTGGGAGATCATACAAGTGGTTTGATAAAGCTGTCAATCAGTTTAGAGAGAAGCTTGGTTAAGGAACCAATACTTATTATTTGTATTTAGCTTTCGTTGACCGGGTAAGTGCACTAGACAAATTCTGCCTATTTTCTGGCATGACCCAAGGGAGGGGGATACAGATGAATGCCAATTGACCTTGAACCAGATTAAACAGTTGCAGGTAGTTTTAGAGAATGGGGAGCAATTTGACCAGGGCACTGGGGAAATTCCCCTACTCTCCTGCAGGGGGACTTGCTGCTGTGTGAGCAGGCTAATGTCAATCTCAGGCTGGCGACTGAGGAGACTGGTCGTCAGCTGTGGTCGGAGCCATGGCCTGAGGCTCCATTTGTGATTATGGAAGAGCCTTGCGAGCAGATTGTGGTAGCTATGAGTGAAGCTAGAATGGAGAATCCAGATATTTCTGCTGGTGACTTTATTAATTCTGGTGCTTCTGCAATAGCACAACTACCTGAAAACTTGGAGCCTGTAGTGGAGCCTTCAGTCGAGTTCAGGGCATGAGGTGCCGACCGGGAGTGTGTAGCTGGTTTAGCTTTTCCAGAAACTGCTGCTGAGTTTTCCCTGTCAATTGGAGCTTCAAACTCTGTCAAACTGTGGGCTGTGCCTCAGCTGTCTCAGCCTGACGTCGGGGCTACCACGGCGGAAAGAATGCGGAAGTCTTTTCTGCTTCCAAACACAGATGCTCCCTTTGAGTCAGAGAGCTGGTCAAGGGATGAGTCCTTGTTCAACTCAGGATGGATGCAAACTGAGGATGGAAAATGGGTGCCAGGATGACTTTTTCACAAGGTGAGCTTTTAGAGCCTTGTTATTCTGGACAACCACCTAAGACACCTGAGCATCTGCCTGATAATAACACTATTTCGGCTCCTCCTGCTATTGCTACTGGAGATACAGCCGGGGGACCTGAAGTGCCGTTGCATAATACTACACAGTCTGATAGTACTCCTCACTCTCCTAGGCAGGAGAGGAGACAAACTGGCACTACCTTTTCGGACTTGTTTAAAAACAATAAAGTGGACCAGACGCCTCAGAGAAATACGGTCTGACTGCGCTACAGGGGTGGGCTACAGGACCATCCTGATAGACAGTATGTTGCAGCAAAACTTTTAAAAGACTCTGTGGGTTTTGCAGCTTCTGATATATATGCCTTAATTAATATCAGAAGTGAGGACACTTTTGATATCAGCTTTAAAGCTTTCACTGGACATGATGCTTTTTGGAGGAAATATGAAACTTTAAAGCATTTACCATTATGGGTTCCTTTTTGGGCCATTCCCCTTATTAAACCCTTCTACAAAACTGTTAATATCATGTTTAGGCATGAGGGAGTTAATGTTGGGATATTTATTTCTGGTTGGATAAGAAATGCCAAGTATTGGGTCCTTCTGCTGCAATAATTGATTCTGAGGGCATCTGGACGAGGAGCTGGCATTTTAAAGTTAAATTGCTGATGTTGGGGGATAAAATTCAGCATATTCCTAATAGCTTTTTTCTGGGGAAGGACAGAGGGGTGTTTTTTATCCGGGACAACCCAAGGCGTGCTACAAGTGTGGTAGTAGTAGACATTTAAGTAGCACTTGTGACAGAGTTATTCATGCTCTTTGCGGGGGCTATGATCACACTAGTGCTGTTTGTAGAAATGTTTATAAATGTAACTTCTGTGAAAAACATGGCCATGCCTATCATCAGTGTCCCTGGGATGGACAGAACAGACAGGGAGGCCATAACAAGGATGATCTGGTGACTGAAGCACAGGAAAGGTATAGGCCTCCTAGGCCAGACCCTCCCAGCCAGCCCCCAACCCCCAGCACCCCCAGATCAAGGTATGGGCAGGCATGAAGTAGGCCAGGGGGAATCTATTTCTGAGACCAGTGCGGGTAGACATTCTGGAACCCCTAGCACATCAGGAGAAGGGAGCGTTGGGTCAATTATTGCCCCCCCTCTGCTGGTATTGGGGTTATTCTGAAACGTGTTACTAGATCTTCTAGGAAAGTTCCTGTCTCTGCAGCCCCTCTGCCTACCAAAAACTCTTTTGAAGTATTGCAGGAGGTTGATGGGGGCCTGGATTCTGATACTTCTTCCTTTTCGGGAGCTGTTTCAGAAATGGAGTGTGAGGAAGATTTGGCAGGGCCTAAGGAAACGGAAAAAAAAAGGGAAAGAAAAGAAAAAAGATAAAGAACTTGTTTAACTTTCTTTTCACACTTTAAAAACTGGCATCTTTATACTTGGTCTCTTGCAACACCTGTAGCATTAAGAATGCTAAAAGACAGCTAGCTTGGCTTAGTTTTTTTAAAACATTACTATCAGACATAATTTTTCTGCAAGAGACCAGGTTTAATTCTGTCCCTGATATTACACAGTCCAAATATTTATGACCTTGGGGTCCTTCTTTTTGGTCATTTGGGGAGGATATGACAGATGGGTTGGGTATTCTTTTCCGAAGACTTGAAATACGGGTGCATTGTTTTGTGGACTTGGTACCAGGCAGAGCCACAATGCTTGACTGTACTTTTAATGGGTTTTTTCTTAGGCTTATAAATATGTATCCACCTCAAAGTAAAAGTTCCAGAATTGATTTGTTTAATCTGATTAAACCTTTTCTTTTTACTAACAAATTGGTTATGGGGGGGGGTGACATGAACTGTAGTTTGGACGTCAAAATTAAGGACAATTTGCAACAGAAAATTTATTGTGATTCCCATGTTTTAAAGGGAATACTGGAAATGGCTATGTTGCATGATGCCTATAGGACTTTACTTAAAGAGGGTGGAGCTACGTATAGGAGAAGAGGTTTCTTCACTAGAATTAACTATTTTTTTTATTTCAAAGCTTTTACATGCTTTGAAAATGACTGTGTCCCTTAGCGAGTTTACAGACCATAATATTTTACACTGTATCCTTGGTATGGGGACTATTCCATCTATTTTCCCTTCAGTTCCAAGGCGGTGGAAGTTAAATTCTTCTTTATTACTACAAGCTGAGATTAAACTACAGGTAGAAAGATGCTTCCTGTTTATGAAGTCAGTCACTGATCTGTACGATGATTGGGGTACTTGGTGGATGGACACCAAATCTGAAATTAAGGTCCTCTTTTTGAAATTGGGAAAACGTACCTGTAATATGGATTATATTTTGTATCTAGGAAATAGAGATTAATTGTATAAATTAATGTCTCTTCCCAATGCTTGTGACAGCAGAATCAAGTCACAGATTGATATTATTAAATGGAAAATTAGGACATACCATTTCTCTAGGGCGGCATCATTACACGCAGAATTTAAATTTGGGACATATGTTTAACCTTTTTCAGATCCCTTTGAAGCCTGCAAATTTAAAATGGTGCATAAAGTGATGGAGGGTTTATTTGATGCTGCTGGGGTTTTTAAACATATGGAGGTTGAGCTATTAGACATTTTAAAGAGGGAGTCTGGCCAAAATTTCTAGTTTCAGTAAATTCAGAATTTGGATCAGTATATCCCCAGTCAGCCGCATGCCAAAAATTAGATCTCTAAGTTACTTTGTTTAAAAGTTGCAAGTCATTTTGTAACTCTAAATTTACTGCCTGTTCAAAAAAGCCAGTTTCAGTAAACAGCTACTGATGATGTCACAACCAGAACTCACAGCCTAGTCCTTCTTGCAAACTACCTTACAAGACTTATTTCTCCCACATTACATAAAACTGCAGTGGTATTAAATATCTGGATAAGGAAAGCTGACAATGGGTGAGTCGGGGCATGCATTTCCTTAATCTGCAGATACAAGGTACAGTACTTAAGAATGTGACGGGGGGTTGGAATACAATGGCAAACATGGTTTAGAATGACAAAAATATGTGCAATTTTTATAATAGTGCAGGGATGAGATTTCAAAATGTCACCAGACTGCATCTGTGGGATGCAGCAATGACACAATCTCAGAAAGTAGGTGGGACACAGATTTGGAAAGTCACAGGGATGCTAAAATTCTTAATGTGGTGGTGCCATATAGTTTCAGATTGTGACAGAGATACACAATTTTGAAATGTGGGAGACACATAGTTGTGGAAGGTGGTAGGGATATATAATTTTGTAATGTGTCTTGGATGGATTAATTTCGCATGTGATGTAGTGACGCAACAGTTAAAAACGTGGTTGGTATGCTTGATTTCAGAATGTGATGGCAACATTCAATTTCAAAATGCGGCATGGACATGAAATCTCAGAAAGTGGCAGTGACACAGTTTCAGAATCTGGTAGCCACATGGAATTTCAGAATGAGGTCGGGATGCATCATTTTAGAATGTAACTTGAGCATGCAATTTTTTAATGCGGCAGTGACGCACAACCTCGGCAGTTTCAGAATGAGGTGGTGATGAACAGCCATGCAATTTCAGAATGTGGCAGTGCGGCATGACTTTAGAATGTGGCAGAGCTGCACGACTTCAGAATGCAGCGGTGCCGCACGACTTTGGAATGTGGTAGTGATGAACATTTGTGCAATTTTGGAATGTGTGAGTTCCGCACAACTTTGGAATGTGCATGGTAAGCACATTAAATCTCAGAATGTGGCAGCCACATGACTTTGGAAATGGGTGATGATGAACATTCGCAATTTTTGAATGTGGCAGTGCCACACGACTTTGGAATGTGGTGGCACTGCTTGACTTTGGAACATGGTGGCCACCGCATGATGTTGGAATGTGGTGGCGCCGCATGACTTCATAATGTGGCGAGGCTGCATGACTTTGTAATGTGGTAGTGCCGCATGACTTCATAATGTGGTGGCACCACATGACTTCAGAATGCAGTGGAGCTGCACAGCTTTGGAATGTGGCAGTGCTGCAAAGCTTTGGAAAATGGTGGTGCCACATGACTTTGGAATATGGTGGTGATGCATGACTTTGGAATGTGGTGGCAACGCATGACTTCAGAATGTGGTGGTGCCACACAACTTTGGAATGTGGCGGCACTGCACGTCTTTAGAATGTGGTGACACTGCACAACTTTGTATTGTGGCTAGGTCACACGACTTTGTAATGTGGTGGTGCTGCCTGACTTCAGAATGTGGTGGCGCTGCACGGCTTTGGAATGTGGCGGTGACGCACAACTTCAGAATGTGGTGGAGATGCAATTCAGAATGTGGCGGTGATGCACATCTTCGGAATGTGGCGGCGATGCGCAACTTCGGAATGTGGCGGTGACACATGACTTCGAGATTTGGCGGTGATGCAGGACTTAGGAATGTAGTGGTGGCACAGGACTTTGGAATGTGGCTAGTGATGCACAACTTCAGAATGTGGCGGTGATGCACAATTTCAGAAGATGGTAGTGGTGCACAGTTTTGGAATGTGATGACGCATAGTTTTGGAATGCAGCGGTGATGCTCAGTTTCAGAATTTGGCAGTGACACTCAGTTTCAGAATGTGGCGGTGATGCACAGTTTTGGAATGTGGTGGTGATGCACAGTTTCAAAATGTGGCAATGACAATTTTGGAATGTGATGGTGACAGTTTCAGAATGTGGCACTGAAACACAACTTTGGAACGTGGTATAGATGTGCTATTTTGGAATGTGGTGAGGATGCATTATATTGGAATATGGCTGGGATGCACAATGTTGGATTGTGGTGGGGATCTGACTCACAATTTTAAAATGTGGTGGAAGCATACAATTCCTGAATGTGGCAAGGACAAGCAGTTTCAAAATAAAATGGTGTGTCCTGCCTTAGAAAATGGGCTTTTTATTTGCTGGGCTCTGATTGGCTAGTACCCCTGCCAGGGGGGTACATTAACGTTCAATAGATGCCCAGCAAATAAAAAGTGCCACTAACCTGACACCATCACCACCTAACCTATCCCTTTGCCCACTCTGCTTACTCATTGGGCAAAAGATCCTTGCCAAATTCAAAATTGATGCCATTTTTTCCATGCTTAAAGAGCGTTACTGTTCCCCAAATACGCAATCTAACACTCTCACCCCAAGACAATTTCTGAAACATTGTAGTCCACAGAACAGTCTTTTTTTTTTAACTCCCAACTGTTTAATACTGTCACACAGTCGAATTACTTTACTCACTTGAGTGGAGCCTTGCTCCGCCTCCCCCCCCATCGTAATTCATAAATAAATCAAGCCAGTAAAATGCTCTGACTACCTGACTTAAGCAGTCTGGCTGGAATGCTTTGCATGTTTTAAAAATCTTACATTCATCGTTCCTGCCAATAAATGGTGCCCGCTGTCATCTCCATCTGTCCTCCCGGAGACTTCTCACTCGTGCCTCCCGCCTGAGGTAGCAGGACACACAGCAGCTTCTAAATACAATCTTGCTCGAAACACTTTCTTCCGACCACACTACCGATGACAGTCTCGCCCCACCTCAGTCTCTCTTACAAAAAAAAAAAAAAGCAGCTACAGAATGACAAAGAAGACTATAGAGTCAGTTAAAAAAAACAAAAGGGACACAAGGCAACGACCTCTCAAGCAGGGATAAAGGCACAGAAAATAACGGCATGCAAAACATAAGCACCCTCTGCTGCCAGCTACACAGCTATACCACTACAGGGGCTACTTTGTAACAAAACAATTTTTATTAATTTACTCCAGTTTTTTAAGCACATTTGTACCACTTTTAAATTACTTTATAAAACATTTCACAAATAACCCATTTTCTAAGCGCAATAATACCCTCCAGGGTGGGTGATATGGGCAATACTAGACCTTCCAGGGGCTATAAGGCCCTCTGCCTGTGGTGGCAGGCCTCATTATACCCCTGGGAGGTCCGGTATTGTCCAATACCACCCACCCTGTCAGGTATTATTGCTTGCATATTCCAACAGTGTAGAGTACCATCCTTACTTATATTCCAGAATTGCCAGTCCCCACTAAATTCTTCAATGAGTGTCCCTGTTGTATTCTGAGACTGAGTGTCCCACTACACTGCGAGATGGCACATCCCTACCACATGCCGAGATTACATGTCCCCCCCAACATTCTAAAATTGTGCACAGCTTTGACAGTCTATACCTTTGTTCAGCACTGCATTCCAAAACCACCTCCTGATACATTCTAAAGTACAGTAACATGCATCTGAACATTCTGGAAACACAAGCACTGCAGCCAACTCTGTGTCAGTTTTGGTTTTTTAAATAAATACTACAGCTACAATTTTGATAACTTTGAAGAAATAGGTCCCATAAGGTTGCTGATAGGGAGGACTAGTCTGTGAATTCTGGTTGTGATATCATCAGTGGCTTTTCACTGAAACTGGCTTTTTTGAACAGGGAGTGAAATCAGTGCTACAAAATAGTGAAGTAATGCATAAATCTAATTTTTGGCATGAGATTTATTGGGGGTAGGCTGATTCCAGTTCTGCAATGTAGTACCTTTGACTGGACTCCCTCTTTAAAGGTTTCTCTGGACAATCCTTTGGAGACAGCATTTATTCCTGGGTTTACATGGGATCAGGTAATGACCTGTCCTACCCCTGTGCTTTCGGATCAGGCTTTTCATGACATTGATGGCCCTATGACCCTTCTGGAAGTTCTGGATGCCATTTCTAGCTTACGAGATGGTGTTTCATCTGGGGAGGATGGTCTGACAAATACATTTTTTAAAACATTTAAGGATGCCCTTGGTGGGATTTTGGTGGACACATATAATGACATGATGACTACCAGGAGGGTCTCTTCGAGGTTCACAAATGCCATTATGATCCATTTATTTAAAGGGGGTGATAGAAAATATCTTATGAATTGGAGGCCGATCAGTCTCCTAAACACTGAATATAAGATCTTATCATATATTCTATGTAAAAGAATGCAGATAGCAGCTAAGGAGCTTATACACCCGGCACAAACTTGTTCTGTTCCTGGGAGGACAATACAGCTTAATTTAAGATTATTAAGGGATGCTTTTGAATATGGGAAACAGGGCAAGTTGAGAGGGTTTGTGCTGGCACTTGATCAGGCTAAAGCCTTTGATAATGCCTCTCATGTTTTTCTATTCGAAGTCCTAAGTATAGATTCCTTACATTTTACAAAACTGGATCAAACTTTTATATAGCCAGGCCATTACTGTCTCTTCTGTCAATAATTCCTTGGGACAGCCTGTGCTGTTAAGAAGAGGGGTCAGACAGGGGTGTCCACTCAGCTCCTTGTTATATATTTTTTGTCTTGATCCCCTTTTACGAGTAGTTTTGGATGACGCTGATATTGTGGGTTTAACACCTGATAGGGCAATATCTGCACAGAAACTCTCTGCTTATATGGACGATGTCTGCCTCTTGGTCTCAGATGTTCAGTCTGGACTTAAGGCTTTGCAACATTTTGAGGATTTTGCTCAAATTTCAGGAGCTGGTTTAAATTATGATAAGAGCAAGGCACTACAAATTGGTGATGGGGATAAAATTGGTACTATAGTGGGAATACGGGTAGTGGAGCAACACCTTAAAATATTGGGTTTTTGGGGGGAGGGGATATGGCATTTCTTAACTGGAACGATAAGCTTCGTGTAAGGGAACAGAAGGTGTTCAGGTGGAAATCCTGGGCTTTTGGAAAATTGAAGAGGGTTCAAATTGTGAAGAAGTTTTTACTTCCTCTGTTTTTATATATAGCCCATGTTTTTCCTGTTCCCTGTGCTTTAGAAACGAGACTTTTTAATGTTTTTTTCCAAATGATCTGGGGAAGCAGGTTGAATCCTGTGAAAAGGGATTTCACATACCTTCCTGTTAAACAGGGAGGTTTAGGGGTGATAAACCCTGTAGTATTTTTTCATTCTTTTTTTATTTTGTCATCCTTCAGTCAACATATGGGGTCCCTTAATCTTTGGGATCCATGGACTAGGTTTTTTTTTTGGGCCTTTATGGACAATTGGACAACAGAGATTCCCAAATTAAAGGGGACTGTTTCAGCTCCAGGTTTTGCATTAGCTACCATTAAGAAATTGAGACTGTGGGGTTAAAACTGCTTATTTTAATGTTCAAAGGAAAGCTTTATATTACAAAATTATGGATAATGTCCATTCCCCGAGAGTAGATTTTCCTAGATGTCTTCCCACTAAGTTGGAGTCTGCTTTAAAACTTTTAAGGGAAAAAAGAATTCTACAGCATATGTGGGATGTACAATGGTTGAGCTGTCATGGCAGATTAGGGGTAAAAGGCAATTGGAAGCACAAACCTTTACCTAATAGAATGTGTTTGAGACCAGAATGTGGAGAATGAGAGGAAACACTGGAGCATTTTTATATTCTTTGTTCCTTTGCACAGAAATTCTGGGCAGATTGTTCAATTCAATGGAACTGGGGCCCTATTAGGCATGTCCAGTATGAGTGTTTGATTTTAGGGGAATATATGGGTTTCTACAAGAGATATCATCCAAGTACTTCAAATGTTATTTTTGCCTGTCTTAAAAATCATCTGTGGCAGGCTTGGTGTAAATTTTCCTTACAGCACATAACTACTCCAACATCTATACTGTTAGCAAGTGTTGAAGCTTCTTTGAATTGACTTAAACAGAAGGAAAAAGTACAATTTGATAGAGGAAAGTTTGTTGATTTATGGAGACGTGTTCTGGTTGGGGTAATGTATTGTACTATTAAGGATATGGCATTAGGGTTCTGTTTTTTGAAATCTGTATAAACCGTGTTTTTTTTCTCTTTTCTTTTCTATGTTTTGGGGGCAATTTCTTTTTTTGATGGATGGATTTCTGATTATTTTGTTTTCATTGTTATATTGAGTTTGTTTTTGTGATTTTCAACTGATGTTATATATTTTTTCTGTTAACAAAAAATTCACCTACTCTTTTAGTAGGTTGGGGAAGGGGGGCTTTATAAAGTATTTCTTCCTTCTGTTGGGGTTACTGTAAGATGTAATACTTATGTCTGTCTTTTGATTTTATTTTATTATGTGTTTGTATGACATAATAAAATTTGTATATATTTTGTTTTTTATGATTTAAATAAAAAATTCCCCTGTTCTTTTAGTGGGGAGAGGGAAGGGGGTCTGCTTACAGTATTTATTACTTACCCTTGGGGTTCATGTATGTTGTAACATTTATGCTTTTAATTTTTCTTTTCTTATGATTTTGTATGAAGTAATACTATTTTGTATGTATATTGTTTCTGAGCTTCAAATAAAAATTCCCCTACTCTTTTGCATAAGCCATTGATAAAACGGAAGAGTGGGTGTCTTAATAAAATTCCCGGATTACCTGACTATGAGTTAGAACAGATGAAAAAGTACTATTAAATGGAACATCACATAACACAAATTCAGACTGTGGCTAGGAAATCCTTATACACACACTGGCCCAGATATTCAAAGCAGTTGCGCATGGCACAACTGAGTTGCGCCAGGGTAAGTGTGGCCTTGCGCCAAGGAGCCATATTCAGCAGAAGCCATTGCACAGCGCAAAATCCATTGCGCCAATGCACAACTATTATGAATGCAGGTGTAAGTGCAGGTGGCATTCCCATGAATATCCAGCGCAGAGGTATATTCAACCATGAAACCATGGTGCAAGTGTGGAGCAAATCAAAGTTGCTCTGAGCAAACTTGTTCCTATAAATACAGGGTGCAAGCACACAGACAGTACTTGTGCCAGGTGAGAGGAAATGTGTGTGAGAGAGAGACAGAAACAGAAAGAAAGACAGACAGAGAGAGAGGGAGAGACAGACAAACAGATCAAGGCAGACACAGTGGGTGAGGGACAGAGGCAGCATTGGAGAGGGAGAGGGGGCAGAGAGAGTGAGAGAGAGAGACAGACACACTGCCAGGCAGTGCACCAGGGTGGCACACAGCCAGCAGCAGCCAACCACCAAGGGGGATACTGGACAGCAAGGGCCATGTATAGTGGGCCCTTCATGTTGGAGGCCATAATGAGGGATGTGAGGGGGCAGGAGGAACAGTGACATGGCTGAGGAAGGGCCTGTTGGCAGTTTTCCCGACACAGGTGGTACCATATCCTCATCATCTTTGAGAATTGCAGTGACATGGAGATTGTGGGCTGGTACCCCATGAACAGGGCCATTCTGAGGCAGCATTGTGAAGTGTGCAGTGAGGAGAAGCAGACACCCACCAGATGGAGCCATGTCATGTCTGTGGAGATGAAGGTGACAGCCATCATGTACCTGCTAGCCACAGGCACCTTCCAGAGACCAACAGAGGACACCACAAGCATAACACAGTTGGCCACATCCCACCTCCTTACACAGTTCCTCAATGCACTGCTGCCACGTGCTTCAGACTACATCTGTTTCCCTAGCACACAGGCGGTGTGTACAGCAACCATGCAGGACTTTCACAGGGTAGCACATCTGCCTGGCATGATTGGGGCCATCGACTGCACCCACATGGGCATCCACATGCCACCTGGCCCTGAATGTGTGGCATACATAAACAGGAAGGGGAGCCCGAGTGTCAACTGCCAGGTGGTGTGTGATGCCATGGGCTGCATCAGCAAGGTCTGCACCACACACCCTTGGAGTGCACATGATGTGTTCATCTAGCACAGCTCTGCACTGAGCCACAGGTTTGAACATGGGGACATCACCACAGGCCACCTAGTGAGTGAGAATGGCATGGGAAAGGGGCGATGGGCAGAGCAGACCATGGGATGGGGAGGGCAGGGTGTGCATGTTGGCATGGGTACCAGGGACAGACAAGAGGCACAGCATAGAATAGCAGAGGGCTAACCATGTCATTATCTACACAGGAGACAGTGCCTATCCACTGAGGCCCTGGTTGCTCACCCCCTACCGGTGCCTGTCGTCCCCAGCAGAGGAACACTACAACGAGGCACACGCCAGCACACACAACATCACTGAGTGTGTCTTTGGCATGCTGAAAGCATGTTTCTGTTGCCTAGACAGGTCAGGTGGTGCCCTACAGTACAGCCCCTCGAAAGCCTGTGGACTATTCCTGTCCTGCTGCATACTGCACAACATGGCCATTGACAGTGGGATAGCTGTCAAAGCTGATGAGGGCGACAGTAGTGGAGACGATGGAGGCAATGGGCTGGAGGGTGGTGGACAGCCACCCCCTGGGTGGAGGGATCCCTGGCTGCAACAACAGGCATGATGACACCGGGACACCATTGCACAGGAGCACTATGGTACACACAGGTAGGTGGTGCGACACACATGCATGGGCCACACAAGCAGGTACAACACACAGGCAGGGGCATGCAAGGCAATGGGCATGCACACAAAGAGGTGTGATGCAGAGGTAGGAGAGTCAGTGGCACACAACCACACATAGCAACACACACACAGCAACACACACACACACACACACACACATGCACCCACAAACCCAGGCATTGGTATGTGGCATGGCTCAGATGCATTGCACTGGTGCACAGGTGCAACTGGTGCTAGACTGCCTTAATTACACCCACACCACATGGTCCAGCAGCCAGGCAAACATGCACACAGGCAGCATGTGGCTTGACACACAGGCACCACACCAGTGGTAGGCACACACACACACACACTGCCCATATGTGCACAGTGCAGCAGCTGCAGACTGCAGGCGAGGTGGCCCGCATATCAGGTCCACTGCATGGAACCATGGCCACCACGGCCATGGGGGCAGCCATGCCTGGGCTGACCAACAGCCACAGGCTGCACATCAGCCATGGGGGGGTGAGCAACAGCCCCCCAGGGATTGAACCGTGGGACCACGGCCATGTCTGCATGGGGGTGTGAAGGCGCCCAAACAGGCCAGCTCCGGGCGTGCCTGGGATGCCTAAATCAGAGCCCTGCATTGACTGTGTTGGGGTCTCCTGATGCTGGGTTCGTGGGGTGGACAGCGCACTGTGGGGGGTCATCTGTGCCAGGCCATGCCGTGTGGAAGTCAGCAGCACAAAGCCATACTCCTGCATGTGCTGTATCCCCACCAGAATCTGTGCACTGCCCCTCTCCTGCTGCTCGGCTAACTGGCGCACCTCCGCACGCAGTGCATGCACCCCAGTGGCAAGCAGCACCTGTTGCTGAATGGACACCCACAGCAGATGGGTGTGCTCAGCCAGTGGGACAGCATCCTGGGACTCCTGGGTGGGACGCTGATCCTCATGTGGTGACCGGCCATGCTGCACAGCCCCCCTCTCTGGTGGAAACTGCACAGTAGGGTCTTCAGGGGGAATGGCCATTGAAGGCACACCGGTGATGGGCCCTGTGTCTGGCTCCCCAGTGATGCCCTGCAACCTGCTGCCATCACCCGTCCAGCTGCTGTATGCCACCCAGCACCTGCGCAGCCGCCCCACCACCACCACTTGGCACAGCCGTGGTAGTGCATACTGCTGCGCCTGCAATGGTGGCAGGTGGCTGGACCACTGCTGGCAGAGTGCTGGGCCTGGTGCCTGTGACAGCTGCCAGCAGGGATGACACAGCCACAATGTCACTCATGCTGTTCAGGAGTTGAGTGCAGTCCTCATCAGAGTCGGAC
The DNA here is from genome assembly GCA_016271365.2 of Neoceratodus forsteri. Lineage (NCBI taxonomy): Eukaryota > Metazoa > Chordata > Ceratodontiformes > Ceratodontidae > Neoceratodus > Neoceratodus forsteri. The sequence continues at coordinate 522,972,965 of CM028129.1, forward strand.
TCCACCCCGATCTGTGTCTCCACACACAGGACACCAAGGCTGGCATCCTGGAGGATCACATCCAGAGCCTTGTCCAACCCCAGGTCCAGGACATCCACCCGCATTGTGGTGCTGGGCTGCAGCCTGTTGGGTCCCTGGATCCCAGTGGAGGCGGATGGCTGGTCCTCTGTGGCCATTCCAGTGTCCATGGCTGCTGCCAGCACTCCATCATCTGCACGGAGGCATGCTGGTGCTGTAAGAGAAAAGAGGCATGTCAGTGATGCAATACCCATATATGCCCCTCCACACACTGCAACTGCATGTGTCCTACAGCATGGCATGCATGTGGGTGTGCAATCATGCACATGACATGCATGCCGGCTGCATGCACGCCAGCATGCCTGTGTATGCATCCTCTGTGCCACCAGCTGTGTGTGGCTGACATACTTACCATGCAGTGATGGGCTTCCACCCATCTGGAAATCTCCTCCAGGCACACCCTCCACCATGCTGCAGTGCATGGTGGCTGCCACCAACTCCTCCTGAACTGTGAGCATTGGCACATCCTCAGACCCCCCTCCAGTGGCATTCTGGGATGCATGGATGGCTGCCACCTTCTCTTTAATGTGCCTCTTGTCCATGCCCACCTTCTTCTGGCACTCCTGCACTGACCACTGGTGGTGTCCATGCTAGTTGACATATGCAGCCACCTCCTTCCAGGCCCAAGCCCTAGCCTGTGGTGTGCCCATGGCACCACTCAACATGGGCTCCCTGTCCTCCAGGTATGCATCAAACAGGGCCTCTGTGTCTGCTTTAGTGAAATTGGGCCTGCGCTTCTGAGCAGGTCCACACTCCTCACCCGCCTCACGTTTCGACATTTTGCTTCCTGTGGACATGGACAGCATAGTGTGTCAGCAGCAGCATCTCCCTGGTACTTCCTACTTCCCTCCCTGCAGTGCTGTCTGCTCCCAGTGAGCTGCAACAGCATGTGCAATGTACCTCGAAAGGATGCAATACCAGTCCATGGCCTGTGCTGTTCCGTGGTGCTTATAAGGCGCAACAGTAATGACATGCTAATGCACCAAATGCACCACGCATTGACTGATGAGCTCATTTGCATGTGGTTTCTGAATATCATGATTTTGTTCCGTGCACAATGAGATTGCGTTGGAGCAAGTCACGATGCAATGTGCATGCATGCGCAGTGCACATGCACCTAACGGTATCATGGTGTCAATCATGCACCATGTGACAACAGCACAATGCAGTGGCACAGCGCATGATGCACCAGACCTGCTGTCATGCACGTGTGCACTGTGCAATTATGGGCAACCCTTGACCCCTAGGGAAACCTCTGACCCCTGGGTAACTCCCTTGACCCAGTGACCCTACTTGGCCATGCCCATGTCGTGCATCTCAGGCACTGTGTGATGGGTGGGCACTGTGCATGTTCTTTGGCATCGTGCATCTGACGCATGTTGTGGACAGGTGCACCTCCTGCCACCATTTTGGTCCCCAAGAACATGGTGGGTAAAATGGTGCAGGGACATGTCTGTCAAGCACCAAATTGGCCACAGGTTGAGCTTGTCAACCTGGTGGCCTGTGTCCAGCCCCGCACCCCCCAACTATTTGGCCAGGTGCTCCTGCAGCAGGCAAGGGTCACAGTTTGTCAGGGGATTGCTTCCAGGCTGCAGCAGAAGACTGGGGTGGCCAGAATGGGGGAGCAATGCCGCCACCGGTATGGAGACCTGTTGTGGTGGGACCCAGAGTGCCTGAGGAGGCTTCAGGATGTGTCAGGTCAGGGGCTATGCCACAGCCAAGTAGGTCTGCCTATAATGCATGTGTGCCCTGGTGCTGTACTGTGGTGTTGGCTAGGCTGCCTGGCATGCCCTGCAGAGGGGTACACTGTCATGGCCGCCTGTGCCATGGCAGCTGTGTGTGTCACACTGTATGTGGTGCATGCCACTGTGATGCATCCATTGGACACGTGTGCTGGCTGTTGGTGGAGTGGGTGTGTGCCCGGCTGCCACTGTTGTTGCTGTGGTGCTGCTGGTGCACTGTGCCATGTGACTGTCATTGCACAGTTGGGTGGCCATTGTGCGGTGAGGACCACCTCTGTGCAATGTCATGGTTCACTGAGTTGCTGGCAGGCATTGGCCCACCCCCCATGGGCGGCCGGTATGGGGATCTCCAGGGGTGACTGTTCCCACTGCCCATTGTGCAGTATGGGTGGGCATGGTTCCTTGGGACATTGCACTGATCACCTGTCCTGTTCCTTGTTATAGGTGTCTGGCAGAGATCTAGGAGGCCTTTGTATGGCAGACTGCTCCGGCAGCTGATCTTGGTCACCTCGACCACCATGGAGGCTGTCTTCCAAGTTCACTGCCTGCTGCTGGCAGAGCAGAGGTGGCATGTACACCAAAGGGTGGCAGGGTGTGGCTGCCATTAGTTTGACCCCAGCTTTCCTCTGTTTCCCCAGCTGTACCTCCCCCCTACAGTCCCCCTTCCTACTGTACAGTCCCTGTTCCCTGTCCCCTTCCCTCACTTCCCTACCTTCCCCCCTTGTTATTGTAAATAGTTTTCTTCATAAATATATATTTTTTGACTTACCTGCCTGTGTCACTGCCTGCTTTGCAGGTGGCATCAGGAGCCATGCTGCAGTGGCCCAGTGTCTGTCCGTGTGGTGTACAAGTGTCAGGACGCATGTTGTGCTCCTGTGGTTCATTGCTGTGTGCTGTGGTGTGTCCCACTGTGGTGCTGTCCTTCCCCTTGGTTGGTGGCTGTGCCTTGGGGTGCCCATGGGGTGGCTGTCAGGGGTGTGCGGCAGGTGTGTGCATGTTGGTGGCACATGGCCATGGTCATTGGTCGGGTACTGGCTGCACACTGTGTTGGGGCCCCTGCGTGGCGTTGTGTGGCCTATCCCATGTGGTCTGCCATGCTTCCTGCCTCCAGCATGTTCAGTGTCTACTGTGTGGGCCTCCTGTGTGCCAGTGTGTGTGTGTGTGTGTGTGTGTGTGTGTGTGTGTGTGTGTGTGTGCTTGGCTGCATGGTTCTGGGTGTGTCCTGCTATGGTCTGGGGGGCACGGCCAGCAGCCTTCATGGGAGGCTCCCTTGGTGGCCCTCCATTGGCCATTGATACCTCCTGTTGCCTGCTGTCTGTGCCACTGTTGTGTTCTGGAGAGGGGTGACTGGGTACCTGTGTGCACCCTGCTGTGCTCTGCTGGTGGAGACCTCCTGTGGCCTTTCACTGTGCTTCCCTGGCACTGTCCCTGGGTCTGTTCTGTGTGCAATGCCCCCCTCTGTTGCTTTGCTCCCACAGTTATGCTGGGGCATCTCTTTCTGCGCCATGGTGCACCTGTGTTTTCATCACAGTGCAACTCTGTTTGTACCATGGCGCAACTGTGCCATATTAAGCCGGTTTGTGCTTGCACAGTTTGGCCTGTGCACCCTCTGAATATGGTTCCTGTTGTGCTATGGTGCATCGGATTTGCGCTGTACCGGACTTGAGCTGGTCTTTGGTGCATTTCTGACTATCTGGGCCTCAGAGTACAATTGGAATTTAAAGAGGTAGTCTCCTTTCCTGAATGCCCACAGAATAAAATACTTTTTATTTTCAATATTTTTGTCTGGGACACAGTATGGCCAGGGCCCCTAGTGCTCTGCGGCAGAATTTTCTGATTTCTGCGGCAGGGTTTCTTGGTTTCTGCGGCAGCAGTTTCTGATTTCTGTGGAATGATTTATTCATGTCTCTGGTAGAACGCAGTCCTGCCATTGGTTAAATATGATGTGATGTCATCAATGACATCATATGATGATCATAGAGGACGGGCTTCAGGATAAATAAGATGGGAAGGAAAGCCTGGCACTATGGAAAAACAGTATATTTGAATAAAAATTCACTAAAAAAACATGAATTCTGCAGCACTATATACATTCTGGGGCATGATGCAAATTCTGCAGAAAATTCTGCAACTGCAGAATCGCAGAATTCCGGGGGCCTTGAGTATGGCTAAGAAGTTATGAATGCCTGAGTGTAAGAAATAACAATAAGCACATGAAATTGGATGAATGGTATTGCTTAAGAATCTCAAGTGCTGACATTTTAGAAACACAGATGCATCTATTTTTGAGTGTGCATATGTAATTGCTTTCTGGCAGAAGTCAATTCAAGAATGGGAAGAACCTTTATTTACTAAATTAACCTACGTTAGTTTATTGTATGGAGTGTTCACAGGTGGTTGGGGCAAATTTCATCAAGAAACACTAAACATCATTTAGCTGTTATCAGGTACTATCTTTGGCAATCAAGGTGTGTTTGTGTGACACAACAAAAGTGTATGCTATATGAGGAAATAATTACAAACACATAAATCTCCTTGCAGGCAATATTTACTAAGGACTCTAAGATGAACAAGCCTGAGAAACTTAGAATGTTGTGCTTACACTGCGAAAAATGGGTACAATCTTATATAAACGCATACTGTATAGAATAAGTGTTATAAGATAAAGGGTTAATGGTGTCGGTAAAATCCAAATATATATTAAATTGTGATGTTATATGTTGTAAATACTGGTGATTACTATTGTACACCTATTGTATTGTAGTTAGTGGTGGGCAAAGTGGCCGAAATTCGCTCTGCAAAGCAATTCGCAGAGTAATGGGGAATCCGCGTAGTACTCCACAATGCAAAGCAGAGTACTTCGCGTCATAATGAGGGTCCCAAAGTCATTGATTTTAATGCACTTCTCATTACTCCACCTTCCCCATCCACTTCTGTGCCCGTTTTTAGGTGACGTACACTGATTACAATGTACTTTGCATCACTTTGCCTTGTTTTTTAGCTCCAAGGTGAATTTTGCATTGATTTATGGGATTGCAGGTCACATGGGTTCTAGATTGTTCTGCACAGCCTCAGTTCTGTCTGTGTAGTGTGTGTGTAGTGGTAGACTAGTTGGAGACAGTTTGCTGTCAGATCTCTGCAACTGAAACCCTATAAAAGCTGTTAAAAAATCATTTTTGAGCCATTTTGTTGGCTTAAAACATAGTACATCAATTGTAGGAAACCCTCCTGAACTCATATCATTGAGTGTTTATTGTCTGTGTGTGGATTTTGAATGTTAATTTTGAACATTCAGTCTGTGTACTGAGAGACAGTTGAAGTGTGCTTTGGGGAGGGGCGTATCTGTGTGGTATAGCTAGATTTAGATTAAGTAGGAGAAAAAAGCAGTCTTTTTGTTTTGGTTATATTTTTGTTGTACAACTGTGTTAATGTACACACAGTAATAATTTCAGCAATTCTTGACATTTTTTTGCTGAATTTTGTGTTGCAGCAGTGCATAATTGCAGTTTGTTGAAAATACCTGGTTATATTACTGAAGTTTTCAATTTGCCACGCATTACTTGTAGTGTGTGTGTATGAATATGTGTGTGACTTGTGCCATCAAAACACAGTTCACAGACAACTTTCATTATGCTGCAGAGTAATTGCAGCAGTGTGAACCTGCTATCCACCGCAGCTGCATGATTTTGTACTGCTCTGTGGCTGGGATTGTGGTATATAGATTTTGTACTGTTACTGCAGTGCACTGCCCCCCCCAACTGGCAAAAGGTATTATTTTCCATATTGGATTTGGATTGTGACTGTTGCAAGCAGCAGTGGTTAAGGTGTTGTTGTGACTTTGCTTCTGCATCATTTTCTTGACTGCGCAGTACAATCTTATCTGTCTGTGCCTGCTTTTGCATCTGTTTAGTTCGCAGTCTACATCTGCAAGTCACCGTTGTTGTTTTGGGCTTCACACACGTAGTTGAACATGATTTTGATCATGGGGACGATAACGCACTATGTCACATTTCTTCTACTGCAGTGGAGGTCATGCCTTTGCCATCCAATGATTCACAGTATGGTGCAAAAATATCGGGTGATGATGATGATGATGATGTTGCTGTGGTTGCAACATGTAGTCCACATGACACCATTCAAGCAGAAGATGTGGATGATGATGAATATGATGATGATGTCAGTGACCCGTGTTGGGAACTGGAGAAAAAGAAAGTCAAGGTCTAGAAATTCTGGGTGTCTGGGTCTGTTGGCATTAAATCCCCCCTCCTGAAAAAAGTTGTGATTTAGCGGTTCCAGTTGATGATGATGATGATGATGACCCAGTACTAATCATAGGTAGCCATGGTAGGTAGTTGCAGTCCAAGTGTGTCCCACCTGAAAAAAATCATGTAGCACCCCCCATTTCAGGGCTTAAAAAAAACAGAGTCCGATAAGCAGCATCAGGGACATGTTAAAAGTAAGGATCACAATCCCTTGTTTGGGATTTTTTTGCCCAAGATGCAAATGATGAGTCAGTTGCTATCTGCCAGCTTTGCCATGTCCGTGTCAGTCGCGGTAAAAAGAGGAGTCATCTTGGCATGGGGGTAGCATACACATCTTAGGAACAGGCACATGGCACTGTGGACCCAGACTGGGAAGTGGAAGCTCTGATAAATAAATTTCCTGGAACTCCATTATTTTATTGTTTGCCCAAAATTCATAAAGATCCACAAAAACCACCAGGTGAGCCAATAATTTCGGGCATAGAATCCATCACTGACCCCTGGTCTATTTTTGTAGACTTTCATTGCAAAAAACTGTTAACACCAGTTTATTTACAAGATTCTAAACACTGTACTCAACTTCTAGAACAACTCAATCAGCAAGGGGTGGATGGACAAAGATGTATTCTGGCAACATTTGATGTACAAAATCTTTACACAAGCATTCCCCATTCTGATGGTTTAACAGCCCTGGAATATTTCTTGGATTTAAGACAAGAAAATATATCAGATAATAAATTTCTGGTGGATTTAGCAAAGTTTGTTTTACAAAACAACTTTTTTTCAAATTTGAAAACAGGAATTTCCATCAAAAAACTGGAACAGCAATGTGAGTCACGATGGCTCCCACCTATGCCAATTTCTATGTGGCATATTTTGAACATTTGCATATCTTAAATCCAGGGAATATCTATGAAGCCTCAATTGTTTTGTATAAATGTTTTATTGATGACATCATATTAATATGGAAGGATATAGAAGAAAAATTGTTAGAGTTTGACAGTTATATAAATTCATTGTACCCTCATTTAACATTTGCCTTAAATTATCATAAAACAGAGGTTCCTTTTTTAGACCTAAAAATATGATTGAGGATAAAAAGTTTGTAATAGACTCATATAGGAAACCTACTGACAAAAATACCACATTACATGCCAAGAGCTTCCATCCACCCAACCTGAAGGCCAGCATTCCATACAGTCAAATGTTACGGGTCAAAAGGAATACTTCAATGAGACACAATTTTAAAACAACTTAAGAAAATTGAAAAATAGATTTACAGAAAGGGCTTATAACAAAGAAACCTTGGATAGAGCAGAACAAAGAGTACAACAACAGAGTAGAAGAGATCTATTACAGAATAAACTGAAAGATATACAGAAAAAGGATAGAATATCCTTCTCAACACAATATTCTGAACAATACTGGAAAATTAAAAATGTTATAACAAAAAATTGGAATATTTTACAGAGCACAGATACAGGTCAGATTATTTTTAGGGAGAAACCATGGATAACAGCTAGGAAGACAAAATCACCAAAAAATGAACTGGTTAGGATTCAACATTACTCTAAGGAATCAATAAGAACTACTTGGTTAAATAGAAATGTTATTGTTTTTTTCCCATGTGGTAACTCTACACACTGTAAAAGTGCTATAAAAACAAAGAATATTAAAAGTACATATCAATATAAGTTTTTTTCTTTTAGGAATTTTATTACTTGTTGTACTGATCATGTAATATACGATATTATTTGCCCCTGTACCTTGTATTATATAGGAGAAACTACTCACCCATTGAAAACAAGAATCACTGAGCATAAGAGTAACATTAGAACTGGCAATGAGAGATCACCCTTGGCTCGACACTTTCTTGAATATAAACATTCGATTTCCAGTCTGAAATTTATTGGAATTGAAAAAGTGACAAAACTCAAAAGAGGAGGAAACTGGGAAACACAGCTCCTTAAACGAGAAGCCTGGTGGATCTATACTTTAAGCACTCATTAGAGACATTATGGACTTAATGAAAACTTAATTTGGACTAGTTTTCATTGATGGACAATTGTGAATTATGGCCAATAGAGACATCTATAATGTTGCTTGGTTATTGTCCTGAAGTTGTTGTTGAAAAGGATACATTTTTGTAACTTAAGATTGGTTATTAAGGGAATATGAATATTATGGTAACATGATGGTTCCCCTCTAGGTCAACTGGCCTTGGTCTCTCTGCTACCCCTCCTTCTTTCCTTTGCATATCATTTCTCTTTTTTCCTTCCTTATCTGGTCCATTCAACCTTCTTTTTCATAGTGATATAATTTTCTTTAAAGCCCCTTCCCCTAATTGTGTTTCACATTTAAAAACCTTTTCGATTCAGAAACATATTTTCCTTTCAGTATTTAGCCTGGTTAAAACCCAAACAAAACTTTAATAATATTACATAAATAAGTACCATACTGTTTGGATGAGGTAATACTTTAAAATAATACCCTTTGAGGGATTTTTAATACTTGGTTCTACTTCTACCACAGTTCATGTGTACACAATTTATGGACTTAAAATACTCCCCATTTTCAGTTTAAATCACCATGGGCTAGTTTAATTTAACTATGTATATCTGAATTGGCTCCAAAAAGGTTAATATTGTAAGAAAACTCTGAGATTATGAGGGGGACCAGCGCAATGTTACAGCGTGGGTTTCCTTATGGACTGAGCCACCCAAGACGTCACACAAAGTGATACCATCACGCTCCTCAGAGAGCGTGATTTCAAGCAGCTCAGCCCCCTCCTTCTCTATCGCTCATGGAAGAAAGACTGTTTGGCAATCTTGGCGTCCTAGACAATGGTGATCACAATGAAGCTTAACTTTAAAGGATTAAAGTATTAAGCCAAAAATGTTGATACAGCCATTTTGCACTTCATGGTAGTTCAGCTGAAATAGAGGACAGCACTAAAATAAAGTTTTTGAACGCCAAGGAAAAAAATCTTTAAAAAAAAAACGATTTGGGTGAGTAAAATCCTTCAAAACCAAATGCAGCCCACTGAAATAAAAACAAGCATTTATAGCTTTTTATTTTGACACTGTTTGTGAGTGTTTGTGACCCCATACCACTACTTCGGGGTCAATACTCACTATTTTACTCAGCCCTGCTGTGAGCGGCAGAGTTTAAACGCATGTTTAGTGAGGTGTATGAGCTGGGCACTATATATGCAGGCAGTCCTTTATTTTAAGTAGAACTAGCAGGTTCTGTATTTTTTAACTAGCAGTACTGCAATTGTGGAGCCCTGCTTCGTAAGAACAGGAAGAGGGCACAGTAGTTTTTGTGGGGAAACCAAGAACTACAGTAGAGTGCTATACATTCATTTTTATATTGTCCACCAGATTCCTGCACCTAGGTCATGCATGAGTGGCAAACACGTAGCAAGGTGGAAATAAAAATGAGCATTTAAAGCTTTTTACTTTGACACTGTTTGCGAGTGTCTATGACCCCATATCACTACTTCCGGGTCAATACTCACTATTTTACTTGGCCCTGCTGTGAGCAGGGTGGGTGTGGGCAGGGCACGCGGTCGGCGCATGCACAGACATGTGCAGAGACACGCGCATTCTGGCACATGTCGGCTGTGTCAGCTGTGGACAGCTGTGAACTTGCGAGACAGAATAGCATGAGTACAAGTAGTAATATATTGGAGTGCAACCATTGCAGTATGTTTACGGATGGGGAGGAGGTGGTGGATTATCTGTGCAATCATTGTCTTGAAATTAGACAACTTAAGGCAGAGATAGAGATGCTCAAAAGTAGGCTAAAGGTACAGCTGGAGATATCATCACTCGAGCAATATATAGATTCCATGGTGAAGGATATTAGGGAGGAGACCAATTCTGTAACTGGGGACCTGGCATCCGATGTACCCTATAATGAGGTACTTGAAAATGCTGGGGAATGGTCTATGGTCACTGGAAAAAAGGCATACAAAAGGGGTAGAAGAAATATTGGCGGGGTATCAAACATCCTAACCCCAAATAGATTTCAGGCCTTAGTCACAACAGAGGATGTTGGAGGGATTCAAACAATGGATATGGAAACAGGTTTCAACCTACCAAACAATGTATGCACAAGCACCCAGAGCAATGACAAGCAGTTGATACAACAAACCTATGTACCAGGAGAAAGTAGGGACACTTTATTTATTGGCTACTCTCTGCTACAAAATACTGATGGTATCCTGTGTAAACAACACAATGAATTTACAACAGTCAGTGTACTACCAGGGGCGGTACTGGTAACATAAAGCAACTTCTCCCAGGCCTACTGGAGAATGCTAACAACCCAACTACAATTCTGCATGTGGGAGTTAATGATGTGGGGAATAGACAGATCCCAGACATACAGAGGGACTTCGAAGCAGTTGGAGATGCATTAAAAAACAGAGGGTGTGAAGTCTGGATTTCCGGGATTCTACCCGTTCCTAGAGCTAGTGATGTACTGAACCGGGAGATATATGGATTACATGGCTGGTTAAAAAGATGGACTGCAAGAGAAGGATATTTTTATATTAATCACTGGCAGAAATTTCAGAGGGTTCATTTATATGCAAGGGATGGATTACACCTTAATAAAATGGGCAAGCATCTACTGGCCCAGCAATTAAGAGATACTATACATCGCTATTTAAACTTCACAGGAGGGGGTATGTAGGGGTATTAAATCTTCTGGAAACACTTACAGGGTGGAATTTTATGTCTTTTAACGCAAGGAGTTTAAATAATAAATTTGATGAGCTCCAAGTCATATTGTTTAGTCACAAGATTCATGTCTGTGTTATTGTAGAGACATGGTGGCAGCCCAAGGATACTTGGGATAAGCAAATCCAAGGGTATACACTTTTATAACAAAGACAAGTCCCTAACTGGGGGGGAGGGGTGGCAGTGTATATTGATGAAAAGATCTCTACAGAACAAATAGACTTAACTAGTTGGCCGGACTTGGAAGCCCTCTGGGTTAAGATTAGTCCCCCTCAAGCAGCTAAGATCAAACTGGGTGTGCTTCATAGGCCCCTATCCACTAAGATAGAAGAAGACGATGATATGGTAGCTTTAATTAATCATTTGTCCCTAGCTGGGAGTGTTATATTGGTAGGGGATTTCAACCTCCCTGGTATCAGATGGGATGTATTAAAAGCCAGTTCAAGTATAGAATCCATATATCTGGAAACTTTTAGTCTTGCTGGGATGGACCAATATGTTGCTTCAAATACCAGGGGAAATCATATCTTAGATTTGGTGTTAAGTGACCTCGGTGAGAATATTATTAATTGTAATGTAAATCCCCCATTGGGGTCTAGTGACCATTCTACGATTATCTTCCAGTACGTTGGTACACTGGGAACCAGTGAGGGCACAACAGTACTTAAAAGGTATAATCAAACAAATTTTGATGTAATGAGACACAAATTTGCTGCATGGGACTGGAAAACAGATTTTGGAAATCAGGCTGTTGCTGGAATGTGGGATAAACTAACAAATAAATTAACCAATTTGGTCCAGAGACATGTACCGGTTACAAATAAATATGATGGGGCAAAACATGTCCTTCCACCATGGATGACCCACTCAGTTAAAACATTAATTAATGAGAAGTATATAACATACCACCACGCAAAATGGGTACACACTGTAGAGAACTGGGAGACCTACAAAAAAGTTTGAAGTTGGCAAAAAGGGGCATCTTTTGGGCAAAAAGGAATTATGAGTATACCCTAGCTACTAAAGTCCAGGATAATTATAAATCCTTTTATACATATATTAATAGTAAAAAAGGGAAAAACAAAACTGTTGGACCTCAAAAAGTCAGGAATGGGGAGCTCATAACAGAGAGTATTGTATTGGCTGAGAAATTTAATACCTATTTTTCCACAGTATTTAATGTACGTTCACAAACTAGTCAGGATTCAATAGTTACAATGCAAATAAAATCTAGTTATAAGATAGATCAAGCTGACGTACTTAAAAGACTTAAGCAAGTAAACCAGAACAAGGAACAGGGACCCGATAATATCCATCCATGAATGATTAAGGAAATGGCAGATGTACTGGTAGATCCAGTAACATGGTTATTCCAAAAATCCATTGAAACTGGGGATGTTCCTGAGGTATGGAGACAAGCTATGGTTTTCCCCATATACAAAAAAGGATCAAGACAGGAGGTGTCAAACTATAGGCCCATTAGCCTAAACTCTGTGCTAGGCAAGATAATAGAAGGCATAATAAAGGATTATATCACTGACTTCCTTATAAACTCAGATAAGATGGACAAAACACAGCATGAGTTTACCAGAGGGAGGTCATGCCAGACTAACCTTTTAGAATTCTATAATAAGGTCAGCAAGTCTATTGATATGTGAAATCCAGTTGATGTTATCTACTTGGATTTTGCAAAGGCTTTTGATAAAGTCCCCCACTAGGAGCTTGTAAAAGCCATACTGGAATTAGATCTCCCTAGCTGGATCGCACTATGAGTTAGGGCATGGTTGGAGAATAAAAACCAGAAGGTATGTGTGAGGAGAGAATTCTCTGACCAGGCTAGAGTGACTGGTGGTATCCCCCAGGAATCTGTGTTGGGACCTTGCCTATTTAATTTATATATATCGACAATGCATGTTGATGCACATGTTTGGCACTTAAAATTTGCAGACGATACTAGGTTAGGGTGTACAGTAAACAGTATAGATGATCACAATCACATTGCAAGTTGCTCTAAATAACCTGGAAGTTTGGACCTCCCAAAAACAATCTATATTTAATATTGACAAATGCTCTGTTATGCATTTTGGTAAAAATAACAAACAGTTTAAATATATATTGGGTGGCACTGCATGAAAGGTTTCACAGGAAGAGAGGAATTTGGGGATCAATATTAGCAGTAATTTTGATTTCAGTATGCAATGTAACAAAACCATGAAAAAGGCTAGTAGTATAGCACATAGGATACAAAGACATATTAAATGTAAAGATAGGCAAGTAATGATCCCATTGTACACTGCCCTGGTGAGGCCCCATATGGAGTATTATGTGCAGTTTTGGGCACCCTATAAAAGGGTGGATGTAGAAGTAATGGAGAGGGTGCAGAGGAGGATTACAAAGGCAGTCAAGGGGATGGAAGGTCAGTGCTATGAGCAGAGGCTGCAGTCATTGGGACTGTATTCATTGGAATATCAAAGACTAAGAGGGAATATGTGTTTGATTTATAGGGCACATACTGACACTTATCTTTGGGATAGCATGGGATTAGTGCATAGGGACCAAATGCATAATACTAGAGCACATTGTCACCAATTGGCTAAAGAAAGATCCAGAACAAATAAAAGGAGATACTGGATTAATAACAGGGTAACACAGATATGGAATGCACTGCCTTGTGAGGTGGTTGAAAGTAAGACTATATTGGAATTTAAAACAAAGTTTGACAAGTATTGTATGAATTAAGGTATTAAGGGTTATTTATAAGTACACAGTGGCGAGCTCATGGACCCATGTCTTCTAATAAAACATAGAAACATAGACTTTGATGGCAGATAAGGACAGCTTGGCCCATCTAGTCTGCCCATTTCCCTACCTACAGGATAGGCCGCAGATCCTAGTTAACCAACAGCTTATTTCTTCCTACCCCCCACAAGAATTGCCTTATGTCTGTCCCATGCATTCTTGAATTCTCCCACAGTTTTAGACCCCACAACCTCCTCAGGAAGGCTGTTCCACGCATCCACTACCCTTTCTGTGAAATAATACTTCCTCACATTGCCCCTGAACCGCCCTCCTTCTATCTTTAAATTGTGTCCCCTTGTTCTTGCGAGTCTCTTTTTCTGAAAGATGCTACCCTCTTCGACTTTGTTGATTCCACTAAGGTACTTAAAAGTTTCTATCATGTCCCCCCTCTCCCTTCTTTCCTCAAGGGTATACATATTATGCTCCTTTAGTCTCTCCTCATGCGGCTTCTCTTGCAGACCCTGCACCATTTTAGTTGCCCTCCTCTGGACTACCTCTGTCCTATCTATGTCCTTGCAGAGATAGGGTCTCCAGAACTGGACACAGTAATGCTCTGTAATATCAATGAAATCAATGAATAAATACATCTCATATAAAAATATTGAGTGCTGCCTGGTGTTCTAATAAGTAATGTCTCTACTTATAGGGTTTTTCTGATCCAACAACAGTAAGATTTGCATTAAGCAAGAACGTCATTTATGCAGGTAAATTCTTTAGGGTTTTCTTCCCCTTTTAAAACCGATACCTGCTCAATGTGAATAGCTAAAAAAAATCTATGCAGTCTGGTCTCCTAATATTAAGATTTTCATTTATAGGGTTGCTGCGGTCTAACAACGCCAAGATTTAGAGTAAGAGAGAGCTTTTTATGCAGGTAAATCTTTCAAGGGTTTTACCTCTTATTTTAAAAAAAATTGAAAACCTGCACAATGTCAAATAAATAAATATATAAATCTTTTTAGATGTAATTCCAGAAGCCAGAGAATAAGGAGCAGTTTTGGAAAACAATTTTTGAAAGAGAAAAATAACAGGTGTGTTCCCCCTATATTTATATATATTTAGGACCACTCAATTAATTGATTACCTTTAACCTTCTGGATTGCTAACATTTTTATATATTTTTTTCTAAAACAGGGCACATAGGGGAAAACCATTAACAGGGTCTGAAGGAGGAACAGGACGGTCCTGAAAATGTTTACCCAGGAAATTATATTTATGGTTTATTCCAGAAAATTGTATTTATGGTTTAAAGTGCCTACTTTAAAGATATATGTATATTTGAATTGTCAATATGATGCCTCAATTGTAATTTTAATATTTTTTTACTGTATGGAATGAATTATTACAACCAATAAGAAAAGCATATAAGGGTTGAGAGTCTTTATTTTTTTGATTGTTTGTATGACTATCATTTCCACAAGTTAAAGACACTCCCCTAAATATATTAGATTTTAGAGGGTTCTTATTCAATACTCTAACAAGGAAAATAAAAGGGAGCATAGGTGAGAAGTAGATACTTCAAAACACTGTGGACCCAGCACCAGATGGCAGCTAATGCCATAGTTGGGCATTCACCCTCGTCATCAACCTTAATGAGCATGTTATCCCTTTCCATGACTGTAAAAGCAAGTAGGAATATCTGCAGTAGTGATGAAATAACTGCAGAGGATTACTACAGGCATGATGAGGTGGAGGATAGTAATTTTAAAATCTTGTCAAGTGGTGGTCAGAGTAGCAGTGGTGGTGATGGTGGTCAATGCAGTACGTCTAGTGCAAGTGGTACATCAACCCCGTGTGTAAATCTGGAAAAATAACCTCATTTGTGGATATGTCAACTGTGCAGCCTTCTTCATCACGTGTTCACACATCCATGTCTATTTGCAGAGCAGAGCCATTTGTCACACCCCATGCAAAACTTGTAAGTCAGCCCATGTTGCAGAGTGTTTCTGCCCATAACCTGAAGTACCCACCCAATCATGCAGTGCCACGTGAACTTAATGCTGCTGTAGCTGAGATGCTGGCAACTGATCTTCTGCCTTTCTCCTTCATGGAGAATTCTGGATTCCAATGATTTGTGGCATGGGGCTGTCCGAAATGGAAAGTCACATCCAGGACATACTTTTTCACCCGTGCTGTCCCCGAGTTACACTGTACTGTGGCTGACTCTGTAAGACATGCCCTTCAACATTCCTCCTCTCCATTCATCCATTTAAGTATGGATATGTAGATAAGTGGCTAAACAGCGGGGAGTTCATATTTGTGTATAACTGCACATTGGGTGTAGGTGCCAGGGGTTATTTGTGCTGGTGGTAGTGTGAATAATCAGTGTAGTAAGGTGGACTGTCATGGTACCAATCTTCCCGGAATTCGACAGCATGCAACGCTTGCTATGCTCAATGTGACCTGTTCACAGACTGGTGAAAACATTCTGGACTTGCTACTAACTGAAATTAACAAGTGGCTGAACCCTGTCCCTTGAGAGCTGGTTTTATAGCAAGTGACAATGGGTCAAATGTGGTTAAATGCATCACAAATTATGGCTTTGTTCAGGTTCCATGCATGGCCCACTGTTTAAATCTTGTGGTGCAGGACTTTCTGCAGCACCCTGATATAAAGGAAATGCTGACAGTTGCACACCTTATCTGTTCTCACTTTTCACGCTCTGCAAAGGCCCGTGACCAGCTTCAGCAGTTGCAGATCCAAAACAGCCTACTGCAGCACCACCTCAAGCTGGAAGTTGTCACCCAATGGAACTCCACTTCATAACATGGCAGAGAGGTTGTATGAACAATACAATGCCATCTCAGAATATCTTGTTATGTATTAGCCGTGACACTTCTGGGGCCTCTATGTCTTTCATGACTGAACAGTGGCGCTCATGGACTCTGTAATAACAATTTTGAGGCCTTTTGAACACGCCACACAGACGGTGAGTGGCAAGTCTGCCTCCATTAGCCAATCAATTCCACTGCTGCGAGTGTTGAGGCAGGCATTGCTGAATCTACAGCATAGCCTTGATGGTTCCGGAGACTGCGCTAGCAGTGTGTTGCTGAAACACATGCTGACACTATTCGAGTGCAATCGGCACATCTTGAGCATTCAGCAGAGTGATGACTTTGCAATAGCAACAATGCTGAACCCACAATACAAACGTGGAATTGCCTCACTACTGGACAGAGGGCCTGAACAGGTAAAAAATATCAGTGGGCAACTGGTGCACTTGGTTCATGGGGCACAGAAGTCACAAGCTAAGGTCAGCAAACCTCAGCAGCATAATCAGGCTGAAGATCAGTTTGGAGTAGTATCAAGCACATCCTGTAAGGAGGCTGCAGTTCCAGGTGGTCTGTAATCAAAAGCGGTTCTCATTAACCCGCTTTGGGGTGATTTGTCCCAAGTTGGGATTTGTGACATAAATGATTCTGGAGAACAGGATGATGCACCAACCATCAGATTTCATGCAGCACAGTGAATGGTTGACTCATATTTGGCTGAAAACAGGCATTGGAGATCTAAGGGCTCAGCTCCAGGCAGCTTGGGCAGAGATTGTGCACCTCAAATTGCATAATCAAGAGGAAATATAAGAACCACCTGTCATTTCCCCAACATCCAACAGAAGCACCTCGACCGCAGAGGGTAGTTGGTCTTGGAGGTTGGCAAGTGGTTAGGAGGGGCAAATCGGGTGCCATGTCACTCGGTGCTCTCCAACATATCACCTCCACAAACCATATAAAAACTACAAACAGATATCTGCCTCTATCTCCAAAATCAAACAAAGAGGCAGAGGACACTGCAGCACAGCAGCTAGCACAACAAAACTCATCCAAAACAGGAATCAAAACAAAAAAAAGCTAAAAGGAAATCAAAAAAAGTCTGGTCAAAGGAGACTCCATGATTCAGGGAGTTGATACCTATCTTCAGCCAGGGGTAATGGTCAGATATCTCCCAAGTACATCAGCATGGAGAGACACTGACCACATTGCTAAAATTGTTCATAAAGCATGAAAAAATACTGACATCCTGGTACACATAGGGACTAATGATCTCGCCAGCCGGTCAGTTGTGGAGACCAAGGAACACCTGACCAGGATGGGTGACAAACTATCATCCATTTCATCCGGCATCTCCTTCTCTGAGATCCTGCCAGTCTGGGGGGGGGGGGCATATGGATGGAAGGTCAGAGAAGGGGAGATAGGGGATACTAAATTACTGTTAAGGGAAGCAAGGCTTATTAATTACTTTCAAACTACAAATCCGAAATTTGGGCTAAACGAGCTGATAGATTGGCAACCAGTTTTATAAATGACTTGGATAGTACCTTAATAATATTATGTTAATTTAGTATTGTTCAAGTTTAGAAATAGGATAACTTTTGGCACAAGTGGCTGTAAGGGGGAGTTGAACCCATAATATTAGTTTGTAAACTCGGGACTTTTTTGTTACTATTTGGTTAATTATAGCTGGGCACTTTATAGAAAGAGGAGATTCTATTGTAATGTTAATATTTTTTGGTATCAAAAAAGTATATAAAAACACTAGAGGGGGAAATTATAACACTAAACCTTTGTTAAGGGAAGTAAGGCTTACTAATTACTTCTAAACTATAAGTCTGAAATTTGGGTTAAATGAGCTGATAGATTGGCAACTGATTTTATAAATGATTTGGATAATACTTTAATAATATTATCCTAATATTGTTTTGTTTAGATTTATAAATAGGATATTTTTTGGAACAAGTGGCTGTAAGGGGGAGTTGAACCCGTAATTATTAGTTTGTAAACTCTGGACTTTTTTGTTACTATTTGGTTAATCATATTATTAAGTGGACTATCAGTGATTTAGTGACACAATATTGAAGTGAGAGAAAATGGAAATCTTAATATTTTTTAACATCTTTATTGGATTTAGAGGTTCGTGTTAAACAAATTTGATAATGTATGGGATAAGATCTTTCAGTCAATTGTTTAGTTGTCTCTTTCTTCTCTTGTTTAGAGCTCTTTGATAAGGTTATGACACGTAGTTGTTATGGTCCATGTAGGCGTTATGCCAATAACTCCTTCTTAAAAATTAAAACCAAAAAAAGTGTTGGGCATCACTAAGGTAATGATATCTGACTGTTTGTTTGTTCTGCAAATGAATCCATTGCTTTTAATGTATTGGTTTAATGTTATGGCAAAGACTGTGACAGTTTTTCAGGAATAAGGGATATTCTTTTTTTGATTCATCATGTGAACTTATAACAGCTTTTTTCCAACAAAAGCTGAAGCACTCACATACCTTAGTAATAATCGGAGCCAAAACTTCTCTTATATATTTATTTACCAGCAGCACACTACGCCTGATGCATTTCGGACAAATGTCCTTTATCAAAGGCTAAACCACCAATGTGCATACAACCAATTTATGTTAATTCATCTATGACGTCATAATGACGAAATACAAATTCATTGGTTGTGAACAACAATACTAAAGTGCCCTATACCTTTAAAACCATATTCCATGTTTAAATACAATATACATAAGAATAATCTAAACATCTACGTCTAAACATTAATACTTTAATAAACATGTTTAAAACTAACTAAAAAAGTATTGCAAAACAGACCAAAATCACTTAATAATGTCTATCACCATATCTGGAACTTTCATCTTGAATTACTATCTACATTCCAAGTATGGTTTCAATTCTAAATGTGCATTGATACCTGGCTGTTTATAGGCATTCAATCTAAGTATCCACTCATTCTCTTTTCTTAAAATTTTATTTCGATAATTACCCCCTCTTGGATTGTGTACTACTTTTTCAATGCCTATAAATTTAAAATCATGTTTCTCCATTTCTTCTCTTTTCTCAAAAATATGTGTCACTGTAGCATAAGTCAAATCTTGCTTATTTATAGCCCGTATATGTTCTAATACTCTAATTTTAAATGCTCTTTCTGTTTTCCCAATATAATATGCTCCACAGCTACATTGCGCCATGTAAATGATCCCCTGTGTGTTACATGTTATTAATTGTCTCACACTAAAGGTTTTATTTCTTCATCCAATCACATTAAATTCTTTTGTTTTTACTATATAATTACATGCACTACAGTGGAGAATTTATAACAGCCTCTGACACCGAGAAATAAGGTACTCGGTGCCGCATAGAGGTGGGTCCAGCATACAGGTGAGCACGTAAGTGCTTACGTCAACGCATGTCATTGGTTGCTGGATTCAGAGGCGGTGCTTCTCTTCCTTTTAAAAGTGAGCCATTCTTTTCCCTGCGTTCTTACTCCCGCAGAATAGACGCCAGATTTGTTACCTGAATTATTGAATAAGTAAGTCACTACTACTGAAAGATATGTTTTGAAGTGCAAGATCATGCACGTAGGGAAGAGAAACCCTGAAGCCACCTATATGCTGAGAGAGGAGTTGCTGGCAGTCACAAGGGACGAAAGAGACTTGGGCATCATCATCACCGATGACCTGAAATCATCCAAGCAGACCACTAAAGCAGCAGGTAAGGCTAGAGGGATGTTGGGGTGTATTAGTAGAGGTATCACAAGTCATAAGAGGGAGGTAATAATCCCTCTTTACAAGACACTGGTTAGGCCCCATCTGGAGTACTGCATGCAGTACTGGTGGCCGCACCTTCACAAGGACATTAACCAAACTGAGGCAGTCCAGAGAAGGGCAGCCAAAATGGTGCAGGGACTGCATCAGAAAACATATGAGGACAGATTAACAGAGCTCAATATGTATACCCTAGAGCAAATGAGGGAGAGAGGTGATATGATCGAAACATTCAAACACCTTAAGGGCATTAACAAGGTGAAAGAGTCTAACATGTTTCAATATAAGAACAATAGCAGGACAAGAGGACACAACATGAGATTAGAGGGAGGACAATTAAGGTTAATTTGAGGAAGTTCTTTTTCACAGAAAGGGTGGTGGATGCATGGAACGGCCTACCTCAGGAAGTGGTGGATATGAATACAGTGCAGTGCTTCAAACAGGCATGGGATAGGCATAAGGGAGCAATACAAATGAGTATGAATAGATAGGCCATTGACAGAGCAAAGGCCGATGGCACATTCATAAGGTAGAAAAAGAAATGAGCAGACTGGATGGGCCTTGCGGTCCTTATCTGCTGTCAACTTCTATGTTTCTATGTTTCTGCTGAAGAGAGCAGTCACCCTGAAGTACAACTCCACTCTTCTGGACTCCAGAATGGTTTTACAATTTTATTTCTTTTAGGATTATTTATTTTATTTATGCTACAATACTCTGTATTAGTTAGTATGTTAGTTTTATTTATTGGATACTTTTAGTAGTTTCACCAGTTCCCAGACACCGAAAAGGCCATGAGTCAGCACAGTTCCCACCTTTAGGGAACCGCTTACTGTCTTATAACGGCTTTTAAATATTGCTGTAATTTACTGCTTACTTTCATTTTTTTGGTGGTTGTGAAGTTCCATTGCAGAGGGAACTGAGCTGATCTTACCATTTAAAATCTTAAGTATACAATGGCAGGAACATTTCTTGCCCTCTGATTGGTCAGTGACCACCCTGTACAGTGATGTTATCCCAGCACAAGATCACTGTATCAAGGTAAGGCAGATCTGACCGCAGCAAAAAGGAAACAAATCACCCTGTCCCATCTCCTGCACCCCCCGCCTAGTCTTATCCTTACAATAACGGTCACTCTCATCATGAACTACAACACAGTAAACACACTACCCCAAAGGTTTTGAGTTTTCCACTGTAGTGCAGAAACCATCATCAACCCAAATGACTTTTTTTTTTAATTGCTGCTTTGAGCAGCTTGAAACATGGCCATTCTCTTCCAGGTGCACTTTGTGACAGGGTGGAATAGGACCCTGTTCCAGTTGTTATGGAAATAATTTAAATGCAAGGATCAGTTCTTTTCTTCCCTGCCTCTTGTCTGTTTTGTTGCTCAACCAAATTTTCCCGTGAGACCTAGGATTTGATCACCCCGACAGTCTCACAATTATTTGTCTCTCACTGTCTCTCAGTCTTCCCTTGCTGTTCTGTATCTGCTGATATAAAAATATATGCAAATCATTATGTGGAAATGTAACTGACATTGGGATCCTTTTGTTTAGAAATTATATAGTGTTACTGTTGAAATGTATATAATTATAGTTTGAGATGATTGCAAAAAGCTATTGGAAACTCATGAGGTTACCGGACTGCAATTTTTAAGCCTTTTGCAGAAGAGCTATGGAAAAGGGGCCTCAGCTCTGGGACACTGTGTTCCTGCCTGCACCTGCCTGAAATATACAAGAACACTTTAGAAAAAAAGAAGATGCTTGTTAAGAAGGGGGGTTGGAAGGACTCATTAGACAGAGCTGCAATTGCTTGCAAAGAGGGACACAGAGATTGAAGGAAATCTCAGATGGATTTTTTCTGTTTATTTGGCCTTAATTTGTAAATAGTTATACTGAACAATTTTATTTTTTTATGTTACTGTTAGTACAAATAAATACTCTTGTTGCGAATGTTACAACTGCTCCTGGTTTTTCCTATGCTTCCTGACCTGTGCCTCGATGACAGATGGTGTCAGTCCAAATGGGATTTATGCCATACATACTCTAAGCTAGGAGTTTTGTGTGGGGGTACTGGACCTAGTACCAGGGAAGCATAGAGAAAAGCATGGATTCTGCAGCAGCAAGTCCAGGAGTGGTTACCAGGAAAATAGCAGCCAAACTAGCAGAGATAGAAGGCCACGCTGAGATTATACAGCCAGCACAAGTTATGGAAAAGGAACAGGCAGTGACCAAACCTGAAAGCCTGATGGACTTTTTCAAATGGTGGGCTATACAACAAAAAGAGACGGAGTAGCAGACAGAAAAAGAACTTCAATGTTTAGAAGCACAGTGAAAAGAAGAGATGCAGCAACAGGAGCAGCAGAGGAGAGGAAAGATGCAGCGACAGGAGCAGTAATGGCTGAATGCCTTGCAAGCTATCAAAGGCAGAGGATCTGACACAGATCCAGATGAGCAACAAAACACTAGCAACTTAAAAGCTATTAAACTTATGAAGTTGTGTCCCTTGGATGATATCGAGGCATACCTGACAACTTTTGAAAGAGTTGCCACAGCCTGCCAATGGCCAGAGCAGCAATGGACAATCAGACTGGTACCCTGCATGATAGATAAAGCCCAACCTGTCTATAACAATATGCACACTGCACAGTCAGAAAACTATGACCTGTTGAAAAGCGAAATCCTGAAAAGGCATAACATCTCGGAGAGACCTACAGGCAGAGATTTCGATCTCTGAAGTACAACTCAGTCGACAATCTTCAAGAAGCTTTCTCCCAACTCAGAGAACTCCTGATAAAATGGCTCCAACCAGACAGCAAGATCATTGGCACATTTGCAACAGAGCAATTCATCAGCATCCTGCCTACAGATGTGCAGCTTTGGGTAAACGAACATTGACCAGAAAGTGGGGAAAAGGCTGTTTCTTTGGCTGAGGAATACCAAATGGCTAGACAGATGCCACAGCAGTGAGTTAACAGCTAAGCACTGATAAGACACTCTTCTTCCCATTTAAACTCCAAGTCTGATAAGAACTCTGGTGGGGGTAACAAATCTGTACCCAAAGACATTATTTGCTATAAGTGTAATAAGCCAGGCCATATTGCAAGAAACTGCCATAGTAAGGAGCGTGGCACTGGAGCAGGTTTGTCCTTGGCAAACTGGGGCAAGTACTTAACAGATGTGGAGGGGGATAAGACTATAAAGGGACTCATTAATTCAGGAAGCAGACAGACCCTAGTGCATGTTGAAGTGCTGGGAAAACACTGTGTAAAAGGACCAGATACTGGTGTCATCTGCATCCACGGGGACACTCGATACTATCCCACCACCAAGTGACTGACCATTAAGGGTGTGCACCAAATAGAAGTGGGGGTAGTACCTCAGTTACCTGTACCTATGATTATTGGAAATGACTTTCCAGGATTTATTGAGTTAATCAAAGAAGAAGTAAATCCTGATGTTTCAGCTGCTGTGGTGACAAGCGCTCAGGCAAAGAAAATTTCAGATGATGAAGACTCTTTTCCTTTAACCGATTTTGATTCAGACTTGTCTGAGCACAGCTCCAAGATCCAGAAATCCAAGAAAGAATGATGATGCCGCCTGAAGAAACTGTGGGAACAAATGACTGATGGACAAAAGGGGTTAAAATATGAAAATGCTGAAACTAAATTGATAACGGATTGTGATTTTCTTTCAGAACAAGTTAACAATGTTTCTCTCTAGGGTTATTTTAAGCAGCTGGGGTGAAATCAAAACAGGGTGGACCAATGTTTAAAAAATGTAATGGGTTACTGTACAGAGTTTGGGTTAAACCACAGACATGGGAACAGACAGAACAATTAGTTATACCACAGAAGTATAGAACAGAGTTGTTACAGATAGCACATGATAGTCCTATGGCTGGTCACTCAGGGAGGGATCACACCCTTGCTAGATTGCTGTATAGATTTTACTGGCCTGGAATTCATGAAGTTGTTGCTACCTATTGTAATTCCTGTGCTGTGTGTCGGAAAGTAGTCCCAGTCACTAGAAAAGACAAGGTGCCCCTGATGACCCTACCTTTGATAGATGTGCCTTTTAAGAGAATTGCAGTGGATGTGGTTAGTCCTTTACTCAAAAGTACAAAGGGTAATAGATTTATCCTGGTAATATATGACTATGCTACTCGATACCCAGAAACAGTTCTAATGCATACTGTCACAGCTTCAACAAGCATTTGTCAATGCCGAACGTTCACTTGCAGGTATTTGCAGTGGTGTTTGGCACGTATGGTGCTTTACTGTAATGCCCTGTGTGATTGCTGATATTTGCACAATAAATTTTCAGCATGACCTTTTTGTTACCCCCATTGTGCGCTACATAGGCGGAAACACGTTTCGGGCAGGATATGAAAAATGACAGCTGTACTGCTCATAAGGAAGTGTGGTAAAATGGCAATGTTGAAAATCTGGAGTGGAAATATTGAAAATTCACAAACCTACCAGCGTGCGTGGGCACTATGCAATGCACGCTCGTAAAACAGTCATTGTTAGGAATTTTTTAACCAAATTGTCAACATTGGCATTTTAAAACCTCTGCTAATGAACAGTGTCACTGTGATTGTCTTACTATGTGCCATACATTGATTTTGCACGACCGCATGCATTATAGTGCACTACATGGGCGGAAACACATTTTGGGCAGGATGTGAAAATGACAGCTGTACTGCTCATAAGGAGGTGTGGTAAAATGACAATGTTGAAAATCTGGAGTGAAAATATTGGAAATTGCAAACTTACGAGCATGCGTAGGAACTGCATAGCGCATGCGCTAAGTAAAACAGTTATTTCTAGAATTTGTTCACCAAATTTTCAACATAGCCATTTTAAGATCTCTGCTCATGAACAGTGTCACTGTGATTTTCTTAATGTGTCCCATACATTGAGTTCGCACACCGACTGCGCCATTGTGCGCTACATGGTCGGAAACACATTTTGGGCAGGATGTGAAAAATGACAGCTGTACTGCTCATGAGGAGGTGTGGTAAAAATGCCAATGTTGAAAATCTGGAGTGGAAATGTTGAAAATTCATAAACTTACGAGCGTGCGTGGGAACTGTGCATCGCACGCTCGTAAAACAGTCATTTTTAGGAATTTTTTCACCAAATTTTCAACATTGCCATTTTAAAACCTCTGCTAATGAACGGTGTCACTATGATTTTCTTACTGTGTCCCATACATTGATTTCGCACACCAACTGCGCCATTGTGCACTACATGGGAGGAAACACATTTTGGGCAGGATGTGAAAAATGACAGCTGTACTGCTCATATGGAGGTGTGGTAAAATGGCAATGTTGAAAATCTGGTGAAAATATTGGAAATTCGCAAACTTACAAGCGTGCCTAGAAACTGCACAACGCATGCTTGTAAAACAGTTATTTGTAGGAATTTTTTCACCAAATTTTCAACATAGCCATTTTAAGATCTCTGCTCATGAACGGTGACACTGTGATTTTCTTAATGTGTCCCATACATTGAGTTCGCTCACCGACTGCGCCATTGTGCGCTACATGGGTGGAAACACATTTTGGGCAGGATGTGAAAAATGACAGCCATACTGCTCATGAGGAGGTGTGGTAAAATGGCAATGTCGAAAATCTGGAGTGCAAATATTGAAAATTCACAAAGCGTATGATGCGTAGGGACTGCATAGCATGCGCTAAATAAAACAGTCATTTTAGGAATTATTTCACCAAATTTTCAACATAGCCATTTAAGACCTCTGCTCATGAACAGTGTCACTGTGATTTTCTTAATGTGTCCCATACATTGATTCGCTACACCGACTGCTCCATTATGCGCTACATGGGCGGAAACACGTTTTGGGTGAGATGTAAAAAATTACAGCTGTACTACTCATAAGAAGGTTTGGTACAATGGCAATGTTGAAAATCTGGAGTAGAAATATTGAAAATTCGCAAACCTACGAGCATGCGTAGGAACTGCGCAACGCACGCGCGTAAAACAGAAATTTTCAGGAATTTGTGCACCAAATTTTCAACATGGGGTTTTTGGGATGCCTTCTCATGAATGATGTCACTGTCATGGTGCTATTTGGCCTGAAAGGTGATTTCGTGCAGTGACTGCGCAGTGACTGCGAAATCACCCTTTGAACCTGAATAACACCATGAAATGACAGCATTCTTGAGAAAAGGTCCCAAAACCCCATATTAATTGGTGCTCAAAATCCAAAAATACCTGAGATATGCAATAAAGTTGAAAACCCCTATCTAGCCCATTATACAGCTTACGGCATTTCCTCAGTTGGTCGGCTTTGAAGAGTGCAGACGTGTTCCCAGTCCACCAAGATCATCGCGCCAAGCTCGCGGAGTAAGTATGGGATGAGGGGTGTGGGAGGCTAGGTGCGCAGTGGGTGGGTGCGGGTTGTGGGAGAGGGACTGGGAGATGCGCCGGTGGGACTGTTTTCGATTACAGGTACAAAAAAAACAGATGGCGTGGGACATTTGTCCACGCTGGGGTGAGCTCCCAGCATGGCAGAAGATGGCTGGGGGCGAGGGCCGACAGGGAATTGGGCACCCGTCAGCAAACCATGCGGGAGGCCGAGGCCGGCGGGGATTGGGCACCCCATCGGCAAACCTCGCTCAGGTTTGCCACGCTGGGGTGGGCTCCAGTGTGGCAGCAGGATGGCTGGGGGTGCCGTGGAGCCGATGGGGATTGGGCACCCTGTCAGCAAACAATGTTTGCCACACTGGGGTGGGCTCCCAGAGTGGCACCAAAGCTTGGGGGGGCGGCGTGACGCGGGGGGAGTGCATGACATGAGGGGGGGTGGCGTGACGTGGTGCTCGGTATGACAGTGGTGGTTTTCTTTGAAGCGAAGACCACCGCTGTCATACACAGCTCCCGCACCCATTGGTGCAGGACCGCCATGCCTGCTCAACGGAGCACTGGATTGCAAGGGAGAGGCACACCTCCAAAGTGTGCTACTTTTCCAAAACGTTCCTTGTGCATGCGAGCAAGCGAATGTAAAAATGACAGCAGAGCTTGGAAAAAATGTTTTCTGCAGAGTGGGTATACCTAAACAAATTATTACTGATCAGGGTAGTAATTTTGGTGCTTCATTACTTAAAGAGCTGTACAGACTACTAGGTATCACTGCCAAAAGAACCTCCCCTTATCACCCTCAGACAGATGGTCTTGTTGAGCATTTTAACCAAGCACTAAAATGCATATTAAAAAGGTTTGTAAAAGGGGAAGTGAAAGACTGGGACCAATACTTGCCTTACCTACTTTTTGCTAACAGAGAAGTACAACAGGCATCAACAAGGTTTTCACCATTTGAAATGCTGTATAGTAGGCAGCCAAGAGGGCCACTGGATGAGATAAAAGAAATGTGGGAAGATAACCCCACTCAGAAACACTCTGTATGCAGCCCATGATGCTTTGCGTTATGATAGCATGTGTGATTTTGTATTTCTATAACATCTCATACGTGTACCCTAAGAAAGAAGCTGGCAAAATATGTTGAAATTGCCCGTAGTAATCAGATCCAGAAGCAAATGATTTGATACCTTTAATGGACCAACATAGATGTAATCAGGAAGAGGCCCAAAACCAGCAGAAGATATATTATGACCATGGAGTAAAAGAAAAGGTTTTTGAGCAAGGTGAAAAGGTTTTGCTGCTGTTACCCACAACAGAAAATAAACTGTTAATGAAGTGGAAAAGGCCTTATAAAGTACTTAGACGTACTAGCACCATTAGCTACGAGACTAAGACCCAGACAGGAAAAATCCTACTAAGATATACCATGCTAACCTCCTCAAAAAATGGGTTGAACAAATGTCAAAAGCTGCTTTACTAGTTTTACCAGAAACCCATAAGGAAGATATTGATGTAGCTTATGGAACAAACTGTAAATGCTGATGCTGTAAAGGTGAAGGTTTCCTTAACCTCAGAACAAACTGCAGACATTCGTAATGTGCTAAAGACATTTAACAGTACTTTTACCACTGTACTAGGCTGAGCAAAAGGGGTCGAGCATGTAATAGTGCCAAGGAATGCTCGCCCTATTAGGTGAACGACGTACAGGTTACCAGAGTGCTTAAGAGCTGACGTGGTTAAAAAAATACAAAAAATGAAAGAATTGGGTGTCATAGAGGAGTTGAGGAGTGCTTGGTCATCTCCAATGGTAATTGTAAACAAAAAAGAAGAGAGGGTGTTAGAATCTGCCTTGATTTTAGGGAACTTAATCAAGTGTCAGAATTTGACAGTTATCCTATGCCCAGAATAGATGATTTGTTGGGAAGACTGAGGAGTGCAAAGTATATCAGTACCCTTGATCTCACCAAGGCTTACTGGCAAACATCTTTAGCAAAAGAATCCAGAGACAAAATTGCATTTGCCAGTCCTGTTGGATTCTATCAGTTCACCACTATGTCATTTGGTTTACATGGTGCGCCAGCTACATTCCAGCGGTACATGGATGTAATTTTATCACCTCACACTGGTCATTGTGTTGCATACCTGGATGATTACATGGTGTACAGTCCAGACTGGAAAAGCCATCTGGAACTATGAGTAGTTATCCAAGCTATCAAAAATACAGGTCTGACTATTAATCCTACCAAATGTGCATTGGGCATGCAGAAAACCAGATATTTGGGCTATGTGTTGGGAAATGGAGAAGTTAAGCCAGAAATTTCTAAAATAAAAGCTGTAGCCAACAGCCCTGTCCCTAAAACCAAGAAACATGTCAGGTCATTTTTAAGGCTGGCTGGTTATTATCGGAGTTTTGTTCCCAACTTTGCAGAGTTAGCGACTCTCCTCACTGAGCCCATGAAAAAATTGTACCCAAATAATGTGAAATGGACCACAGAGTGTGATGAAGCTTTTTAAGCCATTAAGGCTGCATTATGTTCAGCCCCTGTTTTAAGGAGCCCAGACTTTGAGAAACCATTTTTGTTACAAATAGATGCAACAGAGGTAGGCCTAGGTGCAGTCCTGAGTCAAAACATAGATGGGACAGAACATCCTATTCTGTACCTAAGTAGGAAGTTGAATGACAGAGAGAACAGGCACTCCACCATTGAAAAGGAATGTTCAGCAGCAAAGTGGGCCATGGAGTCCCTTAAATTTCATTTACTAGGAACTGACTTTGTACTTATAACAGATCACAGTTCTCTCTGTTGGCTTAACCAAATGAAGGACAAAAATTCCAGAATCACAAGGTGGTACCTGGCACTACAGCCATTTAAATTCAAGGTGATACACAAATCTGGTAAAGAGAATAGCAATGCTGATTTTCTGTCAAGATATGGATCAGGAATTGAGGGTCCTGAAGGTTGAAAAACAAATGTATGAGTTTAAATGTTACCGTTTGCTGTACTGATATAGAAAAAACGAATAATGCATGTGTGCTTAATTTTTGAAAGTAAGAGGCTAATGTTATAGAATTATTAGAAAGTTTTGGAAACCTGTTTTATGAAACAGATTCCCTCTTGGGGGGGGTGTACGTGACAGGGTAGAATAGGACCCTGTCCCAGTTGTTATGGAGAGAGTTTAAATGTAAGGATCTGTTCTTTCCTTTCCTGTCTCTTGTCTGTCTGGTAGTGCAACCAAAGTTTCCTGTGAGACCTAGGATTTGATCACCCCGACAGTCTAGCAATTATTTGTCATCATTGTCTCTCAGTCTTCCCTTGCTGTTCTGTATCTGCTGATATAAAAATATATGCAAATTATTATGTGGAAATGTAACTGATATTGGGATCACTTTGTTTAGAAATTATATAGTGTTACTGTTGAAATGTATATAATTATAGTTTGAGATGATTGCAAAAAGCTATTGGAAACTCATGAGGTTACCGGACTGCAATTTTTAAGCCTTTTGCAGAAGAGCTGTGGAAAAGGGGCCTCAGCTCTGGGACACTGTGTTCCTGCCTGAACCTGCTTGAAATATACAAGAACACTTTAGAAAAAAAGAGGATGCTTGTTAAAGAGGGGGGTTGGAAGGACTTATAAAACAGATATGCTATTGCTTGCAAAAAGGGACAAAGAGATTGAAGGAAAACTCAGATGGATTTTTCCTGTTTATTTGGCCTTTGTAAATAGTTATACTGAACAATTTTATTTTTTATGTTACTGGTAGTACAAATAAATACTCTTGTTGCGAATGTTACTACTGCTCCTGGTTTTTCCTATGCTTCCTGACCTGTGCAACGACGACACACTTCATGGAGCCACATGCTTGCATTTTCTGATACAGTGATTCCTGCTCCCTTAATCAGCTGTCCCTTTCATGTTGCACCAAAAATAAATAAATAAATAATATTCAAACATATTTTACTGGGCTCAAAGAAGGCAGTAGGATTGGGGCAGCCAGGATCTGTCATGATTTATACCAATTGGTATAATGCACAAGGCAGATGAGCTACTCACTTACAGAGTGGTGTTCGTGTAACAACATTTCTCCCACTTCCCGACTCTCATGTAACTGCAGAATTTGAAACTTTACCATAAGTATCAGTCATAGATGACGGCATCTCTTGAAAGTAGGATGGAAAAAGAGAAAGTGTGTGTGAGTGTGAGTGTGTGTGTGTGGGGGGGCAGAGTTGCAGAGACAAAGCTATTCATTTGCCCACAGCACCACCCACTGGCCAAAACAAAACTACTTTTTCCCTTCATGTACCTCCACATTGATAAAGGAAGTGAAAATCTATTTTAAAAAGTTTTTTTTTTTAATCTTTTTCTTTAAAATATAAAGGAGCCATTGCATAATTGCAATAATGCACTCCAGGTGTGTATGTGTCATGCTGGGATAATGGCACTTCTAGAGTGTTGAATGCACTCGGCCTGAGGCCTTGTCCCCAGCCACCTTAGGTGTGACGTTATCCCAGCACAACACACACCCTTGTCATGCATTATTACTTAATTTGACACTTTACCTCAGCCCCATTTTAAATTTGGTTGGGTTCTGATATATAAAAAAAACACTAGCAGTCGAGTTTTAAAGGGAACCGAAATGTAATAACCTATAGCCCTTTTCACATACTTAAGGCTTATTTATGTTATTCTGGTAAGATTTGGGAACCAGATATTTTTCCTTTTATCGCTCAGTGTTTAGTGTTTGGCATGACTGACAAATCTAAAAAGAAAAGAACAGGACCCACAGGCTCTAAAAACAGTACACTGTGTTTTCAGCTCCTGGCAAAGGCAATGTGCCACAAGCTTTGCCTAAGGTGCATTGGTCCTGACCACAACTTTTTAAATTGTGAGCTCTGTAAAAGGTTTTGCTCTAAAACACAAAAGAAAAGGGCTAAAAAAGGGACAAATGTATGGCTTTCCAGTCTGCCTCCATGTCACCTACCAAAGGTTCAGATGAAGTCCTGCCCCACAGAACTAGCAGCAATCCCTGTGAAAGGAGACAGAAAAGAAAGAAAAAGCTGCTCAGCCACCAGAAAAGCATAGCAAATCTGGTACAGACCCCAGGGTATCCAAAAGGGGGAACCCTGGGCCCAGTGATGTAAGATCAAAAGTAAAAGAGCCTCAGAGCAGATATTGGAAACAGTGTTTGCAAAGAGAAAAGAAAAAGAGAAAAATAGAAAAATGCTAACGGTTCCTGAAAAATGAAAGGAGCAGACAGTTGACTCAAGGCAAATGCCCTCAGCAAAGGACATGCCAAGGGCATAGCAATTTTCACAGGCCTTCCAGGCTATGGAAAATGTTACCAATATAACTGCCCCCCCGCCCCTCTCCCCAGGCCCAGGTTCCATACCACGTGCTTGTGGCTGAGGAAGAGATACATTATGAAGATGAGGAGGAATGGAAACCTCTGAAACCAGATGGTTCCCCTGAGCAGAAATGTAGCCCTCCTCAGGCCCTCTGAGGATTGTATGTCCCACTCTTCCTTCATAGGGCAAATGGTAATTACCCTCAACATCCCCTCCTAAGGCTGATGAGGATGAAAAGGAGGCTGAGTTTATGGGTATGATGGGTCTTGGCCCCACAGGGAGATTGCTACTTCTAATCCATAAATCCTTAAGAAAGTAATTGATAAAATGATATCAGCACAGACCTCAGAAGCTGGCATTGACAAGGAAATTGGAAAAAAGTTTTAGGTAGACAGACACGGGTTGAGTGTACTTGTATTCCCACCACGAGCATGAGGACGTGGTTCAGGTTATTGCATGTGACAAGGCTTAGGTGCTCTTCTCTGTTTAGCCTCCTGGAAAGATTCCAGAAAGCTGGAAACCATGGCCAAGTAAGTGTATAAATCAGCTTCCTTGCTTGTCAGGAATGCAGCTTACATAGCTCAGTATCAGAGCGTACTTTGTAACTCAATTGTGGCACTGTAAGAGAAAACAAGTGGTAATCTGGCACAGGACCTCGCAGACATGGCTAGAACAGCAACTGATACCACCAAATACCACTTCCACATGGCCGTGGACACTAATGACACTGCTTTAAAGGGTCCTGGCCCATGCAGTATCCTTACAAAAGTTTGCCTGGCTTAGGGCTAATCTCCTATCCCAGGACACACAAACTAAAGCTATGGATTTCTCCTTTGATGGAACTTCCCTGTTTGGTAACAAGACAGAGGCATATATGAACAAGCATTTGTCAATGCTGAAAGTTTGCTTGCTGGTATTAGGATTGGAAATGCAAGAGTTAGACAGATGCAGAATAGGAATGGTGGTGAAGTATTAAACTTCATGCCAACCCCACCTCCATCCTGTAGAGATGGATAGGCATTGGGGTAAGTGTTTGGGTTGATGCCCATCATGGTCATGCCGTGTCACCTCACCCTACTCTGCAGACACCGACACATGTTGAGGTGTGCCTTAGGGTGTTTGGCTTTACAGTCACCCCATTCCATAAGGACATACGTTGAAATGGGTGCAGCATAGGAGAATGGGGTGAAGTCTGGGGCCGAAGAGTCCAAGGTACACCTCGATGCCTGTCAGTGGCTTGGGGTGGGGGTGGGATGGCATGAGCAATACAGTCGGCAATCCAAAGGCACACCCTGATGCCTGTCAGTCTGTACAGGGTAGAACGTTATGGTTAGAAACCCTAATGCCTCGGGCATTTGTTGGTATTTGCACTACAAATTTTCAACATGACCTTTTTGTGACCCCACCTCATGAAAACGTTTGGGACCTCTTCTCATGAAGAGTGGCAGTGTGATTTTGTCAATGTGTCCTGAACGTTGAGTTCCAACAGCGACAGTGCCATTCTGTGCCACATGTACGAAGACACAGATCGGGCAAGATGTGAAGAATGACAGCTGTATCATCCATAGGGAGGTGTGAAGAGATGGCAATGTTGAAAATCTGTAGTGGGAATATTAAAAATGCTCACATGTCTGAGCATACATGGAAACTGCGCATTACATGCGTGTAACACAGTCATTTATGGACTTTCGTCACCAAATTTTCAACATAGACATTTTAGAACCTGTGCTCATGAACAGTGTCACTGTGATTTTCTTAATGTGTCCCAAACACTGATTTCCCACAGCAACCACGCTATTCTGTGCCGGAAGTGCAAAAACACATTCCGGCCAGGATGTGAAAAATGTAAAAATGACAGCCGTACTGTTTATAAGGAGTTGCAGAAAAATGGCAATGTTGAAAATCTGGAGTCAAAATATTACAAATGTGCAAAGTTACGAGCGTACGTGGAAACTACGCAATGCTGCGTTAAATAACACAGTCATTTCTTGGATTTTTGCACCAAATTTGCAACATAGACTTTGAGAGGCCGTCATGAACACTGGAACTGTCATTTCATTAATCAGTCGAAAAGGCGATTCTGCGCCCAGTGACTGCAAAATCACCTTTGAGACTGAATAACACCAATGACAGTGGCTTAATTCATGAGGAGGGGTCCCAATAACCCCATGTTGAAAATTTGGTGCCAAAATTCCCCAAAATGCTTGAGATATGCACCAAAGTTGAAAAAACCCTATATATGCCATTAT
The DNA here is from genome assembly GCA_016271365.2 of Neoceratodus forsteri. Lineage (NCBI taxonomy): Eukaryota > Metazoa > Chordata > Ceratodontiformes > Ceratodontidae > Neoceratodus > Neoceratodus forsteri. Next base: position 523,007,119 of record CM028129.1, read on the forward strand.
ACAGCTTACCAGCATTTCCTCAGTTTGCGGTCGGCTTTGAAGAGTGCAGACATGTTCCTGGCCCACCGAAGATTGTCACATTGGGCTTCAGAGGTAAGTATGGGATGAGGGGTGTGGGAGGCAGGGTGTGCAGAGGGTGGGCGTGGGTTGGGGGCAAGGCCACCGGACTCCACCAGGGCTGTTTTCTGATTTACAGGAAAGAAAAAAAAAAAACATTGCAGGACTTTTTTAAATCAGACATTGGCACACTGGTTTGGCTCCCAGTGTGCCACCTGAAAATATTTTAGAGGCGCTATAACCTGACAGAGGATTAGGCACCCTCATCCCTTTTTCTGAGTGGGGCAAGAGCCAGGGGATTGGGCACCCCCTCGGCACAAAACTAATGTTTTTTTTGGGGGGGACATTACGCTGATGGGGAGTGGTGTCCCCCGTCGGCAAATTGCAATGGCAAGAGGAGAGAATTATGCCAACGGGGAGTGGGCTACCCCATCAGCACATTACACTGGGAAGGAGGGGGAATGAAGCCGACGGGGATTGGGACCGCCCGTCGGCAGACAAAAACTGTTTTTGGGGGCGGCACATGATGCCAAGGGGGATTGGGCACCCCCTCAGCACTGGGGGCTATCTAATACTGTTTGTGAACATGGCGGCAGCTTGCCACCACATTCACGAACAATATCACACTATGCAATGTTCCACCCTGCAATGTCGGGTCGCTCCCTCATTGCAGCGGAATGGCTGATGCTGCCATGCTGAGGTGACCCCTGATTGCTGCGGTGAAAATGTTACAAATTGGTGGCACTTTTGGAAGCCAGTGTCATTAGCACACTGTGCCTCCATTGGTCCACCAGTGCCAAGCCCCCAAATGCAATGCCTCAGTTGGCTGCCACACTGCTGCGCCTCCACAACCTGCTTCTCTCCTAAGCTGCCACATAATGTTTCTTGTGCATGTGCACAAGCAAACATAAAAAGGTGGATGAGTACAAAACCAACTACAGAACAATATTGAGAAAGGAAAGGCTTCCACTTCCTATAGGCCTTATGGAAGGAGAGACTGAGTTAGGGGTTACTACCCAAGGTCCTGTGCCCCTTATGAGTATCCAGTCCAAAAGGGTTACTATAGGGGAAGGGGTAGAAGGGACACTGGGCAAGCAGCTGCAACACCAGCCCCTTAGTCACAGCAGCAGCAAACCCCCTGAAAATTCTGCCCAGGTTGTCCAACCATTGCCAATGGGAGGAAGGTTGGCTCACTACTTCCTGGAATGGTCAACAATCACCACAGACCTGGAACTAGTGAACTAAGGTTTGTTCCTGCAGTTCAGGAAAATTTCCCAAAATTCAGAAACCAAAACTGTTCCCACCTTGCACCCCGGCAGAAAAAATCCTGTTGGAGCTGGAGGTAAAGAAACCAATGCAAGCAAAATTAGTGGAGAAAGTACCTGCGACACAGTTGCTCTAGGGTCTTTTCTAAAGATATTTTCTGACCCTCAAGAAAAATGTGGAGTGGTGGCTCATTTTAGACCTGAGATATCTGAACAAACACATAAGGAAGGAAAGATTCAAAATGGTTACACTGGGCTCAGTGATACCATCTCTGCAGTTCGAAGACATTTCTGGGGTAACTGGCTATGAAAGATGCCTACTTCCACATCTCAGTCAGACCCACCCACAGAAAGTATCTCAGGTTCAGGCTTGGGAACTGCTAATATGAGTTCAAAGCCCTTCCTTTTGGCCTCACCTCAGCACCAAGGGTTTACACAAAGTACCTAGCTGCAGTGGCTGCCTACCTAAGAAGGCAATAAGTGGTGGATTTCCCCCCCACCTGGATGACTGGTTAGTATGAAGATAAACACAGCAGAAAGCAGGGTGTTCTATATAACTAGTATAAAACACCCTAGAAAGCCTGAGCTTCCTGAAAAATCTACAGAAGTCACAAACTGAGCTAGATCAAGTATTGGACTTCAAAGGTACAGTTAGATATCCTACAAGAGAAGGCCTTTCTTCCACAGACAAGGGTATCACATCTGATTTCTAGTGCAAAATCCTTCAGAGTAGGCCAGCCAAGGCCAGCTGGAGATTTTCTTCGGCTGCTGAGACACATGGCGTCCTCCACTACAGTGGTACCGGAGGTCAAGATCCAGATGAGGGACATTCAGTGCCACTTAAGGGACCACTGGTCCCAAAGGTGGGACCCTATGTCAAGACTAATGCCAGTTACAATAATTTTGATAAGGTCACTCAAGTGATAGAAGGATGAGGGCAACTTCAGCTGGGGTCCGTCCGTCCTCCAGCAAAACCCAACACATATCCTTACAACAGATGCTTCACTCCTGGGGTGGTGCGCCCACCAAGAGGACCTTACTGTAAGTAGCAACTGAAGTACACAAATGACTCAGGAATACATCAGCCTCCTGGAACTCAGGACAGTGTTCCTGGCATTGCAAGCATTTTCGTCCCAGATACAGGGTCATTCTGTCCAAATCCAAACATACAACATTACAACAATGTATTATATAAATAAGCAGGCCGAGACTAGATCCTCAAAGCTATGCACAGAAGCCCTGAAGATCTGGAACCCAGCATATTTACTAGATGTAGAGCTACCAGTGGTACACCTGCCAGGGAAGAATAATGTGCTGACAGATTCACTAAGCAGAATTACCCAGGGAAACTCTGAGTAGACTCTGAACCAGATGGTGCTGACATCGGTGTTCAGATGATGGGGTATACCAGAAATAGATCTGTTTACTTCCTGGGAGGACAATGAGCTCTCACATTTTTGTTGCAAGCCCCCAACAATGGGAACAGTCCCAGAGGATGCTTTTGTCCTGGGCTGGACAGGGAAGTTCCTATATGCCTCCCCTGCATTCCCACTCCTGCAGAGGGTGCACATAAACCTCAGGAGGGAGCTAGCAACAATGATTCTGATAGCACCAGTCTGGGCCAGGCAGACCTGGTACTTCATTCTCCTGGCCCTGTCCAGCAAGTCTCCAATCAACCTGCCACTGAGGCACAACTTTCTGACCCTGTCTCAGGACAGGATAACATTCCCAGACATTAGAACCCATTGCCTGATGGCATGGTTCTTGAGAAGCTAGAGTTCAGTAGTTTAAATTTATCAGAGGAAGTATCGAGAGTGTTGAAGGTTTCTAGAAAATCAACAGCAAGAAAAACATGCTCCAAAATGGAAGATTTTCATTCTGGTGTGCTCCTAGAAAGATAATCCCTATGCAGGTAGGCCTGCCCACAGTCTTGTATTACCTTGTGCACACATAGTTCCTAGGCATGAGGTCCTCCATCCTGAAGGTACATGTAGATGCAGTGGCAGCTTACACAACAGCTGGCAGGGAAATATATCTGGCCTCACAATTTATTTTTAAAAGGTTCTTTGTAGGCCTCATCCATTTGTACCCTGCCTTTATGGATCCTGTCCCTCCCTGGGACCTAAATGTGTGCATTGCACAATGGAAGCTCCCTTTCAGCCCATGGCTACTGCTGACCTTAAATTTGTCACTTAGCAAAAAATGTTCCTAGTGGCTAAGGCATCTGTTAGGAGGGTGAGGAGGTTCCAAGCCCTCTTCACATATCCAAACTTCATAATCTTTCATAGGGACAAAGTAGTTCTCAGGACCAATAGAAAATCCCCCCCTCCCCCAAGTGATGTCAGAATTACACCTGAACCAGTTAGCTGCCCTTCTTGTGTTTTTGACTGAGCAGTCCAGTACTGGTGAACAAAAGCTCCACCACCTGGACAGAGAAAAGACAGTGAGCCAGTACCTGGACCACATAAAATATGTCAGATCCTTGTACTGTGGTCTTGGACAAGATTCCACAAATCATTGCAGAGAACAGCTCTGAGGAAGTCTCTGCACTGATATTATGGAACAACTTAAAAACTTTCCTAAGGTGGGACATTCATGCTTATGTGACAGCGAACTGTTGGACACAAGTGGAAATTCTATGAGGTGTTTATAGATGGGCTACTCACTTTACAGCAGCTCTATACACTGGGAGATAAAGTGGTGGTGGATAGGATAAAAGGTGTGAAAAAAGACTTACAGGAGATCATTGATTTGTAGGTACAATATGCGCTGACCTTTTTAAAGAATTCTCAATCCGAGGGTGGGGCCCAAGGTACTAGGCATTCAGTTTTCTGCCCCCTTCATACCTCAACTCCAAAATATCTATATTGATCCAGAGGCCTGCATCAGGGTTAAACTACTGTATGCTCCTTCATTTTTATCACCAAATCAAGTGGGTCTTGCACTGTTCATATGTTTGAACGACCCCATATTGTTGAGAGAGGCAGTGGGGGCTATAGACTTGAAAGTCTGTTGCTTGTTGCAATAACATTATAACTGGTGCCACTGTTTGTTTTGCAGACCTTCACTCGAAGTGAGGGAAGTATGTCAGGAGGGGGGCAGTGAGGCAGCAGCAGGCAAGCTGTGCAAAGTCGGGGTATCAGAGGTGCCCATAGAGCTGGCTCAGCTTCAGCTGTGTGTGTGTGTGTGTGTGTGTGTGTGTGTGTGTGTGTGTGTGTGTGTGCGCGCGCGTGTGACGAACAAGTGAGTGCAGCTAAGAGCAAGTCACCAGCTGGTTCCCAGCTTCTGCCCATGGACCGTGTAAGAAGGGGGTAGCGAAAGAGCAGGCAAGCTGGGAAAAGTCAGGCTATTAGTGGCCCTGGCAGCTACACAACTTGCAGTGTCTTGGTTTAAGTGCTGCGTAACAGAGGAATTCCACATGATCTCTATTTCTCCCTACCCCCAACCACCCACTTCTCCCCCCACCCGAACACTAGCATTGCTGGTTCTTGAAATGAACCTGTCTGCTGCATTTGATTTCTCCCCCTCTGCTGTCTCCCACTCCCCCAGTTTCTCCCTCTTTCCCAAACACCTGCTACTCTCTCACTCTGTGCTCTTTTCTACTCCCACCCTCAGTTACTGCCCAGTCCTTGTCTGAGCAAACATCTTCCGCTCCCTCTCTTTGGTGCTTTCCAACCCCCACCTTTAGTTACCACCCTCAGTCCAATTTTGGCAAAACACCTCGCCTTGTCAGGTCTTACATAGAAACATAGACTTTGATGGCAGATAAGGACCACTCAGCCCATCTAGTTTACTCATTTCCCAACCTACTGGTTAAGCTGCAGATCCTAGTTAACCAACAGCCTATTTCTTCCTACCCCCCACAAGAATTGCCTTATGTCTGTCCCATGCATTCTTGAATTCTTCCACAGTTTTAGACCCCAAAACCTCCTCAGGAAGGCTGTCCCATGCGTCCACCACCCTCTCTGTGAAGCAATATTTCCTCACATTGCCCCTGAGCCACCCCCCCTCTATCTTCAAATTGCATCCCCTTGTTCTTGCACATCTCTTTCTCTGAAAGATGCTACCCTCTTGGACTTTGTTTTGATTCCACTGAGGAACTTAAAAGTTTCTATCATGTCCCTCCTCTCCCTCCTTTCCTCAAGGGTATACATATTAAGCTCCTTTAGTCTCTCCTCGTAGGGCTTCTGTTGCAGACCCTACACCATTTTAGTTGTCCTCCTCTGGACTCCCTCCATCCTGTCTATGTTCTTGCGAAGATGGGGTGTCCAGAACTGGATGCAGTACCACAGAATGGGTCTCACCAACTGTTTGTACAAAGGGATAACAACTTCTTGTTTTCTGCTGGTGATGCCTCTCCTTATACATTCAAGTATCCCCCCAGCCCTCCCTACTGCCTTCTCACATTGCTTGCTAACTTTAAGTTCATCTGATAGGATTACCCCCAGGTACCTTTCCATTTTTGTTGTTGTCACTACCTCCCTCCCAATTGTGTACTCTTCCCCTGCATTTTTGTTTTCCAGGTGCATTACTTTGCACTTCTTTGCATTGAATCCAAGCTGCCATACTTCTGACCATTCTTCCAACATTGCCAAGTCCCTTCTCATCCTTTCCACCCCCCTTTGTGTATCAACCCTGTTGCAGATCTTTGTGTTACCTGCAAAGTAACACAAAGATCTGCAAAGTTTTTTCCAGTCCCTCTGCAATGTCACTTATAAAGACATTAAAAACAACTGGACCCAGTACTGAACCCTACGGTACCCCACTAGTAACCTCCCTTTCTTCAGAGTGGACTCCGTTTACTATTACCTTATGTGTCTGTTGTCCAGCCAATGTTGTACCCAGGCTACCACCCTGGGACCCACTCCCAGGCTGGCTAATTTGTTTATTAATCTTTTGTGTGGACTGTGTCAAATGCCTTGCTAAAGTCTAGGTAGGCCATGTCCACAGCCCCTCCCTGGTCTACTACTTTGGTCACCCAGTCAAAGAAATCAATTAGATTCATCTGACATGACCTTCCTGCTGTGAATCTATGCTGCCTTGGGTCCTGTGCCCCACTGGCCTCTAGGTACTCAACAATTCTTTCTTTCAGAAGTGATTACATCATTTTCCCTACCACAGAGGTCAAACTGACAGGTCTGTAGTTTCCTGCCTCTGTCTTGCTCCGACGTTTGTGAAGGAGAATCACATCTGCCCTCCTCCAGTCCTTAGGTACCACACCATCCTCCCATGATTTGTTAAAACGGGTAGTCAGTGGTGTCACTAGTTCTCCCCTTAATTCTTTTAGAATTCTTGGGTGAATCCCAGCAGGCCCCATTGCTTTGTCCACCTTCAGTTTTAGGAGTTGTTTCAGAACACTTTCTTCTGTGAAAGGACTGGGATCGACCCCCCTAGCCAGACTGCTTCCATTAATTGGATTAGATACCTCTCTCTCCTCCTTTTTTGTGAATACTGAGCAGAAGTATTCATTCGGTATCCCTGCTTTTTCACTGTCCCTCTCTGTCCACCCACCGTCCCCTTTATTCAGCCTCACTATCCTTCCCTTTGTCTTTCTACACTCCCTAATGTACCTATAAACATTTTTATCCCCTTTCTTAACCGAGTTGGCTATCTTTTTCTCAGTTTGGGCATTTGCTATTCTGACTGCCTTCCCTGCTTCCTTCTGCCTTAACTGGTACAGGTCTCTGTCCTGCTCCTCCTGTGTTTCCTTATACTTCCTAAATGCTGTCTTTTTCTATCTAACTTTCCCCGCTACCTCTTTTGAGAAACATAGTGGCTTTTTCTTTCATTTTGATTTGTTTATTTGCTTCACACAAAGGCTTGTTGCCACTGTGATGGCAGTTTTGATGTTTTCCCATTGTTGCTCCACCCCTCCTTCTTGTCTGTTTGCTAGTGCTTTTCTGAGGCACTCTTCCATTTTAACAAAGTCAGCCCTCCTGAAGTCCATTACCCTCACTTTTGTATGGCTTGACTCTGCAGCTGAGTTTATTGTGAACCACGCTGTTTGGCGGTCACTTGTTCCCAGATGGCTACCCATTTCTAGATCTGAGATCCTTTCTCTGTCCCCATTTGAGAGTACCAGGTCTAAGACTGCTCCCTCCTGAGTGGGTTCCAACACTAGCTGTCTGAGGCATGACACCTGTAGGGCATGAGAAATGCCCCTGCTCTTGGATGTGGCTGCAGCAAAGGTGCTCCAGTTAACATCTGGCATATTCAGGTCCCCCATTAACAATATCTCCCCTTTCTCTGTCATCCTAAGGATGCCTTCTATCATATCCTTGTCCATTTCCTCCCCTTGAGATTGGGGTCTGTATACAATCCCTGTGCAGATTGTGGTACCATTTCCAGTCTCCAGAGTGACCCACAATGCCTCCTCTCCTACCTGTTTACTCTTTTGTTCCATTGCTTTTATCCCTTCCCTTACATAGAGAGTTACTCCTCCAACTCTTCTACCTTCCCTGTCTCTCTTGTAGATTGTGTACCCTGGTATGTTAACATCCTAGTCATGGCTCTTTGTATACCATGTTTCTGTGACTGCCATGATATCCAGGCATCCCTCTTCCATCAAGGCCACCAGTTCAGGGAGCTTGTTGCCCAGACTATGGGTATTCGTACTCATTACCCTCCATTTTTTGACGGCCTTACCCATTTTTGCCCCATCCCTGTCCTTACTGCCTTTGCCTTTTTCTCCATTTACCCCTGCCCTTATCCCTATCGATGTCTCTATCTTGGTGTTTACCTCACTAACTACCCTGATTTTTTGGGGGGGGCTAGGATTTCCCTGCTCCTCTCCAGTGTCTCCCCCTTGGCTAGTTTAAATGCTTGCCAATGAAGCATTTAAATCTATCACCTAGGATCCTGATTCCCCTCCTTGACAGATGCAGACCATTGTGCCAGTATAGGCCTACGGACCCACAGTCCCCAGTGAAGCCAAACCCCTGAGCTCTGTACCAGTTTTTCAACCACTGATTGAATCCCATGGTGTGGAGTACCCTAGCCTCACCCATGCCATAGACAGGCAGCACCTCCGAGAAGGTTACCGTGCATGCTACTTGACTAAGGCCCCTCCCCAACTCCATAAACTCCTCCTCCACTGTTCTGATCCCTTTCCCAGCCAGGTCATTTGTCCCTAGGTGGACAATGACATCCAGCTCCCTCCTCCATGCAACTGCTCCCACGATCCTGAGGATTCACTCCCTGTCCCTCTAAGCCATGATGCCAGGCAGGCACCTTACCTCCCTCTCCCTTCCCTCCCCCCCAGTTCTACCCTCCTAACAATGGAGTCTCCCAATAGGAGTTGTTTCCTTCCCCTGTGGGGTCCCATGCCACCTTCCTGTGGGCCTCCTTTGTGGAGGTTCCCATTATCCTCCTTGGTCTTCACTGCAGGTGCCTCTATAGAGGAACCACACTCTGCCAGAATGGCATACGAATTGTGGAGAGGTACAACTGGAGAGATGTGCCTCATTTCCACCACTCTCACCCTCCCTGCACCCACTGTGGTCCAACCGCTCCTCTTTCTTGGCAACCTCTGAGGCAGCGGCAATGGCCCTGGTGGTCCCTGGGTGGGAGAGGAGGTTCCCCAAATCCTGGCCAACTCAGCCTGGAGATGAGCAACTCCTCCATCAGCCCAGAGAGGTGCCTGCAGATGGGACAACACCACATCCTCTAGAATGTCTCCTGAAAGACTGTTGCTCCGCAGCCACTGCACTGTACCACTCCCTTCATGTCTTATTTCTGGCCCCTTAACTGTTGTTTTGTATACTTACTCTTTCCTCTCTCTGGGTGTCTTGGCAAAACACCTCCCACAGTACTCCTTCTGCACCCTACCCTATCTCCAGCAAGAGCTATGCTGACGTAATGTGAACAGAGGAGAGGGAGCAGGCTCTGGAAGTACATCACTGGATCCAACACAAATTGCATTCCTTCTGCAATGATATATCATCACCTCATTGGTATGCATGAGATTCCCTGTACTTCCTCTGTCTCTTTCAGACGTACTTAGTGATCTTCCTCCCCTTAGTGCTTAAAAAATTATAAATCAACATGCAGGGTTACTGTACCACTTATCCGTGGACAGTATGCTCTGATGCGGGAGTGCTTGGATGGAGCACTCCCCTTCAATGCTGAGGGGAGGACAGCACAATAAAATAAAAAAATAATAAAATAAATCACTCAGACCAAACTCAAGTGATTTATAATACATTAATAGGGCCTCTGAAGGATGTCTCTTATGGTATAAGAGACTCCTCTCCTGAGATTTAGGTAGACAAAACCTCTTAGTTTCACTTTGCTGTCCTCTTGCTTAAACCTCAGGCTCAGAGTCTGTTATACTATAAGACATCCTTCAGAGGCTCTAGTAACTTATAAAAAAGGTCTCCAGCCTCTGTGTTTCCCCACAATGCAGCAACAGCAGCCCAAGCCAACCTGAAGTGGAGCCAGAGCTGCGCAGGGTATAGGATGCAATCTCACCCACTGAGAATGAGTGTGATTCCAGTTTGTCTCATTTCAGGGTTCAGCTTCCATATGGTAATACAAGCCAAAGTTCAACCCTGGTGATCACAGTACTGGACTTTACACACACACACACACACACACACACACACACACACACACTTATCACTCAGTCCAGTCTTGGCCAGACACCTTGTGCTCTTTCCCTCTACTCCCTTTCCCACCCCCACCCTCAGTTACTGCTCAGGCTCTCTAAAAATAACTTAAGAAATTCTAGGTGGAGAGAGCGACTCCACAGGAAGGAATGTGGCAGACTCAAGAAATGAACCCCAGAGTGCAAGCAAGACACAGAGTGAGCTGCCGTCACCTCGCACCCCCCGTCCATATGCTCCTGTAGTAAGTAATGGCAAACAGCAAATTCTAGGCTGCTCTAACTGGAAACTCAACAAGAATGGTAGTTAGGTTAGCTGTCCTTAGATTGCAGTACACCATAGATAAAACCAATGTGTCCAAACAATTTTATCAAGCTAGGACAACATTTCCCTAAACACCAGCTTAACAGTATCCAGCTTAGATCCTGCAGCACAGTCACAGTTTATCAGGTGCATTGGCATTCATCTCACTCCTTCTTCAACTTCTTTTTGAACCAAAAGAAGTCCTTTTGTAAATACTGCAGTTAGGAGCACAATGAAGGCCCAATCTTGTAGTGTTATAAAATCCCAACATGGTCGGACCAGTAGCACAGCTGTAGTGAGACTGCTTGCTGCACTGGTGACCCATGCTTTGGAATGAGCATGGGCCATTGGGGGCTGACCTGGGGAGGAAGGATTGTGTGTCCCAAGGAGTGCTGTTTTCCCTTGAGGGGGCAGGGGGATGCTGCTCTTGCAGCATGACTGCCAACTGGTGAAGACCAGTCAGCAGCAACAGAATGGGGAGGTATCACCACTGGATACCTGTCACGCATGCATGCCAGTACACATGTATGCATCACTGCATACCAGCACTGTGGTGAGAAAACCAATGGAATGGGGGGAAAGCCTGGATATTCAAGTCATCACCCCTTGCAGGTTCTCACACAACTGCAAGGACATTGACAGGGTGAAAGCGGTCCAGAGGAGGGTTACTAAAATGGTTTGAGGGTTGCATGAGAAGCCATTCAAGGAGAGGCTGTGGGATCTCCACAAGTATTCCCTGAAGAAGAGAGGAGCAAGAGAGGACATGATTGAGAGCTATAAGTATGTACCTCACAGGGGTGAACAAGGTGCAGGTGGAGAGTCTCTTTCAGAGAAGTACCAGAACAAGGGAGCATGCAATGAAACTAGTGGCGGGAACTTTAAGAGGAGATGTGAAGAAATAGTTCTTCACAGAAAGAGGGAAGGATGTCTGCAAGAGGTGGTGGGGCAAAAAGAGTGGGGAGCTTCAAGCATATGAGGATAGGTACAAGGGCATAGTAACTACAGGAAAGGAAGGTGGGAGAGATGTCAGTGACCATACAGAGTCGGTGGTGTCAGAACAGGCAGGGAATAATAGGAAAAACAGGATGGGCCTACTGGTCCTTTTCTGCCAACAGATTCTATGTTTCTATGTTTCTGTGATGGCCATGGTTGGCCACCCACCACATTGTGGTCCTGGGTGAATGATGGATAACTTGTAAGTCCATGAAAGGGCTGTTGATAGGTTTGGGGGGGGGTTGATGTCAGATGAGATCAGAAAAAGAAAAAGCTCTTTTAAAAAAAAACTAAATTTAATCCCAATATGAAGTTCAAGCAAGTTGGATGAAGTCCACTCGAGCCCAAGATTAACACAGATATTTTGAGTTCATAGTAGAAATGTTTGAAGGAGGGACAGTGAAGAAGCTTCCCAACTACAACCAGGCCCCCATGGTCCTCAAAAATGAATACAGTGAAATGCTGTATATTAAGAATGGCAAAACCACTTAATTTGTATGTCTGAAAAGCATTTTTTATTTCACTGAATCATTATCTTTGGGAGAATTGCTTTTGGGGTTTATACCCTCACTTTGGAACTCTGTCACCAGGGAGTAGGACTCCTAGGGCTGTTACTGTTTTTTTTGTTACAGTTTATCAAACCAGGATAGCTCAGCTATGATTCAGTGTCTCCTTTTCAGCTGGGTCTCACTTCACCCATTTTTATGACTGTGGGCGCAGCCTACAGGAGTATTGCATGTACAAAAGGAGTGATGTCATGTTTTCTGTCCGTGGAACTGACTGAAGGTGTAACTAGTTTCCTCCACCTTACCCTCCTCCAAGCAATGTTTTCCGCCCTCAAATAAATATGCTTCCATGTTAGTCAATGGTTGCAGGTACTATTTTTTTATTAAATGGGTGGTACAAGAACTGGAACCTGAGTAGTGGGAGGCAGCATTGGGTTTTTTATTGGAGTAAGATCCACCTCTGCCTCCACCCCAGATGTTTTTCTGATTGATGTGGGAGGGGCATGAGATAGCTCTAGCATGCTGTAACCAGATACACTAGTTTGGGACCTTATCGACCATCAGACATGCTTGCGCAGGGGAGAACAGAACAGCAGATATTTAATGCCTTCAAACTGACTTAAAAATCCTTTGGAACAAATGATTATCAGAGCCACCTGGTGCCTCAGAAGGAGACCTAGAGACACATCCAGCTCTGTAAGAAAATTTTCATTTTTTTTTGTGGGGGCTGTGGAATTCAAACCCAGATCTAACTGCCCAGATCATCAATGCTATAAACCACTATAATTAACAGACTCTAGCTGTTTTCTTACAGAAACCCCACTCAGTTAGATTTCAAGTATTTGCTAAATTGTAAATGTAGGAATCAGCATTCTGTTAGTAGTTAGTGCTGATTGTGGTCTGCGACAAGATAATTTTTTTTCAAATGAAGTGTATGGTAGGAAGCTGAAAATAGACTTTGATGATAAAGTGTGTTTTTTCTTTTAAGTTTGAGATGTATTAGAAAACACTGAATGAGAAAACAATTGGTGATTTTAAAAGCTATTCTGATCAGAGCTGACATAAAAAAAATCTTAACCATGTTTTCTTTTGTCATGGACAATAGTAATAGGATGTCAGCGTTCACTTCATTAAACCTGTTTTCAGTTTTTTTTATAGCATATTACCAAGGTAATCTTCCCAGATTGCAATCTGTCATGGGGGCAGGGATTGAGGTTTTGTCCTGCACTTTATATAGTGTAAAAAGTACCTTGCTGATCCGAGTTAGAATCCTGCTGTTTCATTCTCTGTTGCAAAGACAATAATCCAGCTTCCTTGTCACATTTATAAAGTGCAGTCTGCTAGGTGTGGCTTGGAGCAAATCATTAGGAAAGTAGTCACAGCTTCCCCTAATCATAAACCAATTCAATGTGTGATCTGCTCAACCTTGGCTTTATAAATGTATTTAATTGTTTTTAGAGGGGCTACTGGTCGTGACCAATATCAACAAACAAATGAAGTCTAGTGTGCCCCCCCATCTGCCCAAACAGGCCTGTAATGGAGGATTTTTTAATCTCTCATGTCCCAAATAGGGGCTCTTAGGTATCAAACGTTGGCCAAAATGTGAACAAGCCGAACCACTCCATCAAAGCAGGATGAGACCTTCTTGTTTATGGTGTTTTGGTCAGGTAGATGATAGAGGAGTTTCCGCTACCTTTTGATAGAAGGAGGGAGTGAGTTTAAAATACATAATGTGTCATAAAAAAGGTCTAGAGAACATGTCATTTTGAGGTGAGACACAGAGGGACTGAGAAAATGCTTCAGAGACTGTTGTGTAGTGATGTCTTGAGTGAGCACTTCAGGTGCTACTATGCTTGTAATGGGGAACTGTGGCACATTAGTTAGTATTTTAGAATCCTTTAAATTTAGTGTCCTTTAAATTTCAAAAATGTGATACATTATCTTGTTCCAGCCCTTTTTTATTAAATTAATAGGACCAAGTCATGCATTCACATTGGCATATATTACTTTTGTCACACACAGTACATAGTAGCAGCTCCTTAATTAATATGTGATTGTGCCTTTAAGAGAGAAAAGCAACTGAATATTAGTGAAAGAAATGACTATTAAAGTTCACTATTTCCCAAATAGTTATTTTAATCAAACCTCCTTGTCTGTTCACCCAATATAGAACAGTGCTGTGTATAATTTTCGGCCCTTTTTGTATTCCTTGGTTATCTCTGGGATAAAGTAGGCATGTGCCTTTGGGGGGGCAGGCTGCTATACCTAAAACTTGCCTTGGCTGTGGTATACTGAGTGAGGGATCATCTGCATTGCTGGCTGCTATTATAATAAGATATAGTTTGGGGCAGAAGCATTTTTTGTTCTGTAAAACATGTTTCTTCAGTTCTCTGTCATGGTCAGTAAGTTAGGGGACTTTGCCTAGAGAAGCTGTAACAATTGCTAGCTCCATTCTCCACTGCAAGATATGTTGGATTTATTCAAACCTAGTTTGTTTATCCTCATCTAAGATGGTAGCCAAAATCTCCCGAGAGCTGAGAGCCAGTCAGCTTGCAGCTATAATGTAGCAGGAGATTTGTAAACTGGAAAGAAGTAGGGGGGATGGTCATGCTGCTAGCAGTTGTTTGAGAAACCAGGGCCATAAAGAAACATTTGGATGGCTCCATTTTGGTCCCCAGAACTTCCTTTTCTCTGTGGGACTGTTTTTGTATAGAAAATAGCACAAGGTGGTTGTGGATGCTTTGATTTAGTGCCACTGAACTCCAGTAATGTCTGAATCCAGCTCAGGCATTTTAAACATTTTCCAGTGCAAGGAAGCTTTTCTGGGTGAGTTTGAGAGTACCCTTTTACAAGTTAGTGGGGCTAGCAGGGTCACCAGATTCTTGTTGGCGATTAATACAACTTAGGAACCAGGTGGATTATTTATTATATTACCTCATGTAAATCACTGCATAGATTCTGTGTTCAGTTATGTGGGTCAGAAATGTTTTTAGTTCCTGGCAATGCTAGCAGGAGTGTTCACGTAGCTAATAATCTCTATAGTTGGACAATGCGATAATGTTCATAATTTGAATACCGTGCTGGCAATTTCTCAGCTAATATTTTCCTAGACAACCGATGCTAGTAGAAGCCGCAGTGCTAACATTTCTAAGACTGTCAGTTTTGCAATTTTAAACAGTAGCATATCTGTAGAAACATACTCTTGTGGTCTTGTTTTATCTCAAAATGACATGTTCTCTAGACCTTTTTTATGACGCTTTATGTATTTTAAACTCACCACCTTCTTCTATCAAAAGGTAGAGGAAACTCCTCTATCATCTACCTGACCAAAACATCATAAACAAGTAGGTCTCATCCTACTTTGACGGAGTGGTTTGGCTTGTTCACATTTTGGCCAAAGTTTGATAACTAAGAGCCCCTATTTGGGACATGAGAGATTAAAAAAATCCTCCATTACAGGCCTGTTTGGGGAGATGGGGTGGGCACACTGGACTTCATTTGTTTGTTGATATTGGTCACAACCAGTAGCCCCTCTAAAAACAATTAAATAAATTTACAAAGCCAGGGTTGAACAGATCACATATTGAATTGGTATGGGTAAAACCCCAGAACACCAGACCAGGACCAGTGCTATAAAATCTGCACTGGGCACAGCTTGTGCAAATATTGCTGATCCAATGGATCACATAAATATGTGCAAATAAATAAATACTCTGCTTCACTTTGTGCTTCAACCCACCCTAGGAGTGACATTATTACATGATAACATACACCCTGCTGTGCCTTATTGGTTAAATATGCCCTTTCACAATGTACTATACTTTGATTCAGTTAGTATATGCAACAGTCTTCATGTGAACACTCTGGGCTTCTCTTTGACTCCTGATGTCTATTTGCTTTAGCTATTGTATATTGTTTGAACTGCTTTGGTCTTCTTGATGTGGTGCCTGTGTGCCTAAACTATGTAATCTGTTTATCTATTGCTACCCATGTATCTCCAGTGAATGATTGTTATAACTCTCCAAGCCATTATTTTTTGACTTGTTAACTGTGCTGTCTTTGTATTAGTTTCGACAAGGTGTCTTTGTAAATGAGTCTCTGACTCAAAGGTTTGCAAATCTGATATTTTTATATAAATAAATAAATGTTTATGTTTAAGCCCATGAAACACCCTTATCTAGTTAATGCATTCACAGTCGTGGCTCTGCCACAGCTTGTTACAGCTGGGAGGATTGAAGCAGTGAGAGATTAAGGGACTTGCTCAACATCACACAGCTTGTAAGTGGCTCTGGTAGAATTTGAACCTGGTTCCCAAACCTATGCTCCAACCACTAAATCATGCTGCTTTATTTCAATCAGGTTAAACTACCTTTTGGTTTTCAAAGGTATTTAGTTACTTTGGTTAAAAAGAAACATAAACCTTATATTTCACGTGTTTTATTACAATTAGAAATATGTCCATGTGTGAAGTCTGTGGTAATGTTTTGTGTGGTTGTTCTGGAATAGTCTTAGTTTTTCCTTAACATAGAAACATAGAAGTTGACGGCAGAAAAGGACCGCAAGGCCCATCCAGTCTTCCCATTTTCTACCTTATGAATGTGCCATCAGCCTTTGCTCTGTCAATGGCCTATCTATTCATACTCATATGTATTATTCCCTTATGGCTATCCCATGCCTGTTTGGAGCCCTGCACTATATTCATATCCACCACTCCACCACTTCCTGAGGTAGGCTGTTCAATGCATCCACCACCCTTTCTGTGAAAAAACAACTTCCTCACATTCCCCCTTAATCGGCCTCCCTGTAATCTCATGCTGTGTCCTCTTGTCTTGCCATTTTTCTTATATTGAAACATGTTAAACTCTTTCACCTTGTTAATGCCCTTAAGATATCTGAATGTTTTGATCATATCACCTCTCTCCCTCCTTTGCTCTAGGGTATATATATATATATATTGAGCTCCGTTAATCTGTCCTCATATGTTTTCTGATGCAGTCCCTGCACCATTTTGGTTGCCCTTCTCTGGACTGCCTCAGTTTGGTTAATGTCCTTGTGAAGGTGTGGCCTCCAGTACTGCACCACTCCCATTGCTCGCTCCCTTACTTGTCCTCTATCCTTTCATTGTGCTGGTTGTATTCAACTTAAAAAAACAACAACAAAACTATATATTTATAAAAAAAAGACATAAAAAGGGACCAAAAATAAAGGGCAGTCATTTCTGTGTGAAAGTGCTTCTACATGGTGGGGGAAGGGGGGTGTAAACAAGCTTATCTACTTACTCAGTTCCCCTTTTGCTGTTGCTCCTTTCTTGCTCACAGCAACTTGGAAAAAAAAAAAGAAACTGAATCAGAAACAAAAGTGCTGCATGAGGAAAGGAGTGGGGGAAGGAGTTGCTGGGTGTACCTGCATACAGCCTCCAGTATGTCAAAACTCCATAGTCAAATCACAGATGTCATGCGTGGCGCAGTGTCTGCTGACTGCCATGGGGGTTAGGCCCTTTTGTTATGCATACAACAACATCAGGCACTGCTCATCTGTGGACTTGGTTTGGGATGGGCGGGGTAGTATAAGTTGGAGACGGAGTAGTCGATCATCTCATCAGACAGTGAGACAATTTTCCTCCTCCTTGCATGTCTGGAACCAGCAAGCATTAGGTTGTAAGGAGGGGGGCTTACTGGAGGCATGCTGCCATAGGTTGTTTTGTGGATCATTGTCACAATGGTGTCACTCTTGTGTGATGTTACATGGTGCACCAGCGCGGGTACTACAAAACGGCTGTAGAACAGTGGCTCCGTCTCTTTCTACTGTACACTGGGCTGGGCAATCTAAAGACAGACCTATCACACCTGGAAAGTGAGTCTCCAGAGGTCAATTATGGATACGGGCAGTGACAGAAAATAATTTTACAAGGCGGGTCTGACTGCAGCGGCTGCGGTGCTGGCAGATCTTTTCATGACCCCAGAAATGTCAGCAGTGAGTCACCTCACAGACAGAACAGAAGACCAGAAGTGGTAAGAGAAAATTATAAAAGTATTTCAATGTGTTTATGCAACTGGAAATGATATGATAATGCTTGTGTAACATGAGTAACTTGAATTTTATGTGGCTTTCCACCTCTCTATCCGTGGGATATATCTCCTGTATGGGGTATGATGCAAGGAACCCTAGTGAGGGTCCCTCCCCCGACAGGTGCCGGAAATGAATGAGTCGGCTAAAGGTAGGTTAGGAAGAAGCCCACGGGTAAGAGAGGCTAGCCGCTGGAGGAGGAGGGGTGGATGGTGGGCAACGAAAATGAATCTTGGGGGTGTTGAGTGTAGGTGACGAATTATGCTCAATGGCGGAGTGACGTTGTTGCTCCGCCCATTGAACCTTGGGCTTAAAGCCCTCCCATTTCAAATTGAAGGAAGAATTAATTCATTTTTGCTGCTGGTGGCAGGGGGAGGGGGGTCAGTGGCCAGACCGGCGGTGAACCCCCAAACTGTAATGGTAATAGTAACTATTTCAAACAAGAAAGTGAAACAGGTAGAGGGAATGCCAGCACTGCTAGTGAGCACATGGTGAGCTTGCTTGCTTGCCCTGGGCTACAGCAGTCGTGTGTCATGGATGGATTATGGAAACTTAAAAATGGACGGGGGGGTGGGGCTTTGTCCTTCTGTGATAGACCACCTGGCTATGGCATACAAGCACTCCTATTAATCTGGCGACCAAGGACCACTCAACTACCACCACCAGCAGCATGCATGAGCCTCTAGAGATCCTCTTGTTATGATTTTTTTCATTTATTTTCAAAAGTTTGGTTTCACTTAGTCTGGGATATTAAACAAATAAAAAGAGCTTAATAATAGCAGCAGGAGCTGGTTTTAGATGCCTTATACATCACTGTGGAAGGGAAATAGGGAGCTCAGAACAACAACATTTTTGATTTCAAAGGAGTTCCAAGTTCTAACAGGGAAATAAATGAGCAAATCCCCTTTTAGTATGGACTTGCGTAAAAAATAAAATAGAATTTGTCGGCAGATAAGGACCATACAGCCTACCAGTGGGCTTCTGTAGATTCCAAATGTTTTTACTTTGGATTTTAAATGCTCTTCTGTGCATGAATTGTCTAACCCACAGAGGTCTCCATTCACAAAACAAGCATTTGCCAATGTCGAATGTTGACTGCATTGGTGTATAGAGCTCACTCACTGCCCGTCTGTCACTCGCTCAGTCTGTGTCTCCCCGTGCTGCAGGCTGCTGTTTTGTATTGGGCTCCTGCCTGCATTGACACCTTGTTCTGCCCACTAAGAAATCTGCAGCTGTCCTGACAGAACTCCGTTGAGGTGGCTCACTCCCCCTCTCTCACTCGCTCATTCCTGTTCTCCTGGCACTGCAGGCTCCCCTATTGTACTAGGCTCCTGCCTCTGTTGGTGGCATTTTCTGCCCACAAAGAAATCTGCAGCAGTCCCGACAAAGGTCTGTTGAGCCTGCTGACTCCCCCTCTCTCACTCGCTCATTCCGTTTCTGCTGGCGCTGCAGGCTGGTCTTTTCTTTTGGGCGCCTGCCTGCGTTGCCTCCTTCATCTGCCCACAAAGAAATTTGCAGCAGTTACAATACAGCTCCATTAAGCTCGCTCACTCCCTCTCTCTCACTCACTCATTCTGTTTTTCCCGCCACTGCAGGCTGCCCTTTTGTACTGGGCCCCTGAGTGCATTGCTGCCTTTTTCTGCCCACAAACAAATCTGCAGCAGTCGCAACAGGACTCCGTTGAGCTCACTCACTCATTCTGTGTCTCCTGCTACTGCAGGCTGACCTTCTGTACTGGGCTCCTGCCTGCATTGGCGGATTGTTCTGGCCAGAAAGAAATCTGAAGCAGTCCCGACACAGCTCCATTGAGTTCGCTCACTCCCCCTCTCTCACTCACTCATTCCATTTCTGCCGGCACTGCAAGCTGGCCTTTTGTACTGGGCTCCTGCCTGCGTTACCGCATTTTCTGCCCACAAAGAAATCCGCAGCAGGCACAATGCAACTCCATTGAGCTCGCTCACTACCGCGCTGTCACTTACTCATTCTGTTTCTTTTGGTGCTGCAGGCTGCGCTTGTGTATGGGGCTCCTGGCTGCATTGGCACTCTTGTCTGTCCACAGAGAAATTCGCAGCTGTCCCAACAGAGCTCCATTGAGGTCGCTCAGTCTCCCTCTGTCACGTGCTCATTCTGTTTGTCCTGGCGCTGCAAGCGGGCCCTTTTGTATGGGGCTCCTGCCTGCATTGGCACCTTTTTCTGCCCACAAAGAAATCTGCAGCAGTCCTGATAGAGCTCCGTTGAGCTCACTCGGTCCCCCTGTCTCACTCGCTCATATTGTTTCTCCCACCGCTGCAGGCTGGCCTTTTCTACTAGGCCCCTGGCTGCTTTAACACCTTTTTCTGCCCACAAAGAAATTCGCAGCAGTCCTGAAAGTGCTCTGGTGAGTTCGCTCACTGCCCCTCCCTCCCTCACTCTCTCTCTCGTTCTATTTCTCCCAGTGCTGCAGGCTGCCCTTTTGTACTGGGCTCTTGCATTGGGGCCTTTTTCTGCCCACAAAGAAATCCGCAGCAGTCCAGACAGAGCTGAGATGAGCTCAGTCACTCCACCATCTCACTTGTTCGATCTTACTCTGTCTCAAACACTGATTTCCCACAGTGACCGTGCTATTCTCCGGCAGGAGTGCAAAAAACATATTTTAACCAGGATGTGAAAATTGACAGCTGTACTGTTCATAAGGAGGTGTGAAAAAGTGCCACTGTTGAAAATGTGGAGTGAAAATATTACAAATTTGTGAAGTTACAAGGGTGCCTGGAAACAGTTCAATGCACACTTGTAACACAGTCATGTTATGGAGTTTCGTCACCAAATTTTCAACATAGGGATTTTAGGACCTCTGCTCATGAACAGTGCCACTGTCATTTTCTTAATCTGTCCCGAACACTGATTTCCCACAGTGACCGGGTTATTCTGTGCCACAACTGTGAAACCATAGTTCAGTCAGGACATGAAAAATTGCAGCTGTACTTCTCATAAGGAGGTGTGAAAAAAATGTCACTGTTGAAAATCTGGCATGACAATATTACAAATCTGTGAAGTTACAAGGGTGTGTGGAAAGTGTGCAACGCACACTTGTAACACAGTAATTTGATGGGCTATCATCACCAAATTTTCAACAAAGGCATTTTAGGACCTCTGCTCATGAACAGTATCACTGTTGTTCTCTTAATCTGTCTCAGACAGTGATTTCCCACAGCGACCGCTCTATTCTGCGCCGGAAGTGCGAAAACACATTTTGGCAAGGATGGAAAAAATGACAGCTGCACTGTTCATAAGTAGGTGTGGGAAAATGGCAATGTTGAAAATCTGGAGTGAAAATATTATAAATTCACGGAGTTACGAGCATGCATGCAAACTGCGCAACATACGCTCGTAACACAGTCATTTTATGGAGCATCGTTACTAAATTTTCTTCAATACAGCCATTTCAGGACCTCTACTCATGAACAGTGTCACTGTCATTTTCTTAATCTGTCCCAAACACTGATTTCCCACAGCGACTGCGCTATTCTGTGCCGGAAGTGCAAAAACACATTTCCGCCAGGATGTGAACAATGACAGCTGTACTGTTCACAAGGAGGTGTGAAAAAAATGCCAATGTTGAAAATCTGGTGTGAAAATATTGCACATTCATGTAGTTACGAGCGTGCATAGCAACTGCATAGTGCATGCTCGTAAAACAGTCATTTTTTGGATTTTTTTCCACCAAAGTTGCAACATAGGCTTTTTGAGAGTCCACCTCATGAACACTGGCACTGTCATTTCGTTAATTGGCCCCAAAAGGTGAAGCCGCGCCGTGACCGCAAAATCACCTCTCAGGGCCGATTAACGCCATGACAGTTCAAGAATTCATGAGGAGGGGTCCCAGAAACCCCATGTTGAAAATTTGGTGAAAAAATTCCCCAAAAAGCCCACGATATGCACTAAAGTTGAAAAAAAACTATTTATTACGTTATACAGCTTACCGGCATTTCCTCAGTTCGCGGTCGGCTTTGAAGAGTGCAGATGTGTTCCCGGTCCACTGAAGATCGTCGCACGAGCCCGGAGCTAGGTATGGGGTGAGGGGGTGGGGAGGCAGGGTGCGCAGTGGGTGGGTGCGGTTGCGGAGGAATAGGGAAACTATGAGGACCTGCTTCTTTTGGCAGGTAAAAAAAAAGACTTTGCCAGACTATTTTCCTTTTACTGGGGCATGTGGCACACTGGGGTGGGGCCCCAGCATGCCACCAATGGCTTTTTTAAGGTGCAGTAGCCGGCGGGGGATTGGGCACCTGTTGGCACACAAGGAGTTCATTATGCCGACACGGATTGGGCACCCGTCGGCAGGAATAAAAGCGGGGAGGTGTTACAGAATGCTGACGGATAGTGGGCCCTCTGCTATACCAGAATCACCAAGGCCGACGGGATTGGGGCCTCGTTGGCAAATAAACATGGTGGGGGGGTGTTATATTGTTTGTGAATACAGTGGCAACCCACCAGCCAAGTTCACAAACAATATCAGGGTTTTTACATCCCGCTCTGCAATGACGGGTCGCTCCCTCATTGCAGTGGATGGCTGACGCTGCAATGACGAGGCGGCCCCTGATTGCAGTAGCTGATTTGTCTGAAGTTGGTGCAAACGTTCCAAAGTACTGTCACCAGCAGCCTGCAGTGGCATTGGGGGAAGCGGGACAAGCCTTTGCAGGCTGTGGGGCATTGGCCACAACAGTGTCAGCCCACTAGTAGCTGCACTGAGAAAGCTGCCACAATATGGTTCTTGTGCTGCGTGCAATCAACATAAAAAAGAAGGCTGTACTTCAGCAAACTGAGTACAAGAAATATATCTGCATTTTCTGAATTTTAAGTGGTCCCTGTCCTTGTGCTGTAGTGGCATTCTCAAATGCACTTTATAAATATTAGCCCTACATTGCAACATGTGTGATGTTGCAACTGCAAACTTAAAACTGTGACAAGAAGTTCATGTCACATAAGACTGTTCTTTAATAAACCTTTACTTACAGCCATAACTCCAAACTTGGCCCTCTCCAAGGAAACATGTTGGGAATCTTACAGGGGGAAGGGACCCAAGTTTAAATACTACTTGTATTTAGTGTAGTTTTGTAATAGTCTTGTGTAGAATGCAGACATGTGCCTACCTTACAGCCAATTTTTAAAGTGCATATGAGAATGGCACTACTGCACAAGGACCATTTCAAATTAAACAAACATCCGGATTTTTCATGCTGTAGTGGAGAGTAGATGTTTTATTTTTTGTGGAAACCTCTGTGGGTTATAATTCTTGCATAGTACATTAAAAATACAGATCAAACATGTCTGGAAAGTTACACAATTCAAAAACGGAGATTAATTTTTCTTGTGGTAGAACTTGAACTGAAGTCCGAATGTTGTAGTTCTTCTCCCTGGTTACAGCTGATGTATGCTGCATTGGGCATTTGTGGAGGATGTTGGACCAGTCATGTACTTTTCTGGAAACCTCACACACTATGGTAGAGATGTGATTATGCAGTGGGTGTGCTCATGTTGCTTTCAGTTGCTTTAAATGCACAGTACCTTTACTTGCAGCCTAAAACAAAGAGATGGATGATGAAACACTGAACTTATTATTGCTAAACACCTTTCTGTGATTGCTGTGACAATAAGAGAAAAACGTAGTGGTGTCGGGTAGGTGGTGCTTGTAAATAAATGTGTTTGTTTTTAATATTGCAGTCTCATCAGTATCTCTGTGTTGGGCAATAATTGGTACCATAATTAAAAGTAGATTTAAAGCAATGCTTTCAGTTTTTTATGGTTTCTGTTCTTATGTTTTGTAATAGTGATATTCTTATTGCTGGAGGTGCTCCGTCCCCACCCCAGGTGCACTGATGAAGTTGTGTGTTTTATTTACCTGGGGGTGTGGGTGTGGGGTGCTCCCACAGGAAGAATAATATCCCTGAATATTACAAAACATAAGGGCCAGGATATTCAAAGGGGGTGCACCTGGCGCAATCGAGTTGTGCCGGTGCAATCCCAGTAATGCGCCTGGTACAATACTGAAAGGTGGGACCAGCACAGCATAAGTCCTGATGCACTGGGGTGCAAAGTTAATGTATGTCTCGCAAATCCAGGGGGTGTGCCCATGCTTATGCGGCACATCTCGATATTCAGCCTGGGATGTGCAGCGCAGGTGCTGGCACATCCCTGCTTTGTGCCACATGGGCGGGCTCAAAGTTGAGCCCCCCAAAAAAGGAACAAAGCCAGGCCACCCACAGGTGGGCTGCTGTATTGCAGGACACAACACAGCACCCTCCAGCTATGGGTGGCCACCCACTCATCAGAGACACCATCCCTGAGCACCCACACCCTCCTCAGTGGTCTAGTGGGTCTCCCCTCCCTCCCATTATGCCCAACAGGTGACCATACAGGTTAAAAACCTGGTGGCCCAGTGGTAACCCCCCTCCCTCCCTCCCATAAACCCAATTGTGGACAAATGTGAAATATATAATCCCTGGTGGTGTAGTGGTATCCCCCTCCCTCCGTATGCCCGATCACGAGTAAATGGTAAAATAATATCCCTGGTGATCTAGAGGTGCCCCCCAGCCCCACCCACACAGGCACCCCTGCCCACTGCAGCAATCCGCCCACATACCGCCCCACCGCCTGCCGAATGACAGTTTACAGTAGCAGCTGTAAGCCAATTGGTCCACACTGTGGACCAAAAGGCTTGCAGTGCATACTGTACTAGTCATTCACAGATTTGTGAATGACTAGTACTGTATGCACTGCAGCTCATTGGTCCACAGTGTGGACCAATAGACCTACAGCTACTACTGTAAGCTGTCATTCGGAGGGTGGTGGGGTGGTATGTGAGTGGGTTGCTGCCACCCGCCGATGGGGGGGAGCTGGGTGGGCAGGGCTGCCTGTGTAGGTTGTACCACTAGACCACCAGGGATATTATTTTACCAGTTGACCACGATTGGGCATACGGAGGAAGGGGGATACCACTACACCACCAGGGATTATATATTTCACATTCACCCATGATCGGGTTTACGGGAGGGAGGAGGAATACCACTAGAATACCAAGGATTCCTGTCGTATTGACAGTGGCTATGCAGGGCACCAGGCGCATTTCGCCAGGATGCCCTACACATCGCATGCAAATGGGCCATAATGACATGCAAATGGCCCCATTTCCACCATGCATATATTATGGCCCCATTCGCATGCCCACATCTGAATATCACTAGTGATGTGCACAGTGCAACCACACTTGCGCTGGAGCATTCTCAGTCCCCTCATCTGGGGGATGAGCCAGCGCATTCTTCTTGCGCTATGCGCATTCTCTGCCATATTCAATGGCGATGTGCCATGGCACTTCTACTTTGAATATCACCCTGTCCTGGCCCCGGTGCAGCTCAGTTGCGCTGCGCCCCCACTTGCGCAATTGCCCGGCACAGTCTGAATATCTGGGCCATGAACTTTAACTTTGAGTGACAACAGAAAGCAACCTCACTCAGAAACAAACAGCAGGCAGCTATTACCTATCCAACATCGCTTTTTGTGTGTGTGTGTGTATGGGGGGGGGGCATTACCGTCAGTAACCTAATAAGCGCCACCAGCCCAATGTCCTCCACAATTGCCCTGAACTGTATGCTGCATCTGTGCAGTGTCATGTTAAAATTGATCTTTTTACATTGTTTGTTAAAGGTTTTTTTTTGTGCTGGTAGGGGGCACCTCTATGGTCTCTAGCATGACCTTAAATTTTATGCTGTCTCTCATCCCCCTGAACTCCACATCACCACCACCACCACGCACAAAGAGCTTGACTGCTTGAGACAGCAATAATCATTCCTGGGTGGAGATGATTCACTTCTTGTTTTTATCATTGAATTCCTTTCATTAGAAATATCTGATATAGTTAATAATTACTGCATAGTGCTTATCCAGGCGTCAATACAGTTGATTGGGCTCTGTGGTGGAAAAGGGGGGGCTAAACACTGTTTGCTACAGTAAAGCAATACATTAACACTTTTAAACTGGTTACGAACATATGAATGTACCAGCAGAAACAGACCACCCCGGTCTCTCTAAGTCTGCTTGAGTGTGCAGCTAGCACCCCTGGTTTGGAGCCACAGCAGGATGGTTAACAGTGCTAGTTGACTTTTTACTCTCTCCCCTCCACCCATCAACACACACAAAATTGAAATAAACAAATGTGATTATCACCACATTCTGGAAGTTGAACTTTGTGCCAGTAAATGGAAATGAAAGATGTATTTTGTTTTGCAGTTAAGTGGGGGAAATTGTTTAACCAGGAAAGGCACACTAGGCCGAAGCTTGTTTCCAGGTGCAACCTGGGAGCACAAAGAAGGGTTATACAGTATGCAAGTGGGGGCTGTGGGATTCCTTCCAACACAGGTCTCCAGGTTTGCAGCTCTGTTCCCTAAACCACTGTGCTATACTGCCTCCTTTTAAGAAGACACATTTTTTCCTGATTGCAGTACACTGCAGCTTCAATTATAAGACAGTTTATAAAATTACATGAGACATGCTTCCTGAGAGTGAACACCAAAAGGTCTGGGCATTTAATTTTGTTTTATCAGTTGCTTACAGAATATTCCTTATTTCTCCTCCCATTTTGCAAATACTTAAAGAAGCTAGTTGTATGGAGAGAGGTACTGCTTTCGGCTATGCCAATATATTGGGGTGTTAGTTTGACATACATACTAGTTTAGTAACTGTTACCCCCAAGGGATTGCTAGAGGTTCCCTGGGTTCTACTAAAGACCTTTGGGTCCCACCCCTTAGCTTTAGTTGCCCCTACTGGAATTCTCTACCTCGTCAGATTAGAGAGTGCCTGACAGTTTTAAATCTGCTCTGAAAACCCATCTTTTTTATTTATTTGCTTTTGGTAACCGGATAAGTGCACTAAGCAAACAAATCTGCCTATTTTCAGGCACGACCCGGGACAGTACAATAGAACATACAGCAATGACAACAATAAGGTGCATAAAGAAGATAAACATTAAATGCAAACAATTACATCAACTGAGTCAGTTACATCAAATTAGAACAGCATCTAGCAAACATCAAGAATAGTGAAGATGGGGTGGAAATACAAGTACTTGCATCATAGCACATTAATATCATAATAGAGAAAATAGACTAGTAGAAATCTTGCTAGGGGAGACAAAGGCAGGTAGACACACATTCACATAAGGCTAACATAAGGATGAGCATGTAGCTCAAGCTGGTAGCCTGTAATTGAGAGACAAGCAAAAGTTGAGTGCAGTCGCAGGTACCTAGAGCATTAAGGTGAGATAACAGAGCTTGCTTAAATGTAAGGTGAAAAGAGGAGTTTTTAACATGGAGGGTGAGAGTTCCAGAAACTGGGAGCAAAATAGGAAAAAGCTTGCTCCCCATTTTAGTGGAGCAGGGATGAACAGTGAATGAGGGGGAGGTGGAGGACCTAAGAGAGCAGGAGTGAGAGACCGGGATAAGCAAATCACCTAGTGAGGAGGGGCATGGGGTTCTGGTTAGGGAGTCAACAAAACACCCGAGTGTATAAGACTGGAGGGCAGTGGGAGACAGCCAGTTTAAGGCAGAATAGAGTTGGCAGTGATGTGTAAGGCGGGGAGCCGATAAGGTGAATCTACAGATATTGTTATAAGATATGTCCCACTGTCAAAGGACCCCTGCATGAGCATGACAGAGTACTGGGAGGACATATAGCAGTTGTGGGAGTAGAACTCCTCTCACTACAGAGATCCAAGCAGCCGGAGTGAGTGAGTGACGCACTCTGTAGGCCGCACCAATCTTGGCATTGACCAAGCAGCATACCTCCTTGATGTGTGCAGTAAAATCAAGTATTGGGTCAAGGGTAACCTCAAGATATTTGAAGGATAACGTATTAGAGACAACTGATCCATCACAGCAATGGATTAAGAGCCTAGGGGACTCAGAGGGCACCTTTTTAGAGGACCCAAAGAGCATGGGCTGGGTCTTAGATATATTCAGAATTTGATAGTTGGAAGAAAACCAAGCTTGGAGAGTCTGAAAGGCTGATGAGAGATGTAGATTGATGTCAGCAGTAGACTTGGAGGCCAAGTAAAGAACCAAGTCATCAGTGTACATGATAAGACTGCAGTGAGTAGACAAAGTAGGGATGTCATTGAGAAAGAGAGAAAAGAGTAGAGGGCTGAGAATAGATTCCTGTGGGACTCCACAGGGGATAGTAGCTGGAGATGAGAACTTTACAGAAAGAGACAGCCTGAGAGCAAGATTCTAGGTAGCTGCCAAACCAGGATAGGGTAGTATCAGAGGCACCGAGAGAATGCAGATTGGCCAGCAGAAGGGGGTGATGAACCATGTCGAAAGCTTTGGAGAGGTCTATGAACACTGCTCCCTTAAGTAGGCCCCTGTCCATGTCGCATTTAACATCACTGGTAAACTGGGTTAGAGGAGTAGTTGTACTGTGTCTCGCCATAAAGCCATGTTGTACAGGAGATTGCAGGTTACAGTTAAAAAGGTGTGCAAAGACCTGCAAATGAATTAATTTTTCAAGCAACTTGCTGAGCGTGGGCAGGAGTGAGATGGGACGGTAGTTCGATAAGGTTTTGAAGTCACCTTTCTTGTACACAGGGATGGTTCTGGCAACTTTCCAGACCAAGGGGACTGAGGCAGAGCAAATTGAAAGGTTGAAAAGCCTGGTTACAGGCGCCGCCAGACACGAGGCAAACTGTCTAAGGATCTTTTGGATGGATACCATCAGGGCCAGCAGTACCGTTAGCTGGCAAAGATTTTAGTAGCTTAAGAACATCTAGATGTGTGATTGAAGCCAACACAAGAGCAGGGAGAGAAGTGCCAAGAGGGGTAGGGGACACCAGGGAAAAGTTGGGTAGGGGAGGGGAAGGGGAGGGAAGAGAGGAAAAGAGGGGAGTTAAAGGCATTGGTGATGGTGAGAGGGTTATTGCAGTGCGTGTTGTTTATTAACATTTCATTTGGGGACATGGAATTGTTGTTCCCAAGGATTTCTTTAATTTGTGACCAGTACCATTTAGGGTTGGAGACAGAGGAACCGAGAAGGTTCCGGTAGTATTTGCTTTTAGCCAAACGAATCTCCTTCTTTCAGGTGTTGCATAAGTGCCTGTAGGCCTCAAAGTCAGCTTGGAGGGCAGAGGACTTCCATGTGGCCCAGAGTTTATCCCTACATTTTAGCAGTTGGAGTAGGGGTTGCTTGAGCCATTTGGTGATTTTCCCTTTTACCCTATGAGTGGAGACAGGGATATGTTGGTGTTGAAGAGAGAGTAGGGCAGCATTGAAATATTCAGCCGCTAAGTTAATATCATCGGTTGTGTAGAGGGGTGACCAGTCAACCAGTTTTAGGTCATGAAGGAATGCAACAGGGTTAAACATTGATAGGTCGGAAAAAGATAAGACTTTGAAGGGGAATGAGGAGGAGGTGGTGTCCCAAACACATTACACAAGACTGTGATCACTTATGGAGTCCAGTAGTACTCCAGCAGAGGGGAAGTTCTCCTTCCTGTTAGTCAGGATCCAGTCAATGAGGGTGGAGCAGGAACCCTGACGGGAGACCCTAGTGGGGGCCTGGATGAGCTGGGAGAGGTTTGCCTTACTAGTAATGGATGATAGGAGAGAGGAGCTAGGTCCAGCCCAGTCCTGATTAAAGTCACCCAAGCAGATTACTTCATTTTTCCCCAGACACAGACGGCATTAGATCAATAAATTCTTCCAGGCCCAGCCTGGAAGTTTTAGGAGGTGTATAAACACAGAAGATGTGTTTTTTTTTTGTACCCCTAAGCAACAGAAGGGCATGAAGCACCTCACAGTTAGCAAAGGGATGACCATGTAGGTGAGTCACTTTGAGATGAGACTTGAAATACAGAGCAAAGCCCCCTCCTCGTTTGGAGGCAGAGCGACCTGCCCGAAGCATATTATAGCCTGGGAGGGAGCAGTGGGAGTCAGCAATGGAGGGTTTAAGCCACGTTTCAGATAAGGCAAGAATATCAGGTTTATTAGAACATACCCAAGCCTCAAGTACAGGGAAGTTGGTAGTAAGGCTCCTTATGTTAAGGTGCACAAAGGTGAAACGGGAGGATTGAGGCAAGCAATTGGAGAGGTGAGACTGGGAGGTATTATTAGCTAGAGTTGGACCCAGATTAGACTCAATGTCCCCAGCCAGGGTAAGCGAAAGGGAAATTATCCATAGAGATGCAGACAAAAAATGCCAGAGGGGCACCCCCAGGGGAGATTGAGAACCTTCGCAAGGTAAGCCTAAGTAATACCCCTTGGAGTTTATAATTAAGCCCTGATGGAGGTGATGGATAAGGGGAGAGGTCAGACAGTAAGTTGGAGTAGCAGAAGTTATCAAGAGAGTATACTAGTCGAGTGGAGGGATACTCAGTCGGTCCTGTAGCGAATTCCTGATAAAACATTGTTCCAAATAATAGCAAGAAGGGGTATACAGCCCAAGAATTCATGGAGAGAGAGGAAGAGAAGGATGAGGGTACTAGGGAGGCAACAATAAGGTGAGAGGCAGGGAAGGAGGGCAAAGTAACAAGTTAAATCGAGGAAAAGGGCTCAATCAGAACAGCCAGCTCGGAGAACCTGCTAACAGTGTAGGGTTGCTTGGAGGAGACAATGAGGGTAGAGAACGGAAAGCTACAATCAGACGTAGAGCACAGGAAACCTCCGGTGGAGAACTGCTATAATGAGCAAATGAGAAACCAGGGAGATAGAAAAAAAAAGTCTCACGAGAGCACAGCACTTATATGAAACACCAGCTAAGGGTGGGAGGGTATTGGGGGGCAGGTGGGGAGCAGTCGCAAAGTGACTGCGGGGGTTAAGCAGGCACCAGAATACTAGCAGCCCCCCCCCCAGGATGAGCTCTGTTTTAAACTGGAGCTGAAAATGCACAATTGAGTCTGTGCTTTGAGTTTTCAAGCACACCCGCCAGACTGAGCTCCGAATTAGGCAGTAGAAGATGTGGTGAGGTAAACTGGAGCAGAACTGCACATGAACCCAGTCATTTTAGCTTAGCAGGAGCAGATTAAAAAATCTTAAGGTCCCAGAGTTGTTTTATAATTAGGTCCCCTTGCCTATGAGCCCTGAGAGACAGTAGGGGGTCCAGACTGAAAAAAGGTGCCAAGTGTGACAACCCACCTCTCCCTCTGGGCTGAAACAGCTTTTAGACAGGTGTCTATCCTCAGGTATTCACTACCACCAGCCGGAATTTCTTCTGGCACCTCCTTCAAGCTTACAAACTTGAATAATCAAACGTGCAATTGCACAAGTTAAAGTCTGGTAGTGTGTCTCTCTCAGGTGGCGGATGCTACACAGAGTTTACCTCAGCCAGTAGAAACCAAATATTACCTTAGAAAAATTACATCACAGTCACAACTGTTGAGCAAATAAATAGCTTTTTACTTAACAGAAAATGCACTGAGCATTTACAGGATATGTATTTACAACACAAGAGAATAACACTGATACAAGAAAAGTAAACAAATGTTTTTAAACAACAGATGGCAAAAGAAAAAGGCTATTACTGCACTATGCTCGTACTAAACTTACCCTTCCCTGTCCTTACAAGAGACACTGGATCCTGTGCTAACTGCCAGCTCCCATGGACATAGCTAAAAGGGTAGGCTCTCAGCTTATGTTTCCCCTTCCAGCTTCCAAAGCAAGAGGAACTCTTCATTGTCTTCTAGCCTCGTATATATTCTTCTGGGAATAGGTAATGCCTATTCCCCCTTTGAATGCAGCAACCATCTAACATATATGTATTTAATTGTCCCACTCAGACTGAACACCTATCAGTGACCAATTATATTCCATTTTAACCTTCAGTTTCTATTTGAATGACCCAATTCATTTAAACTGGCCTGTGTATGTATCTGCAGGTCTGTGTGTGTGGAGATGTCCACTCGAGATTTATGACCCAGCTCTTATCTAGCAGCTAGGGAGGACTGAAAATTCCAGCTTTTGGATGCTGCTGGACAGTGGATTTTAGGCTGTGTGTGTTTTTTTTCCAAACTGCTAAAAAAACACCAGCTACAGAATCCAAACCATTAACTCTTTCCTTCCCATTTCTGTCACATCCCCCCCCAGATAATGAAGGCGTGTCCCTTGGACCACCCCAAGTGACACAGCCATTCATGCAATTACTGGGAAGTACCCATAAGTATCCAGCCATGCCGTTAGCCCTGTCTAGATAGCCTATCCGCATTTGCATTTTGTTTGCCACTGCGATGCTGGATGGTCATGTTGTATGCTTGCAGTATCAAACTCCAACGTAGTAGTTTTCCATTTTGCCCACTTGACCTATGAAGCCAAATCAGGGGATTATGATCTGTGACCACAGTAAATTCTCTCCCATATAGGTAAGGCTGCAGCTTCTGAAGGGCCCACACTATTCCCAAGTATTCCTTCTCGATTGTGGCGTAGGCCTCCTCTCTGGGCAAAAGCCTCCAGCTGAGGTACACAACTGGGTGCTCCTCCCCCTGCTGGGTAACTTGGCTCAGCACAGCCCCCAGCCCATGATCTGAGGCATCCACATGGACCATAAACTTTAAACTATAATTGGGGCTAGCCAATACAGCTGGGCTGATTAAGGCCTTCTTTAGCTCCTGGAAAGCGACCTCACAGCCTTCTGACCACGTCACTGTATCTGGCTTTCCCTTCTTGGTTAAGTCTGTCAGGGGCTTAGCCAGATCGCTATAGTGAGGAACAAACCTTCGGTAGTACCCTGCTGTCCCTAGAAATGCCCTGACCTGTTTCTTGGTGGTAGGAGTAGGCCAGGCCAGGATGGCATCAACCTTGGCAGGCTCCAGGTGGATGTGTCCGCTACCCACCCGGTGCTCAAGGTAGGACACTTCTGCCATACCTATCTGGCACTTCTCTGCATTGACTGTCAGACCTGCATTCTTTAACCTGTGGAACACATCCTGTACATTCTTGATGTGCTCATCCCTGGTCTGGCTGTATATGGCTAAATCATCCATATAAGCCAATGCAAACTTACCTACCCCAGACAGAATGCGATCCACAAGCCGTTGAAAGGTTGCAGGTGCATTCTTCATTCCAAATGGCATTACCTTGAATTCGTATAAACCAAATGGAGTAACAAAAGCTGATCTGTCCCTGGCTGCAGGGGTCAGAGGTACCTGCCAATAGCCCTTTGTTAGGTCTATTGTGGTCAAATACTTGGCTCCCCCCAGTCGCTCCAGGGTCTCATCTGTTCTGGGCATGGGATAGGTGTCAGACTCCGAGCAGCTATTAAGCCTCCGGTAGTCAACACAGAATCATGTGGTGCCATCCCTTTTGGGGATCAGTACCACGGGTGATGCCCAGAAGCTACTAGATTCCTGGATTACTCCAAGTTCCAGCATCTCCTTGAGCTCCTCTTTCACAGTCTGCTTAATGTGCTCAGGTACCCTGTAGGGGGACTGTTTCAGGGGAACCTGGGTCCCTGTATCCACATGGTGCTCTGCCATAGTGGTGTACCCCGGTTTCCCTGTGAACATGTCCTCAAATTCTCTCAGCACACCCCTAATTTCTTGCACCTGGGCTGGTGTCAGCTGTTCTGAGAGGGTAAGGTTGTCCACAGAGGATGCAACCCTGGCCTCCCCAAGTAGGCCCACCAGTGGCTCTGTCTCAGTTTCCTCCTCTGGGGCACTGCATACAGCGAGGACCATTTCCTCCCTGTCATGGTAGGGCTTCAGCATATTAACATGATACACCTTTCGTTTGCATCTCCTGTCCGGTAGCTCTATCATGTAATTGACTTCACCAACCTTTTGAACAATGGAGAATGGCCCCTCCCATGCTGCCTGTAATTTATTCTGTCAGACAGGGATGAGTGCCATCACTTGCTGTCCCACCTCATATTCTCTGGCTCGGGCCCCACGGTCGTACCAGACTTTCTGCCACTGTTGTGCAGTGGCCAAGTGCTCCTGAGCAAACCCCATGAGCTCCCTAATGTGGGTCCCGAAGTTCAGGACATACTCCACAACAGACTCCCCTTGGGAAGCACGGTCACCCTCCCATTCATCCCGAATCAAATCTAGGGGCCCCTGCACTCTATGATCAAATAGGAGCTCAAAAGGTGAGAACCCTGTGGACTCCTGTGGGACTTCCCTATATGCAAATAGGAGATGAGGCAAATATTTGTCCCAGTTCCTCTTATGCCGGTCAGCAAAAGTCCTTAGCATGGTCTTAAGGGTTGAATTAAATCGCTCCACTAGACCATTAGCTTGGGGATGGTATGGGGAGGTTTTGAGCTGCTTCACCCCACACTTCTCCCACAAACTACTCAATAACATTGACATAAAATTGTCACTCCGGTCTGACAGTATCTCCTGGGGAAAGCCCACACGGCTAAATATTCCCAACAGTGCCTCTGCCAATGGTTCTGCCTCAGAGGATGTTAAGGTCACTGCTTCTGGGTATCTGGTGGCATAGTTGACAACTACCAGGATGTACCACTTGCCAGTGTGACTTGGGGTGCTCAATGGCCCCACTATGTCCACAGCTACCCTCTTGAAGGGTTCATCAATAATGGGCAGGGCACCAAAGCTGCCTTGGCCTTGTCCCCAATTTTTCCCACCCGCTGGCACTGTGGACAAGTCCTGCAATAATTTGCCACATCCTTGCCAATACCAGGCCAGAAGAAATTGTTGGTTAGATGCTTTTTCGTGCGCCTCACCCCCAAGTGCCCTGAAAAAGGGATATCATGGGTGAGGGCCAAAAGCTGCTGACGGTGAACCTTAGGGAGTACCAGCTGCTGGAGTACCTCACTGTCTAGCCCTTCCTCTGTTGTACATTCTCTGTGCAACAGCACATTGTCCCAGTAAATGGACTTTTTACCCCCGAGGACGCTCAGCCCTATGAGCCATTTCTCTCAGTTTTTGCAAGGTACGGTCAGTTCACTGTGCAGCACTCAGCTGCCCTCGTCTGACCCTTCCCAGTGCCCCTTCAGAAGGAAGTCCTGTGGGCTACTCTATCTGTGACTGGGGTTCTAGACTGCTGCTTCTAGCCAACCCTTCCCCTGTGCTAGATACTTCCTCAGCTACTGAGGGTGTGGCTGGACCACCCGGAGTCACCCCCTCTTCACCCTCATAAGCTTGCCCTTCTGCCAGACTCTGAGTTACAACATACACCATTTTTTTCCTGGGGTCCAAATCCTTCCCCACAATCAAATTTACAGGTAGGTCCTCTTCAACTCCCACCTCCTTTTCTCCATGGCCCCCTTCCCAGCTCAGGAAGACTCTAGCCATTAGTAATTGGACTGGTGGCCCTGTGAATGCCCAGACCCTGGAGTATTTCCCAGGCACCATCTGCTCTGCCCAAATGAGATCCTGCCTTATCAGGAAGATGTCAGTGCCTGTGTCCCACAGTCCCTGTGTTACTATTCCATTAACTGTAATGGGATGCAGATTCTTATCAGAGGAGAGTGGTCCTTCCGACTGGACATGCCCTACAAACACACCAGTGCTCTTTTGATCACCCCTTCCCCCATACCTCTGCCCCTTAACCAGTTTCTGAGGGCAATTATATCTCAAGTGTCTCACTTGATTGCAAATATGACATTTCTTGGGTCCTATCTCTTGAGTCCCCTTAGAACCAGAGGGTTTTACTTTGGGCTCAGGTGCAGGCTGGTTTCCTTTGGGCTGCCTCCCCACGGGATCCCTTATAACCGTGTGCTGCCCCCACCACCATGAGACTTACGCTGTGTGTATGGCTGGCTAGACAGATACATGTCAACACTTGTTGCCACCTCTGTTGAGGAGGCGCATGCTCGGTCTAGGAGCCATACACGCATATCCTCAGGTACAATTTTAAGGAATTGTTCTCTCACCAATACATCTTTGATTAGTTCTACAGTGGTTGCTTTAGCCCCCTCCACCCACCTATCAAGGTAAGTACGCAGTTGAACCTGCAGTTCTGCATAACTGTCTTCTGGGCTTTTCTTTAACTCCCTAAATTTCCTTCTATAAGCCTCACGAGTTTATTCAAAATGTTTCAACAACACTGTTTTAACTTTATCATGATCAGCATAGTCTTCATTACTCATTTTAGCAAATGTATGAAAATCTTGACCCGTAAGTAAGGGTGTAAGATAAGTTGACCAGGAAGCCTTAGTCAATTTTGGGTGGACAAGTAGCCAGGACAGCTCTCGAGCATCGTCCGATCCAGGCGTTGTTATGCAATGCCAGATCCATTAAGAACAAAACTGCATTGATTGCAGATTTTGAAGGAACAGCGGATCTGGCTTGCATCACCGAGACTTGGTTAGATGGGAATGCTGCCCCAATTTTGGAGGCAGCTATTCCTCCTGGATACTTGGTGATACATCGCCCGAGGTTGGATCGCAGGGGCGGGGGGGTAGTGGTCTGTTTCAAGACTGAATTGGGCCTCACTGGTGTACCAGTTGAGGAGGCTGAATCATTTGAGTGCACTGTGGTAACTGGTGTGGGGTGCAGAACAGCTCTCATTTACCGTCCACCATGGGATGAAAAGCTGTTCCTGCAGGAAGTAGCGGACTTCGCCACCCACATGGCATTGGAGTCGCCCAGACTGATGGTTCTGGGCAACTTCAATACCTGGGTCGATGTCGAATCCTCGCTTTTTGGACAACACTTCCTCCAGTTGATGATATCACTGGGATCCACACAGGTTGTTTCCTCAGCTACCCATAACGGTGGTCACTCTCTTGATTTGGTCTTCCTCCTGGGGAGTGAGGTCTCCAATTTGGGGGTGGAACCTGTTGGTTGGTCTGATCACTACACCGTGAGGTTCAATTTTTCTGCCCCCCTGAGTAGATCTGCCCCTGTGGAGATGGTCAGTTATCGCCCTTTGCGGGATGTGGTCCCTGAAGACCTGGTGGAGGTGATTAACCTCTCGGTGTTCAGTGAGACCAGCACCAGTCCAGAGCAGTTAGTTGTGGCCTATAATAAGGCTATTTCTTCAGCTCTTGATTGGATTGCTCCGGTCCGTGTTCACCCCCTTCCACTCCGTCCTCGGACCCCATGGTTTGATGGGTCTCTGAGGGAGATGTGGAAGTTAGGATGCAGGCTAGAACGTCGCTGGCGCAAATCCACCTTGGATACCAACCATCTTATTTTGTTAGAGCATTACCAGCTCTATCAATCGTCGATCTCCCGTAAGAAGGCAGAATTCCTGTCCAGGGAAATTGCTGTTGCTGGGAACCGACCGGCTCAACTCTTCTGAACTGTGGACAGGTTGTGCAACCCAGCCTGTCTGCAGCTCCATCGAGTTTTTTCACAAATGGAGTATGATGAGATCGCTTGACTCTTTGTGAATAAGGTGGCCGACATCAGGCAGGAGATCCGTCCGTTCCATTCTATGGGCGATATGGTTGGTCGGCGCACGGCCACTATGCCCGGTGTTTCCTGGCGTACCTTTGACCTGCCGGAGTTCGTTGACATTATGAGGATTGTCCAGGGGATGTGCCCCACATGCTGTAGTTTAGACCCGGGCCCTACTTCCCTAATTTTGGGTTGTAGCGATGTTATCGGCCCGGTCTTAGCTCAGATTGTCCAGTACTCCCTGGAATCGGGTGAGTTTCCAAGCTCCCTGAAGGAGGTGGTGGTGACACCTCTTCTGAAGAAAGCTTCTTTGGACCTGGAGTCTCTGGTGAACTACAGAACTATCTCAAACCTTCCTTTTGTGGGAAAGGTTATCAAGAAAGTGGTGACAATTCAACTGGAGAACCATTTAACCACCCATAATTAATATGAACCTCTCCAATCGGGTTTTCGTAAGAGGCATAGTACTGAGACTGCTCTGGTTCAGGTGCTCAATGATCTCCTGATTGCGAGAGATTGGAGAAACCATTCTATCCTGGTATTCCTCGATCTCTCCTCAGCTTTTGACACTGTCGATGATGGGGTTCTGCTCGAGAGCCTGAGGTCCATCTGTGGGCTGACTGGTATGGTGCTCAGATGGTTTTCATCTTTCCTCACCAGTCAAACTCAGTGAGTTGTCTCGGGAATATTTTTTTCTGAGTCTTTCTCTCTCTGCCTTGTGGGGTGCCCCAGGGCTCAGT
This sequence comes from Neoceratodus forsteri, assembly GCA_016271365.2. Taxonomy (NCBI): domain Eukaryota; kingdom Metazoa; phylum Chordata; order Ceratodontiformes; family Ceratodontidae; genus Neoceratodus; species Neoceratodus forsteri. The sequence continues at coordinate 523,044,970 of CM028129.1, forward strand.
GCTGTCCCCCATGTTGTTTGCAGTATATATGCTGCCCCTTGGAGACATTGTAAGATGGTATGGGCTGAGGTTTCACTGCTATGCTGATGATACACAGCTCTACCTGTCTGTTGCCCCTGACCAGGTGTGTGCTCTCTTGGTATTTAACAGCTGCCTCATTGAAATCCAAGACTGGATGAGTTCAAGTGGGTTAAAGTTGAATGCAGGAAAGACTGAGGTCTTGGTGGTGGACCCAGGTCACAGGACAGAGGGGTTGAGGACTGACTTGCCCTCTGGTTTATTTCTGGGGGGCAAATAGATCCTTACCTGTGAACGGGCGCATGACCTGGGAGTGATACCCAACAAGGGGCTGACCCTTCATCGTCAGGTGTCTGCAGTCGTCAAGTTAGTCTTTTACCATCTCAGAAACATTGCCAGGATTAAGCACCTTGTTCCGTCCAGCGACTTGCCTGTTCTGGTCCACGCCTTTGTGACCTCGTGCCTTGACTACTGTAACTCCCTGTACCTAGGGCTTCCTGGGGTTGATATCTGCCACTTGCAGCTAGTGCAGAATGCTGCTGCATGTTTATTGACTGGGGTATCAAGGAGATCTCACATTACCCCAGTGCAGCGCGATCTGCATTGGTTGCTGGTTCAGTGACGGATCACCTTTAAGGTAGGTTTGTTAACCTACAAAGTCCTACACAGACTGGGTCCTGACTACTTGAAAGTACTTCTGACCCCTTACACCCCTATGCGACAGCTCCGCTTGGCTGATGAGGGGTTGCTGGAGATTCCGAGGGTTAGTTTGAAGTCATCTGGGGCTCGGGCTATTATGTTTGCTGCCCCATCCCTCTGGAATTCTCTACCACATCAGCTATGGGAGTGCAGGACTGTGGGGAGTTTTAAGCAGGCAATGAAGACCTTTCTATGGGAAAAAGCATTTCCTGATTTTCTATGATTTTATTCTTATTTATTGTTTCACTGAATTTGTTTGTATTTGTGAAGCGCCTTGACATTTGAAAGGCACTATATTAAATACAATTATTATTATTATTAATTGGTCACATACTCTCTCAAATGACCTTAAAAATAAATCAAGGTCATCTCCCTCTTTAAACTGAGGGAACAATTTAGAATTAATTTTGGCTTTATGAGGCAAACTCACTCCACCATTACTCACAGTTTGCTGGCTGTGCAGGGCCATCATCTCCTTTTTGTGCTGTTGTCTCTGGAGTTCATGCTGTTGCCTCTGGAGTTCATGCTGTTGTCTCTGGAGTTCATGGTGTCATTCTCTTTCTCTTTCTTCACATTCCTTCTCACTGTCTTGGCATTCTCTTTCTCTTTCTTCACATTCTTTCTCTGCTTCCAGTCTTCTTGTCTCTGCTTCCCATATTTTTGTTTCTGCATCCAACCTTCTTGCTTCTGCTTCAGCATCCAGTCTTTTCACCTCCAGTGCCTTGTCTTGCAGCAACAGCTGCAGTCGCAGTGCCTCTAGTTGGTTTGGGGGGTCTGCTACATCAGTTCCTGACCCACCCCCAGCGACTGTCTGCTTCAGGTCATGTGCCACTAGGGTAGCTATGAGGTTTGCCTTTTTCTTATGTTTTAGACCCTCAAGCTGAATCCCCTTTTCCTGGCACCTTTCACAAAGCTGTGACACAATAAGTGAATCAAACTCCGTGGAGCTCATTCCCTACTGCTACGCTATACTGTGCTAACTAGAAACAAATAAAACTGTTGTACAAATGTATTCCCTTATATATTCTGTTTTGCAAAGCTAAGGCAACTGTTCCACTGGCAAACTCTGTATCTCAGTGTGCTACACAGTCCACTATCATCATCCCACCGCTACGACCAACATGTGACAACCCACCTCTCCCTCTGGGCTGAATCAGCTTTTAGAGAGGTGTCTGTCTTCAGGTATTTGCTGCCACCTCCTTTAAGCTTACAAACTTGAATAATCAAACATGCAGTTGCACAAGTTAAAGTCTGGTAGTGTGTCTCTCTCGGGTGGCAGTTGCTACACAGAGTTTACCTCAGCCAGTGGAAACCAAATATTAGCTTAGAAAAATGACATCACAGTCACAACTGTTAAGCAAATAAATAGCTTTTTACTTAACAGAAAGTGCACTGAGCATTTACAGGATATGTATTTACAACACAAGAGAATAACACTCATACAGGAAAAGTAAACAAATGTGTTTAAACAACAGATGGCAAAAGAAAAAGGCTATTACTGCACTATGCTCGTACTAAGCTTACCCTTCCCTGTCCTTACAAGAGACACTGGATCCTGTGCTAAATGCCAGCTCCCACGGACATAGCTAAAAGGGTAGGCTCTCAGCTTATGTTTCCCCTTCCAGCTTCCAAAGCAAGAGGAACTCTTCATTGTCTTTCAGCCTCTTATTTATTCTTCTGGGAATAGGTAATGCCTATTCCCCCTTTGAATGCACCAACCATCTAACATGTATGTATTTAATTGTCCCAATCAGACTGAACACCTATCAGTGACCAATTATATTCCATTTTAACCTTCAGTTTCTATTTGAATGACCCAATCCATTCAAACTGGCCTGTGTATGTGTCTGCAGGTCTGTGTGTGTGGAGATGTCCACTTGAGATTTATGACCCAGCTCTTATCTAGCAGCTAGGGAGGACTGAAAATTCCAGCTTATGGATGCCTGTGTGTGTGTTTTTTTTCCAAACTGCTAAAACTGCTAAAAAACACCAGCTAGAGAATCCAAACCATTAACTCTTTCCTTCCCATTTCTGTCACACCAAGTACAAATTCAGACAACAAAGGAGAGGGAGCGCGGTCACAGTGTCCTCAGTGGCATACCTAGCTCAGTCGGTCGGGCGAGTGGAAGCTGCTCCACGGGTGGTCCGGACTTAAATCTAGCTGGGTCGGTCAGTCAGGCGAGTGGGAGCTGCTCCACGGGCGGTCTGGACTTAAATCTAACTGGGTCGGTCAGTCGGGCGAGTGGGAGCTACTCTACGGGTGGCCCAGACTTAAAGGCCTAGCATTTCCTGGATCTGAGTGTTGGCTGGCTTACTGTCATCTGTTATATGCTCTGTATTTATGATTTTAAACTTGTAATTCTGCTGGTGTATTTTTTATGGCTTTATGGTTTATTTACAATGCTTTGATCTACAAGAAATAGTGGTTAAATGAAGTTTTGATTGAGTTGAATAGGGATGCCGATTTAGTGGTCTGTGAATGCTCTTTGTAATTTCGCCAGCAAAACAAACACTCTTCTGCTCTTTAATAAGTTGAGTTGTGCAATGTCTGTAACTTAAGACAATTTATGCAGATGTCTTTGTGGGGGGCAGTCAGTCTGGTCTGTAGTATATAAGTTACTCTGGACATGCACCTTTAGGCCATCAGATATCTGTATTCCCATAGGTATTTTCTTTATTGCACTTTTTCCATGGAATCATTGCTTTTCATAATAGTAATGCTAGTAGGGGACTTAAACCTGCTGGGGTGGAGTAGGACACACCTACCACAGAGAGCAGAAAGGAGCAGGTAATGCTGGACACATTCCAGGAAAGCTTTCAAGTACAGTTGGTTAAGGAACCAACTAGGGAAAGGAATGCACTTGACCTTGTACTGATGAACGGGGAGTGGGTGAGCGATGTGAGGGTGGAGGAACCCCTGGGGGGGAGTGACCACAGGACAGTATGGTTCCAGTAACAGATGGCTAAAGAGAGGAAGGCATCTGGCATAAAGGTGCTGGATTTCAGGAATGCCAGCTTTAAGATGATGAGGGAAGTGGTACAGGAGTTCCTGTTCAAAAATCAACTGGGTATGGACAAACAGCAAAGTTGAGAACTGATAAGACAGGGAATAGTGGAGACAAAAGAAAGTTGCAGCAGGGTCCAGACTAAGAAGACTAGGGAGAAGTAACCCAGCTGGATAAGTAAAGGGGTGCTAGACATGGTGAGGAAGTAAACATAAAAATATAGAAGTTGATGGCAGATAAAGACCGCAAGGCCCATCCAGTCTGCCTGTTTTTTCTATCTTATGAATCTGCCATAGGCCAGTACTCTGTCAATGTCCTATCTATTCATACTCATCTGTATTGCTCTCTTATGCCTATCCCATGCCTGTTTGAAGCCCTGCACTGTATTCATATCCACCACTTCCTGAGGTAGGCCGTTCCATACATCCACCACCCTTTCTGTGAAAAAGAACTTCCTCACGTTATCCCTTATTCGGCCTCTCTCTAATCTCAAGCTGTGTCCTTTTGTCCTGCTATTTTTCTTATATTGAAACATGTTTGGCTCTTTCACCTTGTTAATGCCCTTAAGATGTTTGAATGTTCTGATCATATCACCTCTCTTCCTCCTTTGCTCTAGGGTATACATATCGAGCTCCATTAATCTGTCCTCATATGTTTTCTGATGCAGTCCCTGCACCATTTTGGTTGCCGTTCTCTGGACTGCCTCAGTTTGGTTAATGTCCTTGTGAAGGTGTGGCCTCCAGTACTGCACGTAGTACTCCATATGGGGCCTAACCAGTGTCTTTTAAAGAGGGATTATTACCTCCCTCTTATGACTTACGATACCCCTACTAATAAACCCCAACATCCCTCTAGCCTTACTTGCTGCTTTAGTGTTCTGATTGGATCATTTCAGATCATCTATGACAATGATGCCCAAGTCTCTTTCTTCCCTTGTGATTGCCAGCAACTCCCCTCCCAACCTACAGTATATGTGGCTTCAGGATTTCTCTTCCCTACGAGCATGATCTTGCACTTCTTTGCATTAAAACCCAGTTGCCACTCTTCCAACCATTTTGCCAGTTTACCCAGATCTCTTCTCATTTTGCCCACCCCATCTGAATCATCTACTCTGTTGCAGATCTTGGTGTCATCTGCAAATAGACAAACCTTACCCTCCGGTCCATCTACAATGTCACTGATGAAGATATTGAAGAGGCTGGCCCTAGGACTGATCCCTGAGGTACCCCACTTGTGACTTGCATCTCTTCTGACTGTATGCTGTTTACCACCACTCTCTGTTTTCTGCCCGCCAACCAGTTTGCCACCCAGTTGACCAATCTCTGACCCACCCCAAGCCTACCCAGCTTATTAATCAATCTTCTATGTGGAACAGTATCGAAAGCGTTGCTGAAGTCAAGGTAGGCAACATCAACTGCTTCCACTTGATCCACCACCCTGGTTACCCAGTCAAAGAAATCTATGAGATCAGTTTAACAGAACCTTCCTGTTGTAAACCCATGCTGTCTTGGATTCTATGCTCCTATGGATTCTACTATTCTCTCCTTAAGGTGTGCCTCCATAATCTTGCTCACTGCTGAAGTAAGGCCCTGTCCACACTACGCCTCTGTAACGTTACAGAGGGTGTAAAACGTTACCATAACAGGTTGCGTTTACACCTGTAACGTTACAGGAGGCGTTTGCTTAACCATTGTCGAAAACCACATAGATGGGTTTCAACAACGGTTATGAAACCGTCCCGCCTGGTAACGCTACCGCAGCAGTGTGGACTGCGTAACGGTCCCCTGCAGGGCACAAGCGCGCTTACAAGCTGCATTGTGGGATCGGCCGCGCTGAAGCGTCGCCCGGATCTAATGTGTGGACGGCGGGTGCCAGTCCCGTAACGGACACCGCCAAGGTGTGGACGCATTGCACCGCTCTGCGGCCGTAAGAGATTGCATCCGTTACCGGGCGCAAGCAGTGTGGTGTGGACAGGGCCTAAGACTGACTGGTCTGTAGTTCTCTGCCTCCTCACTGCTACCACTTATGTGGCGTGTGATCACATGAGCCCTTCTCCAGTCTTCTGGAACCTCTCCTGTGCTCAGAGACTCACTAAACAGTTCTGATAATGGCTCTGCTAGTACCACCCTTAGCTCTCTTAGTACCCTGGGATGTATGCCATCAGGTTCCATTGCCTTGTCCACCCTGAGCTTAGCGAGCTCTTGAAGGACCCTTTCTTTTGCGAAGGGACTCGTGCACACCTCCAACCCCCCTGTGTCCATGGTGCTGAGCTGTGGGCCCTGCCCTACCTGCTTCTCAGTAAATACTGAGCAGAAGTATCTATTTAGGATAGATGCTTTTCCTTGGTCCTCCTCCACACACTTCCCTTTATCCCCTTTGATCTTAAAAATACCCCCTCTGGTCTTTTTCCTTTCACTAGTGTATCTATAGAAAGTCCCCTTCTTTTACTGTCCATGCTAGTGTTTCTTTGGTTTGGGCCTCTGCCTGCCTTACTGCCTTCCCTGCTTCCCTTAGGGACGTTTGGTATACCTCCCTATCTTCGTTCTGCTGCGTTCCTTTATATTTCCTGAAGGCCAGCCTTTTGGCTCTGACCTTTTCTGCTGTTTTTAAGAATCAAAATGGTATCCTCCTTCTTTTGCTCTTGCTTTTTTCTCTAACACAATGGGATATTGCTTCAAGTATTGCATCCTTAATGCTCGCCCACTTTGTCTGTACCCACTCACCTGAATTTCTTCTTGCCAGGGCTAGCTGAAGTCTGTTGGCCATCTTATCAAAGTCAGCTCCTCTGAAGTCCCTTATTTTTGCATTGGAATGGGATGATTTAGTTCTAGTGGGCAAACTGAACCATACCATGTGATGGTCACTGGCCCCAGGTGACCTTATACCTGGAGATCTGTGATCCTTTCCCCATTAGTCAGTACTAGTTCTAGGATAGCCTTGTCTCTTGTGGGTTGTTCTACCAGTTGTTTGAGGCCCTCCCCCTGTAGGGAATCCACTATGTTTCTAGTTCTGGCAGATGTTCCTGCTGGTATTGATCAATTTGTACCTGGCATGTTGAAGTCTCCCATTATCAGAATCTCCCCTTTAGCTGTCATGTTTTGTATATCTTCTAACAGTAATGTGTCTATGTCCTCCCCCTGGTCTGGAGGCCTGTAGACAATCCCAGTTCGTATTGCTGTCTCATTTCCTAATTCCAGGGGGCCCACAGTTCTTCTGGCTCCTTATGTGTATTCTGAATTTCTGTAGCTTTGATATTTTTATTGACATAAAGGGCCACTCCACCCCCACATTTTGCACCTTGCTCTCTTCTGAACAGTACATAACCGGGTACTGAAGCCTCCCAAGTGTGTTTACTGGTGAACCATGTCTCGCTAATGGCTACTATGTCCAGTTTAGCCTCGGTCATTGTTGCCTGCAGGTCTGGGATCTTGTTTCCCAGACTGTGAGCGTTTGTGTGCATGATTTTCCATTGGGCAGATTTCAATGCGTTAGTTGCTGGGCGAGGTCCGGCGTTTCCCTGTGCGTCGTATGGAGAGCTGGATCTTTTTCCTTACCCTGGTGATGCAAATGAACTACAAACATGCTGAACTCCTGTTTGATCACTAGCTGAGGGGGGAGGGGTGTTCTTCCCATTTTATGTATTGGGCGCTACTCCCCTCTCCCCATTTGCTAGTTTAAGTATTGTGCAGAGATGTCAAACCTCTGCCCCAATGCACTGACTCCCTCCTTAATCAGATGCAGTCCATCAAATTTAAAGAACTCTCACTCCCAAAACTATTGCTTAAATAAAGAATGTAGCAGCTAAGAAATGAAAAAAGAGGCTTTATTAGGACAGTAGCTTTGCTAGTACTCAAAGTAAACACTTTACCAGAGGCTGACCTTATAAGGTTCAATAAACATTACCTTTCTTGGTGGTTTCCCTGTGCAGCTGGAGTTGGGTCCTCTTACTAGCATGTTTGGTCTGTCCTCTGGAATCTCTGGCATCATACTGAGAGCTTCTATAGGGAAGTAGCAGCCCCTTGTGGCCCTAGTTTATAATAAACTGCTGTCAATCATGTTCAGGACCTCTTGCAAAGCAATGTAAAAGCTTTTGGAATGATAACTTCTTTATCTTGGTTATTACAGTAGCTTGTGTTTTACCTTCAGTATTATATCCACTGTCTAAAGTTTATTTTAATTAAGGATTTAAAGAAATGTTACAGTTGATGATGTGGCAGGTCACCTGACTCAGGTGGGTGGGGATAAATAGCACTACCTGAGCAGGTAACAGATCAGATAGGGTCAGTGCTTTCTGACCAGCAGTGAGAGAAGTTCTGTTTTGAGAATCATTTACTTTCACTGTTTAAAATGAAGTGTTTTCTTTTGTATATTGTTTGTTCACTGAGTGTCTGTGAAGGAAGACCTAAGAAAGACAGTGGGTGCTATCTGAGGGAAGGCGTGCCATTCCTAGGCAGTATTTTGACCTTTCCAAGGCACTTGTCTTTCAGGAACCTGATGAAAAGAGTATGAACTAATACTTGACTTTCTTTTTTTAATTTCTGTACGAAACATCATTTTATATGAAGAAATAAAATGATAAGTGCCAGCACAGCGCTTTTTATTCACTAGAACTTCAAGTCTGCCTAGTTACCGTATACTGTTATCTGAGCCCCATTCACTCTTGGTGACAGCAGTGGGATACCAGCTGAACATCCAAGTGATCCAGGGGGAGTTCAGTCTGGGGTGTCAGACCAGGCATCACAGGATACAGATGGCACAGTGCATGGTACCAGTAGAGATGAGGATGTGTGGTACTCCCTTTAAATACTTCAAGGAAGCTGCATTAAAGCAGACATTTACTTGGCACTAATGCCCTATTCTGCTTACAGCAAGGCAGCTCTTTTATCTTTATAAACCCAACATTATTCATGTAACAAACAAGCAATGCAGCGCAGGATACAGAAAAAGAAAGGGGAAAGGGATTCTGCTTGCATACTCTTGCAGGTTTATGATTCTATGCAGTTTATTCTGCCTTAACATATTGTTTATCAGGTCTTGATGCAAACTAGACCCTGAACACATTTGTGTCTCACACTTCTAGTATAGGAGATACCTAGACAGGTACAAATTAATACAAGTGAAAGAATAAATTTTTGGGTACATCAAGACACCTGCTTTCCAGTATTCAGCCCTATGAGTAGTGAGAGAGAGAGAGAGAGAGAGAGAGAGTGAGAGCGAGAGAGAGAGACAGAGAGCGCGTGCGCGAGAGAGCGAGTGAGAGAGAGAGAGAGAGCGGCAACCACGCTCCTATTTGACCTAACAAACTAGTTCTCTTCTCTCTTGCATCCTCTGCTGTGACACCTCAGTGTCCATCTCAAAGCAACTCTGTGCCTCAGAGCACAAGCATGCTCCGACGCTACCATGGAGCTGACACTGCTGACTCTGCTTCAGCACAGGCCACGTTCCACCATTATTTCATTCAGACCACACCATGTGGTGGTTCCCCAGCCATGATGCAAACTGCTCTGATGCAAAATGCCTTCCTCTAGACCTCACGGGGTCCCATCAACAAGAAGGGGCACCAGATCAAACCAGAGTCAGAGTGGTGGCAAAGACAACAACTTCGGCACTTGCCAACCTCTCACTCCAACTATTTTTAATTTGCAGTGCAGCAAGAAAGAGAGAGAGAGAGAGAGAGGACTCTAGGAACTATTCTCTCTACTAATACTGCTGGGCACCAGGGTTCCATATAAAAGCATGATTTTGCACTTTCAGCCTATGTACTCCCTCCCTGGATTCTAATACACAGCTCCACTTGCGCTTTTCCCTAAAATAGGGGCATAATTATTTTACAATAGCAATTAGTGTGGCAAAAGCCACTTGATCCCACTCCACTTGGCTTTACAACAGCAGGAACAGGGTTACAGAATTACCCCAATAGCTGTTCCTGTCCTGTACACTGCACATGTAGCCCTGTACGGCAGTGTCAAATAAGAAAAGGCTATTTAATAGGCATTTAATACCATTCATTCGACCTTTACATAGGTACTCTATTCGGTTTCCTTTCCTGGGGGGGAGGGCTTGTAAACCACCTCCTGGCAGTCTATGTGCCATACCCATTTCCACACGGGGTATGGTGGAGCTCTGGCCCACCCTCACTGTAGAGCTCCACCCCAGGGTCCCTTTAAGCAATGAATACAGTATATATCATTCCTAAAATATACTGCATTATCAATTACCCTGGGGCTATTATTCAGTTCTACCTAGTATCCTCTAAGTAAACTGGTTCATATATCATAGTTGATTGTTTCTGGATGGCATAGGTTTACTCCCTCCCATCCTTCCTCTCACCCCACCCACCCCAAGCACATAACTTCCTTTATAGCAGGGGTTCTGACAGCACTTCCCCAAAACTGCTAACAACATACACCTGTTCATATTCTTAAAGGCACAGCACACTGAATAGGGGGTAGAGACACTCACAAGCTTGCACACACTAAAACAAGAACAAAAAAACAACAAAAGAAAAGCATCTGTAACAGGAAGGGACACAGACATGTGGGGAGAGGTGCGATGCACTGGCTGTGGAGCAACAGTCTTCCGGGAGACATTCTGGAGACTGCGTTGCTGCCCTATTTTCAGGCACCTCTCTGGTCTGAGGGAGGAGGTTGTTTATCTCCACGCTGACCTGGCAAGGATTTGGGAAACCTGCTCCCCCACCCAGGGACTACCCAGGCCACTGCCACTACCTCAGAGGTTGCCAAGAAAGAGGAGTGGTTGGACCATGGTGGGCTCAGGGAGGGTGAGGGTGGTGGAACAGAGGTGCATTCCTCTAGTTCTGCCTCTCCACAATTCATTCACCACTCTGGCAGAGCATGGTTCCTCTAAGGTGGCACATGCAGTGGAGACCAAGGAGGATGCTGGGAACCTCCACATTGGAGACCCACAGGAGGGTGGCACAGGACCCCACAGGAGAAGAAAGCAACTCCTGGTGGGGGACTCAATTGTTAGAGGGTAGAACTGGGAGAGGGAGGGGAAAGGGAGGTAAGGTGCCTGTCTGGCACCATGGCTTGGAGGGACAGGAAATGAATCCTCAGGATCATGGGAACAGTTGCAAGGGGGAGTGAGCTGGATGTCATTATCCACCTAGGGATGAATGACCTGGCTGAGAATGGGATCAGAGCAGTGTAACAGGAGTTTTTGGAGTTGGGGAGGGGCCTTAGACAAGTAGCACACACGGTAACTTTCTCGGAGTACTGCCTGTCTATGGCATGGATGAGGCTAGGGTACTCCGCACCATGGGATTCAATGACTGGTTGAAAAACTGGTGCAGAGTTCAGGGTTTTAGCTTCATCGGGGACTGGGGCTCCACCTGGAGGGATGCAGGCCTATACAGGTGCAATGGTCTGCATCTATCCAGGAGGGGAACCAGGATCCTAGGTGATAGGTTTAAATGCTTCATTGGCAAGCATTTAAACTAGCCAAGGGAGGAGGCACTGAAAAGGAGAAGGACAATCCCAGCCCCCCCTAAAAATATGGGTAGTTAGTGAGGTAAACACCAAGATAGAGCAGTCTATAGGGAGAAGGGCAGGGGTAAATGGAGAAAAAGACAAAGGCAGTAAGGACAGGGATAGAGCAAAAAGAAATAAAACCATAAAAAAATGGAGGATAATGAGTACCAATGCCCATAGTCTAGGTAAAAAGCTCCCCGAAATGGTGGCCTTGGTGAAAGAGGGATGCCTGGATATAGTGGCAGTCACAGAAACATGGTACACAGAGAACCATGACTGGGATGTCAACATACCAGGGTACACAATCTACAGGAGGGACAGGGAGGAAAAAAAAGGAGGAGAAGTAGCTCTCTATGTAAGGAAAGGGATCAAAGCAACATAACTAAAGGGTAAACAGGGAGGAGATGCGGCACTGTGAGGCACCCTGGAGACTGGAAATGGAGCCACAATCCGCACAGGGGTTGTACACAGACCCCCGTCTCAGGGGGAGGAAATAGACAAGGAAATGATAGAAGGCATCCTTGGGATGGCAGAGAAAGGGGAGATATTTCTGATGGGGGACCTGAATATGCCAGATGCTGACTGGAGCACCTTTGCTGCAGCCACATCCAAGAGCAGGGCCATTCTTGATGCCCTACATGTGGGATGCCTCAGACAGCTAGTTTTGGAACCCACTCAGGAGGGAGCAGTCTTAGACCTGGTACTTTCAAATGGGACAGAGAGAGAGGATCTCTGATCTTGAAGTGGGTAGCCATCTGGGAACAAGTGACCACCAAACAGTGTGGTTCACAATAAACTCATCTGTAGAGTCAAGCCACACAAAGGTGAAGGTACTGGACTTCGGGAGGGCTGATTTTGTCAAAATGGGAGAGTGCCTCAGAAAAGCACTAGCAAACAGGCAAGAAGGGGGAGTGGAGCAACAATGGGGAAACATCAAAACCACCATCACAGAGGCAACAAGCCTTTGCGTGAAGCAAATAAACAAATCGAAATGAAAGAAAAAACCTCTATGGTTCTCAAAAGAAGTAGTGGGGAAGGTAAGGGAGAAAGATATAGCATTCAGGAAGTATAAGGAAACACAGAAGGAGCAGGACAGAGAACTGTACCAGTTAAAGCAGAAGGAAGCGGGGAAGGCAGTCAGAATAGCAAAGGCCCAAACCAAGGAAAAGATAGCCAACTCAGTAAAGAAGGGGGATAAAACCTTTTATAGGTACATTAGGGAGCAAAGAAAGACTAAGGCAGGGATACTGAGGCTGAATAAAGAGGAAGGTGGTTGGGCAGAGAGTGACAGTGAAAAAGCAGGGATACTGAACGAATACGTCTGCTCAGTATTCACAATGGAAAAGCAGGAGGAGGTATCTAATCCAGTCAATAGAAGCACTCTGGATAGGAGGGTTGATATTAGTCCTTTCACAGAAGAAAGGGTTCTGAAAGAACTCTTAAAACTGAAGGTGGATAAAGCAATGGGGCCTGATGGAATTCACCCCAGAATTCTAAAAGAACTAAGGGAAGAACTAGTAACACCACTGACTACCCTTTTTAATAAATCATGGACGGATGGTGTGGTACCTGAGGACTGGAGCTGGGTGGAAGTGATTCCCCTTCACAAAAGTGGGAGCAAAACAGAGGCAGGAAACTACAGACCTGTCAGTTTGACCTCTGTGGTAGGGAAAATGATGGAATCACTTCTGAAGGAAAGAATTATTGAGTACCTAGAGGCCAGTGGGGCACAGGACCCAAGGCAGCATGGATTCACAGCAGGAAGGTCATGTCAGACAAATCTAATTGATTTCTTTGACTGGGTGACCAAAGTAGTAGACCAGGGAAGGGCTGTGGTCATGGCCTCCCTAGACTTTAGCAAGGCATTTGACACAGTTCCGCACAAAAGATTAATAAATAAATTTGCCAGCCTGGGAGTGGGTCCCAGGGTGGTAGCATGGGTAAAACACTGGCTGGACAACAGGACATAGTGGGTAATGGTAAATAGAGTCCACAGTGATGAAAGGAATGTTACTAGTGGGGTACCTCAGGGTTCAGTACTGGGGCCAGTCGTTTTTAATGTCTTTATAAGTGACATTGCAGAGGGACTGGAAGGGAAAGTATTTCTCTTTGCAGATGACACAAAGATCTGCAACAGGGTTGATACGCAAGGTGGGGTGGAAAGGATGAAAAGGGACTTGGCAAGGTTGGAGGAATGGTCAAATGTATGACAGCTTTGATTCAACGCAAAGAAGTGCAAAGTAATGCACCTGGGAAACAAAAACCCAGGGGAAGAGTACACAATGGGGGTGATACTGACAACAATAAAAATGGAAAGGGACCTGGGGTAGTCATATCAGATGACCTAAAGGTGGGCCAGCAATGTGAGAAGGCAGTAAGGAGGGTGGGGGATACTGGGATGCATAGGGAGAGGCATCACCAGTAGAAAACAGGAAGTTGTTGGCCCTCTGTACAGACAGTTGGTAAGACCACATCTGGAGTACTGTGTACAGTTCTGGAGACCCCATCTCTGCAAAGATGTAGACAGGGTGGAGGCTGTCCAGAGGAGGGCAACCAAAATGGTGCATGATTTGCACCAGAAGACATATGAAGAAAGACTAAAGGAACTTAAGATGTATAGCCTCGAGGAAAGGGGGGGGACATGATAGAAACTTTCAAATACCTCAAGGGAATCAACAAAGTCCAAGAGGGTAGCATCTTTCAGAAAAAGAGATATGCAAGAACAAGGGGGCACAATTTGAAGATAGAGGGAGGACAGTTCAGAGGTAATGTGAGGAAGTATTTCTTCACAGAGAGTGTTATAGATGCATGGAACAGCCTTCCTGAGGAGGTCGTAGAGTCAAAAACAGTGGGGGAATTCAAGAATGCATGGGACAGACATAAGGCAATTCTAGTGGGGGGTAGGAGGAAGTAGGCTGTTGGTTAACTAGGATCTGCAGCGTATCCATTAGGTAGGGCAATGGGCAGACTAGGTGGGCCATGCGTCCTTATCTGTTGTCAAATTCTATGTTTCCATGTTTCTATGTTTCACACAATAAGAATCAGTACTAGCTGACAGAAAAAAAAACATTTCATCACTAACATACACGTTTTTACTCCGGTACTATCAGGCATCTGCCCCTTTTGATAGTAAACCCCTACACGAACTGTGATACTTGGGTAGAGAGAGAAGAAAAATAGATTAACAGATTTTAGAATAGATCAGAGAATAAGAAAAGGAAAACGCCTGAAGGTGGCCAACCCTCCAGTTGTTGGAAGATATTTTAGAAAAGAAGAACTGCTGCAGCAGAGGAAAGAGAGAGAAGATACATCAAATTGTACATTGCATACACAATCCCCCTATACGCCTTCTGTGAAGGGGTTGGAGCTATGGCCCTCCCTCATCCATAAGCTCCACCCCAGGGTCCATTTAAGTAGATCGTATCACATGTTATCCTTTTAAACCTTGTACAATCCAACTTTTCCCTGGGGCTCTTTATCCTGTATCCTGATGGTATGCTTATAACATGTCTGATGAAGAAAGCACTTCATCTCCTTCAACACATACATAGATACATAGACAGTGTTAGTAGATAATGGCCTACGGCCCAGCCAGTCTGCTCATTTGAGCTTGTAAGTTCACTTTATGTTTTCCTAGAAGTCTGTTGTCCCTTACCCCTGACCTCCAGAATTCCTTTATGTCTATCCCATGCATTCTTAAATCCCGTGATTGTTTCAGCCCCCACCACTTCCACTGGCAGGGTGTTCCACTTGTCCACCACCCGCTCTGTGAAGAAATTATTCCTCATGTTTCCTCTGAACTGTCCTCCCTCCAACTTCATCCCATGCCCTCTAGTCCTGGAACATCTTTTTCTCTTAAAAATAGTGTGTTCCTGCACCCTATTCCTCTCTGTAAGATACTTGTATGTCTCTATCATATCCCCTCTTTCTCTCCTCTCCTCCAGGGAGTACATATGCAAGGCCTTCAACCTGTCCTCATAGGACTTGTGATGCAATCCATGTACCATCTTTCTTGCCCTCCTCTGAACCTTCTCTACCCTATTTCCTCACATAGGTAAGTTCTCCAGAACTGTACACTGTACTCCAGGTGGGGCCTCACTAATGTCTTGTATAGTGGAATTATGACCTCCTTTTTCCTGCTGGTGATGCTCCTGTCTAAGCATCCCAGCATCCTATTTCCTTTACCTGCTGCCTTGTCGCACTGTTTCCCTACCTTGAGGTCATCAGAGATAATAACCCCAAGTTCCCTTTCCTGCTTGGTGCATGCTATAGCCTCAACCACCAACTGATATATTGTGCCAGAGTTTTTGTGCCCCATATGCATTCTCTTGCACTTCTTTGCATTGAATTTCAGCTGCCAAACCCCAGGACAATTCTTCAAGTTTCTGCAGGTCCCTTCTCATTCTGTCTACACCCTCTGGTGTGTCTACTCTGTTACAGAGCTTTGTGTCATCAGCGAACAGGGAAATTCTGCCTTCTAGGTCCTGTACAACGTCACTGATGAAGATGTTGAATAGGACCGGTCCCAGCACTGATCCCTGTGGTACCCCGCTGGTCAGTCTTCCCTCTGTGGAGTGACAGCCATTTACCACCACCCTCTGTGTCCTGCCACCCAGCCGGTTACCTACCCACCACACTACTGTCCTACCCACACCCATGTTCCCCAGTTTGTGTAATAGTCTTCTGTGTGGCACAGTGTCAAAGGCCTTGCTGAAGTCCAGACAGGACATGTCCACTGCCCTTCCCGATCCACCTCCCTAGTCACCCAGTCGAAAAATTCAACAAGGTTGGTCTGACATGACCTCCCCCTGGTGAAACCATGCTGTCTTAGGTCCTGTGGTCCGTTGACAACCAGCTGTTCCACCAATCTTTCCTTCAGTAGTGCTTCCACGATCTTCCCTACTACCGATGTGAGACTAACCGGTCTGTAGTTCCCTGCTTCCTCTTTGTTCCCACTTTTGTGTAAGGGGATTACATCTGCTGTCCTCCAGTCTTTGGGTACCTCCCCTGTTTCCAGTGATCAGCTAAATAGGATTGCCAGAGTTTCAGCCACCACCTCTCTTAGCTCTTTAAGGACCCTGGGGTGCACCCCATCTGGCCCCATTGCTTTATCAACTCTTATTACTTCCAGTTCCTTCAGGACCCTTTCTTGTGTAAAGGGACCTATGTCCATTTCTGCACCATTCCCACCCCTTGTACTCTCTTCAGACCCATTACCCTCCTCTTCCTCAGTAAAGACTGAGCAAAAATACCTGTTCGATATGTCAGCTTTACTGTTGTCATCCTCCACGCAGCCCCCATCCTCCCCGTTCAGTCTCACTATCCCTCCCTTGCCTTTTCTTTTTCACTTATGTACCTGTAAAGGCTTTGTCCCTCTACCCACTGATTTTGCAATGTGCTCTTCTGTCTGAGCTTTGGCTTCCCTTACTGACCTCCCTGCCTCCCTTTGCTTCTCCTGGTACTTTTCCCTATCCCCTTCCTCCTCTGTCTTTTTGTACCCTCTGAATGCAATCTTTTTGGCTTTCACTTTCTCCGCTACCTCCTTGGAAAACCATAATGGCCTCCTCTTCCTTTTCCCTTTGCTAACCTGCTTAATGCAAAATTATGTTGCTCTTGTAATCCCTGTTTTAAATACTACCCACTGTTCCTCAACCCCTGATTCCTGCCCCATTCCTCTTAATGCCTCTTTCAAATATCTCCCCTTTTTCTCAAAGTCTGGCCCCCTAAAATCCAGGATACATGTTTTTGTGTGGTTTGGTTCTACTCCTTCTGTGATTTCAAAACACGATGATTGGTGGTCACTGTTCCCTAGGTGCACCCCACTGTTACCCCATCACACTGTCCCTGTTTGTGAGCACAAGGTCCAGTATTTCTTTCTGCCGAGTTGGTTCCATGACCAGTTGCTTGAGGAAGGCACCTTGAAGGGAGTCCAAGATAAATCTGTTCCAAGTTGATGCTGCTGCTGGGATACTGCAGTCCATGTCTAGAATATTGAGGTCTCCAACCAGCAGTACCTCACCCTTGTCTGCCATCCTTTGGATGGCTAGCATCAGCTCCCTGTCTGTTTCTTCCTCCTGGGCTGGTAGTCTGAAGACCACACCTATGTGGATGGCTGGCCCCATTTTCTTTTCCAGCTTAACCCACAGTATCTCTTCCTTATTTTGTTCCTCCTGCATCTCTGTGGTCCTTATGTCATTTTTCACATAAAGTGCCACTCCTCCTCCCTTCCTACCTGCCCTGTCTCTTCTGAATATGTTGTAGCCAGGTATGGTCATCTCCCAGTCGTGGTTATCATTACACCAGGTTTCTGTTATGGCCACAATGTCCAGGTCTGACTGCACCATGACAGCCTCCAGATCCTCCATTTTGTTGCTAAGGCTCCTGGCATTAGCACACATGGCTTTCCATGATTTTACCTCCCTAGACTGTTTAGCTATTCTACTCCTGCCTCTTCCCTGGTTTTCCTTTATCCCTGGTTCTCCCTGCTGTCTGCCCTTCTGTTGAATATTTCCTCTTTTCTGCCTATCCACTTCTTGGGCGCTTATCTCCATCTTTTGCACACTGCTTTGTAGAGAGATCCACTCCTCCAGTTCACTGGTTCCACTGCTAGCTGTGGGGGGTGGGCAATTAGGTACCCTCCTTGCTGGTCTGCCACTCCCCTTGGCTAGTTTAAATGCTTGTCCAAGTAGCATTTAAACTTATCATTGAGTGCTTGGATTCCCCTCCAGGATGGATGCAGGCCATCAAGTTTGAACAAGCCTCCATCCCTTCAGGTGAGTCCCCAGTCACCAATGATTCCAAACCTTTCCTCACAGCACCAGTTCTTCAACCATGAGTCAAAGTTCCTGGTGCATGCACCCCTATGTTCTCCCATGCCTCTCGCAGGTAGTTCTTCTGAGAAGGTGATAGAAGTAACTACTTGCTTGAGACCCTTCCCCAATTTCCTAAACTCTTCCTGAACTTCCTTTGGCTCCCCATTTGCCAGGTCATTAGTGCCTAGGTGGATAATGACATCCAGTTCACCATCTCATCTTGCCTTCCCAACGATCCCCAGGATCTTCCTCCCATCCCTCCATGCCATGGCACCTGGTAGGCACCTCACCTCCCAGTCCTCTCCCTCATGTGTTCCTAGCTGGATCCCTCTTATAATGGATTCCCCCACCAGGATTTGCTTCCTTCTCCTCTGGGGTCCACTGCTGTCCCTACTGAGGTCACCTACTTGACTAACCTCCACATCCTTTCCTTCCACTTCTCTAGGTACCACTATTTGGTTGTCCCTGTTTGCCAGTGTGGCATATGAGTTCTTTAGTGGAATAGGATCTGGGATGTGCCTCTGCCTGATTGCCCTAACCCTCCCCGAGCCCACTGTCATCCAAGTGCTCCTTGTTCTCAGCATCCTTTGAGGCAGTGGCATTGGACTGGGTGGTCTCTGGATAGGGGTGATGGTACTCCTGACCCAGTTTATTTCCACTCTGAGTCTGGCTACCTCATCCCACAGTCCAGAGAGATGCATGTATGTAGGGCAGCACCTCAGCATCCAGAAGGTCTGTCTGAATATGTCTGCCCCACTGACACTGCATTGCACCACTCCCCACATTATACTGCACTTATACGGCTATTCCAGTACTTGTCTGTTACTGAAGATCTCCTAGTTCCCTTTTTATTAATTTACTGTCCTAAAAATCCTGCCACTGATCCTCAGATACTTTTCTTTAAACAAGGAAAAAATAAATTAAAAATGAGTCAAAACACTTGTTGTGCCGAGGGCGGGCTTCTTCTCTCGTATGCCCCTCCTACTCCACAACCCCTACTATCCCCTGTGATTAGCTCCGGTCAATCAGATTTAACAGGGCATATAATTAAGAGTGGGGTCAGGGGAGAGAGTGGGGGGCTGGGGAGGGAGTGTGGGGTGAAAATTTGCAGGAATTAAAGACAGCAAAGTAATACACCACCACTACAAGCATACCAAACTAGGTTTTAAATTTTGCAGCAGCCCACAAACAATTCTAAGTAAAGACAGCAAAGAAATTACAGTGTCACTAAAAGCCCGCAATCTAAGTTTAAAGCAAAAATAGCAATGAACAGTTACTGTAAAGCACTGAAATGAATCTGTTTCCTTCCCTTCTGGGTTCTGGCTTCATCTACTCGTACTCATACAAGTGATTTTAGGCACAATACATCAATATAAGCAGACATCGTCTCTGTACTCAGTCTCTCACTGCATATACCTTTTCCCCATAACTCTCTTAGTTCTGGTCAGAGGCTTTCCTACATAGCCTACCACCTTGTACTGCCTACATTACAGGGGGTTTTGTCCTTTTCTCCATGGGTTCCACTTTTTATAGTCCTCCCATCTGTGGACATTCTCTCCCTTGTGCCTGGATGATATCCTCTGCTGAAGACCCCTTTTCTACATATTCTGCTATCTGACGGTACGTGCCTGGCCAGTAAAAGACAGAAGTTAACTTTGTCAGCACATCCTCATGTACCAAAGGCGGGGAGTGGCTGGAACAAGCTTCCTTCATTACTACCTCCCTGAAAGCAAGAGGTACCACCACCCTATGGATCTGTGGTAGTTCAGGTGGATGTTAAAGATCCCATGGCACTTATCGAAAAGAGTAGGGAAATTTCCCTGGTGCCCTGGCCAAATTTCCCTCATTCACTAAAATACCACCAACAGCTTAATCTGGTTCAAGGTCAGTTGGCATTCATCTGTATCCCCTTCCCCCAGATCGTGCCTGAAAATAGGCAGGATTTGTCTAGTGCACTTACCCGGTCAACAAAAAATAAATAAATAAAATAAAATAAAATAAAATAATACAGGGTACCCTGCCTTCTTTCCACCCACCACAAGGGTTTCACTTTCTGGAAGATCGGGTACCCTGCCTTCTTTCCACCCACCACAAGGGTTTCACTTTCTGGCAGATCATCCCTCTACCTTCTTGCTGATCTGTTATAGATGCAGTTAAATGGGCCACATCTGGGTCACCTACTTGTAGCTTCCCCCATATACGACTAGGGTCATGACATTCAAAGTTACATTTATTCAGTTGTACTTTAGTCCCTTCAGCATTCAAATTATTAGTCCCTTCAGCATTCAAAGCCTCTTCTACCTTGCTTGAAGCCTGTCTCTCTTTCTCTCTCTCTCTCTCTCTCTCTTCACCCCTAGGCACAAAGGAACAGTCTTACCTGGGGACTTCTTTGGTGCTACAACTTCATTGTCCTCTAGCCAAAACATCCCAGGGAACATGGGCAATACAGGAATCCCCATATCAACATATTCCACATGGGTCTCCTCTGATGCCAGCCTCTAAGGTATTTCCCTCACGATATCTCCAGGACCTTCCATATGGATCCGCAGCTTGAGATACCTCTGCTCGGCCTCCCTCCAACGGTTCTCGGCATCCATCCATCGGGCATGCATCCAACGTATCAGGCTCCTCTGGTCCACCATCAGGTCTTGCAGTGCCTCATCCAGGCCACCGTCACCACACATACTCATCTCTACTGGTGCCATGCACTGTGCCATCTGTATCCTGTGATGCCTGGTCTGACACCCCAGACTGAACTCCCCCTGGATCACTTGGATGTTCAGCTGGTATCCCACTGCTGTCACCAAGAGTGAATGGGGCTCGGATAACAGGATACAATAACTAGGCAGACTTGAAGTTCTAGTGAATAAAAAGCGCTGTGCTGGCACTTATCATTTTATTTCTTCATATAAAATGATGTTTCGTACAGAAATAAAAAAAAAGTCAAGTATTAGTTCATACTCTTTTCATCAGGTTCCTGAAAGACAAGTGCCTTGGAAAGGCCAATATACTGCCCAGGAAAGGCATGCCTTCCCCTCAGATAGCACCCACAGTCTTTCTTAGGTCTTCCTTCGCAGACACTCAGTAAATAAACAATATGCAAAAGAAAACAATTCAATATAAACAGCCAAAGAAAAATGATTCTCAAAACAGAACTTCTCTCACTGCTGGTCAGAAAGCACTGACCCTATCTGATCTGTTATCTGTTCACGTAATAATATTTATCCCTACCCAATGAGTCAGGTGACCTGCCACATCACAAACTGTAACATTTCTTTAAATCCTTAATTAAAATAGACTTTAGACAGTGGATATAACACTGATGGTAAAACACAAGCTACTGTGATCACCAAGATAAAGAAGTAGTCATTCCAAATGTTTTTACATTGCTTTGCAAGATGTCCAGAACATGATTGACAGCAGCTTATTATAAAATGGGGCCACTAGGGGCCTCTACTTCCCTATAGAAGCTCTCCATATGCTGCTAGAGATCCCAGAGGACAGACCAAAAATGCTAGCAAGAGGACCCAACTCCAGCTGCACAGGGAAACCAGCAAGAAAGGCAATGTTTATTGAACCTTGTAAGGTCTGCCTCTGGTAAAGTGTTTACTTTGAGTACTGGCAAAGCTACTGTCCTAATAAAGCATCTTTTTCCGGTTCTTAGCTGCTACATTTTTTATTTAAGTACCATGCAGGAAGAAAATGTTTATAAAAGGCTTTTCTAGGGCTATACTGCATTGCACTGCTAATAGACAGTGAAACCCTGAGGACTTGTCAAGCCATTGGCTGAAATTGCAAGTCGATGACTGACACTTTCACTTTCCACAGGGAAATGCACAGAACTCTGCTTGAGCCGCCCACCAAGAGGCAGGGCTGAAAGACACAGCGCTTTCATGTGCTAGAGGTTTCTCCTACACAGGAGGGTTTCCTGGAAGAACAACCAGGGAAAGTAGTTTACTAGCACTAGCGCTAGCGCTGCATCGTCATACGCACGATTGCAAAGGCTTCATGATTGTGTGAGCAGTCGTGCAGCACCGCAGCAGCACTAAACCGAGTTCCAAACTCAGAGTCCAAAGAAGCTGTCTTTACAGCTTACAGGAACAGGACTCGCTCTCTCTCACTTCTTTTTATGTTGGCGTGCTTGCGCAGCCAACATCTTACGGTAGTGCAGATTAGAAGGCGCGTTCACTGTTAGGCGAATGCAGGGCATGCATCAGTAGGTGTATCCCTCATTCCCCAATCATGATGCATGCCGGTGCCACAACACCTGGGTGAGCACATCTAAGGGAAGGCCTGCTGCAATGTGAGCAAAGCTCGTCACATGCAACGGACCTCCGCTGTGCTTACCCGGAAACACAAACATGGCGGCACACTGCCTGCCAAACTGCGACTTCCGGGGGTGCCCAATCCCCTGTCAGCTTACCCTGTCCAATGTATGTTCTGGCCAGGGGAGCCTCCCCATCGGCATAAACCCTCCATTTATTTATATGCCAAAGAGGTGCCCAATCCCCTTGGCTCTTGCCCCCCCGCTTTCCTTGTGTGCCAACGGAAGTGCCTAATTGCCGTCAGCATAAAGTAACCCCCCTTTTGTTGTGTGCCGATGGAGGTGCCCAATCCCCTGTCAGCTACAGCTGCTCTCCAAAAAATCAAGGCTCAATTGGCACACTGGGAGCCCATCACAGCGTGCCACATGCCCCTGTAAACAGAAAAACGGTTCCACAAAGTTTTTTTTTTTTTGTACCTATAGAAAAAGGAAACAGTCCCTCGGTGGTCTCCCTGCCCCCCTCCCACAACCCTCGCCCATCCACTGTGCACCCTGCCTCCCCATCTCCCCCATACTTACCTGCGGAGTCTGGCGCGATGATCTTCAGTGGACCGGGAACACATCTGCACCCTTTAAAGCCGACCGCAAACTGAGGAAATGCAGGTAAGCTGTATAATGGAATAAATAGGGTTTTTGCAACTTTGATGCACATCTCAGGCATTTTTTAGAATTTTGGCACCAAATTTTGAACACTGGGTTTTTGGGACCCCTCCTCATGAATTCTAGTACTGTCGTGGTGTTACTTGGGCCCGAAACATGATTTTGCGGTCACTGCATGGAATCACCTTTCGGGACTGAGTAATGAAATGACAGTGCCACTGTTCATGAGAAGAGCTCTCAAAAAGCCTATGTTGCAAATTTGGTGACAGAACTCCCAAATATGGCTGTTTTACGAGTGTGCGTTGCGCTGTTTCTATGCACGTGCATAACGTCATGAATTTGTAATATTTTCACTCCAGATTTTCAAACTTGGCATTTTTCCACACCTCCTGGTGAACAGTACAGCTGTCATTTTACACATCCTGCCCGAAATGTGTTTTCGCATGTCTGGTGCAGAATAGCGTGGTCGCTGCACAAAATCACTTTTTGGGACAGTTTGAGGAAATGACGGTGACACTGTTCATGAGCAGAGGTCCTAAACTGCCTATGTTAAAAATTTGGTGCCGAAAGTCTATAAAATGACTGTGTTGCAAGCGTGTGTTGAGCAGTTTCTACGCACCCTTGTAACTTCGCAAATTTGTAGTATTTCCATGAGAGATTTTCAACACTAACATTTTTTCACACCTCCTTATGAACAGTACAGCTGTCATTTTTTCACATCCTGCCCAAAATGTGTTTCCGCACCTGTGGCGCACAATGGCGTGGTCGCTGTGGGAAATCAACTTTTGGGACAGATTATCAAAATCACAGCACCACTGTTCATAATGTCCCAAAATGCCTATGTTACAAATGTGGCTACCAAACTCCCAAAAATAATTGGGTTACAGATGTGTGTTGCGCAGTTTGTATGCATGCTCATTGCTTCACCAATATTTCATATTGTCACTCCATTTTTCAACGTTGCCATTTTTTTACGCCTCCTCATGAACAATACAGTTGTCATTCTCCACATCCTGCCCAAAAATGTGTTTCCATCCCTCTGCTGCCAAATGGCACAGCTGCTGTGCAAAACCACCATTCAGCTAACAAAGTGATTGCGCTGCTTTTCATGAGGTGGCCTGACAAGATGCCCATGTTGAAAATGTGGAGTGAAACTACCACCACACACCTACGGTGTTTGGGTTTCCAGCTGTAGCACCCCACCTGGTACAGACTGACAGGCATCCGGGGTGTGACTTGGGATCATTGAATGTAATGCTCACTCCGTTCCACCCCCTACCCCCACCCTGCAGCCACTAACAGGCATAGTGGTGTACCTTGCACTGTTCATCCACAAAGTTATCCCCATGCTCCTATACTGCACCCACGTCAGCATATTTAATTATGGAATGGGGTAAGTATAACGCCCAAAGACCCCAAAGCACACCCCGACACCTGTCAGTGTCTACAGGCTAGGGTGAGGTACAATGGCAAGAGCATTATAGCTGACGACCCAAAGGCACACCCCAATGCCTGTCGCTCTCTACAGGGTGGGGTTGGGGTAGGCATCACTTAAATACTTCACTGCCATTCCTATTATGTGTCTTTAGTCCAGCACTTCCAATGGCAATGCCAGCGCGATAACATTTGGCATTGACAAATGCTTGTCTACTTCAGGGAGGAGATGAAGGAAAACTCTCTTTAAATACTTCAAGGAAGCTGCATTAAAGCAGACATTTACTTGGCACTAATGTCCTATTCTGTTTATGGCAAGGCAACTCTTTTATCTTTATAAACCCAGCATTATTCATGTAACAAACAAGCAATGCAGCACAGGATACAGAAAAAGAAAGGGGAAAGGGAATGCTGCTTGCATACTCCTTTTTGCAGGTTTATGATTCTATGCAGTTTATTCTGCCTTAACATATTGTTTATCAGATCTTGATACAAACTGGACCCTGAACACATTTGTGTCGCACACTGTTAGTATAGGTTTTTAGTTTTGAATGGACCCCAAAGAAGGAAGAGAAATATTTATGGAAGAAGGTACAATGGGGGAGGGGGTTAGTATGGAGATGGCCTGCCTTCATACTGAGAAAAGAAAGGGATAGCTTTTAGAAAAGGGAAAGATAAAAGTTGCAGCCATAAAGAAAAGAAAAAGATGGGTCCATGCATCAGTGGCAGGGACTGACTCTGTCACCGAAGATTACAGCAGTAATCTGTAAGCAAGGACTTGTAGGCACACCCTGTAATAATGCAGCAGAAAGTATACCTTTCAACAGCAATTTGAATCAGTAAAGTGAAGGGCAACTTACAGGAGATACAGAAAATCGTGGAGGGAGGACTATAGGGAGGAATACCTGAAAGAAGCGAAGGAAGTGACCGGGGGAGAGGGTAGCCAAGGCAGAAAGGGAACTCAGGCTGGAACGGGGCATAAAAAAAGGGGAGAAAGACTTGTTCAGGTGAATCAGGGAGAAAAGAAGCTGTAAGGACAAAATTGTAAGAATAAAGAGGAGGGGGGATGAGTGGAAGAAGGGGCTGAAAAGGCAGAGGTGCTCAACGACTACTCCTGGTCAGTCTTTACTAAAGAAAAAGAAGGGGCACTACCCATAGTAGGAGGGAGGATAGAAACAGATGGGGGGGTGACAGATGGAGAAATCACAGTGGGGAGGGTGCTGGAGGGGTTAAAGGCAATGGGGCAGGCAAGTGCCCGGGACTGGTTGGAGTACATCTGAGTGTGCTGAAGTAGATGACACAGGTCCTGGCAGGACCCTTGGCAGATTTATTTAATTCATCTGTAGACATAAGATGCATACCGCAGGACTGGAGACTGGCTCACATGATTTCCCTCCACAAAAGTGAACCCAAGGATGAACTGGGGAATTATAGGCCAGTAAGTTCAATGTCCATAGTGGGAAAGCTAATGGAGATCATCCTAAAGAATAGGCTAGTGGCACTGCTGGAGGTGAACGGGGTGCGAGATGGGAGGCAGCATGGCTTCATCAAGTGCAGGACATGCCAGACCCACCTGGTAGAATAATACGACTGGGTGACTAGGCAAATTGACAGGGACCATGCGGTGGATGCCCTTCACCTAGACTTCAGTAAGGCCTTTGATTCTGTACCACATAGGGGACTTGGAATCAAGCTACAGGGCACAAGGGTGGGAGAAAAACTGGTGGGGCGGGTGGAGAACTGGCTAAAAGATAGGCACCGGGTGGGTGGTGGTAGATGGGGAATACTCATCCCCATAGCCTGTGACAATTGATGTTCCACAGGGTTCGGTTTTGAACCCAGTGCTGTTTGGCATATTTATTGCAGACATCTTGGAGGGCATCAGCAGCAAAATCAGCCTATTTGCGTATGACACCAAGATTGGATGCCATGGTTGGTACAAAGGTCCCTCTGTGATTGGTACCAAGGAACCCCTGTGACTTTGTAGTGGGACCCCCACAGGCCTGGTACCAAGGCCCTCTGGACCCATTTCCAGGTAGGCCCTTTCCATCCCAGTCCAACCCTGCCCACAGCAGACATCTTCAAAAGTTTGTCATTCGCAAGCAAGAAGTCTGAACCGTAGCAGAAGTTGTAGCCCTATGAAAAATAAATTTTCAGCAGATACTTTGGAGACTACGGTACCAGCAGCCAGCATGCAGCATTTCTCTCTTCTGAAACAATGAACTTACAACCCACAACACAAGACAGTCAGTGCAATTTGCCATACGCAATTGCGACTAATAAATATATTACCTTGCAGCCTTGCTTAGTGCTTGCAGTGGCTCTGGGGAAAGAAGAATAAGGCAGGGGTACTGAGGGAGAGATCTGCTCTGCCTCTTGATCTGCAGACTGCAGTGCAGGGTTCAGATCAAAGCACAAAACCAGAGAGTAGCTCAGAGTCTTCAGTTTCTTCTGGGGTCGCTGTCTGCGGCTGCCACTGGAGGGTCTGCACCTACAGTCTTCTCACTGCTGCCCACCACCGACAGCACCAATACTCCTAAATCTTCCTGGTGGAGTTCCCAGAACACAGGGCTGTTCTTCCTTTGATTGTGTGTCTTGTGACTCTCGTATCTCCCGACATCCCTGCTATCTAATTAAACCCCTCACTCCCTCCTTCCCACTGCATGCTACCCACCCCGCTCCCTCCATTCCTCCTGGCATCTAATTAAACCCTTCCCTCCCTCTTATTGCATGTTCTCTGCCCAGCTCCCTCCATTGCCACCAGCATGTAATTAAACCCTCCCACTCCCTCCATTCCCTCTGACATCTAGTTAAACCCTCCCGCTCCCTCCAACTACATGCTGCCCACATCACTCCCTCCATTCCCCTGATATCTAATTAAACCCTTCTGCTCCCTCCCACTACATGCAGTCAGCTCTGCTCCCTCCATTCCTGGTCACCACCAGAACATTTCAGATGTAACAGCATGGCCAAAGAGGGTTAAGGAGAAAAGGGGGCATGTGAGGAGGAGGAGGACCCTGTAAAAGCGTCTATCCTAAATAGATACTTTTGCTCAGTATTTACTGAAGATAAGGTAGGGCAGGGCCCACAGCTCAGCACCATGGACACAGGGGGGAGGGAAGTGAGCACTATTCCCTTCACAAAAGAAAGGGTCCTACAAGAGCTCACTAAGCTCAGGGTGGCCAAGGCAATGGGACCTGATGGCATACATCCCAGGGTACTTAAGGAGCTAAGGGTGGAACTAGCAGAGCCATTAGCAGAACTGTTTAGTGAGTCTCTGAGCGCAGGAGAGGTCCCAGAAGACTGCAGAAGGGCTCATGTGATCCCGCTCCACAACAGTGATAGCAGGGAGGAGGCAGAGAACACAGACCAGTCAGTCTTACCTCAGTAGTGGGCAAGATTATGGAGGCACTCCTTAAGGAAAGGATAGTGCAACACCTGGAATCCATAGGGGCACAGGATCCAAGACAGCATGGATTTACAACAGGAAGGTCCTGTCAAACTAATCTCTTAGATTTCATTGACTAGGTAACCAGAGTGGTGGACCAAGGGGGAGCAGTTGATATTACCTACCTTGACTTCAGCAAAGCTTTCGACACTGTTCCACATAGAAGATTGATAAATAAGCTGGGTAGGCTTGGGGTGGGTCAGAAGTTGATCAACTGGGTGGCAAACTGGTTGATAGGCAGAAAACAGAGAGAGGTGGTAAATGGTATACAGTCAGAAGAGATGCAAGTCACAAGTAGGGTACCTCAGGGATCAGTCCTGGGGCCAGTCCACTTCAATATCTTCATTAGTGACATTGCAAATGGACTAGAGGGTAAGGCTTGTCTGTTTGCAGATGACACCAAGATCTACAACAGAGAAGATGATCCAGATGGGGTGGTCAGAATGAGAAGAGATCAGAATAGACTAGCAAAATGGTCAGAAGAGTGGCAACTGGAATTTAATGCAAAGAAGTGCAAGATCATGCACATAGGGAAGAGAAACCCTGAAGCCACCAAAAGACTGGGAGGGGAGTTTCTGGCAGTCACAAAGGAAAAAAGAGACTTGGGCATCATCATCACTGATTACCTGAAATCATCCAAGCAGACCTCTAAAGCAGTAGGTAAGGCTAGGGGGATGTTAGGGTGTATTAGTAGGGGTATCACAAATCATAAGAGGGAGGTAATAATCCCTCTTTATAAGACACTGGTTAGGCCCCATCTGGAGTACTGCATGCAGTACTGGAGGCCACACCTTCACAAGGACATTTACCAAATTGAGGCAGTCCAGAGAAGGGCAACCAAAGTGGTGCAGGGACTGCATCAGAAGACATATGAGGACAGATTAACGGAGCTCAATATGTATACCCTTGAGCAAAGGAGGGAGAGAGGTGATATGATCGAAACATTCAAACACCTTAAGGGCATTAACAAGGTGAAAGAGTTTAACATGTTTAAATATAAGAAAAATAGCAGGACAAGAGGAAACAGCATGAGATTAGAGGGAGGCCAATTAAGGGGAAATGTGAGGAAATTATTTTTCACAGAAAGAGTGGTGGATGCATGGAACGGCCTACCTCGGGAAGTGGTGGCTATGAATACAATGCAGGGCTTCAAACAGGCATGGGACAGGCATAAGGGAGCAATACAAATGAGTATGAATAGATAGGCCTCTGACAGAGCAAAGGCCGATGGCACATTTATAAGGTAGAAAAAGAAATGGGCAGACTGGATGGGCCTTGTGGTCCTTATCTGTCGTCAACCTCTGTTTTTCTATGTTTCTATGTTAAAGAAGTATTCGTACCACAGCAAGAAACTTTGCTGCAAATACACTTCCTCTGAAATACAGAGCCCTCTGAAAAGTAAAGGAGGTCAAATATCTCCCTGTATTGCGGTCTTTGCCCATTCCCTTGAAATGAACAGGATCTCCCAGCAATAGTTTTTATATTTTCTATTCCTGAAGAATGCAGCCTCTGCCCAAGTTTGTGGCAGGCTTGAGTGAGAATCCAGGCACTGGGACCGCAAGCAACAGTTGGATGCGGCTGCTGACAATGCCACTTTGAGGACATCTAAACACGAAATTGGCAATAGTTTGTACATTTAGCAAAAGAGAACCCATAAATCCTGTTGGCGCGGATTTTTATTGGATCTGATAAAACTGTATAGCTAAAATGTTTGTTGTATTTGCACTATTAAAAGTATTACAACATTTGTAAAAGATAAAGCTATTCATATATCTTGCACTATGATGAATTTTTTGTTTATTTTAGTGGCATACAAATTCTGAAATGGTTTATTATGTTTGCTAGCATGCATGTGCAAGAAACATTATGTGGCAGCTTAGGAGAGAAGTGGGTTGTGGAGGTGAGGCATTGTGGTGGCCAATGCAACCACTGCATTTGCAGGCTTGGCCCCATTTATGTAATGTGTTGGCATGCTGCTACTAACACTAGTTCAGCAAGCATGTCACCAACTTGAAAGAAATTGGCTGCTGCAATGAGGGAACGACCTGTCATTGCAGGGCGGTGCCTTCCTGGGTGTAACATTTCACGAAAACATAGTGGTGCTGTCGCCGTCCACTTACAGTCCCCATAAAAGCTAACAGGGGTGCCCAATCCCCCTGTCGGCATGCCCTGCTCCAGTACATTTGCCGACGGGGAGCCCAATGCCCGTTGGCATAATCTTCCCCCATTTGTTGTGTGCCAAGGGGGGTGCCCAATCCCATTCGGCATCATGGCCCCCCAAAGCAGTCTTTCTTTGCCGAAGGGGAGCCCAATCCCCAACGGCTTAAGTCCCCCTTTTCCAAAAATGCAGGTGGCACATTTGGAGCCCACCCCAGTGTGCCCAAAGCAAGCCTGCAAAAAAAAACCACAAAAAAACTTCCCATAACATCCTTTTTTTTTCTCCCTGAAAGAGAGAAAACGGTCCCTTGTCGGTCAGGTCCTCTCCCCCAACCCACACCTACCCTCTGTGCACCCCACCTCCCCACACCCCCACCTCACCTCATAGTTACCTCCGGAGCCCTGTGTGATGACTTTCAGTGCACCAGGTACACGTCTGCACTCTTCAAAGCCGATCGCGAACTGAAGAAATGCCAGTAAGCTGTATATTGGCATAAATGGGTTTTTTTCAACTTATGTGGATATGTCGGCCATGTTTTTGACTTTTGGTACCAAATTTTTAACACAGTGTTCTTGGGACTGCTCCTCATGAATTCAGTCACTGTCATGGCATTATTTGGTCCCAAAAGGTGATTTCGCAGTCACTGCACAGAATCACCTTTCGGGACCAATTAATGAAATGACAGTGCCACTTTTCAAGAGGTGGGCTCCCAAAAAGCGTATGTTGCAAATTTGGTGAAAAAATTCCAAAAAATGAATGTGTTACGAGTGTGAATTGCGTAGTTTATGCACACGCACATACCTTTGAGAATGTTTGAGATTTTTACTCCAGATTTTCAACATTGCTATTTGTATATACCTCCTTATGAACCATATAGCTGTCATTGTTCATATTCTGCCTGAAATGTGTTTTCGCACATCTGGCGTACGATGTTGCGGTCGTTGTGGGAATTCAATGTTCAGGACAGATCAAGAAAATCACAGTGACACTGGTCATGAGTGGATGTCCCAAAATGCCTATGTTTAAAATTTGGTGAAAGAATTCAAAAAAGTGACTGTGTTATGATCGTGCATTGCGCAGTTTTCGTGCACACTCGTAACTTTGAGAATTTTTAATATTTTCACTCTAGATTTCCAACATTGCCATCTCTTCACACCTCCTTGTGAATAGTGCAGCTGTCATTTTTCACATCCTGCCCAAACTGTGGTTTCGCTCATCTGGCGCAGAATGATGCTGTCGTTGTTGGAAATCAACATTCGGGACACATTAACAAAATCACAGTGCCACTGTTCATGAGCAGAGGTCCCAATGCTTTGATCAGGCTGGAGTCATAAAAAGGCCATGTTGAAAATTTGTACTGCAAATACCAACAAACGTCCAGGGCGTTAGGGGTTTCTAACCATAACATCCCACCCTGTGCAGACTGACAGGCATCAGGGTGTGCCTTTGGATTGGTAGATGTAATGCTCATGCCATTCCACCCCCACCCTGCAACCAGTGACAGGCGTCAAGGTGTGCCTTGGATTCTTCAGCCCCAGAGTTCACCCCATACTCCTATACTGCACCCATTTCAGCATATGTACTTATGGAATGGTGTGACTGTAAAGCCGAACACACCAAGGCACACCTCAACACTTGTCGGTGTCTGCAGAATAGGGTGAGGTGAAATGGCGTGAGCATTATGGGTGATGACCCAAAGGCATACCCCAGTGCCTGAAGGTCTCTGCAGGGTGGAGGAGGGCATCTGTCTAACTCCTGCACTTCCAATGCTAATAATTGTAATTCCGATAGCTTTCAATAAATAAATAAATAATACCAGCAAGCAAACATTCAGCATTGACAAATGCTTGTTTTAATTTCTTATGACAGAACCCAGTAACTTCACGTGAGCAGAGGATAATGCAAAGTAACGTGCTGCTGGTACTCGGGGGTGTTATTCCAAACAAACCGCAGTCAAAAAAAGAAAAAAATGGAATTACCTCACCAATTCCCTCAAATTAATCACTTGGTAATAAAGAAGATGTACAAAATTTGTTTAGTTAGTCAAAACACCATTTCTGCAAAAATGTCAATGAAAGACATTGACATCTCTGAGCTCTGGAACTAATAAATAATTAAAAAAATAATATTTGGTAGAGAAAAGGCAGCATTCAAAAGGGACCTTAAATGAGGAAAAAAACAGGACTGTTTTTCTTCCCCATCACTCCCCCACTCCTCTGGGGCCAGATATTCAAAGCTTTGCACTGGGTACAAACCCGTTGTGCTGGAATAGCACCGAATTTGTGCCAGGCTGCAATATTCAGAAGCACAATTAGCGCTGGCACTATGTGATAGTGCTGATGCTAAAAGTTAATGTATGCAGGGAATGGAGTGAGGGGGAGGGGCTGTAAACACCAGTGCACCAGCATATTCAAAAGAACAGCACCGCACCGCACCACAGGATTTTGTGCAACCTATATTGTGGCGCACAATACCGCCAGCAAAAAGCATGCAGTAATGTGGGGCAAGCAGGGACAGGCTGATCCCCCTGTCCTTGCTGCATGCACACAACACACTGTGCCTCCCCCCATCATGATCCCTGACACAAGTTACAAGACAACAATACTTTCCCTGGTAGTCTAGTGGACCCCCTCCCCCGTCATGTTCACTGACACCCATTGCAAATAACGTTGTATTTTCCCTGGTATTCTAGTGCCGCTCCATTACGATTGCTGACACCTGGTGCAAATATTACTGTATTTTCCCTGGTAGTCTAGTACCCCCCCATCATGATTGCTGACACCTGTTGCAAATAACACTGTATTTTCCATGGTAGTCTAGTGCCCCCCTATTATGATCGCTGACACCCAGTGCAAATATTACTGTATTTTCCCTGGTAGTCTAGTGGCCCCCTCAACCCCCATTACAATCACTGATACCCATTGCAAACACTTCTGTAATTTCCCTGGTAGTCTGATGGCTCCCCCCCACCTGGCAGTGCTGACCAGACCTCCCCCTTCCCCCCACATCCTGGAATGGAGCCGGTGACTGGCTCAGCCCACCGCTCAGCTCCGTGGCCAGCCACCGACTGAGTTATGAATGAATGTGTTCTGCAGTGGTGGGGTGGGGGGCACTAGACTACCAGGAAAAATACAGAAATATTTGCAACGGGTGTCAGCGATCATGATAGGGTGGGAAATACCTAGACTTAGGAAATTACAGAAATATTTGCAACGGGTGTCAGGCGATCATGATTGGGGGCACTATACCACCAGGGATCAGACTTCTCAACCTGTTGTCACTGACTTGAGGGACATGGACTTTCAACATGAGGGTCAGTGAGGGACACTGACTCTCATAATGAGAGACACATCCTTAAACATGGAGATACAAGTTCAGGATACTGTGGACACCATTGCCTTTACTTATACAAGGTATAGTTTTGCTGTAACATCTTATATTATTGATGTCTGCTTTCATGTCTGAATTTACAGCATATTCTGTGTGAGTGTGTGACCTTGTCCATGAGAGACAGATGAGGGGCAGGGCATTTTTGAAGGTTTACATGCGGGATGTCCCTCATAATGTGGGGCACTTGTGAGGTATGCCAGGGATTGGGATGGGGTTCTCATTATTGGTGTTGGGGATCATCTCGGGGGGGGAGGGGAAGCACTACACAACCAGGGCAAATGTGGACCTCCCAAACAGTGCTAGGTATATGCATCTATATATCTATATATCTATGTATGTATATATATATATATATATATATATATATATATATATATATATATATATATATATATATATATACAGAGAGAGAGAGATATTCACACAATTATACAGTCATCTACAGCGTTCTGCAGTACAGGGACATCCCTGTGTGTGCCCCTTACTACAGCCCTGACCTGTGTCCGTCCCTCCTGGGAACAGTGGTGCACACACAGAGACTGTGCTGTACATCCAGAAATGCAAGCAGGGAGTTGTACTATTTTATGGTGCTATATAACTCTTACCCTGTGTACATATGTAGGTCATGATTTCCATTGTGTTCTGTGTTTGTGTCTCTATGTTTGAGGATGTGCCTTTCATTATGGGGATCAGTGTCCCTCATTGTTCCTCATTCAGAATGTCTGTGTCCCTCATTTCAGTGCAGACTGGGTGGGAGGCATGTACTGAGTATGCATGCCGACACCCATGGCCTGTTGCTTTCAAACTGTTTCTCAGGTCTGGCATACAGGTGGATCTGTGTTAACACTCTGGCCTGCAGCTTCCAGCCTGAACTTCCAGTCTGACCTACAGGTGGTGATGTGTGCACCATGGAATAGCACCAGGCAAACTACATGGAAATATATGCTAAGCAGGCCATAATGAGATGCTAATGTGGCCGTTTGTACATGGATTGCTTAAGTAGGCTTATTTGCATAGGAGCTTTGAATATAGCAAACTTTAGCCCCAGGCTAATGTGTTAGCACGGGGCAAAGTGTTAGCGCCAGGCTAATGTGTTTGCTCTGGGCTAACCTGTCACTTGTGCAGCACAGTTCTGCCATGTGTGGTCTGCATTGACTGTTGCTGTTGTTGTGCAACACTCCATTACTGTCCCTCACATTGGCCCGTTACTGCAGCTCTGCCATCCTCCACCTCTGTGTCCACTGAGCTGCTGTTGCATTTTGGCCTTCTCTGTTGCTATATTCAGAGCTGTCTTATTTCTTGGGCTATTTTTCCACTGCACTCCCAGCCTGTTTGCACTACTTCCTTTGCATGCTATATTCAGCAGATTTAGCCCTGGAGCTGTTCCTCTGAATATAGTGTGCTATTGGTTCAGGGCTAATTTAGCATGCCGTGCAGTGCTAACTTTGCCCCGGGGCTAAGTTTTGAATATCTGGCTCCAGATATTTATCCCCTGTCCAAGCACCATCAAACAGTCAGTGTGAGAAGGAGCTGGGACTCAGGCAAATACTTAAGGCAGGAGGTGTCACAACACGATAGAGCAGCTACCGCTTGCTGCACTGATAACAGGGGTTCAGGAACAAGTTTGCATTGTCAGAGTGCTGGACAAGGGCAGGTAGGATGACCGTCCATGAGACTTTTCTCCTCCTCCTCTGGGTTGGGGGGAATGTTGTGCCAGCAATATGCTGACGCCCAGCAGAGGATGGGAGTACATCAGTCTGGGACCACACATGGAGGGGGGAGGTGACAGCAGACATTGGCACACTCTGCATGGGAGTATGCATGTCCTGGCACTTGCCATCACTGCACAGCCATGTCTCTGGGGAACCTTAAGAGAAAAACCTTCAGGCATGGTGGTGGCATGATGCCTTGGACCCCAGCCTCCACTCACCCTCCAAAACATCTCCAAGGTCTCAGAGTTATCTTGGTCTCTCTCTCTCTCTCTCTCTCTCTCTGCTGGGAGCCCCTTCATGGGGGGGAAGTCACTGTCTCCCCAAACTGGGCAGCTCAGTGATGTGCTGGGGAGATATGGGTGGTTAGTGGGGTCCTAGGACAGATATGGAGTACATCCCTGCCCTGGTCAGAGAGCCAGAAAAAATATGGTGCAGCAGAGTTTGTGAGGGTTCTGACACCCTTGCCACCTGTAAACCTTATATTATTGGGGGACTTAGCATAAATCAATACTACGGCATTAGCAGCTGTAGTGGCTCGGACAGCATACTGAGCCAAATTTAAGCAATAATGCCCGACAGGGTGTGTGTCATGCTGGGATAACATCATGCCTCAGGTGGCTGGGCATGAGGCCGCAGGCCAAGTGCATCCAACGACTGAGGTGTGACATTATCCCAAACGACACACACCCTGGAGGGCAATATTGCTATTATACAATGGCTCGTTGTTATACAGAATAAAAAAATAATTTTAAAGATGTTTTTGTGTGGAAAAATATTTTTGCTTTTAAGAGAAGATGAAACAATCAAGCGGAAAAAAATCAAGTAAACAATCATCTACAGGTTCACAGTGAGGCTGAGACTAGACCCGTGATGTTGTACTGGGATAACATCACGGGTCCAGCCCAAGACTGACCAATCAGAGTCCAGGATTTTTTCTTGCCGTTGTATAATGTAATGTACCACACAGGCTCACGGCAATTTGCACTTCAAGGATCAGTTAGTTTGTGAGCAAATTTGAGAGAGAGAGAGAGAGAGAGAGATAGAGATAGACCGAGAGAGAGAGAAGGAGGAAGAGAGACACTGAGATTGAGATTTTCTAAAGTAAAACTACTCTGACTTTAACAGGTAGTGATAGAAGACTGTTTACTGAGTAAGAAATATATATATTTTTTAAATGTTTACTTTTAATGAACCACAAGAGTCAATAAATGAGTGTGTTATAAAAAAGATTATGAGATCTTTAGAGCTCAAGTGCCATTCTCTGACTGAACAAAAATCTTCACTGTGCTAAAAAACACTTGGGTTCCTGAGTAGTGCTGTTGAATTCCCTACTGCTGATTACTACTGGTTTCTACCATATCCAGTAAAGAAACCGGTAACATAAAAGCCCTGTTTACATAATCACATTTGCACTGGAGTAACCCGATCGCTCGGGTTGCTCCAGTGAAAATGCAGCTATGTGGACATGTACCCGATCGCGGTAAGCTGCTCATTAAGCCGGTCCGACATTCCCTCTTAAGCTGGGGACACTGACCAGAGTGAGTGACTTTCAGTGAATTAAACCACTGTGTGGACTGTCTGCACCATCACAACACGTGCACTCTGTCCTTGTGGTGGTGAGTGAAAGTCTGGACCCCCGATGCATGGCCCCTCACCAGCTCAGACTGTAGCAGTGCAGAGAGAGTCCATGTGGACAGGCAGTTTGCTGCTTGCTGGTGGTTGGGACCACACTGCTGCAATCGGAATCAGAGCAGCACTGCTGCTGTGTAAACATGGCTAATGACTCAGCAGCTCACAGATGCCCAATCCAATGCTCCTCTGCTGTATCTGAAATAACAGGACATTTTGTAAGTCCTCCTGCAGCTGTGCAGTCAAAACAGAATCTGGTCGGGAGCAGGGAAGCAGTACAGACAAGTCAACTTATGGCAGCTGATCTGGACCAGGCTAAGTTGAGAACTCATGCTCAGCCAAGAAAGACACTGCCTGCTCAAGTTGGGTTGAGTCCACCTGGTCATGTGTGCCACAGGAGTGGCCCATCTTTTCCTAGTATGCATGGTGTCTTTTGGGACTAGGATAGTGCTACATGTAAGAAACTACTATTTGTTAATCTGCTGAGAGGTAAGATGGGTTCAGGACTCTGGCTCTGGAATGTGGAGTTGAACCTGAATTTATCTGACATAAATTTAACTAAAATTGCACTGAACTGCATAATGTGCCCAGCATGGCCGAGGCTAGGATTTGGTTTAACCTGTGTCACTCCGAATGATGTGCACAGCATGGCTGTTGTATAAGATTGGAGCCTGTTATCATTTGCTTTCTGAGACTTTGTGTCTCGACCTGCCTCTGAGAGATAGGATGTATGCAGTGGAGATGACTATCAGTAACAGTGACTGCAGGAAACTACTAGCAATTCATGGAAGACTACCTGAACTACCTGATTTGTGAGTACTGAATAAATGCCCCACTTGAGAACTCAGTATATGGATGTGGACATTGTACGCACTGACTTTTTTTTTGATTTACATTTATATGCTCCTTGATCACCAACCTGCTCCCGGGCCCCTTTCAGCCTTGCTACTACTTCAACAGCCCCATCACCCCCACTTTCTCCTAGGTCTTACTCAAATCCCAGCAATTGCCCGTGGTATCCGCTCCCCATGATGGAGGTCAGGAGGGGTAGCACAAGCCCACACTGAACTCTTAGGTTCTGCTTGATACCGAGAGGCTGCCTAGGTCAGCAGGTGCAGGGTCTGCATGCAAGGCAGTAGCTGTCATACTGCTGCGATTTGGGTTTTTCCATATTTTGTCCCTCCCGTAGAGATGCCAGCTGAGGGAAGAAGGATGCAATGCATCAGTATTTACCCCAGCCAATCAGCATCTCTCCCCAAACTGCACGTGTTCCAGCCTGCACTGCCACCCATGGCCATCTAAGTGGCAGTCATGTGTCATGACAGACCACCTCCCCTCCCTCCCAGAGGAATAGAGTGTCCTGTGGGATGCTCAACTCTCCTCTCTCTCTCTCTGACCAGCCCCTAATGACCCAAACTCACTCCTAAACCTGGGTTACTGGCATGGTGACAGGTAAGGTACGCAGCATCTTAGCCCTCCATGTCACTAGGCTGGGTGTGCCGAATAACTTTATGTCTAACTTCACCCCTCCCCCCAAACCCCTCAGGACCACACACCCTGTGCCAAACTTCAGATTCTCCTTGGCACTTAGGCACTCTGGCCTGCCCCTGCCCCAGGGTGGTAGGGCTCCATACATAACCTGACTGCTGGCAGTCCACTTTCTTAATGGCATGTGAACAGGGACACAACTGTGTATGATAGCTGAAGTGGTAAGTTTAGTGCTTGTAAACCTTTCTACTGAGGTGAATACCATGGAAAAGATGATCAAGAAATTGAAGCCCGGGATATTTTACACCTTGCTTAGTGTGTGACTGTCTATATAGAAGAACATGTCTGTCTGACAAGAATTAGCATGGCATCTGGAGAGCTGGTGCAGTGATAGTGTTGCCACTTGTGATGCCAGAAACCCAGGTTTGGAAATAAGCCAGGAACATTGGGGCCAGCAGGGGGAAGAAGGATGCATAATCCTAGAGAATGATCTCCTCCACTGTGGAGGGAGGGTTACATCGCACCACTTTGTCACCATCGTTTGTGGGAGTACAGTAATACCATTTGCAGGAATAAAGGGGGGATGCCTCAGAGCTCATGAAGGGTCACTTTCACTGGAACAGCTTTCCTGCAGCCAGTGTCCCCACTGGGGGGATCTAGCAGCTAGAGGGTTAACTAATGGGTAAGTCTCTTTCACCAAGCTCCATGATCTGCTCAGCCAGAGGGTGGAGGAAAAAAACAAAAAAAGGAGCAGAATTAGCATTACGTTGTGGGACTTGGTTGGTTGACATTAGCGACATTCTTCAAGACTTTGCAGTAGGTTATGGGCAGAGCCCAGAGGGACTGATAAATACTGTATGAGCAACATGTGTTTTTTCTCAGATTAGAGGAGATGTCAGAGCATCAAGGAGCCCAGAGTCTCCAGCAGCATTGCAACACAAGAAAGGGCCAGGTTTGTCCAGAGTAACCCATGGATTCCCCACAAATAAAGACTTTTTTCAGATTCAACTGATGGGCCTGTACTCCCCAAACCCAGAATCATGCCCTGTTTTGGTGTAAGACTCTCAGCCCCATTACTTCAGGGAAGCTGGAGGAGACTGGATCCCATGGAAAAGAAAGTGCCTAATCAATTGAGCCTTGCCTTTTACCACTGGAACTATCTAAGCCACCACAAAAGCTACCTTAATCTTAAGTACCTATTCTAAATATGCAGCAAAGCCCACTGATGCTGCATCTACCAGGAATCCATCAGGTCTTCCCATGATTTACAATGACTGTACCATGTCACCCATGGGATGAGGAGTATTGTCACACATCTACTCAATGCATAGCATCCCTGAAACTAGACCAGGGCCTTGTGAGTCAGCTCTAACTTCACTGGAACACTGTTTTGTCCTGAACATGCCTGGGCAATATCACTTCCACCTTAATATATTGCATCAACCCAAGTATCACCTAAATTATGGACTGATCGATTTTTAGTTGATGGCCATGAGACACCCACCAGTGTGGCAGGTGGGTTGCACAGACACCTGCAATCTGAAAATCCAGTGACAATGGGTCAAAATACATCATAAGCTTGTATTACTGTTGTGTTGGTGGAGGAAATTTGGAGTCTGCCAAGTTGGGTGCCATCTGATCAATTGTCAGTAAAGGTTAGCAAGGATGAGCTTATCATTCAGCAGAAGGCTGAGACGTAATCAGACTATGAATGGTCTTGTTTAACAGGAGCTGCCTGGGACTACATGATGGAGAATGTGGATGTATGACTCAGGGAGGAGGTCCAGCTCACTAAATTAGGAAACTATTCTCTTGAAGACCTTACATAGAAACATAGGCTCTGATAACAGATAAGGACCACTTGGCCCACCTCATCTGCCCATTTCCCTACCTACTGGATAAGCTGTAGATCCTAGTTAACCAACAGCCTACTTCTTCCTACCCCCCACTAGAACTGTCTTATGTCTGTCTCATGCATTCTTGAATTCCCCCACTATTTATGACCCCACAACCTCCTCAGAAAGGCCGTTCCATGTGTCCACCACCCTCTCTGTGAACAAATACTTCCTCACGTTGCCCCTGAGCCACCCCCCCCTCTATCTTCAAATTGTGCCCCCTTGTTCTTGCACATCTCTTTTTCTGAAAGATGTTACCCTCTTGGACTTTGTTGATTCCCTTGAGGTACTTGAAAGTTTCTATCATGTCCCTCCTCTCCCTCCTTTTCTCCAGGGTATACATATTAAGCTCCATTAGTCTCTCTTTATATGGCTTCTGGTGCAGATTCTGCACCATTTTAGCTTCTCTCCTCTGAACTGCCTCCATCCTGTCTATGTTCTTGCATAGACGTGGTCTCCAGAACTGCACATAGTACTCCAGATGGGGTCTCACCAACTGTCTGTACAGAGGGATAACAACTTCCTCTTTTCTATTGGTGATGCCTCTCCCTATGCATTCCAGTATCCCTCAGCCCTCCTTACTGCCTTCTCACATTGCTGGCCTGCCTTTAGGTTTGTGATACGACTACCCCAGGTTTCTTTCCATTTTTATTGTTGTTAGTACCTCTCCTATCCCCCATTGTGTACTCTTCCCCTGGGTTTTTGTTTCCCAGGTGCATTACTTTCCACTTCTTTGCATTGAATCCAAGCTGCCAATACATTGGCCATTCCTTCAACCTTGCCAAGTTCCTCTCATCCTTTCCACTCCTTTGTGTATCAGTTCTGTTGCAGATCTTTGTGTCATTTGCAAAGAGGCATGCTTACTACAAATCAACATAAACAAATGGACACGATAGTCAATCGAATGCTCCTGTGAAGGTGCTGTCACATTAAGAGCTTGTTCAGTGATGGCTCCAGAGAGCAAGACCATCCTCAGAGACCTGTCTATATTACTGAACCTCCGATAATCCCAACTGACTTATGAGGCCAGATAGATATTGCTACTGCTCCTCCAGGAGGTGTCTTCTGAACTTTTCTAATGTCTTGTTGGGCTGGAGACTGGTGAGCAATATTGGCTCCCAGGTGGCTAAAGTATCTCACCCTTACTGAATTAGCAGGTGTAGGCCCCAGTCAAGGCAACGGGCTCTTGCCACCCTTTCTGAGATGGTGGAGGGCTTTTTATGTTGCCTGGTTAGCACTGGGGGACTTCACATGATCAACAAAGATACTTATGGTACCCCTGCAGATGCAGATTTCAAACTATGCACATTAAGGAGCTGCTCCACTTTAATCAGTGTAGCAGCCCATGCAAGTAGCAGTCTCAGTGTCAGCATCAGGAGTCACTGATAGCAACCGATAATCTCACTGGCTGGAGTGTCTATATTGGTGCGATGGGGAGGGGTTGGCCTACATGCAGAGCAGGTTTTAAAGACCAGGTAGACAGTAAAAAAAAAATAAAAAGAGAGATTGGGGGAAAGAGCGAGGCAAGAAAGAGATGTACAGAAATAGAGTGGGGATGAGAAAATATGAATTGGGAATGCTTCAGTGCTTCACTTCCCCTTCAACAACACCTCTGATGTGTGTGTGCGTATGTGCGCGCATGCGTGTGTGTGTCTGTGTGTATAAGAGAGTATATACACAATCTGGAGCCACTAGAAGAATGCAACCAAAATGATCAAGTGAAAGTCACCTGGCAGCGGTAGTGGGACCTTAGTATATAAACATTGGAGGATAGGAGGGAGAGGGAGGAAATATGGAAGACATTCAAGAACCTCCTTGGATAAACAGGTTAGACAATAGGAAGTTGTTCACATTGATTGTAAACTCAGGCATTGGGGGGGGAACTCCATGAATCTGGTGGGGAGAGGGTCAGAAAGCACCTCAGAAAGTACTTTTTTTATAGGAAGGGAGGTATAAAAAATAGAACAAGCATCCTAAGGAGATTGTGCTGAATCAGTAGGTGGATTCAGTAGGGGGTGGGATAGGCACATGGAAAGGATCGCAGTTCTCCAGGTAGAAAGTCACCTGGGGGCCAGTGACCATCACATGGTATGGTTCAATTTGACCACTAGAACTAAATCATCCCATTCCAAGGCAAAAATATGGGACTTAAGAGGAGCTGACTTTGATAAGATGGCCAGCAGAGTTAAGCTAGTCCTGGCAAGAAGAAATACTGGTGAGGGGGTACAGGCGAAGTGGGAAAGCATAAAGATGCAATACTTGAAGCA
This sequence comes from Neoceratodus forsteri, assembly GCA_016271365.2. Taxonomy (NCBI): domain Eukaryota; kingdom Metazoa; phylum Chordata; order Ceratodontiformes; family Ceratodontidae; genus Neoceratodus; species Neoceratodus forsteri. The sequence continues at coordinate 523,087,339 of CM028129.1, forward strand.
ATATCCCATTGTGTTAGGGAGAAAAGCAAAAGCAAAAGAAGATGAAAACCACTTTGGTTCTCAAGATCAGTAGCAGAAAAGATCAGAGCCAAAAGGCTGCCTTCAGGAAGGATAAGGGAATGCAGTGGGACGAAGATAGGGAGGCATACCAAACTTCCCTAAGGGAAGCAGGAAAGGCAGTAAGGCAGGCAAAGGCCCAAACCAATAAAACACTAGCACAAACAGGAAAAGAAGGTGACAAGACTTACTGTAGATACATTAGTGAAAGGAGAAAGTCCAGAGGGGGTATTGCTAAGATCAAAGGGGATAAGTGGGAGAGTAAGGAGGAGGACCAAGGAAAAGCATCTATCCTAAATGGATACTTCTGCTCAGTGTTTACTGAGGAGAAGGTAGAATAGGGCCCACAGCTCAGCACCATGGACACAGGGGTAGGGGGGTGTGCACTTGTCCCTTCACAAAAGAAAGGGTCCTACAAGAGCTCGCTAAACTCAGGGTGGACAAGGCAATGGGAGCTGATGGCATACATCTCAGGGTACTAATGGAGCTAAGGGTGGAACTAGCAGAGTCATTATCAGAACTGTTTAGTGAGTCTCTGAGCACAGGAGAGGTCCCAGAAGACTGGAGAAGGGCTCCTGTGATCCCGCTCGACACAAGTAGTAGCAGGGAGGAGGCAGGGAATTATAGACCAGTCGGTCTTACCTCAGTAGTGGGCAAGATTATGGAGGCACTCCTTAAGGAAAAGACATTGCAACACCTGGAATCCATAGGAGCACAGGATCCAAGACAGCATGGGTTTACAACAGGAAGGTCCTGTCAAACTAATCTCATAGATTTCTTTGACTGGGTAACCAGAGTGGTGGACAAAGGGGGAGCAGTTGATGTCACCTACCTTGACTTCAGCAAAGCTTTCGATACTGTTCCACATAGAAGATTGATTAATAAGCTGGGTAGGCTCGGGCTGGGTCCAAAGTTGGTCATCTGGGTGGCAAACTGGTTGGTGGGCAGAAAACAGAGAGTGGTGGTAAATGGTATACAGTCAGAAGAGATGCAAGTCACAAGTGGGGTACCTCATGGATCTGTCCTGGGGCCAGTTCTCTTCAATATCTTCATCAGTGACATTGCAGATGGACTGGAGGGCAAGGTTTGTCTGTTTGCAGATGACACCAAGATCTGCAACAGAGTAGATGATCAGATGGGGTGGACAGAATGAGAAGAGATCTGGATAAACTGGCAAAATGGCGGGAAGAGTGGCAATTGGGGTTTAATACAAAGAAGGGCAAGACCATGCACTTAGGGAAGAGAAACCCTGAAGCCACCTATAGGTTGGGAGGGGAGTTGCTGACAATCACAAGGGAAGAAAGAGACTTGGGCATCATCATCACAGATTACCTGAAATCATCCAAGCAGACCACTAAAGCAGTAGGTAAGGCTAGAGGGATGTTGCAGTGTATTAGTAGGGGTATCGCAAGTTGTAAGAGGGAGGCAATAATCCCTCTTTACAAGACACTGGTTAGGCCCCATCTGGAGTACTACATGCATTACTGGAGGCCGCATCTGCACAAGGACATTGACAAAATGGAAGCAGTCCAGTGAAGGGCGACCAAAATGGTGCAGGGACTGCATCAGAAAACATGTGAGGACAGATTAATGGAGCTCAATATGTATACGCTAGAGCAAAGGAGGGAGAGAGGTGATATGATTGAAACATTCAATCATCTTAAGGGCATTAACAAGGTGAAAGAGTCTAACATGTTTCAACATAAGAAAAATAGCAGTACAAGAGGACACAGCATGAGATTAGAGGGAGGCCGATTAAGGGGGAATGTGAGGAAGTTCTTTTTCACAGAAAGGGTGGTGGATGCATGGAATGGCCCACATCAGGAAGTGGTGGCTATGACTACAGTGCAGGGCTTCAAACAGGAGGCTTGGGACAGGTACTGTATAAGGGAGCAATAAAGTTGAGTATGAATAGATAGGCCATTGACAGAATACAGGTCTATGGCACATTCATAAGGTAGAAAAAAATGAGCAGACTGGATGGGCCTTGCAGTCCTTATCTGCCGTCAACTTCTATGTTTCTGTGTAAGGAAGGAGGGGAATGTCCACTAGGGAAAATTCCCAATGCTAGGATTTGGGGCAGACTGGATGACCTGCAGTACCTTTATCTGCCTGCAGTATGTATAGTTCTACATTTCTTAAAGTTTGTTGCTAGACTCATCACTATATAAAATGGGTTTGTATTGGGGAAAAATAGAAATAGCCAAGAAAATTGAAACAAGACTTGAACCTTGACAAAATCATGAGAGTTACCACAGTCATGTGATCAGATATCATATATCACAGTACCAGATTTTCCTAACCCTATCAATAAATAACAAGAAATGGCCTCTACCTACTGCACACTAGTGTAAGGTGGAAATTCAGGTTAGTTTCCTCAAGAAAAGTAAAGCCCTTTTTCCTATGGCTGTGTCAACTTCTCTAGTAAAGCTGGAAAATATAATTATATACAATCCACATTCCTTGTTCTTTTACTGTTTCTTTCATTCCTTTCTTGCCCTCCTGTCACTGTGCAATGAATTGAACCAGTTTTCTGATCTTCTTGACATGTGTTATTTAACTTGGCGTGCATCAATATTTTGATAACTCCCAAGGTAGGCCCTACGTACAGAATCATTAAAATGCTTAGCTTGAACTTTTGAGGTGCTGCTGTCATTGGAAATATCTTTGTGACTCATCAGGTATTTGATGTTTGTTTTAGTTTGTGCTCCTCAGAAGAAACAGAATTCCAATTGCTTCATTCAGTGCTTACTACATAAAAGCAAAAGTCAATCTATGTATATTCTTACTTTCTCCTTATCGTGCTCCTATTGTCTTCTGCCTACTTTATAAGCCTCCCACAGTTTTCCAGTCTCATTAATAGACTCTCTTAGTCCTTCACCTTCATTATTAGGCTGCCCTGGTGTTCCACTCTCATTATAAGTCTATATTAGTTTTTCATTCCCACTAGAAGGCTCTTGTAGTTTTCTCTATTCATTATACAGCTCTTACAGTTTTATTTCAAGGTTTCCGCAGTCCGCCATTCTCTTTATAAGGATCCCTTCATCTTGTACTCTAATTATATGGCTCTTTTAGTTTTCCTCCCTTGTTATGAATCTCTTTTGGTCTTCAACCTTCATGAAAAAGGTGCTTGGAGTCTCATTCTCATATGATCCCAATGTTTTTCAACCTCACTGTCCTTCCTCTGTCCACTAGGGGAGAATGATGGTTAGTAAGCTCCAGGGAGTTAGTGCACTTACAGTACAAAGGGTTTTGACCCTGGGTTCTAGGTAGGAGGAGCCTAGTCAGTCAAAATAGAGGTGACTGGAGTCATTTTAGGTGGCTCATACCCTGGAGGCTCAGTGGCATTGGGGTTCCCCAGGGATTCAAGAAGTAGGAGTTCACCCTTGATGGAGGCCAGAGAACAATATCAAGAAGAGATGCCTGCAGACTCAATGATCCCCTCCTTTAGAGCTGAAGAGTGTGGGAGACTAGCAAGGTACATTACCCTTGTGATCCTAAGGGACAAGTAGTGTGCCCCAAATTTTCTAAATGGTTGCAAAGACAGACTTATTGAGGGCACTCCATTCTTTGTGATGGAGTAGGCGGTGGGCATTTCATCTTAGGTATGGTCCCTCTGACCACAATCTAGAGGCAGATATGGGAGACAAGAATATGAGGGTTCCTCTGGGTCACACATCCAGACAGAATGGGGAGAGAAGAAGGTGAAAAGGGCTTCTGAGGGTGCATGCATATGCACCTATGGTGATGCTGGAAATTAACTGTAATCATATTGAACATCTATGAGCTTAGTAAATATACATTCTTCACCAGACTGATGTTTCTGTTAATGAAGAACTAACAGTGGGTGCTGGGCAGTAGGAACAGTGGCAAAGCCTCTTGAGTCCTGCCAATCCCAGTACAGTATACATTTTCAGTGTGGTAGCCCTCCCAATGAGCCATGTGACTGCACTCCAAGGTGGGGGTAGGGTTAGGGATGAATCAAGCTCAATAAATTTTACACCCTCATTATAAGGCTGTCTTAGTCTTTCACTGTAATTACAGTAAGTTCCTACAGACCTCTGCCCCATTATAAGGATTCTGCAATCATCCACATCATGTTAAAGCTCCTGCAGTTTTCAGCATTTGAGTTTCATCAGGAGGTCATACTGAGCTGAGAACAGCTTGTTTCCAGATTTATCTGTGGGGAAAGGGTGCATAGAAGAAACAGAACAACTAAATATGTTGACAATTCAAGAGTGAGCATAAACTTGATCAAAATCCATATCATAACAGGGCATGAAAACCAGCTGTAAGAAACTTGAACATTTAGATTAATGATGAACCAGGTGTCAGAAATAGCATATCACATCACAAATGCACAGTGAAGCCCATCAGGAAGAAATGCAGTGTCACAGGTTTACTGCATGACTAAAGGGATTAACTCCCATTGAAACTGCATTGTCTGCTGCAGTAACTCTACTGCAGAATTCTGTGTACAAAGTGCAAAAGTACAATCATAGGATGCTAATTAATGGTATGCCATCGCTACGGTGACAACTTTACTGCGACTGACACTACAGCGACAGCAGTGTCAGGTCACTGTAGCATCAGTGAGGGACCCCGGCACTGCTTTCTGGGGGTATTGCACCCCCTCCCCAAAGCAACTCTGACTTAAAGTTGATTAGTTTAGTAGCGGGGTGTTGGAGCAGAGCCCACCACATCAGAGGTTTAGGGGGCAAAGTCCCCTGAAGAAAACACAATCTGGAGTGACTCCATTTAAGCCGACCGCAAATGCGGTCATATAAAGGAGTGGTTGTAATGTTGGTCGACAATGAAATTGTTGACTGACTGTCATAGATCCCTAATTAACCAATATGAAGTACACCACAGGACATTAATTAACCAGTATGAAGTACATATAATGTATGACATAACTTTTAGACATAGCTGCAGCATGTTAAGGTTAAATCGCTGAGGCAGGCACAAGCTGTAAGGAAGTGCAAAAAGAAGCATTTCTCATCAAGCTGGTTGGGTAGACTGTTCCACATAGTAGGGAGTCTGAAGGAGAATCCAGCTTTGCCAAGCCTTTGAATACCTGTTTGTTATATAGGAGCAGTGATGCTAATTTCTTAGGGTGTAGGCAGATGGTTTATAGGAGAGACCTGTAAAATGCACAAAAGACAGTATGGAGAATTTCTGTACAAGGCCCAATGATGTGTGCTGGGAGAGGGGGGGATTGGAGGTATCATGGCCAAAATGACAGAAGGAGTTGTCTGGTAAGGGTGGTTTAGGTGTTGTCCTGTTTTCAACATCCCTATAGTCAAGTATCGAATCATTTTTCATGCCATGCCGAGAGAGAGAGAGAGAGAGAGAGAGAGAGAGAGAGAGAGAGAGAGAGAGAGAGAGAGAGAGAGAGAGAGAGAGAGATAGAGGCAGGTAATCTTGATTTCAATATCAGGGCACTGAGTCTGGGATGAAGCTTTGAAAAGCAGGCATCAATATGAGCTGTGAAATTCAGGTGCTGGTCATGCCAGATGTGCAAGTAAGTATTTGAATTAAGACACATGCTCAATTTAAGAACCCTCAAGGATGGTGAGGTGGGCGCAGATGGCAGTCAACTCCTCTGTCTCAGGCCAAACAGCACGGCAACAGTTAATTTCCCACTGAATGTAAGGTATTTGTTTGAAAATCAGCATTGCAAATCATCAAAGTCCTTCTGAAGAAAGTTAAGGAGTTCAAGGAGAAGCAGAGCCTGTTGAGGAAATGACTGCTGTCCGCATACATGTGAAAGTCTGAGAAGCTACGGGCACAAAAACATAGAATGTAGCAGCAAAAAATGACTGGTAGGCCCATCTAGACTACCTCTTTTCTCTGTCTAACACTACACCGCAGGCTTTATTTGGGTACAGGTGTCCTGCCCTCTTCCTTTGCCTCTGTTTATTATACCCATGTGCCTCTTCCATGTATTCTTGGAGATCGCTCTGTCTTCGCCTCCACCACTTCCTCTGGCAGGATTATCCAGGTGTCCACCATCCTTTCTGTGAAGAAGTATTTCCTCACATCCCTCTTAAAATACCCCCCTTAAAGTTTCATGGTATGCCCCTGTGTCCTGGTGCTCCTCCTTCTATTTAAGAGACTCCCCTCCTGCACCTTGTTCATCCCTGTGAGGTACTTACAAGTTTCAATCATGTCCCCTCTCACTCTCCTCTCCCCTAGGCAGTACATGTTGAGCTCCTGAAGCTGTTCCTCGTATGTTTTGTTTTTTGTGCAACCCTCACACCATTTTAGTAGCCCTCCTCTGGATGCTTCCACCCTATCAACGTCCTTGCAGAGGTGCGGCCTCCAGAACAAGACACAGTACTCCAGGTGGGGTCTTACAAGTGAGCGATATAGGGGCAACACCACCTCCCTTCAGCTAGAGATCCCCCTGCATCCTGCTCGCCTTGCTTGCTGCCCTATCATGCTGCCCTGCCACAGTGAGATAATCAGATTTGATCACCCCAAGGTCCCTTTCTTGTTTGGTGACTTTAAGCACCTTCCCCCCACTGTATACACAGCCTCTGGATTTCCCCATCCTAGGTGCATGACTTTGCACTTTTTGGCGTTGAAACTCAGCTGCCATTCCCTAGACTATTTTCCTAAGATCTCTACATTCTCTCACCCACCTCCTGGGTGTCCACCATGTTACAGATTTTTGTGTCATCTGCAAAGAGATACACCTTCCCCTCCAGTTCCTCAGCAATATCACTTATGAAGAGTGAAGACGTTGAAGAGGATTAGGCCCAGCACCGATCCCTGCGGTACTGCATAAGATCAGGGGTGGAGCAGCATGATGGCTGCACTGCTGCTCTGCTCCAAACTCGGGCTCAACTTTGACTGTTTTAGTCGAATCTATTTTTATTCAAACGGAGGTTTAACACAAAGATTTTTATATGAGTTATTGCTAGTCATTGCTAACCCTTGAGTAATGCATGGCTAGTTTTTTAAAGCCCCTCCGGTTTCCGCTAAAATGCCAAGTGAGTGGTAAGCATGTTGGCATCCCCCAAAAGACCCAGGAGAACAGAACAGTTTACAAACTCTCTCCTTCTTTTGACTTGACATGCACAGCAAAGCTTCTCTGTTAATGGGATGGAAGATTAAATGTTCAGAGTACAGTTCTGTGATCTGGGAGCTCTCAGAGCTGCGGAGGTCTGTGGAAATTGCATGCTGGTTGCAGAGGACAAAGAGAACAGTACTATAAGTACTGAAAGGAGTATTGGAAAAAAGGTATGCTAACACTGCCTGGGGTTGGGGTTTGCATACTCATTTTATAAGAAAGAAAATATGCTCAGAGGAGTGGTTTCTCTGTTTTTACATTTTAGATTAAGACACCCTGTAAGATTCTCTGATTCCCCAGATAATTCCACTCATCATGGAGGATGGAGCACTCAGACTGAGGATGCTGAACAGGAGAGAGCCCATGAGGCTGAAAAGAAGGGTCTCATTTTACCTGGTGACTGGGAAAGTGGAGCCCAGATGGTTGAGTCTGAAGAGAGAAAGTTTTTCTTGTATGGCATCGTGGAAAGATTTTAATCCCACTGCCGTGACACAGGAGAGACTTGCCCGGAGAGACTGAATGACTCCCAGGTGGTGAGGTGAAAAGGTAAACAGGGGCCATCGTGCCAGAATTTTAACAAATTTAAAAACTGGAAAAAATTCTGGTATAGCCTCTCCTTGGTTTGGTATGGTCACAGTTAAGGTAATTTGAGGATACCAAGGAGGTATTGTTTTATCATCATCTATATTGTGGGTGTTATACACACCTCTCTGAATAAGGCCATCTGAATTTATTCTGCGCTTAAATGGGCCAACATGGGCTAGTTCTTTCGGACTGCAACCTAACGCTGCTAGAACTTTGTGGCAAGTCCATGGGTCGAATACCCTCAAGGGTTTCCCTGAAGAAAAATAGCATGGAAAATGAACTTTAACTGAATTTTTTTGAGGCAATTAAAATACTATGAGGTGACTAGATTTGGAGGTATTGTTTAATTATTTTCACTGGTTATAAAAAACTGCTGACCCTGTTTTCATATTTAAATAAGGAAAAAAGGTAAGCCTCATTGTCAGTTGAACTGCAATGCAGTGACTATTTTTGATTACCTTTTCCAGTTCCTATAAAGCACATTTGAATCTGAACAAAGAAGTATGAGATGGTCAAACTTGGTAACAGTATTTATAGAGCATGGACTCCTAAAATTTATAAATGACTGTTACATAATTTGATGAACTCCTGAGCTTAAATGAAGCCGCTCAACTCTTGCTTTGCTGCAACTTATTTTTATGTTCTAAATGTTTATATAATGTCTTAAATGTTATTTTTTTTGAACCTAGAAGAGCTACACATGCTGTGATCTTAATACACATAAATTTCTTACTACATATCAAGTATTCATTTGCAAAGTGACAAAATGTTCATGTTAACTGATGAAATCCATAAAAAAATTTGTGAAGCCACATATCTGCAGGGGATCCTATGATACTGTGGGTATGCAAATGAATCTTAAGTTTATTTAAAATTGTCTTCTTTTTCAGCGGGTGCAGGTTTAATAGACTCAGGCTCAGTCAACAGAAGGTAGTAGGTATAAGGAGGGAACTACGACTGGAAGCTTGGGAACATTTTGTGGTTAAGATGGCCTACTGAGGATGAAGTTGTAACTGGCAGTAATGGTTGTTTCCCATGTAGTTCAGGGGCTGTTCCCTTTTATGATCCATCTAAAAAAGGTGGTATCCATTAAATGGTAATGATTGCCCCTATTTGGCTTTAAAACCAAGATTTTGCTAGATAAGCATTTATGTCAAATTAGTGCTATCCTATGACCTTGTGAGTCCTCTGATAACAGTATACTGAGACCTGGTTTGCCCCTGTGGGAATGGGACAGGTTATACTGGATCTACTGTATTTCTTGAATCTGTAACCCCAGCTATTGTATCCTGGTATCCAAAAGTATTTCTTGGAGACAATACCTGACCTTGCAGATCCTAGACTTGAACATTATCATTTTTGGCTAATAGACCGGGATAATTGTTTAATGCTGATTGTCTTGTAATACTTATGCCTGATGTTTAATCTTTATTTTCATATTGTACATTTGTATGAAATGTTTTTTTTTCTTTTTTAGCATATTGTAAAGGCAATTGATGAACAATAAAATTTGAAACTGAATTGAACTGTGGTACTCCACTAGTGACTCTGCCATTCTCTGAGCGACTGCCATCTACTACCACCATCTGCCTCCTGTCTTTCAATCAGTTTGATACCCGGCACACAGCCTTCCCCCCCACCCCCAGGCTACCATGTTCTTTATGAGCCTCCTGTGTGGAACAATATCAAAGACTGTACTGAAGTCCATATCGGCCACATCCGCCGCCCTCCTCAATCAACCTCTCTCACTACCCAGTCAAGGAAATCTACAAGATTTGTTTGACCTAACCTCCCCCCATGAAGGCATGTTGCCAGTGGTCCTGCTGCCATTATGTCTCCAGGTACTCCATCAGTCTCTCCTTCAGCAGGGACTCATTAATTTCCCCACCACTGATGTTAGACTGACTGGTCTATAATTACTGTCCTTCTCCCCTGCTGCCGTTCTTGTGTAGAAGGACCACACTGGCCCTCCTCCATTCTTCTGGAACCACCCCCATCTCCAGCTAAGTGCTGAATAGTGTTGCCAGAGGGGCAGCTAGCACCGTGCCAACTATAGTTTCTTAAGTACTCTTGGATAAATCCCATCCGGCATCATCGTCTTGTTTTACTTAAGGCTTTCAACTCCTGGATGATTCTCTCTTCCATACGGTAAAGGAACTTGTGTTCACTGCCCCTGGTAGCTGCATGATAGCCCATCCCCCCTTCCACTGTGAAGACAGAGTAGAAGTATTTGTTTAAAATACTAGTTTTTATCGGTCTTTCCCTGAACATTGCCTCCCCCGATCTCCTGATCTGCACTATACCACCCATTGCCTTCCTGTTTTCACTCACATACTGTACCTACAGAAAGTTTTATCCTCATTTTTGATCTCCTGAACAATCCTTTCCTTAGTTTGAGCCTTTGCTGTTCTTACCCTCCTTCTTCCCCCCTTTGTTTCACTACATATACTTCCCTGTCTGTCACTGTTTGGATCTCCCTGTATTTTCTGAAAGCTGTTTTATTTTCTCTTTTACTGAGCCACCTTCTTTGGGAACCACAGTGGCCTCTTTCTCCTTTTACCCTTGCTTATTACCTTTAAATAGCTTTTCATTGCCCTAATTATTCCATCCTTTATTAAATTCCATTGTCCTTCCACCTCCCTTATAAATCCTCCTTTTACAGTATTTCCAGAGGCAGTCTCTTATTTCTTTAAAATCTGCTCTTCTGAAGTCCAGGACCCTTGTTCTAGTGTGTTCTTAATCATGGGAAATCCGTATGTCAGACCACACTGTACGATGACTGCTCGAACCCAGGGGACTACCCACTATGACGTTTGCAATGCTGCCCCCATTTGAAAGTATCAGATCCAGCACTGCCCCATCCCTAGTGGGATCTGTATCCAGTTGCCTGAGAAATGCCGCTTGCAGGTAATCTAGAATGACCCTACTCCTAGCTCTAGCTGCAGTCTAAACGTTCCAGTCCATATCTGATAGATTAAAGTCACCCATAATTATTACTTCTCCTTTGTTTGCCATTTTGCCTATGGCCTCTCCTAAAATCCTGCCAGTATCCTCTCCCTGTGCTAGTGGCCTGTACACCACCCCTGCATGTATAAAGGCCCCTGACCCCATCTCCAAGCCAACACAACAAACCTCCTGCCCCTCCTTCTCCCTGCTGTGACCTTGTATTTCTCTGGCCTTAATACTTTCCTTTACATTTAACCCCTCTTTCTCCCTGCCCTATCTTTTCTAGACATGTTGTGCCCTGCTATGGCCACCTTCCAGCTGTGGTCGTTGGTGCACCATGACCCTGTTATGGTCACTAGATCAGGTCCACCTCAGCAATGGCATCTGCAAGGTCAGGAATTTAGTTTCTTAGGCTCCTTGCATTGATGCACATGGCTGTCCACTCCCTTTGTCCCTGTCTGCCTTTGCCTTGCCCTCCCTGCCCAAGCCCATCCTTCACCTTTTCTTTCACTGATGTTATCCTTCCCCTGTTTATCCTTCCTCTGCCCAACCTCTCTAGTAGTTTTCTTTGCCATAGTTTCATCTCTTGACTTTCGTATCCTTTCGTCCCCCTTGCTCCTACACCCCACTGCTCCTGGGGAATTCATTTCCTCTGGGTTATCCATCACTGCTGCTCTATTATCTGGGGGGGGGGCATTTAATGCCTCCTGCATTTCTTCTGCCACCCCCCTTGGCTAGTTTAAATGTCCATCAAAGTAGCAGTCTAAAAGATGTCTTTTAAAAAGATGGAAAATACCATGGGCCCAAGATGGAGGGACAGGAAGATAGCATTACCCAGGTAAACTGCATGGAGGTGATTGGCCAGGTAGGACTGTAATGTATTTACCATCTGAGAGGAGAGAGCAGCCTTCACTAGTTTGAATTGTAGGGTAAGTAACAGCATCTAAACTTTTGGTCAAGTTCGCAAAAATCGCTTCAGTGAGGTTTCATTTGCACATGACCTGCCCTTGTGGATACAGTCTGTTAGTCATAGCAGGAAAGTAGCTGTCCAGTGTTTAACCTTAAAACCAAACAGGAAGAGCTTTAGAGATTGGAGGGTTTTATGTGATTTGTGAGCTGGGTACAGGAACATTTATTCAGTAGCTTGGCCAGAGCAGGGAGGAAGGAGACAGAAATTTTTTTTCTGGGTTCAGAAGAGTCACCTCCTTTGTGAAGGAGAATTTCCTTTTCCATCTTCCATGGTCAGAGCACTGAGCTGGTGCAATGTGACTGGTTCATGAATTCAGCCATGGAAAAGACAGTGGAGGGAGCTACAATACTAAGGAGGTAGCACGTGAAGTCTGTTAGGATTATGGATGTTATCAGAAATGTGGGGAAAAAGGGACTTCCGAATATAGGACGTGGATGCAGGTAAGAAGATAAACAGAGGGAAAAAAAGAAGGAGGTGAAGGAAGAGAAGAACAGTGGATGAGGATGTAGAGGCTGTGAGCCCCTTAGCACTGTTATTGAAATAATCATTGAGGACGTGATCCACAGTGGGCGTGCAGCTGCTCTGCACCTGTGGAGGGCCATGGAAAGCTGCAAAGTGTTCCCTACAGACATGATGTATACAATTGGGGCACCACATGGTATCCATAGCATGGCTACATGCCATCCCTGTGCCTGATCCCCCAGTCATGCAGATGACTCCACGCTAGGCCAGGTTGGGGGTGCTAAGGGTAGGGGCGGACATCTGCCTCGTCTACAACAATAATCCAAAGCAGCGAAGTGTGCAAATAATTGTCACAGTCTATAGACGAGTATGTGGAAATTAAGAGTTCAGTCCAAGTTTCAAAGTATACAAAGGACTGAAATTTATTCATTGACTCTATTCCACAAATACACAGTAACAAAATTATAAAGTAGATAGCTGTAGTGACAGGGACTGGGGGACAGCCCTCAGCTAAAGTAAAATTATTGGATTAGGGGATCACCTGTATCCCAGTGCAGGGTCAGATAGGGTAGTGAGTGAGAGCAGGGAGAGAATTGATAGCCTGCTGCTTCAAGTGCCTAATGACCCAGATGTGCCAAGTTTTCCACACAGAAAAAGCTGCAACCTGAAGAATTCATCACTTTCTCCAGTTGTTCACTCACAGCTGCTTACTCCAGAGGGCCTCAGAAGAATTCCTCAGAAGTTTTCCTCAAAAGATTTTCTTCAAGTAATCAAAGGAATGTGGTATTTGCACTTATTGCTACTATTTTGGGGACTATTTTAAAAGTCAAGTGACATTGAAGTTTAATGTACCTCAATCCTTCTGCATTCTAAAAGACTTTTGTCATTTGAAGGAAAAAAATATTTCAAGGACTGAGAGGGGAAATTGTCCTAGCTTCTGTACTAGTATGTGATAGAATGTTGCATGCCACTGTTTTTCCTAACTGCTAAATGTGTTTATCTGCTGTAGGGAAATGTTAAATGATTTAACAGTGCTAAAGCTACAAAGTTAAGTAAGTGCAATTGTGCATGTAGACACAGAGAGGGCATCTGGTGTAAGAGGTCAGTGGGCTGATTAAGGTGGGATAAGGCCTAGTAGCCGCTGCTTGCCCATTGTAAACAAACTCAGGGATTAAGGCCAGGGAGGGCACGTATCCTGGAACTAGTTTGTGTTCTGGAGAGCTGGAGAGCTGGTGGGTGGTGTGTGCCTGCAGTCTCCAGGGAACATTTGGTGGGGTGGTGTGCCCTGCTGGGAAAAGAAAAACCAAAAATGTTTATTCAAACTGCAGTTCAGGTTTTTTCTGTTCACAAAGTTTATGCAAAAGCTGTGTTTTGCCATTTGTGGCTGTACAAGCTATTTTTTCTCAGTGTTTCAGTAAAAATTACCTTCTTTTTTCATTGATCCAAGTGACAGTGTCCTTGCTTGCAGTGTCAGTGTCTCACATTCCTGAAGGTCTCCAGGTCAGTCCAGTGCAGCGTCTCTCTCTCCTTTGACAGCTCTCAACTACACCAGTTTGGAGTCGAGGCGCTAGGGGAATTTAGCTTGCCTCTTTGCAAAGATTCTCTTTAACAGTCTTTGATTTGTTACTTTATAATTTTGTTACTATATATTTGTGGAATAGAGTCTATGAATACATTTCAGTCCTTTGTATACTTTGAAACTTGGACTGAACTCTTAATTTCCACATACTCATCTATAGACTGTGACAATTATTTGCGCTCTTCGCTGCTTTGGATTATTTATGTGTGGGGGTGGCTGCCCCTCTTAGAAGTGCTGCATACCAATTCTGGGCTGAGTTGATCACGGTAATTCTTCTGAACTTTTCTCATCTACAACAATGCTGGGGCAGAGCTCGCAGCCAGAGGAGAGGATATATGCTAGAAGGGCCTAGGGCCTCAATAGTGCCTACATGCTTCTCTTCACCTTCTATCCATACCCTGGGCTGGAAACACCATCCCACCGACAGATCCCAGACACAGGAGCATATATACAGGGCTGTGGGTGTCACTGGCATCAGCTGGCATTGCACACGCTGCCTCGAGAGGATGTGGCAGCCCATGGGGGACTAACAAGGTGCTACAATATCCCACTGTCCCCTTCACCACAGGGAGCATAGGATCCACTGAAGAGCCAACTTGGTAATCCTGGCTGCTGCACCCCTGTCGCCACCCATAGCTTTCCCATGGGGATCCACACAGGTAGGGGGCAGGGGGATGGGGCTGAGGATCACACTCATTCCCACCTGGTTGGGTAGAAAGGTAGCAGTGAGGGATGGATATGTCCATTCCGAGCATATTCCCACCACTTTTGTGGCTTAAGCCTTGAGAAGGAAAGTGGTCTACATTGGGTCAGTAATGGAAAGGTAATTTATTTTTATTTATTTGTTAACAAATTTTGGCCAGGAAGGCATGCTGAGCAAAAGCATATTCCTGGTGGAACCTGGGGGGAGGGGCTTACAAAGGTAGGAAATACAAGCAGAATAAATAATGTATAAAACATCATTAAACTTAAAGAAGGTATAGTAAGGCAACAAACCATTATGTCAGGCAGGTAAGCAAAAGGAAGAGGAGGTGGCAGAAAAGCTAAAGGCTAAAAGAGTGGCATTCAGAAGATGTAGGAAGATCCAGAGAGGGGAGGATAGGGAAGTACATCAGAAAAAACAGAGGGAGGCAGGGAAAGCAGTTAAGAGCACAAAGGCACAAACAGAAGAATGAATGGCTCTGGCAGTATCAAAGGGGACACAATTCTTTTAGGTACTTTAGCGAACAAAGGAAGACAAAGAGTGGGATTGTATGGTTAAAGGTGAGGACTGTATGGAGATTGATCAATAAAAGGCAGATATACATGACCCAGTGGCATTGAGGGCAGAGGCACTGCGCCTTACCTCCTCCCACACCAGCGACCCGTGTTCGGTGAGGAGCACAGGTTGCTGGGGGTCAGCTGAGGGAGGAGGGCTGGGTGAGGACTGAGTGGCTGACAGACAGCTCTCCTCTTCCAGATCAGGGAGGTTTACTCTTCCGGCCTTTGACTGCCACCATGTGGAGGCATGGTGGTGGTGCAGGTGTCAGAGGTGGGTTAGGCACTAGGCCAGGGGTGGGAGCAGCAGAGTCATTTCAGGCATAGGCATGCATGTGTTATGACCCCCCCCCCCCCACTGCATTACTCTCTGGTCACATTTAGGACCATTCCACACAGTAATGGGAGCCGGCGTTCTTTTTCTTTTCCCCTGACAACACCTTTCCAGTTGGGTACTACCTGAATACCTTACCTCCCCTCTCAAACTGGTGTAGTTGAGAGCTGTCAAAGGAGAGAGAGATGCTGCACTGGACTGACCTGGAGACCTTCAGGAATGTGAGACACTGACACTGCAAGCAAGGACACTGTCACTTGGATCAATGAAAAAAGAAGGTAATTTTTACTGAAACACTGAGAAAAAATAGCTTGTACAGCCACAAATGGCAAAACACAGCTTTTGCATAAACTTTGTGAACAGAAAAAACCTGAACTGCAGTTTGAATAAACATTTTTGGTTTTTCTTTTCCCAGCAGGGCACACCACCCCACCAAATGTTCCCTGGAGACTGCAGGCACACACCACCCACCAGCTCTCCAGCTCTCCAGAACACAAACTAGTTCCAGGATACGCGACCTCCCTAGCCTTAATCCCTGAGTTTGTTTACAATGTAGCCTTAAGGGCAAGCAGCGGCTACTAGGCCTTATCCCACCTTAATCAGCCCACTGACCTCTTACACCAGATGCCCCTCTCTGTGTCTACATGCACAATTGCACTTACTTAACTTTGTAGCTTTAGCACTGTTAAATCATTTAACATTTCCCTACAGCAGATAAACACATTTAGCAGTTAGGAAAAACAGTGGCATGCAACATTCTATCACATACTAGTACATTAGAAGCTAGGACAATTTCCCCTCTCAGTCCTTGAAATATTTTTTTTCCTTCAAATGACAAAAGTCTTTTAGAATGCAGAAGGATTGAGGTACATTAAACTTCAATGTCACTTGACTTTTAAAATAGTCCCCAAAATAGTAGCAATAAGTGCAAATACCACATTCCTTTGATTACTTGAAGAAAATCTTTTGAGGAAAACTTCTGAGGAATTCTTCTGAGGGCCCTCTGGAGTAAGCAGCTGTGGTGATAGACAACTGGAGAAGCGATGAATTCTTCAGGTTGCAGCTTTTTTCTGTGTGGAAAACTTGGCACATCTGGGTCATCAGGCACTTGAAGCAGCAGGCTATCAATTCTCTCCCTGCTCTCACTCACTACCCTATCTGACCCTGCACTGGGATATAGGCGATCCCCTAATCCAATTATTTTACTTTAGCTGAGGGCTGTCCCCCAGTCCCTGTCACTACAGGAGGCCTCTTCTGACTGGACACCCACTTGGCTTGGGTCCTTGGTTGCTCTTCCTGCACACTGACTGTGCAGCTACTTTTATGCCCCAAACTAATTTACATATGCTAATTCCTGGTCACTGAGTGGACACTAACCTGTCCAGAGGCTCAGTACCAATCACATTGCTTTGTGCAGCATCATAAGCCTTTGAAATCTGCTTTTCCTAACATTCTATGGCTTCCTTTTTCCCCTCACTTTGAGTCCCATTTGTGTACACATTCACTTTGCACATACAAATAAACATTGTCTCTATGTTTAAGCACTTTCTTGCTGCCTTAGCTGGAAAGCTTACATCTCTAGCTCCTCCCTGAATTTGTTCTATAAAAACTGACCCACAGGAAACCTGTCATTAAGGCTTGAACTTTACTAACATTAAACTTTTAAATAACACATTTCTGAACTCTCTTTGCTTCACTACGGAAATAGCAGTTTCTCCTTTAAGTACACTGACCACATCATTTTTTCCATTAAAAGTGAATATTCATTTTTCCCATGCTTAGCTCTACCTCCTGTGTAACTGTCTGCATGGATTATGCCTGACCAGCACCCAATCTACCTAAAAAGGTTAGCAACTCCTCCATTTCACACTTTTCACTATAAAAACTATTTTTCTTGATAAAGCCCTGTTTCCTCTATAAGACTGCCCAGTTTGGGATACATTGGACAAAACATGGCTTGGCAGCACTCTTTTGAACACGAATATTTCTTGAATGCATTTCTGACTGTATGCAACTTTCTGACATGGAGCCTGTCTTTAAACTGCTCCGTTTTTAAAACTAAGCACTTCTGAGAATTCATTTTATTTTTATTTTAAACCCAGGACTCTCCTTAGCCCCACTATGATTTTTATTAATATAAAGAATGTGTTTTTGTGTGATTTTGTGCCTTTCAGTTTACCGTGGGTTCCTCAAACAAATGTGTCAATTCCTGTCACACAAAATGGCTTCTGTTATGCTTTTTCACACTTTTTCCCTCCGTTTCTCCTTGGGACTCCCCGGAGCCCCAAACACAAACTGTGCCAGCTTATTTCATTTATATTTATTTATTCATTGTGAGCCAGTCCCTAAAGACCATTCCCCTGGTGCTTGTTCCTATTCCATACAAAGGAAACACTATCTGGTTTATCCTGCCTGTGAGAAGAGCGCCTAGCGCTACTACTCCCTCTCGCACCATCGCACAACATTCCCACACAACAGGAGGCTGAAGCCTAACTTGTGATTGAGGTCGCGGTAGAGGAGTGACCATCGAGGCAGCACTGGGGATTTCCTACATGAGTGCACCAGCACTCAGCTGTGAAGCTGACTCTTGGCTGCTCACACTTCCTACTCCTCTTCAAGGTGGAGCCGGTACCCACAGCTGCCACTCTGCATTTTTACAATTCAAACAGAGCGGCACAATCTCTTTCCTACTTGTAGGAATTCTTTCTTTACATAAAAACATTAAATTACAAACAAGCAACCCAAGGCAGACCAAATAAAACCACTAGACTACCAGGGCAATGTTAAGTAGCCAGGGCATGTGAGTTACTAGCCCACTGGCCACCAATGATTTAAACCTATGATGTTCTCTAAAGTTACAGTCAATTTATATAAAACAATTATGTCAATCACTAAAAAATGAACACAAAAACTGCATGTGGGTAAGGAAGCCAGGGCCAGGTAGTCCTTTCCATGCTCCCCCCAGTGCTGCATTCTCCTCCTAAACCCCACTAATAACATGCTCACACTATACAACTATCCTATTTAAAATGCTACTATTTATTTTTATTTTAAATTCTGACACAGCTTTTATTTTACCAGCAGGGGCCACCCTTACTCTATCTGGCAGCTCCTACCTATCCCAGGGCTAGAACCCAGGTCCTCACTAACCTATTTGTTAGATATCCTAAAACTAACTATATTTCCCTATTGTTCTTGGTGGAACAGTCACTACAGGGCTGTTACAGCATGCCTCCACATACATGCCTGACCTTGTCTGGGGCTCTGGGGTTAACAGGAGAAAATAAGGTGGAAAAACTGTGGGTAGGGGCTTAATGAAGCCCCCCCCAGCTAGCACCAATGGCCCATGGGGTCAGATGAACAGAGACGTGAAACGGCCATGGTGCCGGAAGGGACGAGCTGATACAGCTGCCCAGCCTACCAGAAAGTATAAAGGAAGATTTGGGAAAAAATAAATAAAAGGCAGACATCTTGAACAAATACTTCTGTTCAATGTTCATAGTGGAAGGGGAAGGGGAGGGACCACGAAAAGGCACCAGGAGCTTTGAGGGGAGGGAAATGGACACTAGTCCCTTTTCTGTGGAGGGATTCAGGAAAGCACTTACTAAAACCTGAAGGTGGACAAGGTTATGGAGTCAGAAGGGGTGTGTCCAAGGTTGTTCAGGGAACTCGGGGAGGTACTAGCTGCACATCTGACAGCCCTGTTTAACAGATCACTAGGGACTGGAGTGTTCCTGGAGGACTGGAGAAGGGCTCAAGAATTCTCACTTCACAAAAGTGGTAGCAAGGAAAAGGTGAGCAATTATAGCCACTCAGCCTGATCTTGGTGGTGGGTAAGTTAATGGAAATACTACTGAAGGAAAGGATTGTTGAATATCTGGAATCCAGTGGGTTACAGGATCTGAGGCAGCATGGATTCAGAGGGGGACGGTCATAGAAACATAGAATTTGACGGCAGATAAGGACCACTTGGCCCACCCAGTCTGCCCATTTCCCCTACCTAATGGATAAGCTGCAGATCCTGCAGCCAGAACCAGCAGCCTACTTTTTCCTTCCCCCACTCCCTAGAATTGCCTTATGACTGTCCCATGCATGCTTGAATTCCACCACTGTTTTTGACTACACAACCTCCTCCGGAAGGCCGTTCCATGCATCCACAACCCTCTCTGTGAAAAAATACTTCCTTACATTACCTCTGAGCTCCCCCCCTCTATCTTTAAATTGTGCCCCCTTGTTCTTACACACCTCTTTTCTGAAAGATGCTACCCTCTTGGACTTTGCTGATTCCCTTGAGGTACTTGAAAGTTTCTATCATGTCCCCCTCCTTTCCTCAAGGCTATATATATTAAGCTCCTTAAGTCTCTCTCTTCATATGTCTTCTGGTGCAGACCCTGTACCATTTTAGTTGCCCTCCTCTGGACAGCTTCCATCCTGTCTAGGTCTTTGTGGAGATTGGGTCTCCAGAACTGCACACAGTACTCCAGATGGGGTCTCACCAGCTGTCTGTACAGAGGGATAACAACTTCCTGTTTTCTATTGGTGATGCCTCTCCCTATGCATCCCAGTATCCCCCCAGCCCTCCTTACTGCCCTCTCACATTGCTTGCCCACCTTTAGGTCATCTGATATGACTACCCCAGGTCCGTTTCCATTTTTGTTGTTGTTAGTGTCTCACCTCCCATTGTTTACTCTTCCCCTGGGTTTTTGTTTCCCAGGTGCATTACCTTGCACTTCTTAGCATTGAATCTAAGCTGCCATACATTTGACCATTCCTCTAACCTTGCCAAGTCCCTCCTCATCCTTTCCACCCCACCTTGTGCATCAACTCTGTTGCAGATCTTAGTGTCATCTGTAAAGAGACATACTTTTCCTTCAGTCCCTCTGCAATGTGCTTATAAAGACATTGAAGAGGACCAGTCCTAATACTGAACCCTGCAGTACCTCACTAGTACCCCTTTCTTCAGAGGACTCCATTTACTATTACCTCTGTGTCCTATTCTCCAGCCAATTCTTACCCAGGCTATCATCTCGGGACCCACTCCCAGGCTGGCTAACTTGTATATTAATCTTTTGTGTGGGACTGTGTCAAATGCCTTGCTAAAGTCTAGGTAGACCATGTCCACAGCCCCTCCCTGATCTACTACTATGGTCACCCAGTCAAAGAAATCTATTAGATTCATCTGGCATGACCATCCCGCTGTGAATCCATGCTGCCTTGGGTCCTGTGCCCCTCTGGCCTCTAGGTACTCAACAATTCTTTCCTTCAGAAGTGATTCCATCATTTTCCCTATCACTGAGGTTAAACTAGCTGGTCTGTAGTTTCCCGCTTCTGCCCTGCTCCCACTTTTGTGAAGTGGAATCACATCTGCCCTTCTCCAGTCCTCAGGTACCACCCCATCCTCCCATGATTTGTTAAAGAGGGTAGTCAGTGGTGTCACTAGTTCTACCCTTAGTTCTTTTAGAATTCTGGGATGAATCCCATCAGGCCCCATTGCTTTGTCCACCTTCAGTTTTAAGAGTTCTTTCAGAACCCTTTCTTCTGTAAATGAGCTGGTATCAACTTCTATATCCAGAGTGTTTCTATTGCTTGGTTTAGGTACCTCCCCCTCTTCATTTGTAAATACTGAGCAAAAATATTTGTTTAGTATCTCTGCCTTTTCACCGTCACCCTCTGCCCACCCCTCCCCTTTATTAAGCCTCACTATCCCTCCCTTGGTCTTCCTATGCTCCCTGATGTATCTAGAAAAGGTTTTATCCCCCTTCTTAACTGAGTTGGCTATCTTTTCCCCAGTTTGGGCCTTTGCTGTTCTGACTGCCTTCCCAGCTTCCTTTTGCTTTAACTGATACAATTCTCTGTCCTGTTCCTTCTGTGATTCCTTGTACTTCCTGAATGCTTTCTTTTTTTCTTGAACCTTCACTGCCACCTCCTATGAGAACCATAGTGATTTCTTATATCGTTTTGTTTTGTTTATTTGCCTCACACAAAGGCTTGTTACCTCTGTGATGGTAGTTTTTATAATTCCCCATTGTTCTTCTACCCATCCTTTTGCCCATTTGCTAGTGCATTCCTTAGGCACTCACCCATTTTAGCAAAGTCAGCCCTCCTAAAGTCCAGTACTTTTGCCTTTGTATAGCTTGACTCTACAGCTGTGTTTATTGTGAACCATACTGTTCGATGGTCGCTAGTTCTCAGATGGCTACCCACTTCTACATCTGTGATCCTCTCTCCATCTCCATTTGAGAGAACCAGGTCTAAGATTGCTCCCTTTGGGGTGGTTTCCAATACTAGTTGTCTAAGGCATGCCCCCTGTAGGGCATCTAGAATAACCCCACTCTTAGAAGTGACTGCTGCAACTGCGCTCCAGTTAACATCTGGCATATTCAGATCACCCATCAACAATATCTCCCCTTTTTCTGCCATTCTAAGTATACTTTCTATCATTTCCTTGTCCATTTCCTCCCCCTGAGAGGGGGGTCTGTATACAACCCCTGTGCAGATTGTGGTGCCATTGCCTGTCTCCAAGTTGACCCACAGTGCTTCTTCTCCTCCCTGTTTACCCTTTTGTTCTGTTGCTTTGATTCCTTCCCTTATGTAGACAGCTACTCCTCCTCCTCCTCCTCCTCTTTTACCTTCCTGTCCCTCCTATAGATAGTGTATCCTGGTATGTTTATGTCCCAGTCATGGTTCTGTGTGTACCATGTTTCTGTGACTGCCACGATATCCAAATGTTCCTCCTCCATCAAGGCCACTAATTCAGAAAGCTTGTTACCCAGACTACGGGCATTGGTATTCATTGCTCTCCATTTTTTGATGGCTTTACCTTTTGTAGCAGCATCCCCCACTGTCCTTTCTACCTTGGTCTTTTTCTCATTTAGTACCCTCTTTTGTAGGGGGAGGCTGGGAATTTCCTGCTGCTTATCAGTGCCTCCCCCCTTGACTAGTTTAAAAGTTTGCCAATGAAGCATTTAAACCGATTGCCCAAAAGACTCGTTCCCTTCCTGGACAGATGCAGACCATCCTGGCAGATTTCTTTGACTGGGTGACCAAGGATCTAGATCAGGGAGAAAAAGTGGCTGTGACCTACCTGGATTTCAGCAAGGCTTTTGACATCATTCCACACAGAAGACTGTTCAGCAAGTTGGGTAGCTTGGGGTGGTCAATAAGGTGGTAACCTGGTTAAGAAACTGGTTAGGGGATAGGAGACAGAGAATAGTGATAAACAGAGTTTGCTCCGAGGAAGGGAGGGTGATCAGTGGGGCACCTCAGTAGTCAGTGCTGGGACCAGTCCTCTTTAATGTCTTTAAAAGTGACATAGCAGAGCAGCTAGAAAGGAAGGTCTGTCTCTTTGCAGATGACATCAAGATCTGCAATGGAATAGACACTCCCGGGGGGGGGGGTCAGCGATCTGAGAAAACTGTAGGAGTGGTCAAGGGTGTGGCAGCTGAGTTTTAATGCAAAAAAGTGCAAAATAGTGCACATGGGCCATAGAAACCCGTACAAAATGGGGGAGTGATATTGACAATGATCAAACAGGACAGAGACCTGCGGGTAATCATATTGGATGACATAAAGATGACCAGGCAGTGTGACTAGGCAGTCAGGAGGGCTAGTGGGATGCTAGGGTGCATATTTAGGGGTATCACCAGCAGGAACAGGGAGGTAGTGTTGTCCCTATATAGATCACTGGCAAGACCCTACATTAAATACTGTGTCCAGTTCTGGAGACCATATCTCCGGAAAGACATAGACAGTGGAGACAGTCCAGAAGAGGGCTATCAAAATGGTGCAGAGTCTACATCAAAAGCCCTAAGAGGAGTCAGTATAGCACAGTGGTTTAAGGCTCTGAGCTGCAAACCTGAAGACCTGGGGTTGAATCCCACAGCCCACACTTACATACTGTGACCCTAAGCAAGTCACTTAACATTCTTGTGCTCCCAGGTTGCACGTGCAAACAAGCTTCAGTTTAGTGTGTCTCTCCTGGTTAAAAAGATAATAAAATAAAGGACTCAATATACACCGAGAGCTGTGACAGAGCAACTAAATACCTCACGGGGTTAACAAGGCACAGTACAAGTCAGCTTAAACTGTTCCTCCAACGCACTTCTCTTTCATTTTTTTTGTGTGCTGACGATGCAGTGTTCAATCATCAACTCACATGCAATTCTTATCCAGCCATTTACAAATTCCCTTCAGCTCCCACCCAGTGTTGATTCAATGTGTTTTCAAATGCAGTTTCAATGAAGTTGGAATTCATTTACAGTGCTGAGCACAAAGTGCAGTAAAATACTGTACAGGCATTCGAGAAATCATTTCTCAGTCAGTAAATGAACTACAGTTCAGTACAGTAGATGTCTGATTTCAATATTTGTAAAATAAAGATATGATAAAGATAAGTACCTGACCTAGACGGACCCAGCAGCCTGGCACCTTTCCATACTCTCACTATCAAGTCCCCTCTCAATGCAGATTCCAATCCCTCTTGATGTCCCATGAACTCACTAAGAAAGGCTTTTGGTACTCCACCATCCTCTTTGCAGAAAGGTCACACACAAGAGGCCTACTCCTGTTCCTTAACCCCACTTCACTTTACCTCATCGGAGCCCTCCTGCTCCTGGCAGGAGATATACAACCGAACCCAGATCCCCCTCCTGACAGTCTCCTGATATCCTCCCCGCAGGACCCACACTGGGTGTCCTCGAAGGGCCTGCGGATCATGCACATGAACACGTGCAGTCTGCTACCTAAGATGCAAGAAGTGCAAGCATGGTTGGACCTGTACAAACTAGACATTCTGGCCGTGTCAGAGACCTGGCTCAAATCTTACATCCTCTCACATAAGGTCACTGCCCTTGGGTACCACTCTTACCAGAAAGATAGGGCCAAGAAAAGAGGGGGAGGAGTACTTATCTATGTAAAAGATACCCTGAACTCAGTTGAGGTCAACCTAC
Source organism: Neoceratodus forsteri (assembly GCA_016271365.2). Lineage (NCBI taxonomy): Eukaryota > Metazoa > Chordata > Ceratodontiformes > Ceratodontidae > Neoceratodus > Neoceratodus forsteri. Next base: position 523,111,555 of record CM028129.1, read on the forward strand.
AGTACAATACCTGCACTGACAGTGAATCAGTCTTTGTATGCATCACCCTTGGTCTCTGTAAGCACCTCACCATCGAGTGTGTATACAACCCTCCTAAGAACGCCCTTCAATCCCTGGAGGCAGTCTTAAAGGACATAGCCAATTAGGTCTCCTCTGAACTACTCCTCTTAGGAGACTTCAACCTGAACTGGACCCAGGATTCAAACCAGTGTCTCATAGGCCTGATTCAAGAAGCAAACCTTGTTCAGGTAATCTCCGAACCCACCAGACTGAATCACAAAACAGGGAATTACTCTACCCATGACAGGGCTCTGGTGACTAACCCCTGTAACATTCAGATAGCTAGCACACTGGCTGATGCTCTGAGTGACCACTCCCCTATCTTCTGTATCTGGAAGAACAGGGCTCCCAGAGTTTAGCCGCGAATCCTGGCCATGCAGGATTACACCCACTACACACCTGAACAATTCATTGGCTACCTTAGTAGCCTAGACTGGAGCCCGATCAAACTCCTTCCCACTCTGGATTGGGCGATGGCTTTCTTCCAGAGGACATTTAACATGGCAGCTAACCCTTTTGTCCCTAAGAAGAAACTCCATGCCAAGGGTAGCTGCTACAAATGGATTACCCCTCCACCAAAGGCCCTAATGATTAACCGTGATAAGGCTTGGAAAAAGTTCAAGCACTCCTCCCTACCTGCCGAGCTTGTGAATTACAAAATTCTCAGGAACAAGTGCAAACTGGCCATAAAAACTGCCAAAAGGGAGTATGTCCCCGTCTTCAAAAAAATAATCTGGGGAACGCTAGACATTTCTGGGCCCACATTAGTGATTTGGTAAAGGGGAATAGCAAGTCCAAACCCGGTCCCATTCAGATCAACGGACAACTGAAACACGAGGATCCCCAAATTACCACCTCACTAAACCATCACTTCACTAAGCTTGACTTATACAAGGCTGGCCTACCCCCCCTCAACACAGACCCTAGCACATGGGTACCCACTAATCTTGACCGCCCATCCTTTCATCTAAGGCTAGTCAAGCCTAAAAAGGTTCACTCACTACTAAAGACTCTAAAAACCTTGGGTTCTGGGGGACCCAATGGGATTCACCCAGGCTGCTGAAGGATGGGGCCCCGGCCCTGGTCAGACCCCTGACCTGGCTTATTAACTGCTCTTTGAAGGAGGGTGCAGTCCCTGAGCAGTGGAAACAGGCCCATGTGGTCCCAATCCATAAGGGTGGCCACCGGGAGGCTATTGGCAACTATAGGCCAATTTCCTTGCTCTGCATCCTGTCAAAAATCCAGGAAAGGCTGATCTATGGACAACTCCACGACTACCTGGAGGTTCATAAAATTCTGGCACCCTCCCAGCACGGTTTCGGAACCAGGCATGGGACTGATACTATGCTGACCAAATTTGCAACAGTCGTACTCCGAGATCTGGACAAAGATCCCCCTACTAGTGCGGTCTTCACAGACCTTTCCAAGTGCTTCGACCTGGTTCACCACAATCTGCAACTAGCTAAGCTGAGAAACATAGGCCTTGACTGCCATGCTCTAAAGAGGTTCAAAAGTTATTTAAGTGGCCACAAACAGAGGGTAAAGTGGAAGGATTCCATATCAGGGCCATTTCCGCTAAAAGAGGGGGTGCCACAAGGGTTGATACTCAGACCCTCTTTTTCTCCCTGTTCACTAATGAACTATCTGACCACTGTGGCAGGAGCTCTGTTGTCCAGTACGTGGATGATGCCATCATCTACCAACCCACTGCCAATCTGAGATGCCTTAGTCCCTTATTCCAAGATGACCTCCAGTCCCTTGAGAATTGGTTCATTGAGAACAGAATGGTCCTCAACACGGACAAAACTAAGACAATGTTGTTTGGTCCTAGATCCCTTGGTCAAGATAGAAAACAACACCTACATCTTATCTCCATGTCTGGCAACTGCCTAGAAGTAGTGCCCTCCCTGAAATACCTCGGCCTTACCCTGGACCAGGGTCTCACCCTGAAGAACCACGTGGACCAAGTCACCAAAACCATACATGGGAAACTAGGAACCCTCTACCAACTGAAAGACCAGCTCATACCTGAAGCCAGACTCTCTATCGCCACCAGCGTCCTCCTCCCCACACTAAGCTGGAGAGGAACAGACTTCAGGTACTGTACAATACAGTGGATCACTTCGCCTACTAGGCCAACTGTAGGGATCATCACTGTGACTCCCTATCCTTTTTAAACTGGCCCTCACTGAACGCTCACCTCCAGTACCCCCTGCTTTGCTTGGCTTACAAGTTAATCGGCCCGACTCACCCCCCCCAGTCTCTCTGGACTCATTGTTCTAAAGACCAATCCCCGGCTCCTCTGCACAACAGGCCGTACTCTCTTAGATGTCCCCAGGGTTAGAACCAAGGTGGGCGGTATGTCTTTTGCACACACTGCTCCCACCCTGTGGAACCTACTCCCTCCTGGGGTGTAGGAAGCTCCTTCTATCAAATGTTTCCACACTAGGCTTAAGGCCCACATGGTGGCGGCCAGTACTTGCTGTTTCACTGGCTTCTGAGAGTACCCCACTGATAAATGACTTACCAGGTCCTATCCTCCTCTAGTGCTAAACTACTAAGATAAGTACTACTTATCATCACTGTTGATCAACCTATTTACTCCAAATGTACTGTTATGTTCCTGAATTGTCACCATGACTGTTTATTGCATGTGATACCTGTAATCTGAATTAAAGCTGTCACACTGTTTATTCTCTTGTACTATGTAATCCTGGGTTGCCCCTGAAAAAGGGACCTCCGGGGCTCAGTGGGCTTACACGGTCACCAAAATTTAATAAATAAATAAATAAGTAGGGAGAATTAAGAAGTTAAAAAACAGTATGTGCCTCCCGAGTAACACTATCCCAACCACTCGCTTGCTTACTCGATTCCCCCACCCCGTCTTTGTCTGGGATTGTCATGTTTATCTTGCTCTGTTCCAGACTTTCATTTTATTAATTTTATTTCTCTGCTTACAGTAAAAGTGAGACGTGGAAGGCAAATTGGTAGACCAGCCACAACAGAATACGGACACACAGATATCCATAGGAAGCATTTGCTATAGAGGAGTTTTTGTTAAAGCAAGGGAACACTGCACCATTAATATTTTTATGGGCTAGAGTGCTCATTTTTAGATGTAAGCAGCCTATTTCAAATAAGAATTTTGTCTAGCTTCACAATCAGTAAAAAATATTAGAGGGCATAGAAATTCACAACTGGTGAATGCTCCAGTCTAGCTGCTGGACAAACTCCAGCTTTCTGGTATTATGGCACCTTGTGAAAAAAAGATGATTATAAATTGTATTAGGCAGACTGGGGGCCATACAGTACAATGGAAATGATGTTTCAATCAAATACTAATACAATACAGTACTGTACAGTAGTGAAATCGGGCTCCAACACAGTGGTAACATTTTTGTGTTGATTGCACGCATGCACAAGAGACATATTGCGGCAGCTTTCCAGAAGCAGGTTGTGGAGGTGCGGCACTGTTGTGGCCAATGCCCCCACAGCCTTTAAAGGCTTGGCCCAGTTTCTTCAATGCCATGGCATGCTGCTGCTGATGCTGGTTCAGCCAGCGTGCCACAACCTTGTAAGGTTTCAGCAGCTGCAATCAGGGGACGCCTCATCATTGCAGCATAAGCTATCAGCTGCAATGAGGGAGCGACCGGTCATTGCTGGGCGGAACTTTGTTACAGTGATATTATTTGTGAACATAGCAGCTTGCCGCCATGTTCACAAACAATATTAAGCACCCCCCCTTGCCGAGGGGGTGCTCAATCCCCCTCAGCAGCATGTGTCCCCCCACCGTGTTTGTTTGCTGACAGGGGCCCCAATCTCCGTCGGCTTCAGTGCCCAAGTTATGTTGCTGATGGGGGAGCCCACTCCACATTGGCATTATGTAACACCCCCCCGCTTTTGATGTGTGCCAACGGGGTGCCCAATCCCTGTCAGCATAATATCACCTCCTCCCCACTTTTGTTGTGTGCTGACGGGGGTGCCCAATCTCCCGTCGGCTACAGCTGCCCCCCCAAAAAGAGTCCATTGGCATGCTGGGAGCCCACCCCAGTGTGCCACATGTCCTTGTTAAAAAAAAATGGTCCTGCATTGTTTTTTTTTTTTTTTTACCCTATCAAAAAAGAAAGCGGTCCCTCACGGTCTCCCTGCCCCCCTCCCACAACCTGCACCCACCCACTGCACCTGCCTCCCCATACCCCTCACCCCATACTTACCTCCGGAGTCCGGCGCGATGATCTTCGGTGGACCGGGAACATGTCTGCACTCTTCAAAGCCGACCGCGAACTGAGGAAATGCCAGTAAGCTGTATAATGGAATAAATAGGGTTTTTTCAATTTTGATGCATATCTCAGGCATTTTTTGGAATTTTGGCACCAAAGTTTCAACATGGAGTTTTTGGGACCCCTCCTCATGAATTCTGGCACTGTCATGGCATTAATCAGCCCTAAAAGGTGATTTCTCGGTCACTGCATGGAATCACCTTTCGGGACCGATTAATGAAACAACAGTGCCAGTGTTCATGAGGTGGGCTCTCAAAAAGCCTATGTTACAAATTTGGTGGAATAAAATCCAAAATATGACTGTTTTACGAGTGTGCGTTGAGCAGTCTGCACGCACTCTTGTAAGTTCACAAATTTATAATATTTTCACTCCAGATTTTCAACATTGCCATTGTTCTGCACCTCCTGGTGAACAGTACAGCTGTCATTTTTCACATTCTGGCCGAAATGTGTTTTCACAGTTCCAGCGCAGAATAGTGTAGTCGCTGTGGGAAATCCGTGTTCGGGACACATTATGAAAATGACAGTGACACTGTTCATTAGCAGAGGTCCTAAAATGCCTATATTGAAAATCTGGTGATGAAAGTCCATAAAATGAGTGTGTACATGAGCGTGCATTGCGCAGTTTCCACTCACCCTTGTAACTTTGCAAATTAGTAATATTTTCACACCACATTTTCAACACTGGCATTTTCCACCCTCCTTATGAACAGTACAGCTGTCATTTTTTACATCCTGGCCGAAATGTGTTTTCACACTTCCAGTACAGAATACCGCAGTCGCTGTCAGAAATCAATGTTCGGGACAGATTAGGATCGAGCGAGTGGGGATGGAGTGACCGAGCTCAACTGAGCTCTTTCGGGACTGCTGCAGATTTCTTTGTGGCCAGGAAAAGGCACCAATGCAGGCAGCAGCCCAGTACAAGAGGGCAGCCTGCAGCGCCAGGAGACACAGAACAAGCGAGTGAGGGAGGAGGAGTGAGTGAGCTCAACGGAGCTCTGTAGGGACAGCTGCAGATTTCTTTTTGGGCAGAAAAAGGCAACAATGCACACACAGGGGCCCAGTAAAAAAGGGCAGCCTGCAGCGCGGGAGAAACAGAATGAGCGAGTGAGAAGGGGAGTGAGCGAGCTCAATGGAGCTCTATCGTGACTGTTGCGGATTTCTTTGTGGGCAGAAAAGGGCAGCAATGCAGGCGGGAGCCCCATACAAAAGGGCAGCCTGCAGCACCCACAGAAATGGAATGAGCGAGTGAGAGAGGGGGAGTGAGTGAGGTCAACGGAGCTCTGTTGGGACTGCTGCAGATTTCTTTGAGGGCAGAAAAAGGTACCAACAGAGGCAGGAACCCAGTACAAAAGGGCAGCCTGCAGTGCCAGGAGAAACAGAATGAGTGCGTGAGACAGGGGGACTGAGTGACCTCAATGGAGCTCTGTCAGAACAGCTGCGGATTATTTTGTGGGCAGAAAAAGGTGCCAATGCAGGTAGGAGCCCAGTACAAAAGGGCAACCTGCAGCACTGGGAGAAACACAGTGAACGAGTGAGAGAGGGAGAGTGAGCGAGCACAATGTAGCTCTACCAGGACTGCTGCGGATTTCTTTGTGGGCAGGAAAAGGTGGTAACACAGGCAGGAACCCAGTACAAAAGGCCAGCCTGCAGCACTGCGGAAATGGAATGAGCTTGTGGGGGGAGGCAGCACAACAGAGCTGTGTTGGGACTGCTGCTGATTTCTTTGTGGGCAGAAAAAGGCAGCATCACATGCGGGACCCAGTACAAAAGGGCAGCCTGCAGCGCCAGGAGAAACAGAATGAGTGAGTGAGACAGGGAGAGTGAGTGACCTCAACGGAGCTCTATCATGACTGCTGCGGATTTCTTTGTGGGCAGAAAAAGGTGGCAACGCAGGCAGAAGCCCAGTACAAAAGGCCAGCCTGCAGCACTGGCAGAAACGGAACAAGCGAGTGAGAGAGGGGGAGTGAGCGAGCTCAACAGAGCTGTGTCGGGACTGCTGTAGATTTCTTTGTGGGCAGAAAAAGCCACCAATGTAGACAGGAGCCCAGTACAAAAGGGCAGTCTGCAGCAATGGGAGACACAGAACGAGCAAGTGAGCGAGGGAGAGTGAGTGAGCTCAGTGGAGCTCTTTCTGGACAGCTGCAGATTTCTTTGTGGGCAGAAAAAGGTGCCAATGCAGGCAGGAGCCCAGTACAAAAGGGCAGCCTGCAGCGCCGGGACAAACACAGTGAGCGAGTGAGAGAGGTGGAGTGAGTGAGCTCAATGGAGCTCTATTGTGACTGCTGTGGATTTCTTTGTGGGCAGAAAAAGGCAGCAATGCAGGCAAGAGCCCAGTACAATGGGCCAGCCTGCAGCACTGGCAGAAACAGAATGAGCGAGTGAGGGGAGGAGTGAGCAAGCTCAACGGACCTGTGTCAGAACTGCTGCAGATTTCTTTGTGGGCAGAAAAAGCCACCAATGCAGGCAGGAGCCCAGTACAAAAGGGCTACCTGCAGCAGTGGGAGACACAAAACGAGCGAGTGAGGGAGGGGGAGTGAGTGAGCTCAACGGAGCTCTGTTGAGACTGCTGCAGATTTCTTTGTGGGCAGAAAAAGGCAGCAATGAATGCAGGGGCCCAGTACAAAAGGGCAGCCTGCAGCAGTGGGGGAAACAGAATGAGTGAGTGAGAGAGAGGGAGTGAGCGAGCTTAAATGAGCTCTATTGTGACTGCTGCAGATTTCTTTGTGGGCAGAAGAAGGTGGCAATGCAGGCAGGAGCCCAGTACAAAATAGCAGCCTGCAGTGCTGGCAGAAATGGAACGAGCGAGTGAGAGAGGGGGAGTGAGCAAGCTCAACGGAGCTTTGTCAGGACTGCTGCAGATTTCTTTGTGGGCAGAAAAAGGTGCCAGCAGAGGCAGGAGCCCAGTTCAAAAGGGCAGCCTGTAGCGCCAGGAGAAACAGAATGAGCGAGTGAGACAGGGGGAGTGAGCGACCTCAACGGAGCTCTATCATGACTGCTGCGGATTTGTTTGTGGGCAGAAAATGGCAGCAATGCAGGCAGGAGCTCAGTACAAAAGGCCAGCCAGCAGCGCTGGTGAAACGGAATGAGCAAGTGAGAGAGGGGGAGTGAGCGAGCTCAACCGAGCTGTGTCAGGACTGCTGCAGATTTCTTTGTGGGCAGAAAAAGCCAGGCAAAGCAGGCAGGAGCCCAGTACAAAAGGCTGCTGCAAGCCTAGGCAGAAATGGAACGATGAAAGAGAGAGGGGAGGAGCAAGCTCAACGGACCTGTGTCGGGACTACTGCAGATTTCTTTGTGGGCAGAAAAAGGTGCCAACAGAGGCAGGAGCCCAGTTCAAAAGGGCAGCCTGCAGCACCAGGAGAAACAGAATGAGCGAGTGAGACAGGGGGAGTGAGCGACCTCAACGGAGCTCTATCATGACTGCTACGGATTTGTTTGTGGGTAGAAAATGGCAGCAATGCAGGCAGGAACCCAGTACAAAAGGCCAGCCAGCAGCGCTGATGAAACGGAATGAGCAAGTAAGAGAGGGGGAGTGAGCGAGCTCAACCGAGCTGTGTCAGGACTGCTGCAGATTTCTTTGTGGGCAGAAAAAGCCGCCAAAGCAGGCAGGAGCCCAGTACAAAAGGCCAGCCTGCAGCGCTGGCAGAAATGGAATGAGCGAGTGAGAAAGGGGGAGTGAGCAAGCTCAACGGACCTGTGTAGGGACTACTGCAGATTTCTTTGTGGGCAGAAAAAGGTGCCAACAGAGGCAGGAGCCCAGTTCAAAAGGGCAGCCTGAAGCACCAGGAGAAACAGAATGCGCGAGTGAGAGATGGGGAGTGAGCCACCTCAACGGAGCTCTGTCGGGACAGCTGCAGATTTCTTTGTGGGAGAAAAATGTGCCAACACAGGCAGGAGCCCAGTACAAAAGAGTAGCCTGCAGCAGTGGCAGAAACAGAATGAGCGAGTGACACAGGGGCAGTGAGCAAGCTCAACGGACCAATGCAATCAACATTCGGCATTGTCAAATGCTTGTTCTATGGGTTGCTTAATGTGTGCACTGCTCATTGCACTGCATTGTTAAAATGCTTCCAGAGAGCTGCAAAGTAAGCTGAAACTGAAAAGCAGCTAAAGACAAATCATTAGGAAACATTTATTAAAGAGCTAGTGTACTGCCGGGAAACTGCCTGCAATTAATTGTAACTTTCTGATGTAGTCAGCTATCACTTCTTGTATCTCAAGTATTTATTCTTTTCCATTTGCTAATTAGAAGATTTTCCACCTGGCAGTACTGGGATGATGTGTGGAGCAACACTGTGTCTGGAGGGGAAAAAAAGTCAGTTCTGTTCCTCCCACTACATCAACACTAAAACCACACTGACCATGGCATCAGTAGTAACCAATGAGAACCATTTCTCACTGCCAGATTTCACTTTCACATGAAGCTGCAGGGACTGGTTACTAGCGATGTCACAATTTCCTGCATTTTGATTGGTAGCTTGTGAAAGTCACTGCTCAGGCTGCAAAGATTGTGGTGCCTCAAGGTGTTTGGTCTCATTTCTGACGATGTAGTGGGAGCAACAGAATTAACTTTTTTTTCCCCTCCAGACAGAGTACTGCTCCACATATCACCCTAGTACTGCCAAGTAGAAAATCTTCTGATTAGCAAACAGAAAATAAAAAAAATATTTGAGATACTGGAAGTCATAGCTGACTGCATCTGAAAATCACTATTAATTCCAAGCAGTACACTAACTCTTTAATACAGTGCAATAAGCAGTGCACACAACAAGCAACTCATTGGAAAATGCTACACCAGCCAGTTGGAGGAACAGTTTAAGCTGACTTGTACTGTACAGGTGTGTGTGTGGGGGGGTATTTTTTGGAGAAAAAGGTACCCTAGAAAAGTGGACATGCTATGAAGTTGAAGGGAGGTAGATTCAGGAGAGATGTAAGGAAGTACTTCCTCACAGAAAGGATGGTGGATTCCTGGAATGGCCTTCCAGTGGAGGAAGAGGGGAGAAAACAGTGGTGGGGTCCAAAAATGACTGAGATAGGCACAAGGGACTCGTTGGTGTCAGGAAGGGTGTAAACAGCAAGTGCTGCTCCTGATGCCGACCACTCTCTAAATGGCCTTGTCGGGTCAGGGCACAGGTCCACCCACCCCCAGCTACAACTTGAAATGGGAAAACCACACGGTAACCCGACTATGACAACCATCCGGAGGTGGATTTTTGTGTTACGCCCAGCCAGCGGGTATCGGGGGAAATTTTGAGGAAGGGGGCCCAAGTTCAGATACCACTACTGGGAACACAAGGAGAGGCATGAAGCTGGCTTGAATGCAAGAAACAATGCAAAGTTTATTAGACCCAACTAAACAATAACATTACACTAAATATCTTCACTCTAAAACTCTACAACTAGAATAGAACTAAATTTAGAACTTTACCTCCTATGCGGTGAATCAGTTGCAAATACCCAACGCCAGCCACCCTTGCGTGTCTAACAGGGAAATGGGAAAGAACGCAGGACAGGGAACCAGCTGCAGAGGCAGGGATGACATACAACAGGACACAGGCCAGGACTATTCCGAGGTGCTGTTGGCCATCGACACACAGGTCTCTACAGACCACCGGAAATTACACCCCTCCAGGAAAAAGTCTGCCACATTTCCACCCAGCCACAGCCCCAACATGGACTGCTGGGACAAAGGGACAAATAGAGACATGATATCTGGTAAGGGAAAACAGGGTCGGGGTACCTAGGACCACACGCAGGCTAGAGGGTTGTGGAACAATAAACATTTCATTTAAAACCCTGTGCCTGTGTCCTTATTTCTAGCAATCAGTACTAAGACACTCTAAATACACATAAAACAGTTTAGAAAAATATCAACAAACGTAAATCACAGTGGCATTGTCTTTTGGTGACCAATGTCAGCTGGCTGGCATTATCCACCTTTATGCAAACAGTTATTTGGTTAAAGTTCCTGGCTCAACGGAGCCTTGCACTTGCCTTGCCCTTTAAATTTAGCACAAGCCACAATAAAAATTTCATCTGTAGGCATTAGACCACAGTTACCATCAATTTATATAATTCCTGGACCCTTTTTAGACTGGAGGGCCCAGTCATTGCCACTTTAATTCTGGTAGGACTGACATTGCCCCTTTAAGGCTACTGTCCATAAAGGCAGTCAATCATACTGCAACATCCCAGCCCCCCTCTTTCACTGTCTATGGGGCTTTTCTGTAGCTCCACCCCAGGGTTGTCCTGCCTGGGGCCTGACACCCCCCCCCCCAGTCATTAGGCTCAAGAGAGCCTTCTGTTACTCTGCCCTCAAGGGTGGTCCTTTGCTCAGGGCCTAAAAAAAGTAACATTTTCTTCTTTTTCCTGGCAGCCAGCACCCTACCTGGGTGCTGCCACCACTCACCCTGCCGCCCTCTCCTCTCTGGGCCGGAGACATGTTACTGGAGCTGGGGAGGCCTGGACCCACATCCTCCCACAGGCCTCCTCTCACTACTGGGCTGCAGGCAATGGAGGGGACAGCCTGGATCTGCTGCCCCTCCCAATGAATCTCCAAGGACTGCTGGCTGAGGCATGGAGGGGCTGGCTTAATGTTGCTGCCGCCTGCTCTCCCTGGAAACTCTTGCTGCTGCTACTGTTTTAGATGGAGGGGACAGCTGGGACCTGCTGCCCCTCCCAACAAACCTTCACTGGACTGCTGGGTGGAGAGGCTGGCCTTGGATTACTGCTTACCATCCCTCCCACGGGACCACACTGTGGCTGACTACTGATGGAGGGGACGGCCAGGACCTGCCACCCTCCCGACACACTCTGCCACCACCGCGGAACCGGGAACTGACCCCAACAGACTAAAGCTACTGATTCAGGAGAGGAAGTCATTGTGAAGGACCAGCCGGGGCATCGGAAGGTTCCCCAGGACTTTAGGTAAGTCCCTTCTGTTTACCTAGCCCCAGCCAGCCTAGGGCTCCCCTCGTACTTGCTGCTACTTCTCTCCCACTCACCAATGGCTTCTGAATGGTTGTTGACATTCAAAAGGGACTGAGGATTCCCTCTCGGAATCCTCTCGAGCCCATCCCTGCCTGCACTCCCTCGTGACCCAGGCCCACGAGAGTAGGTGCCTGGTGCGAGGTAATGGGGGGGGGGTCTATTGAGCTGCAGGCAGGGAAAAAATGAGCAGGGGAAAAAATTATTTATTTTTTTTAAAAAGGAGCCCTGCTGTGCCTTCACATTTTGGGGGTGGGGATACCTGGTTAGGGGGCCTCCCTACACTCTGGGGCACCTTTCTGTCTCTCCAGCCCCAAAGCACCTGGTTGCCCATATCTGGAGGGCACCAAGACTTTGGGGCACTACAAGGGAAGGGAAGAGACACTGCTGTCGATCAAGTAGGGTCTGCAACAGAAATGAATATAATAAAAATGGGCAGACTGCATGGGCCCAGTGACCCTTATCTGCCCTCAGTCTCTATGTTTCATTAGAAAATGGTTAAAATTTTCCAAGCCTCTGATTGGCAGATACCCTGGCATGGGGTATATTTATGTGCCAACAGAGACCGGGAAATAACTAGTCCCTGTGTCATCCTGCCCTTCCCCCAAAAAATATCTATGTGCCCACTGAAGTTCAAGTTCTGCCAACCACCAAATTTATTTACCTATTTAGTGAGAATTAAGCTGAGAACACCTTAATCACCTGTCAGCATCAAAAAATCAAAGTAAAAGCCTTGCACACATTTATAATGTCTTCTTCTTGGCTGTAATTGTATTGTGTTTCCCAATTAGACCACACATTAAAAAAAAAACACACACTCCACACAACATGTCATACAGTACATGTGCCATCAAACAATTCCCCCCACCACCACTCTGCTCCACTCTACTCCACAACCTTGTGCCTGTCGTCCACTGAGAAAACACCCTCACAACTTCAGTGCCATTACCTGACATATTTCCCAGGAAATTTAAAGTACCTCTTTTTTTTCTCTTGCACAGTTCCTCATCCGATTGTAGAGCTGTGCAGAATATAAAATTCTGCTGACAAGACAAGGGTGCCCCCTCTCTCCTCTATTATTTAACTTATATCTGGAACCTTTTATCCAAAACATTTTCAATAATGACTCCATACAAGGAGTTAGAATTGGTCGGCATGTAGTGGAGGTTACCGCATATGCTGATGACCTCTTAATACATTTGTCCCATCCGGTATCCTCAGTTCTGGCCTTACTAAGTGAAGTGACAAGGTTCAGTGTTCTGTCTAACTATAAATTAAATGCCAGTAAGTCCCTGTTTTTTCCCTTAAATCACAAAGTCTTCAAAACTGATATTAGTCCCTTGGGGCTATGCTGGACTCCCAGGTCTTTCAAGTATCTGGGTATTAAAACTTTCACGTAACCCCTTAGTATGGTTCAAGAAAAACCTAGATCCTTTACTGCAGGGAATTACACACGATCTAGAGAGGTGGTCCAAACTCCCTATCTCTATGTAATGAATCAATATAATTAAAATGAATGTATTTCCTAAAATTTTTACCCTGTCCCTTCTTAATGCTTTTGTTCCTTAGTCTGGTTCAAAAAGGTTCACGGTATTTTTACTAAAATTATCTGGGCCGATAGGTATCCCCGTCTGGCTTACCATAAGCTGGCAGCCCCTAAATTTGAAGGGGGTTGCGAATCCCCCACCTGGCTATATATTATTGGGCTAGTCATCTTGCGAATTGTTTAAGGTGGGTATCTCCCGGCCCAGAGGAAGCGCAATCCATGTGGCTTAAAATAGAATTGGATGCAATTAAGGCCAATAATCTGGACCCTCTCGTGTTATTTTTTCTTAAGTTTTCTCAAGTAAGTACAGCTGTAGATTGTCCCATAATAAGGTCCTCTTTAAAAGTCTACCTACAGTTGCGCTCCTTTTTGCAGTACTCTCCCCATCTGGACCTGGCCCAGTCTATATGGAACTCTCCATCATTTACTATTAACAAGAATCAAATCTCCCACTTTTGCTTGCCCCAACTCGAAGAGGGGAAACTCTCGACCTTTACTGATGATAAGGGGAATTGGCTATCAGTGGAGAAGATGGTTAGGAAATTTCGCATCCCGATTTCTTCTTTCTTCAAAGCTTTGCAATTGAGACATCTACTAGTAATCTCCCTTGGAAGTATTCTTCCCTCACAGAGCATCTCCTCTCTGATACCCGAGTTATCCCCGCTCTCTGGGTCCTCTAGTGTAATCTCTAAATTATATCAGGTTTTGTTTCACAAAAAGTTTGGGGGCCCCTTTGGGCCATCAAGATTTTGGAGCAACTTTTCCCCCACCTGCAGTTAGACTGGCATTCTCTCTGGAAGTTATGTCACAACTTTATCTCTCAGGATAGACTGTGTCTCATGCAATATCATGTATTACACAATCTATACTATTCCACGGTTAAGCTCCACAAGTGGGGCTACTTAGATTCCAACAAATGTAACAAATGTTTGCAAGATGAGGGCACACTTTTTCACATGCTTTGGTCTTGCCCAAGTATTTCCACCTTTTGGGTCTCAATTCAAACCTCCTTAGACCCCATGCTGGGCCTCCAAGAATACTTTATCCCTGAGGTATGTGTCTTGGGGGACCTGACTTCCATTAGATTCAAGGTGCATAAGTTTCACATATCCATGGTCGCCTTGTCGGCTAAGAAAATAATTCTCCGTCATTGGAAAGACAGGTCCTCCTCTTCTTTCCAGGAATGGGTAAGAGAAGTTTTATCCAATTTGCACACAGAAAAAGCAATAGCCAGCCTACAGAACAGACTGGTAACTTATGCTAGAATCTGGGATCCCCGTCACTCATTAATCTCTCTGGTTCCAAACTAAGTTTACAATAGGCTCAAGGCTTTTACAAGGCCTTTTGATTAGAGGCTTGGCAGTTACGAGTATTGTGATGGGTTACTGCAGTAAGGGGAGGTGAGGGGGGGCAGCATCTTTTTACTATGTATCAATGTGTTTCTGTCAGTTTCTTTGTATGCTGCCTTTTATGGTGGAAAATGTGTGAATAAACTTTAAATAAAAAAAAAATTCTGCTGACAGAATGCCTATGGAATTACCATTCCTATTCCATGGAATTTTGTGGAATTTGTGTGAAAATTCATTGGAAATTTGCAAAATTTTACATTTCAGTTATTTTGGGCTAGGTTTTAACATACATATCCAAATGATACCTAATTTGGCATGTGTACCGGTACTAATGTTTTACATAAGTGTACCAAATTTCAGAGTTCTGTATTGACACAGAAAATTAGTTTTATCGCTGTATTGGTCTTTGTGACAAAAGAGACAGAAAAAAATAGATCATTTGATACTTTTTATTGGACCAACATAGATGTTACACAAGAAAACAGGTGCTGCTTTAACTTTAGGACTTCATTGAGTCCTTCATCAGAAACTAATGCCAGTTGTTTTGGAAAAATACATTCTATTAACACTCAGATCATACATAAAAAAACAGATAAAAAACATTGTAAAAATTCTATTGGCCAAAAATCCATTCAAAGATCAACTGAAAACTAAAAGGATGCACACAGTCTAACTGTTATCCAAGAAGGCATTTCAGGGTCAAATGTCAACAGACCAGATAACACCATTTCTAAAAAAAAAAACATAAAACATCATTTAGTGTCATTTTGAACTGCACATGAGTGAGTGTGTTTGCGTATACATGAAGAAACTAAATCTTATTAGCCTAAAACTGGCATTTGAAAGTTAACCTAAAAAAAAAAAATAATCCAAAAGGAAGGTACTACAAGTTCAAAGTTACAGAACGAATCACCCTTTATCTTGAAAGAAGATAGCCAGAACACTCTTAATTAAAACTCAGACATGATTAAAAACCAAAGCAATAATATAGTAAGGGCCTCTAAGTATACCATGGTAAAAAGTCCTCTGGAAAAAAAATCCTTAGTCTATAGCAATTAATGGGTTTAAAGGAGAACAAATTTGCTGTTCTTATAGAACAGGATACCCCTGGGAGGGGACCCAGGGATGAGACCAGGGAAGAGGTGTGGGATCACCATAGGGAGGGCAAAGGGGTGGGAGCCAGAGGACCCCAGAGGAGGAGGAAGCTTCTCCTGGTGGGGGACTCAGTTGTTAAGGATGGTGTTGGGAATAGATGGGGATATATCCTCACACTAGGCACTTGGGTTAAATCCCAATACTGACACGGTAGTGCAGCATGAGGGGGGTGCTGCACTCCTGTGGTGCTGTCTTTTAGATGATACGTTAAACCACGGTCCCATCTGCCTGTTCTGGTTATAGTTCAGGTGGATGTTAAAGATCCCATGGCACTTCTCGAAAAGAGTAGAGGCATTTTTTTATTAATAAATTCAATATAAACATTGTAAAATCAAACAATACATTGCAGCATCAGAGTATGAAAGAATCAGTAACAAAGAATAAAACAATAAGCCAGGGGAGAAAAAAAAACCTACAGATACCTGGCAAGGTAAAAAAAGGAGACAAGGATAACTAATAAAACATATTCCAGAACAGAAGTACACTTACGTAATAAATAATGGATAAGAAAAATACAAATAAAAAAACAATTATTTAAAATGAGGAATTTGTTTTTTGCCCCTTTTTTCCTGAAGCCCCACATACCATCTATATCAACACAATACCTAACCCCCAGCATTCTTTATCACCTCACTATATTTACGCATATAGCCCAATAAACTGGAGCATCAAAACTATAATACCACATGGCATAACAATTCCATCAGGTATCGTATCAAATCTCAAAAGTCTGATTTATACTTTGTTATTTTAACACATGCTGCAATCCTTTCCATTTTACATGTAGTAAATGTGCAGGAAATATTTTCATATCTGTACACCTTTAAACATGCTGCTTCCACAAGTTTCCACAAGTTTTCCAGTTGCTAAATATGCCATCCTTTGCTGTTGGATGACATATCGGCTGCGTGCCTGCCATAGGTAAAATTTCAAGCATGCAAAGAATACTCCCAAAGTACCATTATCGTAGGCTAGCAATCTACTGCTATACTGGCCCAATACCAACTGTGCGTAAGTCATACAGGCCAACCAAGGTAGTTTCCATCTGAGTGATAAAAGGGACCAAAGCTGTTTGGAGAATTCACATTCTAATAGGAAATGTGTCATCATTTTTTCAGGTGCTGAACATTCAATATAGGGGCAACCCTGTTCTCCAATGGCTTTATACTTTAGATTCCCTCTAACTTTCAGCTGCCCATACATACACAGCCATTGATTATCCCACATTTTAACTAGAATACATGAATTAGTAAGCTGTGAAAGAGCCAAAGGTACTTGGACCGGTGTGCAGAATTTAAACTCCAGAGTGTGAGGACCTATCGTTTGTAAAATATCTGATTATAATTGTTTCCTAGACTTCTGAAGCAACATTGATTTAGTCATCTGCCATATATATAGTTTTTTCAATGTAGGCTTCAGAAAGACAGGTTTTTTCATTTTTGGTAAATCTAGATTTAGTAGTTGCCATATCGGTCCTTGCAAGAATAGATCCAGAAGCAAATGATTTGATACCTTTTAATGGACCAACATAGATGTAACAACAAGAACAAAGTGCTCTAGCTTTCGGGTCAACCAGTCCTTCTTCAGAAGCTCATAAACAACTGCCATGAACTTCTGAAGAAGGACTGGTTGGTCCGAAAGCTAGAGCACTTTGTTCTTGTTGTTACATCTATGTTGGTCCATTAAAAGGTATCAAATCATTAGCTTCTGGATCCATTTTTGGTAAGACTTTCCCCAGTGCCTCCTGCCGACTAATCAGAAAACCATACAGCAAAGTCCTAGTCCACATTACCTCCCCTTCTCTAGCCCCTGGTGGTTGTAATATTGCTTTTAAATTACCAACCCCAAAAATGGTGTAAAAAAAAAATCAATGGGTGTATCATTGCCTCCCCACCTTTATTAACTGGTAAATAAGTAAAGTCCCATTTTTTTCCTTTTTTTTATTTCTTTTTTTTCCCCCCGTCTGTTGTCCCACTGGAGCCACTCCATAGGGAGTTGCCCATTAAGCCTGTCCCTGCCAGTGCCTTACCTGTCAGTCTCTGGTCCCTCCATCTGGCCTTGGATACCCCCCAGGTGGGTTAGGGTGGGGGCAGACCCCTGAATCTTACTTGTCTCATCAGGGTTCGAGGCTGCAGTCAGGCAACGGCACATCGGGACCTGGCTCAGCGCTCCATCTTCCCATCTCCAATGGGGTTTTTTCCACATTCCTGTGGGATGTTATGGGCCTGTACGCCAAGGCGCATGCGCCGATGTTGGCAATGTCCTTCCCCCTCCTTTCCTTGAAGGAGAAGCCCCTGAAACTGATTGGTCACTGGCCTACACTCTTGACCAATCATGCCCCCGAGACACCAGCTTGCCGTTGCGCCCCCAGCCTCTGCCAGGGGTTGCCACATGCTGGGTTGAAAGATACTCCCTCCCCCCAGAGAAGACGAACTGTCATCGGATGCTCCAGCCTATCTCCCTCAGCCAAACTCCGTGGCCTGAGCTCGCTCCTGAACCCGGGTGTCATGAGGTGCTGGTAGGCATCCAGCACCTCAACCTCAGTGCCACCGGCCGCTGTAAAGTCCCATTTTATTGGGTTGAGTCTACTCCCCATAGCATGCAAAAGAAAATACTGTAAATTTTAGTCTCCAAATTATATGGTATAGGATATACCCAACTAACATATAATAGTAAAGGAACTAAAAACTGTTTTAATATAAACATTATCTTTCTTTCTTTTAGACATAGTCCAGTTCTTCCACTTCTCTACTCGCCATTCACAACTTTGAACAGCCTTGAACCAATTTATTTGCTCCATATCTCCCTCCCCTATATATAGGCCCCAAAGTTTGATAGGGTCAGTAAAAATCCTCATTCCGAAAGCTCCCTGTCAGCTATTGGTGGACCAGTACTGATTCCCACACTTTTGTCAAGATTTAAAAGTGCACCAGAAACCTCAACATATTTCTGTACTTCACGCATGACATGAGTTACACTTTCTTTAGTACTTAAAAACAAACAGAGGTCATCTGCTTATGCAGATACTTTTAATTCAGATGTCTGACCTGGCAGCCGAATACCTTTAATCCTATTGTTGCCAACTAGATGCCTTACACAAGTCTCAAAAACCATGATATATCACAAAGGACTAATTGGACAGCCTTGACTGTACTATACTGTAAGTGGCAAAGGGGGCTGCATCATTTCTCCAATCAAAGGTATTACTGAGGCCATCTTATAAAGTGTTTGTATACCCAGAATTAACCCCTGAGGAACTCCATATTGTTTCAAAACTAGTACTAAAAATTTGAGAGACTCTGTCAAAGGCTTTACTCTGATCCAACGAAATTAGCAACCCAAATATATTCTGGTGTGTACAATAAGTATAACAATCCCGTGTAAGAATAAGGTCATTCTGTATTCTCAGACCAGGCACTACACAGGTTTGCACTGGATGTAACCACTCCTGTAAATTACCTTGTAACCCCTAATGTACCATTTTTCCTAAAATTTTCCAATCTGCATTCAAGAGGCAAATCGGCCTCCAATTTTGCAACAGTTTTATCTCCTAATTTATATAAAAATTTCACCTTGAGCAAATTCCTCTCTGGTTATTTTATGAGTCACAATCTCATGAAACACTGGGAGAAGCATTTCTGCCAGTATATCCTGAAATGCTGCGTAAAACTCCAGGGGTGGACCATCGTGTCCTGGGGACACAGTTTTTCTCATCCCCTTCAAAGCTTCCAGTAGCTCTTCTTTTGTAAAGGGAACATCAGGTTCCTGCTGAAGGAATTCAGACGGCCTAGGCCCATACTCAGATATGTAAGTGTTCATCTCTACATGTCCCACATCCACCTGTGTATTAAGGCAATATAAATAATTTTGTATAATCTGTCTAAGATCTTGTGGTGCAGTCTTTATGAACCCATCCTCATCCCGTAATGCTGTGACACAAGAATTTTCAAGTCTGGTTTTACAAGCCTGACAAGGATCACCTAAGGGTGACTTTACAGTACCGAACTGCATTGCAGCCATCAATGTGGCTGTCCTATCATACTGATAAGTTTTCATGTGTTGTTTAACCTGCATAATCTGGGCACTACAATCATGTGATGTAGTACTGGCTAAAGAATAAAGATATTGTAAGTGTTGGCATAGAGATAAATATTTTAAAAAGTACTTATTGTTTTTGTGTGCCCCATACTTCTTAAACCAGCCCTGAACTTCTCTCACGGTGTCCTCCTACCATTCCCCTGCTGTATCATATAGGCAGCGGACTGTACATCTTGCTTGTAACAATTCTCGTATCTTAATTTGTACTCTTTGCTCACATAACATATTTCATCTCCATCCCCTTTCAACCTGTGATGCCCCTTCCTGAACCACTACCTTTAGTTTCAGCATAGAATGGTTGGAAAAGTCCATAGAAAGTACCTGCAATTCCAGAAATCACATATTTGGAGACAGAAACCAAAAGTCAATTCATGATGCTAGTTATCCCCTCACATATGTTTTATCTGTCCTGGGGGAGAGGATACAATGGCTGCATCTTGCATACCAGCAGCCTTTTTTCAAACAATTTAACAGGGCATGCATGTCGCAATAAGCTTTTTTCCCCCACCAGTGTTATACTAGACAGGTCAAGGGAGCAATTAAAGTCCCCACCTAGAAATACCTGCCTAATAGTGGCTAAAAAAGGTTGTATCAATTTAAACAGTTCTACACGGTCCGCCTTGCTTTACGGTGCATAAGCTGACAAAAGACGACATGCCTTGCCATCTATTAGACCATCCAGAATTAATAAGCGGCCTGGTACTAAATCAATCAATTTCTGTAGTTGGAACCGAACCCCTTGAAATAAAATCCCAACCCTATCAGCCCTATCCAGCCCAAAGGACCAGAAGGACAGACCCCACATCCATGCCTTCTTACACTGGGTCACAGAAGCTGTCGTATTCAACCAGGTTTCCTGTAAGAAAATTACATTTAATGCCTGTTGCTGCAATAATGATAACACTGCTTTCAATCTTCCCCCATTCAAAATATTATATACATTCAAAAAAGCAAAAGTTAAGGGCACCATAAGGATAAGAGATTAACAGTCATGTAAGTCCCCAATGTGCTTTTTCCTCTTTTTCTTTCTGCCCTCTTGTCTTTCAGCAGGGGGAAGGGATTTCAAAGAAACATCTGTATCAGAGCCATCAGTATCCATTGCACCCCATTCATTCTGCTTCCCAAACACCTCAAATCTATTGTTCACACTTATTTCAGAAGAAATAGAAGTTCTCAATCTGGCACTTCTCCTAGGAACTGGGGTAGTCCAGGAGGTATTCATAGAAGGAGGGGGTGATAGAGGTGGCATTTCATGAGATCCCAAATTGTCATCTCTTATGTGTCCATCCAAAGATTCCACTTGTGTAGCCAATGGAGGGTTGGGGGGCTGCATGAGATACTAGCTTTGGTTGTTCCCCAGGGCTCTCATGCTGTTGATCTACAGTAGGTTGTTCCTGGGCCTGTGTCACCTCTTGTGGTTGTTCCTGCTGTGTACTGGAATTATCAGGTGGTCTTATGTCATCTGTGGTCTTATCAGTAGATTCCAGGGGGGGAGGTGCCTCCGGCTGCCCTTCTGCCTTTCTTTAGGCTTTCCTGATAATGACATCCTGATTCAATCCATCAGGCCTATTGTTGGCTGCCATGGGGCATTTATAGAACACATGCCCTCTGGCGTCACACAAATTGCACCTTGCTATGTTCCTGCATTCCATACTAATATGGTTATATTCCCTACATAAGAGGCACCTCAACTTATCACAAGAACTAGCCAGATGAGTTTGATCCCCACATTTATGACAAGCCTTTGGCTGACCAGATTAAAAAAAACACACTCCACGGTCTCTACCGATGAAAAAATGATTAGGCAGAAGGATAATGCCAGAGTCATTCTGTCGTAGTTTTATTTTGAAGTGCCATCCCCAGTGCAAAAAGACTCTGAATCAATGATTGGCTCAGAAGCACTGAGAATGTCACAATGTTTTTGTAATCAATGGTGGATATCACCAATATTTATACTTTCTGTATGAAACATGATGGTCATCCTTTTTATTACTGGTTTAGTGAGTGGAATCACTAAAAATGGAGTCCACAATGGGGAGAATTTTTTCTGATTATAGGAAGTTCAAAATTTATCCAGTCCATGAGCAGTGTAAAAATTGAGGTTGAAGTTCTCTTCATCAGATATGTGAATGAGCACATGAACTTCAGCTGGCATAAAATAAAGTGGTTCTTTAATAAGCTTTTTCCCCCACATAATTTCTATCTGGGCACGATTCTAGGCCACCTTTATAGTATAAGCGGACAGCATGTCTGCGTGGAATTGGTGGAGACTTATCAAACAAGTCTGAGAATCTAGGAGTTCTTGGTGGGGGTTGAGAATTTTGTTTTGGGCCAGAGTCTTGATGAGGATTACTAGTATCCTCTCTGTGTTCATTTCTATGGCCTGTACCCGCTGAGATCCCCTTATCTCCTGAACCATCTGCTGAGTCTATTGCACAGTCCTTACTACTGTACTCAGGTGTTACACCAACCCCTTTCCCTACAGTGTGAGCCTTTGGGAGCTGATCCTCATCATTCTGTACCCGTGATTGTTGCATTACTTGGGGTTGCATCTTTGGTTCGATGTCCTGCATATCACTGCCATTTCTGTCTGGTCTCTGGTCACCATTACTTTCATCTGTAGCCCCCATTTTGTCCCTCACATCCCGGAGGTTTGTAGAAGACATATCACCATCTGTTTCTATCTCTTTTGTGTGAAAAGGTCCAACATCTACCACCCCTAAGTTTCTCCTGCTCTCATTATCGATGTCACCCCTTTGAATTGTGTCTCACTGAGAGATTATATTGCTAGATACGCAATGTTCAAGTAAATCACTGCCCGGATACATTACTTTGACTTGCAAGCAATCCTTGAGATGAATTAAAAGTCAGGTCAATGACCCACATACCAGTTGTGTTTTGCTGCCATCTGGCCTGTTGCAGGGCATGTTCTGGTGTCCACTCATCATTGGGCACCTCTGGAGAATTAAAACAAAATGCTTCCTTTAGCCACTCTTTTGCGGTTTGATGCCTATCTGAAGCAGCAATGGGGGTGCCAGTCACAAGGTCTTTTTTCATTAATTTCCCCTTCCAGTGCATCTGCCACACCTCCTTTGATGCACTTTCCAGCTGTCGTCTAGAGTGGAGACCTTTCTCCATTCCACTAGGTTTAGTCTCAGCATGACCAGACACAATATTTTGTGTACAATCCAAAACTAGTTCATCGGTGGTTATCTGGAAATTGTCAGATGCCGAATCAGCATCCTCCACACCTGTTTCCAGTGATGTAGTATCAGTTGCACAAGTACGTGTATCATCCTGTACTTCAGTCAGTCGAACACTACTAGAGTGAGTACCAACACCTTCAGAACCATTGTAATCCAATGCGATATCCATATCTATAGGAATGTTCAGAACTGTGTTCTCTTGGCAGGCTTCGGCTGGGAGGGAGAACAACTCTACAGCACCTCCACCTCCTCTGCTGCATCAGGGACCTCCATCTTGGAATGGGCTGACAGTGCCCCTTCCCAAAAGTAGGGGAATTTTTTATTAAAAACAAAAGCATACATTTATCACAAACATTGTTACATAATCTCACAAACATCTGTATACCATCTTTTAACCAAATGCCGGTAATATTCTTCCACATTTTCCTTGCTCTTTCTTCCCCAAACAATCCACATTCATTTTGGTACACTTTGTCAATTTCAACCTGTGCTTTAAGCATCAGATCCTGCCAAGATTCTTCTTTTTTCTGCAATGTACTTTGGCATCTATTTTGCTGTATCACTTATTTCAGAACTGCAAGGGTTACATACTGTAGAACTAATATATTTAGCGTGCCAACATTTTCGCGGCTTTGAGCAGTGAATGACATTAGCACACAGAGATATTCGTACTATGCCTTTAACAAGCACAGTACTAATTTGCGGTCTACTGCTATAAAAATCACCAGTTACATAAACATCAAAATGACTGCTTTGCCATTTCATTGGTTAAACATTAGTGCATTAGCGTATTAGATTATCATCTACCCCAATTGACAGCTTGCTCACAGTTGGCCTCACTAATCATTATGCTCCCCTCCCAACAGAAATCACTGATTAAGCATAATTTATCATTAACTAAGCCTTTTCTTACATTGCAATCATACACTGTGTTAATCTACTACAATAAACACTTTCCTGCGATTGATGGATTCCTGCATGTTATTAGATACAAGTCTGTGTTTTTAAATAGCTTGACTCACTCCAATCTAAAAATGCCACCGCAGACCACACTGCTTTGTACTAGCCTACATCAAGCATGTCTCTCTATGGCAGGTTAAACCGTCCTAAGTCCGCAAAGTGGGGAATTGCCTTTGTTGAAAATGTTGCAGCAGATCAGCTGGTTGAGACCACTGGGATTACATATTGGGTTGCCAAGTCCGTAGTACGTGAGCTGCAAAGTACCCCACCAGCCAAGAAGCGCTGCAGAGAATATGCAACTTACTCTCCAGCACTGAGATTTGAAATTGGCCGCTATTCAGTGGAGAACGGGGTCATGAATGTTGTCAGGTACGTCTCTTCTAAGCATAACCTGACAGTAAATGAAAGTTTAGTTCGTAAATTTAAAAAGGACTACCTGTCTAAAGTTCAACTCACTTTTATTAAATTTACCCCATTCCTTAGCCAATTGTCCAGATACTAAAACTTGGTATGTCATATGCTTGAAACATTTCATCCCCCAGAATTTTGCCAATAGTCTCCAAAAAGATTCGATATATGACTATCCAAAGAAAATGCGTAACATAGTTTCTTCCTGTAAACCACAACTTATCTCTCCACATATCCTTACTTCTGTTTTTTTTTATGTTTGTGGTTACTTTTCACATTTAATTTGTCATGGCTGCACATCCAGATTGTCTCTTTCATTTTGGGGGGATTCTTTTCTCTAGTGTTGCAACCAGCAGTTCTCTGATTACTACCCTTTTGTTAACTTTAAAAACTTAGTCTTCATAAAAATTCCCTTCCATAATTTCTTTATACAGCTGCTTCCTATTTTTCCTAATTAGGGAGTCTATCTTTACCCCCCCCATTGTGTGAGATAACTCCTGCAAGTTTCCATATATGCCAACCATATTTTTCCACCGTTTATGTTCCCTTTTTTCCCTATGCTTTTGATCATTGAGTCACTCCACTCATATGCAAACTTCAGTCATTCATAATTCTCCCCTTTAATCAGTGGTACAATGTTAACTGCAATGAACATACCTACCAGAAAAACAATTGTCTGTACCATATTTAACCCCCCCATCTTTCATTTCCCTATATGCTGTTCCTCTCTTAACATGATTCAGTTGTAATCAACCTATATAACTTGGCTCTTGAACTTAAGTATTTTCCATATTTTGTTGCCTCTGCCCTTTTACTTTCTTCTATCAATAACTGTTTAATGTCCCTTTTAGTGTCCTCCCACCATTCTTTCTTTGTATCATAAATTTCTATTACAGTCCTCCTTGCTTTCAATAAGTCTTTTATGTTTTCTTTACACCTTTCCTCTTCTAGCTTCTCTACATTCACCCTCCAAAAACCTTTCTCCAAAAACATTTTTTTCCCTAGATCTATACTTATTTCCTCTGCCATATGGTCTGTTGTCTCAATCGGAATACTTCTTACTTGTTCTAACATTGTTTTTTGGGGAACTATCCAAAAATCAATTCTTGTAGATCTTATTCCTTTAAAATATGTGTGTTCACCTTTTTTCCTTTTAATTTTATATGCATCTTCTAGTACTGCATTTAACATGATTTTCTTTAAGAGATTAGTGTCACAGTATATTTTTCTTGTTACTCTCCCCCAATCTGCCTTTGTCAATTCACAGTTAAAATCCCTCCTTCATAATACTAACTGTGAGGTGTGTAAATATGGTTCAGTGCTTCCCATTAATTTGTTCCTCTCTGTTTTAATTTGTGGGTTGTAAATAACCATCACCTGCATTGTAATTCTTTTCAATATACAATCTACTATAACAGCTCTCCCTGGTACTGGTTCTATTATTTTAAGAATTTTAACATCTTGTGACATGAATGCTACCTCGACCCCTGAACATCTTTCTTCCCCAATGGATCATAAGGAGGGTCCCCAGATCCAATCTTTCTGTGCCTGTTGTAGTTCTTCTATTGTGTGCAACCTAGTGTCTTGCAATATCACCACATCATTTTTTAAATTACTTATTATTTTAAATGTCGCTAACCTTGTCCTTCTATTTTTAATGCTATTAACATTATTTGTTAAGCATTTTAAACTTTCCATTTGAATTTATGTAATGAGGCCTTGAAAAAGAGTCATCCCGTGTCCCTTGATATATTCCTTTTTTTTTTTGATGCCTGGGTATCTGATGTCCCTTCATCTGTTACCTCTTCTTTGTGAGATGAATCTATACTAGAATTTTCTGAGTCTTTATCCATGGTTGTCCACTCCTTATCTTGTAAGAGAGTATATCTATTGGTGAGTTCAACACCTTCTCTGTCTTTTCCACCAATATGTTTTGCTTTATTTGGCTTTGTTCCCTGTTTCTGGATCTGGACACCATGGTAAATTTATTTTGCTCAGGTCCTGGTACCAGTTTGCCAGCCTCCATGTGTCCTGTGTCACCCTCTTGGTTTTGGTTTCCTTCTTCTCCCCTCCTTTTAACCTTCTGGTTCTTACTTTTTTCTTCCTCTCTTTCCTCCTTCTGTTTAGTTTCTTCCTCATGCAGTGCTTCTAGCACTACCTTGTTTTGTTTACCCGTTTCTTTTTGTGCCAGTACAAAGTAAACATCTTGTTCCACTCTCTCTCTCGCCTGAGTCTGGCTTATTGTGGGATGCCCATGGGCATCTTGAGAATATGTGTCCTTCCTCACACAGATTACATTTTAGCTTATTTTTACACTCAGCACCAAAATGTCCCAGTCCTCCACACAGGCCACATTTTACCTTCTTGCATGCATTGCTTAAGTGCCCTTTCTCCCCACACTTATAATAAGCCCTAGGTTGTCCCACGTAGAACACAATACCACAGTCTTGTCCCAGGAAAAAACAATTTGGCAGTTGCTGCATTTCTTCTCGATCTGTTTCAATGTTATTTTATATTTCCACCCTCTTGTCCATAAACACTCTTCATCTATGATTGGTTCAGGTGGACCATGTACTGTGCAGAGTTGCTTCATCCAGAAATTAATATCCACAACATTAATTCCTTCATTCTGAAACAGGACTGTTGCTATTTTAAAGGTTGGTTTTGTGAGGGGTATTGCAATAAAGTTTTTCCATAAATCAGTATGTTTTAGCTGTTGGTATCATTCCCTAAATCTGTCAAGGCCCCCTGGATGCTTAAAGCTAACGTCATACTCTGTACTACCTGGGATATAAACGAGTGCATATATTTCATAAGGGTAGTACTTCATACTGTCTTTTAAAAGACGTCTTCCAATAAAAATTCTATCTGAGGCATCCACTGATAATCCTCTGAATTTTAAATGCACAGTGTTCCTCTTTTTGGCTTGTTGGGGCTTATTCTCATTGGGAAAAAAACTTTTCTCTTGTGCCCCCCCCCCAGGTTTTCTCTTTCTCATTCTGTTGCTGTTTATCCTCTTTTTTATTTAATTCATCCTCTGTTTGAATAGTTTTCTCCTCAACTTCCACTGATGTGTCATCACTTTCATTAACTGCATCTATAATTACCATCTGTTTAATATCATCCATTTCTGTCGTTCCCCTTCTTTCCTGTTCCTGTACACTTTCTTCCTTTTTTCCTTTTTTTCTCATCATCCTTTTCTAGCCCTTTCAACCCTTCACTCAATATGCTAGGCCTATTAGGGTCCCAACCTGAGCCATCCTTCTTCAGTTTCCATCCTGCTTCTAGTAAGGCCTTTATAACCCACTCTGAGTCATCTTTGTCATTTTCAAAAGTGTGCTCCTCCAAGCCCTCTTCACTTGCTTTCTGTTTATCTGTTTTTATTTTTTTTTCCCATTTGTAGACCTTCTTGTTCTTTTTTCATTTTTCCTTGTTTTGTTTTTTCCATCATTGTTTTCTTACCATTTCCTTCAATTTTAGTATCTGTTCTCCTCCGTGGCCCGAGCCGCTTTTGACTCATTTGGGCCTTCCCTTTTAAGGTTTTCCTGTTATTTACACTTTCACCTGAATTTGCAGGTGTGGTGCCCTTTGATCTTGCTGCATCACTTTGTTGCTGTTGATTCTGACAGGCTTCAGGCCTGTCAGGCCTGACATTTCCACTGCCAAACATTTGCTCTGCCCGTTTGGGGCTTAAATCTTCTTTATCATCATTCATTCCTCTATATACAAGTTCCTTTTGTGCATCTACAGGAACTGAAACCATTGTACTCACATTTTGAGTTTTCGCATCCTCAGTCTCTGCTGAAGATCGCTCACCTTCTTGTTTGTTACTGCTTTCTTTGTTTTTCCATTGCTGCTTCTTTTCCTCCTTCATCTCCTCTTTTCTCCCACAATCCATGGCCTCTTGTATAATAAGGACCAGGGAGGAGGCCCTCTCCCCAGTCTCCCACGTGTCCTCACAAAGCCTGTCAGTCCTGCATGAATCCCCCTACTGGCAGAGTAGGGCAATTTCACTGGTGCCCTGGCCAAATTTCCCCCATTCACTAAAAATACCACCAACAGCTTAATCTGGTTCAAGGTCAGTTGGCATTCATCTGTATACGCCCCCCCCCCCCGGTCATGCCTGAAAATAGGCAGAATTTTCTGGTGCACTTTCACTGTCAACAAATAGTAAATAAATAAATAGATAAAACTCAGACATGTGATTAAAAACCAAAGCAATAATATGCTAAGGGCTTCTAAGTATACCATGGTAAAAAGTCCTCTGAAAAAAAAATCTTTAATCTATGGCAATTAATGAGTCTAAATGAGAACAAATTTGCTGTTCTCATGGAATGGGATACCCCTGAGAGGGGCCCCAGGGATGAGACCAGGGGAGAGATGTGGGACCACCAGAGGGAGGGCAAAGGGGCAGGAGCCAGATGACTCCAGAGGAGGAGGAGGAGGAGAAAGCTTCTCCTGGTGGGGGACTCAATTGTTAAGTATGGTGTTGGGAATAGATGTGGCTATAGAAAGGGAGGTAAAGTGTCTGCCAGGAGCCACTGCTCAGAGGGACACAATGCAGATCCACAGGATCACCAAGGCAGTGGCAAGGAAGGGGGAATACAAGTCATTGTCCACCTCAGGACTAATGACTTGGACAAAGAAGGGGTTAATGTAGAGACAGTACAGTTTGACTGCAGGGTCCTGGGTAGTCAGCTTGAGGGAGTTGCAAAATCAGTGATTTTTTCAGAGGTCTTTCCAGTCAGGGAGAAAGGGGATGCAAAGAATCAACACATCAGCCAATTCAATGAATGGTTGAAGGGATGGTGGATTTGGCTACACAGGGGACTTGGTATCCACCTGGGCAGATGCACAGCTGTATAGGGACAGTCAGCATCTGTCCAGGCAGGAGAGGACAACCCTCAATGAAAAGTCTGGGTGCTTCCTTACTGGGCATTTAAACAAGTCGGGGGGGCTATCAGAGGGAATGTAAACAATACAGTCTAGCCCCTCAGTTTGTAATATCAGCACTATGAAAAGGGAGGACAAGAGTTTAGTGAATATGGATAGAAAACAGGGAGAGGGTAAGGGGCACAATGAGGAACAGAGAGAGGAAGTAGTAACAGATGCAGGTCAGGAACAATGGGATGAGAATAAAAATAATGGCAGAGAGACCAGAAACAAGATTTGGAACATAATGCATATGAATTCCTGACGTCTGGGTCAAACTCCCTGATCTAGTGGCTTTAATGGGAGAGGCTGACACAGACATAGCAGCCATAACAGAGATGTGGTACACTAATATCCACTCATGGAACACAACTATACCAGGATATGCCTTGAGAGAGGGAGGATGGGGAGTGGCACTTTATATAAAAGAGACAATCAAGGTGACAGAAATCCAGGCCAAAAATGAGGTGACAGAGGAGTTGTGGGCCACCTTTGAGCTGGGTAATGGAACATCTGTTAGAAGAGTGATCTACAAACCACAAGCTCAGGGGGAGGGGTGGACAAGTTAATGATGGAGTCAAAATACAACATGACGGATAAGGGGGAAGTTCTACTTATGGGCGATTTCAATATGACTGATGCAGATTGGTACTTCCAAACAAGGGCCTCGAGCTGGACCGGGGGCATTGTGGAGTCCTTACAGGGGGCAGGCCTAAGACATTTGGTACAAGAGCCCACCAGGGACAGGAATATCCTTGATCTAGTGCTTACCAGTGTAGACAGGGTCACTAATTACCAGGTGGAGGGGGACCTGGGGTCCAGTGACCATCACATAGTTTGGTTCAAGTTGAATGCAGGAATACAGTCCACATTGCAGAACCTGCAACTCATCCTCATCCCAAATAGGACTAACCAACCAGTTAACCAATGAAGAGCTTTATCAGGACTTTGAACAAATAATGGCTGAGTGGCCTCCTCCAGATACAGAAACAGACCGACCACTGGACTGGGAGTATTTGCTAAGCATTTTGTCTGAACTAGATAGTGAAGAATGAAATTATTCTGCCTTAGCATATTTAAAATGTCTCTAACAGACTATTTAAACCTGCACACTCTCACTCATACTGAGGTAAGGAGAAACAGAGGGACCAGACTGAGGACCAAGGATCTCACTTTGAGCATCAGGTTGGGCTACAGTGTGATAAGATTGCTTTTCTCTCTGACATTTGGATCAGGGAAGCATATTACTTGACTAATTTTATTTTATTTTGTAACATTGCATCTATAGTAGAAGAGACTGCCTCTCTTATTGGAAATTATATTTTGCTTACACTGCTGAGCAGAATATTGTTAATCTTGCATAAACATATTAAGTGAAGGTATTATCAAACCAGCATGCCATCTCCTGGTATTTCTTCTCAATTAAGCATTACTACTTATAAAGCTGTAATGAATATGATATATTTGTTCACAAGGA
This sequence comes from Neoceratodus forsteri, assembly GCA_016271365.2. NCBI lineage: Eukaryota > Metazoa > Chordata > Ceratodontiformes > Ceratodontidae > Neoceratodus > Neoceratodus forsteri. The sequence continues at coordinate 523,142,013 of CM028129.1, forward strand.
TAAGGTAATTTTAATCAGCCAAAAGATCAGGGCATAAATGAGACAGGCTGGTTATTAAATCACATTAACCCAATCGGACTCTCAGCCATGCATATCAGTAGACCTGCTAGACTTTATCCCAGCCTATCTGCACTGACAGATGGGATGTCATCTTCCGCCAGTCAGGCGGAGGCTGAAAGGTCATCCTCTGGACACGGAGGTGAGCAAGAAAGTCAAGCTAGGGAGCAGGCAGAAATCTCTAGCCCTACAACACACAGAAAAGCTAACATCCTAGATTTCAAAGGAGCTAACTTTGCAGAGATGGGAAGGAGCGTTAAGGAGGAGTTGGCTAAGGGGGAGCAGGAGGGGGCATTGGGGGCAATGGGCATGCATTAAAGAGTCCATTGTCAAGGTAACCAATCAATGTCTGAGGATGAAGAACAAGGGCAAGAGAAGAAGAAAGCAACTCTGGCTTTCTAAGGTGGTGGCAGGTAAAATCAGGTCCAAGAGGGTAGTCTTCCAAAAATACAAGGAGACACAAGAGGATGGGGACAGAGAAGAGTACCAAAAATGTTGGAGAGAGGCAGGGGCAGCGGTCAGAAGTGCTAAAGCACAGACAGAAGAAAGGTAGCACAATCAGTGAGGAAAAGAGACAAGATATTTTTCAGGTATATCAGTGAGAGGAGGAAGTCCAAAGGGGATAATAAAGGGAGGGTAGAAGGGGACCTAGAGAAGGCCACAATCCTCAACAGGTACTTCTGCTCAGTCTTTACTAGACAGGGAGTGGGGCAGGTACCACAACTGGAAAGCAGATGTGTGGAGGGGGAAGAACTGAGCTTCACAACATTCACAGAACAGGGGGTTCTAGAGGAACTTATAAAACTAAAGGCGGACAAAGCATTGGGGCCAGATGGAATACCTCCAAGAATCCTAAAGGAACTGAGGATGGAGTTGGCAGCACCTTTGTCAGCCCTGCTCAGCGAGTCGCTGAACATGGGGGTGGTCCCAAAGGACTGGAGAAGGGCAAATGTTGTCCGTCTTCACAAGAGTGGTAGCAAGGAGGATGCAGAGAATTACAGGCCAGTGAGTCTCACCTCAGTAGTGGGGAAGATCATGGAGACACTGCTTAAGGAATGTATTGTGGATCACCTGGTATCCATTAAAATGAAGGATCCAAGACAGCATGGGTTCATGGCGGGTAGGTCCTGTCAAACAAATCTGATAGACTTCTTTGACTGGGTGACTAAGGTGCCAGACAAGGGAGGGGCAGTGGATATTGCCTACCTCGATTTCAGCAAGGTCTTTAACACAGTCCCACATAGAAAGCTGGTAAACAAGCTGAGGAGTCTAGGGGTGGGACACAGGGTGGTGAACTGGGTCAGAAATTGGTTAGTGGGCAGAAGGCAGAGGGTGATGTTAAATGGCAAACAGTGGAAAGAAATGGGAGTCCAGTGGTGTGCCACAGGAGTCAGTCCTGGGATCAGTCCTCTTCAATGTCTTCTTAGCAGACATAGCAGAAGGGCTAGAGGGAAAAGTATGCCTGTTTGCAATGACACCAAGATCTGCAACAGAGTAGGTACTCCAGGGGGTGTAGAGAGAATGATAAGACACCTAGAAAAGCTGAAGAAATGGTCTGAGGTATGGCAGTTAAGGTTTAATGTGAAGAAGTGCAAGATCGTGCACATGGGGAAGAGAAACCCTGAAGGGAGTTACATGTTGGGGGTGAGTTGTTGATGGTCACTAGGGAGGTCAGGGATTTAGGGGTCATTATATTAGATGACCTGAAATCCATCAGATAGACAGCAAAAACAGTTGGGAGGGCTAGTGGGGATGTTAGATTGATGGAACATTATAAGGACTATCAATCAGAAATCACCCGTAAGATGGCAGAGTTCCTGTCCAGGGAGATTTCTGTGGTGCAGAATCGACTGGCTCAGCTTTTCTCAACTGTTGACAGATTGTGCAATCCAATCTGTCTCCAGTCCAGAAGAGCTTTTTCACAGGTTAAGTGTGATGAGCTAGCTCGATTCTTCACAGATCAGGTCTGGAATTGGTCCGACTCTCCTTACGAGGCGTTGCGGAGGTCAATGGGAGGTGGTGAGTACCAAGTCTGTCTGGATGGAGTTCAGCCAGCTGTAATTCATGGACATTGTGAAGATTGTCCAGGCTTTGCACCCAACCAGTTTTAGTTTGGATCCGCGCCCCTATCCCTCTTTTAGTGGGGTGTATAGATGTTATCTGCCCGATCCTAGATGAAATTGTCTGGAGATCCTTGGAAAGGGTGGTCTTTCATGATCCCCTAAAGTAGACGGTCATACGATCACTCTTTAAAAAGCCTTCCTGACTGCCCAGCTAACTACTGGCCTGTCTCTAACCTGCCCTTTGTGGGTAAGGTTATTGAGAAGGTGGTTGCATTGCAACTGGACAATCACCTTGTGGCCCGCAATGTCTATGAAGCTCTCCAGTCTGGTTTTAGGAAGAGATATAGCACAGAGACCACCCTTTTCTGGGAATTAAATGATCTCCTAATGGTGAGAGATTGAAAGGCTCATACCATCTTGGTCCTTCTCGATCTCTCAGCAGTTTTTGACACTGTGGACCATGGTGTGCTTTTAGAGTCCCTGTGGATCCTTTGTAGACTGTTGGGTACAGTCCTCAAATGGTTTCGATCTTTCCTCATGGGCAGATCTCAGAGGGTGATTACTGGAATTTATTCCTCTGACACCCTCCCCCTGTCCTGCAGGATACTGCAGGGCTCTATGGTGGCAACCATGTTGTTCTCAGTGTATATGCTGCCATTGGGAGATATCATTAGGCGATACAGCTTGAGTTTTCGCTGCTATGCAGATGATAATCAGTTGTATATGTCCTTTATACCCAGACAGATTGATGTGATTTCCATGCTAAACAACTGCCTCTCTGAGATCAAAGACTGGATGAGCACTAACTGGCTGAGACTGAATCCGGATAAGACTGAGGTGTTGGTATTGAACCCGGGTTGCCTGGGGGTGGGTTTGGGGCTGGGCATGTGTGGGGCCTATGGTTCGATGGTGTCCAGTTCACTACCTCAGGTCAGGTGCATAACCTGGGTGTTAGTTTTGACGATGGCCTGACCCCAGAATCTCAGGTGTTGGCCGTGGCTAAATCCTCATTCTACTATCTGAGGAATATCGCCTGGGTGAAACACCTGGTTCCACCAGATGACCTTCTAACACTGGTCCATGCCTTCATTATCACCCATCTTGACTACTGCAATGCCCTCTATCTAGGGTTGTCTGGGTTGATATGCGCTGCTTGCAGCTTGTGCATAATGCAGCGGCCATGTTGTTGACTGGTACTTCTAGGATCAGCCACATTATGCCTGTGCTGCATGGACTGCACTGGCTACCAGTTCCATGGTGGATCACCTATAAGGTAAGCTTGCTTACCTTCAAAGCCCTACATGAACAGGGACCCGACTACCTGAAAGATCTCCTGACTCCCTACTCCCCCACTCGTCCCCTCTAATCCGACAATGAGGGATTGCTAGATTCCCAGGGTTTGTTTGAAAATGTCTGGTGTGCATGCTTTTTCATTTGCAGCACCAACCCTGTGTAACTCTCTACCTCATCAGTTAAGAGAATGCCTGACCGTCAGTAGTTTTAAATCTATGTTAAAAACATATTTATTTACGTTAACCTTCCCAAACTGATTTTAACTATTCTGCATTTTTTATTCAGTTTTATTATATTTGTGTATTTAAAGCATACAGTGCCTTGGTTCTTGAAAGGTGCTATTAAAATAAAGGATTGATTGATAGGGAGGGATATTTCAAGCTATAGGAGGTGTTGCATAAACAATCTCAGATAGTAGAGTAAATAATAATAGTAATAATAATAATACAGATTTTTGTGTCTTCGGAGTCTACCAAGAAACATTCGTAAACAAACAAGAGTACTAATAAATTTTTATTAGACTACTTACACCAAACATGTGACAAAGAAAATCACAAGGGAGATGGGTTTCTCACCACTCTCCTGAAGAATGTACTTAATCTCCAGGATTGTAGAATCTCAGGTCCTCCAAGATCTTGTTCTCTCTCCCTGTGGAACTGGGTTGCAGAAGGCTAAATGCTACAGATAACAGCATAGCAACAGAGATTACCTCATAGTTACAGATATAAGAAACAATATGTATTGGTCCTAAGTCATTCTCCATTGGATGATGACATAGGAGACAGAATTACTAATGAGTATCATATGAGACAAATAATATGCTTCTGTTTACATTATAGCTTGGACAAAAGAAATACTGACGGGTTCAAACTACATGTGGCATTTATTGCCTATGTACAGTGTAAAACATAAAGACATATGTAAGGACTCCACCCCTGCCTTTTTACTAAAATGACAGGTAGCATGCTGTTGGCGTTGGCAGCAATACCTGGTGGGGGACCTGGGTTCGGGGAGGATGAGGTTACCTGGCACAAGGGACCTAGGTTTGGCTACTCTGCACAGGGGCACCCAAGTAAATCCAAATACAGGAAGCAATAACTGTAATGTCCAGAACCAGAATTGGGATTTTTCAGTGTGGCTTTATTTATTAACTAACTGAACATAAACAAAGTATTGCATGGTCTCCCAAAGGGCTACGTCCACTGTATGTGCAGATTAGAGGTTAACCAAGCAGTCCATTTGAAGAATGAACACATTACTACTGTTGTCTGGCTTTGGACCCACCAGGCACTCAGCCTGGACTTTGCATGCGCTTTGGATACATAGCCCAACTGGCCGGGCTCCCCTGCCGGACACTTAACTGACAGTCCACTTGAAGAATGAACCCAAACTTTACTTGGAAAGACATACCATCAAACAAGGAGACTCCCAAACTGTGGCTCCCCACACCACTTAGAGTCTGTGACTCATAGAGTGATTTTCAAGTTGCGACCCACCTCTGGGTACCCACCCCATCACTGGCCAAGTGCATGAGGCAAGTAGCAAAACACAGAAGAAATCGGTAGAGGTGGACCAGGTTACGAAAAATGGGGGGTTTTCCCACCTCCAGCTCCCACAGCCCATACCCGGCCATTTCTCTGGATACACACAGAAAACTTTAGAACTTTAAAATGTAGATTGAACGGGGGATGACCTGAAGCACCCCCTCTACAGCATTACTTGAAATCCAATAAAACTTTAGACTGTTTGACTGCTCTATTTGTTCATCCTAGTAACATAGTCCTCCCAAATAGCAGTCCACATTCATTTCCCAACTGAAGAAAACAATTTGTTTGCCCCTTCAAATGGAGCCAAACACTCACCCATTAGTGCAGGTGCCCCACAGCATGAAATACTGTAACCTTTGCTGTTATACAAGAACAGACTAAATAAAACCAGGCAGCTTCCTTCCATGGTGGGAGAAGGGGATTGCCCTTGGAACCCACAGAGAACTCCCCCCTCCCGCACTGAGACCGGGGGAGCGGTCTCCACCACTTAAAAAAAAAAAGGTAACCACAGGAACACTTCCTTCTTCTTTGAAACAAACTGAAGACTGACCGACTTCCTTCCTGTTTGCTTTAGGACAAACTGAAGAAGAATGACTTTGAAATTTCAAAAGTTCTAAACTCACTCCTGAGCTGTAGATTCCAATGTGGCTCATGCAGCTGCGACAGTTCTATGGTGATGTCATCTCTCAAGTCTCAGCTGTGACTGAGGACAGAGTGAGACAGTGTGAAACCCATTTAACTGAGTTTCACAGCTGCCTTCCTGCCTACCACTAGGTCTTACTGGGATTCTAGTAACCCGGGTAACAAAGGGGTTACACTCATCCTTGACCAGGAAAATGACTGTCCCACAGTCATTATGCACCCGACCTTAGGCCATCCCACCCTATGTGCTACCTGCAGAGGGGGTGATCACAGGCCCTCCCTACCTTTTCGCCACAGGTAGGCAACACTAAGGGCCTAGAGGCCTATAGCTGACACATCAGCCTCTACTCTATCCACTTACTGTGGACACCTAGTGGCTCTGTAGAACCGCCAGAGCATAGCCCTGATAGATCAGCACTGCAGTCCCTATGGCCACTGGAGGACCACAACCTGTCTATCCCCAACCCTCTAGGGAAAACCTATCTGCCTCTAACATAACATTCCTAAAGAAAACAAATCCTGGGACCTCCCCAACCTTGGGCAGCCTGCAACTACAAAATTCATTAGTAATAATATAGTACATTTAAATTCTACACCATAGCACTGACGAGGAACCCGATGAGCCCTCCTCCTCTTCTTGTCTTCTCTTCTGTCTTCCAGGAACACCTGTGAGAAAAGACAAAACCAAAAAAAAACACACATCCTAATCTGCATGCACAGTCTATCTAAACAACAACAATGACAACAACAACAACCCTTACCATACAGAAAAAACACTGAACAATCCCCCCTCAAAAAAAATTTTTTTTTTACAGAAAAGGTAGAAAAACACAGTATTTACATTAAAGTACAATAATGACATTGGTTACAATACACCTTTGGGGGGGATGGAGTGCCCTAAAAGTCCCAACTAGTGACCACAAGGCCCGAAGGCCAGTCCAATAAAGAGTCTCTCCTGGGCCGGATCCCTGTGAAACATAGTTCTTTAAGGCCATAATCCTGAAGGGGAGAGTCTTTGCAGACAGTTCACACATTTTTGAAGTCTGTAGTGTAGGGTGTATACTGAAATGCCATAAAGATAGAAAAAGGGTTTTTTGGACTTACCAGCCTCTTGAAGTATATGACTAGGCACCGACCTGCACTGCAGCCGAAGACTCTCCCTGGCAGCATTTCTTCTGATACAGCTAGGCGGACATCTTTCGGGAACACAGGAGGGCACATCTGGAAACAGCTGGGCTGATTTCATCTCTGGAGAAGGAACCTTAGAACAGGAACAAAAAGAAAACAGCTGGTCCGACGTCATCCGATTACCAGGCGATGAACAGGAAAACAGCTGGGATGGTGTCCTCTCTGGATCTGAAGTCATCTGGTGGTGCCAGTAGATGGTTGCTGAACAAGACAGTACACTGTGGACTGATGAATGTGGAGCACCTGAGTCCTTGGTTATTCATATTGGCAGATCAATAAGGGCACTTCACAGTCTAGTGTGGCAGTATTGACTACCACTGCTCGGCTCTCCATTTTGTAGGCACGGGCTTAATTACTGGGAGGTCCTTGCACTGAGGCCAATAGTAGAGGGGGTCAGGGGCTTGAATTATTACTCCGTCTGGATGCACATAATTTACACAGTGGGAGAGTTCACGTCCCTCTCCGTCCACTATTCTCACTCTGTCCATAAACAGTGTCCTGCCTCTCTTCCACTGTGTATACTTTTCATGGAACAGTCTATTCCTTACATGCTGGTTAGCCCCAGGATGCACATGTTTCATTGCTTCATCCCAGATCCAGGATTTCCTACAGTTCTCAATCTCCTCCCAGACTCTCCGAGGAAAGGTAGGAAAGGTCATACCAAAGATTTCATTGGCCTTTCTACAAACCAGTCTCTCCTCTTTACTTGCTTTGGTCAACCTGAGACTGCTGGCCTGACTTGGGGGTGGCCAGTCCTGGTTCTGCCAGCTTCGCATCCTCAATGAAATTAAAAAAGGATCCCTGACTTCTTCTTCTTCTGGTGAAGCCAGGGCAGTGGCATCACCACCTTCTTGAACACATTCCTCCGAGGCAAGATCTTGAGGCTGTGTACTCATTCCTTTCTCACAAGGCCACATAGGTTCCCCGTCATCTTCCTCTTCACTGAGGATCTGAGCCCAGGAGTGAGCAGTCGTTCTCACCCCCGAGACTATCCATTCATCACTAGGATCGGAGGTCGACACCTCCCATTCAAAGGCCTCCCACATCTCATCTTCACCTTCGAGACTTGGGCTAGGCCCCCCCACCCAGGGGTCTATTGCTGCTTTATCTGAACTTGCCTTCTGAGATCCAGCATCCAATGCTTCAATTTCAGATTCAGTCTCTAATTCTGCACTCTCTAACTTTGTGCCACACTCCCCCGAGGGACCTTCCTCCACAGGCTCCGCCTGATGCTGTGTGCTGCCAACTACAGATTCTTGAATTTTTGTCCATGTGGGAGCCAAATGAATTGGAGGCGCTTTATACAAGCCATATTTTTGTAGACATCCAGCACAGTGAGAAATCATGAAGACATCCCTTCCAGCACTCAAGCACATCTGGCATACACGCACTGGATAATTAGGAATTGCCACATCAGGAGGGAATTGCCCTCTATAGCACCACTTTTCAATATCTCTCAATCTATTTTCTGCTGCTGTTACTGCAACCCGGGCATGATCCGGGTAACGAGCTGGTCCTGAGGCCATAACTGCAGAAAAACAAACAAAATTCACTGTAACTGAAAGTCCCACTTTAATGAACACACTCTGTAGCTTTAAAATGGCTCCTCTGCTGCTGTGTTTACTTTATCACCCCACCCTGTAATGGTGGCGGCAGCACTCCTGTGCATCAACAATCAGACTCTGGGTCAAGCCACTGCGCACCCGATTTACATCAGCTACTAATAACTTTTACTTAAACTGCACAACTTGCTCTGTTCTGGCTGTTCACACATTTACAGGATTTTCCTTGGACTTTTCACATGCTGGCAACATTCATTTAATTACAGTCCCTTTAAAACTTCAGGTTTCAGCACAGGATTGCCTGCATCTACTAGTGTTGCACTTTTTACAACCCACAGTCTCTTCTGGCTGCAAACTTTAAACTGAGGCTATTTCATTGCTATGCACACATTTAATGGCTTTACAGACTTGCACTTGCCAGCAGGACATCACACAATAGCTACTTGCAAAGCGACTATACAGCTGCACACACATTTTATATGGCATTACTGAAAATCACTGATTTGAGCAGTTTTAATTATTTACTCACTGTTATTTTAGCAGATTGCTGCAATGGGGTAAAACAGCCTGCAGCCAGATTTTTGAAGGCCTCAGAATGCAAACGGGTGGGCAGTCTCCGCGATTGTCGTTTTAACTACACAATTCACTGATCCCACGATCGATATGCGGGTTGAGCCCGATTTTTAACTAGAAAGTCACTTTTTCACTGTTTACAGTGCTTTGATTACTTGGCCAACGCCTCCACTGCCAGTACACGCACTTCTCTGTCTCCCTCTCGAATGCTGAAGCAGACTCTGAAGAGCTGGCTGAGGGCGGACTAATGGCAAACTGACCAACCACATGACACCATGCAAATGAGCCTCTTTCACGAGGGTCTTCCTCACGGCGATCGCCGAGCAGGCAAATTTAAACTGAAAATGCACTTTTTTTTCTCAACTGACTCACGGCGGAGCCCATTTCAACCATGTAACATTGCCATTAACTCTGCAGTCTCTAGCATTGCACAGAAAGCATTTCCAACATCCAGGGCATATTTCTCTGTTGCTACCCTAGTTTTCCACAACTTTCCTTCACAGAAATTCATTTTAAAAGCATTTCAAACATCCAGGGCATAATTTCTCTGTTGCTACCCCTAGTTTTCCACACTTTCCTTCACAGAAATTCATTTTAAAAGCATTTCAAATGTCCAGGGCATAATTTCTCTGTTGCTACCCCTAGTTTTCCACACTTTCCTTCACAGAAATTCATTTTAAAACTAACAAAAACGCTGTAAACAATTTTGATGCAGGACAAGGACACACCCTTTGGCTTTACAGCTCCTTGGTAAACAGTTGGCTTTTTTTAAACAGCAGCACAAGATTCACAGCACACAGCAACACACTAGGGAAATTGCTTCAACTTTTTTGGGCTACCGACTGCCAGATAGCCAAAACGCTAGCCCACTAGCCCAAGCACCTTCCTTCCCGAACAAATCCAAAGCGGTGCCTCCAATTTTGTAAGGACCCCACCCTGCCTTTTTACTAAAATGACAGGTGGCATGCTGTTGACATTGGCAGCAGTACCTGGTGGGGGACCTGGGTTCGGGGTGGATGAGGTTACCTGGCACAAGGGACCTAGGTTTGGCTACTCTGCACAGGGGCACCCAAGTAAATCCAACTACAGGAAGCAATAACTGTAATGTCCAGAATCAGAATTGGGATTTTTCAGTGTGGCTTTATTTATTAACTAACTGAACATAAACAAAGCATTGCATGGTCCCCAAAGGCTCACATGCACTGTATGTGCAGATTAGAGGTTAACAAGCAGTCCATTTGAAGAATGAACACATTATTACTGTTGTCTGGCTTTGGACCCACCAGGCACCCAGCCCGGACTTTGCATGTGCTTTGATACACAGTCCGACTCGGCCCGGCCCCCTGCTGGCCACTTAACTGACGGTCCACTTGAAGAATGAACCCAAACTTTACTTGGCAAGACATCCCATCAAACAAGGAGACTCCCAAACTGTGGCTCCCCACCACTTAGAAGTCTGTGACTCATAGAGATTTTCAAGTTACGACCCATGTCTGGGTACCCACCCCATCACTGGCCAAGTGCATGAGGCAAGTAGCAAAACACAGAAGAAATCGGTGGAGGTGGACCAGGTTACGAAGATGGGGGTTTTCCACCTCCAGCTCCCACGCCCATACCCGCCATTTCTCTGGATACACACAGAAAACTTTAGAACTTTAAAATGTAGATTGAACGGGGGATGACCTGAAGTACCCCCTCTACAGCATTACTTGAAAGCCAATAAAACTTTAGACTGTTTGACTGCTCCATTTGTTCGTCCTATTAACATAGTCCTCCCAAATAGCAGTCCACATTCATTTCCCAGCTGAAGAAAACAATTTGTTTGCCCCTTCAAATGGAGCCAAACACTCACCCATTTGTTGCAGGTGCCCCACAGGTGAAGTACTGTAACCTTTGCTGTTATACAAGAACAGAGTAAATAAAATGAGGCAGCTTTCTTCCATGGTGGGAGAAGGGGATTGCCCCTGGAACCCACAGAGAACTTTTCCTCCCCCCCAGAGGGAGGGGGGTACTGAGACCGGGGGTGCGGTCTCCACCACTTTAAAAAAAAAAGGTAACCACAGGAACACTTCCTTCTTCTTTGAAACAAACTGAAGACTGACCGACTTCCTTCCTGTTTGCTTTAGGACAAACTGAAGAAGAATGACTTTGAAATTTCCCAAAGTTCTAAACTCACTCCCTGAGCTGTAGATTCCAATGTGGCTCATGCAGCTGCGACAGTTCTATGGTGATGTCATCTCTCAAGTCTCAGCTGTGACTGAGGACAGAGTGAGACAGTGTGAAACCCATTTAACTGGAGTTTCACAAGCTGCCTTCCCTGCCTACCACTAGGTCTTACTGGGATTCTAGTAAGCCCGGGTAACAAAGGGGTTACATATAACAAAGGTTTTCTCTCTCTGTCAGCTTGCTTAGTCAAAGAGAAGTGCTGACAGTGCTCTATTACACGTGGCATATCTGCCTGAGTGTAAAACACACATGACGTATAATTATATGAGTATATAGGTATACAGCAATCACTGATAATCCATCAGTCATCTTATCTGTGATTAGGTAGATTATATATGGAATATATGTAAAAGACAAACATAATGCATTATAGTGAGGTATAATTGTCATGCATGATATAATCCTATGAAAGGATGTAAACACTGGCAAATATTAGCAGCAAAGCAAATTCCTGGCACTCATGCCTATATGATGGGTGCCTAAAATCTACATGTTAGTGCAAAATAGCAGTATCACAGTATAGTAGACCAGGAATACAGTGTGAGGTGTATGTAAGATGATAGGAGGCATAGCCCAGATGCAACAGTCCCCTCTTTGTTATCCCAATTGCAAAAGTGGCAACACAGCAAAAAGGCAGTGGTTAGGCACCATTCGTCAATAGTCTCAAGACACGAGCCTGATAGGGGAATTTAAACTGGTCACGGTGGTGTATCAGGGATTTCCTTAAACAACAAAATGTAATTACAAGGATAATGTTAGTAAACCTTGTATTACTATAAACATTTGGAATAAAACTTCACAATGGGGTTTTCCAATATCAAAACAACCAATAAATACTGATATATATCAGGTGTGTATCTGTCCTATTGGGAAGAAATTGAAGAGACAAACTTAAGTTGCCTGTATGGATATTAAAAATAAGTAAAAAATGAGATAGAGCATCAAGATAGTTAGGACTACACTTAATGATATCTGGTTCCTGGATGGGAACAGGTATGATTACCATAAAACCTATAACCTGTTTAGGGAGTAAAAATAGAAGTTAGAAAAGTTCACTTTGCATAACTTTTAGTCCATATCAGAAGAATGTATAGTTGGTCACCACACCATGTTCTACGTCAGCAGAATATACCATCTTGGAGATGGCATTATTCAATTGGCAAGTTGAACAGTACACGAAATGTCAGTGTCCACAAGACATAAACCATGAACAGTTCCAGGGGTAAATCCAGGGTTTCTTCAAGTGTTAGATAAAGATTCATAGTTCAAATTCAATGCATTCAGATTTTTCAAAGGTAGATACAAATGTTCAGAAGGCAGCAGTATTTTCAGAGACCTCAGCGGGGGGTGCATTAGATTGCACATCGAGTTTTACAATGGAATAACAACAGTGTTCAGTAGAAGATGATCACACGGCTGCACAAAGTGTAAAAGTTTATGACAGTACTCAGTTTGTATGAGCTGCCAGTCAGGCTTGGCAAACAAGCAGTGAAGAAAATGGATTTCTTGATTGTAGATCAAATCAAGAAGAGTCTTCTTGCTGAAGTTATGGGATAGCCCCCACCCCAGACTTGCTTCATAGTATGCATAACAATGAGCTTGATTGTAGAATCTTAATTGGCTGGACCGAATACAGTTTATTTGAAAGTTCACAAGTGGAAGCCTAATTTCGGTTACTAGGCCAGTATTCACAAGTTGGTAAGACAAGTTGGAAAATGTCACATCTGTATAAAGGTGGTGTTCCTTTCAGGTACGGCAATCAATGTTCAGAGTCAATCACCATTCCAAGACCTCATGGTAAACAAGCAAAGGAGGTAGTTTCAAGATAAAAGTTCCCATCAAGATGACCATAGAATGGACAGTTGCCAGACGACCAAAGATGGATGTTGCCAGATGATGTGCGACAATGACACTGTGAGAGTCACAAACATGACTTCCTGGATTGTGCAGGACTAAGTTTCAAAACATGGAGCAATACTGGTGTATGTGGTGACATAAACAAGGTTCCTTTCCATTGACAAGAGAATGATTCTACATTCAAATAAACATTCAAATAAACATTTGTTACCACATGCAATAGAAGTGCAAAATGTGGCAATGCCACTGACCCATAGGTATGTCATGTATGAGATCAAGGATATGCCCTAATTCCAGATCCCAGAAGAGATAACCACAGGGTTGTAAGCACATAAAAGCTGTAGGCAGTGCAAAGGACTGCCCTAGCTATGTGATGCTTGTCTGCTTCCTTAATGTGAGCAGAAATTAATTTATTAACAAGAACATTTATCAGGTAAAACCCCTTCACATTATATTTACTATTGTAAATGTAAATAACTGTTCATGAGCAAAATCATGTACAGTTATACCATGCAATGGGGGGGGGGGCTATGATATTATATTTCATACTTTCATGAACCTTTAACATATGTATGAATAATGGCTACATCAGCCCTATTTCAAATAGATATTTCAGAGCCAAGTAGGCCTGAGTCTATACCTGTTTTTCTTTTTATAAATAAGAAAAAAAAAAAAAAAATTGCCTAGTGCGTTTGGGTAGGTTTACAGTCATAGGGTGTACCACTAGCAGTCAGGATGTGAAAATCCTAAGTGTGTGTGCATGTGTGGTGCTATCATTCCCTGTATAGGGAGTCATTAATGAATACCTGGTATGCTGCCAGGGTATTTAATAACATCATTATTAAAAACCAAAAATTTAAACAATTTTGAAAATGTTTGTTGTGAAACATATAACAAATCATTCCAAGTTTAAAAGGTGAGATTTAAAATCACTGGGATGCACATGAACTGCACATTATTAACTAGGGTACCTGGTTGAGAAGTGGTTATTAGATCACTGGTTGGGTCAGGGTTCTATTTTGGGCACTCAGTATTAGGTGTCACAAATTATAGGGCATCATAGGGTAAAACCTTAAGGTAAAATGGCTTTTATTGCCATATAAATTTTGGATGCAAACTTCCTGATTATCAATAAAATGTAAACAGGAGTCCAGATCAAGTTTAACTTCTAGGATTGATCCAAAGCAATGATCATAACATTCAGTAGGGCCTCACTACCCTTCTGGATGATTAACGTGTCTTTTAGGACTTTAGAGTGAATTCCACAGGATGCAATTAAATCATGTGGGCTTGTAAGGTACTCTGCCTTAACAATCTGTTTAGGTTTAGGTCACTGGTTCTTATCTGCAATAAGATGCGCAGTTTGGGCTTGTACGAAGACCCATACTTCAAAAAAAAGAATAATAAGCATGCAAGCAAGTATCTCTCTCTCTGGTACCTAAAAGGAAAGAGAAAAGAAAAAAAAACATAAGTTTAGTACTATTCTGCCCATTGGGGTATGGAAAAGTAATTTAATCTCCTTTAAACAGGTTCATTTGATTGGCATGTAGTCATTTATCAATGACTGTTATTGTGATGCAGTCTAACTTGGTAGACTGCTGGACTGAGTTTGTTTACACTGGGATAGGGCCTATTGTTGGGCCTTGTCCATGCATTGTGCAGCAAACAAGTGTACCTTTTGAATGTCTTGTTTGAGATATTTAACGTATTTATCTACTGATGCTCCATCAGCAGTAGCAGTACACAGGACCAGAAGTAAATGTTCTGGGGCCCTCATGGACCATCCGGTAATGGTTTCAAAATTGGGGTACACTGTGTACCTGCAGAGGGTGTCCCTCTTATTGCCATAAGGAGTAAACTTAATAATGAATCCCAGTTCTTTGGGGGCTTCTGAACACATTTGGATAACATGACTTTGATTTGCCTGTTAGCCCACATGTCCTGATGACTGTAGGTTATAGGGATATGAAACTTTTGTTTTACCCATAACAAATCCAGAGTTTCCTGCATTACTTTGGCTATAAAGCCAGATCCCTGTAATCAGAATTTATCTTTATGGTAAACTTTATCTTGTAAATAGCTGGTTTACCAAGACATTTGCAGTCAATCTGGATGTTGTTCCAGAGGCCCTATTGCCTCTGGGATAACAATGCATTTTTCCTAGCAGTTATAGGATTTTTCTGTGCACAGATCAAACAGTTACTAATGCAGTGTTCTGTATCACTTCTTGTGTTGCCACAAGACAGAGGATTTCAGTCTGTGTAGTGTTTTATTGATTCCCTGGTGTCCACCAGTTTGAGTATCATGTACCTGGTATAGTAGATAAAATATACATAGAAACATAGAAACATAGACTTTGGCGGCAGATAAGGACCACTTGGCCCACCCAGTCTGCCCATTTCCCTACCTATTGGATAAGCTGCAGATTCTAGTTAACCAACAGCCTACTTCCTGCAACCTCCCACTATAATTGCCTTATGTCTGTCCCATGCATGTTTGAATTCCCGCACTGTTTTAGACCCCACAACCTCTCCAGGAAGGTGGTTCCATCGTCCACCACTCTCTCCGTGAAAAGAATTTCCTCATATTACCCCTGAGCCATCCCCCTCTAACTTTAAATTGTGCCCCTTGTTCTTACACATCTCTTTTCTGAAGATGCTACCCTCCTGGACTTTGTTGATTCCTTGAGGTACTTAAAGTTTCTATCATGTCTCCCTGTCCCTCCTTTCATCAAGGGTATACATATTAAGCTCTCTCAGTCTCTCTTCATATGGTTTCTGATGTAGACCCAGCACCATTTTAGTTGCCCTCCTCTGGACTGCTTCCATCCTGTCTATGTCCTTGCATAGATGAGGTCTCCAAAACTGCACGCAGTACTCCAGATGGGGTCTCACCAACTGTCTGTATAGAGGGATAACCACTTCCCTTTTTCTACTTGTGATGCCCCTCCCTATGCATCCCAGTATCCCCCTGGCTCTCCTTACTGACTTCTCACATTGCTTACCCACCTTTAGGTCATCTGATATGACTACACCCAGATCCGTTTCCATTAATGTTGTCGTTAGTACCTCCCCTGCTATTGTGCACTCTTCTCCTGGATTTTTATTCCCCAGGTGCGTTACTTTGCACTTCTTTGCATTGAATCTAAGTTGCCATATGTCTGACCATTCCTCCAATCTTGCCAAGTCCCTTCTCATCTTTTCTACCCCCCCCTTGTGTATCAACTCTGTTACAGATCTTTGTGTCATCCACAAAGAGGCATACCTTTCCTTCCAGACCCTCTGAAATGTCACCTATAAAGACATTAAAGAGGACTGGACCCAGTACTGAGCCCTGAGGTACTCCACTAGTAACCCCCATTTCTTCAGAACACTCAGGTGTTCAGGAATTGCCTGTAACTTTTCATGAGAGTTACATCAGTGATGTTCCAAATCAGTAGGCCATCACTGGATAGGTGAATATCATTTTCACTTTCTTATAAGAGTCATTTTGAAAGATATTTCTCAGTTCCTTTATTAAGGAACTTATACACTGCCGTCAGATGAGGGTCCTTCTTATGGAGCACAAGGTTCACATTTTAGAATATGCTTGAACTTTATGAATGTACAAATTGTATTTAAACTGGTATTTAAACTTATTAGGTTAGTGTGATCTACACAAACAAGTCTCTGTATTTCACAGAGGTAATATTAGGAGTATTAGGAGTATTGGAACAAAAGTCTGTTTTCTTCCCAAAGAAATTCAGTTTAGAGAGAAACAGACCCAATTAGAATCTATAATAAAAACATAGTGGCCCAGATATTCAAAAGGGTTGCACATGGTGCAGCAGTGTTACTATCGCAACCACTGATGCACTGATGCGATATTCAAAGGGGAAAGTGCGTGGCATTAAATCCTGATGCGCCGGAGCGCATCAGTAATGTATGGTACAGCAGGGTGGGGGTGTGCCCATGCATACTCTGCACAATCTGATATTCAGCTTGGGATGTGTGGAGCCATGCATGTGCAACCCCTACCTGTGCCAGCACAAAGTTGATCTAAAAAAAAAGGAACAATGGATGGCCACCCACAGGTGAGCTGCTGCATTGCAGGGCTACCAGAAATTCACATATCTGGAATGTGTAGTACGGTATGGGCTGCACGCTCATTGGCTCACGCTGTGGACCAATGGATGCACAGCCCTAGTGACTGTGTCAGTTGGCGGGCGGTGGGGCAGCAGGCGGTGGGTGCTGCCGCCCGCCCGCTGTGACGGGGGCGGGCGGTGATCAGCGGCGGATGGGGATGGGGTCCGACTGACCTCCAGGACATAGGTAATATTCTGTCACACTTAAGCCCGCGATCGGGAAGACTTCAGGCACTGGACCACCAGGGATTCAGAATGTATCTATTTTTCACACTTAAGCCCGCGATTGGGCAGACTTCAGTCCACTTGACCACCAGGGATTCAGAATGTATCTATTTTTCACACTTAAGCCCACGATCAGGCAGACCTCGGTCCACTGGACCACCAGGGATTCAGAATGTATCTATTTTTCACACTTAAGCCCATGATCAGGCAGACTTCGGTCCACTGGACCACCAAGGATTCAGAATGTATCTATTTTTCACACTTAAGCCCGTGATCGGGTGGGCAGTGGTCCACTGGACCACCAGGGATTCAAAATGTATCTTTTTAACACACTTAAGCCCGTGATCGGGCAGGCAGTGGTCCACTGGACCACCAGGGATATTGTGATCTTTTTTATCTTACAAATGGCCGTGATCACGCTGCAGGGGGCGTTGATCCCTGACAGCTGCTGTCTGGCAGGGTGCCAGGCGCAAGTCATCGGGGATCAGCGCACCTGCATGCAACAAGAGACGATATGCAAATGGCCCGCATGTGGCTCTTGTATATTTATGGCCCCATTTGCATGTCAGCTTTTGAATATTGCCGTTGCTGCGCCTTGCACAATGGAACTTGCACTAGCACATCCACATGCTCCACTCTGGCCACTGGTGCTGGTGCAATGCCACTGTGCCATGTGCACTGCGGGTGGCCAGGGTGCGATATTCAATGATGCTGAGCCATGGCGCAGCTCCGTTAAATATCGCCCAGTCAACATCCCTGCACAGCCAAGTTGCGCTGCGCCCAGGCTTGCACCACAACCTGGTGCAGTTTGAATCTCTGGGCCAGTATCTGCAGTGCTTTCTGTAATTATCTCAAGGACATTTCTTAATGCGTGCAGAACTTAACCCTCTCATGGAATGCTGGTATCATTTTACGTAAGGAAAAATCTCTTTTTATTCTTCTCTTAACACAAGCTGTGTTTATCTCAAGGACTTTCCAACTCTCTAAACCATATACAAATATTTTTGGTCATTAGAAGACTCCTCGACTCCTTTATTCTCATTATATTTGCCAGGTATGTTTTAACATTGCCTGTGAATCGTACATATACGATGATGCAATTACTAGCCATGCACACTCAGTCATCACCAGGATGCACAATAAGAATTCCAAACCCAGCTACTTGACCTTTGTTAGTATGTGTGGCTGAGTCATCAGTCAAAACATGACACACAGTGGTGTCTTTTAACACTTTCTAAGGTTCTGTCAGAAAAGGCCCTGGGACAGGTAGGTCACGGGGTTGGAGTGAACAATCATGGGTCTCTCCTATAAACTGTAGGCCATGGGCCAACAAGTATGAAGTTTTAATAGGAAGAACAGTGATGTCATGATCCTATAAAATGAGAGACCAGTGTTTAAGTCTGGCATTGGATACAGAGTCATCTTTTACTCTGTCTGATAACAGAAAGTTAGTTGGCAAATGATAGGAATGCAGCACACTGGGTGCATATCCAATGATGTACATAAAGTATCTCACTCTCCAGTATGTAGCCAAAATATTCCTTTCACAAAGGTTGTATTTCAGCTCCACTTGGGCAAGCATCTGGGATGCATAAGCAATGAACCTGATGTGTCCATTGTATGTCTGGGCTAAAACTGCTGAGATTGCTGTATCTGATGTAGCAATTTCAGTATACCCTAAACCTGGGTTGGGATTAACCAATGCTGGGACCATTGTGAGTGATCCCAAAAGAAAAGACAGTGATATCAGTATTAGGATACCTTGTACCTTCTTGCAAGAGGTGCCTGCTGTTGTCTGTACTGAGAATAACCCAAACTGTTTCTGACTTGTGTCTGCTATTGCATGTGCTGGGAATAACCCAGGCTGCTCCTGGCTTATGCCTGCTATTGCAGCCACAGTATGGGATGATCCAGGTAGAGGGGGTTATGCATCATGTGCTGGCAGTGCTGGCACAACCAGGGGTTCCTGCACAGTGGAGAAAAGTAGTGTGCAAGTTTCACATAGTTCTCCAGCTATGGATTGTGGTTCAGTAGTCATCAGGGGTGGAGAAGGTAATACTGAAACAGCTGTCAGCCCAGGTTCAGAAATCAAACCTGTAACCCTCCCCCCAATGTGGCCTACGATGTTGAAAATATCACAGCCATGGGGCTTTCAGAATCAGGATCAGTGATGGGTGAAGTGGCCTCAATTCGCTCCGCGGAGTGATTCGTGGAGTGAAGGCGAATTCGCGGAGTGCCCCACAATGCAAAGTGGAGTACTTTGCATTATTAATGAGTAACGAGAAGTCCATTGAAAACAATGACTTTGCGTTACTCCGCCTTCCCAAACCACTACTCCACCAATTCTTAAGGCAAAGTACATTGAAAACAATGTACTTCGCCTTACTTCGCCTTGTTTTTAAGCTCCAAAGGCGAATTATGCAGTGTTTCATGGGATTTCAGGTCACATGGGCTTGAGATTGTTCTGCACAGCCTCAGTTTGGGGTAGTGTGTGTAGGAAGTTGTAGGAGACAATCTGCTTTGAGAGCTTTCTGCAGTTCAAACCTTCAAAAAGCTGTTAAAAAACCTTTTGAGTCATTTTTTTTGCTGAAACTTTAATTCATCGATTATAGGAAACCCTCCTGTGCTCATATCATCGAGCGTTTATTGTTTGTGTATGGATTTTGAATGTTAATGTACAACATTCAGTCTGTGTACTGAGAGACAGTGGAAGTGTGCTTTGGGGAAGGGGTGTATCTGTGGTGTAGGTAGATTAACTTGGAGAAAAAGACAGCGCTTTCTGTTTTGGTGATATTTTTCTTGTATAACTGTGTTAATGTACACACAGTAATATTTTCAATATTTCTTGCAAATTATTTGCTGATTGTTGTGGTGCAGCAGTGCATAATTTTAGTCTCTTTAAAATATGTGGTTATATTACTGAAGTTTTCAATTTGCATGCATTACTTAGTGTGTGTGAGTATGTGTGTGACGCATGTCATCAAATCAGACACTTTTTATTGTGCCACATAATAATTTCAGCAATGTGAAGCTGCTATCCACTGCAGTTGTGCGATTTTTGTACTTCTTTGTGGTATCTTTACTGGTACTAGGATTAGTGACCGTTACTGCAGTAGTGCATAATTTTAGTCTGTTTAAAATATGTGGTTTTATTACTGAAGTTTTCAATTTGCATGCATTACCTAGTGTGTGTGTGAGTATGTGTGTGATGCGTGTCAACAAATTAGACACCTTTTATTGTGCCACATAATAATTTCAGCAATGTGAAGCTGCTATCCACTGCAGCTGTGTGATTTTTGTACTTCTTTGTGGTATATTTACTGGTACTAGTACTAGTGACTGTTACTGCAGCAGTGCATTACACTGCCCCCCCATGGCCTGCCCCAACTGGCAAAGGTATTATTTTCCAGATTTGAATTTCTGATGGTGAGCACTGGCTAGGTGTTGTGCCTTTGTGTCTGCATCTCTTCAGTGCACAGTGCAATCTTAATCTGTCTGTGCATTTGCATCTCTTTAGGGCCCAATCTCCATCTGTAATTTAAGTCACAGTTGTTTCTTTGGCTTCCCTTCAGAGTACTGGACAGGTGTGGTGCTTAATTCTGCACAAACATTGCACTCATTAATATGTGTTTTTAAGTCAGGATCATCATCACGGGTCACTCGTGATGCAAATCATGTTCTTCATCATCGCGGTCACAAATGCATCACAAATCATGATTCACGATCATTCACTTTACGAATCACAACATTAATTTTTTTTCTAGCTACTTGGATGTATTGTAAACCTGTTTTGTTGTATCTCTCCATGCTTCACCACCCCACCATTGTACTCATTGTTATGTGTTTTTAAGTCTGGGAGTTTTAAGCTACAGCTCATTGGGGAAGTACAGCCGTAGGCGGTAGGCATTCATGTTTCTTCATCATCACGGTCACAAATGCAGTCACAAATCATGATTCACGATCACGTCATGAATCAGAACATTAATTTTTTTAATAGTTACATGGATGTATTGTAAGCCTGTTTTGTAGTATCTCTCCATGCTTCACCACCCCACCATTGTACTCATTAATGTTTGTTTTTAAGTCAGGGAGTTGGACAGTGTCTGCAGTACATACACAGACTGGAAAGAAGACTGAATGCACACTTGCAGTTTAGTACAGTATACTTGCACTGCTCAGAATACAAAGTGTCACACATGCGGAAGACAACAAAAAAGGGCATAATTACATACAAGGGTCGGGGATGGTGGAGGCATACATTTTATAACACAGCAAGGAAGGTGTGGGGGGGCACATGGTGTGAGGAAAAAAAACCTAATGTGGGATCACATAGTGATCCAGCAGCAGTTCCAGCATAGACATAATTTGCAACTGATGTTCTTCTATGTGATCCAGCCGCTGCTCCACAGCACTCACCCTCTCGTTGTTATCCTCAACAGCACTCCAGAGAACTGCCAAGTCAGCCTGTGTTACATGCAGTTCTCTGGGGTCCACACATTTTACAGGCTGACCTGCTGGTGGTGGTGTGGTGGGGGAGGGTGCTGGTGGAGCAGCAGGTGCTGCTGTGGCCCTCCTCTTCTTAGGGATGCCACAATGCACAGCTGCACCCTCTGCTAAAGAATGGCCAGCAGGTGCATGCATGGTCTGTTCTGTGGCAGCCTGCCACTCCAACTGCTGGTGATTGAGCATATGGGTGCACTGGCCCTCAGTCCCCAGATGAGTCCCCCAGGGGCCACGGTACACCTCCACCTCACATAGGTGGCATTTTACCACACTGCTGCCCCCCCACACAGTAAAAAAACTGCCAAACAATGGAGGTGTGGGGAGGACCAGGCACAGGCAGGGGATGGCCAGATGAACTGGCAGCCGGTTGGTCACAGTGCTGAACAAGGATGGGATCCACACCTGGGCCCGGGGTAATAGGCACATCCTGCTCCAGAGAACCTGAACTTGGTGGTGGTGGTGGTTCAACTGCCTCAGAGTCAGGACAGGAGGCGGTGCTAGTCCTGCTTCTGGGGGGGGCACTCACAAGTATCGAGCAGTCCAACAAGAATGGGTGCCCATGCCCTCCACACATATACATGGTACGATGCTTACCACTGCTACGCTCTCCCAGAGCTGCCCCACCCCAGACATTCCCTCACCCTGATCCATGTCTCCTACTGAGCTCCCTCAGTCCGAGCAATTACTACTCACACTGTCACACAACACACTCACACACACGGTCACATGGATAAACAACTAACTACTTATAAAGGTACGAAAAATAAAATTTATAGAAAGAACAAATTAAGTAAAAAATGAGTACAGAAAAGACAAAAAAATGTAACTTTTGAAAAAGCTGTTGGGTCTAAATCAAAGTTTAAATCTCCTTCCCACTCTGATCTCAAAGTATCAGCAGTCACAAAACACACTACTCTCTCTCCGTCTGTGCAGCAGAAAGTAAAAGTGTCTGCTTGTATGACTCACTTTCTTCCTGCCTAGTTATAGAGCATGTGACTTACAGTACTACAAGCCATGTGAGGGAGCTGGATGTCATTGTCCACCTAGGGACAAATGACCTGGCTAGGAATGGGATCAGAGCAGTGCAAGAGGAGTTTGTAGAGTTGGGAAGGGGCCTTAGATAAGTAGCACATATGGTAACCATCTCAGAGGTGCTGCCTGTCTATGGCAAGAGTGACGCTAGGGTACTCCTCACCAGGGAATTCAATAAATGGGTGAACAACTGGTGTGGAGCTCAGGGTTTTGGCTTCATTGGGGACTGGGGAGCCACCTGGAGGGTTGCAGACCGATACTGGTGCGATGGTCTGCATCTGTCCGGGGGGAACCAGGATCCTATGTGAGAGGTTTAAATGCTTCATTGGCAAGCATTTAAATTAGCCAAGGGGGGGGCACTGAAAACGAACAGAGAAATCCCAGCCTCCCACCACAAAACACAGTAATTAATGAGGTAAACACCAAGGTAGAGAAGTCATTAGGGAGAAGGACAGAGGTAAAGTTAAAAAAAGGCAGAGGCAGTAAGGACAGGAATGGGGCTAAAAGGGGTAAGGCCATCAAAAAGTGAAGAGTGATGAGTACCAATGCCCATAGTCTGTGTAACAAGCTCCCTGAACTAGTGGCCTTGATGGAAGAGGGTTGCCTGGATATTGTGGCAGTCACAGAAACATGGTACACAGTGAACCATGACTGGGATGTCAACATACCAGGATGCACAATCTACAGGAGGGACAGGGAGGGTAAAAGAGGAGGAGGCATAGCTCTCTATGTAAAGGAAGGGATCAAGGCAACAGAACTAAAGAGTAAACAGGGAACAGATGAGGCACTCTGGGTCACCCTGGAGACAGGAAATGGCACCACAATCTGCATGGGGGTTGCATACAGACCCTCATCTCAGGGGAAGGGAATGGACAAGGAAATGATAGAAGGCTTCCTTAGAATGGCAGAAAAAGGGGAGATATTGTTGATGGGGACCTGAATATGCCAGATGTTAACTGGAGCACCTTTGCTGCAGGCACATCCAAGAGCATGGTCATTCTTGATGCCCTACAAGGGGCATGCCTAGACAGCTAGTATTGGAACCCACTCGGGAGGGACCAATCTTAGACCTGGTACTCTCAAATGGGGATGGAGAAAGAATCTCAGATTTAGAAGTGGGTAGCCATCTGGGAACAAACGACCACCAAACGGTGTGGTTCATGATAAACATAGCCATACAATCAAGCCATACAAAAGCAAGAGTATTAGACTTTAGGAGGACTGACTTTGGGAAAATGAGAGAGTGCCTCAGAAAAGCACTAGGAAACAGGCAAGAAAGAGGGGTGGAGGAACAATGGGGAGTAATCAAAACAGCCATCAGAGGCAACAAGCCTTTGTGGAAAGCAAATCAACAAAACACAATGAAGGAAAAAAAACGCTATGGTTCTCAAAAGAGGTGGCAGGGAAGGTTAAGGAGAAAAGGATAACATTCTGGAAATATAAGGAAACACAGAAGGAGCAGGACAGAGAACTTTATCAGTTAAAGCAGAAAGAGCTGGGAAGGCAGTCAGAATAGCAAAGGCCCAAGCCAAGGAAAGGATAGCCAACTCTGTTAAGAAGGGGGATAAGACCTTTTATAGGTACATTAGGGAGCAAAGAAAGACCAAAGGAAGGATACTGAGGCTTAATAAAGGGGAGAGAATGTGGGTAGAGGGTGACATGAAAAAGCAGGGATACTGAACGAATATTTCTGCTCAGTATTCACAAAGGAAGAGGAGGGGGAGGTACCTAAACCAAACAAGAGAAACACTCTGTAGACGGGGGTCGATACCAATCCATTTACGGAAAAAAGGGTTCTGAAAGAACTAATAGAATTGAAGGTGGACAAAGCAATGGGGCCTGATGGGATTCACCCAAGAATTCTAAAGGAACTAAGGGTAGAACTAGTGACACCGCTGACTACTCTCTTTAACAAATCATGGGAGGAAGGGGTGGTACCTGAGGACTGGAGAAGGGCAGATGTGATTCCTCTTCACAAAAGTGGGAGCAGGACAGAGGCAGGAAACTACAGACCAGTTAGTTTCACCTCAGTGGTAGGAAAAATGATGGAATCACTTCTGAAGGAAAGAATTGTTGAGTACCTAGAGGCCAGTGGGGCACAGGACCCAAGGCAGCATGGATTCACGATGGGAAGGTCGTGTCAGACGAATCTAATAGATTTCTTTGACTGGGTGACCAAAGTAGTAGACCAGGGAGGGGCTGTGGACATGGCCTACCTAGATTTTAGCAAGGCATTTGATACAGTCCCACACAAAAGATTAATACACAAGTTAGCCAGCCTTGGAGTGGGTCCCAAGGTGGTAGCCTGGATAAAAAATTGGCTAGACAACAGGACTCAAAGGGTAGTAGTAAATGGAGTCCACAGTGAAGAAAGGAGGGTTACTAGTGGGGTACCACAGGGTTCAGTACTAGGACTGGTTGTTTTTAATGTTTCATAAGTGACATTGCAGAGGAACTGGAAGGAAAAGTATGTCTCTTTGCAGATGACACAAAGATCTTCAACAGGGTTGATACACAAGATGGAGTGGAAAGGATGAGAAGGCACTTGGCAAGGTTGGAGGAAGGGTCAGATGTATGGCAGCTTAGATTCAATGCAAAGAAGTGCAAGGTAATGCACCTGGGAAACAAAAACCCAGGGGAAGAGTACACTGTGGGGGGGGGTGAGATACTGACAACAGTAAAAATGGAAAGGGACCTGGGGTAATTATATCAGATGATATAGAGGTGGGTAAGCAATGTGAGAAGGCAGTAAAGAAGACTGGGGGGATACTGGGATGCATAGGGAGAGGCATCAATAGTAGAAAACAGGAAGTTATTATCCCTTTGTACAGACAGTTGGTGAGACCCCATTTGGAGGACTGTGTGCAGTTCTGGAGACCCCATCTCCACAAAGACATAGACAGAGTGGAGGCTGTATATAGGAGGGCAACCAAAATGGTGCAGGGTCTGCATCAGAACACATACGAAGAAAGACTAAAGGAGCTTAATATGTATACCCTTGAGGAAAGAAGGGAGAGAGGGGACATGATAGAAACTTTCAAGTACCTAAAGGGAATCAACAAAGTCCAAGAGGGTAGCATCTTTCAGAAAAAGAGATGTGCAAGGACAAGGGGACACAATTTGAAGATAGACGGGGGATGGCTCAGAGGTAATGTGAGGAAGTATTTTTTCATGGAGAGGGTTGTGGATGCATGGAACAGCCTCTCTGAGAAGGTCGGGAGTCAAGAACAGTGGGGAATTCAAGAATGCATGGGACAGACATAAGGCAGTCCTAGTGGGGGGTAGGAGGAAGTAAGCTGTTGGTTAACTAGGATCTGCAGCTTATCTGTTAGGTAGGAGAATGGGCAGACTAGGTGGGCCAAGCAATCCTTATCTGCCATCTCATTCTATGTTTCTATGTGATGTGTGGGGGGGGGCTGCCAAATCTGAAACAGCAAGTGGATCACTTAGAATCATAATGAGGAACGAGAAGTCCATTAAAAACAATGACTTCGCCTTACTTCGCATTGCCATTCCCCCTTAACGCTAAGTGGTAATGACAAGTCGGAGTGAGTACTTTGCATTGTCCACTCTGTGTAGCGGATTGGCAATGTGAAGTGCCCGCTTTGTGTTCACTTCACCAGCGGAATTTAAATTCACTGCATCTCTAATCAGGATTGTCTCCTCCCATATCAAATGTAAAGTGGGTTTCCCCACTGGGAGGCTTCTGGATGGTACAGCTTAAAGTATTAATGCACTGCATAAGAAAAGCAATATGTTCAGTCTTCTCAGGAAAAGCTGATGTTAAAGTGCATAGGGAAGAATTGCAACATTTCATGTAATTAGCTACAATGTGCTCCTTAACCAAGGTCATGCTAGTAAAGTAAACATTGTTAACAGCATAAGCTGTTTCTGTAGCATCAGACACTGACTTCATGACAGATTGCATACCAGCCTCATTCAAAAGTACGTCAGCATCATTTTAAATGAGACTCTTCTGTCCCTCAGAAACACTAGTGTTGCTGATAACATTATTAATCATGCCAAAAAACTGGTTTGTCTTGTTCAGTTATGGCAGCAATCACAGGTCCCTGTGACTGCATGATCGAACCTCCATGATGTGGTGGTTGGCCATTTTGGATTACCCCATGGGCATCATGGGTTACTGTGTTATGACCATCATCACATGACCATGAGTGGCCATCTTGGGGATGGTATGGGGATGCAACCTGATGACATGTGTGTCCACCATTTTGAGGCTTTAACAATTCTCCATTTTGTGAATCACAGAAAAACAAGTGACTAGCCTTTGTTCTAGTCCACCTCACAGCATACTGTGAGTGTTCAAAATCAAACTCTTCAACATGAGAAGAGGCAAGGTCTTTGGGCATTAAGTTAGTATGCCCTGCCAATACCTCTGGCTGATGGTGCAAGTTCACCACTTCTGCCTTGCAATTTGTATGATCGACCTCAGATTTGGTATAACACACATTAAGCATAACCTGTTTCTCCAAGTTTCTACACACAGTGGTAAGTTGGGCATTTTCCTTACTCTTGCATTCCAGCTCCTCAAATACATGAGTGAGCATACTGTGAAGTAATCTAACTTCAGTTTGCAAGACTTTCTCATAGTATAAAACTAGTCTGTTGCCCAGAGAAGCTTTATCACATTTGGTATTCAAAGCATGCATTTTACGTCTACTATTTTCATAACTACTTAGTAATGAATCACACTGTTTAGTCAAGGTCCTGTTTTGAAACAACAGCTCATTGACTTTTTCAGCAGACTTGGCATTACGCACACTCATCTTTTGCCAGAATGCAGTGTAATCTGACTTCAGAGTATCACATTTTTTTTATAGAAAATTCTAAGCAAGAGAATAGTGCGCAACAGAGGGAGGTGGGGATCCCACTGTACAAGATGCTGGTTAGTCCTCAGTTAGAGTACTGTATGCAGTTCTGGAGGTTGCACCTGCATAAGGATATTGGCAGGGTGGAAACAGTGTGGAGGAGGGCAACTAAGATGGTGAAGGGTCTGCACAACAAGGCATATGGGGATAGACTTAAGGACCTCAATATGTACACATTGGATCAGAGATGGGAGAGAGGTACATGATTGAGACTTTCAAATATCTTAAGAGCATAAATAAGGTGGAAGGGGATAGCATCTTCCAGTATAACAAGTTCTAGTCAGATCCTCCACAGCTACATAATGAAGTTAGTGAAGTTGTGTGGAATTTTTAAGGAGGCATGGAGAAACTGAGGAGGTGTAAAAAAATGGTAATGTTGAAAATCTGGAGTGAAAATAAAAAAAAATGATGAAGTCATGAGCTTGCATAGAAACAGTGCAACACACACTTGTAATGCAATTATTTGGGGGATTTGTTACACCAGATTTTCAACATAGATATTCTGGGACCTCCGCTCATGAACAGTGGCACTATGATTTTCTTAATCTGACCCAAACATTGATTTCACAGAGCGACTGTGCCCATTGTGCTCCAGATGTGCAAAAACCACATTTTGGGCAGGATGTAAAAAAACAAAAAAACAGTTGTACTGTTCATAAGGAGGTGTGCAAAAATGGCAAAGTTGAAAATCTGGAGTAAAAATATTAAAAATTCTCGAACTTATAAGTGTGCGTGGAAACTGCACAATGCACACTCATATCATTGTCATTTTGTGGAATTCTGTCATCAAATTTTCAACATAGGCATTTTGGGACCTCCGCTCATGGACAGTGTCACTGTGATTTTCTTACTCTGTCACAAACATTGATTTCCCACAACAACCGCACCATTGTGTGCCAGATGTGTGAAAACACATTTCGGGCAGGATGTGAAAAATGACAGCTGTACTGTTCATAAGGAGCTGTGAAAAAATGACAATGTTGAAAATCTGTACTGAAAATAATAAAAATTCTTGAAGTTATGAGCGAGGGTGGAAAGTGCGAAATTCACGCTCGTAAAACAGTCATTTTTTGGATTGTTTCACCAAATCTGCAACATAGGCTTTTTGGGAGCCCTCCTCATAAACAGTGACACTGTTGTCTTGTTAATCAGTCCCAAAAGGTGATTCCACGCAGTAAGCGCAAAATCACCTTTTGGGACGGAATAATGACAGGACAGTGACCGAATTCATGAACAATAGAACTAGAGGGCATGACATGAAATTGGAGGGTGGGGGGTCGCATAAGGAGTAATGTGAAAATATCTTTTTTACAGAGAGGGTGGTGGATGTGTGGAACGCCCTGCCTCAGGAGGTGGTGTGAGCATGTACAGTGGAGGAATTCAAGAGGGCATGGAATAGGCACAAGGCAACCATACACATGGGGGGGGGCAGAGCTGAAGCCGCTGACTTAGTAGAGGCAGCAGGAGCAAATTGGTAAATGGGCAAACTGGATGGGCCTTGCGGTCCTTTTCTACCATCAGCTTCTATGTTTCTATGTAAAGATAAGCTGCCCTAGTGAAAATTAAGCAAAAACAAACTGTATCACACATTCATACAGTGTTAGCCTTATCAGGAGATGTATATCTTTCATAGGCTAAAAAGTCAATATTATCCATTAATGTTAAAACCCACACTGCTATAACATGACCTTTCTACAGTATTGTTTCAAATGCCAAGTATTAATGTACTATTAAAAATCAAACCTAACAAAGACTCCCTAGTAATTGAGATCCTGTATCCTAATATGTTCATTGTTTTATAATGTGGCAGCATATACAGTAATCAATCTGCTGTGTATACAGTAACAGTCCTAGAAATCTGAAACAAAACCTAATAGAATCCACCACCACCCCTCCCCACCTGGGAACACCATTGTATTGATAAGTGGTCAGATGGAATCATTTATCTATTTTGTATGTGAACAAATAGTCATCACTCAACGTAGCCCCATTGAGTCATGTACTAGATGCCAAGAGTTTGTGTGTATAAAGGGAACAGGCACAACACTGAGTACCTAGTAAATGAGACCCTGTAACAAAAATGTCCATGTATGAACAGTATATGTATACAAACATTACCCCATACTATCAAACCTAATTTTTGAGGATGAAACCAACATAATGTTAACCAGTTAAACGGAATTCTATATCCATTTAGTATTAAAATATACAACAAAAACACAATGTAATCCCATTATACGTCCATTCATTATTCCTGAAGTTTAAGTAGTGTAATGTGACACAAGACCTAAATCAATGTTGATACCATCTCCCACCATATTGAGAAGCAAAATGAGCTTCATCTCGAAAGCCCATCTCTGTTGTGTATTTTTGAAATGTCCTTTTAAAACCAAGACCGACATATCTGAGATGGAGTGATCAGACTGAAAGAAGTTTTGTCCTACTGGTTTTTCAGTCATCTTCATTTTAATAGTATGTGTGGGTGAGGTAATTTGGGTGTGGAGAGGTTGTTCTGTCTCTCTCACATATCCTGTTCATCGACATCTCTTGCATTGAATGAAACAAACAACATTCCAAGATGCGCATGTATAATTCCCCTATATCCTGAATTGTCTGTTTTGTGGAGTATTGATGCAATCAGAAGTAGAAATGTGCTCACAAGTCTTATATCTAGTGAAACCGCAGAGTCTTGTACCATTTAGTGTTATGTTGTTTTGTTCTGGTGCAAGTTTACTCCTAGCAGTCAGGTTGGTTAAATTAGGTGATTGCTTAAAAGACAGTAGTGTCAGTTCCTGAAAAATGCATTTTAGGGTCCCATCCTCACTGAATATTGGCTGGAGGTCCTTAACAATGTTACGTAGAAGCTCAAGGTCAGGATGATATGTGACTACTAGGAGTATTCTGTTGGCGGTAGTCCTTTCTTTACACTGAACTAGTTGTTCCCTTGTACATGCGTTGCACTTTCTATCACTCTGGAAAATTCTTTAGAAGAGTGTCCCTGTCCAATAAAGGTTTTTTTCAACATGGCCAAATGTGTATCACTGTCCACCTCACTTGAACAGATATGGTGATATCAAAGCGCCTGACTGTACATTACAGATTTTTTTTGCGTGGCTCAGGTGATTACTATTTCTATGCAAGTATCTCTGTCTGCCTGTGGGTTTCCTGTAAATGTATGTCTGCAAGGTTCCATCCCTGATGATGATTGTGATGTCCAGAAAATTAACACTGGTGGCAGAATATTCCAGGGAAAGTTTTATAGATGGGTGGAGGTTGTTAAGTTCCTGATGGAAGTCCTTGAGTGTGTCTGTGTCCTCTCTCCAAATTATAAACAAATCATCAATGTAACGGAAATAAGCAAATTGTTTGTGTGCGCAGTGCCTTAAAAAAATCTTCCTCCAAATTTGCCATAAAGAGGTTAGCATATTGTGGAGCCATCCTGGTGCCCATTGCTGTTCCCATAGTTTGAACATAATGTCAGGGTGCCAAATGCCCTGATTTCCCAACTTGGCCTGGCACCCCATTGTATCTAACAAATCAATCTACCAGCTCCATCTCAATGTAATACTAGGGGTATGGCTAGATGTTCCCTATGCATCCCATTTAGGAGGACCTCTCTTGGCCAGCACTCATTCACTTATAGGGCTCCCTTCTGGCTAAATGAGCTCCTGGCTGAAGTGAATAATGCTGCAATCTTCCCTTCCTTTAAACATGTCCTGAAGCAATCCCTAATCGACACTAGTACTTTCAATTGCTAACCTGCATACAGCACTTTTACCCCTCAGTATGGCACTCACTGTCCAAATAAGGACTCTATTTGCAGGCCTCCAGACTTTCTGACACCTCCTACTCTGAAAAAAATATCCCGCTATCTATGATCATATTCTAACTTATGTTCCACCATGCCCCTCTCTCGGCATGCACATGCTCCAAGAATTACGTCCACACCTCTGTGACTCATAACCTGTCCCAACCCCCACACGTTCATTCCCCTTCCCAATTTTTGTCACGCCAACATAGCCTACCCTTTCCTCTTACTCACCTTCTCTCTCACACCTTGTTTTTCCAGTTGCTGTCATTGCTCAAGTTGCTTGCCAGCCAACATTGGGATTGAGAATGATTTATCTCCCACCCCGTACCCCTCACCAGCCACCTTTTACCTGCATTTACTGTATACAGTAGAATAAAGACCTAAACTAGTGACAATGCGTGGTCTAAGGCAACTAGTTTCACCTTATAATCATGTTATTCTGTATTTCTGCTTGCATCTACTATGTGTAAATGTCCTGTCCCAATGGTATTCCAATGTAGAGATTTGTATTTCTGCCTATGTGTATTGTGAATTGTGTCAACGTACCTGTCTTATTTTGTCTCAAGATGATGAGGAACCTTTGTAAATTAGCTCCCAGCTCAAAGATTATTTTCTGATACCTTAAATAAAAAAATAAATAAAATGTGGGATTCACAGCTCTCTCCAAGGTCTGTCCCCCCAGAGTAGGAATCTTTAAGTAGGAAGTGTTGTGGGTGTGTGTGGGGGGTGCATCCCCCAGAAAAAAAGTGATTGGTGACACTGCTGATTGGTGCCCTATTTGCCCGGTGCTGGAACGCTGGCGTGTTCTGAGGGAGGAACCTCCTGAATGTAGCTGTCCCTTTCTATAACAATGGTTTTAAAAGTTTTCTACAAAACCTGAGATCCTCTCTATTAGGGTACCATTGCCAGATACTATGGGTCTCCCTGGATTGCAAGACTTATGGATTTTTGGCAGCATGTAGAAAGTCCCTCCATGTAAAGAGTTCTATATTGACAGCGAGCTGAGTTATGGGTGACCAAAGATTTAATCAAAATTTAATTTTCATTTTTTTCCATCTAATTTTAAAATTTCATATCCAAATTACTCCACAGTTTCAGGATTCAGAAACTTGCAACATGAGTATGTGCACCATGTTTTAAAGAGCCTTTGACACCATTAGAAAAACTTGAAAAAATATGATATTTGACAAGGTTCAATTTATATGCCCCATATTTTCTATAATTCTTTCCCTTTTTTCTTCATTAATGAGGATAGTTGTATGAAGGAGGACTACTGTCCCTTAGTCTTTATCTGTACTTCCTGCTTGCCTACACTTGACATCATAATCTCCTGTTTATGGCATCATAATTGTCTCCACAGCAACATATTCTGATGTCATAAGCAGAACTGTGATGTTGTGCACAGGCAAGCAGCCAGAACAGATAGGGCAGTGATCCTGTTTATGTGCAAATGCCCTTAGTAATAAAGAAGTTAGGGTGAGAATTACATACAAAATATTACATATAACCTGAAATGTGTCTAAATGTTAATTTTTTTCAAAGTTGTCACAACAGCATCAGGGGCTCTTTAAGTTTCAAGCTTTAAAGGGAGCCATGCTATAGGTAGCCAAACATTTTGCTAAAATGTAGATTTTCATTCAATATAATTTTGAAAGCATTCATTGAAATATTATAAAATTTTGCAAATATATTGGCTATTACTAGATTTATATATGCACATAGTTTCAGATCTCTAGCTCCAAAGGTGCCTGAGTAATATGCAGATAACAATTTTCATGAAATTTCCCATAAAAAATAAAATGACAGATTTTGAGCACCTATCATCTTGAGATGATGTGTCCTAGTGTTATCATATTTGGCACATCATTAGGATGGCTATTAGCAAGTAGCCATTCCAAATGTCAGATATCTCATTCAATAGAAGGCTAAGTTATGATCAGATTAATACATTTCAAAATTCAACTGAATTTCATCAGATTTTAAATTTCAGTTATTTTGTGTAGTTTTCAAAGTACATTTTAAATGATACAAAATTTGGCAGGTATACAGGTACTAATGGTTTTCATAACTGTACCAAATTTCAGAGTCCTTGATTGAAAGGGGGTGAGTTATGGGTGGCCAAACATTTAATCAAAATTTAATTTTCAGTTATTTCCATTTAATTAAAAAAAATTCTTATCCAAATTTCTCCTCAGGATTTAGAGAAATGTCCAGCATGGGTATGTGCACCAAGTTTTAAGTATCAAGCTTTAAAGGGGACAGTGCTATAGGTAGCCAAACATTTTGCCAACATTTCAATTTTAGTTATTTTAGTATAATTTTGAAAGCATTCATAGAAATTTTATAAAAGCTTGTATGTATAAGGGTTATTACTACATTTGTATATGTACCTAGATTCAGATTTCTAGTTCTAATGGTGCCTGAGTTCTATGCAGATAAAATGTTCATGAAATTTCCCACAACAAATACAATGACAGCCTTTGATCACTTATAATTTTGAGATAAGGGGCCAGAGATTCAAAACTTTGCCCCGGGGCTAAATTAGCACTGTCCAGCAGGCAAACTTAGCCCAGAGCACAAAGCAAGCTATATTCAAAGGGAAATAGCCCGTTGCTAATGCTGCTGAATATAGCAGTCTAAGGAAGCAGGGCAAACTGGTCTGGGAGTGCAGGGCAAAAATAGCCCGGGAATAAGACAGCACTGAATATAGCAACAGGGAAGTGCAAACTGCAACTGCAGCTCATTAGACTCTGTAGCAAGCCAGTGCTGCAGGTGGAGAACATTGTGTGTGATTGCACAGAGCTGTCTCACACCTACTGCAAACACACCTCTCAACCTCCTGCCTCATAAATCAGGGACACGACTTAAAAATATCAGGGACAAAGGTTTAAAATCAGGGCACACCTAACATTTGGTGATATCCACTCAGAAAGCTGGTAGAATAAGTGGTGTAGTGTAAAATGAATTTTATAAGGAAGAACACGTCTGTAACATTAATGTCTGACATTATGTTATGCTTACAACCCCCACTGTTTGGTCATGGAAACACAATTTGTACGAGGGACAGAGTAACTTAAATGCTTAAATGCTTATTTCTGGCCAACCTACCTCAATACTTTGTCACATTGCTGCTGATATGTAATTTGTACTATGTATCTGTACTTTGCATTATGTATCATTGTTCTCGAAGTTTGTCTCTGTACTCTCCCGGGTCGTGCCTGACAATAGTCTTTCTGGCTAGTGTACCTACCAGTAAACAAAAACTAAATAAAAATAAATAAAAATAATATTTTGAAGTAAAATCAGGGACAGTTGAGAGGTATGAGTCTACTAACAACAATATAAGCCACACACTGCAGAACTGTGCTATGCTAGTAAGGTTGCCAGAATGGACCCAATTGCACAGTGCTAACACATTAGCCCAGTGGAAACTGGTTAGCCTGGGCAAACGGAGCTATATATTCAAAGCTCCCATGCAAATGAGCCTCACTTAGGTAATCCATAGCAAACAGGTACATTTGCATCTCATTAAGTGCTGCTTAGCATACATTACCATGCAGTTTGCCCGGTTCTACCATGGAGCACAAATCTCCTTTTGTCGGAATGGAAGTACAGGCATAACGCTGCAGGCCAAGGCATACCCACAGCATCCCCTGTTGGTTGGAATAGAAGTATAGGCCGGAAGCAGCAGGAACTGTGTGCTGGCAGGTACAAGCAGTGCATACATACCTCACAACCCCTTGCCTCCTGAGTCAGGGACAAGGCATAATGAACAAATCAGGGACCAAAATCAGGGACACATCTTCAAAAGTAAAGATATCCACCCAGACAGCTGGTAGAATATGGGGCTTAGTGCAAAATGC
Organism: Neoceratodus forsteri; assembly: GCA_016271365.2. NCBI lineage: Eukaryota > Metazoa > Chordata > Ceratodontiformes > Ceratodontidae > Neoceratodus > Neoceratodus forsteri. The sequence continues at coordinate 523,177,467 of CM028129.1, forward strand.
ATTTGCTAAAGAAGCAGGTCTATAACTGTAATGCTCAACATTGTTCTGTGCTTACAATTATCACTGTTTAGCCATGGAAACACAACTGTGAGGAGGAACAGAGTACTATACTGAGGCAGATTTATGGACCTCCCTGAACATCAGGGACAGTTGAGAGGTATGATCCTGACCAATACACAGTAGAATGAGTAGAGTAATTTCCCTGGTAGTCTAGCGGTCTTCCCACCCCCTTGCACGAATGCCGACCCGTTTACTGTGATAGTAATAGTAGTTTCCCTGGTAGTCTAGCGGTCCCCCTACCCAGCTGTGCACCTCCCAGTACCCCTGAACAAAGCACCTCTCTGGAGCCGGTGACCGGCTCAGCTCTCCTCGCTCCACCACGGCCGGCTGCCAACTGCGGTATTCAGGGAGCACCAGCGTGTGGATGGGGTGTCTCCTGAATACTACGGTTAGCAACAACGTGGTGGGCGGGAAAATGAAGCGATGCGGCTCAAGGCTGTTCGAAAGTACGAAGGTGCACAGCGAGAACACTGTTCCAGTATCTCACAACAGTGTTGTCGAGGCGCACCACTAGACTACCAGGGAAACTACTATTACTATCTAAGTAAACGAAGTAGGCATTCATGCAGAGGGGTGAGGGGACCGCTAGACTACCAGGGAAACTACTATTACTATCACAGTAAACAGGTCAGCATTCATGCAGAGGGGTGGGGGGACCGCTAGACTACCAGGGGAAACTACTATTACTATCACAGTAAACGGGTCGGCATTCGTGCAGGGGGGTGGAGGCACCACTAGACTACCAGGGAAACTACTATTACTATCACAGTAAACGGGTCGGCATTCATGCAGAGGGGTGGGGAACCGCTAGACTACCAGGGAAACTACTATTACTATCACAGTAAACGGGTCAGCATTCATGCAGTGGGTGGGGGACCGCTAGACTACCAGGAAACTACTATTACTATCACAGTAAACGGGTCAGCATTCATGCAGGGGGGTGGGGGGACCACTAGACTACCAGGGCTACCCTACTCTATTGCATGTAAGGGGGGTCGGGAATCATGGAGGGGCACTGCTGCATTACCGCCAGCTTTTTCCCGGCGGTATCTAGCGCAGCGCTACAGGTCGCGCTAATGACTGTAGCGCAGCGCTATACATTTGAATATGCTGTGCTGCTGGCATTCATGGGGGCTCTCCTGTCCATGCCCCTGCATACCATTACCTATTAGCATCGGTGCTATCACACAGCGCCAGTGCTAATAGGCCTTTTCAATATTGCAGCCTCGCGCAAAACCAGCACTATTCCACTATGCCAGTTGCAAAGGTTTGAATATCTGGCCCCATGTGTCCTAATGTCATGCTATTTGGCACACCTTTAGAGAACATGCCAGCAAGTAATCCTGCTGAATTTCAGATCACTAACTCACTTGACAGCAGAGCTATGACAAAAGTAATGCATTTCAAAAGTTCCACAAAATTCATATGAAATTCCTCAACAATTCCACAGAATTTCATGGAATTCCATTGAAATTCCACAAATTTGGAATTTTCTCATCCTGCATAGCTCCACCTGACTTCAGTCTTGCCCTCTGATCGTGCCTGAAAAGCATGCAGGGCCATTCTCACTGCATCACCTACCCACTTGCTCCCTGCTCACACTCTCCCATCAAACCATTTTTTTCTGTTATAAAGTCTGTAGCACTAGCCCCATTCAGCAGCTTTCACCTCAGTCACTTTTGATTTTTCATGGCGGGGGGGGGGTGGCGAAAAACTAATCAGTAGGAAAGAGTGAAAACTGCAATGTATTCAATAGGAAAAAGTGGCACTCCAATGTGAAAAAAAATAGTGTGATAAGCAACATCTCCCTGTACTGACAACTCAACCAATACAGGGACTATTTTACAGGAATTGCTGTTTCTATTTAATTTGATTAATATTTTACCCTCTTTTTTCTTCTGAAATTATATTCTAAAAAATATGAAATCCCATTTTCTAAGCATGATAATACCCTCCAGCATTGGCAGTACATCAGACCTTCCAGGGACTATAAGGCCCTCTGTGTGCAGTGTTGGGCCTCATTATGCCCCATGGTAGTCCAGCATAGCCCACTACTGCCCACCCTGGGCCAGATATTCAAAACTTTGCCCAGGGGCTAAATTAGCACTGCCCGGCAGGCAAACTTAGCCCGGAGCACAAAGCAAGCTATATTTAAATGGAAATAGCCCAGTGCTAATCCTGCTGAATATTGCAGGCTAAGGAAGTTGGGCAAACCGGTCTGGGAGTGCAGGGCAAAAATAGCCCGGGAATAAGACAGCACTGAATAAAGCAACCAGGAAGTGCAACCCACAACAACAACACATTGCACAGCAACGTGAGGGCAGGTACAGAAGAAATACATGGCCAATGTGTGTGCCAGTAAATGCATGGACTCAGTACAGCTGCATGAAGCAGCAGATATGAAAGAACAGTGTTCAAAACTGTATATTATACCCATTACCATTAGCACGGCCTAACACATTAGCGGCATTAGCGTGGAGCTAAGCAGGTAGCCCAGGGCAAACACGTTTGCCCGGAGCTAAAATGTGCCATATTCAAAAGTGCCATGCAAATGAGCCTACTTAGGCAGTCTCTGGGCAAACAACAAGATTAGCATCTCATTATACCCTGATTTGCATGCAGTTTGCCCCGCATTACTGCAAGGTCCCACAGAGCCACCTGTAGGTCAGTCTGGCAGTGCACGATGATAGCTGTAGGCTACATGTAAACAGTACAGCATAGCATAGCATATTGTACCCCAGGGGACAAGACAGCATAGGCACAGGTGGTGGCGGTGCTGCATGCAACTGTCACACTGTAGGGCATGCTACAGTGCACAGCAGACACTACAGTAGCAAGGGGGCCAGTAGTGTGAGGGACACCACTGCCTATGGTGTGTAGGGCAGTGATGCTGACTGCACTGTACACAGTGACAGGCCCAACCTGCAGGTGTTTACTGACAGTGGACATTACTGTTACACTGTTGTGTGACCCACAGATGCTGTACCTGTGGCATGGGATGCTCACAGTGACATGTACATTTCTGGCTTTGTGTGCTGTGGCAGTTGTACAGCTGTGTGGTATGTGGCCGGGGGGCATATATTATCCGAAAGGCACACTAGTGTTGGAGTATTCCCAATACTGGCCCATGAGCACTGCATGATGTGTCCAACTTTGTGGCCACACACTGGTCTGTGGCACAGCCTCGCCACCAATACACGCTCCCTCAACATCCTCCATGCCCACAGTGTTGCATGTGTGTGCTGGCATCTGTTTGTGTCCACAGATGTGTGGTCTGCAGGTGTGTGCTGTTGGCCACACTCCACTGTTGTCCACTGGCGGCAGGGTCACCATTTACTGCCTGGCATGGCTGGGACTGGTGGCAGATGATGGCATCATTGTGATGCCATCGGTTGTAACATGCTTCCTCTAAGTTTGGCTTTATCTTTGTGTCATATTTATTTGTTAGGGTCGCGCAAAACCGCGCTAAACCAGCGCAAACACGCTAAAAGCCAAAGTGTCATGCAAGCTGATTGCCCATAGTTAAGACAAGCTTTTCCTGAAGTAATTTGCACCAGCGCTAAGTGTCGTGCTAAATCCTTTCGAAAACCACTTAGCTCGGCGCTAGTCACTGAATATAGCATTGCACCTGTATTCATGTCAGTTTGCCCCTTGCATACATTATAATCTTGCCCGGCGCTAATACAGTTTGCCCGTGCTATTTGGTCTTTTGAATATAGCAGACCCGCGCTAATCCCGCGCTAAACCTGCGCAAACGATTTTTGCCCGGCGCAAAGTTTTGAATATCTGGCCCCCTGTCAGGTATTATTGCTTGCATAAACAGAGGATATACAATGGAATGAGTACAAATATGTTTATTTCCATGAGTGAGGGGGCAGGACCATAACTCAAGGGTGGTGAAGCCATGCATGAGCTATGACAGTTCAGACCCCTTACAAAAGGAACTAGATTGCATATTTGTACATAGTCCACTGTATGTACTATGTATCCAACTTAATTTATGTTTTACATTTTTAAGGTGTGTTGAGGTGTGGGATATGGTATGATAAGGTATTCTGAGTCCCCCCTTCTCTCCTCCCCACCCCCATGTTCCCACTATACCCAGTGTGCCTCATTTTGTTTGTTAAAGATGAAAGATGTTGCTAATCTCAATTGGTATAAGGCTCCCAGAACCGGAGCAAAAAATGTAGTAAGGTAAATAGCATTTTTTTTTTGCAACTGTTATTTGCATGGGCTGCAAGTAGGCCATACAGCCAGGACTGTGATATGTAGCCGAGTGTGAGATTTAGCACAGTGATGTGTTCAAGGGAGACAGTGTTGATATATGTGACTCCAAAGAGAATTAGAGATGTGTTTACTTTGTGGGATAAGGTTTGAAACCTGTTTAAAACAAGTCTGGCAGAGCCACTACAGCTGCAAATGCATTAACTAGATAAGGATGTTTCATGGGCTTAAACATAAACGTGAATTGCATTTAATAAGACCTACGATACCGTTCCACATATGACTTGTGAATAAGCTGGGCACAAGGTGATAAACTGGGTTAGGAACTGGATGAATGATACAAGATAGAGAGTCATGGTAAATGGTGCTCAATGTAAGGAAAGGAGTGTGATCAGCAGGGTGCCACAGGGATCAGTCCTGGGCCCAGTCCTGTTTAATGTCTTCATAAGTGAAGTTGCGGAGGGGCTGGAGGGGAAAGTGTGCCTCTCTGCAACTGACACTATGATCTGCAACAGGGTGGACACTCCGGGAAGGGTGAAAAAAATGAGGAGGGATCTAGGTCAACTAGAGGAATGGTCTGAAGAGTGGCAGCTGAGATTTAATGCAGAAAAGTGTAAAATCATGCATTTAGGTTACTGGAACCCAGGGGAGGATTACGGGGGGGGGGGGGACTGATGGTCACCAAACAGGAAAGGGATTTGGAGGAAATCATACTGAATGACCTAAAGGTGGTTAAACAATGTACCATGGCTATGGGGAGAGCCAGTGGGATGCTGGGGTACATAGGGAGAGGTATCACCAGCAGAAGGAAGGAGGTGGTGATGCCACTGTGCAGATCACTGGTGAGGCCTTATTTGGAATATGGTGTCCAGTTCTGGAGGCCGCATCTCCGTAAGGATGTAAATAGACTGGAGGCGGTAAAGAAGGGTGACAAAGATGGTGCAGGGCCTGCACTAAAAGTAATATGAGGAGAGACTGGGAGACCTCAATATATATACACTGGAGAAGAGAAGAGACAGGGGAGATATGATAGAAACCTTCAAATATCTAAAAGGCATAAATAGGGTGCTCGAGGGTAGCATCTTTCAGAAAAGATGTTCAGGAACGAGGAGGCATGACATGAGGTTGGAAGGGGTAGACTAAGGGGTACCTCGAGGAAGTATTTCTTCACAGAAAGGGTGGTGGAACCTCTAGAGACTTCACGAATCAGTTTTATTATGAAAGAGAGAAAAAAAACACAATTGACACATTTCACATAATACCACTATACACTATAAAAAATATAGGACAAACAATTTTATGCATAACCAATGTGTTCTGTCACCTCGGGGTTCTGATTCCCATGGATCTCTCAAGCTTTGCTCTTCTGATCAGAGGGAATCAGAACTCCTCTGTGGTAGAAGGCACTGGTTGTGCATAGTTGCCCATCAAGTATTCTCTATATTTAGTACTGCATTGAGGATTTCTAAGTAATAGAACTGTGTCATACAATTGCTTTAAAGTAGACCAAGATTCTGGTCTATTCAATTCAAATTTGGTAAGTTGAGGAGCCAAGTTTTTGGAAGAAGCCAAAGGAATAACAACCCTATAAGTCAAGAGGTAATGTCTTATAAATTCTTTTCTATGTAGCTGAGAAGGGCTACCCAGCTGTCAGCTGTCCTACAATATCAATTTTGACATCTCTGCAACAAAGCAATAAAGAAAGGCAGAAGACATTTCACAAAACCTTGAGACAGAAATTGATGCCAGAGTTTAGCTAGCTATATGCTGCCCAACACAGCTTTATCAATTGCAGAATCAGTTTCAGTCTCATGGTTCTTTGAAATGGCTACTACCTTGATTTAAGATAAGACTGATTTAGACAGGGATATGCCTGGACAGCTGACATCTAACGGTACGCCCAATATCTCATCCCCTTTGCACCTATGCTCCACTCTAGAAATTGAGTATTTTAATAACTTTTTTTAATTCTTTACTTCCTACCAGTTGTACAATCACAGTAATCCACTGCACAGTGTGGAGTGCACTGGGACTTAAGCACACCTGGTGTGGGTCACTTGCCAGGTGTGGGTAAATCCCAGCCCTACCCATACCTTGTTGTGGATTATTAAAGGAAAATTGCATGTTAAAATCAGGAAAATATATGTATTATTACCCTTTTTATGTTCTTACTTCATCCCAGTGTTTTTTTTTCTTCTCAGGCTGTGAGAGGAGTTTTTTCTAACTTTCCCTGGCTGTTTTATGGCCCCTGTGGGCTGCCATTCAGGTTTCTTTTATTGCATCTTGTCCCAGAGAGTCTTCCCAGAATGCCATTTGCTCTGATGTCTAATAGCCCCTGCAGGGGGCCAGTGTCTTGTTACTGGGTCTTTATTACAGCTCAGCCACAGCAGAGAGAACACAACAGCCATGAGTCACACTGCTAGTCTTTGGGTAAGTGTAATAAGTTTCCTAAATATCGGTACCTTATCCAGCTGTATTCTGCTTAGGGTGTGTGTGTGTGTGTGTGTGTGTGTGTGTGTGTGTGTGTGTGTATGTGTTGATTCTGTTGCTTGTGTCTTGTGTAGAAGACAGTGCTTGTAGATAAATGTAATTGTTTTGCAGCTGTGGTCATCCAATGGTTAACAAAGAAATTCACACCTCTGGATGAGTGGGGAAGGGGATACTAGCAAAGCAGAAGTTTCTCAGTTTGCAAAAGGTAGTAAATTAAGCACTGAAACTTAACAAACAAAGAAAACGTCCATAAAACACTTTGGAGGAGGTTTCACCTTGCAAAAAAAGGCAGTACTGGGGAGGGCTCAATTAAAGTCTTAAGCCAGAGGAAAAATAGTGCTCTCAAGCTCCCATACACACACAGGCAGCATAGTAATGATGCTTCAGTGGAGGACTCTATTTTTAACACTCTATCATGTTGTTTGGAAGGTAATTTATGCAGGGAGTCCTTTTCTCAAAGCAAAACGTCTGCAGGGCTATGCCCACTGCAGCTGTAAAAAGGAGATTGTGCACCTGATCAGTTTGTTTGACCTATCAATCGGTTTGATTAACAGCTCAAAAGACTGATGACACAGCAAAATAGGAAAACATAGAAAAACATAGAAAAATTCCCAGCAAAAGGCCAACTGCTCTATCGAGTCTACCATTGTCCGACCTGACCACTGAAACTGACATCAGTCACCTTGGACGTGACAGCACCTTGAACTTAATGCAGGCCTGTTTATTTTTTTCTTTTTATATATTTTATTTTCCATCTGGCTGTCAGTTTTCACAGGGATATTCTCTGTTCACAGCAATATGCCCTGATCAGGCTAAGAGATCACAGCCATCAAATAGAAGCCAGGTTTTCTCTCATGTCCCCCCACTCTCAGGCATGGGTGATGCCTGAATCGGCTGGGCACACACACACAGACAGCTTCCCACATTGACAGGAGCAAGCTCCTTGGCCTAGCTACAGGGGTCACTGTGGTGACAGAGCCTGTCACTAGCCCTCCCCAGCCTAGCTGCACTGCCAGCAGGCAATTTTCTTGGCCTGGCCTGCCCCCCCCATGTGTCCCACTGAGTTTGCTTCTAAACCCAGGTAGTCCACACATTAGAGTGACACACTGCTGCTGGGTCAATGGGGTGACTTTTGAACACTCATTTCTGTTGGCCCAGGACGGCAGTAGAGGTGAGGCAACATTGTAAGAACTGCACCTAGTGCATTAACCTTACCCCAGAGTGCTGCCCTGTTGGGGAGTCTAAACTAGCGGACCTATGCAGTTAGTGTGTATGGGTTTTCTTTACTTGGAACCCAATAACAAGAATGCAACCAACATTCTAGATCAGATGGATCATTACACCTACTATGTGCAGGAGTAGTCCACCAAAGATCAATTCGCCAGTACTGTAGTCAAAGCAGCAATATGTCCACCATTATGGCATACTTTAGAGGATTCACTCGAACCAAGGGAAGGACTCCAAGAGTCAACTTTTGAAGGAGTTTCTGTCCACTTATAGCATCAGGAAGTTGATGACTACCCCCTATCATCCTCAGAGAGATCCCTTGCCTAAACATTTTATCAAGAACTTGGTGGACAAGTTGTACACTCTTGAGCCAGTTCAAAAAAGCCAAATAAAGCCAACAATGAGCTCCTTCATGCATGCCTACAGCTGCACATGAAATGATTCCACACAGCTGTCACCCTTATGTCTAATGTTTGGCCTAGATGCTTGACTACCAGTTTACCTTTGTTTCAGAACCTCTATGAATGGAGCATTACTGGAGATCTGCCTGGAGTACACCAGGCAGTTGTGTCAACAGCTACAGGAAGCCTTTCATAAGGCCACTGAGGCCCCTGACAAAACATAGAAACATAGAAATTGTCAGCAGCTAAGGACCACTTGGCCCAGCTAGTCTGTCCATTTTCCCCACATACTGTAATACCGCAAACCCTACATGATCTCCGGGTTTACGGTCCCTTTCCTAGCCACTAACCACTAAGTTTTCTTTATGCCTGTCCCATGCATTTTTGAATTCCATTAACATTTTTGCTCCCCCCACCTCTGCTAGGAGGCTGTTCCATGCATCCACCACCCCTTCTGTGAAGAAGTACTGTCTCACATTTCCCTTGAGTCTACCCTCCTCCAGCTTCATATCATGACCCTGTGTTCTTGAGCATCTTTTTTTCTGACAAATGCTTCCCTCTTCTATCTTATTTATACCCTTGAAGTATTTGAAAGTCTCTATCATATCCCCCCTCTCCCTCCTCTCCTCTAGGGTGTATATATTGAGATCCTTAAGTCTCTCTTCATAGGGCTTTTGGTGCAGTCCTTGCACCATTTTGGTGGCCCTCCTCTGGATCGTCTCTTCTGTTAATGTCCTTCAAGAGATGTGTCCTCCAGAACTGGACACAGTACTCATGTGAGATCTCACCAACGATTTGTACAGCGGTATCACCACCTCCTTCTTTCTGCTGGTTTTAGCCCTCCCTATGCATGGTATACCATCATAATGGCAACTGAAAGAGAGTGACTTGAAAATGAGTGACTCATTTTGAGCACCTGTTATGTGGGCTACCCTGCAAGAGTAGCGGCAGTTATGTGGGCTACCCTGCAAGAGTAGCGGCAGTTATATGGGCTACCCTGCAGGAGTAGCAATGGTACGAATAGGCAACAGGAAGAAGGGGAGGGACAGGAAGAGGAGGGAGGGTATGTAGTAGTGTGGGTGAGGCTGCGAGTTGGTGCCTTGGTGTAGTGGTGAGGGTGGCTGGCTACAGTGAGGAGGATGCAGGGTTCAGGGTTGGGGAAGAATACAGATTTTTGCGGGGGTTTTTTGTTCGGTACTTTGATTTTTTCTTGGAGTTTCACCTCCTCCCCAACATGCACCCTCCCTGGAGTTAGTAATCTATATTTAGGGGGATGTGGGGGGGGGGCACAGCCCCCTGCAGAGCAACATTTTTTTCTTGTTGCCCATCCTCTTCACTGCGAGCATACAAATCGCCTTTTTTTCCAGCAATGTACACTCGCCATAATGATGATCAATATTCTGCAATTGCCATTATGACATGGAACCCTTATGCATCCCAGCATCCCACTGGCTCTCCCCACTGCCTTGCCACACTGCTTGGCCACTTTTAGACAATCAGATTTGATTACCCCTAGGGCCCTTTCCTGTTTGGTGGTAATCAGTACCTCTCCTCCTATCATGTACTCTGTCCCTCAGTTTCTTTGCTCCAGCTGCATGATTTTGCACATCTTCGCACTGAATCTTAGTTGCAACACTCTTGACCTCTCCTCAAGCTTACTTAAATCCCTCCCCATTCTTTCTGCCCCCCCTGGAGTGTCAAGCCTGTTGCAGATCTTTGTGTCATCTACAAAAAGGCACACCTTCCCTTCTAACCCATCTGCAATGTTGCTAATAAAGACATTAAAGAAGACCAACCCCATTACTGATCCTTGTGGCACCCCCTGGTCACCCTCCCATCCATGGAGTGAACTCCATATACTTCTGACCTAGTTTACCACCTTCGGGCCCACTCTCAGGTTGCCCAGCTTGTGTATGAGTCTCCTACATGGAACAGTGTTGAAGGCCTTGATGAAATCTAGGTAGGCCACATTCACTACTCCACCAAGATCTAATTCTCTGGTCACCTAGTCAAAGAAATCTATCAGATTTGCTTGACATGACCTCCCTGCTGTGACTCCATACTGCCTCGGATCCTGTAAGCTGCTGAATTCAAGATATTCCACAATCCTTTCTTTCAGTAGTGACTCCATTAATTTCCCCACCACCGAAGTCAGACTGACTGGCCTTTAGTTGCCAGTCTCCTTCTTGCCCCCACTTTTGTGAAGTGGGACTACATCTGCCCTTCTCCAGTCCTCCAGAATCACCCCCCGTCTCCAGCGAGTGGTTGAACAGGACTGTCAGTGATGCTGCCAGCACCTCTCTAAACTGCTTCAATATCCTTGGATGTATCCGTCTGGCCCCACTGCCTTGTCCACTTTCAGTTTTGTGAGTTCCTTCAGGGCTCTTTCTTCCGTAAATGGACTGGTGTCCACATCTCTTCCATTGATGCGCCTGTCACTTATCTGTGGTCCCACACCTTCCCCTTCTTCTGTGAATACTGAACAAAGATATTTGTTAAGGATTTCTGCTTTTTCCTTGTCCTTCTACACACACTCCCCTCCTTCCCTTCTTAGTCTTACAATCCCTCCCATGGTCTTTCTCCTTTCACTTATGTACCTAAAAAAGGCCTTGCCCCTTTCTTTACTGCCTCGGCTATTTTCTCCTCTGTTTGTGCCTTTGCACTCCTGACTGCTGTCCCTGCCTCCCTCTGCTTCTCCTGATACTCTTCCCTATCCTCCTCACTCTGTGTCTCCTTATACCTCCTGAATGCTAACTTTTTTGCCATTACCTTCTCAGCCACCTCTTTTGAGAACCATAGTGGTCTGTTTTTCCTCTTGCTTTTTCTTGTTTGCCTAATGCAGAAGTTTGTTGCCTTCACTAGGGCTCCTTTTCATTTTGCCCACTGTTTCTCTACACCACTCAAGTCCCGCCCCTTCCCCCGCCAGGGTATCCTTGAGGCATTCTCCCAACTTTGTAAAGTCAGCCCTCCTGAAGTCCAGGGCCCTCATCTTCATGTAATTTGACTCTGCCAATGTTCTTATATTGAACCACATCATTCGGAGATCTCTGGTCCCCAGGTGGTCACCCACTGTGATGTCTGCAACACTGTCCCCCTTGGTGTGTACTAGGTCCAATATTGCTCCCTCATGAGTGGGCTCTTTTACTAATTGCCTGAGGAACCCTTCTTGCAAGGAGTCCAGGATGTCCCTGCACCTAGATGAAGCTGCAGCCAGGATGCTTCAATTAACATCCGGCAGATTGAAGTCCCCCAACAGCAGCACCTCCCCCTTAGCTGCCATTCTATGGATGGCTTCTACTAGAACCTTGTCCATCTCCTCCCCTGTGTTGGAGGCCTGTAGATCACACCAGTGCAAATAGTGATTCCATTTACCACCTCCAGAATGAACTTTAGTGCCTCTGCCCCTTCCTGTAATCCTTGTACTTCAGTTGCTTTTATACTATCCCTCACTTAAAGAGCTACTCCTCCCCCCTTCTTACCCACCCTGTCCTTCCTGAACAGAGTATAGCCTGGAATGGTATATCTCAGTCATTCTCATTGCACCAGGACTCTGTACTAACAACAACATCCAGGTCAGCATCTACTATGATGGCCACTAGGTCTGAGATTTTATTTCCCAGGTATGCTGACCGTATGATGACACCATTACAGCAAACACATTGATGTCAACAACATTGACAGTTCACTGTAATGGTCCGCCCAAGACCCAGCACTCTGTCTCCTGGTCCTGCGCCCCCTCCCCAAATCAACTCCGATTCGGAGTTGGAATCCTTTAGTTCGGAGGGTGTGTGGGGCAGAACCCCCCGCATGGGGGGTTCAGGAAGCAAACCCCCCCAATAGAAAAACAGCAGGGGTCTCCTGCCAGATTTATGTCAACCACAACTTGCAGTCGACATAAATCCATCGCTGTGATGTCGTTCAACAACATAGTTGTCAAACCAGCATTGCAGAGCCTATTTCCCAGACTACGAGCATTGGCGGACATGGTCTTTCAAATTCTGCTACCATCCTTTCTGCCAGCCCCCCCTTTTTCCCTCTTGCCTATTCTCCTTATTCCCTCTGCCTCTATTCCTATCCCTCTTTTTTTTTTACCATTCTGCTTTCCGCAGTTTTAGGTACCTTTGGGGATTTCCCTCCCTTTGAGTTCTTCTTACTGGTCACTACAACTTGCGGGGGGGGGGGGGGGGGGTAGTTTAAGTTTTTATGCTCCCTTCTGCCACCCCCCCTTGACTAGTTTAAATGCTTGCCAATTAACTGTTGACTGAGGACCTGAGTACCCCTCCTGGATGGATGCAGACCATCTTCCCTGTATAGGCCAGATACCTCCAGGTGGGACCCCACTCCCCAGTGAAGCTGAGCTCCTCTTCTCAACCAAGCATTGAAGTTCCTGGTGCAGAATACCCTGTCCTTCCCACTGTGGGAGATAGGCAACACCTCAGAAAAGGTCACTGAGCATGCTACAGTACCTGCCTAAGACCCCTCCCCAGCTCCCTGAATGCCTACTGCACTACCCTAACCTTGTTCCTAGCCATGTCATTAGTATCTAGGTGGACAGTTACACAGCTCACCCTCCCATTCTGCTGCCTCAGTGATCCTTAGGAACCACTTTCCATCCCTCTGAGCCATGGCGCCGGGTATGCACCTAACCTCCCTCCCACCGCACTTCCCACCCTAGAATCTATCCTTTTTACAATGGAGTCCCCCACCAGAAGTTGCTTCCTCCTCCTCCTCCTCCAGGGTCCTCTGCCACCTTCCTTGGGGACTCCATCACTGAGATCCCCCCATCCTGGATGATAGGAAACAAAGGGTGTGCCTAACTGGCCACCTATCTCCATGGACACACATAACAAGCGAGGTCCCACAGGGTTCCATTCTGGGACCTATGCTATTTGACATCTTTGTGTCCCCATTGCAAACATCAAACACATGCTGGATAACCAAGTTTGCAGATGACGTCAAACTGGGTAGCATAGTGAATAGTGATCAAGCTATAAAAGACATGTAAAGAGAGATAATAAATGTGGGGACATGGGTAATCAAAAAATAAGCATGCCCTAAACTGGGACAAATGCAAGGTAATGCATATGGGGAGCAAAAGCCCAAGAGCCAAATACCACACATATGGTTCACCAATCCCTGTATCAGAAATGGAGAGAGACCTAGGGGTATTAGTGACAGATAATTTATCTGACACACTGCAATGTAGAGCTGCAGTAAGTAAGGTTAATGGTAGCCTGGGATGTATAATTAGGAATATTAAAAGTAGACATAGAAGGGTCTTGCTTCCATTGTATTCTGCATTGGTGAGGCTACATCTTGAGTGTTGTATTCAGTTCTGGGCTCCATACAAAGTTAAATACGTGAAGATGATGGAGAGTGTTCATCGAAGACTTACTAAATATATGAATGGATTAAAGGATGTCAAGTATGGAGGTAGACTGAAACAGCTAGGATTGTATAGCTTGCTTTATAGAAGAACAATGGAGGACATGTGTCCGTTATATAGAGCATTCAGAGATGGTGATCTTTGGGAATCCTTAGGTCTAGAAAAAAACATCAAGGAGTAGTAGATTCCATCATTACCAGACTGAAGGGGAATTCTATAAAACAAATTTAAGGGGGCAATGGTATAATCAAAGAGTGTTTAATGTATGAAACAAACTACCCAGTAGCGTGGTTGATAGTGCAACAATGGAGAGTTTCAAAACAACCTTGGACATTTATATGGGGGACAAGAAATATGCCTATTTATGATTCCTGTCAAGTCTGTATAGCATCCGGGCTCCTGACTCGTATCCTGCTATAATCCTATGATCCTCCCTGGTCACTACTATGGGTGCCTCCATGGGACAGTTCTGCTCCACCAGGACAGTGTAGGAATTTTGTAGTGGTACCTTGGGGGCATGTGCCTTTGACCCACCACCCTCACCCTTCCTGAGCCTACTGTAGTCCAGCTACTCCCCCTCCTTGGCACGCTCTGAGGCGGTGGTGGCAGACTTGGTGTTCCCTGGATGGGGGAGAAGGCCCCCTGAATCCTAGCCAACTTGGCCTGGAGATTAGCAATATCCCCCCTCAGCCCAGAGAGATGCATGCATATGGGGCAGCACAGTCTCCAGAAAGTCTCTCTGAACACTGCTGCCCCACAGTCACTGCACTGCACCACTCCCAGCATATCTATTATCTGACCTGCCTGTTCTTGTTTTGCTTACTTTATACCCTTTTTCCCCCTATCCTAGGTAGGGTGCTTTTCCCTTTTCCAAACTTTTGCTTATTCTAAGCCCTTTTCTATCCCTACCTTAGATAGGGTGTTCTACCTATTCCCAGCCTTTTGCTGCCTTTAAATCCTTTTCTGTCCCTATCCTAGACAGGTTGTTAAATATACTCCCAAACGTTTAACTTACTATAAACTCTTATTTATCCCTACCCTAGGTAGGGTGTTTCCCATATAGCCAATTCCTGGCATGACCCTAACACTCCTCACTCCCTTGTGATACATGAGCTATGATAAGAGATTAAGAGGAAACTTACTTTCCTGACTCTCCTGATTTGTCCAGTCACCTAGTTCACATCTCTACTGGTCCTCCACTTCCCTTCTGATGTACAGAGTGCCAAGCTGCTGGGCTGACTTCAGTGGGCCACCAATGTCCTTAGTGTGTTGGTCCTTTGTGTGGGGGACCACAGCATGGGGGGGGGCACTTGGTGGCCTTTTCCTTTTGAGGCAGTAAGAAGTGGAGCAGATGGTCTGCCAGGCACCCGCAATTGGCTCTCTGAAGAGCAGGGGGCAAAACCTCTGTCTTGATTGGCTCCTGCCTGGAGCCCTGGGACACCAGCTAGCTTCACTCTGTTTGAGTGTTGATCAAGCTCTTTTACTAACTGGTGCAGGGGGTAAGCTCCTTCAGTTGACAGCAGGAGTCCCTTCTTCCCTGGTGCTCACACTGCAATTGTCATGAGGATGAGTGAGGTCTGCACTCAGGGTTTCTTAAATCCCCTTCCTGGCACAGTTTCCAGGCAGGCATCCACTACTGGCTCCCTGAAAAGCAGGGGGTGTGGCCTCTGTTTTGATTGGCTGTTATCTGAAGCCCTGGGATGCTGGCAAGCTCCCCTCTGTTTGAGCACTGATCAAGCTCTTTTAGTGATTGTTTGCTGCAGGGGGAAGAGCTTCTTTAGTTAGCAGCAGGAGTCCCTTTGCTCCTGGTGCTCACACTGCAATCACTGCGAGGTTGGAAATAGAATCTGGTTAAGGGAATATTTTCAATTAGTTCGAAAGCTAACTATCACCCAGGGAGGACTTGAACCCTAGACCCTCAGATTAAAAGTCTGAAGCTCTACTGACTGAGCTATCTGGGCCCCTATAATTTTTGTTTTTTATTTTAAAATTTTTGGCTGGGAAACACACATTGAGCTGAAGCTCATTTCCAGATGCATTCTGGTAGCATAGGCAGGTGCAGGACTCTCTTATGACCCCCCCAGGGCAGACACTGATACTGCTATAAAGATAATAAGCTCTTACCTCAAACCAGACAGCACTTCCTACAGAGGTAATTATGTGGTTACTAGTCTCCTATTGCTCCTATTATTGTACTATGGTAACTAATGGTTTGCCCCACAAAGTGTGACCATTTTTTTTTCTTTCTCTAGTGTCTCCAGAAGTAAGCTGACCTAAATGTAGATCAAACCGTCATCCTGTAGTGATTTTCTCTAATATGTTTGCCTATGTGTGGAATGGACAATGACTTCTGTACTGTATGCTGGTTTACTATACTGTATGATGATCAAGGCTGCGTACTTTCATTTATGTAACCAACTCCGACACGCCCCTGAAAAAGGGACCATAGGTCTCAGTGGGTTTACCTGGTCAACAAAATTCAAATAAATAAATAAGGCAGGTTAAGTGACTTGCTCAGAGTCACAGAATGTGCAAGTGGAGGTTGTAGGAATCAAACCCAGGTCTTCAGGATGTACCAAGCTCATACACAACTTGTTGCTCTAACCTCTAGGCTATACTGCAAGCAACCAGGCCAAATAAGAACAGTCTTGCCAACTAAAAATGGCATAACAAGTGAGTCCAACAGTAGGTGTTGTACGTGTGAGACCAAGTGCTTCTGAGGAAACTAGGTCTCAAAGGAAAACACAAAATCAGAGTAATGGACCCAACAAAATATGTTATCATGGATCTTCCCATCTACAAAATTTGACAGGAACAGGGTAGAGGGCCAGTCAAGACCTTTCATAGGAACCACCTCTTACCAATAGCTCCAGTTCTGGTCGGAATATTTAATTTCAGTCTGGAACAAGGAATATATCCCAAACTCTGGAAAAATTCAAAGGTTATACCAATTTACAAAGGGGGTGACAGAGACAAACTGACAAATTGCCAGCCTATAGCCTTGCTGTCAACAGTGCCAAAATCATTTGAGAAATTGGTATGTAATCATATGAATACTTAGAGAAATACAATCTTCTGTCAAAATGTCAGACAGGTTTTAGGGCTGGGAGGTTGACAGACACCGCGGGCAGACTTCACTGACACTGTCTCCAATGATTTGGAGAATGGCGAGTCTGTTGGTTCAGTGTTCCCTGACCTCTCAAAGGCTCTTGATTTGCTTGATTACAGTATATTATTAGAGTGACTTTCATCTGCTGGTATGTCTGATCCAGTTACGACCTGCTATTATCTTATTTAACAGAGCGCATGCAGCAAGTCTATTCTGGGGTCAGTCTGTCAGATAGAAAAAACATATAGAGAGGGGTACTCCAGGGCTCCATTCTGGGCCCCCTGTTATTTTTGATTTATGTTAATCCCCTGCCACAAATGATAAAAATATGTGATATATACTCATATGTGGATGACATGGTATTGCTAGGCAGAGCAAAGAATAGGACTGAACTCCAAAATGTCACGCAGCTTGATTTTACTATCCTACAATACTGGCTATGGGAATTAAAAATAGCAATAAGTAAGAAACAACTCAGGTCGTGGAATATAGAGCCAACGGTGTTAAACTGCACCTAGAGAACAGCCTGGAAATACTTAACGCTAGGCAAGGACTGGAAGTAATAACCTCCTACAAGTATCTAGGAGTTCAAATTGACAGTATGCTCACATTTAGTGAACATATAGCCAGTACAGTAAACACAAGGCTAGGAGTTCTCCACAGGAAAGCCTTGATACTGCCGAAAGAATCAAGAAATAGGATTGCCCAGCAGCTTTTTGTAGCCTATTTTATAATATGGTAATATAATCTATTAGCATGCCACTCAGGTACAGTTAGATAAACTGAATACAACTTACTGTAGGACGGCCCGATTCATTCTGAGGTGTCATTATAGGTGCCACCATTGCAGTATGTTAGAACAATTAGAGTGGGACCCCTCAGCAATCTGAAGAAAAAAGTGAACTGGAGTAATTTCTTTTAAAGAATTTGGTGGTGAAAATTTGTCCTCATCCAGATTTGCCCAGACAAATAATTATAGACACAATTTGAGAGAATTAAAAAATAGGGGTCTGATTCTCAAAACGTTATGCATGTCACAATGTGACTTGTGCCACCGAGAATGACACAAGTAGCACTTCGTGCCATGAGTTGCAATATGCGGGATTCTACAAAGCAGCCTACTGCATGTCACAGGCTGCTTGTACCAAAGTGCACTTTTGTACCATAAACCCCCTGCAACATGACGCAAAGGGGTTTACGACAGCAGTTGCGCCCTATTCTGGAAGGGCGGCTGCCATATCCCCTAAATCAGAATTCTAAAACAACCCCTGGAGGACATCCATCAAAGTACATTTACACCAGTTATTAACCGGTGCAAGTGTACTTTGTGTCAACCGGGGGTTGGGCCAATGTGCCGTCAGCCCATCCCCCTGTTCATGTAGCCCACTCCCCATGCCCCAATCCCCAATAATATGTTGAAAAGCCCCTCAGGGCTATCCAACCCCAAAGCCTCTATCCCCAATGATGGACAATGCACCCACAGGGCTATCGTTGACCCCCTATCCAGTACTCAATCCCCGCACCCCACAGGAATAGTAAGGCAGATCCTAACAATAAAATAAAAAACATCCTGTAGTACCTATTGAGCCCTGGTAGTCTAATGCCCTCCCCACTCCCAGCCAGTGGTGCCAGACCACCCTGCTCCCCCCAACCCATACCCAGCCAGTGACTTGCACAGCCCATTTCTCACTATCATGGTCAACCACCAACTGAGCTTCACTATGAGCACGTACTGTCAATAGTACATGCTCAGCGAATGACAGCAGCTGTCATTCACTGAGTGTGTACTATTTACAGTACACGCACACAGCGTAGCTTAGTCGGTGGCTGGCCATGGTGGTGAGAGGGTTGTGCCAGTTGCTGGCTGGGTATGGGCTGGGGGAATGATGGTCTGGCATCACTGGGTGGGGGCCACTAGACTACCAGGGCTCAATGGGCACCATGGGATGTTTTTATTTTTTGTTAGGACCTGTTCCTAATTCTTCCCATGTGTGCAGGTACTGGATGGGGGTGTCTATCATTGGGGCTAGGGGTTGGATAGTTCCCTGCAGGGCTTTTCAACATTTTATTGGGGATTGGGCTTGTGGGGGGGTCTGATAACCCTGCAGTGCTTTTCAACACTTTATTGGGGCTCAGAGCTCGTGAGGGGTGGTCTGATAACCCTGTAGGCCTTTTCAACATTTTATTGGGGATTGGGGCTTGTGGGAGAGTCTGATAGCCCTACAGGGCTTTTCAACATTTTATTGGGGATTGGAGCTTGTGGGGGGGGTCCGATAGCCCTGCGGGGTTTTGACAGATTGGACAGGAGGGGCACTTGCACCCTTCCTGTGACCGTGCCACAGGCTTGTGGCCAACTGGTTAGGTATGCACTCCATTTGGCATACTGGTATGATTGGTGCAAGTCACAGAACTTAGACACAGGGACCCTATACGATACAAAATTGAGCACAGGGTCCCTGGCACAATGGCATCTGGCACAAGTCACCTTTGGCATGACTTGCGCCAGCCCTTCTAGAATTGTCCCCTTGATGTTTAGTGGTCCTCTTTGTGAATAACTCTTACAGTAAAATGCAAAGGCGGTATTATTTACCAAAAACATGGAATGAAATCAAACCGGGGGTTAGGAATGTGAAAATGTTTAAGGGTTTTCAAGACTAGTATTGATACTATATTGAAGGAAAGATGTACTTGCTTTGATTGGAACATAGGGGTTTTTGCTGTATAGTAAAAAGGGAAATTTTGGTTAAGACATCAGTGAATTTAAAATAGGTGTTTAGCGGCTTTTCCATGCCCACTCAAGTATTGGATTCTAGTGCCTTTTTGGGGGGCATGCTAATATTTCCAAAGATCTTTAATAACTGCATCTATTTAAATTCGTAAGATGGAAACATGTTTGACATCTGTTTGTTAGATGGTCTGTGTCATGTAAATATTTTATAAATATTTTTTGTAATTTTGTACTTTGCTTATTGAAGAGAATCGTAATTAAAGTCCTTTGAGTCATAGACTCCTTTGCAAAGGCTCCACATCAGAAAAATACACATACATAACATATACAGTACAATACCTAAGTAATACAGTACAGGGATATATATAATTGACAGGTTACAGCTTCGGGGTCTTAAAGTAGACCCTGAGTCATAGTTACATACATAGGGCAGGTTACAGCTCGGGGTAAAATGGACCTTGAGTCATAATTTATATACAGAGAAAAAAGGAACAGGGAATTAATCATGAGAAACAGATTACAATATGGTAGGGACAATATATAAGCAATAGCTATAGCATAGTTTATTAATAAATTGAGATAGAAACATAAGTCCATAAGTGACACGATTAAAGGGAAAGAGGAGGATGGCAGGAGAATGGGGGGCATAATCTGAGGAAAAGGGGGGGCACCCAGCAGAGATGTTGATTAATGGCAATCACAACTACTGGTGGATGTTATTACCTTCTTGAGCCCTGTCTTGAAAAGTCCGATACTTAGTAGAGATGATGTTTCTAGTGTATTCACTACTTACCGTACGTGTGTTAAATATGTGGTAGCCTGTGATGATGGCGACCGCAACTGACACTTTCAAAAAGGGCAACTCAATTACGGCTACCCTGCAGGGAGGGCTACCGGATGGGGGGGTCAGCGAATATAGCAACAAGATGTCGCTATATGTACATGCACACGGGGGGAAGAGGGATCATGCCATGCGATGAGTGGAAGAGGAGGGAGGGCTTTTGGGATGTAGTGCAGTGGTGGGCTGCCAAGCTGGCAATGTAGTGTGGTTGGTTGGTAGCAGGCTAGGGTTGGGAGGGTGCTGGGTTTGGTTCTGAGTGCGTGCTCATTTTTGGTGCCGGTCAGAGAATTTGTGTGTGTGTATCGTACCCCCCCGACATGCACCCCCCTGGAGTTGAGAATCCTTTAGTAGGGTGTTTGTGTGTGTGGAGGGGGGTGTCCCCACATAAAAAAATAAATCCAAGTCTCTGGTTCCCTTTTGCTGTGTGCCGGGAGTGTACATTGTCAAACTGATTTTCGGTGATGTACACTTGCTCTAACGACGATCGCCTTTCTGTAATAACCATTATCACATGAAACCAAATATGTTGTTTGCAACTACTTCTATATTAGGATAATTTTGTAAAACAGGGCTACCTACAGTAGTCATAAAAGTTGCATCCTGTTGAAAAATAAAGGTTTTGATCTTTCTATTTATCTGTGCGTCTGTGTGTCTGTCTGTCTATCTATCTATCTATCTATCTATCTGAACAGATTTTACCCATGACAGCACCTGAGATTGGATTTCCAGTGGCAAGGAGGCATATGATACAGAGTTGTACCCAACATAGAATAACTGCAGTATCAACCCCGATACTTCTAAGCCAGACTGAACTGTTGTACCATTTCTGTCTGTTGAAAGTTCCAAAGAGAGTGATGAGGACATGGTGTTTAAATCTTGACAGCCAATAGGACCCCAGGATGAGCCATTTCCAAATATGGAGTGGAGATGTTCTGAGCCACTGCCCAATGCATCTGCACCAGTGGAATTGTCAAGTAATGAATCTTTCCATACTCTGAATCCAAATGCAGTGCATTTTGTGACAGAGGAATTGGCAATTTATCCACCTGTAGTACCATCTGTGGACATGGATATGGAACCTGATTTGGAGGATCAAATCCCATAGATTAATATAATTCCAGTCCCTCCTGACAAGACCTCTATACCAGACAGAGAGTGGAAGATGGACATGCACAAACGTTTCCTGTGTAAGAAGCAGTGATACCCAGAAAGTCTGGATGTTAGTCTTAGGCACAAGTAAAGCGCTATTATGACACCCTCAGTACTTCCACTGACATCCCTATACCTGTGATATATATATTTATAGTGCCTCCAATCTGTTATTTGCCCAGTTTCCACTAGTACTGTTCAGAAATACAGATCAGGGTTAGGGAATGTAGTGGGATGTTGACTGTTGATGTAATGCACACTCTCTTATGTGGATAGGTGTCAAGAAATGTGATGCTGAGTAATTATGTAGATAAGCCCTGATAAGACAGGAATCAGGTGTTAGGTAGAACTGTATATATTTTGAGGACCACGCTATCGCCACTGCCAGTGGATACAGTGGACAGTATGACAGGGTTTTGGTGAAGATATCAAGAGTTGGAAGGGGAAGTGTGTACATCCCCCCTCTAATCTGAATCTTATCTGTATGGGTTTCCAGGCTGCAGTTGTCACCCTCTGCCCCCCCCCCCAACATGAACTGTGCTCCTGGGGGACTTATTGGGTGGATTCAGAGGACAAATGCCCCATCCAGAAACAACAGATGGCCCCAGGAAAAGTAATGGGGTTGGGGAAGGAAAGACTGGTGCTGGTGTGCTAATCACAAAGTTTGTGCATGTGTGCAAGGAGCAAAGAGAGGGAGCAGCTGTACTGGTTGCTGTCCTTTCTGGGCCCTGACTTCCCAACCATCAGAGGTCCCACAATGTCAGGCATCTTCCTGGGCCCAGGACAGGCAGTAGGGCCAGGATAACTCACATGTAGCCCATCAGGGCTATGTGGGAGGCTGGATGGATAAACCAAAAGATAAAGGAGGACACAGCAGTAGAATGTTACAAAGCAATAGTATGCATTGTTTTATTTGAAATAAAAATTAAAGTCAAACTGATGCAAGGAAGGCTCTTAAGTGTACCCACAAATCAAGTTGTGTGGATCACAAGGTCCATGGAAATTGTTCATGTCCCAAACAAAAACAAGCATTTGTCAATGCTGAATGTTTGCTTGCTGGCATTGGCAGTGGTAGTGTAGAAGTTACAGAGCTGCGTAATAGGAATGGCATTGAAGTATTGAACTGAAGCCAACCCCACCACCACCCTGCAGAGAGTGACAGGCATTGGGGTGTGCTTTTGGGTCGTCAGGCATAACGGCCACGCCATTTCACCACCCCACCCTGCAGACACTGACAAGTGTCACGGTGTTCCTGGGGTCTTTGGTCTTAGCGCACCCCATTCCATTAGAAAATATGGTGAGATGGGTGCGTATAGAGAACGGGTGAACTTTGGGGCCAAAGAGTCCAAGGCATACCTCGATGCCTCTCACTGGCTGCAGGGTGTGGAATGGTATAAGCATTACAGGCAAGAATCCCAAGTCACACCCCTGATGCCTGTCATTCTCTACAGGGTTGGGTGTTATGGTTGGAAACCCAAATACCTCAGGCATCGTTGGTATTTTCACTCCAAATTTTCAACATGTTTTTTGTGACCCCACCTCATGAACAGGGGAATACCAGTTTTGTTAGCAAGCTGCTTATGCACAGGGCTCTGACATTTAGCACCTACAGGTGCAAAAACATTCGAACAGGATGTAAAAATGACAGCTGTACTGTTCATGGGAGGTGTAAAATGGCAATGTTGCAAATCTGCAGTAAAAATATTTAAAAAAATGGTGAAGTGACGAGCTTACATAGAAACTGTGCAACTATTGACCCGTAATATATTGTAGTTGGGATTTTTTACAGCAGATTGTCAACTCAGGCATTTTGGTGCCTCCGATCATGAACAGTGTCACTGTGATTTTCTTTATCTGTCTGGAACAATGATTTCCCACAGCGACCACGCAACTCTGTGCTGAAAGTGTGAAAACACTTCGCCATGTTGTAAAAATGACAGCTGTACTGTTCATAGAAGTGTGGAAAATGCCACTGGAGAAAATCTGGACTGAAAATATTACAAAGTCATAAACTTACGAGGGTGCGTGGAAACTGCGCAATGCTCACTCGTAACACAGTCATTTTATGGACTTTTGTCACCAAATTTTCAACATAGCCATTTTAAGACCTTGGCTCATGAACAGCATAACTGTGATTTTCTTAATCTGTCCCAAACATTGCTTTCGCACACCAACAGCACCATTGTGCGCTACATGTGCGAAAATACATTTTGGGCGACTTATGAAAAATTGCAGCTGTACTATTCATAAGGAAGTGTAATAAAATGGCAACGTTGAAAATCTGGAGTGAAAATATTAAATCTGCAAACTTACCAGCATGCATAGGAACTACGCAACTCACGCTCGTAAAACAGTCATTTTTAGGAATTTTTTCACCAAATTTTCAGCATAGCCATTTTAAGACCTCTGCTCATGAACAGTATCTCTGTGATTTTCTTAATGTGTCCCATACATTGATTTCGCACATCGACTGCGCCATTGTGCGCTACATCAGTGGAAACACATTTTGGGCAAGATGTGAAAAATAACAGCTGTACTGCTCATAAGGAGGTGTGGTAAAATGGCAATGTTGAAAATCTGGAGTGAAAATATTGAAATTTCGTGAACTTACGAGCGTGCGTAGGAACTGTGCAACGCGCGCTCATAAAGCAGTCATTTTTAGGAATTTTTTCACCAAATTTTCAACATAGCCATTTTAAGACCTCTGCTCATGAACAGTGTCACTGTGATTTTCTTAATTTAGCCCGTGCATTGATTTAAGCACACCGACTGCATGCATTGTAAGCTACGTAGCGGGAAACACATTTTGGTGAGATGTGAAAAATGACAGCTGTACTGTTCATAAGAAGGTATGGTAAAATGGCAATGTGTAATCTAGTGTGAAAATATTGCGAACTTACGAGCTGCACAGAACTGCACAACGCACGCTCATAAAACAGTCATTTTTAGGAATTTTTCCACCAAATTTTCAAAATAGTCTTTTTGAGAGCCCACCTTATGAACACTGGCAGCATTGTTTCATTAATCATGCCAGAAAGGTGATTTCACACAGTGGCTGCGAAATCACCCTTTGGGCCCGAGTAACGCCATGACAGTGCAAGAATTCATGAGGATGGGTCCCAAAAAACCCATGTTGAAAATTTGGCTCAAAAATTCCAAAAAATGCCTGAGATATGCAATAAAGTTGAAAAACCCCTATCTATCCTATTATACAGCTTACCGGCATTTCCTCAGTTCGCGGTCGGCTTTGAAGAGTGCAGACGTGTTCCCGGTCCACCAAAGATGGTCACGCTGAGCTCCAGAGATATGTATGGGGTGAGGGTGGGTGTGGGAGGCAGGGTGCGCAGTGGGTGGGTGCAGATTGTGGGGGCTGGAGGCACGTGGGACCGCTTTTGCTTTCCAGGGTTGTTTTTAAAAAGACGTGGGACGTTGCCATGCTGGGGTGGGCTCCCAGCATGGCATAAAACGACACTGGGAGCATGAAGCCGAGCTGGATTAGGCACCCGTCGGCCATTGCATTTGTTGCCACGCTGGAGTGGGCTCCCAGCGTGGCACCCAATACTGGGGAGGACAGTGGAGCCGGCGGGGATTGGGCACTCCCGTTGGCTATAGGATAACACCCACGCTGGAGGCGGCACCCAGCATGGCATTTGGAAGAGGCGCTGGCGGCGATGGGGATTGGGCACCCCGTCGGCTATGAGTGTGTGCATGGGGCAGCAAGCAGTATGCGTGCGGCGTGTGTGTGTGTGTGTGGGGGTTGCGCGCAGGCAGGCGATATCTTATCACTGCTCACTGAAGCATAGCTCCCCTCAACGGTATGCCACTGCATTTTGGAGCTAGTCATAGACAGCTCCAGCATGCATTGGTGGACAGGGGCCGCGCCTGCCAACACACTGACTGAATTGGAGGAGGGGGTGACACACCTCCGAAAATTCGGATGATGGCACTATGTTTCTTGCACATGCGTGCAAGCAAACATAATAAATTCTTACCTATCAACATTCTTCATTGTTCTCAGGTTCAAGTAGTAAAAACATATACTCACAACACCCTCCAGGATATTTCCCACCAGCTATTGCAACAACAGCAAAAATAGAACCACAAGAAAAAGGATTTGAGCAGAAATTGTACTTAAATCCTTTTTCTTGTGGCTCTTTTTTCTGTGGGTGCAATACCTTCTGTACACATCATTGTTCATGTCACTGCACCACAGCTCACCTGGTAAAGCTTCAAATGTTACTTTTCTCCTATGTCCACATCAATAGTAATCTTCTTCTTAAGTCCCACACAGGGGACAAGTCTATTTTCTTCAAGAATCTGGAACTGGACACACCCACCTGAATCTCAAGGGCTCCTTTTATGCCACACCTTGTACCTGTGTAAAACTTGTACCTTGTAACTTGCTACAAGTCCTGTGTGTATAACTTTCTCCTTTGTCTAAATGGTTGCCATACCACTGTATTTTACTTCGTGTACAATTGTAGCCTCCAGTGTTGTGCCTGAAAATAGGCAAATCTTTGTCTAGTACACTCACCTGGTAATCAAAAACTACAGAACTAAATAAATAAATATATACATACATGAATGAATGAATAAATAAGACTTCCCTGTAGTGCTGTGCAGAATTTTCAGATTCTAGTAGAATGAAATTCTGTGAAATATTTTGAAATTCCACCAAAATTTCAGCAAATTTCTCTGGAAACAGAATGGTGGAATTCCATGTCAAAAAAAATGCAGAGTATGTCTTTCCACAACAGTTCCATGGAATATTATTTCAGTATTTTCTGTGGAAATGTTTGCGTAATAATTTTCCCTGGAAAAATTGCTGTTCCATGGAATATCATTCTGCAGATCACAGCAGGTGGAATTTCACAGAAGAATCAGCAAAATTCTGGCAGAAATTCAGCCAGCAAAATGGTCATTCTGCACTAATTCCACCAGCAGAACTCCCCATTCTGCACAGCACTACTTCCCTGGTCTATGTGATCCACCTGTTACATAGTTAACCATTATGTCTAACAATAGGTTCATAGGTTCACGTTATAAGTCCTGTAGCTATGAAAGCCATAACTGGACTTGCCACTTTTTAGTGGACATATTCCAATTTTTTTCCTCAGATGTACTGATCCAACAAACTTTTAAAAGTAGTTAGGTTTACAGCACTAACCAGTTTGGTAGGGAGTGCATTCAATATTTTAACAATTCGTTGTTTGAACCACCTACCCCTTTTGGTGGTTCTGTATTTCTTGCCAAACAGTTGATATGGATGAGCCCTGGTTTCCCTACCCAAGTTTTCTTTTTTGATTAGGCCTGCAGATTCCTATAGTATCTCATTGTGAAAGGCACTATATACATAACAAAGGTCTCATCTATTTTTTTCGATATGCCATTGAATATAGTCCCAGGTCTTCCAATCTATCTTGATAGTCTTTATGTTTGACTTTATTTACTCTCCTTGTGATTCTCCTTTGAACCCTTTATACTTGTTTTATACTCATTGTACTCTGTGGGACACTAATGGGTGATCCATACTCTAATATGGGCCTCACCAAGGATCTGTACAAAAGGACGAGGACTTTATCACTCCTGCTCTTAATGTTCCTCAGTATATTACCTATCACTTTATTTGCTCTATTTGCTGCCTCCTTATTATGTTTATCAAATGTTAATGTATTTGATACTATAACTCCCAGGTCTTTTTCATTTTCTGTACTTTTTTATAGTCATTTTATTTATTGTATATTTAGCTTTTTTATTATTGTGTCCAAAGTGCATAACCTTGCACTTTTGTTTGTTGAATCTCAGCTTATGAAGTCTTGCCCATTCCTCCAATTTTTGTAACTGGTCCTGAAACACTTGTATTGATGCCTTGTTCACAATTCCCCCAACTTAGTGTTATCGGCATACTTGTATAGCCACATCCCTTGTGACACCTGCATAATGGAGATGAAGATATTAAAAAGCATGGGTCCCAGAACT
Source organism: Neoceratodus forsteri (assembly GCA_016271365.2). Taxonomy (NCBI): domain Eukaryota; kingdom Metazoa; phylum Chordata; order Ceratodontiformes; family Ceratodontidae; genus Neoceratodus; species Neoceratodus forsteri. The sequence continues at coordinate 523,205,061 of CM028129.1, forward strand.
GAGCCCTACTGCACCCCATTACTAACCTCACCCCACTCAGACATAAATCCTCTTACCTGAACCATCTGATATCTGTTGTAAAGCTACAAACTTATCCATGCCCTGAGATGCTTATTTATCCCTATTTCCTATAAGGACTTTAATAGAATGTCATGGGTTACTGAGTCAAAGGTCTTAGCATAGTCCAGGTATACCACATACATGGGTAAGCCCTGATCCAGTGCCTGGCTCACTGATTCCAAAAAATGTAGTAAATTACTAGTGCTTGATTTACCTGTTGCAAAATCGTGTTGTGATACATCAACTTATTTTAATTGTCTCAAATCTTCCTCCAAAAAATCTTTAATGAAGGCTTTCATGACCTTGCCTATGACCGATGTGATACTAATAGGCCTATAATTATCTACCATAGCCTTGTCTCAAGATTTTTAGATTGGAGTAATGTGAGCCATCCTCCATACACTCAGAAACTTACCCTCACTAATGGACTGGTTAAATGGGATTGTCAAAGGCCCAGCTATTTCTACTGCCAGATTATTCAAAAACATGGGATGCATACCATTAGGGCCCCTGGATTTGTGTTTATTTAACTTTAAACATTTCTCAAGTACCTGTGTTGTAGTGATTTCAGGTTGCCACCCCTCTATTCCATCTACCGTCCGTTCATAGTTAATAGGATCACTGACCTTCTGATAGGCAGTCAAAAAATATTTATTTAAGGCATTGGCCAGATCTTCCTCATCATCAAGTGTTTTATCTCCTTCTTTTAAGGGAACAATTTGCTTCTGACCATTCTTTTTTAGACTCCACGGTTCTTTTATCAGCTTGGAAGCATAATTATACTAAAGTATCTTATAAAATTAAAAATGTATCTCTTTATATTTCTATCATTTAAATTATAACCTAAAAATACTTTAATAATGTTAGTTGGGGAGGCCCCATCTCCTGTATTTGCAATACCCCACACAAAAACCATATTTATTTTATTTTTTATTTTGTTATTTCTGAATGATGTAATAAATAAATAAATAAAAATATATTTGCAAAACCTCACCCAAAAACCATATGCTGCTCTTTACATTTATTAAAGCCCCTCCTTAGAAAAATTGCTGCTTACTATATTTTGTGGTATTTCAATATGTTTGATTTTATGGCTTGTCTTGGATTTAAGCTTATAAATCACTGAATATTGAGATGTTCTATACAGTTTTATTATGCTTTGAGTGCCTCCAATTGTGCATCTAGGTATAACTATCTAATCTTTTCTAATATTTCATTTTATGCCAGGCTTAGCCACAGCATTTGTAGACTGTATTTACGGGCGGTTTTATTGATTTATTAAAGGAGATGCAATGGATCTTCTCCAGCTGCAAGAAGAAAAGGGAATATATGTTTTGGTGAACAAACTTAATGTGTCAGTACAGTCTCAGTTGCATCTTAAACAGGATTTTTAACAAATATTATTTGTAATTCAATGTTATTATGGACATTTTTGAATGTTTTTATGATATTTTTATTTACACTGTTTGATCGTTTTTTGTTGCTGTGGCTTTAAGATTGTCTAGACATAAGGGGAGAGATAAACATCTAACAGACACCTTTGAGAAAGTGCTCATGCTCAAAATGCGTCAGGTGATGTGACATTTGCACTAGGTAATATGAGGTGGTGGGTTAAGTTATTACCTGTTAAACTGGATATTTCTAATGAACTGTATTTTCTGTGCCTTTTGTGATAATATCTGGATTTCTTTTGCCTTTACTCCAATCATATTGTTACACAGCATCACTGTTCTGCACGAGAATAAAAAGAAGCACAATTTTGGATAACAACTGCAGGTGCCAGTTCCTCTGAGCATGCACATTCATTCAATTACCTTGGCACTGATAATCCCAGGCTGCTACTCCATCTTCGCTACTCTACAGTTACTAGAAGTCTCCTGAAAACCTTTGCTGCTTTTTAATTTTATTAAATTCCCTCCCAAAAAACATCTGCACCTTAATTGCAGTCTATTTTCTTTTAAAGTACAGACCAGCTTATTGGCAAGGGAGCTCATTAAATTATACAGGCCACCATAGTGGGCATGCAGCTATTACTAGCCCACAGCTACTAGGCCCAAACAAAACAGAAAGAAACAGAAGAAGATGCCAAGGAGGCAAACAAGCAAAAAAAAAAAAGGAGTAGGCCAAAGAAGAGCCAGGAAGAAGGAAGGGTTATGTGTGTAGCAGTCCCAGGAACAAGGCAGAAGGACAGGACAGAGGATAGAAGACAGCAGAAAAGGAAGTAATTAAAGGGAACCAGTTATGATCAATGGCCCCACACTCAAGTGTGGGGCTGGTCTCAATGCACACTTTATGTGCAAAACATTTTGGTTTACTTACTGCTTTTTGTCACCAATAAATGTTGTAGCTTACATGGAAGCCAGTGTGTGTGTGTGTGTGTGTGTGTGTGTGTGCACTGTTTCTATTCACTTCAGTACCTTTAACCAACTGGCATGGTGTATTTTCATACCATGTTTTTTAGGGGTTTCTATCCTGTAGGTCACCTGACCAGTACATCTTAGTACTGTGCTTGGCCCCTGTCATTTTGCTAGCAACTTATTTTCAGAAGTTGGCAGCAAGAGTAGCACCTGTACTCCCACTGTTTGGGTTTTATACCTTTATCATACACCAATTTCTGTTTGCACTGGGCTTATGTACAATTATGTTGAACCAACTTTATACATTTTTGCACTATTAAATATTTCGGGAAACAAAACTATTATGAACTTGGATTTGTATCTTCGTGAGTGCACCTCTTTTCTGGTTTGGGAAATGCCTCCATTACCTGTTGGCAATTTTTTTTCCAGGGTTGCACCCATTTATAGCACGTCTCTTGAGTTGTATGATGACCTCCTGGGGGTTGTCAGTTGGAAGGCATTTTGTTGCTAATGTTGTAACACTGGAGTATGACTTGCTTTAGATGGTTGTAATTTTCAGCATGGGCTGCATCCATGTTTCCATATGCCTATGCCAGTCCCATCAAATGGTACCAAGTGAATGGCCCACTGATCACAAGGCCCTTAACATGCACTTGCCACCCTTTTGAAAGTGGTCACATAGGTTTTGATCTCATCAGTAGGACTAAGCTTGGTCAACCTAATGTCTTTGTATCTTTGGTTAGCAGGGTTGTCAGAACCTTTAGAGACATGCCTTGGATCAGGTCTTTTGGCCTGAAGTACTCTTAATTCCTCAGTCCATTTCTGGTTGTCTTGAGTTGCTTCACTGCCACCCATTGTAACAGCTCAGACAGGCTCTCTGGGGGTTCCTCAGACAGAACTTAACACTTTTCTCAAACCCTGTTGGAATGGATAGGACAAGGTCGGCTTTCACTTTTGGTCTCAACACAGGACCCAATCCAAGCAGTAGCTGTTCTCCATATTTCTCCTCCATTGCTCAAGTCAGAATGCCTTCCTTTACTCTGTCTTCTTCACCTTGCATCTCTGGTCACTGCTTTCAGGTACAGTACCTTCTGTAGTGCTGCCAGTAGTACTCCACCTAGAATGTCCCCACTACTCTGACAACTCCAGAGGAATCTCAGTTCTGACACCCCCTGTAAGAGGCTAGATGCATCAACCAAAGGATAAGGCAGGACTCAGAAGTAGAATTGTACAAGGTGCTACTATGAGTCATTTTATTTGAAGTAAAAAATAAAGTCAAAGTGAGCCAATTCCTCTTAAGTATGCTCACAAATTAAGTTGGGTGGGTCACAGGATCATTAGAAATTGTCCAGGTCCCAAACTCTGAAGCAAATTCTGACTCATCGACATTCTCCATAGTTCTCAGTTGCAAGTATAAAAAACATTTGTCAATGCCGAATGTTCAACGATGGTATTGCTGCTGTACCCGGTTTTGCCAGTACACATTTTTGCTATATATTTACCCAGAATAGAGTGGATGAAATGCAATATCTCATTTCCAGTGGTGTCCTGCTTTGACACTCTGTTAGATTGTAAGTACCTAAGATAGGGCACCAGAGAGGCAATATCTACTTTTAAGTGGGCTCCTACATTTTGACTCCAAATGTCCAACTGTCTTTTTATGACCTGACGTTATGATCAAGACAGGTGAGATTTTTAAAATCCCATCCAAAAGGTGATTTTGCTGTGCAACAGTGGAAACGAGTTTTGGAGGCGATTTGAAAAATGCCACCTGCCATGTTCATGAGGTGGGTAACACAAGGGATATAGGGCCCTATGCATGAAAGGGTGGGTTATATGCACCTAAGGTACGTAACCCTCCCATGTACCTATGTGGCCTTCAACAGGCACAGGGTGTATGGTATGCACGATCGGAAGTACCCACAGGGTGCCTGTCCATGGCCACATCCCCTCAGTGCACAGGGTTACATGGGTGGTCAGGGGAGGAGCCACAGCCCAGGTGGGCATCCAATTGGATGCCTGTACTGGGTCCCTGAGTGGATCCTTTGTGCTCCTGTGGTGGGCGCACAGAGTAGGAGCCAGCTGCTTAAAGTGGTAACAGAGGAACACCTGTTGGGCATTCGCCTGAGTGGTTGCCCCAGCTCTCCTCTGCAGCCTACTGGGCTGGGGCAGCATGGATGTCCAGTGGCCAGTGCTGCTGTGCCTGGCAGATGCTGAATACGGCGGCGCATTCTGGGTTACACCTGGTCTCGGCTGGCATACCCAGCACACCTGTGCCTGGCACTACACAGCTTAGTGAATGCCATGTAGTGCAGGCATGTCCCCAACATGCCAACAGCTCAGTGCTCACTGAGGAGCTAGGACGGCAGGTGCGAAAGTGCCTTGAGCACCCTTGGAGAATGCCGCCAGGGGTCTGCGGGACCCCTGCTGTCTGGCATTCACACATAAGGTTGCTTACATGCCTCAGTTATGCAGCATGTAGGCAACTTTTGTGTTTGTGCATAGGGCCCATGTTGAACATTGGCGGCCAAAATCTGCAAAAAGTAAAGTTATGAGTAAATGCTGGAACAATTTGTTTCCTCATAACTTAGTTGTTTTTTCACATTTTACTTCCCGTTTTCAACATAGTCTTTATATGACCACTCCTTCTGAGCATGACAGGTGTCATTTATAAAGCAATGGCTGTGCCACAAGTGTAAAAGCAGCATTGCAATGAAATTGAACAAACAATCTGACCTTATTTTTTTTTTTTATAAAGATTCTAGGCATCTTCCAGTTTTAGTTAGTGGCACACTGTTCTAATTCCACAAAAACCTGAGAATTTTATAAAGGTTTTAATGGAGCTTTTTCTCCAGAGTAAAAGATGGCTGCCATACTTTGCATATAAATAGCATTGTAGACATGGTAAGGTTAGGACTTAAAAATAAAGGCCGACTCATGGTGCACATTATAGGAGGTACCTAGACAAGGACATTCAACAGGTATGCTAATATTTTGATTAGCTGTAGCTGAAACTAGCTTTTTTGGAAAAAAATGCCATACACTGCTGCTTTAAAACACATTTTGGGTAGGATTCGAGAAATGACAGCTGTCACATTCATGAGGTGGTGTGAAAAAAAAAGGCTATAATGAAAAATTGGGGTCAAACTATTGAAAATCACCACAGTGACGAGGGTGTGTTGAAAAAATGCAAAGTAGGAAGCAAGCCCCTGAGTGTCACTGAACTGACTGAGTCTACTGCCTACCAAGACAGGTTTCTAGGACACACCTGCTGAAGCAGTGGAGAGATGACCAAAGGGAGAGAGAGAGAGAGGAGGAGAGCTAGTGATTACATCCAGATGTCCCCTGGGAAACGGCCATGCCAGCAGGGAGCCACATCCTTCCTCTTTCCTGCTATGCAGTCAGAAGAAACTGAGGTACCACAGACACTACAGTACCATGAATTCCTAGTGGAGTTTCGGCCCTGCAAATAGGTTTTTTTTAGTTGCCCCAGGACAGAGGAAATATCCTGGGCAGGACTGTTCTAAATTTACCAGTTCTAGACACATAGTGGATTTCCTGCAGGGGGAGGGCCTCAAACAACTGGCACAACAACCCACAAGAGACAGAGCTATCCTGGATCTAGTGCTGACTAACAGGGAAGGGATCACAGATCTCCAGGTAGAAGGTCACCTGACGGCCAGTGACTATCACATGCTATGGTTCAATTTGGCCACTAGCACTAAATCATCCCATTCCAAGGCAAAAATATGAGACTTTAGAGGAGCTGACTTTGATAAGATGGCCAACAGAGTTAAGCTAGCCCTGGCAAGAAGAAATACAGGTGAAGGGGTACAGGCAAAGTAGGAAAGCATTAAGGATGCAATACTTGAAGCAACATCCCATTGTGTTAGGGAGAAAAGCAAGAGCAAAAGAAGGAAGAAACCACTTTGGTTCTCAAAAACAGTAGCAGAAAAGATCAGAGCCAAAAGGCTGGCCTTCTGAAAATATAAGAGTACGCAGTGGGACGAAGATAGGGAGGCATACCAAACTTTCCTAAGGGAAGCAGGGAAGGCAGTAAGGCAGGCAAAGGCCCAAACCGAAGAAACACTAGCATGAACAGTAAAAGAAGGGGACGCGAATTTCTATAGATACATTAGTGGAAGGAGAAAGTCCAGAGGAGGTATTGCTAAGATCAAAGGGGATAAGGGGGAGTGTGTGGAGGAGGACCAAGGAAAAGCATCTATCCTAAATAGATTCTTCTGCTCAGTATTTACTGAGGAGAAGGTAGGGCATGGACCACAGCTCAGCACCATGGACACAGGGGAGAAGGAGGTGTGCACAAGTCCCTTCACAAAAGAAAGGTTCCTACAAGAGCTCTCTGAGCTCAGGGTGAACAAGGCAATAGGACTGGATGGCATACATCCCAGGGTACTATAGAAGCTAAGGGTGGAACTAGCAGAGCCATTAGCAGAACTGTTTAGTGAGTCTCTGAGCACAGGAGAGGTCCCAGAAGACTGGAGAAGGGCTCATGTGATCCCGCTCCACAAGAGTGGCAGCAGGGAGGAAGCAGGGAACTACAGACCAGTCAGTCTTACCTCAGTAGTGGGCAAGATAATGGAGGCACTCCTTAAGGAAAGGATAGTGCAACACCTGGAAGCCATAGGAGAACATGATCCAAGACAGTAAGGGTTTATAACAGGAAGGTCCTGTCAAACTAATCTCATAGATTTCTTTGACTGGGTAACTAGAGCAGTGGATCAAGGGGGCACAGTTGATGTCATCTACCTTGACTTCAGCAAAGCTTTCGATACTGTTCCACACAGAAGATTGATTAATAAGATGGGTAAGCTCAGGGTGGGTCAGAGGTTGGTCAATTGGATGGCAAATTGGTTTGTGGGCAGAAAACAGAGAGTGGTGGTAAACAGTATACAGTCAGAAGAGATGCACGTCACAAGTAGGGTACCTCAAGGATCAGTCCTGGGGCCAGTCCTCTTCAATATCTTTATCAGTGACATTGCAGATGGACTGGAGGGCAAGGTTTGTCTGTTTGCAGATGACACCAAGATCTGCAACAGAGTGGATGGCCCAGATGGGGTGAGCAGAATGAGAAGAGATCTGGATAAAGTGGCAAAATGGTAAGAAGAGTGGCAACTGGGGTTTAACACAAAGAAGTGCAAGATCATGCACAGAGGGAAGAGAAACCCTGAAGCTACCTATTGCTTGGGAGGGGAGTTGCTGGCAATCACAAGGGAAGAAAGAGACTTGGGCATCATCATCACAGATGACCTGAAATCATCCAAGCAGACCACTAAAGCAGTAGGTAAAGCTAAAGGGGTGTTGGGGTGTATTAGTAGTGGTATTGCAAGTTGTAAAAGGGAGGTAAAAATCCCTCTTTACAAGACACTGGTTAGACCCCAGGCAGAGTACTGCATGCAGTACTGGAGGCCGCACCTGCACAAAGACATTAACAAAATGGAGGCAGTCCAGAGAAGGGCAACCAAAATGGTGCAGGGACTGCATCAGAAAACATATGAGGACAGATTAATGGAGCTCAATATATATATATATTTATATATATACCCTAGAGCAAAGGAGGGAGAGAGGTGATATGATCAAAACATTCAAACATCTTAAGGGCGTTAACAAGGTGAAAGAGTTTAACATGTTTCAATATAAGAAAAATAGCAGGACAAGAGGACACAGCATGAGATTAGAAGGAGGCCGATTAAGGGGGAATGTGAGGAAGTTCTTTTTCACAGAAAGGGTGGTGGATGCATTGAATGGCATACCTCAGGAAGTGGTGGATATGAATACAGTGCAGGGCTCCAAACAGGCATGGGATAGGCATAAGGGAACAATACATATGAGTATGAATAGATAGGCCATTGACAGAGTAAAGGCCTATTGCACATTCATAAGGTAGAAAAATTGGGCAGACTGGATGGGCCTTGTGGTCCTTATCTGCTGTCAACTTCTAAGTTTCTAGGTTTCTATGCAGAACACCTCAGTAAGTCAGGTGGGTCCCCTTGGAAAATTGGAATAGGAGGATCCCAGGGACCCTGGATGGATGGATGCTACATGAGTTAGTCTTAACTCTAGGACAATGATAAGTACCACCAATTAAGATAGGACAGGAATGAGGGAAGGTAATTTTAACTACTAGAACCTCATGTGCAGGCATTATTAAGCACTCCTTTAAAGTTTAGTCAGTGTGGTGTATAGCAAACAACCTCTCTACTGAGATCTTGTCTGTGGACAGTGTGACCAGTAAGGACAATGGCTGCAATTCACTATAGGGTGAGTTTCACATGCAAAACATGTGTAACCCACCCTGAAGCTGGGTGTGCTGACCATCACTGATGACCACTGTCCACCTGTCCACACTCCTGCCCCCTTGGCACACAGCTGCAAGACAGAGAAATGTGGCAATGTGGGGCAGGGCACTGGATGCCAGTGGGCATCCAATTAGATGCCCAGCCCAGGTCCCATAGTGGATCCCTGTCTGTGCTCAGGGGAGAGGGTCCTGGGATGGTGCATACTGTCCAATGATTCTTCAGCAGACATTTGTCTGAATGGCCACCCCAGCCCACCCAAGTGGCACAGTGGACTGGGGCAACAGTGTGGCAGGGGTCCTAATGCTGGCACCACTGGCTTGTGACCAGGGGGGCATTTAGCCATGTAGAATGGCACTGCAGGGTCCCTTAAGCTCAGATGTCCCACGCTGGCATGGCACACAAGTGCCTTCATGCATATGTGCTGGTATGGGCACCCCGACACACACCCATCCTGCCCCTTGCATGGTGCCCGTGGCCGGACAGGGATCCTGTGCACAGGGTGCTAGCATGCCCATTAGTGCATGCCATGGGGGTGCAGTGAGCACCACTGCCCTGCATTTTGTCGTAGGAATGCCTACACGCGCTGACTTTGCATGGTGCGTAGGCATTTGTGAATCATGGCCAGTGTCAGCATTTGTATTCTTGTGCGATAGTAGACATATTGTTGCAGTTACCACAACTGAATTACCTGTAGCTCCAAAGCCTCAGGAGGTCAAGTTTAATAGTAGGCAGTAGTAGTTGTAAATAACTATTGGTCAGACTATTAGGGATGGGCGGGTCACCTGGGATCTGTTCCTGATTCTGACTCTGATCTGTTTCCAAAAAGTACTGATTTACTCTGGTTGGCAAAAGCAGGCACATTTTCTAGACTGCTCCACAACCTGGTCAGAGGTACATATGATTCTGGACTGAGTCAAATGACAGAATCAGGTTACCCTTTCATGCTCTTCATAATCCCTTTCTGAATGTCCTTTAATATTCAAAATCTTTATTTTACTGTATGTTTTTTCAGCCAGTTCTCATTCTTAATAGGAATGAAGCTCTAATCACTTACATTATCAGGATCGGGTCAGTACTGGGTCACTTGAAAATACTAACCTGGTCAGTTGCCTGAGCTGGAGCAAATCAGAGTTGAGTCACAAATTATTCCAATTTCCAGAGTCAGGTTCAGGCAAGCCATTCTGGGGAGTCCTGATCTGGCACAGATCTGGTTCTTCCATCTCTACAGTTTATAAAGCTTTCACAATCTTTAAAAGACTTAGGCCTCGACATGTAACATGGCTGATAGCACTGTGCAAAGGATAGTGCAGTACACTAACTAGTACGTTGGCATCCCGGGGGTATATTTGTGTATGCATAGTGCTCCTGTACAGATGCAGGACTGAGGTAGCATTGCACAAAGTGCAGATGTGCATTGCACCACAGCTCCCTACTGGCAACAGGCAACCAGGACCAAAGGGGATGAGTGTGTCACAAATAGGTTAGTGCCTTTACTCCTCGTTGCCATATACAAACCAACGAGCAGTATTCCAAACAAAGTTCTGTTTCAGTTATCCACACATTTTATTGTTCCGAAAGTTCATTATTGGCCAACATGAAATACCGATGTTACGCTGAGGGAACTTTCAACTTTTTCAAGGCAGTGGTTCTAAAGGTAAGTACAAATTCCATTCAGTATTCAGTGAATACATATTTCATAAACAGTGGTAAATGCTTTTAAAACATAGTATATTTGTTTTTAACAATGGTAACAGATAGATTCAGTAGTTGGTTCCTAGATGCAGACTTATTGGCCACATCCACATGATGATGGGTGTGGATGTGATGTGATGAAGTCATCCCTGCCTGACGACATAACGCAGTGTGTTCAATCGTGTGTGCTTTGTAGTGATGGCCAGTCTCCATTGGGAAAAGAGCAGCAACATTAACTAACTATTTTCACTAATCATCATAACAAAAAATGCACAAGATATCAAAACTTGTGTCAGAAAGGTCTAATCAAACTGTAATCAAAGTATACAGTTCAATATTTAAATTAAGTACCCAGTTGCTTATACTCTATTACAAAAGACTAAGCTAAAAAAAGGAGTGGTAATCACTATATAGTGTGCAGGAGAATGTTATTGCTGATGGAACTCGGTTACCGGAATCAGATTGTTGTGCTGCAGTAGTGACGTCAAATTGTTGTTGTGCTGCACTAGCTATGTCACTATTGCAGCACAACAACTTTGAATGTCTTCACGCATGTGCATATCGGGAACCTCCACTCTTTTTGAAATGGTCATGGCAGTGAGAGCTGTACCTGGATGAGAGCAGCACTGAAAAAAACTCCAAAGTAAGGACTCTGTTGTGATTTTATGGTTGCTCATACGCTATAAAAGACTGTGTATGAGCAATCATACACAATAAGGTTGTTTTACACTCTTGAGGTTTCTGTGGTAACATGACCTCTTGAGCTGCACTCTTGAAGTCTCCTGTTACCACAGAATCCTCTCGATTGTAAAACAGCCTTGTTGTGTATGATTGCTCATTCACAGTCCTCTATATACAGACCACTCAGGTCTTGGCTGTTCTGGATTAGCACAGTAGTTGCTGCACAAAATATGATAAGGTAGAAAACAGTAGAGAGGTAGGGGATGGTGCTAGAAGGGGGGGCTGGCTTGAGGGTTGAAGGGTGGAGTAAACAATTAGTATCAAATATCAGTACAGAAATTTGGGTTAATTGTGCATTTTTTGTTATGGTGATTGGTAAAGAGAATTTATTAATGCTGCTACTCTTTTTCCTTATGGAGATCCAGCACACCTCAAGGGATTGGAGATGCCCATCCCCCAACATCAGCCAGTACATTATTCTTTCATTCAGCTAAGCACATAAGTGAGCCTACTAATGCATACATGGAAAAAGGGGATGGGGCAGTATCGCCCAACTCACCTCAGGGGCCACTAGATTCCCCACCTCCAGCACCAACCCAGTACACCATTTTTTCACCTGACTAGGCCTCCAAAAGAGCCTACTAATGCATTCTTAGGTCACCAAGCAGTACAGAAGAATGAAATCATGGAGAAGTCAGTCCCAACTAGACTAATACTGCTAGGCACAAAGCAGAAAACAAATAAAGTAGAAAGCCATGTATGATGAGCATTGTGTATCAGTGCTCGCAGTCTAGCAAATAAAATCCCAGACCTCTGCACCATGGCGATGGAAGTTCATCTGGATTGGTTCATGTTAACAGAGACATGGCTCAATGAGAACCACACCTGGAACGTCGCCATCCCAGGTTACACTCTGTTCAGGAGAGACCAAAAGGGAAAAAGAGGGGGTGGGGGGGTTGCAATATACATCAAGGAAGATATCAAAACCACTGAGATCCAGGGTAATCACAGTGAGGCCAAGACCCTATGGGTTACCATTGGAACAGGACACATGGCCCCTATCACGCTAGGAGTTGTGTACAGACCACCATCTCAAGAAGTAGAAAAAGACAAAGAACTTATTGAATCCGTCATAAAAATGGCTAACAAAGGTGAGCTGCTGCTTGTAGGGGACTTCAATCTACCTGATGTAAATTGGTCCTCCTATACAGCCTCATCAGAAAGAAGTAAAGAGTTCCTCATTTCCCTGTGAGAGGTGGGTGTGATTCAGATGGTAGGTACCTCCACAAGACAGGAAGCAATCCTGGACCTCATGCTAACAGCATCAGGGTATCAGACGCGATAGTAGGAGTCAATCTGGGTTCCATTGACCACAGGTCAGTCTGGTTCACAGCCAGCAAACATGAGAATATCAGTCATACTAAACTGAAGATCCTCAGCTTTAGGAATTCAGACTTCCACAAGATGAGATCCACCTTTATAAGTATACACGCAAAAGAGATATGCAGGGATGTTAAAGTGAGCTAGATGGCTCTAAAGATATCATTAAATCTTGTTACATCATAATATACAAGGGAGATCAAAAATTCCAAAAGAAGAAATAAGCCTCTTTGGTTTGCTAAAGAAGTGGCATCAAAAACTAGGGGAAGGAAAAAAGCATTCAAAAAATACAAGGAAACAAAGAACGAAAGCGATAGAGAGGAATACTGGGCTAAGCTTAAAGAGACCAGCAAAGCAATCAGTGATGTGAGAGCACAAACAGAAGAGAGAACTGCCGAGGGAATAAAAAGAGGTGACAAGACCTTCTATAGATACATTAGGGAAAAGAGAAAGACCAAGGGGGGAATAGTTTGACTAAGAACAAAAGAAGGTCAGCACATGGAAGAGGATGATAAAAATAAAGAAGAAATTGCCAGCCCAGTGGCACTGAGGGTTGAGGTGCTGGATGCCACATCTCGTGCCACGCTGGCGACCTGAATTTGGGAACGAACTTGGGTCATCGGGGTGCCAGCACGGGGAAGGGGAGCAGGATTGAGTGTTGGCTTTCCTCTCCTGGGTGGGTGGGTCGCCCATCTGTAGTCCCGCCATCACCAGATGGAGGTCTGGTGGCAGGCACAGGTGGTAACGGAGTGACTGGTAAGGTGAGGCAGCATGTCACTTGGGTGTGCATGCCCATGTGTGTGCATTACTATGTCGGGACGCGTGGGATCGGGACTGGGGAGAAAACTAAATAACACCTAAAAAGTACTTACAGAAAAAGAAAAGCAGAAACTTTGAACGAATATTTCTGCTCCATATTTGTGCAAGAAGATAACAGACACAGACCAACACTGAGCAGACAGGAACACCAAAACATGATGGCAGACATGAGTCCCTTCAGCAAAGAGAGGATCCTCAAGGAGCTAAATGAGTTAAAAACTGACAAAGCCATGGGGCCGAACAGAATCCATCCATGAATACTAAAGGAGCTAATGGAAGAACTTGCCACTCCTCTGGCCGAGCTCTTCAATAAATCACTGGAGAGGGGTAAGGTGCCAGAAGACTGGAACAAGGCCACCATGTTACCCTTGCACGAGTGTGGAAGCAAGGAAGAGGCCGAGAACTACCATCCAGTCAGCCTCACCTCTATTGTAGGGAAAATTATGGAATCAATACTAAAGGAGAGGATAGTGGTATACCTAAAAAACAGTGGCAAGCTCGACCCAAAGCAGCATGGCTTCACAAATGGATGGTCATGCCAGACAAACATGATGGACTTCTTTGACTGAGTCACAAACACAGTAGATCAGGGTGGGGTGGATGGCATTGAATACCTATACTTCAGCAAGGCCTTTATCTCCATCCCCTACAGGAGGCTCATTAACAAGGCGGAGAGTACAGGGGGAGCTGAAAAAATTGTAACTTGGGTAAGGCACTGCCTTCAGGACAGAACTCAGAATGTAATGGTAAATGGCACTCTTGTCACAGGATAGAAGGGTGACTAGTGGCGTCCCACTGGTAATGGGCAAGCCAGAGCAGGCTCGAGTTTAGTGCCTGGCTCATCTCAGCTTGACCTCTATAAGCAATTGAGAGCCAAGGTCAAGCCAAGTCAGTTACGGTCAGAGTAAGTATTTTTGTCAGCCTGAGCAGTTAGTGTAGTGTCTGAAATGCTCGACTCCTTTGTAGACAACAGCTTGCAGTAGTCAGGGCTCTGCTCATGTTTTGGCTCATAGAGTCAAGCCAGATCTCTGGCTCAGCTCTGGCTTGGCTCTAGGTGAAAAATCCTTGGCTTGCCCACCTCTATGTCCCACAGGGATCAATGCTGGGACTAATCCTCTTCAACATATTCATCGGCAACATTGCAGGTGAATTGGAGGAAAAGGTGTGCCTGTTTTCGGATGACATGAAACTCTGCAACAGAGTGGACACACAAGAGAGTACCTCGGGGATGGAATCAGATCTAAAGAAGATAGAAGAATGGTTCAGAACTTGGCAGTCGAAGTTCAATGCCAAGAAATGTAATGTTATGCACCTCGGGAAAAGAAACCCAGGAAAAGATTGCACTCTAGGGGGCAAACAATTAGCTGTTACCAGCTTAGAAAGAGACCTTTTGTTCCTGATTTCCAGCAGCCTGAAGGTGGGGAGAGTGTGAAAAGGCGACGCAAAAGCAAGTCGCATCCTCGGATGCATTGGCACGGGTATTTCAAGCAGAAAACATGAAGTTATAATCCCACTGTACAGATCCTTGGTGAGGCCTCACCTTGAGTACCATGTCAAGTTCTGGAGACCTCACCTGAAAAAGGATATAGACCAGTTGGAGACAGTGCAGAGAGCCACAAAGATGGTTCGAGCCCTTCACGCCAGGCACTTGGGTTAAATCCTAATACTGACACTGTAGTGCAGAAAGAGGGGGGTGCTGCACTCCTGAGGTGCCATCTTTCGGATGAGACATTAAACTGAGGTCCCGTTTGCCTTTTCTCATGGTTGTTCAGATGGATGTTAAAGATCCCATGGCACTTCTCGAAAAGAGTAAGGGAATTTCCTTGGTGTCCTGGTCAACTTTCCATCATTCACTAAAAAATACCACCAACAGCTTAATCTGGTTCAATTTTAGTTGTTTACATCTGTATCCCCCCCCTCCCCCGGTTGCCCCTGAAAAATGGACTTTTAGTTTCAAGGGGCTTACCAGGCCGACAAAATTCAATGAATAAATAAATGAATTCACCAGGAACCCTATGAGGACAGACTCAGCAAACTGAACATGTACTCACTGGAACAGAGAAGAAACAGGAGAGACATGATAGAAACATTTAAATACCTCAAAGGAATAAACTCAGTGCAGGATCAGAGCCTCTTCTAAGAAAATGAAGATGTATAAACTAAAGGCCACAGCAGGCACCTAAAGGGAGGACATTTTCAGACTAACAGCAGGAAATACTTCTTTGCTGAGAGGGTGATTGAGCCTTGGAACAAACTGCCACAGGAGGTGGTGGAAGCAAAGACAGTCAGGGGATTCAAGCTGTCTTGGGATAAATATTGTGGTATCTTGAAATAATGAATCTACCAGGGTGGGGGTAGTCAAATGGGCAGACTTGATGGGCCACTCGGCCCCATCTGCTGACACATTCTTATGTTCTTATTCTTATGAGACTCCCTTGTAGTCATTAGTCAAGTCAAGTCAGATTTATTTATAAAGTGCTTTTCTATAACCAAAGCTCTAATACAATATAAAAACATCAAATGTAAACAATATCCATAAAATATATACACAGATTAAAATAACCATAAAATAAACCACAGCAGTTGCGGAGCTAACCATGTTCCCCAAAGGCCTTTTCAAATAAATAAAAGTCTTCAGAAGTGATCTGAAGGCCTCGACAGACAGGCACTCTCTAATCCGATGAGGTAGAGTGTTCTAAAGAGTAGGGACTACCAAGGAAAAAGCCCTAGCTTTCAATGTCTGCAAACAAACCCTTGGAACCTCTAGCAATCCCTTGTCAGTGGAATGGAGAGAGAGAGAGCGGAGGGGGCAGTAGGGCTGAAAGAGGTCTTGCAGGTAACCTGGTCCCTGTCTGTGTAGGGTCTTATAGGTCAGCAATGTGACCTTGAAGATGATCCTCCATCGCACTGGCAGCTCGTGTAGTACAGGTGTGACATGGCTAGTTCTTGACAACCCAGTCAACAACCTGGCCTCTGTGTTCTGCACCAGCTGCAGGCGACGAAGGTCCAACCCCAGTAACCCTAGGTACAGGGCATTGCAGTAGTCCAGATGAGAGGACACGAAGGCATGAATCAATGTAGGCAGGACCTCAGGCGGAACTAGGTGTTTTATCCAGGCGATATTCCTCAGATGATAGAATGAGGACTTGACAACTGATGACACTTGTGCTTTCAATGTCAGTTTGCTGTCAAGTACAACGCCAAGATTCCGCACCTGTTCAGAGGGTCTCAACTGGTTACCACCTAGCTCAAGGCCAGATGGTTGACCAGGAGTCAACTTCTCTACCCGCTGACCTGGTTCCACCACCAACACCTCAGTCTTATCTGGACTTAGATTCAACCAGTTAGCACTCATCCAGTCTTGGATTTCAGCGAGGCAGTTGTTAAAGACCGATATCGCACTATCCTGTTCAGGCACAAAGGACATGTATAACTGAGTATCATCTGCATAACAGTGAAAACTCAGTCCATAGTGCCTTATAATGTCTCCTAATGGCAGCATATACACCATGAACAACATGGGAGACTACACTGAACCCTGCGGAACCACACAAGGCTGGGAGAAGGAGGCCAAGGAAAAATTCCCCGATACCACCATCTGGGTTCTGCCTGTGAGGAAATATTTAAACCACCTGAGGACTGTACCTGACAGTCCACAGAGAAGCCACAGGCATTCTAGCAGCACCCCATGGTCCATGGTGTCAAATGCTGCAGAGAGATCAATCAGGACCAAGATCGAATGACTCCTCTGATCTCTCGCTATCAGGAGATCATTAAGTACTCAAACTAGTGCTGTCTCGGTACTATGCCTTTTTCTGAAACCAGACTGGAGAGGATCGTGGACTTCATGGGTGGTAAGAAAGTTCTTGAGCTGTAATGCGACTTCCTTCTCAATAACCTTCCCCAGAAAGGGAAGGTTAGAGATGGGTCTGTAGTTTGCAAGACAGTCTGGGTCATGGGAAGAACTTTAAGAGGGGTGTCACCAGGTCCTCTTTCAGGATGTCCAGAAACACCCCTGGGTCCAGCGAGCACCAGACTATCTCCACAAGGATCGGTCCGATGACATCCAAACACCCCACATGGAGGTGTGTTGTACCAAGATCCAAACTACAGTAAGTCGGTCGCAAGCTCTGAACAATCTTCATGATATCCATGATCGCTGGCTGGTCAAAATCCATCCAGACAGACCAGGTGTCTGTGCCCCCATCGACCACCACTCTGCTCATTTGAAAGAGTCAAGTGGATCTCTGACCTGAAGGAGGACACCTTATCTGCAAAGAATTGAGCAAACTCCTCACACTTTAATTGTGAAAAAGCTCTCCGGTCCTGAAGACAGGCTGGATTGCACAGCCTGTCCATGGTCCAAAAGAGCTGAGTCAGTGGATTCCTTGCTGCAGCAATCTCCTTGAACAGGAACTCTGCCTTCTTATGGGAGATTGCTGATTGATAGTCCAAATAATGGGCTATCAATCTAAGCCTGTCCTCCTCCCTGCCGGGTTTCCACCAACAACGTTTCAGCCTTCGCCCTGCTCTCCTCAACTCCCTTAAAGTCTCATCAAACCAAGGGGACCGAGGGTGGAGAGGAAGCAGGCAAACTCGGACAGGAGCTGTGGAATCCAGGGCCCTCAGCACCACACTAATATAGTGTACTACTAGGTCTCCTGGATCCAAGCTTTCCAATGGCCTACTTGATAGGTCCAGCACCGCCATTAGATCCTCTGGGGTAACTCCCCTCAAAGGGCGGTACCGGACCATCTCCAAAGGGGCAGGTCTCACAGGGGGAGCCTCGGAACTGAACCTTACAGGGTAATGGTCTGACCATCTGATCGGTTCCACCACCATGTCAGCGGCCTCCATAACCAGGAGGAACACCAGGTCCACAGAGTGACCTCACAAATGGGTCGTAGAGGTTAATACCTGTGTGAAGCCCAATGAGATCATCAGTTGGAGGAAGTTCTGACCAAAAGGTGAGAGTTCATCGTCGACCCAGGCATTGAAATCTCCCAGGACCAACCACCTGGGAGATTCCAATACCATGTCGACCATGAAGTCTGCAACTTCCTGCAGGAAAACTTTCTCATCTCTGGGTGGACGGTAGATGAGAAGAATCCTGCCGCCCACGCATGCTCCTATGATACACTCAAAGGATCTGGTGATCCCCACTGGAACCTCTACAAGGCCCAGTTCCATCTTAAAACAAATTGCTACACCCCCGCCCCTACTATCCAATCTCGGGCAGTGTATCACCAAGTACCCGACTGGAACTGCAGACTCCAATACCGGGCCGGCATTCTCATCCAGCCAGGTCTTGGTGATGCAAGCTAAGTCAGATGTCTCAACAAGATCAGCAATAATTGCTGTCTTGTTTTTTATTGACCTGGCATTGCATAACACCACCCGAGTTGGATGAGTGGCGATGGAAGAGCGGGTCACTTGCCCACTACTCGTGGAGCCCTCAGGTATGGGAACTAGACCAGTAGGTCCCCTCTTCAGGCTGCATTTTGCCCCGGGGTGCCTCCTTGAACCCACTACCCCAATCTGCTTACCCCACTCCCCCCACCAGACCTGAGGGACCAATTTTTCAGACCCTTCCGTGCAATCCCCAAAGCATGACAATGCATATACACCAAAGGGTGTAATGGGGGACTGTGAAAAGGGCATAAGTCCCTCAGCCTGGCGGGGGAGTAGCGCCTGCCTGCTGACACAGAGCACTGACACATGCTGCTGATAACTATACTAGCAATAGGTCCAGCAACAAAATCCCAATATTACAACTCAATAACCCCAAAACTAATAATACCCCCCAAACCCCTACAAATTAACAATAAAATAATAAAAACAATTTTCCCATAAAAACCCTCAACAGTCTATTTAGTCTCTCCACAAAAGCCCCACCAACTCCTACTTCAGGGACAGCATCCAGGCGGGCTACCAGCATTTTAAAAATGAGGTCCTCTTGATACTTCTCCAAATACAGTTATTAAATAAAATAAAGTTGTTACAGTACTTGCTGTTTCATAGAGTCCTCACTCCTTCCCCAGTCTTTTCCAATATAGCCCAAGCAGGAGATACTATGATATTGGACCCTCTTGGATTCTTTGGGAGCCACTCTAAATAATAAATCCACTGACAATTGTTTTACTCGGGGGATGAAAATCCAACCCGGCCCAGCCCATACAGGGGAAGACCCCAGCCCCATCACTCTCCTCACTTCAGGTGACCAGGGAAACACCCAAACCAGCGAGATGAACCCCAGGAACCACTGGCCTAACACAGGAGACAGACGATTCACTAATCAGTCCTCCCAAATCCCCCAAGGAAAGTAATCAGAGCCAAGAACCCCCCACAGACAGGATCTGCAGGATCACCCCCTCGCCCCTCCGAATCAACAACTTCTGTCCAAGGGCGTATCACCAGTCTGAAAACATTGGGCGCCAAAAACACAGATACTGCACTCTACAATCTGTTCAGATCTTCCTAGTTCACTCAGCACCAATCCTGGACTTTTTGTACATCCACCAAATGTCTCCTCCCAGTACTTCTGGATTTCGTCAACGCCACTCCAGTAGTTCCTTCTTTGCACACCAATCTCCTCACCCTCCAGCCAGCAGGGCTTCAGCTCCTTCTCCTGATCAGGTAGGGGAATTAATATCTGCCAGACCTCATTTATAAAATAGTATTCTGGTGGATTGCTAGTCGCTAGTTCACACTAAAACGTAGAAGCTGGTAGCATCAACACGGTCATATTCCATTTTGCCCTGGATTAATGGACTTCTAAAACACCGACTAGATGCAAGCTACCCCTTACTAACTCACTTCAAATCCCTCACTTACTACCACTACTATAAGGCACATACAATTGAACACATTGTGTTCTGCTGCCAGGTGACCATGACATTGACATTGACGTGTCATGTCCACACCCATGTCATCACGCAGACATGGCCATGTAGTGTGTGGCACAATTTAAGGAGTCAGCATGGTGAAGAATGCCAGATTAGTTTTTCTGGGATGCAGGAAGGCACCTGCCCATGGGATATGTTGCAGAGAGTCTGTATCTAGGAACCAATTACTGACTCGATTTGGTGAGCGTTGTACTTGTTAAAGACAAATGTATTATGTTTTAAAAATATGTACCACTGTTAATGAAATATATAAAATGCATTCATTGAATACTGAATGGAATTTGTATTTACCTTTCGGACCAGTGCCTTGAAATAGCTGAAACTTCACTCATGTTTGCCACCTATTACAGTAGGTTCACTCACTTGGTTCCTTAGTGGATGGGCTGTATCTCCTAAAGTTTAATCATACAGTCTGGTCCTCATGTCATATAGTAACGTCACACACTCTGGTGCTCAGTTCATGCTTACAACATTCTACATTACCTTCAAATGCTCTGGTTCTCACTACATTGTTAGTACCTACTACAGTGCAATCACACACTCTGGTCCTCACTTCAGTTTCACCACCTCCTATGATACCTTAACATACTCTGACTCTTAATACATTTTAGTACCTCATTTAGAACAATCACACATTCTGGTCCTCAATTCATCCTTACCCTTTTCCATACAGTAGTACAATCACACACTCTAGTCCTCAGTTAATTTTTACCACCTCCTATGGTATCTTCATACACTTTGTTCCTTAGTACATGGCTAGTATCTCCTAAAGTTCAATCGCACACTCTGGTCCTCAGTTCATACTTACCATGTTGTATTGTACCTTCACACACATTGGTCCTCAGCACATTGCCAGTATCTCCAAAAGTACAATCACACGTTTGTCCTCTGTTCCTGCTTACCATATCTTATAGTACCCTCATAACCTCTGCTACTCAGAACATTACTAATACCTACTATAGTGCAATGACACACTCTGATCCTCAGTTGAGGTTTACCACTTTATATTGTGCTGTCACACAATCTGGTTCTCTGTATATTGTTAGTACCTGCTATAGAACAATCACACACTCTGGTCCTCAGTTCATGCTTACCACTTACTATACAGTATTACAATCACACATTATAGACCTCAATTCATGATTTGCCAGCTACTACAGTAGGTTCACTCCCTTGGTTCCTTAGTGGATGGGCTACATCTCCTGAAGTTTAATCTCACACTCTGGTCCTCAGTTCATACTTACCATGTCATATAGTAACGTCACATACTCTGGTCCTCAGTTCATGCTTACCATGCAATATAGTAACTTCAAACACTCTGGTGCTCAGTTCATGCTTACCACATTCTACATTACCTTCAAATGCTCTGGTCCTAAGTACATTGTTAGTACCTGCTACAGTGCAATCACACACTCTGGTCCTCACTTCAGTTTTACACCTCCTATGGTATTTTCACGTACTCTAGTTCTCAGTACATTGTTAGTACCTAATTTAGAACAGTCACACACTTAGGTCCTCAGTTCAGGCTTACCTCTTGCCATACAGTAGTACAATCACACACTCTAGTCCTCAGTTCATGTTTACCACCTCCTATGGTATCTTCATACACATTGTTCCTTTGTGTATAGCTAGTATTTCCTAAAGTTCAATTGCACACTCTGGTCCTCAGTTCATATTTACCAAGTCATATTGTACCTTCACACACTTTTCTCCTCAGTACATTGCAAGTATCTCCTAAAGTACAGTCACACACTCTTGTCCTCTCTTCTTGCTCACCATATCTTATAGTAACCTCATACCCTCTGCTACTCAGAAGATTGTTAGTACCAACTATAGTGCAATCATACACTCTGATACTCAGTTCAGTCTTACCACTTTCAATGGTGCTGTCACACACCTTGGTTCTCAGTATGTTGTCAGTACCTGCTATAGCACAATCACACACTCTGGTACTCAATTCATGTTTACCACCTCCTTTACTAGCTTCACTCACTTGGTTCATTAGTGGATGGCTTGTATCTCCGACAGTTTAAACACACACTCTGGTCCTCAGTTCATGCTTACCTTGTCATATAGTAACTTAACACACTCTGGTTCTCAAGTCATGCTTACCACATCCAATAGAACATTTACACACTCTGCTCCTCGGTTCATGCTTATCACCTTCGATAGCACCTTTACACACTTCATTGTCGAATATCTGACAAGTATCAACTAAAGTAAAATCACACACTATGGTCCTCACTTCATGCTTACTGTCTCCTATAATAGCTTCACACTCTTTGGTTCATAGGTCATGGCTAGTATCTCCTAAATTACAGTCACACACCCTGGGGCTCAGTTGATGCTTACCACTTTCTATAGTACATTTGCAGACTCTTCTTCATAGTTCATGCTTACCACCTCCTGTAATACCTTCACACATGTTTGTCTTCAGTACTTGGCAAGTATCTCCTTAAGTACTGTCTCACACTCTGATGCTCAGTTCATGCATACCGCATGCCACATTACCGTCACACACTCTGGTCCTCAGTACATTGATAGTACCTACTACTGTGCAATCACACACTCTGGTCCTCACTTCGTTTTACCACCTCCTATGTTACCTTCACACATTCTGATTCTCAGTACATTGTTAGTACCTAATTTAGAACAATCACACACTCTGGTCCTCAGTTCATGCTTACCTCTTGCCATACACTAGTACAATCACACACTCTAGTCCTCAGTTCATGTTTACCACTTCCTATGGTATCTTCATACACATTGTTCCTTAGTACATGGCTAGTATCTCCTAATGTTCAATTGCTCACTCTGGTCCTCACTTCATACTTACCATGTCATATTCTACCTTCACACACTTTTGTTCTTAGTACATTGCTAGTATCTTTTAAAGTACAATCACACACCATTGTCCTCTCTTCCTGCTCACCATATCTTATAGTAACCTCATACCCTCTGCTACTCAGAACATTATTAGTTCCTACTATAGGGCAATCATACACTCTGATCCTCAGTTTAGGCTTACCACTTTCGATGGTGCTGTCACACACTGTGGTTCTCTGTATATTGTTAGTACCTGTTATAGTACAATCACACACTCTTGTCCACAGTTCATACTTACCACTTAATATACAGTACTACAATCACACACTCCAGAACTCAGTTCATGTTTACCACCTCCTATAGAAGCATCACTCACTTGGTTCTTTAGTGGAGACTTGTATCTCCTAAAGTTTAATCGTATACTCTGGTCCTCAGTTCATACTTACCATGTCATACAGTAACTTCACACACTCTGGTCCTCAGTTCATGCTTACCATGTCATACAGTAACTTCATACACCCTGGTTCTTAGTTCATGCTTACCACATCCTATAGAACATTTACACACTCTGCTCCTCAGTTCATGCTTATCACCTTCTATAGCACCTTTACACACTTTATTGCTGAATATGTGACAAGTATCAGCCAAAGTAAAATCACATACTGTGGTCCTAAGTTCATGTTTTCCGTCTCCTATAGTAACTTCACACACTTTGGTCCACTGAGCATGGCTAACAACTCCTAAAGTACAGTCACACTCTGGTGCTCAATTCATGCTTATCACTTTCTATAGTACATTTAAAGACTCTTCTTCACAGTTCATGCTTACCATCTCCTGCAATACCTTCGCACACATTGGTCTTCAGTACTTGGCAAGTACTGTATCTCCCTGAGTACTGTCACACAGTCCGTTGCACAGTTCATGCTAACCACATTCTACATTACCTTCACACACTCTGGTCCTCAGTACATTGTTAGTACCTACAACAGTGCAATCACACACTGTGGTCCACTCTTCAGTTTCACCACCTCCTATGATACCTTCACATATTCTGATTCTTAGTACATTTTAGTATCTAATTTAGAACAATCACACATTCTGGTCCTCAATTCATGCTTACCCCTTACCATACAGTAGTTCAATCACACACTCTAGTCCTCTGTTCATTTTTACCATTTCCTATTGTATCTTCATGCACTTTGTTCCTTAGTGCATGGCTAGTATCTCCTAAAGTTCAATCACACACTCTGGTCCTCAGTTCATACTTACCATGTCATATTGTATCTTCACACACATTGGTCCTCAGTACATTGCCAGTATATCCAAAAGTGCAATCACACACTCTTGTCCTCTGTTCCTGCTTACCATATCTTATAGTACCCTCATACCCTCTGCTACTCAGTACATTGCTAGTACCTACTATAGTGCAATTACACACTCTGATCCTCAGTTCAGGCTTACCACTTTCTATTGTGCTGTCACACACTCTTGTTCTCTGTATATTGTTAGTACCTTCTATAGAACAGTGACACACTCTGGTCCTCAGTTCATGCTTACCATGTCATGTAGTAACTTCACACACTCTGGTCCTCAATTCATACTTACATTATCATATAGTAACTTTTAACACTCTGGTTCTCAAGTCATGCTTACCACATCCTATATAACATTTACACACTCTGCTCCTCGGTTCATGCTTATCACCTTCTGTAGCACTTTTACGCACTGTCTCCTAAAATAGCTTTACACACTTTGGTTCACGGGTCATGGCTAGTATCTCCTAAAGTACAATCTCACACCCTGGGGTTCAGTTGATGCTTACCACTTTCTATAGTACATTTACAGACTCTTCTTCACAGTTCATGCTTACCACCTTCTGTAATACCTTCACACGTTTGTCTTCAGTACTTGGCAAGTTATCTCCTTAAGTACTGTCTCACACTCTGATGCTCAGTTCATGCATACCACATGCTACATTACCTTCACACACTCTGGTCCTCAGTACATTGATAGTACCTATTACTGTGCAATCACACACTCTGGTCCTCACTTCATTTTTACCATCTCCTATGGTACCTTCGTACACTCTGATTCTCAGTACATTGTTAGTACCTAATTTAGAACAATCACACACTCTGGTCCTCAGTTCATGCTTACCTCTTGCCATACACTAGTACAATCACACACTCTAGTCCTCAGTTCATGTTTACCACCTCCTATAGTATCTTCATACACATTGTTCCTTAGTGCATGGATAGTATCTCCTAAAGTTCAATCGCACACTCTGATCCTCAGTTCATACTTACCTTGTCATATAGTAATTTATAACACTCTGGTTCTCATGTCATGCTTACCACATCCTATAGAACATTTACACACTCTGCTGTTTAGTTCATGCTTATCACCTTCTATAGCACCTTTACACACTTTATTGCTGAATAGCTGATACATATTATCTAAAGTAAAATCAAACACTATGGTCCTCAGTTCTTGCTTAGTGTCTCCTATAATAACTTCACACACTTTGGTTCACTTGTCATGGCTAGTATCTCCTAAAGTACAATCTCACAACCTGGGGTTCAGTTCATGCTTACCACTTACTATACAGTACTACAATCACACATTCTAGACCTCAATTCATGTTTGCCACCTACTACAGTAGGTTCACTCACTTGGTTCCTTAGTGGATGGGTTGCATCTCCTGAAGTTTAATTGCACACTCCGGTCCTCAGTTCATACTTACCATGTCATATAGTAATGCCACACACTCTGGTCTTCAGTTCATGCTTACCATACAATATAGTAACTTCAAACACTCTGGTGCTCAGTTCATGCTTATCACATTCTACATTACCTTCAAACGCTCTGGTCCTCAGTACATTTTTAGTACCTACTACAGTGCAATCACACACTGTGGTCCTCACTGCAGTTTCACCACATCCTATAGTATCTTCATATACTGTAATCCTCAGTACATTGTTAGTACCTAATTTAGAACAGTCACACACTCAGGTCCTCAGTTCAGGCTTACCTCTTGCCATACAGTAGTACAATCACACACTATAGTCCTCAGTTCATGTTTACCACCTCCTATGGTATCTTCACACACATTGTTCCTTTGTGCATGGCTAGTATTTCCTAAAGTTCAACTGCACACTCTGGTCTTCAGTTCATACTTACCATGTCATATTGTACCTTCACACACTTTTCTCCTCAGTACATTGCAAGTATCTCCTAAAGTACAATCTCACACTCTTGTCCTCTCTTCTTGCTCACTGTATCTTATAGTAACCTCATACCCTCTGCTACTCAGAAGATTGTTAGTACCTACTATAGTGCAATCATACACTCTGATCCTCAGTTCAGGCTTACCACTTTCGATGGTGCTGTCACACACCGTGGTTCTCAGTATGTTGTCAGTACCTGCGGAAAATGATTGACACAGGGAACCCCAAAGGGCATACATGACACAAAGCAGACCAGTGGGATAGAAACCTGTATGGGTACACACCCAAGGACAGTCACAGACCAATGCGTCAATGGACAGGATGGAATTCCTACGCAGCAGGTCATGCACCACCAGAAAAGTGCAGTTGGGTTGAAATGGACAGGGATGGAGACATAAAGACATGTTCATGCATTCACAGCTCAGGGCAGCAGACCAGTCCAGTAGGGGTGAGACAAGGACTGGACAAGAGTCCCAGCCATAGCTAGAAGGCATACACCACCCAGTGCCAGGGGGCAGATCAGTGGTGAGATACACAGGATGGAAGCCCTAGAGGCTATATACCACCCAGGGTCAGGGCAGAGCAGTGTGTATGTGTGTGAGTGGGTGGACAGACAGCCACAAGAATCCCTAGAGTAGAGAGAGCATTAAATATAATTTAACATAACATATTAGCTTCAAAGTTCCAGGCAGACATGTGGAAGACATGTAATCAAATATCAATTCTTGTGGACTGTAGAAGAAAAATACCAAATGGTGCAAATATGCATCTTAGGAATAACTCTATTCCTCAGGATATAGAGTATTATAAAACCGTGCACACAGAAGAGAAATGTAGTACTACTGTAGTCTGCTCAGTATGTCTTCCTGGTAAAACTTTTAAATAAATAAATAAATTGCTGCTGTGCCCCCATTGCCCCCTAGGGCACCTCCATGCTTATTCTCCCCCATTCCCCTCCTTACCAGCATTTTGCCTCCCCCACCTTCGTGGTCTCTCTCGGGTTGTGCCAGGGGGTGATGAATCTCTCTGTCAAACATTGCAGGTGAGCCACATGCTTGGTGCAACACTGCGGCTGCAGCAACTCCTGGGTCTGTGGTTCAGAGACCCCCATTTTTACAAAATATGGCACAGGGTCCCTTTCAGACTCACAGTTTGCTGTAGCCCTAGATCACTGCAAACTGCAGTGATATAAGGGAGGGCTCTTTGAAACTCAAGCCTGCAGAGTGTAACTAATCAATAACACATGAGGAGATGTGCATTAGATATTGCCAATGCCTGGCCAGGGACATAGTGAGGTGCAGGACTGCAGGCTGAGTGACTTCATCCATTGGCCGTGCATTAGAAATGCCTAATGCACACCACTGGAGTGTCTTATTGTGCTTATAAAATGGGATAACCTATTTTATATGAATGTAACAATTTAAATTAATCTAGTAAAATAATAAAAAAATACCATTTGTCTCTGAATTTTGCATAAAATAGTTCCTCCACGTACATGATTGATGCTTTTTATTTTAGTTTGACATTAGTAGGCTTCTGTCATTGTAGATTTTTTCCTTTTGTTCTTTTGAGAGATACCAAGAAAACCAGGCTGTTGGCTGGCTGCCGGCAAGAATGAGCGATCATTTTTTTTTGTTATTTTTTTACCTGTATTTTAGAAAATGATCTTTTTATTTGCTGGGCTCTGATTGGCTGCTACCCCTTCCAGAGGGGTACATTAACTTTCAATAGACGCCCAGCAAATAAAAAGTGCCAACCCAGCTGCCTCTTCACTCACTCTAACATCCTTATGCATGGCCACCTTGCTTTCTGATTGGCTTAAAAAATGGGGCACTGAATTTGAAATAGATACCATTTTTTTATGTATGTTAGCGAGAGACCATTTCCCCGAGTGCAACTATCGCCCCCCTCCCCCAAATGAAACTGTCACCAATGGCACAATGGCAATCCTCCGGTATAACAACATGAAGAGAAAAAAATAAAACTCGTCGTAACCAGACCGTACTCATCATGCTCATCGCTTCTCATACTGCTGGCTGTCACCTACAACTCATACACCCTCCTCTGCCAGCCCAATAAAATCCTAAAAGTATTATATGTGAAAAAAAAAAACAAAGCAAGCAAGAAACACACATGTTATTTAATTTGCAGCTGAAAGACAGGAAATGAGTGTTTCTGTCAGCATAATAACGGCACCGCTCATCTCCCGACAGAGATCTCGTGCCTCCTTCAGACGCCAACTGCTGTTTGCAACTGCTTACACCTCCCTGCCCTGCTATCAGAACACATCTGAAATCAAACATTTATTTCAATTTTGTATTAATATTTGTCAATTTCTCTTGTACCTTCATGCACTGGCAATCAGGCAGTAATCCAGCACTAAAAGAACAAAACTGTAGCTGAACTCGTACACGCAGCCTGCAACAAATCTGTGTAGCTGACACGCAGGCTGCAACGAATCTATTTTCAAGAAAACCAGCTTTCAAGATACCCACAGAATAACGTGATCGGCAACAAAATAGAAAACCTTTTTTTTTTTTTATAGCACTTCAAGGAGTGAGGTAACTCTATATCTTCTTCTGAATGGCTCAGTGGGGGGGAGGGAGTGGATGGAACACCACAGACAGGGACTACTTTACAACAGAGAGTCTTCAACTTCATTTTTAGTCAATATTTTGTATTTCTTTTTAATTTTATTAAATCCGCTTATAAAAATGCCACAGGTAGCCCATTTTCTAAGCGCAATAATGCCCTCCAGGATGGCCGGTCCAGTATTGCCCAATACCGCCCACCCTGTCAGGCATTATGGCTTACATATTGTGTCTTCATGGTCATATTGAGCAGTGTTTCAGAAGTGCCAGAAAGCTGGCAGAACTGGGAGCACTAGAGTGCTACTACTAAAGTGACAAGCCTGGCTTGGAAAAAAAAAATTCCCAAAAAGTTTACATGAACTAATTATTATGGGACATTTTGTGAGTATTTTGCCAGTGCATTATCGGTTGTCCAAAGAGAGCCATCAGTGAGATAATAGAGCAGGGGAATTTCCCCGGTGTCCTGGCCAAATTTCCCTCATTCACTAAAAATACCACCAACAGCTTAATCTGGTTCAAGGTCAGTTGGCATTCATCTGTATCCCCCTCCCTCGGGTCGTGCCTGAAAATTGGCAGGATTTGTCTAGTGCACTTACCCGTCAACAAAACTAAATCAAATGATCCACCCAATATGAAACTAATGAAATATTAAAAAGCAGGAATAGTGTTAACACCATCTCTAAAGCTTAAAACAGGATTTTCCCAGCCATTTGACTCTAAGACTCTGCTGTTTGCTTAGGCAGTTAACGCCAGCCAATTGATCAGAGAGGCCTTTTACTTTACAAAATCCAAAATACCTGCTTTGACAATTTTACTGTGGTGTATTGTGAATATGGTAATGTTTTAGCCTTGACATTTGGGGCATTTCACAATTGTAAGATGGGTTAAGTTGGATACAGCTATTGTCATTATTATCATCACCATCATCATCATCAAATATATTTTTTATTAAAGGGATATTTTACACATCCATTGAGCTGCAGTACATTTTGAATGGCATCCTGAATCTTGCACTATAAAACTGACGAATGACTAAACCTGACTTCTAAATTGCAAAACAGGACAGGTGACAACTCTAACCTGAACTCATATCTGTGGTAAGAAAACTGGAAATGTGGAGACAAATTTAGCCTTAAGATCAATTTGCATTGGTCCATGCCAGAGATAAAGTTAAGGAATCTCCATGGAGGGCAGCACTGTTCAATTTATTTAAAGTGACTGAGTTTCAATAGTAAGAACTTCTTAGATTCTGACCTCATAACAAGCATTCAATTCCTGTCATCCAGTACACCCCCAACAGGACCGATTTCACCTACCTGTGATTCGAAGATATGCCTCTGCTCTGCCTCTCACCAGCATGACAACAGGACTCCTCCTGGCTCCTCACCTCAGATTCCTTGTCTTGATTGATCGATTGTGCACACTAAGCACCGCATGCAGCCACAGATGATCACAGTCTGTGATCAGATGGCCAGCACAGCGACCACACTGCAGCCCCTCACCCCTGCTCTAACTACAACTCGACTCCGACGACTGACCAACAGACGACTTGACTCCCACCATCACTCCCAAACAATGCATCACTGCCACCACGAGTCTCCTCCTAATTTCCTGCTCAGGCTCCTCACACTTGGCCACACCTCCTTGCTCACAAGTCGGACGGTGATTGGGCAGTGGTGGCACTCATTCTATACTTCTGTCACTGGGCAGAGGAGCCGAGCAACAGAGCTCTGAACAGTCACTTGCTGAGTGTCCACGGGCAGCACAGAGGGTGACAGGAAGGGGGCGATGGGTTACAAAAAGTGCCGACTGCAGCCAGCCTCGACAATGGCATGTATCGGGAGGTGGTGGCAGAAAGGAAAAACAAAGCGTTTTTTTTTTTTTAGGGATGAGTGGGACATAAAAAAGTGACACTGCAGAGTGCAGACTGGGGGGTCCTCCCTCTAACCTCGGGGCCCTACGCCATGGCATCATCTGCATACTTGTTAATCCGGGCCTGCTCTAGTCCTCAGTTCATGTTTACCACCTCCTATGGTATCTTCATACACATTGTTCCTTAGTGCATGGCTAGTATCTCCTAATGTTCAATTGCACACTCTGGTCCTCACTTCATACTTACCATGTCATATTGTACCTTCACACACTTGGGTCCTCAGTACATTGCCAATATCTCCTGAAGTACAATCACACACTCCTGTCCTCTGTTCCTGCTTATCACATCTTATAGCAACTTCATACCATCTGCTATTCAGTACATTGTTAGTACTTACTATAGTGCAATTATGCACTCTGATATTCAGTTCAGTTTCACCACCTCCTATAGTACCTTCACACACTCTGGTCCTCAGTTCATACTTACCATGTCATGTTGTACCTTCACATGCTTTGGTCCTCAGTACATTGTCAGTATCTGCTAAAGTACAATCACACACTCTTGTCCTCTGTTCCTGCTTATCATATCTTATAGTACCCTCATACCCTTTGCTACTCAGTACATTGTAAGTTTCTACTATATTACAATTATACACTCTGATCCTCTGTTCAGGGTTACCACTTTCTATTGTGCTGTCACACACTTTTGTTCTCGGTATATTGTTAGTACCTGCTATAGAACAATCACACATTCTGGTCCTCAGTTCATGCTTGCCACTTACTATACAGTACTACAATCACACACGATAGACCTCAATTCATGTTTACCACCTTCTGTATTAGCTTCACTCACTTGGTTCCTTAGTGGATGGCTTGTATCTCCTAAAGTTTAATCGCACACTCTGGTCCTCAGTTCGTGCTTACCATGTAATATACTAACTTCACACACTCTGGTGCTCAGTTCATGCGTACCACATTCTACATTACCTTCACACACTCTGGTCCTCAGTTCGTGCTTACCATGTAATATACTAACTTCACACACTCTGGTGCTCAGTTCATGCTTACCACATTCTACATTACCTTCACACACTCTGGTCCTCAATGTATTGTTAATACCTACTACAGTGCAGTCACACTCCCTGGTCCTCACTTCAGTTTTACCACCTCCTATGGTACCTTCACATACTCGGATTCTCAGTATATTGTTAGTACCTAATTTAGAACAATCACACACTCTGGTCCTCAGTTCATGCTTAACTTTTGCCATACAGTAGTACAATCACACACTCTAGTCCTCAGTTCATGTTTACCACCTATTATGCTCTCTTCATACACTTTGTTCCTTAGTGCATGACTAGTATCTCCTAATGTTCAATTGCACACTCTGGTCCTTACTTCATACTTACCATGTCATAGTCTACCTTCACACACTTTGGTCCTCAGTACATTGCAAGTATCTCCTAAAGTACAATCACATACCCTTGTCCTCTCTTCCTGCTCACCATACCTTATAGTAACCTCATACCCTCTGCTACTCAGAACATTGTTAGTTCCTACTATAGGGCAATCATACACTCTGATCTTCAGTTCAGACTTATCACTTTCGATGGTGCTGTCACACACTGTGGTTCTCTGTATATTGTTAGTACCTGTTATAGTACAATTACACACTCTGGTCCACAGTTCATACTTACCACTTACTATACAGTACTACAATCATACACTCCAGAACTCAGTTCATGTTTACCACCTCCCTATAGTAGCATCACTCACTTGGTTCTTTAGTGGAGACTTGTATCTCCTAAAGTTTAATCACACACTCTGGTCCTCAGTTCATACTTACCATGTCATAGAGTAACTTCACACACTTTGGTCCTCAGTTCATGCTTAACATGTCATACAGTGACTTTATACACTTTGGTTCTCAGTTCATGCTTACCATCTCCCTATAGAACATTTACAGACTCTGCTCCTCAGTTCATGCTTATCACCTTCTATAGCACCTTTACACACTTTATTGCTGAATATCTGACATGTATCATCCAAAGTAAAATCACATACTGTGGTCCTAAGTTCATGCTTTCCATCTCCTATAGTAACTTCACACACTTTGGTCCACTGAACATGGCTAACAACTCTTAAAGTACAGTCATACTCTGGTGCTCAATTCATGCTTATCACTTTCTATAGTACATTTACGGACTCTTCTTCACAGTTCATGCTTACCACCTCCTGTGATACGTTCACACACATTGGTCTTCAGTACTTGGCACCACGCCAGCGACCCGTGTTCGGGAACGAGCACAGGTCGTTGGGGCTCAGCAGGGGAGGAGAAGGATCAAGCATCTGGAGGACTGCTCTCCTTCTCTGGGGTAGGGGGGTCCAGATTGTTGGCATCGATTGCCCTTGGTCTCCTCCCAGCTCATGGGCAATCTACTCTGTATGCAGATGACCTCGTCATCCTGACCAGCTCCCAGGACATCTCTGTCATTTCCACCCAGTTTGTATGCATGCTCGTAACTTTGCAAATTTATAATATTTTCACTCCAGATTTTCAGCATTGCTATTTTCCCACACATACTTATGAACAGTACAACTGTCATTTTTCCCATCCTGGCTGGAATGTGTTTTCGCACTTCTGGCTCAGAGTAGCACGGTCACTGTGGGAAATCAGTGTTCAGGACAGATTAAAGGAGAACTGTAATATGCAGAAATTACTCATCCCTGCAATTCTTACCCCCCAATTAGGGATTTTGCAAATATAGCACGCTTTTCAGTGAAAGTTAATTCACTTTATTTAATTTTTGTAAAGTCCGGCATTCGGCAAAATGGCACATGCTCTGTGGTTCCATTTCATGACAAAGTGCGGTGCCGCACCACATGGCTTCAATACAAGTGTATTGGAGCAGAGCGGTGTGGCGCCACACTTTGCTATGAAATGGCACCACAGAGCATGTGTCATTTTGCCGAATGCTGGACTTTGCAAAAAACAAATAATGTAAGTTAACTTTTACTGAAAAGTGTGCTCTATTTGCGAAACCCCTAATCGGGAGGTAAGGCTTGCAGGGATGGGTAATTTCTGCATATTACATTTCTCCTTTAAGAAAATGACAGTGATACTGTTCATGAGCAGAGGTCCTAAAATGCCTATGTTGAAAATTTGGTGATGATAGCCCATCAAATGACTGTGTTACAAGTGTGCATTGTGCGCTTTCCATGCACCCTTGTAATTTCGCTGATTTGTAATATTGTCACACCAGATTTTCAACACTGGCATTTTTCACATCTCTTCATGAACAGTACAGCTGTCATTTTTCACATCCTGACTGAAATGTGTTTTTGCACGTCCAGCTCAGAATAGCACTGTCGCTGTGGGAAATCAGTGTTTGGGACAGATTAAGAAAATGACAGTGACACTGTTCATGAGCAGAGGTCCTAAAATCCCCATGTGGAAAATTTGGTGATGAAACTCTATAAAATGACTGTGTTACAAGCGTGTGTTGAACTGTTTCCATGCACCTTTGTAACTTCGCAAATTTGTAATATTTTCATGCCACATTTTCAACACTGGCATTTTTTCACACCTCCTCATGAACAGCCTAGCTGTCATTTTTCACATCCTGGCCAAAATATGTTTTTGCACTCCTGCTGCAGAATAGCATGGTTGCTGCGGGAAATCAGTGTTTGGGACAGATTTAAGATCGAGCGAGTGGGGGGGGGGGAGTGACCGAACTCAGCTGAGCTCTGTCTGGACTGCTGCAGATTTCTTTGTGGGCAGAAAAAAGCCCCAATGCAGGAGCCGACTACAAAAGGGCAGCCTGCAACACTGGGAGAAACAGTACGAGCAAGTGAGACAGGGGGACTGAGTGGGCTCAATGGAGCTCTATGAGGACTGCTGCAGATTTCTTTGTGGGCAGAAAAAGGTGCCAATGCAGGCAGTAGACCAGTACAAAAGGGTAGCCTGCAGCACTGGGAGAAACTAAACGAGCGAGTAAGAACATTTTTGGATGGGGGGTGGAAATATAAGGTCAAACTATGGAGCACTGACACTGGAATCACTCATATTCCCAATTCATTTATGTTAGGCAGGGATAGGGGAGTATGTTTTTATGCAGGTCAGCCCCGTGCTTGCTATAAGTGTGGTTCCAGAACACATATATCCAGCACATGTGACAAACCACGATGTGGTAACTGTGGGGAAGTTGGGCATGCTTCCTTTCAGTGTGCATCTCATACAAAATGTGACCTATGTGATGATTTTGGACATGCCTTTAAAGATTGTCCATGGGCAGCCAAAAATGCAGCCAACAATATTAGTCCTGATTCCCTTATTCAACAGGCGCAAGATACAGCATTCAGTCAGGAACATCACTTAAATTCTGACCCAGTACCTCACCCCCCAAATGACGTAATTGATTTAAGTATACAGCAAAATCATGAGGATGGGAGTGACATCCACGTAAAGGTTGAGGAACTTCCCCCTTTAAAAACTCAGGGGCCCAGATATTCAAAAGGGTTGTGCCATGTTCAATAGGGTTGCGCCTGCGCAAGTTCAAACTTGCTCCATTCTGTGATATTCAGCAGGAGGCAGTTGTGCCACAGAAAACAGGCTGAGCAACATCACAATGCAAATGAATGCATACTGAACTGGAGGGGGAGGAACCATGCATAAACTGCGCAGCCCGATATTTAGCCGGGCTGTGCAGAGTTGTGCAGGCGCAGCCCCCAACCTGTGCCTGCACAGCTTTGAGCCAAAAGAAAAAGGCTTAAGTCGAGGGCCACCCACAGGTGAGCTGCTGCATTGCAGGGCGCAACACAGCAGCTGCCACCTGTGGCTGGCCCCCAACCCACTCCCTGTGCCCCCCTGCAGCCTGATCACCAGCAGATGACTGCAAATCCCCACCACCCCACTGGCCCGATCGTGGGCATGGTTTAATCCTCCCACCAGCCCGATTGCGGGCAGCAATGCAGCTCCCCCTGAACATATCCCTGGTGGTCCAGTGGACCGTAAATCCCGATCGCGGCAGTAGTGGCTTAAAACAACCCCCCTCCTCCTGAAGACATCCCTGGTGGTCCAGTGGACCGAAAAGCCCGATCGCCGGGCGTAGATGTTTAATAAACCCCCTCCGAAGTCATCCCTGGTGGTCCAGTGGCACATCCATCATGGGATGTAAAAGTTGAACAAACCCCGAACACAGCCCTGGTGGCTGGTGTCCCCACCCACCCACCCACAGACCCCACCGCTCCCCACAGCGGCGGGCGGTAGTATCACCGCCTGCCCCCGCCCGCCACCCGACTGACTGCCTGGTAGGGCTGCCGCCCATTGGTGCAGAGCAAGAGCCAATGGCGTGCAGCCCGCCCATATGACAGTCAGATTTGTGAATGAATACATTCATTTCAGTCACAAAACTGGACTGTCTTATCCGGTATGGGCTGCCATCATTGGCTCCGCTCTGACTCATGCAGCCACTCGGCGCAGTCAGTCGGGCGGGCGAGGCGGCAGGCGGATGGGATGCTGCCACCCGCCGCTGGGGAGCCGGGTGGTGGGGCTTCATGGGTGGTGGGGTGGGGGGACACTAGCCACCAGGGCTATGTTCAGGGGGTTGTTCATCTTTACATCCCGCGATCGGATGTGCCACTGACCACCGGGATGACTTCGGGAGGGGGCGATTAATAACCCTGCCCGGGGTTTTCAGTCCACTGGACCACCAGGGATACTTTGGGGGGAGCCACATTGCTGCCCGCGATTGGGCTGGTGGGGGGGGTTAAACTATGCCCATGATCCGGCCAGTGGGGGGTGGTGGTGGGGATTCTATACTGTTTCACCTGCGATCGGGCTGCAGGGGGCATCGGTCCCCGATGGCTGCTGCCTGGCAGGGTGCCAGGCGCAAGTCCTCGGGGATCGGCGCACCTGCATGCTAATGGCATGCAAATGGGGCCATAATCAGATGCAAATGGCCCCTCACTTGCACATGAATTATGGTCCCATTTATATGTCACCTTTGCACTATGGGGATTTTTGCGATGACGCAATGGTACTTGCACCACCGCAAGTTGAATGCTCCACTCTGACAACTTGCAGTGGCGCAAGTTCCACTGTACATGCACATTGGCTGTGGTTAGGTGATATTCAAAGGAGTTGCTCAAGCTGCAACTCCTTTGAATATCGCCTGGATTACTCCCTGTGCAACTATTTTGTGCAGCGCAAGGGCTTGCACCACAAAATAGCGCAGTTTGAATATCTGGCCCAGGACCTTTTAGAGATCTCAAAGAAAGATATGCTGACACCTGTTTGCTATACAGAAGAGGTACAGACAGTAGCTCCCCCACCTGAACCCTCATCTCCTTTGCAAAGATGCAGGTCCTCTAGAAATTTAAAATCTATGCCTATACTCCTTCCCCTTCTTCCTCGTCTGAGGCCGATGTTTCCATAAATCCTTTTGCAGCATTAGCACCCAAATGGGGGGATTCAGATATGGATCAAGATGAAGGGGACAGTAATTCTAGGGAACATAAAATGGAGGTCCAGAAATTGGAGTTAGCTGGATATAAAGGGAAGATAAAGAAAAGGAGGGAAAAATGACAACAGGATTACCAAGCACAAATTGAATTACTTCTGGCAACTTTAAAAATTAGTTCACTGAAAGTGCATAGTTTGCTAAATGCAGGGAAATGACAGACTGTGTATGATTTTATTCACAGATCTAAAATAGATATTTGTTTGCTACAGGAAACATGGGCTTTTTCCTTGAACAACATTAGTAACTTTCAAGGAGAATGGGCATGGGGCGCCTCCTATTGGTCCTTTGGACAATCTTGTGCTGATGGAATAAGTATGTTGTTTAATTCCTTCTCTTTTTCGCTGATCAAACTGGTGGACATTCAGCCAGGTAGAGCATTATTGCTTGACGGGATATGGAAATCCAAGACCTATCGACTAATTAATATTTATGGACCTCAACAGAAAGCTGGAAGAGTGACATTGTTTGGTATAATCAAACCATATCTCATGACTACATATCATGTAATTTTTTGTGGTGACTTTAATTGTGAGATTTCATCCGCCATGAGGAAAAAAACCTAATGTAAAGATTTATTGTGGTGCTAATTCATTATCTGAGTTGGTATTATCTGCAAACTTAATAGATTGTACGAAATTTTGCAAAAAAGGCCCTGATTTTACATTTAAAAAAGGGAAAAGCACTTCCACACTTGATCATGTTTTCATTTCGAATAGCTTTCCATCAGCAGAAATGGAAATATATCCTGTAGAATTTATGAATCATATGGCATTAATGGTTAGATTTTCTGATATACCTGATATAAAACCATCTTTTTCCAGATGGAAACCAAACATTAAAGCATTAGAGGATCCTAAGGTTCAAAGAGGAATAAAGAAAATTATTAAAGCTAGATGCTCTGTTTTCTTCTTGTATTTAGATGTAGGTTATGGTGGTTAGATACGAAAGAGGATTTTAAAATTTGGCTTACCAACTATGGAAAACGCAAAGAGAATTGTACATTTTTAAATTATTTATCCTTGCATCAACAGTTATTTAAATTATTCTCCTGGTCAAATACATCCAGGTTTGACTATTCAGCTCAAATTAAGCTTATAAAAAATCAAATGTAAACATATCAATATAACAGAGCAAATACTTTAAAAATATTATTTCAGAATGGTATAAAAAAATTCCCAGAAGGGGATCCATATCAGATGTGTAAAACTTTTAGAACTAATACTGAGATGGATGCATTATCTGATCCCCAAGGCAACTTACACTATTCTGAAAAAGATATATATTCAATTATTAAAAATCACAGTGCATCACTTGGATCACATGTGACCCCTGTAGCACAGAATATAATAGATTATTTGGAACAAATTCAAATTCCTCCCATCCCTTCACACATAAAAGAAAAAGATATTAATATCACTACACAAGAAATAGGTTTAGCTATTAAGAACATGATGGCAGGGAAATCCCCAGGTTTAGATGGATTACCTATTGAATTTTATAAAATGTTCTCTGTAGAATTATCAGAATGTTTGGAGGAAGTGATTAGATACTTTCTTCACTCTAATTTGATCCCTTCTCCCTTTTTAGATGGATTACTGTTATACATATACAAATCAATAAATAGGAAACTAATCGCCAACTGGAGGCCTATAACTATTTTGAATTCAGATTATAAAATATTAACGAGTGTTTTAAATAACAGACTAAATCATATAGCTAAAATAACTATTTCTCCAGTCCAATTTTGTAGTATACCCTCACATAAAATACAATATGCACTCATGGTTGCTAGAGATGTAATTGAGCATCTCTCTCTCTTTCAAGGCAAAATGGGATTATTATTATGGTAGATCAGGAAAAAGCATTTGATCACGTCCCTCATCTATAATTATTTTTAGTATTACAATATAATGGAATTCCTGATTCACTATTAAGATACATTAAATTAGTCTATACATCTACAACAATTT
The DNA here is from genome assembly GCA_016271365.2 of Neoceratodus forsteri. Taxonomy (NCBI): domain Eukaryota; kingdom Metazoa; phylum Chordata; order Ceratodontiformes; family Ceratodontidae; genus Neoceratodus; species Neoceratodus forsteri. The sequence goes on from CM028129.1 coordinate 523,244,282, forward strand.
ACTCTATTATACATAGAGTTGTAAATTTAGGATTTCAAACGCAACTAGGTGTCAGACAAGGTTGCCCTTCATGCATTTTCACTAGTCCCATTGTTAGGAATATTATCAGACTCCCCTAAATGGGAAGGGATATTAGGTAATGGAATTCAAAAACCTGTTCGTATACAAGCCTATGCAGATGATGCGTGCTTATTTTTTTCTGACATCACACAATTTCCTATTTTTTTTGGAAAAAATGGCAGAATTCATAACTGTTTTGAACTCTAAAATAAATCTACAGAAGAGCTGAGGACTGTATATTGGTGCCGGATACCCAGACCCTCAGATATTGGCAGGTCTTCATGTCTCCTCTGAACCCCTCAAAATAGTGAGAATTATGTTTGGACCCCATAATTTGGCTTTCCTGATTTGGGAACCTCTTTATCTAAAATAGAAACCAAAGTAAATATGTGGAAATCATAGAACATATCAAAATTAAAAAGAATACATATTATAAAGAAATTTTTAATCCCACAATTACTTTATGTTGCAATGTTATTTCCCCCACCTCCAAAACTGGAAGTAAAACTCAATAGTCTCTTCTTTCAAATGTTGTGGGGAAGCAGATTAAACCCAATCCGTAGATGTTTTACATGCCTCCCTGTTCAACAGGGAGGAATCGGTATGATTGATCCCATAATATTTTTTCACACCTTATTTCTAGCACAAACTGTTAAATGTGGCCTAGGCCCTAATGACACAATTCATAGTACCTGGTGTAGATTAAATCTAGATAGATATATTCAGGCATGGGGGATAGTTGCCCCAAGATTAGGGACTTATCTACATGTATCTGACTATTTTAAATCTACAGTTACTAAACTATACAAATGGAATTTGACGAAATCACAAAATCATGTCCTAATCAGGGCGTAGTCTTTATCAGACAGTATTAACTAACTGTTACCCTTGTGAGCCCAGTTTTAAACACAATAAACATGTGATAGCCCAACTAACAAACCCTAGGATTCCCCCACAGATGTGGGAACACCTTTGGATGTCAGTATATGGTAGAACGCAGGTTACGGCAAATGCGAAACATAAAGCAATAGAAGAAAGGACTTGCCCCTATTTGGATTGCATTAATATTGAGGAATCATTTGAACATTATTTACTCACGTATTCATATTCAGTAGCCTTATGGGCATTTTTGGCAGATAAGTGGAAATTGCCTTGGTTAACAAAAATGTCTTATGAATTCTGTGTCTTAGGTCACTATTCCTCGTTGAGATCCAGATATCACCAAGATACCCTTGCTATCTTTCTATGTTGCCTGAAGTTTTACCTGTGGCAAGCCAGATGTAGTTGGGTGTTATATCAAAAAAGAATGCCATACAAAACCATACAGAATTTGATAAGTTTAGCAATGAGCCATGTCTGTGAAAAGGATTTAATCATATCAACACCTCAAAAGGTCCACAATTGGTGGAAAGGTGTCTTTTTTTTATAAAATACAAATGAAGTTCTTTGGGAGTATTAAGATAAACTGTATTAATAAAATATAAAAAGATAGTTGACAAGTTTAAAGGTGTTGCAAGAAAAAAAGGAAAAAAATATATATATTCCTTATATGTTAGAGTTTTAAGATGTGTAAAATAAGGAAATGCTTGTACTTATGTTGCTATTTACTTTATGATGTTATTTCAATAAAACTACCCCTACTCTTTTCAAGAAGTGCCATAGGATCTTTAACATCCACCTGAACAACCACCAGAACATGCAGAAGCGACCTCTGTTTATCATCTCATCTGAAAGACGGCACCTCAGGAAGTGCAGCAACCCCCTCATGCTGCACTACAGTGCCAGTATTGGGATTTAATCCAAGTGCCTGATGCGGGGATAGAACCGACAGCCTTCTGATCTTCTGGCCTCAGAGGCCAGTGTGCAACCTATTGAGCCACTGACACTAAAAATAGCATTATGCTGCCTTGTTGGCTCTGACCAGAGTTTGTTTTAAGATCTCGTAGTGGTGTAGGGATTTGTGATGAGGGTAAGTACCAGGATGACCTTGTAGCTAGCAAATATAGAAACACGGAAACATAGAAGCTGTCAGTAGAAAAGGACCTCTTGGACCACCTAGTCTGCCCTAAAGTCCCTACCTACTGTGCTAACATAGAACCTAACTGATCTCCGACTTTACCCCCTTCAACCCTGTTCCTCAGGTCACCCTGTGTCTATCCCATGCATGTTTGAAACCTGTTACCATTTTAATACTCACCACCTCTGCTGGGAGGCTGTTTCAGGTGTCCAGCACCCTTTCTGTGAAAAAATATTTCCTCACATTCCCTTTAAGTCTCCCCCTTCCCGCTTCATATCATACCCCCTCATCCTTGACCAGCTCTTTCTGTGTATTATGCCACCCTCCTGTAATTTGATACCCTTGAGGTATCTGAATGTTTCTATCATGTTTCCCCATTCTCTCCTTTCCTGCAGTGAGTACATATTTAATTCCCCGAGTCTTTCCTCATAGGGCTGCAGATATAGGCCATACACCATTTTGGTTGCCCTTCTCTGTACAGCCTCCACCAAGTCTATCTCCTTCCTGAGATGGGGCCTCCAGAACTGGACCCAGTACTCCAGGTGTTGCCTCACCATTGATCTATATAGGGTAGCACTACCTACCTTTTTCTGCTGGTGACACCCTTCCCTATGCACCCCAGCATCCGACTAGCATTTCCTACTGCCTCATCAGACTGCTTTGCTGCCTTCAGGTCATCAGATACAATGACCCCCAGATCCCTCCTGTTTTTTTGTTGTTAACACCTCCCCCACCCAAATGATACATTGCTTTTGGGTGTCTGTGCCCCATGTGCATAATTTTAAATTTTTGGGGTATTGAAGGCCAGTTGCCAAAGGGTATTTTAGATCTTCCTTCACTTTCTCTACCCCCCCCCAGTGTGTCCACTTTGTTGCAGATTTTTGTGTTACCCATGAATAGGCATACCTTTCCTTCCAGCCCCACTGCAATGTCACTAATATAGACATTGAAGAGGACTGATCTCAGTGCTGACCCCTGTGGCACCCCGCTGGTTACCTTATCTTCCTCCAAGTGAAGTCCATTTACCACCACCCTCTGAGTTCTGTTACTTTGTCAACTTTATACCCATTTTACTATCTTTAGACCCACTCCCATGCTGCCTAGCTTGTTTACCAGTCTTCTGTGTGGAACTGTGTTGAAAGCCTTACTGAAATCCAAGTAGGCCACATCTACTGCTCCTCCCTGATCCACATACCTGGTAACCCAGTCAAAAAACTCTTATCAGGTTTGTTTGGCAAGATCAACCCCCTGTGAACTCATGTTGCCTCAGATCCTGCAATACACTGCTGTTAAGGTATTTCTCAGTCCTTTCTTTAAGTAGAGTTTCCATAACCTTGCCCATCACTGAAGTCAGGCTTACAGGTCAGTACTTTTCTACCTCCTCCCTATTCCCACTTTTATGTAAGTGGGACCACATCTGCCCTCCTCCAGTCACCCAGAACTTCCCCTGTATTCAGTGATAGATTGAACAGGGCCGTCAGAGGTACAGACAGTTCCTCCTTTAGTTCCTTCAGTATCCTAGGATGAACCCCATCCGACCCTGTAGCCTTGTCTATGTTTTAGTTTTGCTAGTTCCCTGATGATGTTGCACTCCAAAAAAGAGCTAGTGTCCACCTCTCTTCCCTTAATGCCCTTCTTCACTACCTGTAGCCCATCACCTACCCCTTCCTTTGTGAATACTGAACAAAGGTACTTATTCAGTATGTCAGCTTTCTTCGGGTCCTCTTCCACACTCCCCTCTCCCTGTTTAGTCTTACTATCCCTGCCTTGCTTTTCTTCTTTCACTTATGTACCTGAAGAAAGTTTTCTTCCCCTTTTTTGCTGACTTGCCAATGTTTTCCTCCATTTGTGCTTTAGCTCTCCTAACTGCCTTCCCTGCCTCCCTTTCTTTCTCCTGATAAGTCTCCCTATCCTCTTCCTTCTGTGTCATCTTGTACCTTTTGAATGCCTGCTTCTTTTCCTTTATCTTCTCTGCTGCTTCCTTGGAGAACCATAGTGGTCTCTTTCCTCTCTTGCTCTTAGTAACCTGCTTGACACAGAGGTTTCTTGTCTTTTAAATGGCTTGCTTTATTTTTGCCCACATTTACTCTACTCCATCCTTATTCTCTATTCCTGCTAGGGCTTCCTTAAGGCACTCTCCCATTTTCTGAAATTGGCCCTTCTGAAGTCCAGGACACTCATTTTAGTGTGGCTCAGTTATGGCCCTGTTCTTATGCTGAACCACACCATATGATGATCACTGGTCCCCAGGCGACTTCCCACAGTGACATCAGTGACACTGTACCTGTTTGACAGTACCAGGTCCAGAAACACCCCTTCATGAGTGGTTTCTTTAACTAGTTGCCTAAGAAATGCCCCCCTACAGGGAGTCAAGGATTTCCCTACTTCTAACTGATGGAGGTAGGCTCCAATCCATATCTGTTAGATTAAAGTTCCCCACTAGAAGTACTGCACCCTTATTAGCCATCCCTTGAATTTTATCTATTATATCCTTATCTCCCTCATCTCCTTGTGCTTAAAGTCTGTAGATCACCCCATCCTATAGTGGCCCCCCTTCCCTGTCTCCAGTGTAACCCACAGTACCTCTGCTTTACTCTGCCCCCCTTGTATTTTTGTGGGCTTTATGTTCTCTCTCACATAGAGAGCCATGCCTCCTCCTTTTTTTCCTACCCTGTCCCTCCTGAATACTGCATGCCCTGTTGAGTCTATATCCCAGTCCTGGTTTTCATTGTACCAGGTCACTGTAAATGCTACTATGTCCAGGTCTCTTGCTGCCATGGTGGCCTCTAGGTCCACCATCTTGTTGCCCAGACTTCGAGCATTTACAGGCATGGCTCTCCATTTTATACTGCCATCTCCTCTCTTCTTGCCCTTTTGCCCTTTCCCCTTTCTTCCACTATTATCTTTCCCTCTTTTCCCTTCCCTCTTCCTCCTGGTTTCCTATTGGCGTTTGTTCCCTTTTGGACTTCCCACCCTTAGGATTTCCATTTCTGACCCAGTAAGCATGTGAGGGGACAGATTATGTCTTTCTGCCTTATTCTGCCTCCTCCCTCGGCTACTATAAATGCTTACTAATGTAGTAATTAAACTGTTCATTAAGGATCTCAGTTTCCCTCCTGGAGGGATGTACGACGTCACCCCTGTACAGGCCTCTACCCCTCCAGGTGGAGCCACAGTACCCAATGAATCCAAATCCCTCTTCTCTGCACCACCTCCTCAACCATAACTTGAAGTCCCTGATGCGGAGCCTCCTGTCATCCCCCTTGTCATGGGCAGGTAGCACCTTTGAGAAAGTAACAGATTGTGTTGCTTGCCTCAGACCCCTCCCCAGTTTTCTGAACTCTACCTGAAATGCGTCTGGCCTCTCCCCATTCTGGCCATTTGTCCCCAAGTAGCCAATGACATTTAGCTCTCCCTCCCTCCCTGGGGATTCTTAGGATCCTTTTCCATCCCTACGAGCTGTGGCAAAGGGAAGGCACCTTATCAACCCCTCCTTATTCTTATCTGTCCCCGACTGCATCTCTCTAACTGTTAAGACCCCCCTAGGATTTGCTTCCTCCTCCTCAGGGTTCCTCTGTCACCCCCCTTGGGGTCTCATGGATGACCTCCACATCTGTCACAGCCACTACTTTGGGTGCCTCAGTGTGGCAGTCCTGCCCTGCCAGTGTGGCATACAAGTTCCATAGTGGTATGGGATTTGCCATGTGCCTACTTTCTACGACCCCAACCCTCCCCAAGTCCACCATTGTCCAACTGCTCCTCCTATCTGGCACCCTTTGAGTAAGTGGCGGTGGACTTGGTGGTCCCTGAGTGGGGGAGTAGGTCTTCCTAACCCAAGCAACCTCTTAAAATTTTATAATGAAAAGTCATCATATTTTCTAACTTGAAATACTTTAGGTTTTGGTTTGGCAATGTATTTCTCCATAAACAGATTGCAGCATGATCATATATGGAGTCTGGAAAATATTCTAACAGATTCAATATTCTACAACTATTTTATTACTATCCAGTCAATTACAGGCTATGTACTAGTCTGAAAATTAATTATACATGGTTTAGTTATAATTTTTGTTAGATTCTCATTAATTGATATATTGTGAAATTTCTTTATTTTCATCCCACTCTTGTTTAAATTAATATCCCCTAAAATAACTTTTTCTCCTAATCTAATTTTTCTGGCTACAAGGATTAGGTCTGTTAATCTTACTTGCCCAACTTTTGCAGGATATTTTTTCATAATGCCCAACACAATTTTCACAACATTACACTCATATACTGTTAATGAATCAACAACCTCAATTAAATCCACTTCGGTATCCCTTCTTCTGTATTTCATGACACATACCCTTTTCCACAGCTGCATAGCAAGATCTACAATATGCTGACGTATTGCTAACGGACTGTGAGAGGAGAATATAGGGCATCTGAAATGTGTGTGTGTGACTGGATATCAAACAAATCACATAATATTGTGCCATCCAGTAGTGGAGCTGCAACACATAGTGAGTATTCATGAATCACTGCACTTCCTTTCTCTCCCTCCCTCTCTCTTCCCCACCTTCTTTATCTTCTTCAGCTCAGTGGTGCATCCCCAAACCCTGGTATTGCTGGTTGCCACTTCCAATGGAGCTGTGCTTGTCAACACTCCTTTCTGCTCCCTCCTTTCTCCCTCTTCATACTATCCCACTCCCACCCTCTATCTGGTCAGGGCACAAATCCCTCCCACCCCCTCCATCTGCATGCTCTCCTGTTCCTACCTTCTACCTCAGTCTCCCACTGCAAGTTGTAACACAGGGGTGCCCACCTCGAGTACTGCCAAAGAACAGACTGACAGTGGGGTGCCATATCGCCAGTGTCAGAACCTTGAGACTCATCTTTTCTAAACCTTAAAAAAAGTAATTTGAAGTCTTCTGCTGCCCCCAACACCCTCCAGCCTCCCACATTCAAACCACCTTCTCAGCACCCACCATCTCACAACCCCCCCGTGCTCCTCATGTACCTTTCCATTGATTGGAGCATCCTACGTGAAGGCCAGTGTGACAGGGATGAGTCCAATCCTGAGCACTGCACAATAGGCATGACCTTGACACACCAATGAACGTGAAGGCGACTGTGAACTGACTGAAAACAAGGTAAGTTTGGTTAATGGCTTTTTAATGTATTTCAACTTTTACTCATAACTTTGCCATTTTTGTGTTTGCTTGCACGCTTGCGCAAGAAACACATTGGGACAGTGCTGCATTTCAAATGCGTGTCAGGGATGAGTCCAGTCCTGAGCACTGCACAATGGGCATGACCTTGACACACCAATGAAGGTGAAGGACAGTGTGACAGCGGTTGGAATTTCATGGCTGGAGCTGTCTTTCACTTGAGAGAAAAGAACTACACCAATGAGAGAGTGCAGTTCATTCCTCATTTGTGTAAGCAACCCCCCCAAAAAAACAAAGTGACTGCCATCTGCCACCTCAAGGAAAGCACCAGCCATCCATACCTCTCAGTCATTTCCATATTTTCCCAGATGTCCCGAATTTTTGCAGTCCCAGTCAGCCTCTTCCACTGGCCTGAATTCCACATTTGATTTCCATGCTGCGGCTACCCCAGCGCTGAAAACACACACTGTTCTTTGTTCCCCAACACTTCCTGGTTGTCTAGTACTTGATGACATCGGCGACATGCCTAAATGGTCTCAGTTCTCACTCTGTTTAGTGGCAGTGTTACTTTTTTTCTGGCTCAGCCTCCCCTTTCATCTGAAGCTGCTCTCAATCTCCTCGCCCTCCTCTTGCAATGGTAAAGAACGCAGAGCCCTGCCCTTCCTAGAGCTCCAGCACACCCCCCCCCCAGTTGTAACACAGCTACCCCAGCCAAGTTCAACTTACAATTCAAGGGTTCCAGCAGAACTTTGATTTGACTGAGCAGGCACATAGATGATCTCTCTCTCTTTCCTGACTTGCTTTAAAGGGGGTAGGAAAAAGTACTAAGTGGCTCTTGTATTTAGAAGTGATTTAATGTAGCTAATAAACTTATTTCTACCACTGTTGTATGTGTTTTCTTTCTATTTTATTAAGTTTTTGACATGTTAGCTAGCTGTGTTAGTCTGAAGTGCCATATATAACAAATTGTTCCTATCTGGCTTGTGGTAATACAGGGTGATATGATGAGGACCTTGCTGTTTGTGCTGCTGGGCCACACGAGATTAGTAAACATAGAGGAGGTAGTGAGGAAAATGGATGCTTCTATCCTCTCATAACTGACAATTCCCTAAAAGGACAGTGAATCAATCATTTTCAGAATGTTATGTGTGTATCTTTCCATTATTTTAATCAGTTTGTAATTTCTCTTAGTATTACTTTTTTTTTAATTATTAGATTCATTACTAGGTCATTCATAATGATATTCCGTGTTTCAGCAGTAGTTTTTTTCTTCAAATCAGATGTTTCTTTTAGTTGGTATAATATTACAATATATGAATAAACACATTTTTGATTGTTTCTGACTGCCTTAGATCACAAATTGCCCAACTGTAATGTACTCTTTATTTCATACCTTGACAGTTTACCATGTGTAAATGAGTCACGGTATTACAATGTTTCACACTGGATCTGTCTGGTTTAAATAGAAATGTAAATATTGGAAATAAATTACCCCCACACCCCTCCTAAAAAACAATGGAATGCTGCTTAATGCCACAGAGCTTGGTATCCTCCACTTCCCCTGCCTCCCTGACGGTGTTTCATACCCAAAACTGCAACCCACAGTTCCACTAATGTTCCCTTTATAAACCCCTTTTCACACACAATACTAATTTAGAGATTGCCTTCACAAATGTAGCTCACCAGATGTGTCAAACTCTCACACACACTCACCAAATATGTCAAACACACACACACACACACACACACAAACACAAAATGTATTCTCATACTCCATCATGCCTTCAATGGTTTGTTTTGTTCACCTCTTGCCATAGCCCATTAAACACCTTCCCCATCTTGCTGAAATTATGGTCTTCACTTAATTAGCAGCCGTGACTAAAAAAACAACTTCCAGCTGAGATGTAATTTTACTGTTGTTTCCTAACCCAAGATGTGCTGCCTATCACTGTGTATTCACTTGAACTTTTCAGTGACCCCACCCCTATTTGCTTACACGGTCTCCCTGGAATTTAGCAGTCAGGATTAAGATTTTTTTTTTCAAAGAAACCTAGACTTCTTTTCACATACCATTCTGCTTGCCCTTTTCACCACTTACACTATTAATTCTTGTTCTCCTGCTTACTGCAGCCATGCACTTCTTCCCCTCTGTAATTCTGACTTTTCATAGATTCTGCTCTGCTCACTCCTAGCCCTTGCACTCCCGATATTTAATTTGGCATGTCAGGCTTTACTGAACTGTTCTTCTTTTAACCTCTTAATAATCAAAAGTCATATATTATGTAATTATTAATGATATGCATTACATTTTGTAATGCCAAACCATTCAAATGAGTTGGCTATTCATACACAAATCCAGCTGCAGCATGAAGTCCAGTTTGTATGAGGAGCGAGTCCTTTGGTTTGTTCTTTGATCATGCACTGTATCCAGTTACTTTTTTTTGTAAATATGCTGACTTGAAACTTAATTTCTTTTGCTTATCATTAATCTGCAGCCCATCACAACTCCACAAAATGCTTTCATCTTTGGTCTCTAAATATATTAAAATATTACTGCAGATATATATGCTTTGGTCTAAGTGTTTAACATATGCAGTTTTTTCCTTTGATGTATGACTCACCGTTCTATCAGCCAGTAACAAGGCGCACAAACCCTCTGCACACATACCAATTATATTGCACAGGTACAACCTACATGTATACTAATGAACATAATGTATAGTGCATGCTTTTTTATATAGATGTGATTCATGCTTCATGTGACATCAGTTCTCATAAACTTTCTTGTTAAATGGCATGCTTTATTTACTTGATAATTCAAGTACCTCAGAGGATCACACTCGTTTATAGAGGAATTCAAGATACACTTTACTGTTTGTTTTTAATTCAAGATTCATGCAGCAATAGTTGAATATCCATTTTTAAAATATACAGAATCATAAGAAATGTAGAACTGACTGTTATAAATGTCACAGAGTTTACTGTCAATGAAACTGTCAAGCACTCCCTATGAATTACATAATAAAACATTTATACTTCGTAATGATGTACATGGGTTCAATCCTTGCAAAAGCATGAACTATCTTCCGAAAGGAAATAGAAAAATAAAATGAGACAGATTTAGGCCAAGTTGTGTTACTGTTATAGCTTCATTTCTCCTTCTTATGTTTTGAATTATGGGTCATTTCACTCATCTGTGTTTTGTGTCTCATGATGTTTAAGCACAACAGAATGGATTGCATTACGGCGCAAGGAAAAACAAAACAGGAAAAAAAACCTTGAAAGATGGAAATCACCACAAACCATGACACAGTTAAAAAATACCGCTGTGTGCAAAGTAGAAAAGATAGGTTTACTGCTGCTACATATGTTAGGAAGTAAGAATTAGGAATGAAACAGTCTGTGATATGTGAGCAGCAGTGGAATTCCTGATCGTAAGGAATTCAATTTGTCCTAATATCAGTGTGCTGTCCAGGCTATCCTTAAAAGTGCCAGCATATGCATCTTTCAAAATCACGATATAATGCCAACCCATCCAGCCAAAAGAAAATTGATACACAACATACTGTGACCCAGCAATTTTATTTATTTATTTTTTGGGTCAATCAAACACAGAGAGAGACAGGTAGGAGAGTGCAGGAACTGAACATTCAATCCCCGTTGACACTCAGGCAAGCTTAACCACCTGTGAGGAAAAACAAAAAAGTCTCAACAGTATACAAGGTGCAAATGCTTTATTTTGCTTTGCATGGAGCTGGTATTTCATATTTTAGTGGTGTGAATAGGTTTCTGAAGGGAACAAAAATGATGTCCAGCTTACAAGAGTGAATAATTGTGAATGGAGACAGTATAACACGGTGGTTTAAGGCTGTGAGCTGCAAATCTGGAGACCTGGGTTTGAATCCCACTGCCCCCACTTGCATACTATGTGACCCTGAGCAAGTCACTTAACTTCCGTGTGCTCCTAGGCTGCACCTGTAAACAAGCTTTCAACTTAGTGTGCCACTCCTGGTTAACAACTGAAAAGGAGGGGGGGGGGACTGTAAAAATGTAAAAGACTCCAACGTCCCAGTTCAGTCTCACTCATGAGATATACAGGTTTACAGATTAGAAATGACAGGCTTGTTACTGCTGCATATGAATTAAAATTACTAGGGAAGCTGTCTGGTACCTGTAAGGTGCACTGGAAACAATGAATGTGGAACCCCAAAACTCACCTAGTAACAAAGCAGATGAGGCTTTCTATACCACTATATTCACATATCTTGTTAGTAAATACAGTAGCTGCACACAACCAAAACAAAACAGACACCACAAGCTATGCTCAGGCAGCTTTTTAGGACTATCAAGTATAGTGACAAAGGTGATACGGATAGGTGAGATTGAGCCTTCTAGCCCTGCTCGCTCGCTCTCTCTCTCTAATTAAAAAAAAATGATGTTCATTAAATAATATAAATATGTTTTATTCTGCTGTGTGATAGGCACATATTTGACAGTTTATGATAAGAAGTGTTTCTGCATTCAGCATTGTAACACTTTATTGTACAGCAAAATACCGGTATCTGATGTCCCAAACACATTTATGTGGTAAGTGTTTCTTGCCTGTGCTCCAAACCCCTGCTCCCCATGGCCCTGTGCCCCACTCCCAAAAAAACTTTAACAGAATTACTACATATGGGAAAAGCTGTAATAAGGTAACATAAAAGGTTAACAGTTTATCTGGTGACTTAAATAAGCTGGGTAGGCTCAGGGTGGGTCAGAGGTTGGTCAACTGGGTGGCAAACTGGTTGTCGGGCAGAAAACAGAGAGTGGTAGTAAATGGTATACAGTCAGAAGAGATGCAAGTCACAAGTGGGGTACCTCAGGGATCAGTTCTGGGGCCAGTCCTCTTCAACATCTTCATTAGTGACCTTGCAGATGGACTAGAGGGTAAGGCTTGTCTATTTGCAGATGACACCAAGATCTGCAACCGAGTAGATGATCCAGATGGGGTGGGCAGAATGAGAAAAGATCTGGATAAACTAGCAAAATGGTCAGAAGAGTGGCAACTGGGATTTAATGCAAAGAAGTGCAAGATCTTGCACATAGGGAAGAGAAACCCTGAAGCCACCTGTAGGCTGGGAGGGGAGTTGCTAGCAGTCACAAAGGAAGAAAGAGACTTGGGCATCATCATCACTGATTACCTGAAATCATCCAAGCAGACCTCTAAAGCAGTAGGTAAGGCTAGAGGGGTGTTAGGGTGTATTAGTAGGGGTATCACAAGTCGTAAGAGGGAGGTAATAATCCCTCTTTACAAGACACTGGTTAGCCTCATCTGAGTACTGCATGCAGTATTGAGGCTACACTTTCACAAGGACATTAACCAAATTGAGGCAGTCCAGAGAAGGGCAACCAAAATGGTGCAGGGACTGCATCAGAAGACATATGAGGACAGATTAACAGAGCTCAATATGTATACCCTTGAGCAAAGGAGGGAGAGGTGATATGATTGAGGCATTCAAACACCTTAAGGGCATTAACAAGGTGAAAGAGTCTAACATGTTTAAATATAAGAAAAATAGCAGGATAAGAGGACACAGCATGAGATTAGAGGGGTCGATTAAGGAGAATGTGAGGAAATTCTTTTCACAGAAAGGGTGGTGGATGCATGGAATGGCCTACCTCAAGAAGTGGTGGCTATGAATACAGTGCAGGGCTTCAAACAGGCATGGGATAGGCATAAGGGAGCAATACAAATGAGTATGAATAGATAGGCCACTGACAGAGCAAAGGCTGATGGCACATTTCTAAGGTAGAAAAAGAAATGGGCAGACTGGATGGGCCTTGCGGTCCTTATCCGCCGTCAATTTCTATGTTTCTATGTTAACTGTACTGTACATACCTCTCAAACTCTTTCCTCATAAATCAGAGACAAACCTTAAGAAACTCAGGGGCAATGACCCCAAGTATGGGATGCATCTGCAAAAGTGGTACCATTCATTCAGAAAGTTGACAGAACAAGTTGATTAGTGTGAGATGCACATTCTGAAGAAGCACCTGTAATGTTAATGATTGACATTATTTTGTGCTTACAGTCCCCACTGTCCTGTGATATAAACACATATGTCTCAAGGGACAGAGGAAATCTATGATGCAAGATTGGGGACGTCCCTGAAAATCAGGGACAGTTGAGAGGTATGGTACTGTAATGTGCAGAGTCTGATTTGAGGAATAGTTGTGGATGGTGAACAGATAGTTAACCTTACTCTCGTTACCCAATTAATTTCTCATCAGCTACTGCCTAACAAACCATTCTAAATACAATAAAAATTAAATAAATAAATAATAATTACACACCACAAAATGAATAGAAGTTAGCAGCTTCCTGGAATGAATGACCAGACCTGGGTTTGAATCCCACAGCTTTCACTTGCATACTGTGTGACCTTGAGCAAGTCACTTAACTTCCCTGTGCTCCCAGAATGCACCTGTAAAAAAGCTTTCAACTTAGTGTGCTACTCCTGGTTAAACAACTAAAAAAAAAAATTATTCACTGTCTGACAGTGAAGACGGGTGCTCGTTCACATATGTGAAAGGTTCCTAACTACAAACATCACTGAAATCTGACACTCGCTCAAAAAAAAAAAAGAGTGAATGAACTGCAGCTCCTCATATCCATGATCAACCATGTTTGATTTTACTATGTTACAGAAAAAAAAACAGACATCTTATTCATTGAACGCAGTTTATTATGTTAGTAATGATGGCACTTTGCTGTGTATATATACAGTCTGATCGACAGGCAAGCAGACCTTTGATCATTTCCCGTCCACTTTAGTGCCATAACAAAGACCCACGGGTTTGTTTGTTTTTTATAACTTGGGAGAACTGTGTTTGTCAGTTTTCATGTTGATTTCAACACCAAGCAACAATGGCCATTTTGATGCAGATTTCTGGACTGAAGTGCGCTGTGACCAATAAGAGATCTTCTGCAGCTGCTTCCTGTGTTATTTTGCTTTTTTGAGTCCCTGACCATGTCTTGGAACATGAGTAATGACTACAGCTTACATGCAGTGGCCATTTGCAATGTGCCCCCCCCCCCTCATAGCTTCAAGTGGTTCTCCGTTATCCTTAAATAACTGGTATGTTAGCCATGAGGGGGTGTGAGGACTAAGTGAGGACAGGGCTTTTCCTATCTGTTTCTTTCTGCAGGAAGTCATCTCTGCTCATTTTGGTGGATACTTCTGAGTTTGTTATGACAGGTAACTTGGATGGTCCACTCTGGATAGGACCCTTTGCCAATGGCAGTGTCAAATCATAACAACCTCTCTTGTGCATGGCTTCTGGCCGTGAATGGCCAAGGCAGCACAAATGACTGTTCTTTTACAGTCGCTCCCTGTAGTTAAATGTTTAAATGTGTAAACCTGAGTGGGCTTGGGGCTGGGATTATACTGGTCTCCTTAAGTCACTGGTTGGGTTTGTTTTTCCTTTTTTATTATTAATAGTTCCTCCATGGAGTTGCTTAATGCAAGGTGCACCCAATCCACATACTTCAGCTTTGCTGGAGGTGTTGTGCCAGGTCTGATTGCCCCTTGGGCACAAGATAATGTGTCTTTGTCATCTTGTGCCCAAAAGCTGATAAATCCAGTCAGGAAACTGTATGCACAGGATTCATTTTCCATTAGGCTTTTACCATATTCGGTACAATAATAATCAGTTAGGAAGTTTTAAAATTGCAAAAAAGAAAGGGAGCAGGACTCATGATCTCCTATCAAGCCCACAGTGTAATTCTGTGATGACATTCTGAAAACTGAGATACTTTTCTAACGGAAGGGGAATCTGGAGCTGCTTGCATGTTGGTAATGCAAGTATGCTTAAAACAACCAAGAGAGCATACTTGTTTATGGTGCTGCATTTTGTTTAAATACTAAAGTTTATCAAAGTATTGTCATATATAAACATAGTATAAACTCCATCCTTTTCTAAAAAAAAACATAAATGATTATCTGAATTTTAGGGTGATGCAGGAACTATTTGCTTCCATTTCAGTAAAGTTTGCTTTACATTGTGAAATATGTGTGTGTGTGTTTGTTTTGTGATATGAGTTATATCCCACTGAATATGGAGCAGTCAAGAGGTGGTGTAATATCATGTTTTCTAAAAGTCTTCTGGAGGTGCAATTAGCCGCCCTTGTCCTTATATGCTCAACCGAGGGTAACTCACAGGCTTGCATAGATCTCATCTGAAACTATCTGGGGTCAAGGCTTTTGCAGTGGCAGCATCTATTATTAGGAACTCACAACCCAGCTGTTAAAGGAGTTCCTCTTCAGTTGAGGTGTTTAAAAAGGGACTGAAATGTCCAGACCGGTGGCTCTGAGGGTTGAGGCATTGGATGCTACACTTCACACCATGGTGGCGACCTGGGTTTGGGTCTGGATTCAGGCCACCAGGGGTCAGCTGTGGAGGGAGAGGATCAAGCATCTGGAGGACAGCTTTCCTCTCCCGTGGGTGGGTAGTGGGCCATGCATTGCTTGCCAGTGGCCCCTGATGGAGATTGTGGGCACTACAGAAGCACTCCTCTACCAAGGGGTGGCGCGGCAGTGAACTTCAGCATGTTAGATGTGTAGGCACCATTGCACGTCAATGCTCCAGGGGCAACACTTATGAGAAAAAGCCCCACTCCCTGGATAGGCGATGGCATCTCCTGTGCCCCACCGCAACACACCCAGCACTGGGCTCATCCCACTGGCTCTCCAGATCCGCCTCCCTACCACCTCTCTACCTTGGTTCCAGCATTGCAGGGGTGCCCTGGCAGACCAAGCAGGTAGGTAGGGGAGTATCTGTCCCCAACTTCCCAGTGGAGTAGCTTCAGGAGGTGGTATCACGGTGATGGTGAGTGAGAATGCCCGAGTTTCAGGGTTGTAGGAGATAAAGAAAATTCACAAAAAAAAGGGGATGGAAATATCAGCTTTTTTAAGCAAACATTTTGAATTATTATGTACCCCTCATTGTGATACTATATACCACATATTTCTCCTTGGACATGGCTCACGAGAATTTACAGCAAGACTTCATTACCCTCCAACATAATCTCATCAAACACAAGCTCCTCCTAAACGCCAAAAAGACTAAAGCCATGATTCTTTCACCAAAAGCAGGCCACTAACCAACACATATTCCCCAGATTCTAACGCTCCTCGATGAACCCCTTGAAACAGTTGGCACCTTTAAATACCTAGGATTCTTGCTGGATAATAAGTTTAACTTCCTGTGCCATCTGAATGAAGTTTTGAAGAAATTAAGACAGCAGTCAGGCTTACTGTAGTCTATCGTATTAAACATCTGCTTTCCTTAGAAGCTAGAAAGAGACTAGTACTGTCTACATTCTTACCTATACTGGACTATGCTGACTTTCTTTACATTCATTGTCCCTTAATGGTGCTCAGCAAATTAGACAATCTATACCACTGGGCCCTAAGATTTATCTTCAGTCTACCCCTTCGTACTCACCAATGCCTACTATACCAGGAATCGGGGTGGCCATCACTTTCAAATAGGAGGAAAAGAAATGCTGTACTTTGGCTTTATAGAGCGCTCTCCAATAATCTTCCTACATACATATCAAGTTTATTCCAATGAGCCAAGGGTTCCTATGGCCTGAAATGTTTCTCTTTACTTTGTTTCCAGATTCCTAGAGTAAAAACAACATATGGTTCAGCCGCAATCAATTTTTCACTCCCATCACTATGGAATACCATGCAAAGCTCATTAAAACTTTCCTCACTGCCAGGCCTTTTCACATTCAAAGATTTGCTGGCCGATTTACTGAAGGAAACATGCAACTGCTTTAGACAACACTGAGCCATTAGCAACTGGCCCCTTTCTCAATTTCTACAACTAATCTCACCTAAGACCTTCACTTATAGGAGGCTTCCAGCATTTCTAGCTTACTTTTTTACCCTGACCCTCCTCACCCATCCTCTTCCACTAGTGCCTTCTTCACTACCTTCCCTGTCCCGGTCTACTACCATTGTATTGAAGAGAGTCCAGGATTATTGGCTTCTCTCCTTTTCCTGTAAAATTTTTTATGTATTGCACATCTTCATACCTTGGCAGGCCATTGGTACTGGCCTTATGATTCTTTCTGTACATTGACTTCACATTTTTGAGTTTACCTTATCAGTGAACATGCATTGTATTGTATTGCAGTAAAGGAATAATGCACGATAGGGTGTGTGTCGTGCTGGGATAACATCATGCCTGGGTTGATTAGGCATAAGACCGCAGGCCGAGTGTGACTAATCACCCCAGAAGTGACGTTATCCCAGCACGACACACACCCTGTCATGCATTATTCCTACTATACAATGGCTCATTTTGTAAAAAGTAAGAAAAAATGCTTAAGAAGTTTACTATAAGTATAGTTTTAGTCACATTTTTAGTGTGTAGGAATACTACTAAAAAAATAGTGATGATTGTCCCTGGGTCAATAGGTGTAGCTGCTGTAGTGTGAAAGGTTGGCTACTGAAGCATACTTGAATGCTGTGCCAGGGACACATTAGCATCCCCCCCCCCCCCAATTCTCTATCACTCCTTGTTTCTCTGTCTTTTCGATTACCTGGTTCTCTCTCTCTCTCTCTGTGCATTTGTTTTTCTTCCACCCCTGAAAGCTGTTGAGAGACAAGCCTGCGCTCCCGTGGCATTGTCAGTGAGAAACTACGCTCCAGTGCTGTTTAAATTGACAAGCATCTGCATACTTTTCCCTGTACAGTTGTAATGTGCTGGATACTGGGAAAAGAAAAAAACAAAAGATTTATTGATTGCTTTGTTGCTTTGTTGACATAGGCTTCTGTAAGTCGGAAAGGAAAGAAAAGTGTGGCTTTCTTCATCGAGCTTGTACTGTTGAGTGCTTGCACTGAATCACAGTGGGGAATGCAGATCATGATTACGGGTTAAAAATAAAAAAAAAAAAACAGGATGTAAATGAAAGAAGATCAGGAAACAACTGATTGTGGGAGGGAGAGCTTTGTCTCTGGGCAGAGTGTGTGAAGTATTAAGCCCATTTACGTTGACAGTGTTTATTTCGAGTGGGGCAGGGAGCGGGGATTTTCAGCACTCTGCACAGCTGCAAAGCAGGGAGCACAGAAGCCGCTCATAGGCAGCGGAATGATGCTTTTCTGTTTCTTTCAGTGCGGTTGTAAATGTGCTGACACTACAGCCGTGATGTTATGCCGGGATAACATCATGGCTACAGTGCCAGCTTAACCAATCAGAGCCAAACATTCTTCTTTACCATTGTATAATGTATTGTATTGTATTGTATTGTACAAATGTCTAGGACCACTTTGAAAATGAGCTTGATCAATGGTGTTTTTGCCTGGTTAAATAAGGTGGTTGATTGATTATTCAGTTTCCTGTATGCCCAGTATCACAGTGTGTTTTACATCCTGAGAAATCCTTTCTTTTCCTAAGTCTGCTGCAGCAGCATCTCT
Organism: Neoceratodus forsteri; assembly: GCA_016271365.2. Lineage (NCBI taxonomy): Eukaryota > Metazoa > Chordata > Ceratodontiformes > Ceratodontidae > Neoceratodus > Neoceratodus forsteri. Next base: position 523,262,980 of record CM028129.1, read on the forward strand.
ATCTCTCTTCTTTTTCACATTCTCTCTCTCTCTCTAATCACTGTTTCACAATGTGCAGGCAGACTACCTGCAAATGTCTTTGTCTCACTATACCTTTGTTTTTGAGTCACCTCAGGATTGCTTACCACTAGCCCCCCCATGTTAGAGATGAGAGAAAAAAACACACTTCTGCTCTAATGAGATTTATGTAGCTTTGATACCTGAACATAGGCTTAAAAAACGGGACAAAACTGAGTAGAGGGTGCTTTTAACAATGCTATGTCCCCAAACATTGCCTGGGCCCTGTGTGGCAGCTTCTACAAATGGCTTGCCTTTGGAAGTGGGTGGCTGAGTTACACAAGGGTAATTTTACCACTTTTGTGGCTATAGATAGTCACAGTCCTCTGCACTCATTCTGTGGCATATAATACCCCCCTTCCCGTGTCCAGAACACTGGATGTTTACACTATACAAAGTGTTGTACTGGAAAGTAGGTAGTTGGAGGGCACGGCGGGGATAGGGCTGGCTTTTGGCTGGTTCAGGGCAACATGCACATGCCATTCTGTACCCCTGCACACCTCCTTTTGTTGTTTTAAGTGTTGGGAGTCAGACAGAACAGAACAAGGTATCAGATGACGAATATTAAAGGAAATACATACCTTTACCTCCCATTCCTCTCTCGACTAGTAGAAATAATAAAAATGTCCCGGAGCCAACTCAGGACAGACATCAGTAGTGGAGAAGCGCACACAAATGCGCTTTGCTGTCGGAGCCTGCCCGGGTATGTTTTTGGTTGCCACAAAAGAATGAGGAAGAATGGAAAAAGGTGCAGAGACCCTAGCCTGGGTTCTTGAATGCTAAAGAAGACAGTGTTTAACATTGTGAGAGTACAGAGGTGGCTTTGGTTGAATGCCTAAAAGTGCCCACTGCTGCTCCATACCTCACGCTCTGTGCCCTTCAGCTTCCCTTGAGTGTTTTCTCCCATTGGTTTCCTATTCTTCTCTGATATATTAAACAGAGACAAAGCCCCCTCTTTGTGTGCTTGCTTGGTATATACAGTAATTATGCCAGGGCTGTGACACTTTTAAAAGGGCGAATAAATAAAGGAATGTCAGAGAATGCACAACGTGCTAACATACTAAAATACCAGCAGAATAGGTCTAACGGTCTTTCATGTCTGCTCATTTGGTCAGCCCCCACCCTGGGAGCTGACCTTGCTGCCCCCCTCTCCCTCTCTGGCTTCTCCCTTCCCAGTCCTGGATATTCTTACTGCACTGGTTTTTCCTTCCAGAACCCTTCCTCTGTACCTGTCCCACCCCCTCTTGAACCCCTTCACCATTTCTGCCTCCACCAGCCCCCTGGGCAGCGCATTCCATGGCTCCACCACCCTCTCAGTGAAGTAGCACCTCCTTCTTTCTCCCCTGAATCTCCCCCCTCCAGCTTCCACCCATGCCCTCTAGTTGTCCTCCCCTTCCTTCGGAGCACTCTGACTGCTCCTCCCCTATTTACCATCTTCATGTACCTGAAGACCTCTATCAAGTCCCCCCAGTCCTGTCCCTCTTCCAATGTATACATATTTAGCTCTTCGTGCCTCTCCCCATAGGTCCTATCCCTCAAGCCCCAAATCATTTTGGTTGCCCTCCTCTGGACCCTCTCCAGGAGTTCAATGTTTGTGCCTAGTACAAGAAGTGCTGCACTGAATAAACAGTGGATATAAAAAGCATGTTGTACACACAATGAATAAGCTTGTATAAAGAAAAAGTACATTATATCTATATGTGGTCTACCTGGAGGTTTCCCTTACCTTAGGGTCCTGTCTGGGAGCCTTTCAATGTCTTTCTAAGCACTGTCCAGCCCTGTCTTTCCATTTTTGTGTTTGCTTGTGTGCTTGCACAAGAAACACCTTGGGACAGTACCGCGTTTCAGAGGTGTGTCAGGGATGAGTCCAAAGCAGAGCACTGCACAGTGGACATGGCCCTGACACTCCAATGAATGGTGAAGCCCAGTGTGACAGCCATTGGAATTTCACAGCGGGAGCTGGCCTTCACTTGAGAGGAATGAACCGCACCAGTGAGAGACTGCGCTTCATTTCTTTCAATTTCATAAGCAATACCCCCAAGAAACAAAAAAAAAAGTGACTGCCACCTCAAGGAATGCACCAGCCACCCATACCTCTCAATTGCTCCACATTTTCCATGATGTCCCAACATTTTTGCAGTCCCAGTCAGCCTATTCTGCCACCCTGCCTTCCACATTTGATTTCCACACTGTGGCTGTGTGAACGCTGAACACACTCGCTGTCCTTTGTTCCCCAACACCTCCTGGTTGCCCAGTACTTGATGACGTCGGCCACATGGCTAAATGGCTTTAGTTCTGACTCTGCTTAGTGGCAGTACTGCTTGTTTTCTGTCTCAACCCCAACCCCCTCTGAAGTCACCCTCACTCCACTCCAAAACAGGTTTAACTTGTTACTGATTGGCCCCCCTTAGGTCCGCTGCCATACAATAAAGTAACTAGGTGATCAGAGGGGGAACCACAGTTTTGGCATGATTTTCCATGAACAGCCACAGAGGGAAGGAACAGCGTCAGAGAGCACAGCCTATACAGGAAGAGGGGAACAGCTGCCCACACTGCACCATGACTACCGAGGAGGATTGCAGAGATTGGCATCGAAGTCAGAGAGCCTGAGGAAAGCCACCATCTGCCACACAGAGCCAAGGTTAGAAAAACTATTTTTCTCACAATTTGGGTGGCATTTTGCAAATTTTAGGAGGATAACAGCCTGGGAGGGAAGGGAAAGGAAGGCAGCTGACCAGTCACTAGATCGATGATCCACAAGAGCCACCATGAGCAACGTTTACTCCACTCGGCACCATTCAGCCAAGTTCCAACTTCACTAATTGAAAGTCTGTAATCATTATACTGCGGAGTTGTAAATCATTTTGAAGTTGGCTGTGTGCTGTGACTGTGTATGTGCTGTGTTGCGCAGCGCTGACTGAGATTGGGAGCTGGAGCAGGATGGAATCTCTGTTGGATGTGTCTGCACAGGGCAGTGCTGGCTGCTGCAGCTGCTGTAGTGCTAAGATTTAAAGAAAATAAATAAAATCAAAAGGAGCAGCCAAGACAAGCAGCAGTAGCACAACAGCACAGCAGAACTGCAGAAGAGCAACTCGCAATTGTCTGCAGGTAGCAGACGTACCACTAAAAGAACAGCTGGCTGGCATTAACTGGCCAGGACCACTGACTTTGCTCACTCTGCTAGGGTAGGCTACTTAAGCAATAAGCCATGAGGGTGTGTGGGTTATCAGGGGATTTACCATGGCTGGAGTGGTTTGCCCACAAGGTGCAGCCGAGTGGGTAAATCCTCACTAGCCATGGTAAATCCCCTGACAACCCACATCCTCCGAGTTGCTTATTGTGATTATACCAAGGTTCATTTTTTTTACTATAATAAAATACAAATATTAAAGAAGTTGCTTTTTTTTTAATTTTTATTTTATTTATTCCTATGCTGCAGATGATTAAGATTAGGATTAGGATATACTCATCAACAGCCGTTGATTATCAGAGGATTTACACCAGTGGTAAACTACCAGTCAGACCATTTCATTGGCTGTTCGCTTATGTCCACGGTATAATACTGGGTTTACTGAGTGTGAATAAGAGGGTCCCTTGCTGCCTGCACAGTGCCAACCATGCTACAGCCAGCACAGAATGTTACAAAATGTGAGAGTGCTTCAGACTCTTTTGTCAGCAGTGCTGTAAACCAGTTTCCCTGACCTGCACACAGGAGACTCACGGCACTTCAGGAGCCATGGGCTTGCCTGCAAATTTACCTAGGCTGCCTAACTTGCCAGCCCAGCACAGTCACTAGTGGTGCATGCGGTTGTCTAAGGCTGTGTGTGACTATGAGTGCTGATGAGCAATATGCCTGCTTCTGCCACTGCACCAGTCACTTCGCTATCAGTTTCTCATCGCTTGTAAATGCTTTAGGATACAATGTGTATGAAAAGCCCTATATAATTGCTAATTTCTTGCCTTTTTCTTCACACACAGCTGCTGCCCTGAGTGCCTAGTTGCTGTTGTGACCCTGCTGTATGAGGGACTGGGAGACTACTCCAGCCAGGAGGAGTGACCTGCTGCCATCAGAGGGAGCACCACCAGCAAATCTGACTAGTCCAGCCAGGAGAAGTGACTTCTGCCATCAGAGCGAGTTCAGCCAGAAGCAACCCAGTGCATCCACCAGGACTACACTGTGCAGCATTCGTCACCAGCAAAAGGAGACAAGAGGAGGAGCAACAGCAGCTGACTTTAACAGGCATGTTCCTGGGGCTGTTTTAAATTGTAATGTATTTTTACAATGACTGAGTGTTTAATTGTCCGGGGGGAGTTATTGCCTCCAATTGTCTTACTTCTGAGGCTCGTTCTTTCATAGTATGTACATGTATATCCTTTTTATGGGCAGGCTGGGGGGGGGGGCAGGCATCCAGCTTGCTGTATCTGACATTTTATCAATACAATTGTAGTGTCACAGTGTGACACTCAGTCTCTAGCTGTGTTCATAAAACATCAGGAGTGATTGGACACAGCAAGCAGGAACACCCCCACCCACCAACCTCCAAAATGATATATCTGGCCTGTTTTTGGTGGTGAGGGTCTGGCTTGCTATGGGACTGTGTGTCTGATTACTTTGGATTCACATGTGTGTTTAACTGAATAGTTTGTATAAGTAATTGGGGTGCTTGGGGGTGTTACTGCTTGCTGCATCTAACAATGTCTGGTCTGTTACTTTATTAATATAATTGTAGCTGTTAAGTGTGACACACTGTCACTATGGTCGGTCATATTAATAAATCATCAGACGTGATTAGACACAGCAAGCAGGAACCCCTCTCCCACCAGCCCCAAAACTTAGATATTTCACCTGTTTTTGATGGTGGTGAAGGTCTGGCTTGCTACGTGATTGTGTTACATTACTTTGGTCAGGATGTGTTTAACAAAACAGATTGTGCAAGTATTTTTGGTGGGGGGCCTTCCTGCTGCGTCCAACAATGTCTGATGTTTTATTACTATGATTGTAGTGTTACAGTGTGACACACTATAGTTATGTTAATAAACTGTTAGGATTGATTGGACAGAGCTGTGACAGGGCACTCCTGCCACTCTTGAGGACTGACCTTTTCTTAAATCTATTGCATCAGTTCTTTTGTTTCTTAGCAAAATCTAGCCTTTACAATTTCTAGTCCATAAAGTTGGCCACCTATGGGCACCCGTTCCCTTTCTTGACTATGCTATAGTGCCCTCTTTAATTTTCTTTTTCCCTCTCAGGTCTTCATACAGGGAGGTTATTGTGTGACCGCCGAGCATATGTAAAACAGGTTATGTTTATTGTTGTTGGATTTAGTATGTCATAGCACTATGTCATAAAATACCTTGAGGTGTATACCTTGGGCCCGATTCTAAAAGAGTTACACCTGGCGTAACAGCACTTGCGCCAAGTAGAATGGTGCATGTAGCAACTTATGCCAGCAGTTGCGACATGCGCGATTCTACAAAGTGGCCAGAGACATGTCACAGACCACTTGCGCTGAACAGCTGTTACGCCGGCAGTTGCACCATAAACCCCCAGTGACATGGCGCTAGGGGGTTTACTGCAGCAGTTGCGCCCCATTCCAGAAGGGCAGCAACAAAGTCCCCAATGTTGGGATTCTACAAGAACCCCCAGAGGAGAACTAGCAATGTAAGTTACACCAGCTGCTAGCTGATGTAACTTACAGATGCCCCCCAGGGGTCCAGTAGACCCTTCTGCATATATGCCACAGTTGTCCTCCCCCCCATGCCCAGCATACCACAGTGAGTGCCCTGCAGGGCTACCCACAGCAACTTCCCCAAAGTGTATGGGTAATGCCCTGCAGGGCCTTATCAACTGCTTGAAGTGTGCGGGTAATGCCCACGCAGGATACCCACAGCACCTTCCTGAAGTGTGCTACAGCACACCCCCCCAGCCCCCCAAATCCCCCATTGAGATATGCTCCACGTGGCGGCGCTGTCATCCCCTTCCCATGCCCTGACCCTGGGTCACAGCCACAAATATAGCAAATGCTCCTGCCCTGGCAGCCTAGTGGCCCCCACTCAGCCGTACCAGCCCACCCAGCACCCCCCACCGTCCCCAGCCAGCAACTGGCCCAGCCCACCTCTCACATCCATGGCCAGCTGCCGACTGAGTTCAGTATGAGCGCGAACTGAAAAGACGCACTCAGAAATTAATTTCTGCATGCGTCTTTACAGTATGCACTCATACTGAACTCAGATTAGAGAAAGGGCAGATTTATTAAAGATAAAAATATCCCTGTACATACAGAACAGAAATTCAACTATACCATGACATATTCAGCACAAGTAAAAGAAGTTGAAAAAATACTCAGATGTCACTGGCATGTGTTGACAGCAGAACCAAATCTTAGGAAGTTATGTAAAAATCCACCTCGTTTGTGTTACAGAAAAGCACCCACGCTTAAAGACATTCTTGTACAGAGCCACTATGTTGATAAACAGAATGCAACATGGTTACAAAAACCAAATGGATATTACAAGTGTCAGAGATGTGTATTTTGTAAACATCTAGAACAAACTAAATGTTTTTAATTAACGACATGGAACGGTCCTTCGAAATTAAACAATGTATAACTTGTGATACTGAAGGTATTGTATACTTAGCTGTCTGTTGCTGGGGAGCCTACTACATAGAAACATAGAAACATAGAATTTGATGGCAGATAAGGACCGCTTGGCCCACCTAGTCTGCCCATTTTCCTACCTAACAGATAAGCTGCAGATTCTAGTTAACCAACAGCTTACTTCCTCTTACCCGCCCCTAGGACTGCCTTATGCCTGTCCCATGCATTCTTGAAGTCCCCACTGTTCTTGACTCCACAACCTCCTCAGGGAGGCTGTTCCATGCATCTACAACCCTCTCAGTGAAAAAATACTTCCTCACATTACCCCTGAGCCGTCCCCCCTCTATCTTCAAATTGTGCCCCCTTGTTCTTGCACATCTCTTTTTCTGGAAGATGCTACCCTCTTGAACTTTGTTAATTCCCTTGAGGTACTTGAAAGTTTCTATCATGTCCCCTCTCTCCCTTCTTTCCTCAAGAGTATACATATTAAGCTCCTTTAGTCTTTCTTCGTATGTCTTTTGGTGCAGACCCTGCACCATTTTGGTTGCCCTCCTCTGGACAGCCTCCACTCTGTCTATGTCTTTTCGGAGATCGGGTCTCCAGAACTGCACACAGTACTCAGATGGGGTCTCACCAACTGTCTGTACAGAGGGATAACAGCTTCCTGTTTTCTACTACTGATGCCTCTTCCTATGCATCCTAGTATCCCTCAGCCTTCCTTACTGCCTTCTCACATTGCTTGCCCACCTTTGGGTCATCTGATATAATTACGCCCCAGGTCCTTTCTATTTTACTGTTGTCAGTATCTACCCCCCTATTGTGTATGCTTCCCTGGTTTTGTTTCCTATGTGCATTATCTTGCACTCTTTGCATTGAATCTGAGCTGCCATACATGTGACCATTCCTCCAACCTTGCCAAGTCCCTTCTCATCCTTTCCACTCCATCTTGTGTATCAACCCTGTTGCAGATCTTTGTGTCATCTGCAAAGAGACATCTTTTCCTTCCAGTTCCTCTGCAATGTCACTTATAAAGACATTAAAAAGGACCGGTCCCAGTACTGAACCCTGTGGTACCCCACTAGTAACCCTCCTTTCTTCACTGTATACTCCATTTACTACTACCCTTTGCGTCCTGTTGTCTAGCCAATTTTACTACGTAGGCAAGACGAAAAGAAAATTTAAAGACAGGGTGGGGAAACATGTTAGAGCTGTGGAAAAAGGTGATTCTACATATGCCACAGCCTTACATATTTTAGAAGCCACTAATTCTCGACATCATTTTTTCAAGTATGTGGGCATAAATAAAATAAACAGAAACCTGAGGGGAGGAGATTTTGAAAATCTTTTATTAATTAGAGAGAACTTTTGGATCCTTAAATTAAAAGCCAATAAATTTCCAGGCTTAAACACACGTAGATATTCACCTTTACTTGAAACAGGGCAGATAAAAGAGATATCCTTTTATAAGTAATATTAAGATAGTGTTTAAAAAGAAAATATCATGGATTACATGGATATAGTAAATTTAATTTTAGATCTTTATAGCTCCTTAGGAATCTTTTTAGCAATAAAAATAACTTATAGTTAGTGTTGTGAAATTTTAATGATCGAGCTCTGAATAAATCTTTCCTCCCCTTCCCCCCCCACATTGTGTTCATTCATGAATAGTTATTGTTTGGGTTTTAAAGTTTTTTTTTCCTCTCTCATATAATTTGTCTTCCTCACTTATGTTTTGTTCTTTCTAAATGGTATTATTTCCAAGTGTAACCATAAACGATGAATAAAAATGGGTTATGTTGAATATTTGTGTAGTAGTTTTTAAGTTCTGGAATAAAATGTTGAGTAAGGGTATTTAATTTATTGTGAGTGGAATGCAATCAAAAGTAAAATTGACTCCATTAAGTGCTTAGCAACAATTACTACATGTGAGCAACAAACTGTAGGATATGAACTATTTAACTGGTTTATAAATTGGTGTTTTTAGTCAGTTGAAATATATTGATGTCACATGGTGTGCCTTGTTTTATATATCAAGAGTGTTGTGCTCTGAGATTTATTAGCCTTTGAAAAAGGAGCTATCAGCTTTGAAACATGTCGGGCGTGGTGATTTTTGTACACAATAAAATGTAAGTTTTTAAAGTTCTTTTTCTGTCCAGCATCCTTCTATTAGGCTTGTGTGTGCTTGGAACTTTGTTTTTTGTAAAAAGTGCTAAGTGACTGTATTATAAAAATTGTTAGTTGTGCTATTTAAAATGTTTGTAAATTGCTGTAAACTGAGACAATCTGAAATGTCATGGTGATTTACATTTATCCCATGATTAAATTTTGCATTATGGAATTATGTATGATGCTGTATTTCTTTTAAACTTGACTTGTTGCAAGTGCCCTTTGAGTAACCCTTTTTCCAGTGCTTCTGCATAGAGATTCTTTATCTTTAGCTTGTTTTGGATTTTTTTTATCTAAGCCCCTGCCACCTCAACAAACCAGCCCTGCATAAGGGTGGAGGCTGAAACTCAACTGCTAAGTTAGATCAGAGATCAATGAGTTAAGTAGGTGCTGGCTAAGCGCAGAGAAAGGACATATATAGTGTGACGTAGACAGCCAGCTCTGAGTGCTGTATTAATTTTTTTTATTACATATTAAATATATGATGGCTAGGTCAGTTTGAGCAAACTACTGCCTTAATGGAACTGACACATCAGCCCCCCCCCCAGGGATAAGTCCATAGGACAGGAGGTATTTTAAACTGCAGAGACCTGGGGTGCAATTACCTTGTCAATTTGCTTTCATCCCAGGAAATAAGATTAGCTGTTCATAATGCCCTCAGGGAGATCCTCTGACTTGCATAGTTGCCAGGAAGGACTTGTAGGAAGGGGTGTCAGAGAGAGGCCAGAATGGACATTGAAGAGGTTGATGTTTGAGCCAGGGAGGACCGTGATGAATTTGGAAGGTCCAATATACAATTCCCTAAGGAACCCTTGAATTACATCAGAGAGACCTGAGGTGTAGATTCCAAGGTCCAGATGGGATTAAAGAGGCAAATACACTTTTGCTTTGAATACGTGACTTAGATCAAAGAAACTTTTGAGATGTATGTGTAGCAGAGCAAAAACCAGTTCTGACCAGTTACCCTGAGGAGGGAAATTGAGTATGTCACTTATCATTTTTTTTTTTATATATTTTATTTGAACATCCTGTATGGTAAAATATAGATTTTGATACACCAAGGCAGAGTTAGTGACCTCATGAGAAGGCCATCTCAGAAATGGGTTTTAATTGCTGAGAGAACCTGACAGAGACACACAAGACAATTTCTGACTGAGAGAAGAGAGACCCTCAAAGCACTGAAAGAAAGTAAGCATTAGACAAGATTAGTCTGAAGTTATAAAATGTAGGAACTGTACTTTTTTACTTGTTTGTTTTAAGGCTGTATGTGTTGGGATATATATTTGTTCTGTAATTATTGTTCTGTTTTGATATTTTTAAAGTAAAGATTTTTTTTTTACAAACGAAACTGCTGAAGTGCCTTGACATTTCTTTTTATTTTAAGTGGAGCTTTTAAAAAGGTTATAGTAACACTATGTATGGGCTTATAGTATACCAATTGGGAAATGGATAGAGTTCTCTAAAAGTCTTGCATAGAGTTCTAAGGGTTCATTTGAATGACCTGGTTGGGTGCCCGTAGGCAAAGATATCTGGCCCACCAAAGACAGAATTATCTGAGCCTGATAATTGGGTATGCTAACAAGAGGTTATCAGTTTGAATTCTTCCAGAGCTTGAGACTAAGGTGACTTGAACCCACAAAACAAACAAGAGGGCTACCTTGTTCTGTTCACTGTACACAAATCATACGCTCAGAGGTTGGCACTTTGGGAGTAGAGGGCTGACTGGCTGAGTGAGTTTGTGACACATAGTCTGTTGCTGCAAATGGATGTACTGAAGAAGGGATATGCCATTGCTTAATGTTATCTTCTGCATTTTGAATAAACATCACACAGATATTGTGTACTGAACTTCTCGTTTAGTGTCTGGTTCATCTGTTAAACCCATAACCCCTCCACAGACTTGGTGTGAGAAGTGGGATAATTTGCTGGAAGCTTCTGGACTGGCCAAAGAGGGATGTTTTCTGGTGGATATTGCCCCAATATCCCAGGTTGACCGATGCACCAGGACTTGCCAGAGGAGATAGATGGGAAGGTGAAAGACCTCCTGGTAGTGTGTGGTTTCACACTGTATGATTCATGCTAGGCTGAAGAAAAGCCTTAGAAACTGTTGAAACTAAGCAGTTGTCTGACTTATTATTTTGCTTTCTGTATATTTTACTTGATAAAAATAAAATGATAAATGCAACTATGCATTTTTATGCACCTGATTGGTGGCCTGCCTGAAATTGTGTTATCCTAAACCCACTTCTAGTGATAAGAGCAAGCAGGACCACCTTTCCACCAACCCCCAAAATGAGATATATGGGCTGGTTTCATGGTGATGGTGTGGTTTGCTACATAACATTGTTGAATTACTTTATAGAGAAGGGTGACCAAGATGGCACAGGCCTTGCAACACTAGACTTATGAGGAGAGATTCAAGGACCTCAGTGTGTGCTCACTGGAGGAGAGGAGGAACATGATAGAAACATTCAAGTATGCTTCCTCCAGATGATTATGTATTACATCTTTCAATATAGATTCCATCAATTTACTCAGAACCAAGGTCAGACTAATGGGTCTGTAGTTAATGCGATCAGCTCTGTTACCCTTTTTATGTATGGATGCTTTTGTTACTATGTGCAAAATAAAGTATTTCTTAATCTTATCTTCTGTGTTTTGTGTGTGTAATGACTGTAGCATTAAAATAAAGTACAGGCAACAGTATAACTTGTTTCTGGCAGCCGCTAACATCTACTCCTTCCCCTTTCTACATTATGCTTTGTTTTTTCCTTCTGTTCTCTACCTCCTTCATCTCTGTCCCTCTGCCCTCCACCGTTGGTCCCAGTTGGTCCCATTTGTATTTCTTTTTTGCCCTTCCTTTGTTTTGGTTCTGCCGCCTCCTCGCTCTGTCTCCATAGCAGGGCATGACATCATTTTACCAGCTCTGGCTTCCTCTCAGCCTCCTGTGTGGCTATGGCTCTTTTCCTTTGATCTCCCCATTCTGTTACATGCTGTTGGGGTTTGCTACCCACCACGGTGCGGCTCTTTATTTTACCCCTCCCTTTCTGGCTATTTCAATAAGCTGCATGACTTTCAGTTATGCAGCACTCATGCTGTCTCCTCAGTCTCTCTCTCACCCCCCACCCCTGCACACTGCTTCTCAGCCCCATTGCCTCCTTTTACAGTGCTTTGGGGCTCTCACCAGTGCCACCAGAGTGCCTTTACTTTATGGCAGAATCTCGCTGCTTTCTGACCCCTTGCTTGATCTTCTTAAGCCTTATTGGGCATAAATTAATTTAAAAAAAAACCTACTGCTAGAGCAGCGATCAGAAAGGAAGCACTTCTAACATGCTTCCTCCACATTTCGCTGGCTTCATTTGTGCCCCCTCTGCCTCCTCTTAAGCCCCATAGGGCATAAATTAATAAAAAAAAAATTGCTGCTGGAGCAGCGATCAGGAAGGTGGGGAGGAGACACTTTCATTACATGCCTGCTCCACCTCCCACTGGCTCATGCCTTTCCCTGTCTTTCACCCATGTGAAGCAGGCCACAGCCTAACCTCTGTACAGGCTGGGAGTTCTACAGCACCAGCAGGCACTCTCACTATAGTGGGGTCACGCTACTGGCAGAATTTATTTATTTATTTAGCTTTTGTTGACCGGGTAGGTACTCTAGACAAGTTATATGCCTATTTTCAGGAACAACCCGGGAGAGTACAACAAGGAATACAGATACATCAGAGTACATAACAGTGAGTAGAGCTGAGTACATTGAGTCACGAGAAACAGTCTAACATAGAATAGTCTACTGTAGCAGTATTAGTTAATATACATATGTACAACAATAAATAGTCTAGAACATTTAGTGGCACAGACGTATGCCATAGTGTGCATAAGAACATTAGGAATGAACGTGGAAATATTAGCAGATCCTCAGAAACAGATAAGTTCCAAAGTATGTAGACAAGTAAGTCTCGTGTAACCAAGTGTGAGTCAACACAGGGACCATTGGGTTAAGGAGACTTAGGACATTCACACTCTGAGGCCAACTTCAGATGCTCCCACAGGGACTTCCGGAGGCTCTGGTGGGAAGGGGCAGAGCAAACACGGTCAGGAAGGGAGTTCCAGAGCCTGGGAGCACATGCTCCGAAGTCCCTATCTCCCATGGGGGTTCAGGTAAAGGGGACTTTTAGCACCCCGGGACCCTGAGACCTGAGAGAGTAGGAGAAGGGGTCAGGAGGTGAGAGAAGCTGTGCCAGCCCCGGGGGGGGTGCCAGTTCTGTTCACTTAACCCACGAAGCAGCCCAGCCCAAAGTTCAAGTGATTTGCTGGGGAAAGCCATCCTAGTTTTTCATATAGCTCACAGTGATGGGTGAGGCGAGGGGCTGCCAGGGCAAAATGACAAATATTATTGTTGGTCATGTGCCACCGAGTAAGGAGAACCTTGGAGGTGCGGGCAAATTGGTGAAGGCCATAACTGAGCAAGGGAAGCAGCACACCTCTGGCAAGTGCCAGACGAGCAGCAGGTGTCAGATTTTTCTTTGCCCTGTAGGCCAGACCCAATTTACAGTTTACAGTTCTACAGACATTTAGGATGTGACTCCCTAGGTCCAGAATGCCCAGCACTCCAACTTGCTCCTCTGCTGCCACCACAAATAGCCCCCCTATCACTATCTGCAGCATAACTAGGGCTCAGGGAAGACCCTCTTAGACCCAGGAAGGGTTTAACATTTATTTTAGCATAAATGCTGGCATTAGAACATCAGGGCTAGCTCACTTGGCCACCAGGGATATCTTTATGTCGTACCCCCCTTTACAGGGAATTTCCAATCCTCATTGGCCATCAATACTACTTTTATTTCTACAGAAGGGATGCTAGCCTCCACTAGCCCACTTGGGCTACTAAATAAATTACTGGCCACTCGAACACCACTACAGTGCCTTCAGAAAGTATTCACCCCCCTTGGATTCTGTCACATTTTGTTGTGTTACTACCAGAATGTTTAATGCATTGAAAGGATTTTTTCCCCCTTGATTCACACAGCATACTCAACAATTTAAAGGGCCAAAAATATTTACATTGTGTAACAATAATTTATGAAACATTAAAAACTGAAATATCTTGTTTGCTTAAGCATTCACCCCCTTGACTCAATACTTTGTAGAAGCACCTTTGGCAGCAATTACAGCTTTGAGTCTTCTTGGGTATGTCTGTAACAGCTTTGCGCATCTGGATTTGGGGGATTTTCACCCATTCTTCCTTGCAGATTTGCTCAAGCTCTGTCAAGTTGGATGAAGAGCATCGGTGAACCACAACCTTTAAGTCTTTCCACATATTCTCAATGGGATTCAAGTCTGGGCCACTCAAGGACATTCACCTTCTTGTTCTGAAGCCACTCCAGTGTTGCTTTGGCTGTATGCTTGGGGTTGTTGTCCTGTTGGAACGTAAATCTTCACCCCAGTCCAAGGTCTATTGCAGACTGATGCAGGTTATCCTCAAGGATGTGCCTGTATTTGGCTCCAGTCATTGTTCCCTCTATCCTGACAAGTGCTCCAGTTCCTGCTGCTGATAAGCATCCCCATAACATGATGCTGCCACCACCATGTTTCATGGTAGGGACGGTGTTACATGGGTGATGAGCTGTGTTCGGTTTGTGCCAGGCATAGCGCTTTGCATTCAGGCCAAAGAGTTAAATTTTTGTTTCATCAGACCAGAGAATCTTTTGCCACATGGTCTCAGAGTCTGCCACATGCCTTCTTGCAAACTCCAGGCATGCTATTATGTGGCCTTTTTTCAGCAGTGGCTTCCGTCTAGCCACTCTCCCATAGAGGCTACATCTGTGAAGTGCTGCAGAGATTGTTGTCCTCTGGACAGGTTCTCCCATCTCAGCCATGGAACTCTGTAGTTCTGTCAGGGTGGTCATTGGGTTCTTGGTCACTTCCTGACCAAGGTCCTTCTTGCCTGGTTGCTCAGTTTGGGAGACAGCCTGCTCTAGGAAGAGTCTGGGTGGTTCTGTAATCTTTCCATTTCCTAATGATGGACCTGACTGTGCTCTGGGAACTTTCAACACCCTAGAAATGTTTTTATACCCTCCCAGATCTATGCCTCCTCACAATTCTATCACAGAGTTCTACGGACAGCTTCTTGGTCTTCATGGTAGAGTTCCTGCTCTGACATGCACTGTCAACAGTGGGACCTTATATAGACAGGTGCATTTCCTCTGAAATCATGTCAACCATTTGAACTGACCACAGGTGGACTCCATTCAAGTTTTAGAGTGATCTCACAAGGAAACTGGATGCACCTGAGCTCAATTTGGAGTGTCATAGCAAAGGGGGTGAATACTTATCAAATCAAGACATTTCAGGTTTTTATTTTAAATTACATGTACGAAAAATTCCAGAAGTTTCATTCCACTTTAACATTATAGAGTAATTTGTGTAGATACGTGACAAAAAAATCCCATATAAATGTATTTTAATTTGAGTTTGCAACATCACAAAATGTGACAAAATCCAAGGGGGGGTGAATACTTTCTGAAGGCACTGTAGGAGCAAAGTGTCCCAGCTAAGCCCCCCTTTCCCTAAACTAACTCCTTTTTCTCTCTTTCTGCTTTCTTATTGCTTTTTCATCTAACTAACCTGTTTCTCTTTTATTTTTGCAAGTCTGACCGAACAAGGACTTCTACATTAATCAGATAAGTATTACTTTTATTTCTATCCAGTCCCTTCTGCCCAGCTGGTCTCCCTAAGAGCTACGGATTCCTTGTGACCCTTTTTATGTTTTTTTTTTTTACAGGTACATTGGTGTCACCACTTTGGACATCTACTCAGGCACCCTGTGCCAGGCAAATACATTTATTTATCCTTACTTCGGGTGTGTTGACTGAAACGGGTGTCCGTGTCCATTGCAGCCACCTTTGTTGCTCTGCTCTGGTAACTGCTTTCTGCTTGTGGCTGGTGAGGACTTCAGGAAGGCTTGGCAGAGCAGTAAGTTCACTAACCCTTCTGCTTCTGCAACTGTTTGAGACATGCAAAGTTAACATGGCAATGTAACCATGCCAACACACATTCTATACTTACATTCAGGTGTTCTGCTCGGGCAGATGTCCACGAAAACATAAACACAGATTGCATGTGTTATGACCCCAAATTTGCAGCATAGCCATTTCTTCACAGCACCTCATGAATATGACAGCTGTCATTTTACAAATGTGTTCTCGCAGCATCCTGAAAGGTGATTTTGCAGTCACTGCATGAAACCACCTTTCGGGCAGGAGTTGAACATTATCTCCACCATTGCTCATGAGATGGGGTCAAAAGAAGGCTATGCTGAAGTCAGGCTATGTTGCATTTTGCTAACACAGGCTCATAACTTTAATACACCGCTGACACATATACCATGCAGGCAAACATTCGGCACTGACAAATGCTTGTTTTAACATCTTTTTGCCCTAAACTTTCAACATGCCCATTTTTCTGTCCTACTTCATGAACCATATAAATCCCCCTGACACATTTTCACAGTCACTCTGCAAAATCATGTTTCAGACACGATTTCAAAAATTGCACCTCCCTGGTTCATTAGTGTGGTAGCGATGATTCTTATAACAGATTAGACAGACATTCTTTTTGGTGCATAAAAAATGCAAGGTCTGCATTTGTCATTTTATTGTCCAAATAACAAAAACAAAGCAAAAAAATAAATAAAACAAAAATAACAGAAAGGAAAATAAATAGGTGTTAGTCCTTCACATCAATGAAAATTCATCAGGATATTATTCTTTTCCACAAAAAAAAAAACTATAAAAGAATTCCTGAAATCTTCCTTTCTTTCTCAGTGTGAAAACTTTACACACTTAGCTCTTCTCAGCTCTTACTCTGTTCATAGTCAGAAGGCAACTGACTATCTCTAATTCATCTCCTATCTAGCTAGCCCTCTGGTAGACATCCTTTAATGCAGCCTGATGTGACATCAGAGGTCAGGTGACAACATCAATTAGAAGAAAAACAGTCCTATAAACCTCTATGTTTCTTAAAATTAGGTACTAACATATCTGACATAATGCTATCCTATATCTCTACCAGTTGGGCTCTTAATAAGTCTCTATAATGAGAGGAAAGAGCCAAAACATACTTAATTATCAGGGCATGACATCACGGCTGGCAGCTAGTTCCTCCCTTACTGTGACCTAACTGACCTGGTACTTCATAAACACAGCCATTTCAGGGGCTGCCAGCCCTATAGCAGGACCTCTGACACACATCTCCTGGTATTTATACATATATTTATATTTTTTATTATCGACCCATTGTACATTTTAAACCAGAAAAGAAAATATTCGGTAGGTATCACTGGGTTTGGAAAATGTAAACTGATAAGGGCGCGCTCCTTATCTGTTTATTCTTGCAAGCACTAGGATTCTACTGCATTTTGAAAAAAGTAATCATGTGACTAAAACATAAAGAACAGAAAACCATTTCCAGGGCATACATTGCTTTATAGCTTATACATATGCATTTTCCCTTCAGCAACCAACCTTGTCTGCTCCATAATTAACTTTGCAAAAACAGCTGTTGGCTGAAATCTTTCAGCCGACAGCTGACATTTCATTTTAGCCCTCATTTGTGCTGCCAGCTGACGACAACCTCTTTGCTGTACTTAAAACACAAGCATTTCTTTATTTGGGTTAACATAGGACTCAGTATTACTTTATCTCCCTTCATTCTCTCTTGGAAGACTCATTTTTATGTTGATTGTGTGCATGCTCAAGAAACATATTGCGGCAGCTTTCCTCCAGAAGCAGGTTGTGGAGGCGTGGCACTGTTGTGGCTAATGCTCCCACAGCCTTTAAAGGCTTGGCCCGCTTTCCCCAATGCCGTGGCACACTGCTGCTGACACTAGTTCAGCCAGCATGCCACAACCTTGTAAAAAATTAGCTGCTGCAATCAGGGGCCACCTCGTCATTGCAGCGTCAATGAGGGAGCGACCCGTCATTGCTGGGTGGAACCTTGGTATTCTGATATTGTTTGTGAACATGGTGGCGGCTTGCTGCCATGTTCTCAAACAATATGAGTGAGCCCCCCCCTTGCCGAGGGGGTACCCAATCCTTCTTGGCAGCATGTGCTCCTCCCCACAGCAGCGTGTTTTTGCCGACAGGGGCCCAAATCCCCGTCGGCCTCCATCCCTGGTGCAATGACTTGCCGATGGGGAAGCCCACTCCCCGTCACCATTATGTCCCCCCTCCCACTTTGATGTGCTGATGGGTGAGCCCACTTCCTGTTGGCATAAGTCCCGCCCTGAAACAGTAGCAGGAGACTTGTGTCAAGGGGGTGCCCATTCCCCCTTGACTCTTGTGCCCCCTCCCTGCTTTTGTGCCAACGGGGTGCCCAATCTCCTGTCAGCTACAGCTGCCCCTCCAACAGTTTGTTGGCATGCTGGGAGCCCACCACAGAGTGCCAAATGTCCAGAAATGCCCCAGTCAAAAAAAAACATCCCGCATGTCTTTTTTTGTACCTGTAAAGCAAAAACAGTCCCTCGTTGAGTCCGGCGGCCCTCCCAACCCGCACCCACCCTCTATGCACCTGCCTTCCCACACCCCCCCCCATACTTACCTCTGGAGCCCAGTCGATGATCTTTGTTGGACCGGCAACACGTCTTCACTCTTCAAAGCTGACCATGAACTGAGGATTTGCCGGTAAGCTGTATAATGGCGCAGATAGGGTTTTTCCAACTTTGATGCATATCTCAGGCATGTTTTGGACTTTTGGCACCAAATTTTCAACATGGGGTTTTTGGGACCCCCCTCATGAATTCTGTCACTGTCATGGCGTTATTCAGCCCTGAAAGGTGATTTCATGGTCACTGAGTGGAATCACCTTCCAGGACTGACTAACGAAATGTCAGTGCCAGTGTTCATTAGGTGGTCTCTCAAAAAGCCTATGTTGCAAATTTGGTGGAAAAATTCCAAACAATGACTGTTTTACGAGTGTGCGTTGCGCAGTTGCTACGTACGCTCGTAACTTCATGAATTTGCAATATTTGCACACCAGATTTTCAACATTGACATTTTTCCACACTGCCTTGTGAACAGTACAGCTGTCATTTTTCACATCCTGGCCAAAATGTGTTTTCACACTTCTGGCGCAGAATAGTGCAGTTGCTGTGGGACATTGGTGTTTGGGACAGATTATGAAAATGACAGTGACACTATTCATGAGCAGAGGGCCTAAAATGCATATGTTGAATATTTTGTGATGATACTTTGTAAAATGACTGTGTTACGAGCGTGTGTTACGCAGTTTGTATGCAAGCTCGTAAGTTTGCGAATTTACATTATTTTCACTCCAGATTTTCAATATTGACATTGTTCTGCACTTCCTTGTGAACAGTATTGCTGTCACTTTTCACATCCTGGCCAAAATGTGTTTTCACAGTTCCGGCACAGAATAGCGCGGTCGCTGTGGGAAATCCATGTTCGGGAGACATTATGAAAATGACAATGAACTGTTCATTAGCAGAAGTCCTAAAATGCCTATGTTGAAAATTTGGTGATGAAAGTCCATAAAATGACTGTGTTATGAGCATGGGTTGTGCAGTTTCCATGCACCCTTGTAACTTTGCAAATTAGTAATATTTTCACGCCACATTTTCAACACTGGCATTTTTCCACACCTCCTTATGAACAGTACAGCTGTCATTTTTCACATCATGGCCAAAATGTGTTTTTGCACTTCCGGCACAGAGTAACACAGTCGCTGTCAGAAATCAGTGTTTGGGACAGATTAGGATAGAGCGAGTAAGGGGGGAGGGAGTAACCAAGCTCAACTGAGCCCTGTCAGGACTGCTGTGGATTTCTTTGTGGGCAGGAAAAGGCGCCAACGCAGGCAGGAGCCCAGTACAAAAGGACAGCCTGCAGTGCCAGGAGACACAGAACGAGCAAGTGGTGGGGGGAGTGAGTGAGCTCAACAGAGCACTGTTGGGACTGCTGCGGATTTCTTTGTGGGCAGAAAAAGGCAGCAATGCATGCAGGGGCCCAGTACAAAAGGGCAGCCTGTAGCAGCAAGAGAAACAGAATGAGTGACTGAGAGAGGGGAAGTGAGCAAGCTCAACAGAGCTCTATCGTGACTGCTGCGGATTTCTTTGTGGGCAGTAAAGGGCGTCAATGCAGGCAGAAGCCCCGTACAAAAGGGCAGCCTGCAGCGCCAGCAGAAATGGAACGAGCAAGTGGGAGAGGGGGAGTGACTGAGGTCAAAGGAGCTTTGTCGGGACTGCTGCAGATTTCTTTGTGGGCAGAAAAAGGTGCCAACAGAGGCAGGAGCCCAGTACAAAATGGCAGCCTGCAGTGCCAGGAGAAACAGAATGAGAAAGTGAGACAGGGGGAGTGAGCGACCTCAATGGAGCTGTGTTGGGACAGCTTCAGATTTCTTTGTGGGCAGAAAAAGGTGCCAACTCAGCAGGAGCCCAGTACAAAGGGGCAGCCTTCAGCACTGGGAGAAACACAATGAGCGAGTGAGAGAGGGGGAGTGCGCAAGCTCCATGGAGCTCTATCATGACAGCACCAGGAGGAACAGAATGAGCGAGTGAGACAGTGGGAGTGAGCTCTATCACGACTGCTGTGGATTTCTTTATGGGCAGAAAAAGGCAGCAATGTAAGCAGGAGCCGAGTACAAAAGGCCAGTCTGCAGCACGGGCAGAAACGGAATGAGTCAGTGAGAGAGGGGAGTAAGCAAGCTCAATGAACCTGTGTCGGGACTGCTGCAGATTTCTTAATGGGCAGAAAAATCTGACAAAGCAGGCAGGAGCCCAGTACAAAAGGGCAGCCTGCAGCAGTGGGAGACACAGAATGAGCTAGTGAGGGAGGGGGAGTGAGTGAGCTCAACAGAGCTCTGTTAGGACTGCTGCGGATTTCTTTGTGGGCAGAAAAAGGCAGCAATGCATGCAGAGGCCCAGTACAAAAGGGCAGCCTGCAGTGGCGGGAGAAACAGAATGAGCGAGTGAGACAGGGGGAGTGAGCGAGCTCAATGGACCTCTATCACGACTGCTGCAGATTTCTTTGTGGACAGAAAAAGGCAGCAATGCAGGCAGGAGCCCAGTTCAAAAAGCCAGTCAGCAGAGCCAGCAGAAACAGAACGAGTGAGTGAGAGAGGGGAGTGAGCAAGCTCAGCGGACCTGAGTCGGGACTGCTGCAGATTTCTTTGTGGTTAGAAAAAGCCAGCAACACAGGCAGGAGCCCAGTACAAAAGGGCAGCCTGCAGCAGCAAGAGACACAGAATAAGTGAGGGAGGGGGAGTGAGTGAATGAGCTTAACTCAGCTCTGTTGGGACTGCTGTGGATTTCTTTGTGGGCAGAAAAAGGCAGCAATGCATTCAGGGGCCTGGTACAAAAGAGCAGCCTGCAGTGGCGGGAGAAACAGAACGAGCGAGTGAGAGAGGGGGAGTGAGCCAGCTCAATGGAGCTCTATTGTGACTGCTGCAGATTTCTTGGTGGGCAGAAGGATGCAGCAATGCAGGCAGGAGCCCAGTACAAAAGGGCAACCTGCAGCACCGGCAGAAATGGAATGAGTGAGTGGCAGAGGGGGAGTGACCTAGCTCAATAGAGCTCTGTCGGCACTGCTGCAGATTTCTTTGTGGGCAGAAAAAGGTGCCATCAGAGGCAGGAGCCCAGTATAAAAGGGAAACCTGCAGCACCAGGAGAAACAGAATGAGAGAGGGGGAGTGAGCGACCTCAACGGAGCTCTGTCAGGACAGCTGCAGATTTCTTTGTGGGCAGAAAAAGGTGCCAAAGCAGGCAGGAGTCTTGTACAAAAGGGCAGCCTGCAGCGTCGGGAGAAACACAATAAGCGAGTGAGAGAGGGGGAGCGAGGAGCTCAGTGGAGCTCTATCATGACTGCTTCAGATTTCTTTGTGGGCAGAAAAAGGCGGCATTGCAGGCAGGAGCCCAGTACAAAAGGCCAGCCTGCAGCGCCGGCAGAAACGGAACGAGCGAAAGTGGAGGAGGGGAGTGAGCAAGCTCTCAATGACTTGTGCGGGACTGCTGCAGATTTCTTTCTGGGCAGAAAAAGCCACCAACAGAGGCAGGAGCCCAGTACAAAACGACAGTCTGCAGCACCAGGAGAAACAGAATGAGTGAGTGAGTGACAGAGGGGGAGTGAGTCACCTCAATGGAACGCTGTCAGGACTGGTGCAGATTTCTTTGTGAACAGAAAAGGGTGCCAATGCAGGCAGGAGCCCAGTACAAAACAGCAGCGTGCAGCACTGGGAGAAACAGAATGAGCGAGTAACAGAGGGGCAGTAAGCGAGCTCAGCAGACCAACGCAATCAACATTTGGCATTGACAAATGCTAGTTATCATTTCCTAACAGGGAGTGACTTGTAAAATACTCACTATGGTGCACAGAAGCATCAAAACAAAAGGGGCATATTTCTTACAATCCTTGGGGCTCTGCATCTATTTTTTCACTTCAGAGCTATACCCTCTACATAAGAAACTGCTCCTGGTGGTTAAATAGTCTTTTCCTTATTTTCTGTGTTTTTTCTGCACGATCATGCACACGAATGCCTTCATGAATGTGCGATCATGTGATCATGCAATTGAGTGATCATGCGAACATGCACACATCATGATCGCACAGCTGGGACCAAATTCAGGCATCCTGCTTGAAGCAGCGAGGGACCACTTCTCTTTCTTTAAAGCATAGATTAAACTTTACAGGAGCTGCTTTAGGATAGGGAACACAGGCATTTTCTTAACACGGATAGACAAGTAGAGAAATAAGATATCAGGTTGGCCCTATGGCACATTTGGATGGGTTGATGGTAAGGCCTGCATCCTTAGTACTCTGAATAACTGCACTAAGATGTATCAAGTGTGTATTCCAGTCTGGACTGTAGATGACAACGTCATCTAGGTACGCTGCGCTGTACTGTTTGTGTGGTCTCAAGACATGATCCATGTACCGTTTGAAAGTAGCCGGAGCTCCATGTAAGCCAGACAGCATGGTGGTGAAATGATACAGTCCGACTGCGGTAAAGAAAGCAGTTAAGTCTTGTGCTTGGGGTGCTAATGGTATCTGCCAATACCCCTTAGTGAAATCAAGGGTACTGATGTACTTGGCAGAACCGATTTGATCTAATGAATCATCAATTCGAGGCATTAGATACCCATCGAATTCTGAAACCTCATTTATCCTATGAAAATCCAGACATAATCTAAGTTCCTCCTCCTTCTTATGAACTACTACCAAAGGGGAAGACCAAGGACTACGAGAAGGAACAATCACCCCTGCCTTCTCCATTTTCATTACTTCAGAAATAACTTCAGGCCTGATTTTTTCTGGGATCCTATATGGTTTTTAGTGAATAGGCTTGTTCTGTGTGACTCTTATGTCATGTACCACCCCCTTTGCTCTACCTGGGGTTTTGGTAGACGTTTCTGAAAAATATGTCAGGAGATGATCAATCTCTTGTCCCTGTGCCTGGTTTAATGCAGGGTTTATTTGTATGCCATTCTCCTTTCCTGATATTTCTAACCTTTCATAGGCTATGTCAATCTCTGTTCCTCCCTGTTCAGGGTTAATAAACAGTGCTGGGGCCTGTGACTTCTCTACCCACTTTCTTAACAGATTTGCATGGTAAATTTTCTTCAAGGGTCTATGGCCAGGCATTTCTATTTCATTTCATTTTTATTAAATGGGTTAGACCATTGGGAAAACTCATTTAAAATGGTGACCCTTGGTTAAATAACAAATAATTACAACGAAAAAAATAACAAAACACAATACAATACATAAACACATTTCAGGTTGCATCTTCAAATACATACAAACAAATACCGTTCACAAACAACTAGCCACAACAAGACTTAACTTGAGCTGAAAATGTCTCCAAGAGCCAGCATTTAAAAACATTTTGTGAAGGGCTTTTGCTGTCAAACAAACGAAATTGTAAAGGCAAGTTATTCCAACATTTTGGGATTAGCTGGCTAAAGAATTACCCAGAGCATTTCGTTTTGGTCCTTGGTATTGACAGCTCTCAATAGGCTGCATTCCTTAAAGAGGAATTCACATCCATAAATTCTAGCCTTTCAGCCAGGTAATCTGGAATTTTTGCTGTAACACATTTATAAACCAAACAATATTTATGAAATTATCTCTTCTGACAGAGAGATCCATCCTAATTTATGATACATCAAACAATGGTGGGTATCCCTAGGACACTGTAGGATTAATCTTGCCAAGCAATTATAAAGTATATCTAATTTGTGCAGTTTTCCAGAGTTGGAATAATCATATGGTGTATCTCCATAATCAAATAAAGGAAAAATCTGCAGTTCGACAATTTTCTTCATTGTATATCCCCCCAAGCAATTTTTATTTCGATATAATGAACCCACCCTTTTTCCTACTGATTTAACCAGCTCATCCACATGTGAATTGCCAATAGCTGAGGAGTCCACCCAGTAGCCCAAGTACTTGTAAGTCGTCACTTGATCCAGTTTTATCCTATCTGCATCAACTACTGATAATTTAGGGCTAACTTTAAGTTTCATATTGGATCCAAATATCATACATTTTATCTTGCTTATATTCATTTTAAGTTTCATAATTGTCAGATATTCATATAGCCTTTCATAATTGACTATACCAGTCTGGCGTAGTACCGCATAAGGCCCTTGCCATCGCATCAGCAATTTATTTTCAGAAGATGGCAGCAACAATAACACTTTGTCACCAGGTGCAAACATCTTAGTTTTTAACCCTACATCATACAATTCCTTTTATTTGATTTGTAGCTGGTCTATGTTTTGATGAGCTATTGTCACATATTTTACCAGGTGCTCTCTTAAAGAGGTCATGTATTCTAAGATGTTCTAACACCCCACCTTGGTATCTGCTTCCCAATGTTCTTTTACTACATCAAGTGGACATCTGGGATTTTGTCCATAAAACAGGGTAAAAGGAGAACATCTGGTGCTGGACTGGGGCACCTCCCTGTAGGCAAATAGTAAATAAGGAAGGAACTTATCCCAATCCCTGCCTTCTTCATGTACAAACTTCTGTAACATACCTTTCAGAGTTTAATTAAATCACTCAACTAGTCCATCAATTTGAGGATGGTAAAGAGAAGTTCTCATAGCTGACACTCCCAACAATTTATATAACTCTTGTAACATTACAGATGTGAAGTTGCTACCTCCGGTCAGTTAAAACAACTTTAGGTATTCCCATCCAACTGAACACTTTGGCTAATTCCTCAGCAATGCGAGGGGCAGTGACAGTCCTCATTGGAATTGCTTTGGGCCACCAAGTGGCATAATCACATATCATCAGAATATATTGATTACCCTTGGAGCGCTTAAGGAGTGGACCAACCACATCCATCACCACTCTGTCAAATGGAATCATTACATGAGGTATAGCCAGAAGGGGAACCTGGTCTTTCTTTCCTTTTTGAGCCACTAGTTGGCATTGCGGGCAAGCCCAACGATATGCAGCTACATCTTGATGGACCCCTAGCCAACAAACTCTAGACAAAATCTGCTGTACAGTCCTATCCCCTTCCCTCATGTCCAGCCACAGGGATGTCATGTGCTAAATACATCACCTTTTCTCTGTATTTTACTGGCACGATGAACTATTCAGTTTCATCAGCAGTA
The DNA here is from genome assembly GCA_016271365.2 of Neoceratodus forsteri. Taxonomy (NCBI): domain Eukaryota; kingdom Metazoa; phylum Chordata; order Ceratodontiformes; family Ceratodontidae; genus Neoceratodus; species Neoceratodus forsteri. The sequence goes on from CM028129.1 coordinate 523,288,438, forward strand.
ACTGGATCAACAATGATTCTAGACAATATATGATTTTTAAGCATAAAACGAGAATATCCTGGTAATCCTTCTTTATCAACCTGTGAAAATAAAGATTGCAAGGTAATGTCCAATTTTTGCTCATGTGCAATTTCATTCTGTGGTACCCCTGGTATTTCAGGTAGGGTACTTACTTGATGTGTTTCCTTCCAAGCCCTTTTCTCCCTCTTCTTATTCTTACATGACTTTCAGGGTTTTCTTTTGGACTCAAAATATTCCTCTTCTAAAGGGAACACTTTGTCCAACTGTTGCAATTTAGCGTGGGACCTGGTAACTACATTTACAGGTTCCAGACCCAAGTGATGATTTTTCATCAGTGTCTCAAACTGGGGAAAATCCTGTCCAACAATCACTGGTACAGGTAAGCGTGGTATTAACCCAACCACTATGTCATGACTTTCTTTGTTTACAGTTAAATTCACCCTTGCAGTATGATACTGGTGGATATCCCCATGTACACAACAGACCGTTGTATCACAGTCAAGGCCGAGTATCTCTGGGGCCAGGCCTGCTCTAATTAAAGTCTGATGACTACCTGAATCCAATAATCCAAGAGTCTGTTGTTCACCAATCCCAATGGAGGTCACATATCCAAAGTTAGCTAAGGCTAGGTGAGTCAAGTCAGATCTCTTGTTAGGGAAGTTTCTTACAATATGGCCTTTACCCTGGCAGCCGTGACATATTATTTCTGAATAAGGGATTCTACCCCCTCTATCCCTTCTATATACTTGTCTCTGACTGTTAACAACAGTAAAAGGTAGTCTTACCAGATTACTGGTGGTTCCTGTGTTACCCTGGGGACCTCTCAGTTTGGTGGTTCTTACAGCCAAATGATCCTCTGCCAATTTTATGGTGTTCTCAGCTGTTTCAGGCTTACTGTATGTTCTCTCACCCATCCTTGTACATCCATAGGTAACACTTGGATAAATTGCTTCATTACAATCAACTCCATAATCTGCTCAACTGACTTGGTGGTAGGTTGTAGCCATTTCTTACAATAGTCTTTTAGACGGGTGTAGATTCTCAGGGGTATCCAGGTTAGTCATTTTCTGTGCGTGAAAATGCTGCCTGTATGTTTCTTTGTTGATGTTGTACCTTCTCAGAATCTCCTCCTTAACTTTGTCATAAGTGGTAGCATTAGTCCCACTAAGTTGACTGTAGACAAGTTGCTCTATTCTAGATAAATAGGGCACCAACCGAATCGCCCACTGGTCCCTAGGCCAGCTGCATGTCTGGGCCACCCTCTCGAATGTCATGAGGTAGGCCTCGATATCATCATTCTCCATCAACTTGGTTAATTTAATGTCTCTAGGGACAGTCCTATCTGGTTGGCCCTGTGTCATTTTGTGTATGGCCTGTAAAGTGGCAGTCCATTTCTCATCTTGGCATTGTCTTTCCTCTGCTTGAAGTCTCTGATCCTCATCCCTCTGCCTCTGGTCCTCCTCTCATTGTCGCTTCATCTCTAATTGGCGCATGCAAAACCATTTTAATAACTCGCTAGTGTCATCCGGTGTTGGAAAAGTCTGGCCTTCTTCTTTCTTCTCCCTCTTGGGATTGCCAGCCGCTGCTGTGGCACCTTCCACTTTATCCTCATCTTCGGTCCGCATTATCTTTGGTCTGGTTACTGGATTTAAACCTGGTAATGATTGTATACCAGTTCTTTGACTTATGGACCATGTCAGATGAAATGCACTAATGTCTGTTTGCTCACTCTTACTCATCTGTTAGGGTGTTTTTGTAGCAACCCCCCAGCAATGCCTCCCAGGCAGCCTCGACGTACCAGGGTAAGAAAATCCCACTTCTCACACCAGCTGTGGTAGTGAGGATTCTTATAACAGATTAGACAGACATTCTTTTTGGTGCATAAAAAATGCAAGGTTTGCATTTGTCATTTTATTGTCCAAATAACAAAAACAAAGCAAAAAAAAAAAAAAACACAAATATACAGAAAGGAAAATAAATGGGTGTTAGTCCTTCACACCAATGAAAATTCATCCGGATATTATTCTTCTCCACAAAAAATAGCAATAAAAGAATTCCTGAAATCTTCCTTTCTTTCTCAGTGTGAAAACTTTACACACTTAGCTCTTTTCAGTTCTTACTCTGTTCATAGTCAGAAGGCAACTGACTATCTCTCACTCATCTCCTATCTAGCTAGCCCTCTGGTGGACATCCTTTTATGGCAGCCTGATGTGACATCAGAGGTCAGGTGACAACATCAATTAGAAGAAAAAACTGGTCCTATAAACCTCTATGTTTCTTAAAATTAGTTACTAACATTTCTGACATAATGCTACCCTATATGTCTACCAGTCAGACTCTTAATAAGTCTCTATAATGAGAGGAAAGAGCCAAAACATAATTAATTATCAGGGCATGACATCACGGCTGGAAGCTAGCTCCTCCCTTACTGTGACCTCACTGAGCTGCTTCTCCATATATACAGCCATTTCAGGGGCTGCCAGCCCTATAGCAGGACCTCTGACACATATCTCCTGGTATTTATACTTATATTTTTTTTATTATCGACCCAGTGTACATTTTAAATCAGAAAAGAAAATATTCAGTAGGTATCACTAGGTTTGGAAAATGTAAACAGATAAGGGTGCACTCCTTATCTGTTTATTCTTGCAAGCACTAGGATCCTACTGCATTTTGAGAGAAATAATCATGTAAGTAAAACATAAAGAACAGAAAACCATTTCTAGGGCATACATTGCTTTATAGCTTATACATATTTATTTTCCCTTCAGCAACCAACCTTGTCTGCTCCATAATTAACTTTGCAAAAACAGCTGTTGGCTGAAATCTTTCAGCCGTCGGCTGACATTTCATTTTAGCCCTCATTTGTGCTGCCAGCTAAGGACAACCTCTTTGCTGTACTTAAAACACAAGCATTTCTTATTTGGGGCAACATAGGGCTCAGTATTACTTTATCTCCCTTCATTCTCTCTTGGGAGATTCATTTTTAACATTTCCTAACAGCGAGTGACTGATACAATACTCGCTACGGTGCACAGAAGCATCGAAACAAAAGGGGCATATTTCTTACATTCCTTGGGGCTCTGCATCGATTTTTTCACTTCAGAGCTATACTATCTACATAAGAAATGGCTCCTGGTGGTTAAATAGTCTTTTCCTTATTTTCTACATTTTTCCTGCATGATCGTGTGCATGAATGCCTTCACAAATGTGTGATCGTGCGAACGTGCACACATCATGATCGCACAGCTGGGACCAAATTCAGGCATCCTGCTTGAAGCAGCAGAGGACCACTTCTCTTTCTTTAAAGCACAGTTTAAACTTTACAGCAGCTGCTTTAGAACAGGGAACACATGCATTTTCTTAACAGGGATAGACAAGAAGAGAAGTAAGGTATCAGGTTGGCCACCCTGATAGGGAAAATAAAGAATAGTCAGAAAAATAAGAAAGGATAAAGTGAAATAGGAAATATTAGGGGATGCTTGTATTAACTCCTCATTTTGGCACAATTAGGCAGGGTTTCAAAAAGACTATGTTGGAATCCAAACATCTAAAAACAACAAAGATTAAAGCACAGTGGTGCAAAACATGCCACGTGACCTTTAGCTCTGACTGGCATTTTTACTAAGAGAGCGTATTTGCCTGCACGTTTGTGGATTATGTGGATTTCTCTTGAATACCTGCAATAAAGATTTTCTACTTTACTAAGAAGTCTCTGCGTGTGCTATGGCAACTATATACCATAAGAGGAAGCTTTGTACTCCTGGCCTACAGTAGGTGCTGGTCGCTCAGGTACTCTTTTTAAAGGTATTCAAAAAGTCGTTTTGCTGTAGTAGTGACATCCATACTGCAGCAGAACAAGTTTTCATTCTGCTGCACTAGGTACAGCACACAACAAAGCAGATCATGAACTGTACACTCATACTGGTAGTGTTGAATTAAAGTGCACAAGCAACTGCTGTTCAGAAGTAAAAATAAAGTTACACAAAGCTCAAACACAATAAACACTGGCAGCAGAAGGGCATTTTAGTATAGGTGATAACAAAGATATCAGCTGTAATGGCAGCCTTGGTTATGTTCAAACAGGTCACAGTTTGAAGGTCCTGGGGCAGTGGCATAGAGCACGTGGTCACGGCAACAAGTTGACAGGTCAGATGGCAGTTGCCAGGTACTCTGGGGGAACCAAGCTGTGAGGGCACAATTCAGAAGATGTAGGAGAATGGTAAATGGAGAAAAAATCTGATTGGTGCTCTTAATGCAGAAAGTAATTTCTCTATATATTTGTATTGTCTCATAGGGCAGTAACTGGAGCAGGAGAAGAGGGATGCCATTGTACTCTGTATGATCCCAATGTCATGATGTCGCTGACATCATATGAACCCTTTTGATTGTGAAAATGTTGAATGTTGAATGAATTGAACTAAAGAAGTAAACATGTTAACGTGAAGAATGCCTTGTCAAATGGGTCTTTCACCATGCAGTATATATAATAGTGTATGGGAGCCCCTACACACAACAAGGCTGTTTTTCCACCTTGTGGTAACCATGACAACTGATGGACTTCTCGAGCTTTGATCTCAAGGTCACTAATGTCACTAATATCTTAGAAATGAAAGGGGCTATATGCCCAAAAGTTGCCCCTTATACTGTACTTCTGTCATATCTCATATCTCCCTTATCCTTTATGTACTTATCTAATCTTTTTTTTTTAAAGGATTATTTGGTTTTGCTTAGTACTACCCAAGTAGGTAACCTATTCCAAAGGTTCACCACCCATTGGGTGAAAAAGTGCTTTCTCTTTGTCATCCTGAACTTTGTATCCTTTACCTGCAGTGGGCATCCTCTTGTTGTCATGTTATTGTTTTTAATTTCAAATTTTAATTTATTTCTTAGCATGCCATCTTGCAATATATTGTAGAGTAAAAGTAAGTCTCCTCTTTTCCTTCTAACCTCTAGGGAGTGCAGGGTAAGCATGCCCAGCCTGTCATTGTAAGGATGGTGCTTTATGCTTCTGACCAACTTAGTTATCCTATGTTGAATTCTTTCAGCTCTTTCTATATCTGCCTTCCCATAGGGACACCATATATGTCCTCCATAATCTACAGTAGTTGTGGTCTTACACAGGAGACACACAGAGGCATCAACACTTCAGCGTTATGACTTTTTATACCCCTCTTGATTACCCCCATAACTCGGTTTGCCTTGGCTGCTGCCACAGTGCATTGCTCCTTAAAGTCAAAGTTTGTGTCCACAATGACACCAAGGTCCTTTTCTCTGCTAACAGATCTTAAAATGGTAATACTTAGTATATTACTATGGGGGGGGGGATCTTTTTACCCATATGTAGAACAAAACTTTTTTCCATATTAAATGACATCCCCCAGTAGTATGCCCAGGTGGCTATTTCCAGAATTGACTGTATAGTCTTGATTTATTTCTGAGCACACATGGACCCCCCAATTTGGTGTCATCTGCATACTTTGTCATGTAGTTTTCTACATGTTCACTTACGTCAACGATGGAGTTCTGGAATATGTTGATACCCAGGACCAACCCCTGAGGCACACCATTTGTCATCTGCCTTTCCCAGAAGTGAAACCATTCACCGATACCCTCTGCATTTTGTCTCTAAGCCAATTTGTTATCCATTAGACAACAGAATTATTTGCTAAAACTTGTTTATTAAGTTTTCTCTCACATATATGATGTACAAAGACTTACACATACAGATACAAGGGATTTCCCCCGGTCCCCAGCCCAAAACTGGCTGCGGATACTATGTACATCTAAAACTATGTACATACACAGCTGTGTTGACATTACTATACCACTTATAAGCTGTCTGACTAGTGTCTAATCATCAGAATAGGGTAGGCCTTGATTCAGCTCAGATATGTAAAACCTAACAGATACTGCCCACCACCAGATGCTGCTAGGTTGAGCTGACACCTCCTACTGAGGTCAGACTAACACCACAGCTGCATCCCCAGAAAAGAGAGAGAGTCCCCCAACCCCTGCCTAATTCACAGATCTTTATGTTCCTATCTTATATAAAGCCAGAAATGCAATTCTGTTTGTTTACAGATGCGCAAAGGCAAAAACATAGCAATAAAGCAAACCTTCAAGCTGTTATACATCTGCTAATCTCACCCCAACAGACAGACCCCTGCTCCGGGCGCTTACTAGTTGTATAGAGTAAACGGCTTCCAAAGCCAGCCACCTTTTCTTATATAATCCCAACTTGCCCTCGACCAACATCTGCCTTCGTTCCATTCCCAGGGTTCTCATGAGATCCCCCACCCACTGATCATAAATATAGGCCAGGCTGTCTTTCCAGTGCCTCAGAACAAAGGATTTGACAAGGGCCGTGAGTAAGGAAATGTGATATTTGGATGTAACCCCTGAAACTGTGACAGGTCCCCAAACACACAAATTTCAGATAATATAAACTCCGAATAATCTAGGATGGGGTCCATATTCTGTTAATTTTGAGCCAAAGTGGCTGGATCTTAGAGCAATCCCACATCATATGCAATATGTTCCCCTGTTTCTCACTGCACCTGAAGCATAGGTCTGTCTGTTTGAGGTTTCTCACACATAGCTTTGCCAGAGTATAGTACATATTAGAAGAAATAAACATTTACATATTCTTGAGTTTAGGTATAGTTATGTATTTACAGCTATTCCATCACGCTTTCCAGTTAGTCCTTAGGGGAGACATAGTCTTGTCCCAATATAGGATTTGGGTTGGGAAGCTTGAGCCCACAAAATTCAAAAGCACCCTGTAGATTTGGGAGATGGCTTATTTACAAAATTCACCCCATGCAATTTTTCCCAGGTGAACCCATTCTCCTGGGGCTCCACCATCCCTCTTTTCACCCTGTTCAACAAGTTAGTAAGCTGCATCTTCCTGAAGAAGTGCAGTCCCTCACATTGAGGTGGAAGAACAACATTATTCTCATTTATACAATCAGACAACTTAAGGTCCCATAACTGTCTAGCCCACTGCTTTATGATAATTTGACCACCTAACCAAAAATTCGGATTGCCCAATATCGGTTGTTCCCATGCTTTCTCTTGTCCCCTCCATTGTGCTGGCATCAAAAAGCTCCACTATGCATCAACCATTTTTCCTATTGGAGTCAACTTTCCTTTTTAGGGAACTTTTCCAGGTGGGAGAAAAGCAGTGCTTCTGGGGAGACTCCCAATTCCTTTAAGCTCTGTCTCTCTATGCGAAGCCAAATTGGCACATATTCCTGCCCTCCTGTCCATTCCACCATCCCATTATCCCTAGCTGCCCTGCCACATAATACAATTGGAGATCTGGCAACTTGAAGCCCCCTATATCCTGTGGGAGATGCATAACCATGTGTTTTTTCCTAGCGGGCTTAGAGTTCCACGGGAAGCTTGATATTAACTTTCTAATTTTTATAAACCAGGACTGAGGGAAGAGATACGGTGCCAAATGAATCAGGTACAGCAGCCTAGGCAATAGATTCATTTTGACCATTCCTAGCCTAGCTGTAAAGTTCAGTGGAAGTTTATTCCATCTAAGTATGTCACCCTGGATTGTAGTTAACAGTTTTTCCAAAATAATCTCTGCTCCCTCCTGTACATTACGGGTAATCCAAATACCCAAGTATTTGATTACTTTAGGGGCCCAGTGAATCTGAAGTGGCTCAAAATCTGCCCTAAAAGTGTGTGGTGTAAGGGGAAGGATTTGTGTTTTACTTAAATTCAGTTTATAATTCGAAACTGCTGAGTATCTTCGTATAATTTCCAATGCTTGTCTAAAGCCATCAGCCGGGTCTTGTAAATGTAAAAGTATGTCGTCCGCAAACACAGACAGTTTAAGTTCCTCCACCCAAATGTTAATTCCCTAGATCCCGGAATCTAGGTTAAGTGCCCTTAACAAAGGTTCTACGTAGATGTTCAACAAAATAGGGGAAAGGGGGCATCCTTGCCTAGTCCCATTCTCAAATTTGATTTCCTGCGATATGTATCCATTGCATAATACCCTGGCTGTGGGGGTCACATATAAATTTTTAATTCCCCTGAGAAGACCTTCAGGGAATCCCATCCTCTCCAGGGTGGCAAAAAGAAAGGAGTGAGAGACCCTGTCAAAGGCCTTCTCAGCATCTAAAGATATTAGTGCCATAGGTATCTGAGAGTCCAGTACATAGTTAATGATAAGATGCAGCTTCCTTACTGCATCGTGGGCCCCCCTGCCCAGCACAAATCCTACCTATTCCTGGCTGATTAAGCTAGGGGCAACTTTCAAGATTCCATTAGCCAGTATCCTTGTCAGGATCTTAATATCCTGATTCATCAGTGCAATCGGCCTGTAGCTCTCTGGAAGCTCCTTTGGCTTATCCAGTTTTGGGATGAGAGTAATATATGCTTGGTAGAGTGGGGAATGGGACACCCCTGTTTGCATTATCTTAGTAAACTTATCTTTTAGCAGAGGTAGTACTGTTTAAATATGCATTTTATAAAACTTGGCCATAAGGCCATCAGGCCCCAGAGTTTTACTATTTGGCAATGATTTGACTGCCTCTAAAATTTCCTCCTTGCTTACTGAAACTACTAGCCCTTGTACCTGTACCGCATCTAGAACCTGGAGAGGTATGCTTTCCAGATATGCTTGTATTTCCTCCCTATTATCAGTCCTTCCCCCTTGATAAATCCCTTTGTAATAAGTTGCAAAGGCATCAGCCATTTTTTGGGGGTCAGTTATAGTTTCCCCTTCCACTTTTATCAAGTTTACCGTTCGTGCGGCCTCCCATTCCCTCACTCTAGCCGCAAGAAGGCAGCCCGGCACATCTCCCTGCATTAAATACTTGGTCTGGATTTTCTCCAGCCAGAAATCCACCTTGGCATAGATCAAGTCCGCCATCTCATCCCTCAGTTTCTTAAATTCAGCATCTAATTCTGCAGATGACCCTTCTAGAGGTGCAAGAGAATCTATAGCTCCCATTATGAACTCCTCTCGGGCTTGTCTGAGTTTGTTTCTTCTCGCTGCATATCTTTGAGCTACCCCCAAATAAAGAACTTTACAAGTTGGCCAAGCTATTTGCTTATCCTGCAGTGTTGGTAGTTGAACTTGAATAATCTCTCTAAGAGTCTCCTCTAACTTTCCCTGCAGTTTAGTGTCAGTCAATAATGATTCATCTAATCTCCATCTATATGGCTTGGGTGGAGATGCTTTTAGTTCCCACATCATCTGAATAGGCGAGTGATCGGATAAGATTCTATTATAGGTAGCCATTTCTTTTATTCCCACCAACGCTTCCTTATTGACCAGGAAAAAATCAATGCTGGAGTGCATTTTATGGGCCCCTGGAAAGAAAGTCATGCTATTCGATCCCTTACCATGTATCCAAGCAGGGTCCACCAATGCCATAGCCTCTAAGAATCGACCCATAGCCTCCTGTGCTCTTGACAGAGGTTTTTTAGAAGGTGGATACCTATCTTCCCAATTATTTAGGCACAAGTTCCAATCCCCTGCTAAAATGATTGAATGTGTTGGCAACCCCACTAGATCTGCCTCCAGTGAAGCAAAAAAATCTGGGTTGGGGGCGTTGGGCCATAAATGGAGGCGATTGACAAGTCTGAACCTAGTATAGAGCCAGAGAGAAAAATTCCCCTGTTGTCCCCTTTTATTACTACATTCTTTACCACAAATGGGCAAGCCTTCCCTACCAGTATAGCAACTCCCCCTAAGCTGTTGTGTTTCCCACCCCAAATACCTGACCCACCCACATTCTTTTCAACAGATCTAGTTCCTCTGATAAGAGATGAGTCTCCTGTAAAGTCACTATTTGCGCCCCCATTTGTTGAATATGTCTTAGAATCGCCATCCTTTTTCATCTACCCCAAGGCCTTTAACATTCCAAGAAATAATGTTAGTATTTAACATTGTATACGTATACTTCCATATTTATTTCCATGCTACAATCTGCCAATGTCTTGTTCCCAACTAACGGACTCTCTTTCTTTTCTTTTCCCCCCACCCCCCTCACAGTTCCCCAATCCTATGATCGCCCTCCTAGAACAATAGCGATCCATGAATAAGCCAGTTCCCGAGTGTCCTCCTGGTCCCCTCTCCAAGCTTATGCCAGAGATTATAGATAATCCCATCCTTCCACCGTCTCCCTACCCTGCCCCATCAGTTAGCTTCTCCTCCCTCATCATCTCCTAACCCTCTTGTCCAAGGGGAGATACTTTCCTAGTGGTGTCCCACATTTTAGCTATTTTCAGGCTATTCTGCCTAATTATCTTTCAATGTGCATTAATGCATGATGGGGTTTCCTTCGGGGATGCTATTATAGCACACTTCAAATTCTTTGCTCACTATGCCCCCTGGACCTTCATTATTTCACAGAATGGCCACCTCCCCTGTAGTGTAGTTTCCCTTTTCCCAGTATTGCTAGGGAAGTCCTCCAGCCCAATATTAACCCCAAAAGGAAAAAAAAAGGAAAAACAAATCCTCTCCTCTGCCCCCCTCAAAACACTGCTCACTATACTAAGGCTAGCCAGTTTACCAGAGTAAATTGTGTAATCATAAAACCCTTAGCTCCCTTCCCCCAGAATAAGCCTTCTGCATTCATTTCTAAGGTTACCAAATTAAAGAGCGACAAGTTCTCTGCCATCCTATACAGTGCCAAACCTGTTTTTGAAGCAAACCTAGGCTGAGAGAAGCGCTCTCCCTGCATCCATTGAAATGGTTCTTAACCCCCACCCTCTTCATAAAATCATTAAATTACCTAACCTAAGGTATGTCTGCCCTCCAGTGGCATCATCCAGTAACTGCTTCACTGCAGCTCACTATAGCCCTGAAAGAGAAGGTCTCCCATCCAAATTCCCAACATCAGCCCTACCCCCATTACCTCCCGATAGTTCTCTATACCTCTTTCTTCCACTCAATCCCTTAAGCTGCCCCAAAACAAAGATGTAGGCTACCTGCCTAATACATTCAACAGACTGTTTTTAATTTTGATAAACTGTAAACAACATTAGTCCACGTATAGCATTTCAACCATTCTTTAATCACATCCAGTTAAGGTTAGGACTCCCCATTGCCACTGCAAAGCCAGTCAAGTAAGTGGCTTCAATAATGATGGTAATTCGAATCTCAAGCCCTCCAGAGCATCACGTGCTGTTAGATATTTTTTGTCTCCAGCTTGGAGCTTAACTGTTAGGGTCGCTGGATACTGCATCCGAAACTTTATCCCAGCTAGGTATAGTTTCTTCTTAATGTCCAATTACTCTTTCTGGTGATCTTGAATAGATGGGGTTTGATCTTGGAACAGCCGCAAAGTTGCCCCATTCCACTGCAGATTTTTTGATTGCTTAGTTTTACTGAGGAAAAAGGCTTTTTCTTTATAGTTAAGAATCCTCATGATTAATACCCACAGATGAGCTCCTGGGGGGTCTCTCTAAGTGCCCAATGCGCTCTTTCCAGGTTATATGCCTCTCCGTATAGAGCTGGGCCTAGTAGTTTCAATAGCAGATGCTGCAAGAAGGTTACACAGTCTACCACTCTCTGTTTTTTCAAGAAGCCCTGCCATAACTAAATTATTTCTTCTTCTACGTGATTCTTGATCTTCAATGCGATCATCCAGCTTTTTGACTTGCTTTTGTAGCACAACCACTTCTTGCTCTGTTGTTGTAGTTTTTCTTTCCTGCGATGAGACTCCGGCCTCTAAATCTCCTATCCTCCTTGCCAGTGCATTCAGAGCCGGTTTTACCGTTGAAAAATCTACCACCAACCCCTGTAGCATTTGTTTAATCTCCAGAATGTCGTCCACATTCACTTTCTCTCCCTCCCCCTTCCACTCTCTCTTCATCACCTTAATTCTCTGGAACAGGTGAAAGGGGCTTCTGGCATTTTACTGCTGGAACCTGAGCCGACAATGGCTCTGGAACGCCACACTCCATCTTGGCCATTCCGCCAGACCTTTGCAGATCACCCCCAAGACCAGATATAGAGTTTAATCTGCACCTTCCTGTTCAATCAAAAGGTAGAGGGGCTTAGTAAACTTCCCTAAACTAGCATATTATCAGATTCCACCCAAAAACGTATTTAAAAGATAGCTTAAATTGATGAGGGCCCGGGAGTGACACTCAGGACGTCCTCTCTCCTCTAGTTCATCACGTGATCTCTGACAACAGAATTATTAATATCATATTCTAATAGTTTTTATCAATAACTGCCCAATGCAGAACCTTGTCAAATGCCTTACAGAGGCCCTCGTCATCATGGTAACCACTTGGTGGAAGAATAGTCTTGTTGTGTATGGGCTCTCATGCACTATTCTATATATTCAGGCCATGGTTTGCATATAGTAATTTCCATGCCATTGTTTTGGTTGTTTATGTATTTAACATGTTATGGGGATTGGGCTACTCTGGACCAAAAATTGTCACAACACACTGTTGCTTCTGTTATGTTTAAATTTATTCAACAACCCCAATATTTTGCCTGTACAATTTCTTCTGTGGGAACATTTAGTTGTTCTCAGTTGACAGACTTCCCAGGAAGCAGAGTGTTTGAACACTAACAGGTATGTTAAAGAACTAAGTAAAAACAAAAAAGAGAGAAAAAAGATTGGCTGTCAAAAAAGCAGCAAGACATTCTGGGAGGTATGTTTTTGTACTTTGTGTTTATTGCATTTTGAAAGAAAAACTAGATAAGAACAGTACACACAAATGTCAGCTATCAAATATTACAAAGGAACGATCCAATGGTATAGATAATCATAATCTAACACTCAGGTTTTGGATAGGGGGGAATCCAGATAAATCCTGTATCTAGTGGCAAGTCTATTCAAATAGCTACACCTTACAAGATTACAGAGGTCAGACCAAGCACAGGAAATCCCATGATAATATAAAAGTCAGCATATCCAACTGATATGACCCCTCCCCAAGCATTATAGTATCTCAATAATGATTAGTGGTCCAGGAAGGATGCAGTATAGAATAACATGCTTCAAACATAAATGTACTTGCCAAAACTTCAGCAAATATGAGAGAAAGAAAAAGAGTCTACTGAATGACCCATAGTCCATTATAACTTCACAGGGGGGATAGAAAACAATAAAAGGAAAAAACAATTTTAGTTAGGCTCCGACACAGTCAACTTTAACTTGCCCTTGTTAAAAACTTAAGCAACTAGTGTCAGTGGCTCAGTAGGAAGCACACTCGCCTCTGAAGCCGGGAGATCAGAGGGCTGTGGGTTCAGTTCCCACATCTGGCACTTGGGTTAATATCCCAGTACTGACATTGTAGTGCAGCATGAGAGGGCTGCTGCACTTTCGAGGTGCCAACTTTTGGATGAGACGTTAAACTGAGGTCCCATCTGCCTGGATTTGTGGTAGTTCAGGTGGATGCTAAAGACCCATGGCACTTATCTAAAAGAGTAGGGGAGTTTTTATTGATAATTCACATATTGCTTATAGTTTTACAATCAGATAAATTCATACATAATCAATTGAAACTTATGAAGAAGGGGAAAACACAGACAATAATGATAAAAATTAAAGAGAAAAAGAATCAGAAAAGGTGAAACAATGTCTAAATCATAACATGTGCTACTAAGGTGATATCAAATCATCACTTATGTTTTATAAATATTTGAAAACCCTTCCACCATCTATAAACCTTGTCTCCAGGATAATTTAATAAATCTGTTTTATATACATTGTCCATTGCTTGAGTCACTAAAAAACTGAAAACAGCATATGGCATCATTTTTTGGTGGATTACCCATTGACATTGTGCTTGCCATAAATACAATCTTAAACAACAAAGCAAAATCATGTAGGTTTCTAGATACAAGTGGTTAAAGTCAGGAGGAAAAAACCTAATTCAAAGGTTTCATAGGTTAAACTCAATAACCAATCCATATTCCATCTTGAACCTAGAAAGGACCACAAAGTTTGGAATAGGAACAAGAAAAGAAAAAAATACTCATGGTTTCTTCTACATTATTACATTCAGCATAAGGGCAATTCCTGTCCATTAAATTCTTGTGTTTTACATTGCCTCTGACATTCAATCTGCCATTTACTGTAAGCCACAACGTTTCCCACATATGTTGTGGCACTCTATTATTCACTAGTTGCTTTAAAACCTGTGGGGAAGAGGCAGGGGGACAATTCTTAAAGCTGGGTTCAATGGGATATATCCAAGCAGGTACAGTTTGCTATAAACTTTTCCTAGTACTTTGTGAGATATGTACTCTAAGGATTCTCTATTTAAACAATTTTTGGGCAGCAGGCCAAAAATATTCTGGTATCTGTAACTGTGAATGCAATTTAGGTGCCTCATTTTGCCATGCTGTGAAATAGTGTCTTAATACTGATTTCACCAAACCATGGACTCCAGTAGTAATAGGGAAAATGTCATAACACACTGTATGAAAAAGGAAACGAAAGTGAAAAAAATAATGGGGTCAATCATTCCTAAACCTCCCCTTTCCTTTTATAAATAAGTAAAACATCTTTTGACAGGATTCAGTTTATTACCTCACAACATTTGGAAGAATAGACCATAAAGTGTAGTTTCCAGATATAGTGGAGGTAGAAAAATGTTAGCCACATATTGCAACTGAGGAATAATAAATTGTTTTAGTAACTGAATTCTTTTAATTTTCATTAATTTCCAATGCTACCATCGATGTATTTTGCTTTGTACTTTATTCAAGGCAGTCTCCCAATTGTCTAAGGGAAGATTAGATGGTCCATATTTAATGCCCAAAATCGTCAAAGGGGCCTTTGTCAGAGTAATGCCTTGTACCTGATATGAAGAAGCATTCCAAGTACCTACAAGTAATCCTTTGCATTTTGCTAGATTTAATTTAGAGTTAGATACACAAGCATATGAGTTAAGTTCATGTAAGAAGAAAGGAATTTGATTATAATGAGAAAAAAACACAAATATCATCAGCATATGCTTTTAATACAAAGGGATGCTGTCCATCTGGCCCCAATAACCCTCCCCATTTAGGTAAATTGATCAAATGTTGTATTAGAGGGTCAAGGGAAAAAATATAAAGTAAAGAGCTTAGCAGACACCCCTGCCTAACCCCAGTGGGAACTGCAAATCCCTGAGTGATATGCCCTTTTATGAGGACAAGAACATGGACATGGGAATATAATAACTGTATTTGCTTGATTATGTCAAGAGGTACCTCTCAAGTCATGAGTGTGGTAAATAAAAAAGAGTGGTTTACCCAATCAAATGCCTTTTCTTGATCAACTGAGAGAATACACCCATTAGAATTAGTCCTGGAAATATTTTCTATTATATCCCTAATAATAATTAGGGCATCCTAAATTTTTATATTAGGTAGTCCATAAAATTGTTGTAAAGAAAGTACTAATGAGGCATATTGCTTTAATCTAGAATTAAAAATATGGACAAGTATTTTATAATCTGTATTTAACAGAATAATAGGCCTCCAGTTCTTTATGTTCGTCCTATCTTCTGATTTATATAGGTAAACTAATACACCTTCAGTAAAATTTGAAGGAATACTGTCAAATTGAAAAAAGAATCGATATACATTTTTTAAACAAACTGCAATTTCAGAAGCAAATTTTTATAAAACTAGTTTGGGAGACTATCTAGACCCGGTGAGGTGTTTGTCTTAAGGGCTTTAATAGCCCCTATAATTTCTTCAATTGTAATTTCTTTAAGAAGTAGAAGTGCATCTGCAGGAAAGGCCGGAACCTGAACACTCTGTAAATAATCCAGTATATTGTGTTCTGAAGGTACATCAGACGGAAGTAAGGATTGGTAATGTAACTCCATAATACGTTCCATGTCATCAATTCCTTCTACCTTGTTTCCATCAAAATCCATAAAAAAAATCTATCATCATGTCATCATGTAGTTTTTTGCATGCTTCACAGGGGTCCCCCACAGGTGATTTCTGAGTTCCGCCATAAAGTATAGCTTGTATTGTTTTAGCT
The DNA here is from genome assembly GCA_016271365.2 of Neoceratodus forsteri. Classification (NCBI taxonomy): domain Eukaryota; kingdom Metazoa; phylum Chordata; order Ceratodontiformes; family Ceratodontidae; genus Neoceratodus; species Neoceratodus forsteri. The sequence continues at coordinate 523,304,439 of CM028129.1, forward strand.
CTATTATTTTGATAAGCAAGCATATCACATTTGATTTGTGTAATTTGATTCGAATAATCATATTTGGTGAGATAAGAAATGGTGTAAAGATGTTGTAGCTGTTTCCGGAGTGATAAATAATTCAGGAATCTATTGTTCCCAATCTGTTTACCATACTGAACCAAGACTTCAAATCTACTTTGGTGTCAACCCACCATTCCCCAATATTGGAGTATAGACATAATACGGATAATCTGGCTGTGAATAGAGCTATGATCCATTTTTTAACCTCCAGAGCTGTTAACATGGAAATATTTAACTTCCATCTACTTTTAGTTGTAGAGTGTTTAGAAATGGTTGGTATGGTAAAACTCAGTAATAAGTGGTCTGAAAATTCAATGGGTATTATTTGAGAAATTCCTTTAGATAAACTTTTAGAAACAAATAAATTATCAATTGTGGTCTTAAATTTACTCCGAGTGTATGTGAAATGAGGACCATTGTTATAAATACTACAGTCTAAGAGGCCAGCAGTGTCAACAACTGTTGTCAGCATATTAGAGTCACAATAGATGTTTTTCATTTCCCATTACTCATTTGTACTCTGGAAACATTACAGTTAAAATCTCCTCCAAAAAGGACTGTATAAGAAGTAACAAGATATGGTTGTATACTTCGTAAAAGAGCTACCTTATCAGCTTCGAGTTGTGGACAATATACAGATATAAAACAGCAAGCCATTGATTTCCAAATTCCATCTAGTAATAATACTCTACCCGGGATCAAATCTGCTAATTTTGTTAAAGAAAAATTATAAGATCCCATTAAGATTCCTACCTCATCAGCACAATCTGGACCAAAGAACCAAAAAGAAGGCCCCCATATTCATTATCTTTTATAAAGTATCACTTGTTCCCTGGAACACATCCAAGTTTCTTGAATGAAAAAACCCAATCATATTTGGATTCATGGATATAAGAAAAAACTGCTTGTCATTTTAAGCTATTTAATAGACTATGGACATTTAAGGAGCCAATAGAAAAGGAACCCATTTGTAATAGAAACCATGCTATGAAAACTACTTATACAGTTTTTTTCTTTTTCTTTTTTTTCACCTTTATAATCCCCTTGCTCAACTCCTGTGGTTGAGTTCCTCCCACTGGTTGCAAATCTGAATCTGCTTGCTCCATCTCAGACTAGCCTTCAGGCAAAAACAATGCAGTGTAAGTGTTATCTGATTCAAATGTTGGTGGGGCAAGAGATGAAGGAGGTGGCTTTTGCTTAATATTCCTCAAAGAACATCTTCTAGGTAAGGACTGTATCATGCCAGGGCTCAACGTTTCCCTATCCATGATGCTGGTTCAGTGTAGCATACAGGAACCAACAGCATATCACAGGGAAAATTACCCAGGTTTGGGGTCTCCTGGCAAAGAACTTGAGGGGGGGTCACCAGGAATCACTACGATGTCTGGCTCTTCCACCTTACAGGAGGAAGAAGTGGGAGGAGAAACAACAGTAGGGGACTGGAGTGGAACTAGGTCTGAGGAAGGTACTGGGGTAGAGTTTTTAGAGACAGAGGCTGAGTCCTGTGCCTGTTGTATTAAAAGCTCAGGACTAATACAGGATGCTTTATTTCTGGCAGCCCATGAACATTCTCCAAAGACGTGACCTTACTCTTCGCATAGATCACACCTTGTATGGTTAGCACATTGCATGGCTATATGTCCTAATTCCCCAAAGTTGTCACAACGAGCTTGATCACAAGTACTAGATAAGTGTGTCCTGGAGCCACACTTATAACATGCCCGAGGCTGCCCTGCAAAGAAGCACACACCTCTGTCCTTACCCAACATAGAAGAATTAGGGATATAGAAACATAGAAACATAGAAACATAGACTTTGATGGCAGATAAGGACCGCTAGGCCCATCTAGTCTGCCCATTTCCCTACCTACAGGATAGGCCACAGATCCTATTTAACCAACAGCCTATATCTTCCTGCCCCCCACAAGAATTGCCTTATGTCTGTCCCATGCATTCTTGAATTCTCCCACAGTTTTAGACTCACAACTTCCTCAGGAAGGCTGTTCCATGCATCCACTACCCTCTCTGTGAAATAATACTTCCTCACATTGGCCCTGAACCCCCTCCTTCTATCTTTAAATTGTGTCCCTTGTTCTTGCAAGTCTCTTTTCTGAAAGATGCTACCCTCTTGGACTTTGTTGATTCCTTGAGGTACTTGAAAGTTTCTATCATGTCCCCTCTCCTTCTTTCCTCAAGGGTATACATATTAAGCTCCTTTAGTCTTTCCTCATACGGCTTCCTCTTGCAGACCCTGCACCATTTAGTTGCCCTCCTCTGGACTGCCTCTATCCTGTCTATGTCCTTGCAGAGATGGGGTCTCCAGAACTGGACACAGTATTCCAGATGGGGTCTCACCAACTGTCTGTACAGAGGATAACAACTTCCTGTTTTCTGCTGCTGATGCCCTATACATCCCAGTATACCGACCCTCCCTACTGCCTTCTCACATTGCTTGCTAACCTTAAGGTCATCTGATATGATTACCCCCAGGTCCCTTTCCTGTTTTGTTGTTGTTACTACCTCCCCACCATTGTGTATTCTTCCCTGGGTTCTTGTTTCCAGGTGCATTATTTGCACCTTTTGCATTGAATCTAACTGCCATCGTCATATCATTCCACCAACCTTCCAAGTCTCTTTTCATCCTTTCCACACCTCCTTGTGTATTCAACCCTGTTGCAGATCTTTGTGTCATCTGCAAAAGGTATACTTTTCCTTCCAGTCCCTCTGCCAATGCCACTGATGAAGACACTAAAAGGACTGGACCCAATACTGAACCCTCACGGTACCCACTAGTAACCTCCCTTTCTTCAGAGTGGACTCATTTACAATTACCTTCTGTGTCCTGTTGTCTAGCCAATGTTTTACCAACTACCACCCTGGGACCCACTCCCAGGCTGGTTAATTTGACTAATAATCTTTTGTGTGGACTGTGTCAAATGCCTTGCTAAAGTCTAGGTAGGCCATGTCCACAGCCCTCCCTGGTCTACTACTTTGGTCACCCAGTCAAAGAAATCTATTAGATTTGCTGACATGACACCCCACTGTGAACCCATGCTGCCTTGGATCCTGTGCTCCACTGACCTCAGGTACTCAACTATTCTTTCCTTCAGAAGTGACTCCATCACTTTCCCTACCACAGAGGTCAGACTGACAGGTCTGTAGTTTCCTGCCTCTGTCTTGGTCCCACTTTTGTGAAGGGGAATCACATCCGCCTTCCTCCAGTCCTCGGGTACCACACCATCCTCCCATGATTTATTAATAAGAGTAGCCAGTGGTTTCACTAGTTCCTTCCTTAATTGTTCCATTCCTGAATCAGAAAGTCATAGCTTAACTTTATATTTCCATCCCCCTGTCCAAAATAATTCTGTATCTAAAATTGCTTCAGGCTCACTCAATATGTTGCATTTCTCGGATAACCAGTAAGTGATATCATCCACGTGGACCCCCTCATTGTGAAACATAATGGTAACATATTTAATAAGAGGTTTAGTAAGAGGAATCACTAAAAAGGGGGCCCATGTGGGAGAAAATATAACCCGTGAATAACGCTCCTCAAAATAATTCTAGTGCATAAGCTGTCCTGAAACTCACATTGTAATTGTCCTCCCCTGAAATATTTATAAAGGCATAAACCTCTCTCCGTGAAAAATGTAAAGATTCTTTTAACAATTACCATTATACAAAAAACCTATCTGGTCTTTTAGTCAAACCCGCTTTGTAGTGTATGCTGACTGCATTCTGCCGAGGGGCCGCTTCTTCTTTAATTTTGGAGAAAAAATCCCAAGGAGAGGTTTTTGGGCCAGTACAATTTCAGGTGTTTCCTCTTGTAAGTTTTTTCCAGGTATATCAGGAGCAGCAGCCTGTTCAGACAGTGTTATTATTATTTTATTCGGTGGGCCTAACTTTGTAGGGCCTGAAGATGGTCCAGGAAGGCTATTTGTTGTCTTGTCTGTAATATTAGGAATTTCCCAGGGCTGGATTAATAAAAAATTCTGATTCTTCAGTCCGTGAGCTTGAGGTTTCCACTCAGAGGAAGACTGGGAAAAGTTCAAGGTGGGATCCCAGGCCGGGTCTGGTAACCAATTCCCTTTAGGTGTTTGTAGCCACCCTGCATTTTGCAAGGCCCTCTGAGGGGACCAAGTATTGTCAAAAGAAATTGGTAGTGGGTAGTTTACACCTGCCAGATTAGGTAATATTTCATTAGAAGTAATAGCTGGTTGATCCTTATTACTACCAAAGTCCAGTTTATCATCTGTCATTTTAAATAAAGTGATAACTCGGGAGTGTGTCAAATCAGTAGAGACATCAGGCTTAGATGAAAAGGAAAAGGAAGTGACTCCAACTTGAGAAGTTGGACTGACTTGATAAAGAACTCCTGGTTTTGTATTCATGTTTTCAACCCCTTTAGAGCTGAGAGGATGTTTAAAATCAAATCCTGGCTCCCTCATAATATGTGAGTGAGTTAATGGTTGAATGACAGACTGTGCAGGGTTAGAAACACCTGATGGTAGCAGAAGATCTGCTATTGAATCTGACCACTTCTACATGGTCTCATTTCCAGAAGAGGGGAGAAGGAGACTCCATAGCAATGGGCTTATGGCACACACCTACAGTGGTGTTTGAACTGCTAGCCCGAGATTCATCCGGTAAAGACTCGGAAACAGTATTAATTGTTGTACACAGTGAAGGCTGTCGGCACGCACTACCCTTAGTGCTCAAAATGCCAGCCTGCAAACTAGGAGATATATTCAAAGCAGGGAAAACAGCATTCTTATCTGCTGACTGACCCGACCCAGGAGGGCCCTTTGAAGTGACTGTGTCAGGTAGAATCTTGAGAGCTGAATTCGGAGCTTGCATTGTAGTTTCCAAAGTGGTAATTTTATTCATATTTTTCAGTTTATGAGACTTGTATAGCTGCTGTGGATGGCCATCCTTTGTGCAGATTTGAATTTTTGGAGACTGCAGATAAAGTATTAGAGTCAGTCTCTGTAGTCCTTTCTATTCCAGTAACTGTGAGGTCTTCTGTGGATACAAAAAAATCACTCGCTTCTCCCTCAGTCTCATTCACATCCATAACAATACAATCAGCCTCTGACAATTCAAGGATAGGAGAGGAGGCCTGCTCTCCTACCTCAGTAGTGTCAATTCCATCTGGAGGATCGCTCCAAGTGGCCATTGCAAAGGCCAGAGGTTCCCTTACAGTAGAGTCGGGGAATTTTTTATTTGAACAACAATATCAAAAATAAGACAAAAACAGTGTTGCATCATACAGAAGAGTGCAAATCATAACAAAAGTAAAGAGTAATACAGTCATATATATCCAAATATACTGTCTAATACATAATTAAAACTAAAAAAAAACTAATCCCAAAATTGAAAGAAACCCCCTCCCCCATCTATAGAAGAGAAGTGGAAATTGTAATGTCAAAAAACTCCTAAACAAATATTCAATAGTGTAGCATTTCAGACAAAAACATGGAAACCAATCAGAAAAAGAGAACAGTACATCATTCAATGAAATTAAATATGATTATGATGAGGTCAAAAAAGCCTCTCCTACCAAGATTTATAAGAAATGTTATGCTACTGGAAAGGAAACACAATCAAAACATACTGAAATGTATTACTTCATACAAATTCAGAATAAACAAAACAATAAAATTCAACACACCAATGCGGTAAACAGAGGAAAAAAAATTATCAATAACCCCCATCTTATCAAATAAACAGGGGAATCACACTTTGAACAGATAATGTGCAAGATGACTAAAAAAGTAATAACTGCACACAAAATATATGGAAGGCAAAAATTCTAAAGAACAGTATTATCCCACCATAGCCTATACTGTGTTCACAAAAAGACACGGAGACCCCAAAAAAAGAATCTATTTAAACAAAAAAGCTAATACTATAATCACCCTTTACCAAGTCAATTTAAATGTTTCCAGTAAGTTTGGAATCGAGGCTGTGGAACATGAAGCTGTTCAACATGTTTAATTTTTAAAATAGAGGCTTGTATTTTCCCAAACAGTTGCATTGGGGTCAAATATTTTTGCTGTAAAGACCAGGCACAGCGGGCCTGCCAAATGTAGTATTTAATACAAGATAAAACTATATGAATTGTGCCCAAAAAATAATGGCTCCAAGATTGGGGTAAAATTCCCAAAGACAAATTCTCTTCAGTAAGATGTTGCAAAGGCATACCTTTCCACTGCATAACTCCATAAGACCAAAATTCAACCACATAAGGACAATCAAAAAATAAATGCTGAACAGTTTAAACTGCTGTTGTACACATATGTCACCTTGGACATCCTCTGTCCAAAATACCTTTATGTTTTAGATTCCCCCTGACATTAAACTTTTGATGTGCACTAAGCCATGTCACATCCCACATATGTGTAGGTATTCTTTTAGAAGTCAACATATGAGCAGTCCTTGCAAGCTGGGGAGTTGGACGATCAGCAAACGCTGGAGGAATTAAGAAAAACCTTTCCATAATATTATTATATAAAGTCTTCCTGTGGTAAGCTTTCAGGCGGATCCTTAAGCCACCCCATACTTTTAATTTTGAAAAACAGGATTTAAAATACTCTGGAAGTCCCACTAAAGATTTCTGTTTTTGTATACATTTTAAAGGTTCCCAAGACGTGATCCAAGGGGAAATGGCATCCCACACCCAGCCCTCCCAATCTTCCCAACCTTGTTCAACAGCGGGCAAATGTTTTTTGTAACAAATAAGGAGAAGAAAAATACTATCGGGTCCACCATTCTAATCCCACCCAGTCTAAAGTCATGATATAATATTGCTCTTTTAATTGGATTCAGCTTGCTACCCCAAATTGCTGAAAAAAAATATCTGACAAATAACAATATTCAATGACATCGGGGGAGGAAAAACCACACCTAAATGCAAAAATTTGATCAATAAAAATGTCTTAACCATATATACCCTCTTTTACTTGGACATTCTCCATTTATTCCAGATTTGAACCTTGGAATTTGCTTCCTTCAAAAGAAGATCCCAATTATATTCAGCTAGATTATCCATACCCCAAAAAAAATCCCTGAAATTTTACAGGCTCTAGTACTCACTGGGATGTCTGGAAAGTCAGTAAGAATCATCGGCTCTATATTAAGAGGAAAATACTTACTTTTTTTTAATTATATTATGATCCTGAGCCATTCGCATATGCCATCAGCAAGGCTGCAGTAGTATGGCATGATGGGAGATCTGCCAAAATAATGCAAAGGTCATCAGCATAAGCTATTGTCTTAACTTCTATACAAGAGCTGTTTATGGACAGTCCTCTAATATCATCTGTTGCATTAAGTCTAGCAAGAAGAGGTTCTAATGTCAGAATATACAGTAGGAGGCTTAAAGGGCACATTTGTCGTACCCCTCTAGTAACTGGCACCGATTTACCCACCCAGCCTTTCACAAATGGGGTTGCTAAGGCAACGTTATGATAAGTTTTTAGCCAAGTGATAAATTCCAAAATAAATTTCATTTTTGCAAGACATGCCCACATATAATCATATGAAACTCTGTCAAATGCTTGCCTTTGGTCCACACTAAGGATAAAACCCATAAGTTCTCCTGAAAGGCCTCTAGAAAATAATTCCCTCAACAAAATGAGACCATCTGTAATAGTACGGTTGGTACGAACAAAACTGGGTTGGGTGGATCAAAACCTCTAAACAAATAGATAAACGATTGCATAAAATTTTTGCAAGTATTTTATAATCACTATTTAGGAGAGTGATTGGTCTCCAGTTCCCTATAGAGTCCCTGTCTCCATGTTTATAAAGTAATATTACCAATCCTAACGATATACTGGAAGGCAAAGTCATGGATTACGAACTACTCGAGAAAAGATTAGCCATCTCATCCACCAACAGTGGTAACAATAGCTTGTAAAATTCATTTGGGAGCCTATCAATACCTGGGGCCTTCCCTATTGGGGAGCAAGAAATTACATCTCTAACTTCCCATACTGAAATTGGTTTTCTCAGAATTGGAAAAAGATAGTCAGGAACTGTTTGAAGGGGACAAGAATTTAACCATCCCTCTATATTAGAACTAGTAAGCAGTGGGTCTGCAGAAAATAAACTCTCTAAATACCTGGCAACTTCTGCCAGTATATCGTCCTTATTATATATTATCTCTCCTGTATGTAATTTAAGTGATTTTACATCTTTTCGTTGTCTCGAGGCATTACAAAAATCAAATGGATTGGTATGTGCTCATGTACCATTAACTCCAAACCTTTACATACGATCATATTGGAGTTTGGTAAGTTTGGATTTTAAACACAAAAATTCCTGGTTATCATATTCTAAACCTTTTAATATACACTCCTGAAAAGTAAGTAAAAGCAGTCTGGTTGCAGAATATTCCTGTGTTCTATATCTACCCAATAGCCTCCCTATAGTTAAAAAAAAATCTGAAATTCTTGTTTTGTATTCTCCCACCAGGCTTGTCTGTCATCATATAAACACAATACTGATTTACATGCTGTAGCAATGGCTTGAAACCCTTCCATAACCTCTGGTATATTCAATAAGGATAAATTTAGCTTCCAATACCCCAACCACCTAGAAGTTTCGTGACAATTTGATAAGGTGACACTCAAAAGAGCATGATCAGATGGTGCAACTAGTAGTACCTTGGGATCTTTTGTCTGCAAAGAGGAAGATAAGAACCAATAGTCAATACGGGAGGATTTTTTCCCATGAAAATAAGTATGGGGTGCTGTAGTATGAAAAGAGAAAACATCAATTAAGTCAGACTGTGTAAGCAAGGAATTTAAAAAATTTGTATCACAATATAGTTTTATAGTGGAAAAATTAATAATAAAATCTCCCCCAAACAAAACATTTTTAGTGGTAAAACAATATGGACGTATTTGTTTTAATAAGGAAATTCTTCCAGTTTTAGATTGAGGGCTGTAAATATTAATTAACCTAAAATCAATGGAAGCTAAAGTGACAACCAAAAGAAAAGCTCAGCCCAGAAAAATACCCACCATATGAGTAACGTTTATAGATGGAGTAGTAAAACAAACCCCTAGACCTGAACAACGGTCTTCTTCCCCTGACTAAAAACTTGGTCCCGATATCCAGGCCACAGAAGCAGTGGAAGAATCCTGTAATGAATACAATCTGGTGTCTTGAAAAAATACTATATCATATTGAAGAGAGGAAAATAAATCAGAAGTAGCTAACATCCTCACTTCTGAACGTATGCTGTTAGTGTTTAAGCTAGCTGTATTTAAATCATAGCTGACAGGAATTACAATCAAAGCAGTGATTTAAGTACCAGTTGTAGATAATTGAGTGCTCTTTCTGGTGCCTACTTTAGGGTGGAAACCACGTTTTTTCTTAACCTTACCAATAGTGAAAATGTTAGTATCTGGGTCATAAACAATCTCCATTTGGGAGGAAGCCATAGAGGCAGTATCAGAATCCATATCTTTCTTGTCAGCATCAACTAGTAAAACTGAAAATCTATTTTCAATGACAGGAACACCCAACATTACTGATAAACCAGTTATGGGTGTGGAATGTGAGCAAGGAGCTTCCTCATTACTAGAATCAGGGGAAGCCAAAATCACTGGAGGCTGGGGGAGGTGGCATAGACACTCTACCATCCGGTTCACTCCATGAGTGCTGGGGTGGGTCTAAATCCTGAGGTGAAGGTATGGCTACTGCCATATCCTGTGAGTCAGGGGTCACAATTATTGAATTTGAGCCCTGAGAAGATGTAGAGGTATTGGGGTCCGTACTGATAGGATGCCTAGTTTTACTTTGCTGCTTTCTCTGGGGTTGTGGGTCAGGTAGAAATGGAGGTGGGGCTGGGCAAAAGTCTATTTTGTTGCCCTATGTACATAAAAATCTTGGATACCATAATCCGCTTCCCCAGTGGGCACTCAGTAAAATTATGTCCACCTTCATCACAAAGATTACATTTTGAATTGTTAACACAGTGAACACTGTAATGTCAGGTGTCCCCACAAAAAGTGCAGTGTTGAATAGTACAAGTAGAACTAAGGTGTATTGGGGATCCACATTTGAAAAATTTTTTTGACTGACTGGGTAAAAAATAAAACCCTTATCTCTGTCAGTATAAAAACAATTCGGTAGATGTTCTAAACCATCCACAGCCTGGGTCAGTTTGATTTTTATTTTCCACCCCCCATTCCAAAATCCCTCTACATCTAAAATAGGGTCAGGTGTTCCTTGCAGTTCACAGTGCTTTTCTAACCAATAAAGAATGTCTGAAATATTAACCCCTTCATTCCTAACAACACAGTAATAAATCGAAAAGGTTGTTTAGTCAGATGGATCACCTGAAAAGGTGTCCATAAAGGATTAGTTTTGACTGTCATATGTTTAATCCAGAAACGTTCCAAAATTTCAGGAGATCTAAAACTAACGTCAAAAGTATGTTCACCAGGGGCTTGAATCAAGGCATAGACATCTGAAGGCGTAAAGCCTAAAGACTGCTTTAGCAAAATTCGCCCCACAAAATATCTGTCTGGGACAATATCCATGCCTCCCAAATATCTCAGTCTTATCGCATTTTGACGTTTAGCTAATTCAATAGGCTCGCGGAATAAATCTGTGTAAGAAGGGCGTTGATTATGCTCAGGCCTCTGCGTTTGTCCTAGCCCTTGTAAGTCCAGAGCATCAGGCCCAACTTCAAAGTCTTATCTGATTGTTCAGAACTCCCGCAGCCCCCAAGATAGTATGTGAAAGCTTAGTGTAAGAAGACTCAGGGTTCAGTATTAATTTACCTGTAGCTGTAGTCCCATGCTCCACTAGTAAAGGCATGTCCTGTTATCCTGTCATTGTCTGCAAACTGTCTGAAATATTGTCGACTGGGAAATCAGAGGATGAAACAGGGGCTGAAACGGCTCCCAAAATAGACTCCTCGTCCTGTATAGGGTCAGCACTCCAGTCTCCGGTCAGGCATTGGTGCCATCCCACTTCTCATAAGGCTCAGTCAGGGGACCATCCTGGATCTCCTGGAACCTCGTACTTTTTGAAAGATTTCCATTGGGCATCTTCCTGTGATATTGAACCAGCCCAAAAAACTTTCGGTAAATGGGAAGAAATAGTCTCCAGACTACGTTTTCTTTTTTTCTCTAGGTCCTGACAGAGTTGTTCTCATTGTAATTCTTCATCCAAGAGGAGAAGTTGCTATTGCAGGTAAATACATTTCTCTTCTAATGTCGCATTTGAACATAAAGGAGAAATCACTGACTCCACAGTGTCTGTATCCAAAATCGGCATACTGGATAATCAAAACATTTCCACTCTGGTTTCCTCTGAAGCATCCTTCACAGGGGAGGCATGTTGCTGGTCATCTCCTAGTACCAAACCAGCATCCTCCCCACAAACACATCCAACCTCCTCAATCACATGTTCCGAACTGAGCCCTGCCATCTCTGTAGACAGATGGACAGCGCCACCCGTCTACAGAGTAGGGGAATTTTTTATTGGAATAAGCTTCATAAACAAAACAAGGGAAAATGCAACAGAAAAAATGTAAAATACAGGAATCAATATATAACATCAGAGTCCAGAAAACAAGAAACCATTCATACCCTTCAAAAGTCTGAAACACCAAAGACAACCCCAAAATTCCAAGAACAAAACCCACTCAGAAAACCTATAATAACCAGAAGAAAAAAAAAACAGCTATCCCAACAGCCCTTCCCCACCCAGTATATAATGGAAAACAAAAAACAGTTCATAGAATCGCCCAGCAAGAATCCACTGGTCAATCAAAACCTGTAAAAAAAGGAGAGAACCCCAACCTTTCCACCAGTCCTGCATAAGAGTGCTAGAAAAGACATGTCTTTCTTTTTTAAATAACATTGTGATTTCAGACTCAATTTTATTTTGTATGCCCAGCAAAGATAGCTGTTTTTGTTGCAACACAAATTGACATCTAGTTTGCCAAATTACCCATTTAATGAGAACAAAAATTACTCGAGTTGTCCCTAAATGGAATCCACTCCAAAGAATGTTATCATACTGACCATACACCAATGTATTATAATTCATAGACCTTAGATTAGGGATATTCCATGAACAGGCCAACATAGGCCATAAACCAGAAATATATGGGCATTGTAAAAAAAGATGTAACATTGTTTCAATCTCCAATCCACAACCCTCCCTTAGACAAGATCTGTCCTGAACTGATTAGTGAAAATGATTTCCTCTGACATTTAGTCTAGAATGACAGCTAAGCCATACAGAATCCCACACTTTAGGAGGGAATCTGGTTTCTGTTACTTGGCGAAGGACATCAGCAAGGACTACAGCGTCCGGTAATGCCAGACAAGGATCTTTAAAACAGATATCCTGTAACAGCTTAAGATACTCCAATTTTCTGGTAGTATGCAAAAGGTCAGAGGTCAAGATTTGCCAGAGTTGTAATTTCTTGCAGATTTCCAAATGATAGGGAAAAAAACCTTGTGGGATGTTCTGAAATACCCCCCATTGCTGGGTTTCCCACTTCTGCCAAAAATAGCAGCATCTATCTTTAAACAAGGGAACCCAAGGCAATGGACTCAACAATAAAGCAGGAACAAAATTTGCATAAAGAAAAACAGTAAAAAGAAAAATCACAGGATTGATTATGTTCAAACCACCATCACACACAGGCCAATAGGTACTATTTCACTTTATGGGATTAAGCCGACTCCCCCATAATAACTGAAAAGCCACGCTATACATCCTAACCTCTAATTTGACAGGCAAAGGATACAGATAACTAACATTCAGAAAAATAGGCAATAAAAAAGTTTTAAACATAAATACTCTTTTCTTTTCCATCATAGGAAAACCTTTCCATCTTGCAACTTTCTCCTCTGCTTTGGCCAAGGCCGTTTCCCAAATGTAACAGGCCGGGTCAGGAGCTCCAAGCCAGCACCCCAGAATTTTAATCAGTAATGCAGATATCCCAACACCCCCTATAGCCTGCGGAGCTACTTCTAAAGTACAAATCCCCACAGCCATACTCTTCTGTCTGTTGATCTTTGAACCAGAAACAACAGAAAAAGAGTCTACAACCTCCATAGCCCACTCCCCAGATACTTGATTGGCCACTAGTATAGTAGTGTCATCTGCATAAGCCAGGGCAATCGGAAATACACCATTCCCAAAACCTTGAAATGGTGCAATCCCTGTTGTCATATGTAATGTTCTTAATAAAGGATCTATAGAAAAAACATAAAGAAGTGGACTCAGAGGACAGCCTTGTCTGACTCCTCGCTGAATCAGCACAGATCTCCCTAGCCTGCCATTTACCAAAGGCCGAGATGAGGCATGTCTATAAATGATTTGAAGTCATTCTATAAACCCAACTGGAATACCATAATGTTTTAAAACCTGAAACAGGTAGACATGGGGAACCTCATCAAAGGCCCTAACTTGGTCAAGGGAGAGTAAATACCCAGAACCACTCGACCCATCAAAAGCTTCTCTTAGTAATTTGGTAATGTCTCCCATACCCCAGAGGGGAATGGCACAAGTCTGACCGGGTGAAATCACTTCCTGAGCTACCCAGGGCAAACGTTTGCACAAAACTTTACATAGAATTTTCCAGTCGACATTCAACAAACTAATGGGCCTCCAATTCCTAAGATCCAATCTATCCCCCTTGTTATAAAGAAAAATCAAAATACTGTCTGCCAAAGCTGCAGGAAAAGGAACTAAACCAGATAGTATAGCATTATAAACTTTCACCAAATAGGGACTTAAGAGACTAATTGCTTTCTTATAGAGTTCCCCTGGTAAGCCATCTAGACCAGGAGAAGAACCAGACAGTAATCCAACAATAACCTCCTCCACTTCTTTCTGGGAAATAGGAGAGTTCAATAGGCATTTATCTGATTCCAAAAGATCAGGAATCTGTAATGTATGTAGAAACTCTTCCATCCCGACAGTAGGGGGAGAGTTGGTACAAAAGGAAGCTTCCACAAACTGATGAACCACTTCCTCAACATCAGCACTAGAATTTGCAGTCTGACCTGTATCAGACCTCAAGGCATCCACATATTTAGAGTCCAACCTTTGAGCACAACATTCATAAAGATTAACTCCTTGCGCTTTCCCCTGAGTGCCAAACTTCTGTTCTAAAAACAGAGAATGGGCCCTATCATACTGATACTTAGACATCTCAGATTTAAGCACAACAATGTCATCCGTGAGATCTTCTCCAGTCTCTACAGCTCAAGAAAGTAGCCTCTGGAGCCTATCCCTGAACTGGAGGTAGGTTAGATACTTAGAATTTGCTGCCCTTTTTGCCAAAGAGCTACATACTGTATGGTTTTCAAATCTCGTTTCGAGTCTTGCCACCATAAAAGAGGATTATCAAATAAATCAAAAACAGAAAACCTGGCCTCCAACTCATTATGAATGAGAGCCCAGGTACCTGTATCTGATAAAAGAGCCAAATTCAACCTCCAGACTGGATTCGGGCAAGGTTTGTTTACAGGAGTTCCAACAAAAACAGTAATCAGTCTGTGGTCAGAAGTGTCAACTGGAGAAACATAGAAACATAGAATTTGACGGCAGATAAGGACCGCTTGGCCCACCCAGTCTGCTCATTTCCCTACCTGCTGGATAAGCTGCAGATCCTAGTTAACCAGCAGCCTACTTCTTCTTACCCCAACCCCCCAGAATTGCCTTATGACTGTCCCATGCATGCTTGAATTCGACCACTGATTTTGACTCCACAACCTCCTCCGGAAGGCCGTTCCATGCATTCACAACCCCTCTGTGAAAAATACTTCCTTAAATTACCTCTGGCCGCCCCCATCTTCAAACTGTGCCCTCTTGTTCTTGCACACCTTTTTTTGAAAGATGCTACCCTCTTGGACTTTGTTGATTCCTTGAGGTACTTGAAAGTTTCTATCATGTCCCCCCTCCCTCCTTTCCTCGAGGCTATACATATTAAGCTCCTTAAGTCTCTCTTCATATGTCTTCCAGTGCAGACCCTGCACCATTTTAGTGCCCTCCTCTGGACAGCTTCCATCCTGTCTATGTCTTTTTGGAGTTGGGTCTCCAGAACTGCACACAGTACTCCAGATGGGGTCTCACCAGCTGTCTGTACAGAGGGATAATAACTTCCTGTTTTCTACTGGTGATGCCTCTCCCTATGCATCCCAGTATCCCCCAGCCCTCCTTGCTGCCCTCTCACATTGCTTGCCCACCTTTAGGTCATCTGATATGACTACCCCCAGGTACCTTTCCATTTTTGTTGTTGTTAGTATCTCACCCCCCATTGTGTACTCTTCCCCTGGGTTTTTGTTTCCCAGGTGCATTACCTTGCACTTCTTAGCATTGAATCTAAGTTGCCATACATTTGACCATTCCTCTAACCTTGCCAAGTCCCTTCTCATCCTTTCCACCCCACCCTGTGTATCAACTCTGTTGCAGATCTTAGTGTCACCTGCAAAGAGACATACTTTTCCTTCCAGTCCTTCCGCAATGTTGCTTATAAAGACATTGAAGAGGACCGGTCCTAATACTGAACCCTGTGGTACCCCACTAGTAACCCTCCTTTCTTCTGAGTGGACTCCATTTACTATTACTCTCTGTGTCCTATTCTCCAGCCAATTTTTTACCCAGGCTGTCATCTTGGAACCCACTCCCAGGCTGGCTAACTTGTATATTAATCTTTTAATATACTAAACTAAAACTAAAACTAAAAAAGAATGCACAGGGACCCAATGGGAGGCAAACTAGAAGTCAATTCTAGTAGACAAGTGACCCTAGAGTAAGTATGCTCCGATAAGCTAGAAAAACCAACCACACAATCCCTAAGCTTGGCCTGTGTATACAATGGCCCAGATATTCAAACTGCACAGGCTGTGGAGCAAGCTTGGGCGCTGCTCAACTTGACTGCGGAGGGATGTAGACTGGGGGATATTCAACGGAGCTGCGCCATGGCTCAGCAGCATTGAATATCACACCCTTGCCATACCAGCAGTGTGCATGGCACACTGGCACTGCACCAGCGCAAGTGTCCAGAGTGCAGCATGGGGATGCACTAGCGCAAGTTCCATTGCGTCATGCACAGCAACCGCGATATTCAAAAGTTAACATGCAAATTGGGCCATAATGTATGCAAGGTGCACATGGGGCCATTTGCATTTCATTATGGCCCCATTTGCATGCAGGTGAGCTGATTCCCAATGACTTGCACCTGGTGCCCTGACAGGCAGCAGCCGTTGGGGACCGATGCCCCCTGCAGCCGGCAATGTGCTCTACATCCTGATTGCGGGCATTTTTAAATAAAAAAAATATGTCCAATATCCATGGTGGTCCAGTGGACCGCTATCTGCCTGATTGCAGGTGTTTGTAAATAAAAAAACATGTCCTATATCCCTGGTGGTCCAGTGGACCGCTTTCTGCCCGATGACGGGCATTTGTAAAGAAAAAAACATATCAATATCCTGGTGGTCTAGGTGGTACCCCCTCCCCACCCGCCCACTGGGCCCCCATCCGCTCCCCACTCCCGGTCAGCCTGCTGTCGGCAACCCACCCACCTGCCGCCCGCCACCCACCGACCGACACCATCGGTGGGGCTGTCGCCCATTGGTCCACAGTGTGAGCCAATGGGCGTGCAGCCCATACCGTACTAGACATTCTAGATATGTGAATGGGATCATTCACATATCTGGAATGTGTAGTACAGTATGCGCTGCATGCCCATTGGCCCATGCTGTGGACTAATGGGCTTACAGCCCTACTGACAGTGTCAGTCGATAGGCAGTGGGGTGGCAGGCGGGTGGGTGCTGCTGCCCGCAGCTGACCGGGGGATGGGGTGGTGGGGCTCAGTGGGCGGTGGGGAGGGGTACCACTAGACCACCAGGGATGATGGACATGTTTTTTATTATAAATGCCCACAATTGGGCAGGTAGCGGTCCACTGGACAACCAGGGATACAGGACATATTTTTGTTTTACAAATGCCGATGATCGGGCAGGTAGCGGTCCCTGGACCACCAGAGGTAATGAAATTCATTTTTTGTTACAAATGCCCACGATCGGGCATGGGGGTGCCACTAGGTGCAGCGGAACAATTGGTGGCCACCCACAGGTGGCAGCTGCCGTGTTGCGCCTGCAATCTGACAGCTCAACTGTGGTGGCCATCAGTTTGTTCCTTTTTTTTTGGATCAACTTTGTGCTGGCGCAGGTAGGGGTTACGCATGCATGGCTCTGCACATCCCAGGCTGAATATTGGGCTACGCAGGGTATACATGGGCACACACCCCCTACCTGTGCCTGCATACATTACTGATGTGCTCCGGCACATTGGGATTTGTGCCACACACTTTTGCCTTTTGAATATCATGCCGGGGTGCATCAGTGGGTTGTGCATGGCGCAACACTGTTGCGCCATGCGCAACCCTTTTGAATATCTGGGCCATTCTGTACAAAAAAGTTGGAATCAGAATATAACTTTTGTGATCTACCTGTTTTGTAAGATAAAGGCAATATACAATTGAAATCACCTCCTAAAAAACAGATCTTGTGGTATCACGAAAAAGGTAGAACTTTCTGCAATAAAAGCAACCCATTGGAATTTTAGGTCAGTAATTATAAATATTAATAATCGTAATTCATGTGCCCAACGAGGGCATCAAGGAGCTCTGCGCACCGACCCAGGAACCAGGTCAATCAGGCAGAAACATGGAGGTCAGGATTCAAGATTAAAAAAACAAGTCCTGAGCAAGGTTCCTCCCCCAATGACCAAAAAGAAGCACTCCAAACCAGTCAGTAGATACCCAGTAGGTCTCTCGAGTAGTATGTAACTGGGTGTCTTGAAGTAAACAAATATCAAGATGATGAATGGAAATAATAGAAAAAATGTTTTTTTGTGGTTCTTTATACTATTGGCATTTAAGGATCCCAAGGAAAGGTGCCACATCATGTTCAGGTGGTAGAGACATCTGCCATAGTGGAAACCAGAGGTTTAACAGCTTTAGTCCCCAATCTTTGGGATTTCTTTTTCTTCTTGCCCCCCCCTTGGTATCTATGGAGGGAAATTCAGAATCAGTTACAAGTTCCAGCTCTGAGGAAATTAGTGAATAGGAATCCGAATCATCATCCTGTTCATCCCACTGCTTCCTTTTAGCAAGTGGAAAGAACCTGTTGGACATGGGAAGACCAGCCTCACCTCCATCTATAGCATCTTTGCCAATTTTTGGGATACACTGCATGTCATCTATTTTTTTTAATTCCCAATCCATGGAGTGGGGAGGCGACATAGCAGGGTCTTCCCTGGAAGGCCCCGGTAGTTCAACAGAGCAAGGGTGAGACTCCGTATTCTCAGACAGAATGAGCAATACCAGATCAGTAACCACCTCCGGGGCTGTGGTACCTGGGAAAATTACCTGCTGCACTGGGAACTTGACTGGAATAGAGGGGAGAGAGGACACATGTTTAGAAGTGGAAGGATCAACAGCAGAAACAGTTACAGAGGGTGAGGAGGGCCGGGGAAGGGGCACTTCAATAGGGTAATCATCCCCTGGTTCTCCTGCCATATTTTCAGTAGAGTCATCCCCTCCCAAATTATGTGAAGCCCAGGGACAATCTTTAAAAGTGTGGGTGGTGTCTTCACAAAGATTACAAATAACAGGAGTTTGGCAGGCAAATGCGACATGGCCGATCCCTCCACAAAGGGAACATTTTATTTTATAGCATGCATTGCTCAGATGAGTATGAGCCCCACACCTGAAACATGAATGAGGTTGCCCAGCATAAAAGATAAAACCTCGGTCCCTCCCCAGGTAGAAGCAACTAGGCAGATGCTGAATAATACCTCTAACCTGAGGCAATTTGAACCGAATCCTCCATCCCCCAGTCCAAATATCCTCAGAGTCAATAATAGGGTCTGGAAGACCTAAAACAGAACATTTAGCCCTTAACCAGAACAAAATATTCGATATTGCCACACCTTCATTCTTGAACAACACAGACACTGTTCTGTAAGCAGGCTTAGTGAGAGGAATAGCAGCAAAAGCCTTTCAGTCAGGGTTGTTGCGAAAAAGGTGTAACGTTTCCAGAAAAGCTCCAAACCTTCAGCAGTTTTAAAGCTGATATCGAAATTTGGATCACCTGAGGTGTGAATTTAAGCATAAATATCCTGAGCAGAAAAACCCATGCTGAGCTTCAAAAGCGTACGGCCCACATATATTCTGTCAGGATGTAACTCTAAGCCTCCTTTATATTTTAGCCTTACTGCGTTACGCCATTTAGCAGGTTCAGGAGGAGCATGAAATAATCCATTATATGTTCTGCGGGATGAGTTCCGATCACGTTCAGGATCAGCTCCAGCAGTACTCACAGAAGGACATGGGGGGGCAGGATGTTCCAGGCCAGGCCCAGGAACATCAGGTGCTGGCTTCAGGGCAATAGGGTCTTCAGGGTCATGATGCTGCCCAGAAATACTGGGCAAAGGAGAGGTTTCCATAGGGTTTTGTTGCTGAGGAAAAAGAACCGGGGAGTCAGACAACTCTAAAGTGGAGGGAAGTTCCATAGGGTCAGCAAGAGCAGACCCCGGTCAGCTAGGCAACACCCAAGGCTGATTTGGCCCAGCTTTAATCCATCCAACAGCCTGCAAGGCTTCAGTAACAGTATGCCCCATAACCAACAAATTGTTATCAAAGTTAGAATTGTCCCCAGATAATTCAGTACTGCGAGAAACCGTAGCAAGTAATGCAGCGCCAGTCACAGAATCTGACAGCTCCTGAGGAGCAACTGTTCTAGAAGCAGTGTTCACCCTGAACCCTCTCCAGCCTGTAAATGTGGAATTAAGGCAGTGTCAGAAAAAAACAACAGAAATCTTACTGGCAGGTTCCCGAGATGACATACAGGAACCGTTCGTGTCCATGGAGGTCTGTAACTCACTGTTTACCGGGTCTGGAGTTGCAGCACACCCAGCACCAAACTCCATCGTGCATACTCCAGATGAACTGACAGCTGTTGTAGAAAGTGGAGCTCCAGTAAGCAGTGCTTCTGTCTTGAGATGGAGGGATTGGCTGTGATGCTCGTGGCTCTCTTCCGCAGCAAGAAGCGCTAGCAAATACTCACAACAGGACTGAAACAACTGACAGCTGGGGAAGCCCGTCTGCAGCAGTGGGTCTGTGGAACAAATAGAAGCTTCAGAGGAAGCCACTCAAGTAGGAGAGGTAAACCAAATGATCCTCAGCAGGAGCAAGAACAGTAACAGTATCCAGACTAGGCAGTTCAGATGCAGGCAACTTAGGAGCAATATCCACATTCTTCTTCTCATGGATGGAAAAAGCCTCACATATGGAGGAACTGAGGAAGAGGCAAACTCATCAGCTTCAAGGATGATCTCACCTCCACCAGGATCCATGGGGGCAGCCATCTTGGTCCCACAGGAAAATGGGCCCCCTCTGCTCACAGGAAGCAGAGTAGGGGCATTTCCCTGGTGTCCTGGCCAAATTTCCCTCATTCACTAAAAATACCATCAACAGTTTAATCTGGTTCAAGGTCAGTTGGCATTCATCTGTATCCCCCTCCCCTGGGTCATGCCTGAAAATGGCAGGATTTGTCTAGTGCACTTACCCAGTCAACAAAAACTAAATAAATAAGTAAAACTATGAGTCATCTTCTCAAGCAGAATCAGTTAATGCCACACAACCCTGGTGAGGTCCTTATTTAACCACCACACTGCTGGTTTCTCACCACTTCAGGTTTCTTCCTGCTCAGAATCAGGATCCAATGACTCTTCCCTACTGGCAGCTTCAAATTTTTGCTGTATCTGCTGAACCCGTCCCCTGGCCTCGTCCGGATCTGTGAACTGGTAGGTGTGACCACCGTAGAATATGTGGAGACAGGCAGGCATTAATAAGAAGTGTGTCACCCCCAAACTGCGGAGTTTAACCCACATCCCATCAGATTTTTTCTGACAAGCTCTTGTAGCAACGGATAAATCAGGGAATAAAAGAATGGTATAGCTGTGAAAGTTAAGCTGATCTGCAGTTTGGGCAGTTTGGAGCAAGGTGTCCTGAGTGTTTACCCTGTCAGTGACCAACAATATCATCCTGGGAGAATCACACAAAGTCCCTGCTGATCTAGGGCAAATTCTGTAAGCTCTCCGAAAAATGATCAACCACCTCAGCATCCAAATGAAGGGCAGCAGGTAACCATTTCTTCAGAAAAGTGATGGGATCTGTGTCCTCTTGCTTCTCCGGCAGACCAACAGTCTGAACGTTGGAGGCTCACTGAGTGTTTTCAAGAGCCTTCAAATGATAATACAATTGCGTGTTTTCCTATAGAAGCTTAGTCATGGTCGAGAGAGCTTTAGCAGCTTGTGACTGTGCGGCTGCTGCCAGTTTATTAGCCAGTTCTATTTTCACATCTTGGTCCCTGATTCTCCATAAAATTGTTTCAGTCTTCGAGTTGGTGGCCTGCATCAACATTTGGAAGACCTTCCATGGCAGCTCCAAACCCATGTAGTCAGAAGGAGACATGGAGGCCAGAGGTTTCCGGAATGGTTGAGATGATGGCTGAGTTTTCGAACTGCCAGGGCCTCAGTTATTTGATCGCCTCATCGTAGTGTCAGGCGCCAAACTGTTCCACTCAGTTTGCTCTTGAGAATGCTGCAGCAAGTTTGAAGAAATTTTGTACTCTAGAGGTAATTTTTTATAAAATAATTCTCCAGAATGCAGAGCTGTGCAAAACCACATCTGTTCAGTAAGGTGCTCAGCAGTGCCCCTTCCCCACGCTGCGAGGTATATAGAATAAAGTATTGTGAGCCACCAACAGTGACATTAAAAATAAAGAAAAAATCAAATGTTCCCACAGAAAAAGCCACACAGGCAAAATGGGTTTGTTGAATACATTTAAGCATAACAGAAGCTACTGTATGTTGTGGCCGTGTTTGGTCCAGAGTGGCCTAATCCCTAAAACACTATAAATTCTGTCAAAGGCAAACTCCACTAAGACTGAAGGTGAAAACCCAGTGATTTCTGCAGGAACACCATATGCACCTTCTACATGTGACCATTTTTTCACTGTTCTGATAAAATACTTTATAAAATATTTATATAATTACAAGTTACTGTGGAGAATTAATAGAGTGAACAGGGAGGAGCTGCTCACCAGGAGTAGTGCAGTCACAAAAGGATACACTACAACTGGAGGCTAGTCAGTGGAAACTTCAGAAGGAACATGAGGAAGTAATACTTCACAGGGAGGGTGGTAGAGCCTTGCAATGAATTACCTGCAGAAGTGGTGGGGACAGGGACTTCAACATGTTCAGACACAGGTGGGACAGGTACAGAGGGCTGATAATTTCAAAGGTGGTGCTCAAGAGGTGGGGAGTTAGGGAGGGAGGGGGAGGGTTTGGATTAGGCCTAAAGGCTAGTAACTCCCTTAGCTGATATGTCAGAAGGACAAGTAGGAAACTCTTTACTAGCAGACTGGATGGAGCCTTGGTCTTTATCTGCTGGAAACATCTATGTTTCTATATTTGTTATACCCTTCACATTTTCAGGAAGGACAGCAGGGCAGCAAAAAATAACAAGAGAGGGGGTAGTCATATTTTCATGGTTTTTATTCTCTTTTTCTGGCATTTTGGTTTTTATTTCCCATGTTCCTACTTTCCCCTTCCCTCCGCTGCACTCCTGGTTAGTTCCCTACAGCCTCTTGATCCCTTTTACCTTCCCCATGCACTGAGGTCTATACTTCTGTACTGCCCAAGTCTATTGCATGGTATACCATGATGATAGAGACCACATATGGGTGAATGTCAAAACAGTGACCCATATATGGTGCTATCATCATGGGCGATGGTAGGGGACAGAAAATGTTGCTACCATGAGGGTAGGGTGGCTGACAGGAAGGGAGGGTGGGCGACAGGACATGGAGGGATGGCGAACAGGGTTGTAACCCTGTAATGTGTCTGCTTCCACCAAGTCAACCATGTGGTGTGGTAGGTAGGGTGGTTGGCTCTGATGGAGCAGGTCCTGGGGTCAGGTACAATTTTGCTGCATCCCGCAACTGCGGGACTTAATTGTTTTTAAAACTGGGCTGTGCATGCACAGTTTTCCGGTCGCCTTTTACTGCATATCGCCCAAAATGTTTTTGCCGATAATGCAGGTTACGATAATAGGGATTGCCTTTTGGCGGTCGCTATTATCATATAGAACCCTATCGCACAATTGTCCCACTCCAGAGCAAGCTCCATCCAGTTGACAGCTCTCCCAGAAGGAGGAAACAAGCACTGTAGGCCAAAGACGTAGTAAGGGGAGGAACCAAGGCACACCACGATGAGCATCATCAGCTATAGCCGACACATATGTGATGTATTTGAGCGCTGCATATCGGGAGGTTGTCTGAGAGTTTCTGTCCTGCATGTCTCCTGGACAAGGGGACATCCACACAGAAGCAGAAACCATGGGCTCTCTTTTCGAAAGCTATCACAGGGCTTGCATCAAACCCTGCGTCAGACGTGTTCTTTTGTGCAACAGTGCCAAACTCCTTTGGTGCAACTGCACCTGATTTTAGTACATCGGTCACAGTTGCCACACTTTGCACCAACTTGCACCAAATATCTGGCACAAGCCCCATAAAAAGGGTTTCCCAAATGGTGCGAGTTAGACCAGAGAAAAGCCTGCCTAACTCGTGACATTTGTCCCTTGGGATTGAAAATCTTGATCACCAGCCGGTGGAGAATGCTGCACGCTCTGTGCGCCAAATGATCAGTGCACCCAGGGATCGCAGCATTCTTAGGGCTTTGAAAATCGATCCCCATGAGTCCTCCTCAGAGAAAAAAGGTTTCCTAGCAGAATGTGCTCCACCTTCTGCCTTCCCTGACTAGAAGCCTGGACCCAGGATACAAACCTATCCTTCATGTGGAAACCGGTTGCCTAAACTACTATGCTGATGAAGCAGTCTGCCATTGTTACTTGAGGAAGAAATTGTTAATGGTATTTAAAATATTAACATGATTTGACTAGTGTAGTGCCAACAATGCTGGTCTTGCTTTTTTATGTTATCTTTATTTTTGTAGCAGGCCTTACTGCCTCACCAGTCTTACTGCTATAATTGTAGTTACAGTATATGAGGATCACATTCAATGTCAGTTTTACAGATCCTTTGGTATACAATGCAGCAGGGAGGGCTTTGATATAGCAGCACTGCTTTTTCAGTAATGCACCCTACACTGTACACAGTGGTTCAAGTCCACCCAACACCAGGTAATTAGTTTCATCCCCCCAGCACCAAACTTACTTAAAGCCCCAGCTCTATATCACTATTATTTTATCCTCTGATGGTCTGCGTTGAACATAGAACTTGTCAGGTAGTTAGAGGAGAGGGCCAGATTTTTTTATTCCCCTGATGGTCAGATTGAGTATTGGACTTGTCAGGTAGTTGAAGGAGAGGGCCACATGTTTTTTATTCCCTAGGTGGGCTAGACTGGCCATCAGACCCTTCAGCTAATTTGAGGGAGGGATAAAGATCACTGTTTATTCACTGATAGGCTGGGTTGGGCTTGGGATTTGTCAGGTTGTTAAGGGGAAGGGAACAGATTTTGTTTTTATTCCTTAACAGTCCTGGTTTGGCCCCGGACTCATTGGGCAGTTGGGTTTGAGGAGGAGAGAAAAATTGTTTTATTTTCTAACAGATAGTGTTGGGCACTGGGCCCATTAGGTAGTTTGTGGGAGAGGAACACATTTTTTTTTAATTCCCTGATGGGTCAGGTTGGGCACCGGACTATTCTGCTGCAGAGCAGGCTGGACTGGAACATGCATGGTATGTGATCTCTATGTGCATATTGGAAAGAGGGCAGATCTGAGATTGAGGTCTGAGAGAAGGAAAGAGTGAAAGAAGGAGAGTTGGGTGGTTGAGTTGGGATTACTGGCACTTGGGGTTACAGCTATGGAAGTGTGTGCCATCAGCCCCCTCAGTCCAGTCTCCCATGCTAGTGAGCTGCAGACCAGAGGAGCTGGAGATGCCCGAGCAAGCTGCTTACTGCAGTAGTGCAGCAGCAGCCCCAAGTCTCCCTTGCACTCTTTGAGCCTCTCACTGTGAATTGTGTGAATGGGCTTGGGGAAAGCAGTGTTTTTCTACCCTGCCTAGTCTATCTTCCTCTCACTGCTTTGTTGCTACTACTTATCTCTGTTTGGCTTAATACATGGGCCAGGAAGGGCATGGGACCAATAAGCTAGTTGGGGGGGACAGATTTTTTTTTTTCCTTTGATGGGCCAGGTTGGGCAATAGACTGGTAAGGTGTTCGGGGGAAGATGGACAGATCATTTTTTTGTTCTCTACCAGGCAGGGTTTGTCACCAGACCTGTCAGGTTGTTGGGGGAGGGTCAGATTATTTTTTATTCCCTGAAGGGCCTGGTTGAGTACTGGACCTGTCAGATTGTTGGGGGAGGGTCATCATTTTTTTATTCCCTAACAGACCAGGCTGGGCATCGATCCTCTCAAGTTGTTGAGGGAGGGGAACAGTTCTTTATTTTAATTCCCTGATGGGCTAGGTTGGGCACTGGGCCAATCAGGCAGTTTGGAGGAAGGGGACAGATTTTTTTTACTCCATGATTGGCCATATTGTACACCAGATCCATCAGGCTATTGGTGGGCAGGGGACTTTTTATTCCCTGACAGGCTAGATTGCACACCATAAGGTACTTTGGGAGAGAGGAACATATTTTTTTTATTCCCTGATGGGCTTGAATAAGTATTGGACCAGTCAAGTAGTTGGGGGGGGTGAGGGCCAGATTTGTTTTTTCATCTGCATAGTGGAGCTATACATGACATCTTGCTATCTCACCGAGAGAGCAGGGAGCTTCAGCACATCACCGGATTCCGAATGAGGCACAAAGGTTTGGAGTTGAAGCACAATCACTCCACTACTTGAAAAACTAGAAATTTCCTTGGCTAAGAGACAAACCAGCATAACATTCTGTGGTGATTTGCATATGCAGCCCATGATGCTTTGCATTATGTAGGCATGTGTGATTTTATATTACCTGACCATGCATTAAATCTCCATAAATGCACAGGCAAGTGCTGAATCTCATTTCCTCCCCCAAAAAACTACTTAGAGAAATGTTATAGGTGTAATAAACCAATACAGGGTGTTCATTAAAGGATTTTAATGCACTTCCTATGGGTGTAGGGATATTTGGCCTTCGGCCTTGTGCCTTAGCATGCCCCTGGGGCATGCATTAAAATCCTTTAATGCACACCCTGCCATGGCTTATTACTTACTTGTGTTCTCATTTTGAGGTACTGACTGATTGCTTGACTTCCTGTGATACAGTGGTCCGCCATTCTCATGCTGGAGCAGCTGCAGTTTATCCCCACAGAGAAATTAATGCAGAGACTTGCACTGCTGTATCCAGGTTGGTGGCATTCCGCTTAGTTGTAGGCTGTGGTAATTCAGGGTGAATTGCCCCAGTATCCCCCATATTGTGTCGCTTGGTAGTAGGCTGTGATATTTTATTCTTGGAGTTTGCCTCCACCCCTACTCCCAATTCTAACCAATCAACATTACAGCTAATCTGAAATCAAAATACAACTGAAAAAAATATGAAATTGTTTGAATGTTGGAATTGCTCACATCAGAAATCTCAACTGCTATATTTTGGGGATAAACTGCAGCCAATCCCTCAGGAATTCTGCATTATCTGAGATTAAGAGGGCCCTATTTTAGATTACAGCCCTTCGGCCTGATCTTAGCTTCGGTGCCTTGGCCTGGGTCCTGAGAGTACAGGTTATTGGAGAAGATTTGGTTTTTCCGAAGGAACTTTTTGGTGATCGGATTAAGAGGGGGTGAGAGCCCCTCTTGCTGTTTGTCCGAATTTTATCTGGAGGAACTTCTGGTATTTAGATTAAGAGGGGGTGAGAGCCCCTCCTGCTGTCATCTGGATTCTATGTTTCTCTGTGGAAAGTTGCAATTTGCCCTCTGACACTGACTCATAGAGATTATTATGTGATTTGTATTTATGATTTGTTTTAGAATTTAAGGGAGGGTGAGAGCCTCTGGATTTTTGGTTTTGGATTTTATTTATTTGGATATTTTTATTTTTGATTGATTTTATTTTTGGTTATTGTTTTGGGTCTGGTTTTATTATGTGTAGAGGGTCTGCCACCACGGTTGTGCACTATTCGTGCTCCACTCTCTGTGCCCTCCACCCTTTCTACCCTGCGCCATTACAGTTGTCAATTTACCAGCACTGTAGAGCACTGGGGATTGCACGGAAGCAGAGGAGGGGTTTTGTGGGGTGCGGACAGTGGAGGCTGAATGAGCGGGAACATTGGATTGGGGTTGTAGAGACCAGAAGACACTCTGGGGTGAAATGGATTCTAGAGTGAGGTTCTCCTTGTCTGGTTCCCATACCCAATGGTACCTCTACTATTAATGGTATTGGGCAAGAGGTTTGTTCCACTTCAGTGACTCATCCAACCCGAGTGGTGTTGTGCAATGCCAAATCCATTAGGAATAAGACTGCAATTATTGCAGATCTTGTGGAGTCCGTGGATCTGGCTTGCATTACCGAGACCTGGCTGGATGGTAATGCCGGCCCAGTTTTGGAGGCAGCAATTCCAGCTGGGTACTCAGTGTTACACCACCTGAGGTTGGACTGTGTGGGGGGGGGGTTGCGGTCTGTTTCAACACCGAATCGGGATTCACAAATCTACCAGTTGAGGAGGCTAAGTCCTTTGAGTGTACCATTGTGGCAGGTGTGGGTTGTAGAATTGTTCTCACCTACCGTCCACCAGGGGATGAGAAACGTTTTCTACAGGAAGTAGCCGACTACATCATTGACATGGCATTTGAGTCTCCCAGGCTGATGATCCTGGATGACTTCAATGCCTGGATCAATGATGAACATTCGCAGTTTGGACAACACTTTCTCCAATTAATGACATCTTTGGGTCTCGTGCAAGTGGTTACCTCTGCCACGTATAAGAGTGGTCACTCCTTGGACTTAGTTTTCCTCCTGGGAATTGAGGCCACTGACATGGGGGTGGAACCCGTCAGTTGGTCCGATCACTACACTGTGGGCTTCAGTTTTTGCACCCCCCCTTTGTAGGCCTACCCCTGTGGAGATAGTTAAGTACTGCTCTTTACGAGATATTAGCTCTGCGGGGCTGATAGCGGTGCTTAACCTATCAGAGTTTTCTGAAGTGAGCAATGATCCTGATGCCTTAGTGCTGGCCTATAACAAGGCCATCTTCTCGGCTCTGGATCAAATTGCTCCTGTCTGTGTTCGTCCTCTCCCTCTTCGACCTCGGTCTCCATGGTTTGATGAGATCTTGAGGGAGATGCGGTGACAAGGACAAAGACTAGAGTGTTGTTGACGGAGAACTGCCCTCAATGCTGACCATCTTAGATTGATGGAACACTATCAATTCTATCACGCCACAATCTCTCGTAAGAAGGCAGAGTTCCTGTCCAGAGAGATTTTGGCTGCTCAGAACCGAACAGCTCAGCTTTTTTGAACTGTTGACAGACTGTGCAACCCAGCCTGTCTCCAGGTTCAGAAAACTTTTCACAATTAGAGTGTGATGAGCTTGCTCGCTTCTTTGCAGATAAAGTGGCCGACATCAGGGCAGCAGTCCAACCTGCTCCCTCTATGGGACATGCTTTTGATAGGTGTTTGGTTGCTTCTTCAGGTCTCTCCTGGAGTTCCTTCAACTGGCCTGAGTTCATCAATGTCATGAGGACTGTCCATAGTATGCACCCTATGTGCTGTAGTTTAGACCCGGGCCCAACTTCTCTGATAAAGGGTTGTCTTGAGACTATCGGCCTGGTTCTAGCATGGATAGTCTGTTGCTCCATGGATACGGGTGAGTTTCCTAGCTCCCTGAAGGCGGTAGTGATGACACCCCTCCTGAAGAAAGCTATCCTGGACCCCGAATGCCATGCTAACTACAGGCCAATCTCTAATCTTCCCTTTGTTGGGAAGATTATTGAGAAAGTGGTGGCTGCACAATTGGAGAACCATCTAACCATCTTGGCATCTATGAACTCCTCCAGTCTGGTTTTCGAAAGAGGCATAGTACTGAGACAGTGCTGGTTCGGGTGCTCAGTGATCTCCTGATGGCTAGAGATCAGAAGAATCATTCCATTCTCATTCTTCTTGATCTCTCATCAGCTTTTGACACTGTGGACCATGGGGTACTTCTCGTGCGCCTGGAGTTTATCTGTGGCCAGTCAGGGACAGTCCTCAGTTGGTTTAGATCTTTCCTCACTGACAGAACTCAGAGAGTGGTGTCTGGATTAAATTCTTCCTGCCCACTCTCTCTGTCATGTGCAGCACCCCAGGGCTATGTGTTGTCCCCCATGTTGTTCGCAGTGTATATGCTGCCCCTCGGAGATATTGTAAGAAGGTATGGGCTGAAGTTTCACTGCTATGCAGATGATACCCAGCTCTACCTGTCTTTTGCACCTGACCAGGATAGAGCTCTCTCAGTTAATAATAGCTGCCTCACTGAAATCCAATGCTGGATGAGTTCAAGCTGGCTGAAGCTGAACTTGATGAAGACGGAGGTGTTGGTTGTAGACCCAGGTCATAGGGTAGAGGGGATGGGAGCTGGTTTATCCTCAGGTTTATTTCTGGGAGGTATCCAACTCCCTACCTCTGAATGGTGCAGAACCTGGGGGTGATTTTTGACAATGAACTGACACTGTGTTTGCAAGTGTTGGCAGTTGTCAAACTTTCCTTTTATCATCTTAGGAACATCACCAGGATTAAGCACCTTGTTCCACCCACTGACCTTCCTACATTGGTCCATGCTTTTGTGACCTCACGCCTGGATTATTGCAACTCCATTTATCTAGGGTTTTTTGGGGTTAATATCTGCCACTTGCAGCTGGTGCAGAATGCTGCAGCCCAATTACTGACAGGTACATCTCGTACCTGCCATATTTCGCCGGTATTATGCGATCTGCACTGGCTGCCGATCCAGTGGCGGATCACCTTTAAAACTGGTCTTTTGACCTACAAAGCCCTACATGGACCGGGTCTGGACTACTTGAAAGAGCTTTTGGTTCCGTACCGCACCAGGCGATCTCTCCGCTCGGTGTGCGAGGGGTTGCTAGAGATTCCGAGGGTTTCTTTAAAATCATCAGGTGCTCATGCTTTTATGTTTGCTGCTCTGACCCTGTGGAATTCTCTACCCATCCGCTTTGTCAGTGTGTGATTGTGGATGAGTTTAAAAAGGCCCTGAAGACCTATTTATGGTCAAAGATCAATTTTAATTAATGATTGTGAAGTAGAGCTCAGATTTAGAGTTGTAAAAATTATTTATAAATTTGCACTTTTTTCTTGTATATTGTTTTTAAATTATTGTAAGATGCCTTGGTTTGAAAAAGGCGCCATATAAATAAAGTTTAATTTCATTTCATTTTTTTAAAGGGACAGGAAATATGTGCTAATTGGCAGCAGTTAGTAATGTTCCTATTTACAGCAATGCAATTCATACTTCTAAATAATCCCTATTTAACTGTATCTGAATAAACACTGATGTGAAAAATTGTGCTTTCAATTCTTTCCTTTTGACGGACAACATTCTGAACAGTTCTTTTTACAGAACTATTAGTTTGGAGTTTTTACTACTGTATGTCATGGTTTGTGTAAAGAATGGCAATTATGAGCTGTTGACCTATCAGAACCATGCTCAGAGTTCTGTGCACAAATTGTGATACTTAAAACTCCAGATCACAGGTTCCATGAAGAGAACTGTAACAGAGTGCTGCCCATACAATCAAAGCAATGCAAAACAGAGTTTTTCATATTACTTTTTATTCAGGTACAGTTAAATATGGATAATTTAGGGGAATGAATATCATTTCTGAAAGAAAGGACTTTATAAACAGCTGCCAAGTAGAAATAATTTCCTGTCCTCTAAGTGCCTCGGGCTTCTTTAAAAACATGCATAACAGGTCTAGCATTAAGACTTAATGTAAAACAGTATCATAGACTGGGATACTAAATGCAAATAAAAATGTATGCTCTGCACATGTTTCATCCTACCCAGGACTTATCAGTGTGCATTGTCTGTATGACACCCCAGGGGACATGAACCAGCCCGAAGTTGGTCTTTGGGTTTGGGTCATGGTGAGCCCCCAAAAACCCCAAAAATGAGCTAAAAGATGAAGAACCTCAATGCAAAAGGACAGAGGCAAGGGTTACTCCAAAGGGCATTGGCCTAAGACCATCTTAGGGCTTTTGAACTGATGTTCTTTGTCTTTTAGCTTTTTTTTTTCTGGGCTCACCATGATCTAAAGTGTAAGATCAGCTTAGGGCTGGTTCATTTTCCCTGGGCTGTCATAAAGATGAGGCACACTGATGAATCCTGTGTTGGACGAAACACTTGTTCTGCATCTTCTGTTTGCACCCTTTGCAGATTATGTGATAGGCCCTTTGGCACCATACATTCCTACTTAAATCTGAACCAGCCTAAAATGTTATGGTGATTTGCATATACATTCCATAATACAAAATCACACATGCCCCCACAATGCAAAGCATCATGGGCTGCATATGCAGATCACCACAGAATGTTATGCTGGTCCAACTTTAAGCAGAATTGCATGGTGCCGAAAGGCCTCTCACACAGTTTGCAAAGGGTGCTAACAGAAGACATAGACACATGTTTCGTCCTACCAGGACTCATCAGTATGCCTCGTCTGTTTGACACCCCAGTGGAATGGACCAGCTACCCTAAGACAGTGTGTCTTGGATATGTTGTGGTGAACCCATTAAAATAAAAAACTATTTAAAAGACAAAGAACCTCTGTGCACAAACACTGAGGCAAGGGTTACCCCAAAGGGCATTTGGCTGGGAAGCCAAGTTTCAAGAAAATACAAAATCACACATGCCCACACAATGCAAAGCATCATGGGCTGCATATGCAAATCACCACAGAATGTTATGCTGGTCCAACTTTAAGCAGAATTGCATGGTGCCGAAAGGCCTCTCACACAGTTTGCAAAGGGTGCTAACAGAAGACATAGACACGTGTTTCGTCCTACCAGGACTCATCAGTATGCCTCGTCTGTTTGACACCCCAGTGGAATGGACCAGCTACCCTAAGACAGTGTGTCTTGGATATGTTGTGGTGAACCCATTAAAATAAAAAACTATTTAAAAGACAAAGAACCTCTGTGCGTAAACACTGAGGCAAGGGTTACCCACTTCCATAATGCTTTGTATTATGGGGTACATGCAATTTTGTATTTCTTTGAAACTTGGCTTTATGGCCAATGCCCTTTGGGTAACCCTTGCCACAGTGCATTTGCACCAATGTTGTCTTTAAGCTTGTTTTTTATTCTACAGTGCCTTCACAAACAATGACCTGTGGGAGTGCCTGGGTCTGGAACTTAAGTCCAGTAGTCATAACATGAGATTGCACATGCTCCAGCTGAAAGGTCAATGTTATAGAACAAAAAAAAAAGAGCAGGATGTTTCACTCAGAGGGTGGTGGACATATGGAATAGGCTGCTGTTGGGAGTGGTGGGCAATGCTAATATAATAGAATTTAAGCAGGTTCAAGACACTTTCTATGCCTTGCATGCTATAGGTGGATATTCCTTTTGAGCTAAGGGTGAGCTGTACATGGGCTATTACCTGCCTTGTCTCCTATACTTCTATGAATGTTATGAATCCCATGAAGGGCCAACAGCAGCTAACCATGATGTGACCATCAAACCAGCCACTGGGCTGGTTAGCACCCTGCCAGCCATAATTAATTGATTACAGGTGGGGTTGCAGTGTTCATGCATGCATGCAGAGACCTTGGGCTTTTGCTCGATAGCATGAACAGGGAGTTGAAAATACAGGTGATTTTCAAGTTACAAGAGAGAGACTGAGTAGCTGGCTGACTGGCTCGAGGAGCTTCTATGTGAATGCTGGCTGGCGCCAGTAGGGCAGAGGTGCTCACCGCTCATCTCCACTGAATTAATTTTAAACACACTGTTGTAAACCGGTCTATCACTTTAAAATACATTGAACTGATATAAAGCAACTGTACCATTTCATAGAATGTAGTTGTGAAACACATTGGGGCATGTAGACCAGACACAAAGGTTAACACTCAGACTAGATACAAAGGTTTAAACATAGACTGGACAACAAAGGTCAGCACACAACTAGACACCAAAGCTCAAAATGTAGGTCAGGACATGAGCCTGACAAGGGGAAAAAACATCAAAGGTGCACATGAATTAAGTGGCTTTTAGGAAGAAGACAATGCTATGATCTCTGCTGCCCCATTTGGAAATGTTTACTTCCTGTTTTATTTCTTTCCTGGTGTGTTTCACGACTACATTCTATTAAATGGTACAACTGATTTATATCAGTTCAATTTATTTTAAAGTGATAGATCAATTTACAACAGTGGGTTTAAAATAGAAAAGAACTTATTTTGTTCATCTTTTACTGAAAAATTTAAATAGCACATATACACTCTTTCAAATAACATGAAGTGTCGTAGTTGTTAAATTATTTGTACTTTTTATGCATTTCTGTTTTATGAAGAAATACAGATTTTTGCCTCATTAAAATTTGGAACTTAGGGCTGGCCTGTTGGTGCAGTGGTTGGATTTCTGCTTGTGACACTGGTGACCTGGGTTCTGGAATGGACCCAGGGTGCTGGAGGGCTGGCAAGAGGAAAAGGCTCGATCATTGGAAGACTGCTTGCCTTCTCCCAGGGGGAGGATGGGGATGCAGCCCGGTGCCTACTGACTCCTGGCAGAGGTTGGGAGCATGTCAGTGTGCTGGGCATGATTGACTGGGGGGCATGGCAGTTGTCAGTGTGCACCTAGATGTCTGTGGCACACCATGCCACCGGGAAAAATTAGGGAGGAAAAGTAGCTCCTGGGCTTTCCGGATGACAGTTGCCAGTCCCCACTGACACAGGAAGCCCTGTAGCCAGCCATACCTGTCTCAGCAACAGCACCCAGGGCCAAATAGAGAGTGTGCTGGCTGCCCCACTGGTGCCTTCCCCCTTGGAGGAGAGGGACTCACCCAGTGAAGGGCTACGCTGGGTTACCCTGGGATTTTGGCTGCAATGTGAGGTGGGGGATGGGTGGTAGGGTGTTAGGTGGGGGGCCTAGGAGGCTCAAAGGAGTGGCAAGTCCAGGGGCAGG
Source organism: Neoceratodus forsteri (assembly GCA_016271365.2). NCBI lineage: Eukaryota > Metazoa > Chordata > Ceratodontiformes > Ceratodontidae > Neoceratodus > Neoceratodus forsteri. Next base: position 523,338,672 of record CM028129.1, read on the forward strand.
GGAGCAAAAAAAAATTGGAACTTTATAAATGTTTCCTCATGCAATTAAAGTTAACACATGGTAGTTGTAGGTGACTGTAAATGCATAAACACATCAAAATAAATATCATGTAGAGTTCAGTGTTGAAACCTGCTAATGGAAACCTTGTTGTTTATGAGAGAGGCTGTGCACCTTAAAGGAATTATGATATTATTGTTATGATACTGATAACAGTGGCAGTGTCACCTCCAGGATTTCTCCTTGCTGGTGGTGTGTGGTGGTTATCCAGGGCAAGCTTGGTGGTGCTTTTTACTTGCTGTTTGTGTGACCTTTTGGTACAATTAACTAACAGGGACAGTTGCTTGAGATGTAGTACACTAAAACTGAGTGTTCTCTTGCCTCTGGTTTTAACTTTTCCAGCATGTTGGGAGGCCCAGGGGAAGACAGCACCAACTTGACTGCACTGCTGTAAAAGAGGCAGTGTGAGTAACATAGCAATTTAAGGTCAGAAGGGACTCTAGGTCCAGAGGCAGTGTGAGTAACATAGAAATTTAAGGTCAGAAAAGACTCTAGGTCCTTCATATCCACCCCACTTCATACACAAGAATGAATAATGTATGCTGTTCAAACATCCTAATTTATAATGATTCCTTATCCAATCTAGTACCTAGACCAGCCTGTGATTCCTTTCATGTAGTTGTTCAGGACCTGAACAAACTTTGCAATTATTCGGGCTCCATTTGTTTGTGCACGCCGTTAAGTGCTCCTCCGGCATGCTTAAAGCTGTATAGCAGCCGTGTTGGCTCTGACCAGAGTTTGTTTATTCTAGGACTGGTCAGGTTGGACAATTTATTTGTCAGGTTGTTGGTGGAGTGGACAGATTTGTTTTATTCCCTGATGGGTTCAGTTGGGCACTGGACCAGTTAGGTTGTTGGGGGGGGGAGGAGGACAGACTTCTCTTTATTCCCTTATGGGCTGAGCTGCTCACTGGACCCATTAGGTAGTTGGGAGAGAGGGACATTTTTTTTTATTTCCTTTTGGGCCATGTTGGGCACCAGAAATTCTATTCTATTCTACTGTTTTACAATTGAATATACTTCAGTAATTTTTCAGATAACATAACACAATAAACTCGACAACAACCCAAAACATGGAACACTAACATACATTCAGCCTCCCCCACCCCGATAGAAATGCATGACATGGAAAGAAAAGAGGGTGTCAAGAAATTATATGCATTCATAAAAGACAAGAAAATTGACATCTAGAATGGAAACATGTGGCCTAAGCTTAAATATCAATATCCAATCAAAAAGAACATTAACTCAGTCATCAAGCAGCAGAATGGTATGTAATGCCTCCCAGTTCTTTTTGTAAGTTGAAAGGTGGTCATTCATATCAGCAATCATTTTTTTCTGCTTGCAGAGCAAATAGAATTTCTTTATGCCAATGTACATAGGTATTGTAGGTACATTATTATCAAGCCAGTGTCTCAATATAATTTTTTTGTACAGGTGGTGAACAGAGACGTGGTATTTCTGTTTCCCCAGTAATTTATCCTAGTAGTCACCAATAAGACAAATAACTGGTTGAACAGCATGGTCTAAATTTAGAAGGGTGTCTAATCTGTCTTTTAGCATGTCCCAAATAGCTTAACCTTGCCACATTCCCACATAATATGTAATAAGGTACTGTACCTGGGCCATTAGAACACCTATAACAAGAATTAGATGGTTATTCCTGTGCCTTGTAAAACACTTTTGGGATACAGTGTGCATGAATGTCATGTTGGCTAAGTGTTGTTTTGCAAATGTCCTCACCCTAGCCCCCCCCCTTGCTCCAGCAACTAATTCCCACCCGCTTAGTTTTCTCAGTCAATGACCAAGTTACGCAGACTGACTGGAAACTCAGCTGTTTTTTCATTATACAGAGGTTAGGAAAGACACGCAGTGCCACAGCTATGCCATTCGCTGCCCGTTTGCATAGCAATAATGTCTCAGCATGAAAACTCTAAGTTTTATATAGGCTTTTTTTCAGAAAAATGTAAGGTTAGTTTTTCATTCACAAAGTTGCGCAGAGAGGGGGTTTATTAATACTCCCTCTCTGATCTCATTCATTGTCATTCTTTTCCTCGCATGGGGGTGCCAGACTAAACAACCCGAGGACTTCTTCAGTGTATCACCTAGGTCAGTTGCCCGTTCATGGGAGTAGCACCCCTTGCTCAGCAGGTTCTGATACACTCTCCTCCTTGCAGCCACCAGACAGTCAGCAACGCATTACAGACAGCTGCAAGCAGCAATAGCAGTCACAGCACTCACTCACTGACAGCTAAAAAAGGTGTATCCCAGCCCTCCTCTGCATTTCAGTGGGACTGCTGCAAAAGACTTCCTGACTTTGATTCCAAAAGAAACTGGTCTATAGGATCATACAAGTAAAAGTAACTGAAAGATGTCTGAAATCCTTTGCACGGTAGCTGTGAAAGAGATAGAGACAGGCCACTTTTTATGGTTGTGTAGGTGGAATCCTGCAGATGTTTTGTGAGGGCTACAGAAGAGAAAAGGGACTGTGGAAGCACATGACTGGATTTCGCAGCTATGTGCTTCCACAGTGCTGTGGCAAAGTTTCCAGTCAACTACTGTCAGTGCGACCCTACACTCCATGGCCACACAACCCCCAACCCCTGTGGGGCACTGTTGTTTTCTGCCCGCCACTTCCACAATTGCAGGTAAAAAAACAGCCAGCCATGCATGCCCAAGATGCCCACCATTGTTTCTTCAGTTTAGCACATGTTTGCACTCTTAGGGAAATCAGCCCTTCACCACTTTGAGACCAGCCACAAACTAAGTTTGTCTCAAGTCAGAATGTTTCTTTCTTTTTTTTATAAATAATTAACATGCTCTTAAATGAGCTGGCTGGCTTTGATTAGTCCCCTATTGCCTCTGCCCCTTCCATTGACTAAGCCCTTGCCTACTTCAAAGATACATTTCTAGCAACCTGAAACTCTCATGCTCCTTTCAAATGTACTAGAATTCATGGCAATCACCATCCCTGGGTCAGCCCCGAGTTAATGACCTGCCACAGGGAGTGTGACAAGGTGTGGAGGAAGCACAAGGCCTCTTAGTTTCTTTCAGACTATGTCAGGTATTGTATGCTAAAAAATGCGTGTACTAAGGCCACCAGACTAGCCAAATCTGAATATTTTAAATCCTCTTTTCTCACAAACATTAACTCCCCCTCCAAATTGTAGAAAGTGGTCCATGCTCTATTCTCCCCTCCTATGCATCCGCCTCCCCCAGTGCTTGGAATCAACAATGCATTAATCTCAGACCCATGCTCAGTGGCTCAAGAGTTTAACTCCTATTTCACTTCCTGTGCCTCAACCTCCTAAAGTCCATTCCTTCAACCTCCCCTATCCTCATCCTCTCAAACCCAGCACTCAACTCCTCTGTGCCCACCTTTCCTTCTCTGTTTCTACTATCTCCCCTGAGGATACACTAACTGCCCTTCTCTCACTTAATCCTTCTAAAAGTTCCTCACTGGATGACCTTGACCCCAAAATCCTCTACCTTTCAGCTTCTGCCACAGCCTACCCACTCTCTTTAATCCTAAATTGCTCCTTCTTGACCTCATTAGTCCCATCACCCTGGAAACATGCGATGGTCCTCCCTCTCCCCAAGGGCAGTGACACCTCCTCCCCTGTTAACTTTCACCCTATTTCCCTCCTCCCTGCCCTTGCCAAACTTCAAGAACATCTAGTTCTCTCACAACTAACCTTTCTCACTGACACTTCCTTTTTCACCCCATACCAATCTGGCTTTCGGAAGAACCACTCCACCACCACCTTTCTTCTTAGGCTCACTGATTCCATCCTTACCAGGATGGACAATGGCCTCATTACCTCTGCCATCTTGTCGACCTCACCAAGGCTTTCAACACAATCTCCCATGCCCTGCTTCTAGACTCCCTTATGGCTGCTGGTTTGTCTACTCCAGCCCTTAACTGGTTTAATGATTACCTCTCAGGCAGGACACAATCAGTCAGGATCCAAAATGCAATCTCTTCCCCCCCTTCCCATCTCCACAGGAGTTCCACAGGGTTCTTTGCTTGGCCCCATCCTCTTCTCCATCTTCCTCAATGACTTGCCCTCAGAATGCTCCTGCTCCACTTCTATCCATATGAATGCTGATGACACCATCCTTTTCTCTATTGGCAAATGCCCCTCCGATGTAGCAACCACCCTCCAGCATGACTTTCAACAGGTTCAGCTATGGTTTGCCTCACATCAACTATTCCTGAATGCCAAAAAGACTGTCTCCATGACCTTTGGCACTAGGCAGAGAATCTCTAGGCTCCACCCCCTACCATCTTTCCATACCCTAGATTGGACAATCCTAGAGGACACCTCCTCATTCAGATACCCTGGGGTTTGGCTTGACTAACACCTCAGCTTCACTGGACACATTGACACCACCCTGCAAAAACTGTGCCCCAAGCTTGGTGCCTTATAAAGGAACCATAGTTGCATCAGTACTACGGCATGGCGTGAACTAGTCCAGAAGATGATCCTTCCCATTTTTGACTACTGTGATGTGGTCTATGGTACCGCTCCCAAATCTTCCCTAACCAGATTGGACACACTCTTTAATGCCTTCTGCCATTTTCCCTTGATGCTCCTTCTCGCACTCATCACTGTGACCTCTACCATGCCCTGTCCTTTCCCCTGCTTGCAAACAGGCACCTCGCTCGTTGTGCCAAACTCACTTCTAAATTCTCACTAGGAGAACTTCCTCCCTACCTCTCATGCTCACTCACTTCCTCCTCCCTCTCCCACTCACTCAGATCCACTGACCCTTGTACCTTGGTGGTCCCCTACAAACTACCACCATTGGCCAGTCAGGCTTCAACCATTGCTTTCCGAAGATTTGAAACTCCTTCCCACTCAAATACAGCACTTCTCCTCCTCCCTTTCCTTAGCCTCTGCCTTACATAACTTTCTCTCACCTAGCTGCTCCTGCTTCAGTCCTCCATAACAGCCCTCCAAATGACTCTGCTCCTCTCTATGCCACTTATCCCCTACTCTGCCTCTTTCCCCCTTGTATACTCAAATCCTCATCCCTATTTGCTCATCTCACCTCTCCAAGCTACCCCTTTACTTATACCCCTGCCTTTCTACTATCTCCATCAAATCCTCTATTACCAATCTGCCTGGACTAGATCTGCCCCCAGCAGGGTTTTCAGCATTCTAGGGGGCTTAGCACAAGGCAAGCCTCTCTCTTCCCACTAGCCCTCACCTGATTATCTCTCTGGCAGGGTTCTCAGCATCCTGTAGAGGCCTAGATTAGGCACAGCTTCTTCCCTCACTCCTTTACCTTCCCTCACTTTACCCCCCTACTCCTCCTTCTTCCTGACTTGACCTCACCTAGTGCTGCCCCCTGGCAGGCTTCTCAACATCCTGGAGTGGTCCAGCACAGGATAAGCCTTCTTCTTCCCTCCCACTTCCCCTCTACTCCTTTCTTCCCAACTCAACCTCACCTAGTGCTGCTCCCTGGCAGGGTCCTCAACATCCTGGAGGGTTCCAGCACAGGTTAAGCCTTTTCTCCTCTCCCAATTCCCCTCTACCCTTTCCACCCCAACTTTGACCTTACCTGATTCTGCCACCGGCAGAGTTCTCAGCATCCTGAAGAGGCTTAGTTTTAGGCTAGTTTCTTCCTTCCTTCCTTCCTTCCTTTCCTGCTCTACCACCCTCACCCATCCCCTCTACTCTCTCTATCAAACTCGACCTTACCTAGTTCCACCCTCTGGCAGGGTTCTTCACATCATGTTGAGGTCAAAATTCAAAATTCAAAATTTAAGCAAATCTCTTCCTTCCCTTCTCATTAATTTTACCCCTCACTCATACTGCACCCACCTACCTATACAAAATTTCCCTACCATTTGCCCTGCCCTTTCATCCTCCTTTCCACATATTCAAAGTCACCACCTCCATCAGCCACTGACAGAGCTCTCTGCTTACTAGAGGGTCCAGCTCTTGGAGTGGTTCGTCCTTCACTAACCAATCCCCCACCATTTCCTTCAACTCTACCTTTTTTCACTTAAATGAAATTAGTTCACCGGAGCTAAGAAATGTGCACTTTTGTTCTCTTTTGTTGCTCCAACTTACACTAGCCCCATGTTAAAGTGCTTCCACAATTGTTATTACTCACTTGCTCTTTCAATTGCTTCCCCCTTCTTTAAGCCTCAACTTCCCCAGCTGCCTTACTCTGCCCACCCCTTGTTCTTTTTGAATTTTTTTCTCTACCCACTGCCTATAAATTGCCAAACTTTATGTCTCTTGATTGTGATCCTAATCCTCCAAGGAGCCGGGCCCACAGCTGCAATAAAATTTATTCTATGATCCACAGGTATGCAATTGTAATTGTATGTATATTCCACAGGCTTGTTAAAATTTAACTGTATGTCATGCTACAAATGTAACTGTATGTCTATTTTCTTAGTTATGCTAAATGTATATTCTCACTCATGTTAAATGCAAACTGTATGTAATTGTACGTCTAGTTTCTCAGTCACAATAAATGCATTTTCTCACTCATGTTAAATGCAAACTGTATTTAAAGTCAACTTCCAATTCTACCCCCCCCCCCGCAGGTCACACCGGGAGATGAGCAACTTGTTGTTCAGTGTGCCTTCCTGGTGAAACATTTCAATAAATAAATACAAGTGTTCCTATGTTCATTTAGTCTGAGAACCGCACTCACTCTGGCTAGAGTCATCACTCATCAGTTCACCCAGCTATGGTTCCTCCAACATGAATTCCATCTTTTAAAAAAATAAAGTGGAGTTGTGCAGAGCGCAGTTCAGCAGGAAGATTAGTGGGGAAGATGGCATGCAACCCAGGTGGGTACATATTGGAGAAGTGATTATGAACCACAAGTTTCAGTGATGTCATTACAGAAGAACCTTTTTGCAAAAAGACAAATTTCCCTTTTGAATTGGTGAGAGATCTCACTTTTAATAGCAACTGTGGCATTTTGCTTTGTTCTGCCACTAAAAGAATCTTACATTCTCTCTGATCTGCCAGACCCATCTATTGCTGCTGATGAGGACCCCTTGCTGGTATCGTAATGAACTGAGTCGGATAGAGTAAGTAAGTGCATAAAAGGTTTATTCATGGACAGCAGTAGGCACATCTCTCCTTGAGTTTCAGACTCTGACTGACTGACTGACTGACAGATTAGACTAAGGGGTTTCCTAGCCCCTGCTAACACAGTAATTAGCATAATATTTGCTACATAGTTCTGAAAGCACTTAAAGGGATGGCAGCTGGCATTATCCCCTACATAAGTACAGGTGTAGTCCACATCACCCACAGGTGTAGTCCACATCACCCACAGGATAGTTAATGTGAGCACCACTCGAACAAAGCAATATCACACTGTAACAGTTGAAACACACACACATATATATATATTTTTCTTCAAGCAGTGCAAGGCATGGCACATTTAAAATAAAACAGTACTCCACTGCGGGGGGGGGGGGAATCTGGACTACACTGGTGACCAGTCAGAGTAGTGCCAGAGAAAGGGGGAACACCATAGCAACTTGAAGCTTGATCATGCAACAAGCAGGAGGATAAACCACTCAATTAACAAATGCAGCACCTTACCTTCTATAAAGACATAGAATTACCATCAGAGAAAAAAAAACAGTTGCAGATCAGACACAGTAAATAAGTGTGGTTAGGATTTAGAATCACACTCGAGTCCAGTTTACAAAAGTTCAAGATCTCCATTGACTTTTCTGGTCGGTGGGAATGGAGGCATGAGTTGATTGCACTAGTTCCTGACAGGACAGGGTCAGGTCATTAAAAGTGACCCAGTAGTTCTGTGCACTGTCAGGTCCACACCACTTTACTCTGTAAGTCCAGGATCCATTGGTGTACTTCTTCCTTAAGATTTTCTCAATCTGGTACACCGGTGTGTGTACAAGAGAGTCCTGAAAAGTAGAAGAAGGCTGAGAAGAAGAAGTCCCAGGGAGGTCATCTGGCAAATCAGGCAAAATGGAACCTGGTTGAAGAGTGTCAGGAGTGGGAAGATCTGTAGGAATTGCTTATAAGTTGTCTGAAGGGATCTCAGCTTCAGAGAGGATGGCAGGCTCAAGTGCAGCTTCATTTTTAGGTGGACTGGGATAATCTGGAAGGGTGTTACTCAGGTACCCGTGTTTCAAGCAACTGATGTGGACTTTGTTGTGTACCAGCTTTCTATCAGACTGGTGGTGTAGATGAACTTGCACAGGAGGAAGCTTTTCTACAATGTAGAAGGGACCAGTCCAGGGGAAAAGCAGTTTCTTGGTGGTGTCTGGAACAAGAACAGGTCAGTACAAGTACAAAACATCCCCAATGGAGAATGAAGGCTCATGCGACTTGGCTGCTGACATTTTCTGCATTGCAGATTTTCTCTGGCCCAATGTGGTGATTGCAACATGCCTGGCAAATTCAAGCTGCTCCAGCATAGGAATAATGAAGGAAGAAGCTGACTTAGGAACCTCTAGCAGTGAGATATTCCTGTCCAGTGGAGTTCTTGGGTGACATCCATGGACTAGAAAAAATGCTGTGTACTCTGTACTGTCGACACAAGGGCTGGTATTGTAGGCATATTTCACAAATGGAACAAAATGATCCCTCTTGTTGTGCGTCTCATCCAGATACTTCAAGAGTGTGCTAAGAATGGTAGACATCATTCTTTCACTTTGTCCATTGCATTGTGGATGATAACTGGTTGTGTGAGTCTTTTTGATGCCAAGAAGTTTACCAGTTTCTCACACAGTAGTTGAAAGTTAACTAGTGCCTCCGTCTGAATGCAGGTATGATGGGGTACCATAATGACAAATGATTGTGTTGAGGAAGGCACTTGCCACTGTGGCAGCTTTGATGTCTTTTAGGGGGATTAGTTCCAAATACTTAGTTAGGTAGTCCACAAAAGCAAGGATGTATTTGTTACTGGAGTCAAAGCATGTGGGTAAAGGCCCAAGAATGTCTGTGCTGACTCTTCGAAATGGTTCCATTGCTACAGGCATTGGAATGATGTGTGCCTTTGTCAGTTTGGCAAGAAGTTTTCTTTGGGAGCAGGGCTGGCAGGAATTGACAAATCAGACAATGTCCTTGTTCATGTGAGGCCAGAAGAAGTAAAGCCTTGTCTTTTCGAGAGTTCTGTGGATTCCCATATGACCTCCGGAAAGTGGATAGGCATAAGAAGAGAAAAAAACTTGATTGATTAGAGAGGCTGGCACAACTAACTGTACATGAGTTCTATCTGTGCGATGGCCCTTGTTTTCCTTGGTCCAAATGTGGAAAAGCACACTTCATTGAGGAAGCATTGCGAAGCAAAGAAAAGTATATCATGGTGCTGCTTCTTTTGTTGTGGTAAGGTTCCAGACTCTAAGTATGTGATCATGTCTGTGAATTGAGGATCAATTCTTTGTTGCATTTTGACAGTTGCCAGGGACAGATCAAATGTGGAGGAGGTGAGAAGCTGTTCAGCTGTTTGCAGTAGATGAGAACTGGTGCTTCTTTCTGTAGAAGCAGTTGGAAGCAGCAAAGCAACTTGAGATGCTGTAGGAGTGTCCACAGGAAGCACATCCATAGCATGGAAGGGAAGAATCTGGAAGCAGGATTCTTCACCTGTTGAGGATGATGCAGAGGGATATCATCTCCAGCTTACACCATTGGCATTTGAGCAAACTCAGCCTGGTCTGTTCTGAATTTCAGAGTTGTAGGATTGCAGCATGGCAATCCATTGGGCGGATTTGACTACTGGCTCCTTCATTTTGGATAACCGTCTGAGAGCAGAGTGATCATTGATGACTGTAAAAGAGGAGTAGCAAAGGTAACTGTCAAATTTCTTTCTGGCAAATACATGGCTAGACATTCTTTTTCTGTAATGCCATAGTTCTGCTCAGATGAAGAAAGAGAGTGCCCAGCATAGGAAACAACTCGTTCTGTTCCATCTTGTATTTGACAGAGCACAGCACCCACTGCAAAGGAACTAGCATCTGAGTAGAGCTTGAAGGGTTGGTTGAACCTTGGGTAGGCCAATACTGGAGAAAATAATAGACTTTCTTTCAAGGTTTCAAAGGCCTCTTTGCATTCAGAAGTCCATGTATAGTCACATCACTTTTTGGAGAGGCTGTACAATGCAGCTACAATCTTGGCATAGTTGCAAATGAACTTTCGGTAGTAGCAAGTCAAGCCCAAGAAAGCTTGAAGGTCTTTGAGATTGTTAGGTTCTGGATAGTCTTTAACTGCTGACAGCTTGTCTGGGTCTCAAGAGTTGCCTTGAGAATTAGCATGTCCTAAGTAATGAATTTGATGCTGTGGAAAACAACACTTCTCTGAGTGAAGTTTAAGATTGGCTTGTCTGAGACATTTGAATACTTCTTTGAGATGTTGGAGGTGCTCTGGCAAACTTCTGCTGAAGACAATAACATCATCCAGGTAGACTAGGCAAGATTTCCAAGGCAACCCACATAGTACAGCTTCCATAACACGTTGGAATGTGGCTTTGCTATTCTGAAGTCTCATAGGCAGATATTTGAATTGAAAAAGTCCCAAGTGTGTATGGATGAGAAGCTGGATCAATGGAAACTTGGTAGAACACACTCTGAAGGTCTAGAGTAGTGAAGCAAGCAGGGCTGGCCACATCAAGACTCTCTAAGGCATCTTCGGTTGTAGGTAAGGGATGAGCATCCTGCACCATGTAGGCATTTTCTGTAGTCTACCATGAAGCGATATCCTTTGTCCTTCTTTACCATCAGCAGACAAGGTGCACCCAAGGGACATGTAGACTCTTCAACAATGTCTTGTTCCAGCATTTCTTTGATTATGTTTCTAGGACTTGTTTGTTTGTGTCCCACTTTGTAGGCTCGCTGACAGATTGGTTTCTGGTTGGACTGCACTTCGATGGTGTGCTGCAGGATATCGTAGCATCCGAGCTTGTTATCTGGACCTACAAAGACATCTGGAAGTGAGAGTGTGCAAGAGTTAGAAGCCAGAGGGTGCAGTTTGTTTAAATTGCAAATGCCAGAGAGGTAGTCAGTAGCTGTGTTCTTCTGATCCTAGGAGTAGTTGCTGTTATCCTGCTGATTGTGTGGCAGTGGGTGCCTTTGGTTATCTTGATTTCTGTTGTGATACTTCAGCTTTGGCAGATAGCAGCAGTGTGACCTCTGAATCCACACCACTGGCAGGTCACAGGCTCTCATAAAGGCAGAGGTGGATTAGGTCACTGCCAAAGTGGTCGAAGAGCATTGACAGAGGTAGCAAAAGAGGCAGCTGAGCTGCAGTGCAGACTATTGACAGTTGTGGGGAGCATCTCTATCATTGATTGCTGCTGTTGGACACATGTTGCAAGTACAGCTAACTGTGACAATTGAGGCGCTTGTATACTGGTGGCCTAGGACATTAATATGGACTCTTGTGCAAGTCATGCAGCTTGGATTGTGTCAATCCAGGTTTTTGTTTTTTGTTGGATTACATAAAGTGGAGTAGAGGAAGCAGTCCCCAGACAAAAGTTGTGATTTGCTCTTTCTCAGTCTTCTGCAGATGTTTGCACCATGACTCAGTGTCCACTATGAAGGCTTCAAGAGATTCAGAGGGTTGCATGGTACGTTCCAAAAGTTGTTATTCCAATTACCAGGGCAGATGTGAGTGGACAAAATGGTGTTTGAAGGTAGCATACAAGGTGGCAGTATCTCCTTTGATTTGTTCTGGAAGTGCGTTGAATCAGGAAAAGGCAGTCCCTCTCAGAAACAAGTGCAAGGCATTGGAAATATGCAAAAGATCAGTCCAACTATGCAAGGAAATCCATGCTTGGAATTGTTTAAACCAGTTGACAGCATCTTCGTGAGGCAAGGCTGAGAAGGGTACTGACTGTAGGCTGGTATGGACCATGGACTGAGATGAAATAGTTTTAGTGTGGGCCAGGTTGTCTTGAATGGCTTGCATAGCTGCTGCTCCTTCAACTGAGATGGACAACTGGATGTCATGAAGGATGGTTTCGATTTTGTAGCCCCATGCCCTTGAGGTGGGTGAAGAAAGAACTCTGGATGCTCCGGCACCCATATCTGCATCATCTTCAAGCATCATCATTCATGACTAGCTTTATTTCACTGAGTGAAGGTCATAAGGATGAGAAGGAGTTGCTGTCATGCAGGAGACGGGATGTCGTGAAGTAGATGAAGCGCCGAGAAGAAAATATTTTTGTAGACAAAAGTACAATTATTTGTAAACAAAGTTCATCAAACGACATCTTAATAAACAATTTCCACTCAATTCTGTTTTGTCTGTTATTTAAATAAAGGTTTTGTTGCAAAAATTAGCTATTTGTTGCAGTGTCCATTCATTTCAATAGGATTGCCATTGAGTTCAATGGAGTGAGGTCATTTTGTGTCCTTCACAAGATGGCTGCTGAATTTTGACATTCAATTCCTGTAGTTTGACTGTTCTGACTGTAGCAAGATGGCCACCAGCAGGGTATTAAGGGTCACTTCCTTTTTTGTTGTTTTGGGAAAACGCAAAATGGAGGCTTCTTGTCATGAGGCTGCTGTACTGCTCCACACTGTCTAAAATGGCGATTGCAGCGTTGCTGCCTTCTTCCCCAGTGAAAATGGTGGGAGTTTTCTGGTTTATGGTGAGTGGAACAAGTTGAGGGGGACTGTATTTACTAACATACTAACATACTAAAATGCCAGAAGAATAGGCTTAACGGTCTTTCGTGTCTGCTTGTTTGGTCAGCCCCCACCCTGGGTGCTGACCTTGCTGCCCCCCTCGCCTTCTCTGGCTTCTCCCTTCCCAGTTCCAGATATTCTCGCTGCATTGGATTTTGCTTCCAGAACCATTCCCCTGTACCTGTTCCAGCCCCTCTTGAACCCTTCCACTGTCTCTGCCTCCACCAGCCCCCTAGGCAGTGCATTTCATGGCTCCACCACCCTCTCAGTGAAGTAGCACCTCCTCCTTTCTCCCCTGAATCTTCCCTTCTCCAGCTTCCACCCATGCCCTCTAGTGGCCCCCTCCTCCTTCCTTCCTCCTTCCTTCCTCCTATTTATCTGACTGCTCCCATTTATGTTTATAGAGCTTGGGCTTTAGTTTTCATTATTTATGTCCTTGTCCTGGGTTTATCTCCCTCTGTTTTCCTCTGTGTATATTTGTAGTTATTGGTGTGCCCTGCTTTGGCTTCTTGCAGTTATCCCATTTACTTATGGGAATAGTGGTTACAATTATTTATGAAATAGGCATCAGTATTTAGGCACCTGATTGGTCCATACCTGTGTGCTATTCCTTCTTACGCACAGGAAAAAGGACCAGCAGTGCCCTGTGGGCAATGATCCTAGTAAAGATGCCATTTAGAATGTTGACAAATTGAAAATCAGACATCTTGTTTTCACCAACTGTGAGTAAAATACCAGGCTGTATTTTCGATCTGTCAACATATCTGTAAATGAAATTCAAGACCTTTCTCTCAGATTTAACATCTTTAAATTAAAAACTGCCATGATCGGAATCCCAGCCCGCCTGCTCACTCTACAGCTGAACAGCCGACTTGCAGTCTCGCAACCTGACCACCTGCTTGCTCTGTAACTTAACACCGAGCAGGTGGGCACTCCATACTTTACTCCCTTAGCCCCACACCATTCATATTCTAACAATATTTTGCATGTAGTTGTAAATAAAATCCAGTATCAGCTCTATCTGAGACAACAGCTTAATCCACAAGTTACGGAATACTTTCATTTTCATACTTCGCTTCCGCACTGACCTAATGGCTTTCTCCTATCTCCTCCAAACAAAACCAGCGTATTCGCCGTACCGCTACCTGCTGCTATAATGCACACAAATTATAAAAACAAAGACTCATAATGCACACAAATTGTAAAAAAACAAAGACAGTATAATTTCTTCTCCAAGACTTTCAAAACTAAATGAAGCAGAACTGCTGCTACTTGGGTGGGGGGCATGATAACTACATGAGGTAGGGAAAAATGCAACTAGGAAGCCTTACCAGCTCAAAAGTGCTCAACTTAAAAAAACAGTAGGCGGGGGAACTATTTTATTAAAAATTAACACAAACATTTAAACATTTCATTATTAAAAACTATGCAAATTAGTTATCACATACATCTGTATTTTAAATAAGCATTTCATTAGCGCAATAAGGCACTCCAGGATGTGTGTTAGACACTTTAACACATGGCTAGGAGGCTGGACACACTCGGCCTCTGTCCCCGTGCCTCACTAAGCCTCCCAGCCATATGTTAAAGTGTCTAACGCACACCCTGTCATGTCTTATTTACAGGGCCCCTGGTGTTCTGCGGCAGTATTTTCTGATTTCTGTGGCAGGGCTCATTGGGTTCTGCGGCAGCATTTTCTGATTTCTGCAGCATGATTTATCCACTTCTCTGGCAGAACACAGTCCTGTCATTGTCTAACTATGATGTGATGTCATCGATGACATCATATGCTGAGCATAGAGGAGGGGCTTCAGGATAAATGAGATGGGAAAGAAAGCCTGACACTATGGAAAAACAGTATATTTATAAGAAAATTCACCAAAACAATGAATTCTGTGCACTATGTATTCTGCAGCATGATCACGAATTCTGCGGCAAATTCCGCAACCGCGGAACCGCAGAATTCCAGGGGCCTTGCTTATTGCTTACATAGTGCCCCAGTTTGCTTATTTGCTCCTCTTCTTTTGTAGTAGTATTTTGCTCATTTCTCTTTTCTGCCCTCAATGATTTATTTATGGCCCTTTTGTAGTGTGGCCAAGTGGACAGCATCAGAGATCCATGTGTGCGGCTGTTCAGGAGGAGCGGAGCTGAGCCACAGTGTTTGTGGAGGAAAGAGTGTAAGTAGGGGAGCAGAGGCTCCATTTTGTGGGGAGAGAGAAGTGCTGCAGTTGTTTCAGCATGCTGGAGGTCAGGATGGCAAATGGACCAAGCTGCTTTTTTTGCTGGAAAAGTCATGGTCCGGACGGAGCTAAACCATGCAATTTGCTTGGTGGCTGGGTGGCTGTTTCGGTGGCTTCAAGGAGCTGGAGTAGCACAGGAGAGGTATTCATAAGAAGCAGGGGGCACCCTGTTGCTGTCTTGAATTTTTTTTTTTATTTGTTGTGTGGCCATGCTGAGGTGGAGCTGAGTCTGTGTTGCTGACAGTCAGGAAGAGTGGGAAGCAGTCCATTGTGCTGGCTGTAAGTAGGGCCGCCGCCGTTGAGTCTGTGAGTCACAGTTGGGAGGGCAGGAGGCTTGTGGAGTGACTGTGAGTGGCACTGTAGTTGGGGAGCAAGCCAAAGGCTGTGAGACTGGTTTAGTTGCTCCATGGCAGCACTGGAGTGGGAAGCTGTGGTCTTGAGGAGGGCAGAGCTGAGCCACTGTAGTCAGGCAGTATCAGAGTGGCTTGTAAATAATTTTGTTACGAGTTGTGGTCCCTGGTGATAGAGGCAGTAGCTGTAGTTAATATTTGTGGAGGTTGCTTGCCCCAACAGTGTAATGGAGTTCTGCCACGAGGTGGTGCTGCTGGGGGGGCAGAATGTGCAGTTCACAGTCCATGGCGCACATGGCAGCCTTGGAGAACTTAGATTCTTGCTCTGCAGCTGATACAAGGCAGAAATACCAGTGTCCTTCATTTATTGATTATATATATGTACATATATAGAGTACAGTAGCCCAGTATTGCAGGAGGACAGCAGATAAAAAGCAGAAGACAGTCATTTTATTTTCCCCTCTCAGCAGCCAGGGTTGTGGTACAAGTAACAGACAATTCAGGCATACTGGGACAAGTGACTTGGGGTATCCAGCAATGCAGACAAGGGAGATGGGGTCTGGACAGAATAAGGGGCCTCATTCTCCACCATGTGTGGCATTTTGATTTGGTCTGCCACTAAAAGACCCTTACCTTCTCTCTGATCTGCCAGACCTATCTGTTGCTGCTGATGAGGACCCCTTGCTGGTACTGTAATGAATTGAGTCAGACACAGTAAATAAGTGCATAGAAGGTTTATTCATAGACAGCAGTGGGCACATCTTCTCTCCATGAGATTCAGACTCTGACTGACTGACTGACAGATTAGACTAAGGGGTTTTCTAGCCCCTGCTAACACAGTAATTAGCACAATATTTGCTACATACTGTAGTTCTGAGAGCACTTAGAGGGATGGCAACTGGCATTAGCCCTATACATAAGTACATGTGTACTCCATAGTGACAGTGGAACTATCTGAAATAACAGCCTGACAGCTGAAGAACTTTTGTCTTCACATGCTGGCAAATGACAAGAGACTGACCTTGTACAATTAAAAACACTTGGGGAAATGTTTTTCACTCCACTGATGCTAGTGCTTGTGTCTGGGTAGTAACTGCTCATTTTTGGTCTAGCCATTTTAACAGGAGAGGGAGCCTTTTTTCCTTGGCATTACAATGCAGTAACACACTCAGCCATCTTTAATAAACTGTAATTCAGTATTAAATAATGCTTTTAGAAAAGGGTATATACAGTGTAGTTTTTCCCCCATAAATTGTGGCTATATAATGTTAGTCTCTTCTTCTTGTTTGTCACTTGCTGTCGCATGAAGACGAAAGTTCTTCAGCTATCAGCTTGTTATTTGAAATAGTTCCACTGTTAGCATTAAAACTAAAATCTCTCATCCAATTCAAAAAGGGACATTTGCCCTATGGCAAAAATGTCGTTCTGTAATGACATCGCTGAAACTTGTTCCTGATCACTTCTCCAATATGTATGCACCTGGGTTGCTCGTCATCTTCCCTGCTGATCTTCCTGTTGAACTGTACTCTGCACGACTCCACTTAAAGATAACAGTTCAGAGTAAATATTTTCCAGATATAACCTAGCAGGAACAGTTTCGTACAGCATCTCACTAATCTGTGCTGTACAGTTTTAGCTACCAACTTTTATAGTGTTTCTTTGTGTTCCTGAAAAAGTAATAAACTCCCTGCCACTATCTGAAATAACACGCTGATAGCCAAACTTTAGTCCTTATGCACTGGTTTAAACAGCAAGTGGCAAACTGCAAAAAGAGACTGAAATTATACAGCCACAACTAATGTATGAAAGAAAAAAATATATTTTTTATATAGGAACTGGGGTACCATCATATTTGGCACAAAGTTAAAATAGGACAGTCAAGTCAATCGCCTCAGAAGAAGTTCCTGAAACTTGCGAGACATTTGTTTTATACTTTCTGGGTTTGACAGGTCCTTCAGTGTAGCCAGGGGTTGTGTGGTTATCATTTTGTCATTTCATTGCAGCCCTGTGATGTACACTGCAGCCCACAGGAGCTAGTAAAAGGAGACTCCTCAGAATGCATTTAACATTTGGTGCCAGGGAAAACTGAGTTTTGCAATTTCTGCAATTCTGGAAAAATTATGCTGCTAGGGTTTGCTATTAACAAAAAATCCTACTCGTTTGAGTTATGTCTAAGAAATACAATTCTTTTGCAGCATTTGTTTCTTTACATTGTTCCTTAATTGTTATTAAAGGTGAAATGAATAAAGTGGGAGGATGTTGGTTAGTAATGTTGTTCATGAAACTGCCTGGTATCATAAATTACAATGCCTGTAATAATGAAACATGCTTAAAACTCCTGCATCTCTATTTTCTTTCTTTTTTTTTGTTTTTGTTGCTGAGTCTGTTGCTGGCAGCTACGCTGACTGCTGAATACCTGACAGCACCCAACAGTCATGACTTCACTCCCCCTGTCAAACTCAGCATCCATGGAATATGCAATCTGTTTCAAACTCAGCTAGACAAGCTTGTGGCAGTCATAACTTCAGAGCTTATGTGTATTTCTCAAAGTCTTTATACAGTCAGTAAATACATACTAATAGCTGTAGGCATGTTTATGAACTGACTTTTCTTTTTGCTTATTGTAGACATTTGCACCGTTTTCATTTTTCCCACTGGTTGTCACAGGGACAGTCGTATCTTTAGAGTTTATGCATATTTTTCAGTCATTATACAATCAGTAAATACATACTAATAGCCGTAGGTCCGTTTATGAACTGACTTTTCTTTTTGCTTATTGCAGACATATGCATAGTTTTCAGCTTTCCAGCTGGTTGTCATGGAGAATGATTTGGCTTTACAGTCAGACTGCTGCAAAGTACTCTCCAGCTTATCTTACTTTGTGAAAATCCAAGGGATTTTTCTAAATTATTGTAATACAATTTGGTCCTTAAGTTTTATTATACAATGGCAAGAAAAATTCTAGCAACCTGATTGGCTGCTGATCCCTAGACACGGTGATGTTATTAGTCAATAACATCACTGAATCTAGGGCAGGGACGGGGGATGACCGCAGAACACTAAATGAAATCCTCCCCTGCCTGCTCAACATACCCCAAAGCCCACACCTTCACATTTATCCCCAGTCAGCTCAGCATGATTCCATATTCTTGGGACAACCACAGGTGTTTTAACTTTACCAAAAAAAAAACCCACACGGACATTTCAAAGCATACCTGTCGCCATCCAGAACCAAAGTGAGCAAAACCAGAGCAGCTTTGATTTTCTGTTCCTCAGTGAAAAGGAAAATCAAAGCTGTTCACTCTCACTCACTTTGCCTTTTCAGTGCGTCTTCTCACATGAGCCAGCAGCTCCACAGTGCACACAGCACTTGAATGGCCTACTAAAAATGTGCAATGATTTTTTTTTTCTCACACTAACAGGCTTAACGGTACACTTTCCTCTGTCTGCTGCACTATACAACACAGGAATGTTAAGTCTCAGTGAGTGAGTGGTATTTTAAAAGCTGTTGGCGTCACGTACCACTCACTCAGCCCAACAACTCGGGAACAGTAATGAAAGTGAAGTGAAACAGAGTGGGGGATTTAAAAGACTTACACTGATACAACAGACTGAAAAACAGAGGCAGACAGCAACAGATCAATGGGAGGGGCAGCTCTCACAGAAGAAACACAGTGACAGGTATGTAAAACAAGATATGGCAGGCGTATAGCAGCAGTGCCACATGCTGGAGAAAAGGGAACTATGGACTCTTTTCTCAATATGTATACCTACCCTAACAAAAACAAGCAAAAAAATATTTTAAACATATTTTTCTATTTTCTTTCCCTATTTCAACAAAAGGGACATTCTTTGATAGCAATAAGACACTCCAGGGTGTGTGTTATCAAATCAAATCATATCAAATCAAATCAGATTTTATTTATAATGCGCTTTTCAAAATTAGCAAAGCGCAGATACATCACAAAAAACAGCCAACACAATAAATGTAAGTAAAGAAACAATTAAAAGACAACAGGGTGACCTATTCAAAGGCTTGTTCAAATAAATAACTCTTTAAAGATGCCTTGAATGACTCTGTGGACAGGCACACTCAAATCTGACGAGGTAGAGAATTACACAGGGTTGGGGCCACAAAGGAAAAAGCTCTGGCCCCGGATGACTGAAGAAGAACTGTGAGAATCTCTAGCAATCCATTGTTGGTGGAGTGGAGTGGGTGGAAAGGGCAGTAGGGTCAAAGGAGATCTTGCAAGTAGCCCAGTCCCTGACCATGTAGGGTCTTATAGATCAGCAACGTGACCTTGAAGGTGATTCTCCATCGTACTGGCAGCCAGTGCAGTTCGCACAGCACAGGTGTGATATGACAAGTTCTTGGCAACCCCATCAACAACCTGGCTGCAGTGTTCTGCACCAGCTGCAGGTGACAGAGATCCACTCCTGACAACCCTAGATACAGAGTATTACAGAAGTCAAGACACGAAGAAACAAACATGTGAACCAATACGGGAAGGTCATCATGTGGAATAAGGTGTTTTATCTGGGCAATATTCCTCAGATGATAAAAGGAAGACTTGACAAAGGTTGACACCTGTGTATTCAGTGTCAGCTCACTGTCAAGAATTACGTCCAGATTCCGCACCTGTTCAGAAGGTCTCAACTGGTTACCCCCTAACACAAGGCCAGAGGAAAACCCAGGAGTCAACTTCTCTGCACGGTGACCCAGGTCCACTACCAACACCTCAGTCTTGTCCGGATTCAGTCTTAACCAGTTAGCACTCATCCAGTCCTGAATCTCAGCAAGGCAGTTTTAAAGACTGATAATGCGTCATTCTGTTCAGGTACAAAGGACATATAAAACTGAGTATTGTCTGCATAGCATTGTGTAATAATGTCACTTATTGGGTGTTGCATGCACTAGGCCTGCACCCTTGTGCTTCAGCCACCCACATTATGACATTATTACACAATAACACACACCCTGTCATGCCTTATTGCTTAATTAACATTGCATCTCAGATGAGCGTATACAGCAAATGAATGAACAGACACATAATAGTGCTGTGAATATCACAGGTCTTAAAAATAGGATATAATAATGAACATTTATTTAAGCTAATCAGGAAAATCAGCATTTTATTAAATAGAGAAGCACAATATTTACTGCACATATTACAATTATTTACTATTTTTTAGAAAAAAGGGAAACAGACAACAAATGATATGACAGTGAAACATACTTGGATGAGTATGCACAGGATAAATCAGTCACATATTACAAATGATATAAAAGTACACAGAAGTACCAGTTTTGTTATTTGCCAATACATGAAATTATGTGTCATAACATACACATTTAGTGGCTTTGGTATATAATTTATGGCAGCAAAGTTCACTTTTCACACATAACATCAATGAGTTAAAACTGTTGTCAGCATATGGTGCCAGTGAAACTGACAGTCAACTATTTCAAACCACACTTGCAATGTGTAAGTAGATCATTGCCCAGTACACATCAAAAATTATTAGCTCATTGCTTACGTGAATTTAAGAAATACATATGGCTGTAATACATTCTATCACTTATACTGAAACATACAGTACGTGGTTCTGTGTGGTCTGACAACTCCATTGTGAGGAAACCTTTTGTTATTACCATGTTTCTTTTTTCATAATCCTGACTATGAGTCAAACAACCGGCAAGCTAAACCTATATCATCTCTCATTTAGGATGTCTCCTATCCCATCTAACTAACGTCATTTGTGAAACTTAGCTTATTTACAATCATTCAAACTGGAGAAAATAATCAGTCTTCAGTGTGAGACAAATGTTACGCTACTTTGATTTCTGTCACTAATAATTGGCAGCCTGCATGCTGCACCAGCTTGCAGAGAGGGAGTGATGTCCGACTACCAGCAGGCAGTAATCAAACAGAAAGGCTTGAGAAATGCTCAGTTAAAGAGACCATTGTAAATCAATCAATGAATTTATAATATAATGAGTGTGTTACAGATGCTGGCATAGCATTTTTCTATGACATTTTGAACGTAATGAAATGTTGTGGTGTGTTACAGTAAAAAAAAACAAGCATTTGTCAATGCCAAATGTTGTCTTGCTGCCATTGGCATTGGTAGTGGAGGAGTTAGAAAGATGCTTACTAGGAATGGCAGTGAAGTAATGAACTGATGCCATCCCCACTCCCACCCTGCAGAGACTGACAGGCATTGGGGGGGGTGTCTTTGGGTCGTCGGTCATGACGCTCATGCCATTTCACCTCACACTACCCTGCAGGCACAGACAAGTATCTCGGTGTGCCTTGGGGTCTTCGGGTCTTATGCTCACCCCATTCCATAAGGAAATATGCTGAGAGGGGTGCAGTATAGGAGAGTGGGGTAAACTTTGGGCTGAAGAGTCCAAGGCACACCTCAATGGCTGTCACTGGCTGCAGGGAGGGGTGGAAGTGGAATGGCTAGAGTATTACAGCTGACAATCCCAAGTCACAACCCTGACACCTGTCAGTCTCTACAGGGTGGGGCATCATGGTTGGAAACCCTAACACTCAGGGCGTTTGTTTGTATTTTCACTCCAAATTTTCATCATGGGCTTTTTGTGATCCCACCTCATGAACAGTGGCACTATCAGTTTGTCAGCCGAAAGGTGCTTTTGCACAGTGACTGCTCCATTTGGCACCACAGGGGTAAAAACACATTTTGGGCAGGATGTGAAAAATGACAGCTGTACTGTTTATAAGGAGCTGTGTAAAAATGGCAATGTTGAAAATCTGGAGTGAAAATATTAAATATTTTTGAAGTTATGAACGTGCCTGGAAACTGTGCAATGCACGCTCGTAATACAGTAATTTTTTGGAATTTTTTCACTAAATTGCAAGATAGGATTTTTGGGATTCCACCTCATGAACAGTGGCACTGTTGTTTCATTAATCAGTCCTGGAAAGTGATTCCATGCAGTGACTGTGAAATGACCTTTTGGGACTGAATAATGGGATGACAGTGCATGTGTTCATGAGATGGGGTCCCAAGGACCCCACGTTGAAAATCTGGAGCCAAAATTCTAAAAAATGGCTGAGATATCCACCTAAGTTAACCCTCCCCATTTATGACATTATACAGCTTACCGGCATTTCTTCAGTTCATGGTCAGCTTTGAAGAGTCCAGACGTGTTCCCGCTCCACTGAAGATCATAGTGTTGGACCTCTGTAGTTAAGTATGGGGTACGGGTGTGTGTGTGGAGAGGTGGTGTGTGCAGAGGGTGGGTGCAGGTTGGGGGATGCAGCGGACAATGGACCATTTTCTTTTTTTTCAGATCAAAGTTTATTGGTTTACACTACAGAGAACAGATCCAGTATACATCCACTGTATCACACAATGAGTCAAATACATAACAATCCTACATACATTGGAACTATCCCCAACCTATCTAAGCCCTAAACCCCCACCCCACCCCTTAAGAGTACCCTCCTACCCAATTCAGCACAGTCTACCTCATCCATGTATTCTGCTGACTCTGTTCCTAACATCCAACCTTACATATTAAGAGTAAACAGCGTATGGAGAGGTTCCCATATCCTTTTATATCTATCCATTCTGTTATTAAGACTAGCCACTGTCTTTTCCGTTCTGAGGTTGGCAAGCAGTTCTTTCAACCATTCAGAGTATGAGATATCCGGACTATCTTTCCAATGACGGAGAATGATCTTCTTAACTGAAAGGGATATCAACACCATGTGGTATCTTTTAATGGTGATTAGAAGCATGGGGTAATCACCCAGAAGACACACCTCAGGGGTAAAAACATCTGATAATCATAGCAAGGGGTCCGACTTTTGCCGGATGCTCTCCCAGAGCGTTGAGATCTTGGGACAGGTCCAAAATATATAATACAGAGTACTCTCCGCTTGATGACATCGAGAGCAGATGGGTGACACAATAAGCCCATATTTATATAATTTTTGTGGAGTATAATATATATTATGTAAAATATGGAATTGAGTGACCCGCAGTCTATCCTTGGTAATATATTTATGACAGTTAAGCCATAAAACTGTCCACTCTATTTCTTTCTGAGGAAAAAATGAATCCCAATACTTCTCAGGTGCAAAACAAATCGGATATATATAATTAAATATTACCTTATAAACGTTGGATACCGTATAAGTTGAATTAGATACAAGGGACAATTCTTCCAAAAAGATTTTAGTTCCCTTAGGAGGAGGTGTCACCCCAAATGCCTCGACTAGTAGATGCCTTAACTGAAATATCTTAAATGTACCTTTAGTAGGAATATTGAGAGTTTTTAAAATGTCCGCAGTGGAGAACCATAAATTCTGTTCTGTAACTAAATTGGAGAGCCTGGTATCATGCAACTGGGGAAGCCAGTTGAGTGTGATTGGCTTGTTATCTATTTTTAAGTTTGGGTTCCCTCTTATGGGTTGTATTAAGTTAAGAGTATGGTTAAATTTCATGTAGGCACATATCTGAGTATGTACCTTGATAGAAATAGCTATGGGGGTTACTTTAAGCCTGGAGGAATGGCACTGGGATTAATATGAAACAAAGAAGCCAGAATTAAGCCATTCACCTGGATCAGAGACAGCTTGATTTTTAACCAGACCAGCACAAATATAGAGGGATTCCCCACTTCTACATGAACTAACCACTTTATATATTTAACAATGTGACTCGCCCAGTAATAAAACATTAAGTTAGTGAGACACAAACCTCCCCTCTCCTTAGGAACCACTAACTTATGGAACACAATCCTAGGTTGCTTATTGACCCAAATTAATTTGGTAATCAGACTATTAATTTTACAAAACCAGACCATTGGCAACCAAATATTGAGTAAATACAGGGGGATAGAAAATCCTAGGAAAAACATTAATTTTAATTAAATTGACCTGGCCCCACAAAGAAATAGATAAATTGGACCACTTGTCTAAATCTGCTCCTATAATATTAACCAATCCATCTAAATTTAACTTTTGGGGTGAGGCCGCACTCCTGGTGATTTAAATCCCTAAGTATTTTAAAGAGTTCGGTGTCCAGGTCAGGCCCAACTCTGTGATGGAGGATTTAAGAACCTTGTGGTTAAGCGGAAAAACCAAGGTTTTATCAATATTTAATTTGTAATTAGCTAAATGGGAATATTCCTCAGTGATAACTAACACAGGGGGGAATGGATGCACTTGGATACGATAACTGTAACAAGAGATCATCAGCATAAGTTGAAACTTTGAAATGATGCCCCTGAATATTAATACCCTAAATCTTCGGGGAGAGATTTAAACAGCGTATAAGGGGCTCAATATATAAATTAAAAAGCAAAGGGGATAGCGGACAGCCTTGTCTTGTGCCCGAATGCAATGTAAAAAGTTTAGATACCGCCCCATTAGCCGTCACTCGAGCCGGTGGAGTACTATAAAGGGCCCTAATCCAATCTATAAAACGTAACAGAAACTTGTAAATCTTAAGAGCTGAAAATAAAAAGTTCCATTTGACCCTGTCGAATGCCTTCTCAGTGTCTAGAGAGACCAACACAGCTGGGAAAGAAGCATCTCTGGACACCAAAAGGACATGCGACAGGGATTGAAGATGATCAATCGAAGACCAACCCCGCATGAACCCAACCTGTTCAGGTCCAATAAGATCAGGCAAAACTAAAGCAAGGCGCTCAGCTAACAATTTAGACAATATATTGATGTCTTGATTTATCAGGGAATTTGGGCGATAACTGGTGGTTAACTTTGGGTTCTTATCTGTTTTCAAAATGAGAAGTATCAGGGCCTCCCACAATGTATGATCAGTGTGTGTTCCCGACAAAACATATTGAAAGAGTGGGAGTAATAAAGGAATTAACTGGTTCTGAAAAACTTTGTAAAAATTATCTAAAAAACCATCAGGACCGGGTGACTTAACAGAGGGTAGACTACTAATAACTCCGAGGATTTCTTTGGAAAAAATCAGGGATATAAGTAGATTCTATAGAGTGTCAGAGAGTGAAAGTAGACCTGAATCCTCTAAGTATGACACTAACTCCTGATCTGATGCTGAGATTACCTTTGGGCTATACAACTGTGCATAGTACTCCTTAAACTCAGCAACTATCTCCGCCGGAGATGTTTTTAAGGAACCATCAGTACAGGAACATATTGAGGGAATGTATCTATTAGCTTCTTGTTGCTTGATCCGAAGTGCTAATAATCTCCCCGCCTTTTCTCCATGGTCCAAATAATTTGCCTTCATTCTCAAAATTGCGAATTCTGCCTTATCCCTCAATATCTCAAGGTAGGCATCTTTTAGTTTAATCAGATCCAGCTGAAGAGCTCCTGAAAAATCTTTTTTTTTTTAAATCAAATATACTTTATTTATTTTATAGCAAAAACCATACACATGACAGAAATAAAGCCAGAGAAAAGAACAGGACAATGAACATTTACAATGATATAATAATAGAATAAATCCGAAGAATTACAACCCCCCTACTACCTCCAACAAGAAAAAAAAAGGGGGAACCCCCAACACCCCCAACACCCCCCAGCCCTCTGCGAGGCACATTTGTGCATTGATTGCAACACGTGCAACCTGTTTTAATGGCAAGGTAGTCACCATTACACAAATACAAAAACAAAACAAAAAAAAGCCCAAAGAGGTCAAACAGCTGAAAATATTTATCAGGAGGCACACGAAAAAAAAAGAAAACACCAAGGGCATCTAACCTATTGTTAAAGCTTGCAATTTCCCCCACTTTTTGTGATAAGCTCACGCTTGGTGTTTAACACTAGCGATTAGCTGTTCTGCCCTAAGTGAGAAAGACAATTCATGCAGCCACTCTGAATAAGTAATGACTGCTTGATACTTCCAATGCCTCAAGATTAATTTCTTGACCCCTAGTGATATCAAAGCCATATGATATCTTCTTTCCTTAACCTGAATTTTCCTGAAATCTCCAATAACACAGATTTCCTGAGTAAATGGCCCCTGTAAACCTAGGAGTTGGTCCAAATTGTCTTCGATTTGTGCCCGCAAAGGGGCTACTTTTATGCATGTCCAAAACACATGCAACAATGAGCCCTCTTCCAGGTTGCATCTGGTCCATAGTGCGGTATTACTATGACCTTCCTTCATTAACTTCACTGGCGTGTAATACATATTATTTAGAATTTTGTATTGAACTAACCTATACCTATCCTGAGAAATGTAGGTATACAGATCCTTCCAAAGGATAGGCCAATTAAGATTTATGTTTGGTACAAGACTCTCCCACACTGTGGAGCCTTTTGGAGAGGGAGGGTTCGGAAAGGTGAGCAAGATTTTATATATTATAGAAATTCCACGTAGCTGACAAGCTGGGCCTACAATGTGATGCAAAACTTCCCCAAACCTATTTGGCTGCATCTCCTGTCCAAATAATTTGGTTAACACATGTCGCAACTGATATACCTTGAAGTATGACTGTGTAGAAAGACCAAATTTCTGAATTATTTCTTGGGAAGAAAGCATAGAAATAGGGGAATAAAAGTCCAGGATTTGAGAGTCTCCTGGTACCTTCAACCAGGTCTCTGGAATAAGTGCTTTCCCATCTTAATATTTGGGTTAAGGAAAATGGTCTGAGAAAAATCCTTGGCTGGATTTAACTTATGGTGGTTGGCTAATTGGGACAGAACTCTGAGTGATGCTCCAATTGGGGATTTGGAAAGGGCTGATGGGAGAACCTTTGCTGGAACATAAGCTACATTCATATGTTCCAGTTTATTATCGGTAAACAGGTTAGCTTCAACCTGCAACCAAATAGGTGTGTAGTCAGGAGGCGGTTGTCCCCTTAATAAGGAGAACCATTTACCACATTTATAGAGATGGCTCACCCAGTAATATAGTAATAGGTTAGGGAGGCGAAGTCCCCCCAGTCCCCTAGGTAAACACAATCCATGGTATGCTCTCCGGGCAGTTTTATCAAGCCAGATGATAGAAGAGATGTCTGCATGTATTTGTTTAAAAAAGGTTAAGGGGAGCCAGATATTTAACATATTGAGGGGATAGAACTCTCGGGGAAGAACATTAATTTTTATAATGTTGATCCTACCCCAGAGAGAAACTGGGAGAGATCTCCAATACGAGAGATCCTGCTTAATAGTAGTCCAGAGATCTGTAAGATCGAGCTTCTTTAGGAGAGCTGGGTCTGTAGTAAGGTAGATTCCCAGGTACTTAATATAATGGGGAGCGCATTTCACTCCAAAGGAGCTAAAAGTGTGTCTAAGTGTAACACAATTTAAAGGACATATTTCTATCTTATTGAGATTTAACTTATAATTAGAAAATTGTCTGAAATTGTGAATGATATCCAAGGCAGCTTTAAAGGAAGGGACTGGATTAGATAGGTGGAGCAAGATATCGTCTGCATAAACTGATAATATGAGGTTCAATTCACTAATCTGGATACCTTCTATTAATTGAGATGCTTTTAGCTCCCTAAGTAATGGTTCTAAATACAAATTAAATAAGAAAGGAGAGAGCTGGCAGCCCTGACGTGTGCCAGTATAAAGGGAAAAAGGGGAAGATAATAGCCCACTGCACCTAATTCTTGCTGACAGGGAGCCATATAGTGCTTTAATCCACTGAATAAACTGAATAGAAAACCCTATTTTTTCCAATGTTTCCCACAGGAGCACCCAGTCCACCCGGTCGAATGCTTTTTCTGCATCCAGTGATATCAGCACCATTGGAGAGAGCTGGGAATCTGCTGCTCGAAAAAGATGTGCCAGTTTCTGGATATGATCTGACGCTGATCTACCCGCTACAAAACCAACTTGCTCAGGACTAAGGAGACAGGTCCATACTTTGTCAATTCTACTTGCCAAAACTTTAGCAAGTATCTTAATACCGCAATTCAACAATGATATAAGCCTGTAGCTAGCAGGATTAATGGGAGATTTGTCTGGCTTAAGTAATAAAATGATAGTTGCTTCTAGCAATGAGGGATCCAGGGTATCTCCAGATAAGAGATAGTTATAGAAATGCAGAAGAATTGGAGCTAACTCTTTGTGAAACAATTTGTAGAAATTAAAAGGAAGACCATCCGGTCCTGGGGCTTTATCTGGGGATAAGGAACAATTGTTAGTTCTATTTCTTGTGCAGATAAATCTGCTGACAATAGATTTTGATGGTCTCTTGAAAGGGAGAGAATATCTATAGAAGCAAAATAAGATACGAGGTCTCCCATAGATGGACAAGTATGTCTCTTAGCATATAAAGCAGAATAAAATTGCTCAAAGACCGTGACAATGTCCCTTGGATGAGTTTTAACCAGCGTCGGACTGGCCTGCCCGGATACCCGGAAATTTCTGGGTGGGCCCCCCTCATTATGGTACCTACAAATACGTCATTTCACATGGGGGGGCGCAACAACAACAACGCGGCGTGGTCACTAAACTGCCTCATTTAAGTCACTTCATTTCTTAATTCTGCAGCCATGAGCCATGGGGGGGGCACAACAACACTAACGCTAAGCGCCGACCTAGTCACCCCGGGCGGGGGGGGTTGGGCCCCTTTGTTATGCGTACCTACCGATTTGAAATTGAATCTGGCATCCGCTTCAGCTGCATGTAGGTTGCGGGGAAGGGGGGGTCGTTGTCAGACGTCTCGTCTCGGCACAGCCACAGGCTACATTCACAGATCAGATGATGGTACCATCCCTAATGGCAGCATCAGGACGTCACTAGTCTGTCGCTCAAATGATGACATCACGGCATGCGACGCGATGGCCGGGCACTGAAAAGGACCCCTGCAACACCATTTGGTCCTTTTCCAGCACGCCACTCGGGGAGTGAGGACTGAGAGTCAGAGTGACAGAGTCTACTAAAACTGCAGTGCCACTTACTGCTTAGCGTCATCGGCCGTCGTCGGTAGGACGTGTGGAGACTGTGGAGTAGTTTCTTTCTTTGTCGGTCGGTCGGTCTGTTGTTGGTGTTTAAATAAAGTCAAAGAGCCGGTGTGCGGTCTGGTCGAGTCGAGGAAGGTCAGGCCTAAGGCGACGGAGCACTGGGAGCAGGTAAGGCTTTGGAAGTTTGGAACAATGATTTATTTTGATTTTGAACACGGTAACACCAGTGGGCTGGATATAGACTGGGTCTGATAGCCATAGTGATGATTGATCGACAGCCTTTTTCCCAGGTCTTCATTCCCCTTCAGTTACTGTGGGTCCCATTATTCCCTTATACTGTATCTGCCCAACCGCCTCTTTGGAGAGTCTGTTCTAGTCACCACCACCCGCTCTGTGAAGCACTTCCTGATAT
Source organism: Neoceratodus forsteri (assembly GCA_016271365.2). Lineage (NCBI taxonomy): Eukaryota > Metazoa > Chordata > Ceratodontiformes > Ceratodontidae > Neoceratodus > Neoceratodus forsteri. Next base: position 523,368,264 of record CM028129.1, read on the forward strand.
AAGTACACCTGTGCTGTATACAACATGAGGCATACACAAGGCAGATGACTACACCTATGGTAGAGTCCTTCATTCCAGGGGTTGCTCACCACCCTCCAGGCTGAAGCTGGCAGAAGATGGGGCATTCTTGGTGGCAGACTTGGTATTATGGAATTACCTCTCGCTGCCTGTTCAGCAGATTATGGGTTCAAGGCACTCCAAATTACAGGTTTTGAAGGGTGTGTTGTGTTTTGATTTGCATATCCTGGCCCCATCAGTTAATTCTGTCCTTGATTGTATATATTTTTCCTGTTCTATCATTGGTAGACCAACTCGTCTGTATTTTTAGGGCAATTTATGTGCTATTATTTTGAACTATTCTGTATGATGCACTGGGTTTTAGAATGGCATCAAATGAGGAAAGCATTCTATCCTGTGCTAAACAGATAATGCAAAGGAAACTCCAGAAACCACAGCTTTAGAAATATTTCCACTGACATTTCAAATGTTTTCTGCATTAGCCTTCCCTTTTCACAATAGAAACAAAAACAACCACGCACTCTCAGAATAATGGAACGAGTGCTTGCTTAAATTAAACTAGGCACAGAATACAAACAACAGCTATAGACTTGTTCCTATTTCATTGCCCACCCACCCTTCCTGTTATGTCCCCTCACCCTTCCTTGTGTAACCCCCACAAATAGGGGTTCCTATAATGTCTTCCTGGGCTGCCTAATGCACACTTTAGGATGGTGTCCTGTGTTCAGCAGTTCTAATCGCCTGCATGAAAGTGCTCCAGTAAGCCTCATGCCTGTCTTTAAGAGAACGTCTAATGTGTTAGAAAATCAGTCTTGGCTGGGTTTGAGTGATTTAAAGCTTGCAACCGGCCAGACAGTCCATTTTTCTGCTCCATTCTGCAGTCGCTACTTGCACAGAGGGAGCCCTCTTAGAAACTGTGTTCGTTCACTGTTTATCTGTAATAATAATAATAATAATATAGGAGTTAGTCTAACCAGCCTTCTATTGCAGCTTGAGCTTTTGGATAAGCCACCATTTTGGTTCTGGACTGCCAGAGTCGGACCAATCGAATCTCAGGGGACCTAAAATGGAGCTCGTCATCAGTGATATTGTGGGACTGAAATTCTGTAGTAATTGTAGTTTTAAGGGTTTGGCACCTTAATGGACGGAAGGGGAGCCCATTCTGTGACAGACAGTTCCTCAGCCAACCGAACCTTTGGATCTCAGAGGACATACCCAGAACTGCTTGAAGCAGAAGTCAGTCAAGAGTTGGAGTTTGAGAGAAAACAGCTTGAGCCATCGAGCAGCCGCCTGCTAGGAGCAGAGAAGAATCATCGGGAAGGCTCTGCTGGCCTGCCTGTCACATCTTCCTGTGTGAAGTATTGCCTTGAGTGTGAAAGTCCACCAGGAAAGGTCAAAAAAAGCCAAGGTGCCGTTTAATCTGCTTCCCTGTGCTTTGCTTTTTAGATTATGCTCTGGCTACTGCTCACCAAAGCTGGTAATACTCAAGGAGGATAGAAAATACCTGGTCTGGTAATGTGTTAGGTAAACAGTAGTTGTATGGCTGATAACTTGGCCGAAGTTCCACCTGACAGCATATACAAAAAAGTAATATAGTAGTCTTCATAGTCAAGTCTAAGTCTGTGATCAGCCAGGAGCATCTGACCCACCTTTAATCTGGACTCTCTTCCCTGGGTCACACAAGTGCTGTCCCCTTAGTCATTTTCCTGGCTCCCCTTCAGTGTCTCGGAACAGCAAAGGGACCTGCAGTCTTGGGGTAGAGAGGTCCTTCTCCAGTGCTGGGGTAGTCCATGTTTTACCTAAACTGGTCCCACACCCCTAAACCTTTGTTGCCAAGGACTGGATTTCCAATTTCTGTGTCTGGCCACTCATGGTGGAGGAGACGGAGCTGATCTGTCCATGCGTAGCCTTCTCCATGTGCAGCAGGTAGACGCACTGGAACCTCAACCTCAGGTCAAAGAAGGTGTAGAGGAAAGGGTTCAGGCAACTATTGAGGTAGGCCAGGAAGGTGGCGTAGGGGTGAGCCTGCACGATAAATTCGTGGAAGGAACAAGGGATATAGATGAACTCAAGCCAGTCCAGACTATCAATGGTTTTCAGAACGTGGAAAGGGAGCCAACAGATGGCAAAGACCACCACCAAGGTGCTGATAATCTTGAGGAGCCATTTCTTTTTCTGATCCTCTTTCTTGAGGTTCTGGAAGTGTTGGGTGACGGTCCTTCCAATGAAGCAGTAGAAAATGGTCATCAGGAGGAAGGGAAGGATGAAGCCAAGCAAGGTGGTGCTGAGACCCAGACCTGCCATCCAGTAGCGCTCCTCCTCTTTTTTTTGCAAGGCCACTGAAGTCCATGTCAGAAAGGTGGTGTTATAACTATCCTTGGTCTTGCGAAGGATGAAAGCAGGCAGAGCCAGTATCGCAGCCAGGGTCCAGATAATTCCTATTCCACTCCTGTTTGAAGCCCTGCACTGTATTCATAGCCACCACTTCTTGAGATAGGCCATTCCATGCATCCATGCATCCACCACCCTTTCTGTGAAAAAGAATTTCCTCACATTGCCCCTTAATCGGCCTCACTCTAATCTCATGCTGTGTCCTCTTGTCCTGCTATGTTCCTTATATTGAAACATGTTAGACTCTTTCACCTTGTTAATGCCCTTAAGGTGTCTGAATGTTTTGATCATATTACTTCTCTCCCTCCTTTGCTCAAGGGTATACATATTGAGGTCCATTAATCCTCATATGTTTTCTGATGCAGTCCCTGCACCATTTTGGTTGTTCTTCTCTGGTCTGCCTCAATTTGGTTAATGTCCTGTGGTTAATGTCCTTGTGAAAGTGTGGCCTCAGTACTGGACAATTGCATTTTGGAGCGTGTCATACACAACCCAAAATGCATTGGCTTACAGGGGTGCGGTTAGTAGGGGAATTCAAGGATGCATGGGACAGACTTAAACCATTCCTAGGGGGTGGAGGAAGTAGCTGTTTAACAGGATCTGCATCTTATCTGTTAGGTAGGAAAATGGGCAGACTAGGTGGGCCTTAATATCTCGTCAAATTCTATGTTCCTATGTTTCAGCTGAACCGTTTAACAGTACTAACAGTACTACCAAGCATGCTCACCCTCGGCTGGCTCGGTCGATGAGAGCTTGATACAGGTTCCGTTCCGGTGCTTCTCGTGGTCAGTTCGTGACTTTGTGGAGGACAGAAATCCAGGATTGGAACCAGATTTTTCCTGCAAGACACTGAACCTGAGCAGACTGTGGCTGCCCCATCACATATCCAGGCAGCATCTCTGGACCCAAAAATCAGCTTCTCCAAGGTAAGGTAAGAATTTAACTTTCAGATGCATTTTTAACATTTAAGCTGGAGACTGTGCAGTGGATCATATGGTTGTGTTAATGTGGTGGATGGGACCAGGAGGGTCGTCACTGGGGGGTGGGGGTTGGATTGTATTGTAGTCGGCTAATCGTGACGAGTCAGTTACGGGCCTGTGGAGGGGGGGCATGAGTCGTATGCTGGCAATGCTGCTGTCGGGGAACAAACCAGTTTCAGTGCCTGGACTGGGGGGGTGTAGTCACTATGAGCCTGTGTGTGGGGGGGGGGGTGAGACTCGTGATGCTGCTCTCTGTAAGCAAACAATGTTGGTGCATGGGGCTGGACAGTGGAAAGGATTGGGGTCCAGGCCAGGCTGCTCCACCAGTTAATGGTATAATGGTCAGGTCAGGCAGTGTTCCTTGCAGATTGAATCTGGCTGGTGACGAGCAGCCCTGCTTGGTAAATCTCCTATTTGAAAACCAAGTACAGCAGCAGCTGGGGGTAATGGGACAAGGGAGGGAAATTGGGTTCTGGTTTTCCTGGCCTGTCTGAGCATGGAGGGAGACTGCTGTATGGGCTGGAATTCTGGACCATCAAGTAAGGTAGTAATGTTAACTTGTGTTGGTGCAGGTGCTGGTGGAAGAAAATGGGCCGTGGACCCCCGTCACCACATGTGGGTGGGTGGGTGGGGGTGGTGTATGGTGTGTAGGTGTGGGGTATGGTTGCTTGACGGAGCCTAATCTCCTCATAAAGTAATAGCTTATTTTATTCATCTTTCTGTGGGGGTGGTGGAGCATCTCAGGAAGTTTAAAATAATTACAGACAGTTGCTAATATGATGTTGTGCATTACTTTTTTTAAGTAATTTTAAAGTTCCAGAGAATAAGGACTTTAAAGGGCTGTGCAGTTCATGTCCTGCTTCTGTTTAGATGTGTATCAGACCTTTGACTTGGATTTTTCATTCCTTGATTTGGCAATCCCTACTATTCTCTGGACTACCTTTCCCCCACTCTGCTGTATAGCAGGGTGACTCTATGCTTATCCCATGCACTTTACTGAATCCCTGTACTGTTCACTTCCACTACCTCCGCAGGTAGGCTGTTCCATGGATCCACCACCCATCTGGTGAAGTAATGATGCTTTATGCTGCCACTTAGTCTACCCATTCGAACCTCATGTCATGCCCTCTCATTCCTCTGCCTCCTTTTCTGAAAGATGCTATCCTCCAGTGCCCTCTTTATTCCATTGAGATATTTGAAGGCTTTCGTATTGGTGTGTGTGTCTCTCTCTATTGAGGTACTGTGCTCTTCCAGTCGTATATGCCTTTTTTAAGTCCTGCACTCATCTGTGTCCATTGTGGCATAGATTTGCCATGAATCCACTGGAGAAATGGTTGGCGGTGTACTGATGTGCCATTTTGGAAATGGTTGGCATTACCTCCTGTTTTTGCTTAGAGCTTTGCTATGCTATACCAGCATCTAAAACCCAGTTTCAAAATGTCATTTTCATGGAAAATGAGTTCAAGATCACGCCCAATGCCTCCGCTATCATGGAGTAATGTGGGGGCTCTTGGGGTTCTCTGTGTATAGAGAAAGGAAATTTGTTTAGTGGTACTGGGCAACCACTCATGTTGTTGCATAATTGTCTGCCATATAATTCAACTCAAGATTACTGTAATGGGCAGGTAAAGCAGCAGGAACAGAGTGGACAGTGTGGTGACTGACAGACTGAGCTTGGCGCAGCACATCACTGGCACTGTAGCTTGACCAGAGGAGCAGAACTAGCAAAGGTAAATCTGGTTGAATTTTGAGTTCAGTTATTTGTCCTTTCTGGTTCTGTTTGTTGCATGTTGTTCGTGTTCTTTTGGTACAGTTATTGCCTTTCAGATAGAACAGTTGTGGAGTTGTCTGGAGGATCACCTTATTACGCGGTAGAAACTGGTCTTCATGATGTCGGAGCTGAGCAAAGTCAAATCTGGTGCACAGAAACGGAAACTGGCTAACTTGTCTGCACTGGTGGCAGCATCAAGTGATCCAAAACAAAGGAAGCTATCACTGTTTACACGCATACAAACAAAGCTACTACCCTACCGAACAAAACTAGTCTTGAGGATGCAGCTGAAATACAAGGTGGACAAATTGTGGTTCACTGTGTGAGCAGCTGCACTGCTAGTCAGAATCTAAATACTCAGCAAATACAGCCAGTGGATTCTGCAAGGGAACAGTTGTGCCACTTGATGTTGTGAAGAATCAAAATCCATTTTCAATGCCCCAAAAGCTCTGCCTCGCAACATGAAAAGGTTGCCTTTGTACAAAGGCATCCAGTTCAGCCCGGATTCGATAGATGTTAAAGTCCTACCATACAAACCGTCAAAAATCTACACACGGATTCTTCCTGGGACAAAAAGTTATACCAAGGAACTGGGTCACTGTACAGGTGGTTGACTGTTTGTGCATTCTCTCCACTGCAGTATCTGCATGGCATTTTCAGATGTGGAAACTCGGTTTGTTACAGGATACCAAGACTTTAAGCACATCTACCAAGGCATGATAGAACATGAGATTCCAGAGCTCACAATGCAGCTGTGGATGCGTATCTAGCCTGCTTAGTGGATGCTGATGTTGAAATGCTGGTGAACAAAGATATGTTTGCAAGTCGGAGGAAGTGTCCAGCAGAACATAGATGTCATGGAGAATTATTGAAGTTGTCAAGTTTATTGGACGCCAGTGCCTGCCATATATCGTGGAAAAGACGAAGCTTTATACAGTGTGCAGGACCCATCACTTAACCATGGAAATTTCTTGGAGCTGATTCTTCTGTTGTCCCAATTTGATGTTCCTCTGAATACACACATCCAAAAAGCAGTAGAGCAGAGCAAGAAAAGGAAGCAGAATGGAGAAAGAAAAGACACTTCAGAGCGTGGGCCGTGGAGGCTGATTACCTTGCTGTCAAAGACCACCGTAAATCAAATTATCGAGATTATTATGCAGATAATCAGAGACAGCATTGTAAAGGATGCTATGGACAGAAGATCAGCATTCAGATGGATACCACACAGGACATTGGTGTGACTGACTAAGCGGCTATCATTCTCGATGTGTGAAGGACCTTAAGTTCATAGCGTCTCTTTGCTGTGGTTGAGATGCAGGACACTTCTGGACAAGGAATGCACAAGGTTTTAAAGGAGAACTTTGAAATGCATGGACTCGATATGAAGAACATCGTGGGAGTCATTTGATGGTGCAGCCAACATGCGGAGGCGAGTTTGTGGGAATTCTGAGCTTTGATAAAAGGATTCACCAAACAGTGTCTATACCTGGTGTTATGCACTGTTCTCAATTTGTGTGTCTCAGATTGTAGTGAAGCAGTTGTGGAAGCAAAGACATTATTTGGTTTGCTACAAGGACATCCGTCTTCATTAGTGAATCGCACAAAAGGATGACTATATGGAAATCTAGCATTGATGGACAGGACAGGACAAACTCAGACTGCTTAAAAGATTGGTGAAACCAGATGGTGGGCAAACCCAAACACTGGCGCTATCTTTGGAACATATGAAAACCAAGAAAGAATCTGTATGTGTCACTCCTCCAGACTTTGCTTTTATTAGTACCTCTGGAAAGTTTGATGCTAAAGCTGCCAGTGAGGCAGATTCACTGCTTGACAAATGGAAGAAGTTTGACGTCATTTGATAGCCTTTGTGTTCATGAAGATCTTTACAGTAATTGGGCCAGTATCAAAGTATCTGCAGACTAAGGGACTAGACTATCTTTCGGCATGGCACATGGTGGATCATGCTAAGATGGAGTTGCAATAGTCTGAATTTATAAACATCCAGCAAAAGCTTCTAACTTTGTTGCTGGAAGACAAGAAGAAATTGATGAGTTGGGTATTGAGATTGACCTTGAGGATCATCTGCCAAATAAAAGGGTAGCCAGGAAGAAGAGAATGCCAGGGAAAATGTCAGTGACAAGCAGTGGCAGATCCCATGAAGCTATTTGAATGTGAAGTGTACACTGTATTATGGATCAAGTTCGGATGAGCTTAAATGATCGCTTTGATAAGAACAAGCAACTGATTCTGGATACCAGCTGCATGGACCCACATCACTTAGAAAGTATAATTCAGGTGGCATACCAGATGAAGTCTGCAGAAAGTGGCATTCTTGGCAGAAGTAGACCGTAGCAGACTTAAACTGGAGTTGTTAACGTTGCTAAAATATCCAGGCGACTGCAAAGATCACTGCTTGAAGAATACACTGCGGATGTGTTGACAGAGGATGTTGACTTTCATGACTCGAAGACTCCAACACCGTGATCGTGAAAGTGAAACTAGTGACCAGAATGTGCAACAAGAGAGAGAGATTTGCCAGACAAATGCAAGTCCCTGCAAAGAATGCCTAATGTGCTGTTATAAAATTTTGGCACAGTACAACATGCACTAAATCTGCATTTTCAACCTTGTTAGTTGTCACGATATTTGTTGACTCTATCGCTTACCCAGGTGTCCTGTGAGAGCTTCAGCAAGCTAAAGATAATAAAGACTCGACTGCGTCATTGCTGGTACAAGAGAAACTGGAGGCATTCATGATTATGGCCATTGAGAGAGACCTTCTTGATGGAGTGCAGCAGAAGATGTCATCCAGAAACTAATTCAACGATCTGAAGCATACAAGCGAGTACTGTCACCCTGACACTGGAAGGCTACTGCTACTGTCACTAGAGGGCCAAAGCTGGATGCTGGGTTGAGGTACCCAGGTCCAGAAGGATTCAATGGATTAGACTGACTACTGTGGGGGGCGCTGTGGAGCCAGAGCTAACTGGCAGCAAAATCTATCCCTCCAAATCTTTACTCTAAAAATCAAATTAACCATTGGTAGACAGAAATTGAGGCTATTTTGAGAATCTGAAGAGTACCATTGGGAAGTACGCTATGGGTAGTCCTCGTAAAGAGAAAGGCAGAGGTCCGGGAGGAAAAGCCACAGGATCCTCTCACTCTGCTAGGACGAATCTGACTGTACAGACCTCATCCACCACGGAACCCGAAGAGACCTTTATTGTCAATTGGGACAAAACTGCAGAGGCAGATATCTGGTCTCTGACCTGAATTCAAAAGTGGATGCATACAATTCCCGACTGACTGTAGTTGAAACATCCATGGAATAAACTAAAAGTGAGATGGAGGAAGTCAAAAAACAGAGAAGGCCATGGTAACTACCATGAACCTGATCAAGGAAAACACGACTTCGGCTAGGTTACAGACACTCAAACCAGGCTCAATCCATGCATATTCGGATTTTAGAATGCCCGAGGATAGATCACCTGGTGATGTTTATCCAAGAGTGCTCAAGAGAACTGTCTGTGGAAGAACCCTGGCACATTTTGGCTTGCAAAGGGTGTACAGAATTGCACCTTGAGGATACAGGTCAGATTCGGACACGCCATGCACTCTACTGTTGGTGACAGACAGTGTTGGGACTGGAGACCACATTCTGAGATTGGCCCGTCGAGTGGGTTCTCTAATGCAAGATGAAAGGGCAGTTTATTTATTTCCTGATGTAAGCTATGCGATTCTCATGCGCCGGAAAAAGTTTGATGGAATTAGAAGGTGACTTAGAGAGAATCGTATCCCTCACACAGTGCTCTTCCCCGCCAGGTTGCGAGTGGTATATAACAGGAAGGTCTGTCTGGATATTTTCAGACGGTGTGAGTGCCTTTATATGTATTTCAGCCTTTCCGGCTGAGCTTTGCTCCAGACTATTCAGTTTTTGAGCCATTATTAAATAATTGCTTAGTGCTGGAAGGCTTTCTAGGAGCCCTAGTGTAAAATGTGATGTCAGTTTTCAATATCTTGTTAAATCCAGTTGGAGATTTTGTAAAATTCTGGGCTTTGAGTAAATATAGTTAAACGTTGATTTAGCTGCCAGATTTCACTTTATTTTAGGAACTACCTTTAGGTTTTTAGTATGACGCCAATACCCTGAGTTCAGGTGGGCAAAGCTGTCCTTTCTGTGGACTTTAGTTTTTTGTGTTTGAATAAAGTCCTACTGCTCATGTGCTTAACTTATCAGCATAAGTCTTCGATATATTTGAATCTGGCTGTTTGTTTTCCCCTATGTGGTATCAACATATCCTTGATGCACTAATCCTATGTTTAAAGGGGCTGCATCCCTAAAATTGATTTATGTATGGACTGTCATGGATACAATGTTTTGTGGCTTTGATATAAAGCAACTGAAAATCTAAAAATAAAAGTATATAAAAAAAATAAAAAAGCTGGCTACTGTATTTGCTACCTGAGTAGTGATCATGTCTGAACTGAAGAAAGGGATATTTACCATGCTGGTCTTCGCTGTAATGTGAGCTGATTGCATGCAGAAGAGATCCTCAAACGTAATTACGTGGAAGTATACATTTTAATTTCTTCTGACTAAAAACCATGGTATGCACTGTTCTGGTTATTGGTTTTGTTTGTATGGAGACCTTATCATTGAATTTGTACTTTTATACTTTGTATGTGGTAAAACAGATGCACAGTTAGTTTATGAAAATAAAAATTACACTCAGGACACTGTTGGCAGACTTTAATGTATAAGTGATCAAATGACAATGAAACACAATGGATACACAGTTCTGTTTTATTAAAATACAAATTACATGACACTGTGGACAGACTAAAGTATAACTGATCAAATGATGATGGGAAATGTACAACAGATTGTACTGTGCAGCTAATGTTTAGAATTAGGAAAGTGTAGGAAAGATTAGGATAGATCTACTTCTGTGTAACAAGCTGAGTCAAGGCCCATTTTCAAGTCTTTCCATGCAAACCTTTTCTGAACCCTTTCTTACCATGGCTGGGCCTTTGACCACCCTTACCCCCTCCTCCTTCCACCCTCAGTTGCAACATCCTGGCAGCTATTTCCCTGCTTTAGGTAACTTGAGCACCAGCTTGGCCTCCTTCACTCTGGCACTTATGCATTTTAGTTTGCCCAATTCATCAATTTCTATGCTAGTTCATAAGAACTATCACCAACCATTTTATATGTGCTGCAATTAAACATATACATTGTCACCCTCACTAACACTACCTGTGCTTTTCCTCTTCCCTTTTACTCTGGTTGTACCTGGCTGGAAATGTGCCATGACTCGGTGTGCATAGTACCAATTTGATTAAATTCATGTCACACAATACAGTGCAGTTTAATACAGCAGCACTAACATCAATATACAATAGAACACTATTACACTGTTTACACCTCTAGATGGCATTCAATTGTCCTTTTGAGTCTGACGTTTTTGGGTTGCATCTGATTTTATTGCCTTTGTAACCAGTCCCTGAATCCCCCCTTTACTCTGCAGCTGATGCTCTTTTCACACTGCCCGAACATTCTGTGACATCAATAACACCATTCGAGACCATTCAGATGTATAGCATAGAGTGGGGTTATTAAGGCCATAGAACACTTACACATGACTCAGTAGCTGAGTGAAACTGTATGCAAGTAGATATGAGGGGAACCCAAAGCAAATTAAAAATTTTTCAAAACTTTGTGAAAATGCCTTGGTGGAAACTTTTCACTGTGTATATAATTAGCGGACACCAATCTCTTCAGATGAGTGCAACCTCATTTCTGTCTTAAGGCAGAGCATTGTGAGTTGCTGCCTCGTGTTCCTTTATTGGGGCTAACAATAGTACTGTAACAATCATGTTGGGGGCACAGAGGCTGCTTTTGGCAGAATCTTAGCATAACACACATTGCACTGCACTCTTTTCTCCTGTTCACATCATGTTGCCTCACAAATTGCTCAGAAAGGGAAAGGGTAGGGAAAGGTAGGGCCTCAACCTCCGGAGGTGCCTTGCCGGGGCGTTGAGCTTAACCATTGATTTTGTTTGAAAGGGGAATTCTCTGCTCACCTGCAGCCATGTAGCTGGATAAATGTAATGTTGCAGGATCAGTTAATGAAACAAGTATTGCTAAATTGGTAACCTGCATTCCTGCAGTATTGCTGCAGGGCTGGGACTAGCAGGTCATGGCTAGCAGCATTTTTGCAAGGTGTCAGAGTTCACTTTAAATCAATGGGACTGAAGCCTCCGAAATAATGAGTATACATTTTCCAGTAATGTAATAGCTTTCTTCATAGTATACAATAGCTTTCTTCTGAATAGAATACATGCTGACATCTTGTACTTGTCTATAGCATGCCGTGGGTGGGGGGCCCCCCATGACCCTAACAGGGCCTCCCCTGTCAGTACCAAGGCCCCCCTGGGCCAATTTCCAGGTGGGCCCTTTGCTTCCCTGTCCAACCCTGGTTTTAACTACCCTGTTAACATCTTGAATTGCAGGAATATTCCTGGAAGCCTCAAGCTTCCTAAGACGTAGTGCTAACAAATGACCTGCTTTTTCACCATGTTCAATATATTTCACCTGGGTCCGAATAATGGCCAATTCAGCTTTTTCCTGCACCATAGAAGCATACTGGTTCCTTAATCTCAAGAGGGCTTTCACTTGAGAAGGAGGAGACGATGTGGATAGGGATTGTTCTAAGGTCTGAATCTGGGCCAGCAAGGAAAAAGCCTGCGCTTCCCTTTTACGCTTAGGAGTAGACGCAATCCTGGTGAATTATCCCCTTAAAAAACATTTCAGTGCATACCAGACATGGTCGATCCATGGAACAGAATTTAGGTTTTGTTCTAGAAAGGACTGAATGTGAGAAGAAATACTACAAACTGTATGATCATCTTTAAGAAGCTGGGTATTTAGTTTCCAAGAAGGATCTTTCTCATAGTTAGCTTCCAAAACCATGGAAATCCACACCGGTGCATGGTCAGATAGAACAACAGACTCTATGCTGGCATTAACTAACCCTGATAAAAGTGAGCAACTCATTATTATGTAATCTAGTTTTGATGAACATCGGTGCACTGCGGAATGAAAGGTATAAGTACGGGAATCTGGGTGCAGTAACCTCCAGGGATCACACAAACCTAGAGAATCAAAGAATTCAAATAGAGCCCTCTGTACTGCGGATATTGATCGCTTAGGAACAGTGGAGCGATCTAGATCATGAGTCTGTGGCAAGTTCCAGTCACCACCTAATATTGTTGGTATCGGCATTAGTGGGGCTATCAAGCTAGTGAGATTTGCAAAAAAAACAGGGTCCCCTCCTATCGGACCATAGACACACCCCAGGAGCACCTTGGTTTGTCTCAATGAGCCAGCCACCAATATATATCTCCCCTGTGGATCTGCTATAACTTGATCCGCTTGGAAGGGTATGGCCTGATTAATTAGAATGGCCACTCCACCACTGGCAGTCGAACTTCCCAAGTCAAAGATTTGCCCAACATTTTGCTTCCTAAATGTGGTGGCTTCACTAGGTAAAAGATGAGTCTCCACAATGAAAGAAATATCAGAGCATAATAACTCTAAATGATTAATTATTTGGTGTCTCTTAGTGTTTTCCCGGGCACCCCTGACATTCCATGACATCAGTTTTATTAATCCACTAGCCATTTACACTGCTTAGAAACAGTAAGCATACACCAGGTTGGCTTGACATTAACGACCTCACTGCCCCCCCAAACAAACCCGAAGTAATACAACCGGGAATAAATATAGCACAAATATTCCAGGAAAAAAAAGTAAAACAGAAGTAAAGCAAGGGGGAAAATCCCACCCCCCAACCTAATATCCCCCCACCACATTATTGTAACCTGATAAAGCCTCCAAATATACCCTCCTACCCTATAAACAAAACAACTATGTACAACAGTCTAAACAACCATCCGTAAGCAGAGTCTAAATATCAACTTAACCAATCTATGAGACCAACCCTCTATGACCCCTTCAAATACTCCCTGTACACTTAAGAACCAGCCCTGAAGGTTAAAAAAAGGCTGAATACTAAAATATTGAGAGTAAAGGGCCGTGTTCCAGGAAAACAAAACAAAAGAAATTGTGAGCATTATTGGGTCGACCCCCCAAAAAAAACTAGCCCGCTGTGCAGCCCGACCTGAGCCTACACTAGTTCGAGCAACACCCTCCTCCCCCCCCGAATTGAGAAAAACAGTCAGTTTTACTCTAGTTACCCGCGCCCAAAGCGGTTACACCCCAATCTGTTCTTTATATCAACGATAAAGAAAAATCTCAAATAAAACCAGGAATACCCTGAAAAAATTACATATTTAGCCTGAAACATCATGCAGAGGACAGTTGGGGTGGCAAAAACTAAACATTATGATACTCACACCTGGGCCTTCTAATTCTGAAGCCACTGGGAAAAAGAAAAATGAGCATTACAACATCGCAAGCTTACCTGCTCTATAATATCCATTTCTAAATAAGGGAATCCTCTCACAATGCTCTCCCAGTGAGCCTCGCTGTAGCAGGGTTACCATCACTGAAAAAAAAAAGGAATAAAGTCTGACATGGGAAGTACATCAGGGGGAGCTAAATGGAAGGTGCACTCTATCCAAGTCCCTACCTCATATATGACCCCAAGCAAGAAACATCAGGCGCACCGCGTTCTGCCCAGTATCACGTAACTGGATATCGAGCCAGTGCGTCCCCCCCCCAACATTATACCTCCTGAAGAGGGCAAGATGGCACCATGCTGGACCCTGGAGCAACACCCACATCTTCTATACCCCCACTGGATTCATATCCGTTCAGTAAAAGACTTGAAGTTATATGCAGAATTAGATAGCAGCATTAACAATAAACTAATACTCTTAACCACCATCCCTCCAAAAAAAAAAAAAAGAAAAGGCAAATAATAAACTAGCCAAACTAATATATGTCCATCCAAGTGAGTCCAACTATATTTATAATGTTGCTCATCCCGGCTTAAACAGTTCTGGCAGCTTGCTCACAAGATCTGTGTTAGCTTGATGCGGCGACTCATATGCACTCCAGCTACCTGACAGGGACACCTGCAATTTCGCTGGGTATGACATCCTAAAAGGAATGCTTGCTGCCACCAACTTGGCTACTATAGGATGAAAAGCTGCCTGTGTTTGTCGAACTTCATAAGGCAGGTCTTGCGTGATGCGCAACTTAGACCCTTCCCACATTACTGCCTTCAATTCCTTAGTCTTAGACAAAACACGCTGACATTCAATACAGCTAAGGAATTTCAGTATAATGGGCCTGGGTGGTTCCCCTGGCTGGGGTCTCGGCTGAAGGGACCAGTGGGCTCTCTCGATCTGATACGCTGAATGCAGTGGCGATGGGCCTACCACCTTTTCTAGGAATTTCTGTATAAAGGAGATTGTATTATTTCCTTCTTCTTTTTCCGGTAAACCAAGAATTAGAATGTTGTTTCTTCTACTGCGCCATTCTAAATCCTCTGTCTTCAGTTGCAACTTCTGAACTTGTTTCCGTGATAAAATCAGCTCTGGGTCTTGCTTTTCTTTCCATGTTTCCACCAAGTATAGCCAGGCCTCAGCATTTCCTACCCGCCTCGATAGCTCCATCATATCGCCCCGCATGGATTTAAGATCTGCTGCTATATCCTGCAGAGTCTCTTTAAAGGGTTACAACTCTTGCAGGAATCTGACTTCCATAAGCAGGATCTGCTGATTCGATGGGGGATCACCCTTTTCTCCATGCACTTTAGATTTCTTTGACTGCTGCTTATCGGATGAAGTGGGTGGAGTATGTCGCAGTTGGGCCTGTTTCATCGTTACCTCCATTGTGGGACCGCTGCCCAGGGCCCGAAACATCCAGGTGTACTAGAAACCACGCTGAGTACAGATATTCAGTGCCCAGTAATAAGCTCTGCAGTAGACTGCTGAAAAACTGGATCAAAATAGCTTAAAAGGAGGTAGAGGAGAGGGAGCTCGAAAACAGTGCTGCTTCTAGCTTGCCTGCATCACGTAACTCCCCAGCTTCTGAAAAATCTTGAGAGAGCCTAACCTCAATTGCCTGAATTTATGCTAGTAATGTGTTTAATTCCCTTTTATCTTTTTTTCCTTTGCATAGCTAAGCTTATTAAAATTCCGCTAATATACACTTAAAAGGCTCCCCATACTAAGTCTGGTCAAGATATAGAATGGAGGTTAGTTTCAATAAACTGATCAATATTCCTACCAAGGATTTTTAGTATGTGGGGGTCCTTCATCATCTGATTATTAATTTTTCACCAGGTTGTTCTCTTGGGTAAGAAAACAAAGGCAATTTGACAGGTTACTGAAGAATGGTCGGAGGGGGAACCTGATTGTATAGAAGCATCAATAACCCCAGAAAGAAGGGATTGAGAAAGAAAAATATAATCAATGTGCGAGGCTGTTTTATGGACTGGTGATAGAAACGTGTACTCTTTCTCCGTGGGGTGCAAGATTCTCCACACATCACACAAAGCATAATGTTCTAAAAGCTCTTGTAAGGCTCTTTGAGCCAGTGATCGTATCTTGCTCACGCCTGAAGAATGGTCCAATAATGGATCCATTACAGTGTTTATATCACTCCCTAAAATAATTGGTAGGGATAGAAAAGGATATAGGAGATCTACAAATTGTGTAAAATACCTAGGCGAATCTATATTACGTCTATATTAAGACGAAAATGCGGTAGGGCCCGAAAATCCTGCTGGTGGACCAGGGAGGTCCAGGAGGTGGTGCAGGGAAAGAAGGCAGCCTATAGGCAATTCAAGTGCTCAAGGAGTGAAAGGGATCGAGGGGAGTATGAGCTGATGGCTAGAAGGGCCACTAGGGTGGTGAAGGCAGCTAAGGCAAGGAAGGAGCAGAACCTGGCCAAGGAAATCAGGAGAGGGAACAAGGGGTTCTTTAGATACATTGGGGAAAAACGAAGGGTGAAGGGGCAGATTAGCAGGATTAAATCAGGGGAGGGATGGGCACAAGACCCAGGGGAGCAGGCTGAGGTACTAAATGAGTACTTCACCTCAGTTTTCACCAGGGAAAATGGGGGTGCTGCATCATACATGGGAGGAGACAGAGATACTGAGGAGGGGGGACCCTTACCGATCGGCGGGTCTGGGGAGAGGGGAGGCATCACTGGCAGGAGGGAGGCAAAGCAGGGAGAAGAGGTACTGGAAGTGGAAATCACAGCAGAGAGAGTGAGGAAGCCCTCAGCTCCCTTTAAGACGAGAAAGCACCGGGGCCGGATAAATTACATCCCAGAGTGCTGAAGGAATTTATGCTGTCCTGGCAAAACCCCTGGCAGAGCTTTTCACCATCTCTCTGAGGACAGGTTGGGTGCCCCAGGACTGGAAGGTGGCGCATATAGTGCCTATCCACAAGGGGGGATCAAGGGAGGTGGCAGAGAACTACAGGCCTGTCAGCCTGACATCGGTGGTGGGCAAGGTGATGGAGGGCATTGTCAAGGAGAGGCTAGGGGGGACCTGGAAAAGTCAGGGTGCCTGGACGATAGACAGCATGGATTCGTCTCAGGGAAATCGTGTCAGACAAACCTTGTGGAGTTCTATGACTGGGTGTCGAGTGCCTTGGACCTTGGTAGACCAGTGGACGTCCTAGACTTCAGCAAGGTATTTGACTCTGTTCCTCACATGGGCCTGTTGGATAAGCTGGGAGAAATGGGGGTGGGGAACCAGATGATCAGATGGATAGGCAATTGGCTCCAGGACTGGACCCAGAGGGTCGTAGTTGGCGGGATAGTCTCATCCTCAAAGAGGATAATTAGTGGGGTCCCACAGGGATCAGTCCTTGGGCCCCTCCTGTTCAACGCCTACGTCTCTGACATAAGGACAGGAATCAGGAGTGAGATGAGTCTCTTTGTGGATAACTCAAAACTGGGGTGGTGGTGGATGGGGAGGAGGGAGGGTGGCCCTACAGGGGACCTGGAGGCTCTGGAAAATGGTCTAGAAAGTGGAAGCTGAGGTTCAATGCAGGGAAATGCAAGGTACTTCACCTGGGGCCAGAAACCGGGCCAAGTGTACACCCTTGGAAGGCTACAAGTTTGATGGCTGAGAGAGACCTGGGGGTGGTGGTGGATGTCAAAATGAACAACTCAGAGACTTGTAGAAGGGCAGCAGCTAAGGCCAACAGGATGCTGGGATGCATCGCTAGGAGGATCACTTCCAGAAGGAGGGAAGTGATGCTCCTCTGTATAACTGCTTGGTGAGGCCACACCTTGAGTACTGCGTGCAGTTTTGGAGGCCACACTTAAAGAGGACATTAAACTCCTGGAGAGGTTCAGAGGAGGCAACCAAAATGATTTGGGGCTTGGGGACAGGGCCTATGAGGAGAGGCTCGAAGAGCTAAATATGTACACATTGGAAGAGAGAAGGGACCGGGGGGACATGATAAAGGTCTTCAAGTACATGAAGAGGGTAAATAGGGGAGGAACAGTCAGGGTGCTTCGAAGGAAGGAGGAGGGAGCCACTAGAGGGCATGGGTGGAAGCTGGAGGGGGGAAGATTCAGGGGAGAAAGGAGGAGGTGCTACTTCACTGAGAGGGTGGTGGAGCCATGGAATGCACTGCCTAGGGGGCTGGAGGAGGCAGAGATGGTGGAGGGGTTCAAGAGGGGCTGGGACAGGTACAGGAGAAGGGTTCTGGAAGCAAAATCCAATGCAGCAAGAATATCCGGAACTGGGAAGGGAGAAGCCAGAGAAGGCGAGGGGGGCAGCAAGGTCATCACCCAGGGTGGGGGCTGACCAATTGAGCAGACTCGAAAGACCGTTAGGCCTATTCTGCTGGCATTTTAGTATGTTAGTTTGTCCATATAGACTACCTAATACTATCTCCATCGCATATAATATACAGTGAACATTAACAAACCTACCCTGCAAATCTTTGATCACCTGTTTAAGAACAAAAGGAACCTTTATGTTAATTAAAATCAACACCCCTGCCCTGTTGGAGGTTCTGAGTCAAGTAAATGTGACTCCTGAATTAAAACAATGTCTAATGATAATAGCGCCAGTTGCTTAAGAATCGTATACTGTTTTACTCATTGACGGAGTCCTTTAACATTCCACGTTGCAATCTTAATATTCTGAGACACTGTTACTTATACAAGGAAAATACAACAGTACTGTAGATGTAATCACCTTTCCAAAAACCCAACAACATTTTACAGAAACTGCACTGAATCTCCCTTCCCAAAGCTTTATATAACCCCCTAATCCCCCCTCCCCCCACCTATCAACATTACATTTCATTAAGCTACTAACCTGACCCCCCTTTCCCTCCAAATTCCTACAGGCTTCACTCTGCTGACTACCAATACTCCAACTCCCTCTCTCCAGCCACCCTTATATTAATCAATGACATTGTCCACTTCTGAGGAGTATGATAATATACCCCCTCCCATTAACACAGGTAAACTTCAGCTAAACTTCTCACTGTTTTCAACATAAATGGGGATACTGGAGTAACTCGCAAACACAAACTTCTCCCGTGAGGGCATTTGCCTAAAAAGGTTATTACACTCCCCAACAATTAAAAGAAGGAAGAGGGGATAACACATTTCTCCTAACTCAACTATAAAATCCTTAGGCCCCTTCTAAATTATACAAAAAACCCGATCTGTTGGCTCCTTCTTGTGTTCACTCACAGTAACCAGACAATCTCTGAGTTTAGAGTGCACAATTTCAACTTAAAACTTCCTCCAATTTTTATTAGTTTCAAACATATTTAGAAAGAAAAATCAGAGACATATGGATCGGTGTACATCTTCCTTAACTCACCCACGATTCCCATGAAAAGAAACATTTAAAAAAAAAAACAGTGCAAAGTCCCATTTGGTTGCTCTCCACTGTCATGCTACAGCTTAGATATAACTAGAAGCGTGAGTCTCCCGCGGAACAGTTCCAACAGCCTTATCTCCAGGCAGATGCAGATAGCTGTTTAAACTTCACTTCTCCATTGCGCTACTCAGGATTACCTTACAAATACCAGCGACTCTTATCTTCTTGCTCATGAGACCCCAAACAACTCTGGTAGTGCTTTTTTCAATCCGTTACATGCTGTCTCAGGGTCCTCATATTTAAGCAAGGCTCCTAAAACTAAGACCTGCAACTTCGCCGGGTATATCATTTTAAAGCAGATCCCCCATAGCTATTAATTTGGAAACCATTAGATGAAAGGCAGTGTGTCACTGTCTCACTGAGGCAGGGAGATCCTGGGCAACTCTCACCTTAGACCCTCCCCAGCTTAAATCCTGTATTTCCTTGACCTTGCTTAAAAAGTGCTGCCTTTCAAGAAAATTTAAAACATGGAAAATCAGGGGTCTCGGGTGCAAGCCAACTAGAGGAACTGGTCTAAGGGCTCTATGGGCTCACTCGATGGAGTATTTTGCCCCGAATGGCGAGGGTCCAAGTGATACCAAGCTAAGGAGGCACTTTCTGTAAGTGGACAGTGTTTGTTCTGCTTTGCTCTGTGATCCATTGTAACTGGCACGTCAGGCACAAAGATAGGGTTTAAGTATCCTTTAAAGTATGTTCTTTTATTCCTCTCCTTACTTTTACTGTCCATTTACATAATGTGCCTCCATAGCTTGGAATCAGTTTAATCTTGCTACTGCAGGGAAATGGACGTACATTCTACAGCAAAACGTATTTAAAGCAGATTTAAAAAAATATGTGTACATAAATTCCACACTGCAACAGTAGCCATGAACATGATGAAAGTAGCTAAGATCTAATACCAGTGCTCCTGGACCATCATGTGTGAGTGGCTCTGGTGGGGTTTGAACCAGGCATTCATTTGTCTCAAGCCCTCAAGCCAGATTACGAGTTTGTAAGCATAAGACTGCAAAATAATGTTTTCTTATGTGCCATAAATCTACAGTACCACATTTTACTGTCATGCTTTCTGTGACTTATTTTGGATCACTGCATTTTGTCACTTCAGATGTGAGATTTGGACGTGCTACTGTTATTGCTGCAGATATTGTTAAATTGGAACAGTGATGGAGTTATTTTCTCATTATGACAAGTTTGTACAGTGAGTAATGGTGGTCATGTCAGAAACTAAAAATATAGAGTGGATTACATTCTAATATACAGCACAGAGCAAGATGAATTTTACTAAAATGTTTAAAACACCAATCAACTTCTCAGTGCAGTAAGCCACTGCGAGGCAACTCTTTTTAAATCATGAAGGAAATGTAAAAGGAAAATATGTGCCCTCCACTGGGATCTCACAGTTTCCTTTCCCCGATTCCTTCATGATTTAACTAAAATGACTGCATCTTTGTGTCAGTCAGACTGCCTGAAGCTCTGGGAAGCTGCAACGTAAAACGACCAGCCTGCACATACATATTCAGACTTGAGTCAGTTTATCACTTAAACTGACATTCAAAATTACTCCACTTTATAAAAGGAAATAGCAAAACAGTTTTGAATCCTGCACATATTACTTCTAACTACATATTGATCTGTAATGTAGAAGATTGTGCAAAGTCCATTTACTCCATGCTTTAAGGTACACATGCAACAGGTGGTATTTGTTAGGGGAAGAACTGAAGCTACATAGTTAGTAGGAGCCTGAAAAAAATCATGCATTTCTGAAGACCTTGATATAGCAAATACAATTCTTGTAGTGCTCAGGAGCACCACAGATATTCCTTTTTCACATACGTTATATACATATAAGGCTTTCTGCCAAAACAAAGCCTTATATGTGTATGTATACTGTACATGTGAAAAGGGAACCTTGTGGTGCGCCATATATACTGTCATATTTCAGAATTGCTGGAATTTGTTTCTTTTTTTTCAGGTTCTTACTAACTATAACCTCAGTTCTTCCTCTAACAAGTAATACCTATTGCATGTGTACCATAAAGCATGGTGTAAGTGGACCTTTCACTTTCTTCAACATTGCAAATCAATATGTAGTTAGAAGTAATATGTGTGGGATTTAGAAACTGTTTTGCTATCTCATTTTATAAAGTGGAGTAATTTTGAATGTCAGTTTAAGCGATGAATTGATGCCAGAGCCTGAATACATATATGTACAGGTTGCCCGTTTTATGTTAGATCTTCCCATGGCTTCCAGCAGTCTAAGCGACAGGGCATGGAGGCAGTAGGAAAGTAGGGAGAAAAAAAAATAAAATAAAAAAATAAATAAACAGAGTATGGAAAGAGTAAGCATACAAACAGTTGAGGGACCACAAATAAGACATGATGGGAGTGATGCAGTGCAGTGGCTGTGGCGCAGCAGTCTTCTGGGAGATGTTCTGGAGGATGCAATGTTGTCCCATCTGCAGGCACCTCTCTGGGCTGAGGGAGGAGGCTGCTTGTGTCCAGGCTGAGTTTGTCAGGATTTGGGGGACCTCCTCTCCCACCCAGGGACCACCAGGGCCACTGCCGCTGCCTCAGAAGTTGCCAAGAAAGAGGAGTAGTTGGACCACAGTGGGCTCAGGGAGGGTGAGAGCAGTGGAACAGAGGTGCATCCCTCCAGTTGTACCTTTCCACAATTCATACACCATTTTAGCAGAGTGTGGTTCCTCCGTGGAGGCACCCGCAGTGGAGACCAAGGAAGATACTGGGAACCTCCACAAAGGAGATCCACAGGAGGGTGGCATGGGACCTCACAGGGGAGGGAAACAACTCCTGGTGGGGAACTCCATTGTTAGGAGGGTAGAACTGGTGCAGGGTGGTTAAGGTGCCTGCCTGGAGCCATGGCTTAGAGGGAAAGGGAGCGAATCCTCAGGATTACGGGAGCAGCTGCACAGGGGAGGGAGCTGAATGACGTTGTCCACCTAGGGACAAATGACCTGGCTGGGCAAGGGATCAGAGCAGTGCAGGAGGAGTTTGTGAAGTTGGGGAGGGGCCTTAGACAAGTAGCAAGCACGGTAACCTTCTCGAAGGTTCTGCCTGTCTATGGCATGGGTGAGGCTAGGGTGCTCCGCACTATGGGATTCATTCAATGGTTGAAAAACTGGTGCAGAGCTCAGGGTTTTGGTTTAGTTGAGGACTAGGTGTCCACCTGGAGGGATGCAGGCCTATACTGGTGTGATGGTCTGCATCTGTCCAGGAGGGGAACCAGGATCCTAGGAGATAGGTTTAAATGCTTCATTGCAAGCATTTAAATTAGCCAAGGGGGAGGCACCGAAAAGAAACAGAGAAATCCTAGTCCTCCCCCCAAAAAATCAAGGTAGTTAGTGAGGTAAACACCAAGATAGAGAAGTCGATAGGGAGAAGATAAGGGGTAAATGGAGAAAAAGGCAAAGGCAGTAAGGACAGGGATGGGGCAAAAAGGGGTAAGGCCATCAAAAAATGGACGGTAATGAGTGCCAATGCTCATAGTCTAGGTAACAAGCTCCCTGAATTGGTGGCCTTGATGGAAGTGGGACGCCTGGATATCATGGCAGTCACAGAAACATGGTACACAGAGAACCATGACTGGGATGTCAATATACCAGGATACTCAATCTACAAGAGGGACAGGGAGGGTAGAAGAGGAGTAGCTCTCTATGTAAGGGAAGGGATCAAAGCAATGGAACTAAAGGGTAAACAGGGAGGAGAGGAGGCACTGTGGGTCACCCTGGAGATCAGAAATGGCACCACGATCTGCACAGGCATTGTATACAGACCTCCGTCTCAGGGGAAGGAAATAGACAAGGAAATGATAGAAGGCATCCTTAGGATGGCAGAAAAAGGGGAGATATTGTTGATGGGGGACCTGAATATTCCAGATGTTAACTGCAGCACCCTTGCTGCAGCCACATCCAAGAGCAGGGTGATTCTCAATGCCCTACAGGGGGTATGCCTCACACAGCTAGTGTTGGAACTCACTTGGGAGGGAGCAAGCTTAGACCTGGTACTCTCAAATGGGGATGAAGAGAGGATCTCAGATCTAGAAGAGGGTAGCCAACTGGGAACAAGTGACCACCAAACAGTGTGGTTCACGATAAACACAGCCGCAGAGTCAAACCATACAAAGGTGAGGGTACTGGACTTTAGGAGGGTTGACTGTCAAAATGGGAGAGTGCCACAGAAAAGCACTAGCAAACAAGCAAGAAGGAGGGGTGGAGGAACAATGGGGAAACATCAAAACTGCCATCACAGAGGCAACAAGCTTTTTTGTGAAGCAAATAAACAAATCAAAACAAAAGCAAAAAACACTATGGTTCTCAAAAGAGGTGTGGGGAAGGTTAGGGAGAAAAATGTAGCTTTCAGGAAGTATAAGGAAACACAAAAGGAGCAGGACAGCGAACTGTACCAGGTAAAGCAGATGGAAGTGAGGAAGACAGTGAGAATACCAAAGGTACAAACTGAGGAATAAATAGCCAACTCGGTTAAGAAGGGGAATAAAACCTTTTATAGGTACATTAGGGAGCGAAGAAGGACCAAGGGAGGGATAGTAAAGGCTTAATAAAGGGAAGGGTGGGTGGGCAGAGAGGGACAGTGAAAAAGCAGGGATATTGAATGAATACTTGCTCATTATTCATAAAAGAAGAGAAGAGGAGAGGGAGGTACCTAATCCAGTCAATAGAAGCATAGAAACATAGAAGTTGATGGCAGATAAGAACCACAAGGCCCATCTAGTCTGCCCATTTCTTTTTCTACCTTATAAATATGCCATCATCCTTTGCTCTGTCAGTGGCCTCTGGACAGGGGTGTCGATACCAGTCCTTTCACTGAAGAAAGGGTTCTGAAAGAATTCCTAAAACTGAAGATGAACAAAGCAATAGGGCCTGACAGGATTCACCCCAGAATTCTATAATAACTAAGGAGAGAACTAGTGACATCACTGACCACCCTTTTTAACAAATCATGGGAGGTTGGTGTGATACCTCAGGACTGAAGGAGGGTGGATGTGATTCCTCTTCACAAAAGTAGGAGCAAAGCAGAAACCGGAAACTACAGACCTGTTAGCTTGACCTAAAGTGGTAAGGAAAATGATGGAATCATTTCTGAAAGAAACAATTGTTGAGTACCTAGAGGTCAGTGGGGCACAGGACCCAAGGCAGCATGGATTCACAGTGGGAAGGTCATATCAGACAAATCTAATAGATTTCTTTGACTGGGTGACCAAAGTAGTAGACCAGGGAGGGGCTGTGGACATGGCTTAACTAGACTTTAGCAAGGCATTTGACACAATCCCACAAAAAAGATTAATAAACAAATTAGCCAGCCTGGGAGTGGGTTTCAGGGTGGTAGCCTGGGAAAAAAATGGCTGGACAACAGGACACAGAGGGGTAATAGTAAATGGAGTCCAGTCCGAAGAAAGGGGGATTAGTAGTGGGGTACCACAGGGTTCAGCACTGGATCCAGTCCTTTTTAATGTCTTTATAAGTGACATTGCAGAGGGACTGGAAGGAAAAGTATGCCTCTTTGCAGATGACACAAAGATCTTCAACAGTGTTGATACACAAGGAGGGATGGAAAGGATGAGGAGGGACTTGACAAGGTTAGAGGAATGGTCAAAGGTATGGCAGTTTTGATTCAGTGCAAAGAAGTGCAAAGTAATGCAACTGGGAAACAAAAACCCAGGGGAAGAGAACACAATGGGGGTAGTAACAACAACAAAAATGGAAAGGCACCTGGGGTAGTCATATCAGATGACCTAAAGGTAAACAAGCAATGTGAAAAGGCAGTAAGGATGGCTGTGAGGATACTGGGATGTATAGGGAGAGGCATCATCAGTAGAAAACAGGAAGTTGTTATATCTCTGTACAGTTTGTGAGACCCCATCTGGAGTACTGCGTGCTGTTCTGGAGACCCCATCTCTGCAAGGACATAGACAGGAATGAGGCAGTTCAGAGGAGGGCAACTAAAATGTTACAGGGTCTGCAATATAAGTCATACAAAGAGAGACTAAAGGAGCTTAATATGTATACCCTTGAGGAAAGGAGGGAGAGGGGGAACATGATATAAACATTCAAGTTTCACAAGGGAATGAACAAAGTCCAAGAAGGTAGCATCTTTCAGAAAAAGATATGTGCAGGAACAAGGGGACACAATTTGAAGGTGAGGGGGGTGGGTCAGGGGCAATGTGAGGAAGTCTTTTTTCACAGAGAGGGTGGTGGATGCGTGGAACAGCCTTCATGAGGCAGTTGTAGGGTCAAAAACAGTGGGGGAATTCAAGAATGCATGGGACAGACATAAGCAATTCTGTTGGTGGTAGGAAGAAGTAGGCTGTTGGTTAACTAGGATCTGCAGCTTATCCAATAGGTAGGGAAATGAGCAAACTAAGTGGGCCAAGTGGTCCTTATCTGCCGTCAAAGTCTCTGTTTCTATGTTTCTAAGACATAATCTTCAATTATATACTGCAATCACTAAACATTTAGTAAAATTCATCTTGCTCTGTGCTGTGTATTAGAATATAATCCTGTCTATATTTTGAATTTCTAACATGACCACCCTTACCCACTGTACAGACTGGTCATAAGGGAAAATAACTCCATCACTGTTCCAACATAAGAGCATCTACAGCAATTAAAGTAGCATGTCTAAATCTCAGATCTGAAGGAACAAAATTCAGTGATCCAAAATGTGTCATAGAAAACATGACAGTAAAATGTGTTACAGCACATGTATGGCACAACAGAAAATATTATTTTGCAGTCATTTACAAAGTTGTTACCTGGCTTGAGATAAATGAATATCTGGTACAAATGCCTCCAGAGCCATTACACAAAATGGTCCAGGAGCACTTGTATTAGATCAGGGCTACTTTCATCATGTTCATGGCTTCTGCTGCAGCGTGGGATTTACGCACACTCACAATTTTAAAAATCTGCTCTGAATACATTTTGCTGTAAGATGTGCGTCTATTTGCCTGTAGCAGGGAGGTTAAACTCATTCCAAGCTTAGGAGGCACATTTCAGATCACTGCATTTTGTTACTTCAGATCTGAGATTTAGACATGCTACTTTAATTGCTGCAGATGCTATTATGTTGTGAGTTGTTTTCTCATTATGACAAGTTTGTACAGTGGGTAAGGGTGGTCATGTCAGAAATTCAAAATATAGACTGGATTACATCTGAGGGCTTTACGATGCTGGTTCGACAGCAATTTCATCGACCTGCATCACAGCAATGAAATTTATGTCGACCACAAGTTGTGGTCGACATAAATCCATATGGGAAACTGGTTCTTAACCCCTCCAAACCATGCCTGTACTAAATATAATCAATTCCAAGTCGGAGTTGATTCAGGGAGGGGGTGCAGGACTGGGAGACAGGGCGCCTGGGTATCTGGCGCAACATTACAGAGAACTATGTTATCCGCATCAACGTTGTTCACTGTAATGGTGTCACTGTCAGGGAGGTATACCACATTCTAATACAGAGCACAGGGAAAGATAAATTTTATTAAAATATTTAGTGACTGCAGTGTACAATCAGAGATCAGGGCCAGGATTCACAAAAAAAGCTGCATAGTGTGCTCAAAAGTTTGCACGGCACCTCGCGGTTTTGCTGCAAGGCAATCATGCTATCCACAGCTGGATAGTGCTGTGCACTATCCAACCATGAATAGGGGCCAGCAGGGGCAGTGCTAACCCAGGAAAAACAGTGTGATACCCAGTAGCACACCCAGCCAGGGCAATGTCCCCACAGTCAATTGCGCTCAGGTGCCAATGTGCTATTCACAAAAGTTGCCATACAAATGAGCCCATTGGACATGCAAGATGCTAGTGGCCATTAGCATGGCCATTATAGGCTCATTTGCATGACATTTGTGTGGTGTTGTAGGGCTTCTCTCCACCAGCCCATGCCCCATGCAACCCCAAGTGTAGTGCCCCCTCCTCCGATTGCCATCCCCAAGACAGTGATGTACCCCGGTAGTCCAGGGTCCCTCCCCACGCTGATCACCAACCTCAAAATGAAAAAAAAAAACTTCCCTAGTGTAGTAGTCCCATCACCCTCCCCAAACTCCTACCTGAGTATAAGTAAACATATTTTCCATAGCGTAGTGCCCCCCAGTTCTCTATCTCCCACCCAATATTAAAAATCCATTTTCCATAGTGCAGGGTCTCTCCCCAGTCCTTGATCACCCACCTGAAGTGTCCCAATAGTTTTTCTGTAGTGCAGGGTCCCTTTCTAGTCCTCAATCTCTCATCCAAAGTGTTCCAATAGTTTCTACATAGTACAGGGTCCCTCCTCAGTCCCTGATCTCTCGCCCAAAGTGTTCCAATAATGTTTCCATTGTGTAGTGGTACCTTCCCCCTCCCCAGTTACTGATCCCCATCCCCAGATAAGTAAAAAATATTAACTTGTAGTCTAGGGTCCCACCCTCCACCCTATCCCAGTGTGACCCACCATCCCACTCCCCTTCATCCCAATCTTCAGCTGATGACCAGCACAGCCCTCCTCTCACCACTGCGGCTGGCCACCAACTGAGCCCTCTTGGAGCATGTACTATATACAGTACAGCTCCTTGACTGAGATTGGTCAATCACAGTCAAGGAGCCATATGGTATACAGTATGCACTCCAAGAGGGCTCAGTCAGTGGCCAGCCGTGGTGGTGAGATGAGGGTTTTGCTGGTCACTGACTGAAGATTGGGATGGGGAGGAGTGGGGTTGTGGGTCACACTGGACGGGGTGGGGAGAGGGACCCTAGACTACCAGGGAATACGTTTTACTCATCTGGGGATGGCGATCAGTGACCAGGGAGGGGGGAGGGACCCTACACTATGGAAACATTATTGGAATACTTTGGGTGGGAGATAGGGGACCAGGAGGGACCCTGTACTATGGAAAAACTATTAAGACACTTTGTATTGGTGATCAAGGACTGGGGAGGGGCACTGCACTATGGAAAAACTATTGGAACACTTTGGGTGGTAGATTGGGAACTGGAGAGGGACCCTGCACAATGGAAAAATGTTTTTTTAATATTGGGTGGGGGGGAATCGAGAACTGGGGTGGGGGCACTACACTATGGAAAATATGTTTTGTAATAGTCAGGTGGGAGATCGGGGACCAGGGAGGGAACCTACACTATGGAAAATGGGATTCTACATTTTGGGTGGGAGATTGGGTTACAGGGGACTGCAGTACCACTGCAAACCACTAGGGTTGTGCAGATTACCACCAGGATTTTGCTAGTGGTATTTTTTCCATGCAAGGGCCATTGCCAACGGCCTTTGTGTGGACCACAACTTTTGTGAATGGATTTGCGGGGATATGCAAGCCTCTACCCCCTCATTTGCATTGCGGCTCCCCTCATTGCACTGCCCAGATGCAATCCCAGTTTGTCTGGACAAACTGGGCTTTGTGGATACCAACTCCCAGGCAAAACCCAGTTTGCCCCTGCAAACTGGGTTTGAGCCCAGGCAATGTTTTGTGAATCCTGGCCCGTGTCTTCATGCCAGTTAGACCGCTGTAAGCCATGGGAAGATCCTGCATAAAATGAGCAGCCTGTATGTATAGATTCAGGCTCTGGAGTCAAATCATCACTTAAACTAACATTCAAAATGTCTCCACTTTATAAAATGAGATAGCAAAACAGTTTCTAAATCCCACACATATTACTTCTAACTACATACTGATTTGCAGTGTAGAAGAATGTGCAAAGTCTATTTACACCATGCCTTATGAGACACATGCAACAGGTATTATTTGGTATTGCTTGGTTTTTAAAGACAAAGTAGAGAAAAGCCCACTGAACTGTCTCCCACTCCTAGTGGGTCTACTGTCCTGATACATTCTGGACCAGGAATACATCAAGGTATTTTTAAAGGTTTCAAGGATTGGGGCATTTACTAAATAGCATGGTAGTGAGTTCCAAGTTCTAACTGCTCTTACAGTAAAAAAAGTTGTTACGTTTCACTGTATTTACACGGGGGACCCTTAACTGTTTGTTATAAGATCTAACATTATTTATCCTATTATTACATTTTATGCTACATTTGGCCATTAAACTTGGATTTTTGAGGATTTTATAAAGAAGTATTAAATCCTGTCTTTTTCATCTGGTCTCCAAAATAAATATTTTTAGTCTTTTAATCCTAGCTTGCTATTCAAAATATTTCAACCCTTTGATTGAATATGTAACCTTTCTTTGTGTTTTTTCTAAAAGGTTAATGTCATGCCTTAAATATGGATTGCAAATAAGTGATCCATAATCCAGATTGGGGATCACATAAGTCTTGTATAATTTAATTTTACACTTACTGTCCCTTGTTACAAAGGTTTTATGTATAACATGCAGTAATCTAGTAATTATTTGTGAAATGGTTCTACAGTGACTAGCTGATGAGAGATCTGTATTAACCCATATTCCAAGATTCTTCTCTTTACTTCCATAGTGGTTATTTGTTAGGGAAGAACTGTAGCTATATAGTTAGTAGGAGCCTGAAAAATAAATCCAGCAACTCTGAAGACCTTGCTGTAACAAGTAACATTCTTTTACTGCTCAGGAGCACCACAGAGATTCCTTGTCCACATGTATAAGGCTTTCTGCCAAAACAAAGCCTTATATGTGTGTGTGTGTGTGTGTGTGTGTGTGTGTGTATATATATATATATATATATTAGAGGCAAAAAACTCAGTTTAATGCATCAGTTAGGGTTGTTCCACAGCGACAAAAGTGAGGAAATTCGATGTTAGGGTTGAAACCCCCTTTGCACCCCTCCAGCCCACCCCCCTCAAATGGAATCGGGGTGCACCACGTAATGCGGCAGCCCCGCGCTCCCGCCGCTGCATTACATTTACTATTTCTCATTATCATTCTCAAAAAGAAGGGAAATTAGAGGCAAAAAAATCCGTTTAATGCATTAGTTAGGGTTGTTCGACAGCGACAAAAGTGAGGAAATTCGGTGTTAGGGTTGAAAACCCCTGGATCCACCACCCCCAACCAGCATTGGGGTGTGCATTGAGTGCCAGTCCTAACTCTCACCCCATTCTCCTATACTTCTGCTGCTTTACACATGTGACGGGTGAGAGTTAGGCTGACCCCTCAATGCACACCCCAATGCCAGTTGGGAGGGTGGGCAGGGGTCCAAGGGGTTTTCAACCCTAACACCAAATTTCTTCACTTTTGTTGCTGTGGAACAACCCTAACTAATGCATTAAACTGGGTTTTTGCCTGTAATATATATATATATATATATATATATATATATATATACACACACACACACATATATCATATATTAGAGGCAAAAACTTCATTTAATGCATCAGTTAGGGTTTTCCACAGCAAAAAGTGAGAAATTTGATCTTAGGTTTGAAACCCCTTTGCACCTCAGCCCACCCCAGCTGGAATCGGGGTGCTTGTAGAATCATCAGCCTAACTGTCCTTCACATGTGGAAAGAAGCTAAGGAATAGGAGAATGGGGTGACAGTTAGGACTGATGACCCCAATGCGCACCCCAATTCCAGTTGCGGGGGCTGGAGGGATGCAAAGGGGGTTTCAACCCTAACATCGAATTTCCTTGTTTTTGTCACTGTGGAACAACTCTAACTGATGCATTAAACAGAGTTATTTGCCTCTAATTTTCCTTCTTTTTGAGAATAATAATGAGAAATAGTGAATGTAATGTGGCGGCGGGAGAGGGCCCCACGCTCCCGCCACATAATGCAGCGGCGGCCCTGCACTCCTGCCACGTGATGTCTTGTCACATAGTAACATTGTGCCCGCAAACGCAAATCGTAATGCGCATGGTGATGCAAAGCGAAATAGAAAGAGAAACAGTACTGTAGACAGAAATGTTAAAAACAACAGAAATGCAACCGCAAATGAAAATGCAAAGGGTAACGCACATGGTGGCATAAACATGAACGGTAAGTGAAACGTGTACGGAACCGCAAGCAGAAACAGTAATGGTAACAGTAATGTAAGCGCACAGGCTGGTTTTCCCCAAAAGCTGTATAGAGAAAGACAGTGAGTAGAAAGAATGTATGCAAAATAATGACTCTTGGAACATAAAAATCAGGAGTTGGAATAGTAAATTGCTTATATATCAGTAACCATATGACATAGAAAAAAAAATTTAAAAGTCATATGTATTATCACTTTCCTGGCTAGTTTTGTACTTAACTCCCATAAGGGGACTAAGAGTTTTTTGACAAAAACTCCGTATCTTGCACCGTTTTCGAGATACGGGCCCTCAAAGGTGCGGTGAACGCCGTACTGTTATCCTATGGAAAAAAACAGAAGTTCAGCGTGCCATAACTTTGCCTTCCTGTAATATTTTATCACCAAACCACTGAAAGGCACATCTGTGGGATGTTGGCTATATTCCCTGCAAATTTCAGCCCAAAAGACCAAACCGTTATTTTGCAGCAGGGCACCAAATGATTGCTGCAATGCATCGGCTGCCATAATGTTATCTTATGGGAAAAAGTGTCAACTTTCGAGTGCCATAACTTAGCTGCTGTGCAATATTTTTTTCAACACAACACTGAAAGGCACATATGTGAGATGTCGGCTGCGTTCCCTCCAAATTGCAGCCCAAAACTCCAAACCGTTCTTTTGCAGCGGGGTGCCAAAGAATTGCTGACATTTCCCCACAGCCTAGAAAAGTACTGTTGCAATTTGCGACACTTTCATGAGCATGATAGTACTTTGCAAAAGTACTTTTTCCAGAAATTTGAAAAACGTATAAAGACATGGCTAGCATCCTCAGGCTCCGACTAGGTGAATACAAAAAGAATTAGGTTGTTAGAGGGTCTCAATTTTAAATGCCAAGCATTTTTCTGATCACTAACTGAAAACAAAATGATGGATTTGTGAAAGTAAGAGGGTCATTTACGAAAGTAAAAATGCATTTGCGACACTGTCAAACTTTTTGTTAACTTTTCCCATTGACTTATAATAGGAAATTGTTTTTTGAATAACTTTTGAACGGTTTAATATTTTTTCATGAAATCTTCAAAAGGCACATTGGGGACCCCGGCTGCATGTTCCCTGAAGATTTTGGGCTGGTCGTGCAAACCGTACGACCTGTAGGCGCGACCGTAGAATTCCAGAAAAATCATAAACACACGTGCAGATCACGCTTAACAACTCCACAGCCATGAATCTGACCAGTAAGAAACTTGGCAGATCCCAAGGTATATGGGTCTTGATCGTGTATTCTGAATTTTAGGCAAATCCATCAAATGGTTGCAAAGTTATTAAGGTGCAAAATTTTGGGTTTAACAAGTAAATGGCTCCTCAACCCTAACTATGGTAGCACTACCGTGCTACCATAATAATATATATATATATATATATATATATATATATATATATAGAGCAAAAAAATCCATTTAATGCATTAGTTAGGGTTTGTTCCACAGGATAAAGTGAGGAACGATTATTGGGTTGAAAACCCCCTTGGACCCGCCCACC
This sequence comes from Neoceratodus forsteri, assembly GCA_016271365.2. Classification (NCBI taxonomy): domain Eukaryota; kingdom Metazoa; phylum Chordata; order Ceratodontiformes; family Ceratodontidae; genus Neoceratodus; species Neoceratodus forsteri. The sequence goes on from CM028129.1 coordinate 523,400,812, forward strand.
CGCCCAACCGGCATTGGGGTGTGCATCGGGATCATCAGCCCTAACTCTCACCCCATCACATGTGTAAAGCAGCAGAAGTATAGGAGAATGGAGTGAGAGTTAGGACCAACGACACCAATGCACACCCCAATGCTGGTTGGGGGGCTGGGTGGGGGGTCCAAGGGGGGTTTTCAACCCTAACATCGAATTTCCTCACTTTTGTCACTGTGGAACAGCCCTAACTAATGCATGAAACTGAGTTTTTTGCCTCAAACTTCCCTTCTTTTTGAGAATGATAACAAGAAATAGTGAATGTAATGCAGCAGGGGGAGTGCAGTGTGGCATAGTAACAGGAACAGCAACGCAAACAGAAGCGCTAACAGTGGCACACATGGTAAAGCAAGCACGAATGAGAACAGAAAGGGTAACGCACACAGTGGCGTAGACGAGAATGGTCTGCCATGTGATGTGTTGTCACATAGTAACATGGTGCCTGCAAACGGAAATGTCAATGGGCACGGTGACGCAAAGTGAAACAGAAAAAGAAACAGTACTGTAGAAACAAATGGCAAAAAATAACAGAAACACAAGCACAAATGAAAACGCAAAGGATAACGCACATGGTGGCGTAGACGTCAATGGTAAGTGAAACGGGTATGGAACCGCAAGCGGAAAGGGCAACAGTAACAGTAATGTAAGCGCACAGGCTGGTTTTCCCCAAAACCTGCATAGAGAAAGACAGTGAGTACAAAGAATGTATGCATAATAATGGGTATCGGAGCAGAAATGAGGACTTGGAATACTAAATAGGTTATATCTCAGGAACCGTATGATGCAGAAAAAAAATTTAAAAGCCATATGATTTATGACTGTCCTGGCTAGTTTTTTACTTAGCCCCCATTAGGGGGCTAAGTATTTTTCTTGCAAAAAGTCTGTATCTCGCACCATTTCCAAGATATGGGACCTGAAAGGCGCAGCGAATGTCGTAATGTTATCCTATGGGAAAAAAAGAGAAGTTCGGAGCGCCGTAACTTTGCCTCCCTGTAATATTTTTTCACCAAATCACTGAAAGGCACATCTGTGGGCTGTTGGCTGTCTTCCCTCCAAAGTTCAGGAAAAAAGACGAAGCCGTTATTTTGCAGCAGGGTGCCAAAGGATTCCTGTAATGCGTCGGGCGCCGTAATGTTATCCTATGGGAAAAAAGGTCAACTTTGGAGTGCCGTAACTTTGCCGCTGTGTAATATTTTTTCAACATAATACTGAAAGGTACATCTGTGAGATGTCAGCTGCGTTCCCTCCAAATTTCAGCCCATAACTCCCAACCGTTCTTTTGCAGCGCAGTGCCAAAGAATTGCTGTAATTTTCTCACAGACTAGAAAACTACTGTCACAACTTATAAAACTTTTCATATTACTTCTGACACTTTCAGGATAATAAAGTACTTTATGAAGTATTCTTTTCCAGAAATTTGAAAACATATATTTGGGGTGTTTTACCCCAAAATAAAGACATGGCTAGCATCCTCAGGCTCCGACTAGGTGAATACAAAAATAATTAGGTTGCTAGAGGGTCCCAAATTTAAATGCCAAGCATTTTTCTGATCACTAACTGAAAACAAAATGGTGGATTTGCGAAAGTAACAGGGTCATTTGCGAAAGTAAAAATGCATTTGCGACACTGTCGAACTTTTTGTTAACTTTTCCCATTGATTTATAATGGGAAATTGTTTTTTGAACAACTTTTGAACGGTTTAATATTTTTTCACCAAATCTTCGAAAGGCAGATCGGGGACCCTGGCCGCATGTTCCCTGAAGAATTTGGGCAGGTCGCCCAAACCATGCGACCTGTAGGCGTGACCGTAGAATTCCAGAAAAAGCATAAACGCATGCGCAGATCATGCTTAATATCTCCGCAGCCGTATATCCGACCAGTAGAAACTTGGCAGATCCCAAGGCCTATGGTTCTTGATCGTGTATTCCAAATTTCAGGCAAATCCATCAAACGGTTGCAAAGTTATTGAGGTGCAAAATTTTGGGTTTAACATAGAAATAGCTCCTCAACCCTAACTATGGTAGCACGGATAATATATATATATATATATATATATAGACACACAAGTGAAACAGGAATCTCACGGTGCTCCTCAGCAGTAAAACAAGTTTACTTTTCATATCGAGGTCTTTTCCAGGCTCTTACTAACAATGGTGCCTATGCACTAATGGGGGGAATGTGCATGTCAAAGGTGCATACCTCACCTATGTAGCTCTACAACCCCAGACAGGTGCAAGGTGCACAGTATTCACTACCATCTGCACCCACGGGGCACCTGTCTGTGGCCTCACCCATCCCTTTGTGCACAGGACTCTGCAGGGTGGCCGGGGGCAGCATAGCAGACCCAGGTGGGCATCCAATTACTGAGTCCCAGAGTGGATCACTTGCATGGTAAGACGTGGGCCCAGGTGTGTGAATATCTCCCGCAGGCACCTGGACCCACGTGGCCATGCCCCATTGTCCAGCACTGCCCCCTGCTGGATACCGGACCCTGTGTGTGCGCCCACCCGGTGCACAGATGACCCCCTGCAGTGGCAGCAATGCTTCTGGCCTGTATTCTTCTCCCCCAGCACACACACACAGGTGCCCCATTCCCATATGGGGCAAGACTCCCAATCCCGCACCACACATCAGATCCCCATCCTCTAATAATACTTAATGATACAAATTAATAATAGGTGTTTTAAGGAGAGTAAGATAACAGTATTGACTGCTTTTTAGGTTACTTTCATCCATGCATAATATAGTGCATAGGCTCCAATGTGAGTAGCAAAGACTTGACAGCATGATATATTCTATGTCATTATGGCTGTTGAAATAATTAGCTCAGTCTCATATACTGTACAGTACATTTGCTTAACTCTATAGCCGAATGTAATGGTCAGGACTAGTGTGGTGATGGAACTATTGCATATGTGGTTGCATAACACAGAAAGGTTCTCCTTAGGGGCATATAGCATTTGGGGACTGTTACGCTTTAGTAGGATCCTGATATGCATTTTTGAAAATACCACACACAGCTCTTCTAATGTTCCTTGTGACCTGGGGGAGAGCCATTCTCACTCGTGTTGTGTACCTATAGACTGTATCACTTCCCTTCCCTCATCAAATTTAATGCATTGCAAGAGCATAGAAGAATGAATTTAATAATACGTGGGCACTTTAGATGGCATTATCATCAAAGCAGTAATTATATTTGCCATAATGGAAATAAGTGAGATTACAGATGCACTTGAAGGTGTTGTGCAGAGCTGGAGAAAATGGTGAATGGGAGCAGAATCACCGGTGTCAATGGGGGCAAGAAACAAATGAAATAAAGTATTTTTGTATCTTGCCAATCATTTGTTTCCCCAAAAATGCTGTGTGCTGCTGTAAAGCTGGGAATCAAAACTTTTCAATAATAATATAAAATATCATTGTTTGGAGTATATGGGTTTGGAGATATTGTCTGCTCTACTTGCATCAGAATTTTGAAAGGAGCCCTGTTCCTGAATTCATGTAACCTCCCCCAACAAGCCCCATCGTGCAGTATCCTGGCCAGTACATAACTGCCCGATCACCCTTGACCCTGATCCCAGTTCCACTGGCTGCCCATTTGTGTTCAGTGGCCCCCCTCACCCCCGTGGCACTGACAATACCACCCCCATCCCTGCACCAGCCTGTCAGTGCTGTGGCTCCAGATGGCTAGCAGCATAGCCCTCTGCACACCTCCACAGCCACTGGCCATTGAAATGATGCAGGGAGTGTGTCGCCTTTATGTAGCAATGCACTCCCAGCATCAGTTGGATGGTTGGCGGCTGAGGAGGTGTGCAGAGGGATGTTCTGCTGGCTGTCCATGCCCGTGGCACCGATTGCCAGGTATGGGAGTTGAGGTGGTGGTGTTGGTGCCTTGGGTTGGTGGGGGTCCACTGGCCACCAATGATGATGCTTGGGAACTGGGTTTAGGGGTCAAAGTTGTGTGGATGTGGGCACTGTGTGTGTGCAGGGGGAGCTGTCGTGTTCTACACTAGGGTCAGGGCTTACATGTGTTTGGGGGGTATGCATAGCAAACAATGAGTATAGGGCAACTGTGTGTGGGGGTATGCAAAACAAGCAATGGGGATGGGGCAGCCTTGTGTGGCGGGGGACTACCATATTGCTGCTGGGGCTGGATGGGGATCCTATGTGCTCAGGGCTGGGTGCATACTACAGTTACAGCATAGTCCCTCTGGCATGACCTGCACCCTCCTCTGTCCCCTGTGCACAGCACTACATGCCTTAGTGAATGGTGTGTAGTGCAGGCACACCCCCCAGAATGCTCCCGACCACCCCAGCATGTTGCTGCCTACATGGTTGGGGGAACCGGCACATAACTGCCTTGTGTGCCATTGGTGCAAGCTACTGGGGGTCTATAGGACCCCTGCTGCTCGGCATTCATGCGTAGCTATGCCTACATGCCTGGTTTCTGCGGCACATAGGTGTAGTGCATAGAGCCCAATAGTCTCAGTTCTTCCCCTAACAAATAACACCTGTTGCATGTGCACCATAAAGCATGGTGTAAATGGACTTCACACATTCTTCTACATTACAAATCAATATGTAGTTAGAAGTAATATGTGTGGGATTTAAAACTGTTATGCTATCATTTTATAAAGTGGAGTAACATTTTAATGTTAGTTTAAGTGATGAATTGACTTCCGAGACTGAATAAATAAGTACAGGCTGCTCATTTCATGTTGGATCATCCCACGGCCTCCAGCAGTCTGACTGACAGAAAGACATGATCTCCAGTTGTACACCACAGTCACCAAACATTTTAGTAACATTCATCTTGCTCTATGCTGTCTGTTAGAAATTTTTCAGTCCACAGTTGTGTAAGTGGGGACAGGTTTCAGCGCCAAATGGAGGCGTCCAGTGCTGAGTCCAGTCTGGGCTAGAACATGCACTCGGGAGTTTTGGTTCTGCCTCACCCATCGCAGCACTGCTGTGAAGTCATGCTGGGACAAAACTCCCTGCCCACCTTCTGGACCTCTGAGCACTGGCAGCAGACCTGACCTGTACAGGAAAATTCTTCCCATACACTTGCACTGGTTACACTGGAAATATAACCAATGAAAGTCTATGGAAATATTTATCTGTAGATGGCTCCTAATCGCCGTACAATGTCATTATGCAGCCTTATTGACTCTGAGCAGAGTTTGTTAAATAAGATGTTGAATATTAGCTAAGCTATACTGGTCCAGTAGACTGTAAAAAAAAAATACTGGGTTCAAAAACAGGAACCTGTTAAAAACTGTTTGGGTTAAAATTAGAATTGATCCAAGATGAAAGCAGAAAAAGACTGCTTAAACCCAATGGGACAGAAACCTTTTTTCTGTGTGGGGCAGAACGGGATCTGATTCATCAGTGGGAGAGTTCTGTAAGGAATAAGTGGCAGGTGTGCTGAGTGAATCCCAGTTTGTAGTGTTGGATGTACCCGCCCCCATGTTGGACTGAGGAATCTTCCATGTTGTACTGAGCCCTCCTTCATGTTGGACCATACTCCTCTCCTTTGTGGGACTGACTTCCACTCCCATGTTAGTCCAAGCCTCCCATGTTGGATTGAAGCCTCCTCCATGTGGACTGCGTATTCCTCTATGTCAGACGCATTCCCCCTCCATGATAGACTGAGCCCTCCTTCATATTGGACTAAGCCCCTCCCTCTATGGGACTCAGTCTCATTTCCATGTTGGACTAATTTCCCTCTCCATAATGGGTGGCACTCTTTCACACATGCAGGATAGAGAAAAGTATCTTTGCAGAGGGAACAGCTGAAACATATGTTCTACATGATTACATTTACTATTGATCTTCAGCTTCAACCTGACAATTTCCTTGATGGTTGTTGAGAGAAGAGATTCTCTAATCTTTGCTGCTGTAAAGGGAATAATATGTAATGTTGTCTCAGTGGTTTCAAAGATTACAGTACACTCTGACAAGTTGAGATTGTATCACCTATTTGAAAAAGACAAGAACGACATACATTGAATTTGCTGACGTTTATTTGATTACTTTTTATTTCAGAAAAACTCCAGATACCCATTAACTTGGAAGGTAAATTCTAATCATCATTGTCTGATTGAAGAGTATGTTAAGTGTTGGTGTCCTTTGCAGAAGAACAAAGAACGTAAAGATTACATGGGAACTGCAAAAAACCAATTAGCAAATCAGAACGGATCTCTTCTTTTCTTATACCTCGTCCCCTACTGGATGCAATGTTAATAACTATATTTGAGTCATGCAAATTGCTCACCAAGTCTAAGATCCATATATACATAGGCAAAGTAACTATAGTGCATACATAAACTTTATCTCAGAGGCAACCTCAGCAGCACTTCAGGTTACTAAAACAGTATATATCATGCTACTAAAACAGTATACATCATTGTGTTTTTTTTTATTGAAATGTTTCACGAGGAAGGCACACTGAGCCACAGGTTACTCATCTCCTGGTGTGACCTGGGGGGAAGGGGTACAATAGGGATGAGACATTTTACATTCAAGTTACAAAGATCAACACAACATACAATTAATTATGGCAGTTGTTGCAAACAGTGTTGTGTATATATGTAATTTGTAAGAACAATTAATAAGTAGGATGGAGGAAGGAACTAATGAGGAAGGAAGGGGGCAACTAGAGGGCATGTGTGGAAGCTGGAGGGGGGGAGATTCAGGGGGAGAAAGGAGGAGGTGCTACTTCACTGAGAGGGGTGGTGGAGCCATGGAATGCACTGCCCAGGGGGCTGGTGGAGGCAAAGATGGTGGAGGGGTTCAAGAGGGGGTGGGACAGATACAGGGGAAGGGTTCTGGAAGCAAAGTCCTGTGCAGCGAGAATATCCGGGACTGGGAAGGGAGAAGCCAGAGAGGGTGATTGGGGCAGCAAGGTCAGCTCCCAGGGTGGGGGCTGACTAAATGAGCAGACACGAAAGACCGTTAGGCCTATTCTGCTGGCATTTTAGTATGTTAGTAAGTACAATGGTAATAAGTGAACAAGTGATATCGTGAAATAAGGGGTGAAGAACAGAGAGGATGAGATGACAGATAGTGCAGAGTCGTGTCCCGGAGAGACACCTTCAGGATGTGGGGAACCCTGCAAGGCGATAGGGGACTGGAGTAGGGATTAGAGAGGGAGACAGGGAGGGAATAAATGTGATTAACACGTAGGAGGGGAAATAAAGACTGACCCAAAAAGAGAACCTTTCAGGATGCGATGAATCCTGCAAGGGGGCAGGGAAACTCAGGCAATTATAAACCCTCATGCAGTTAGGCATTGTAATTATAGATGGATAATGAGAGGGAGGGAATGAGAAATAACACCTGGGAGGGGATGAGGCCTGATCCAAGAAACCCACCAGGCTTCTGGGGACCCTGTAAGGGGACCTGGAAGGCCAAGGGTAAGATGGGGGAAGAAAAGGTGGCAAGCCTAGGCACTATAATACCCCTTCAGAATGCTGAGAACCCTGCAAGGGGAGTGTGAAGGCTAGGGGAAAATGGGGAGAGAGTAGAGGAAGGGAGAAAGGTATGAGAACTAGCACCTAGGAGGGGCTAGGGTCATTAGAGGCAGTGGAGTTGATAGAGGCATTGGATAAATTCCAAAGGGGATGAACTATAAGGAGCGAGATAAAGGAAATTAAGGTGGGTCATAACAGAAACAGTTAGGTGCAAGATAGTTGGAGGGGGCAGTGTTGATGGAATAGAGAGAGAAGGGGTGTGGGATTTGGAGAGGTAACAGAGTTCCATAAGAAAGAAGGGGTTTGGGTGGGGCTGGGGCAGCTGTAGTAATATGGAACTAAAAGCTGCACAATCGGGCAGACTTGATAGACCTGTTGGCCTTTTTCTGACAGCAATTTCGTATGTTTGTATGAAGTAGTGAGGTGGTGGTAGTGTTTTTTCCTGAAACCAGATTGGAACAGGGTGAAGAAGGAGATATCAGATAGAAAGGAGGTGAGTTGAGAGAGGACTAGATGTTCTTGCAGTTTGGCTAGGGTAGGGAGCAGTGAGATGGGTGATAGTTGTCAGGGGATGAGGGGTCTCCATCTTTAGGTAGGGGAAGAACCACTGTGTGCTTCCATGTAGAAGGCAAAGGGACATCGGAGATTGAGAAGGAGAGATTTAAGATTAAGGAAAAGGGGTAGTCAATGGCTGGGGCTAAGAGACAGAGGAATTTAAGGTCAAGGCTATGTATTCCTTTTAACCCTCTCCTCTGAAGTTGTTCAGTACTGTTCAGTTGTTTATGAATTTATTTATTTGGTGTTCATGTAAGCACACTGGACCAGAGGTCCTCTGTGATGTTGTAGTTGTTTCCAAATCCATCTAGTTGTATAACCCAGAGGGTTAAAGCACCAAGCTGTGAACATGTAGACCCCACATACCTTAGTTTGAAATCCACAGCTACCACTTACATACTGTGTGACCCTGAACAAGTCCTCAACCTTCCTATGCCCCTGGAAATTAACTTTGACTTAATGTTCCTTTTCCAGCAAAAAATTTTAAAAATGAAACTTTATTTTCATCACATTTGAGCTTAATTTTTAAGGCCTGCAGTTATAGTCATGACTGTTCCTTTTAGATAGTCCAGTGGAGCTTCTACTTGTCTTGTGCTTCATTTCTCCTGAGTCTGAAATCCCTTTAGGAGAACATTACTGTGCAGTACTGTTGTTGCAGTAAAACCGATCACAGGGTGCTGTACCTAGAATACTTAATTAAACAGGTAGTTACAATTGAGATCTGTACTGTAATTTGTGAAAACCAGTCACATAACTGTACATTAATAGAGCATAATAGACGTCATTCTGGTCCTTAACCTCATCACAAATCAATATGCCACCACAGAGTTTAAAAAAAAAATTTGCAGTCATTTTTTCTCTCTGTTCCATTGTATCCACACTGCTTCTTTTTGGCTGACCTGTCGTCATCTGGACCTGTCTCCCAGCCCTGTCAGTGGACATCTCTGGGTCTTCCCTGAACTCCAGGTGTCCTCTGCCACATGACCAGTCGGAGGTGCCCAGTGATTAGTGCAGGGAGTCTGGGGGATCGGGCCTTTATCTTGCCTCTGTAGTAAGTTTTTCTTTCATCTATTTTTTTTCCCCATGGGGCCACACACATGCAATGCTTCATTATGTGTGCTCTGGCTCTTTGGAGATGCCCTCAGCACCTGGGTGTGGAATCCTTTCCCTACATGCTGTCCCACTGTGCAGTCACCCAGATTCCTTCAGGTTGCAGCTGACCATCAGACATGCTAACCCCTCCCTGAGGGAGGAAAGCTGTCCCAGGGACACTCAATCCTCCCTTTACCAGCAAACCCCTGATCAGCTCAAGTCTACTCCTAATCCCAGGTCATGGGCATAGTGAGCTGTAGCCAAACCACTGCACTATCAGGCCAGCAAACGCAGCCTACATGTTACTTTTTTTAGTTTAAGTTTCAATTTTGGCAGACTAGATGCATAATTCAAATGTTGCATTTGAGCTTATCACCTGCATAACTCCTCTTCACCCAATCCTATTACATGCGAATTCTATTTAAAATAAAAAAAAACATTGAAAACAGCTGAAAACACTTCCAGCCAAATGCTCAGAACAACATATTTATGTATTGATAAAGCTTACTGAGAGAGCCACCTCCCTATTTAAGTGACAGAGCCATCTTTCCCTCTGTCTCGCAGTTGCAAAGCCATCCCTCTCTGTCTCTCTCCCACTTGCAGCACACCATGCAGTTCTCTTTGTGTCATGGACAAATGTTACAAAAAAATACCACATCACAGTTCCTCTCTGTTTTACTTTTCTTTTTGTAAAAATAGCAATCAGTATGACTTGGTGGGGGAGGTGAAGTAAGTCAAGCTGCACTGTTTGGGAAAATGGATGGGAGGGGGGTTGGAGCTAGCAGCTGACACATTAAGACTTGCTTTCAACATCTCCCTCTCTGTCTCTCAGCTACACTTTATATTGCCTAAACTTGGAGAAAAAGAGTTATTTTGGTTATTTTTATATCACTCGATAGAGTGTATTATTAACTTAGATCGTGAGTTTTAGCCACAAAGAACATGTGATGACCCCATCAGGATCCAAACTGTGCTCTCAGGAAGGGGAAAGGACTGCAACCATCCGAGATGAGCACCAAAGATGCCCAGGTCGAAGATGTCAGTGAGAGTCTGGAACCTTCTAATAGGGCCTTTCTGAAAGCCATACAAGAACTCAGTTTGTTGTGACTTTTAATAACAGAGTTACTCTACTGGAGACTACTACAGATGCTGTCAAAACAGAAGCTCAACAAACCACATACTCTGCATACAAGTCTTCAATTGCTGTTCTCACATTGATTACAAAGAACAAACTACTATTGTATACCTCAAGCTTGAGCACCTAGAAAACACTGCAAGGTCCATGAAAATAAGGATATTGACAATCCCTGAATCTGGGGAGGGGCCTGATCTTTTGGGATGTGTTTGTGAACTACTTGCCAAAGACTGTGCTGTTAGTCACAGTCGGTCTGTATGTTTGGGACAGCATCTTGAAACTACCTCAAAACAAAAGGCAACTGTTTTTAGAGGACGGCACCCAAAACTATTATTTCCCAGACCTGAGTTACTCCACCAGAGAGTGCTGCAGGGGATTTGATGCAGTTCAAGCTACACTTTGTGAGTTGGGCATTATACTTTACAGATGCCTAGAGATGTTGCAAAATGTTAATCCGCAGGCAAAGTTCCGGTGAAGTCACCAAATTTGCCTCTGCAGCTCATTTCATTAAGTTTTTCTGTTTAAGAGAAGTGGTATTTCTGGCATGTTCCTAGTTGCAGGATTACGCAACACACTTAAGAAAGGAATGTGTGGATTTAAAGAAGTTTCTGAGGCACTCTGACCATGTGAGCCTGTAGCTTAAAAGATAGATTGGGAACAGCATACCAGAGGTCTGAGGTTCAATTCCCAATTGCCACACTTTTCTTTTCTCATTTCCAGCCTTGATTTAAAATATGCCTTGCAAGGGCTAAACTGCACTGAGGGAAGTGGTACAGTATTTCTGATATGTTCCTAGTTACAGGATTATGCAACACACTTGAGAAAGGAATGTGTGGATTTAAGGAAGTTCCTCAGGCATTCTGACCATGTGAGCCTGTAGCTTAATGGTTAGAGTACTGGAACGGCATACCAGAGGTCTGAGGTTCAAGTCTCAGTGGGCCACACTTTTCCTTTCTCATTTCCATCCTTGATTCTATTTAATATGAAATTCACCATTTGTAACTTCCCTTTGCAACTTCTCCTGTAACTTCTCCTTGGGGAACACAAAAGTGAAGTTGGGCCAAACTGTCCATTTTGGGTCGTTTTTAAGTGTGACATAAAACTGTCCCTGGTGTCTAGTGGTCCCCCCTGCTGATCGCCACCCAATGTTAAATAATAATATTTCCCTGGTGTCTAGTGCCCCCCCCCACAGATCGCTGGCTTGATGTATAAAAGTAAACTTTCCCTGGAGTCTAGTGGCCACCCCACTCCTCCCTGCCGATTGCCACCCTGATGTTTAAACATAAACCTTCCCTGGTGTCTAATGGTCCCCTCCATGATTGCGGGCCTGATGTTTAACATTACACTTTCCCTGGTGTCTAGCAACCCTTCCCCCCACCTGAACCCATGCCCACTGTGTCAGAAAATATTCCCTGGTGTTCAGTGGTTCCCCCATCCCTATTCCCTGTATAATATTGTAATACCATTCCTTGGTTTCTAGTGGACCCCCATCCCAAATCCCCTGCATAACAAAAGTGTACCCATTCCCTGGTGTTTAGCCAATCCCCCACTCCTCTACCCTGGCAGGTAGTGCCCCACCACCTTGCTCCCCCATCCCCACCCCAGCCATTGATTCTACTCTCCACCATGGTCAAGTTGGTTAACTGAGTGTGTCAATGAGCATGTACTGTAAATAGCATGCTCATTGGGCAGTTTAGTGGGTGGCTGGCAGTGGTGGAGGCATAGGGCTGTGCTGGTCACCATCTCGGGGTTGGTATGGGTGGGAGCGGGGTGGTGGTGCATTACCTGCCAGGGTGGGGAGATCAGGAGGTAGAGATGTTGCGAAGCTTTTAATTCACCAGCGAGGCTCCAGTGAAGTCGGCAAATTTGCCTCCATGGATCATTTCATGAAGTTTTTCTATTTAGTAGGAATTTTGCCATTTGTACCTTCATCTTGCAACCTTCCCTGTAACTTCTCCTTGGGGAACACAGAGGCAAGACTGGGTCAAAATGTCCATTTTGGGTCTTTTTAAGTGAAAAATATAACTGTCCCTGCTGTCTAGTGGTCCCCCCCGGCAATCGCCACCCACTGGTAAATAAAAATCTTTCCTTGGTGTCTAGTGGCCCCCCCACAGATCGCCAGACCGATAAACTTTTCCTGGTGTCTAGTGTCCCCCCTGCCGATCTCTGGCCCAGTGTTTAAACATAAACCTTCCCTGGTGCCTACTGATATCCCCCCCTTGCTGATCGCCAGCCCTATATTTAACATTACACATTCCCTGGTGTCTAGTGGTCCCTCCCCCTACTCACACCCACACTTGCTGTGTCACTGAATATTCCCTGGTGCCTAGTGGTCCCTCTCACCTAATTGATCCCATGCCCGATGTGTCAGTGAATATTCCTGGTGTCTAGGGGTCCCTCACCCCACATGATCCCATGCCCACTTTGTCTATAAATATTATCCGGTGTACCCCCATCCTGGTCCCCTGTATAATATAGTAATACCATTCCCTGGAGTCTAGCAGATCCCCATCCCTATCTCTGATCCCCTGTATTGCATAGTAATACCATTCCCTGGTGTGTAGCAGGCCCCTATCCCCAATTCCTCATACTGTATAACAAAAGTATACCCATTCCCTGGTGGCTAGCAGACCACCCCCACTCTGGCAGGTAGTGCCTCACCAAACTGCCCCCTCATCCTGACCCCGAGCTGGTGACTGGCACAGCCCTCTGCTCTCCAGTACAGCCGACCACCAACTGAGCTGTCAATGAGCATGGACTGTTACAGTACGTAATCACTGACAACTCAGTCAGAGGCCAGCCTTGGTGGAGAGCAGAGGGGTGTGCTGGACACAGACTCAGGGTCAGGATGGGGGGGAGTGGTGTGGTGGTGCACTACCTGCCATGGTGGGGGAGTCAGGGGGGTCTGTTAGCCACCATGGAATGGGTTTAGGATTGGGGATATTGTGTGTCTACTAGACACCAGGGAATATTATTACTATATAATACAGGGGATTAAGGATGGGGGGGTCTGCTAGACACCAGGGCGTGGTATTACTATATTATACATGGGACTGGGATGGGGGGCCACTGGACACCAGGGAATATTTATTGACACCGCGGACATGGGATTGGGTGGGGAGAGGGATGCCAGACACCAGGGAAAGTGTATCAGAAAAAGGAATGAAGGACCTTACAGTAAACAAGGTGCTAGGACCAGATTGTCTACACCCAAAGGTGCTCAAAGAACTGGGACTACAGCTATTGAAACCAGTGACTGATCATTTTAGATGCTCTATCGAATCAGGTAAAGTGCTGCAAGGTTACCAATATCCAGAGAAATGGAGTTCAATGTGGGACTTAAAGAGGAGCCATTAGTATGCTAGGTGGGGCCAGATAGTTTTCCAGTACAATTCAAAGATATGGAGGACTCTACTGCTGTGCGTGCAATGGAGCTACACCAGTTAGATCAGCTTCCAGTACTAGCCAAGACATTGCAAAAACAACTAGTCAAGATGTAATTTTGAAACAAGTGTATCAGTATACGCTTGAGGGTTGGCTGCAAGGCACTACTTGTTTGGCTGCACTACAACCCTACTATACAAAGAGACAGCAGTTGTCCATTGCTGAGGGGTGTCTTCTATGGGGATTGCATGTCATAGTACCCCAATGTTATCACTCAAATGTGTTGACTCTTACATGCGGGCCATCCAGGCATTGCTAAAATGAAATCCCTGGCCAGACTTCATGTATGGTGGCCTTCCATTGACAGAAACATATACCAGGGTGTGTAGAGATGCAAAGGTTGTGCTGTATTGATGGGAAATCCAGCAAGAGCTCCAGTTCACCTTTGGGAATGACCTGAAAAATCCTGGTAAAGGTTGCATATTGATTTTGCCAGACCCTGTTTAAATTCCATGTGGTTACTCTTAACTGATGCTTATAGTAAATGGCCAGAAATTCATCAAATGTCTTCGACAACTACTGAGAGTACAATCAAAGTGTTAAAATCTATCTTTGCTACCCATGGTTTTCCACAAGTGATTGTCTCGGATAACGAGCCACAGTTCACAGCTGTTGAATTCCAATCATTTTGCCAGCAACGTGGAATCCACCATATTGTCTCACCTCCCTACCATCCAAGTTCAAATGGCGAAGTAGAACACCTGGTTCAGGCTTTTAAAAATAGTATGGACAAAGCTAATCCTACTACACCGATGGCAATGCAAATAGCCCTTTTGGACTTTCTTACGATATATCAAACACCACATTGTATTATGGAAATATCCACTTCAGAATTGTTGTTGGGACATCAGATTCTAACTCAATTGGATCGTCTTCCCCTCTAACATAGAAACATGGAAACATACACTTTCACGGCAGATAAGGACCTCTTGGCCCACCTAGTCTGCCCATTTCCTTACCTACAGGATAAGCTGCAGATCCTAGTTAACCAGCAGCCTATTTCTTCCTACCCACCCCAAGAATTGCCTTATGTCTGTCCCATGCATTCTTGAATTCTCCCACAGTTTTTATTTATTTATTTATTTATTTAACAAATCGGAAAGACCTTTGAGCCAAGAGCTCTTTTACAGAGGTTCTACATCAAGTCACAAGAATAGCAAATTACAATGGTCTCAGTAAGTAATACAACATGAGGAAAGTAATTACATAAATAAAAGAACAATATTGGCAAGATAAATATTGTGTCAAGTGCAGCCAGTGGCCTTGTCTGAAGAGGGGTGAAAGGGATTACTAGGAGGGAAGTACAGGGGTGAAGTGGGGGGTTGAAGGAGCAAAATAAGAGTAAGGAGGGAGATTCCATAATGAAGCTTAAGCAGAAAAGACCCATGGGGTGGGGGGTAGATGGAGAGAACAAGGTGAGGAGACAGAGGAGAGAGGGGGGGAAATGGGAGTAGAGAGGTAAAGGAAGGGTGGGATGAGGTAGGATGAAAAGAGGGCAGGAATGGGAAAGGGATAAGGGAGGAAGTGCTGTGAGTGGAATAGCGCAGCAACAGGATAGGGTTATACAGGGGCAAATGGTAAAAGAGGGAGGTCCCAGTGCATTTAGCTGTCAACAGAGATTAGGTATAGCAGTCACAAGATGCTCTGGAAACTGGGAAATGATGCAGCTTTCGCTTACATGGTCCCAAGGTTGCAGTTGTCACAATCTCAGGAGGAAAGGAATTAAATAAATTAGCAGCTATAACTGCAATGGATTGCTGTTGGAATGAGGTTCGACAGCGAGGGTCAGTAAAAGTACAGCTCACAGAACTTCATGTGCTCCAAGTGCCCCGGAAGGGAAAGAAAAGCTGAAGGGAACCTGGTGGTAGGAGACCAATATCTGCCTTCTTAGCCAGAAGGTAGGCTTGATATTCAATGCGAGCCTGGAGTTGAAGCCAGTTTGCTTGTTTGCAAAGGTCACAAGTGTGAGTACGATACGCTGCACCAGTTAGTAGACAGCATGCCTTATTCAGAGCTGTGGTGAGCTGACGTAGGGTTGTGTCTGTGGTGGAACCATAAATGACCAAACCATAGTCAATAATAGACACAATTGAACTTTGGATAGCCAGTCGGAGGGCTTCAGTAGTAAGGCAGTGTTTATGCCTGTGTAGAAGGCCTAGGCGAATGTTAACTGCCTTGGCAATTTTTTCAACATGGTTGGAGTAGGAGAGTGTACTATCCAGAGTAACTCCTAGGTATTTAGACCCTCAACCTCCTCAGGAAGGCTGTTCCATGCGTTCATCACCCTCTCTGTGAAAAAATATTTCCTCACATTGCCCCTGAGCCATCCCCCTTATCTTCAAATTGTGTCCCATTGTTCTTGCACATCTCTTTTTCTGAAAGATGCTACCCTCTTGGACTTTGTTGATTCCACTGAAGTACTTAAAAGTTTCTATCATGCGCCCCCCCCTTCATCAAGGGTATACATATTAAGCTCCTTTAGTCTCTCCTTGTATGGCTTCTCTTGCAGACCCTGTACCATTTTAGTTGCCCTCCTCTGGACTGCCGCCATCCTGTCTATGTCCTTCCGGAGATGGGGTCTCCAGAACTGGATGCAGTACTCCAGATGGGGCCTCACCAACTGTCCGTACAGAAGGATAACAACTTCCTGTTTACTGCTGGTGATGCCTCACACTATACATCCCAGTATCCCCTCAGCCCTCCCTACTGCCTTCTCACATTGCTTGCTAACGTTAAGATCATCTGATATGATTACCTCCAGGTCCCTTTCCATTTTTGTTGTTGTTACTACCCTTCCCTCCCTCCATTGTGTAATCTTCCCCTGGTTTTTTGTTTCCAATATGCATTATTTTGCACTTCTTTGCATTGAATCCAAACTGCCATACTTCTGACCATTCCTCCAACATTGCCAAGTCCTTTCTCATCCTCTCCACGCCTCCTTGTGTATCAACCCTGTTGCAGATCTTTGTGTCATCTGCAAAGAGGCATACTTTTCCTTCCAGTCCCTCTGCACAGTCACTTACAAAGACATGAAACGGGACTGGACCTAGTACTGAACCCTGCAGTACCCCACTAGTAACCCCTATTTTTTCAGAGTGGACTCCATTTACAATTACCTTCTGTGTCCTGTTGTCCAGCCAATGTTTTACCCAGTCTACCACCCTGGGACCCACTCTCAGGCTGGTTAATTTGATTATTAATCTTTTCTGTGGCACTGTGTCAAGTGCCTTGCTAAAGTCTAGGTAGGCCATGACCACAGCCCCTTCCTGGTCTACTACTTTGGTCACCCAGTCAAAGAAATCAATTAGATTTGTCTGACATGACCTTCCTGCTGTGAACCCATGCTGCCTTGGGTCCTATGCCCCACTGGCCTCTAGGTACTCAACAATTCTTTACTTCAGAAGTGATTCCATCACTTTCCCTACTACAGAGGTCAAACTGACAGGTCTGTAGTTTCCTGCCTCTCTCTTGCTCCCACTTTTGTGAAGGGGAATCACATCCACCTTCCTCCAGTCCTCAGGTACCACACCATCCTCCCATGATTTGTTAAAAAGGGTAGTCAGTGGTGTCACTAGTTCTCCCCTTATTTCTTTTAGAATTCTGGAGTGAATTATATCAGGCCCCATTGCTTTGCCCACCTTCAGTTTTAGGAGTTATTTCAGAACCCTTTCTTCTGTGAAAGAACTGGAATTGACCCCCCTATCCAGAGTGCTTCTGTTAATTGAATTAGGCACCTCCCCCTCCTCCTCTTTTGTGAATACTGAGCAGGAGTATTTATTCAGTATCCCTGCTTTTTCACTGTCCCTCTCTGCCCACCCACCATCCATTCTATTCCTCCTCACTATCCCTCCCTTTGTCTTTCTATGCTCCCTGATGTACCTATAAAATGTTTTATCCCCCTTCTTAGCCGAGTTGGCTATCTTTTCCTCAGTTTGGGCCTTTGCTATTCTAACCCTCCCTGCTTCCTTCTGCCTTAACTGGTACAGTTCTTTGTCCTGCTCCTTCTGTGTTTCCTTATACTTCCTAAATGCTATCTTTTTCTCCCTAACCTTCCCCACCACCTCTTTTGAGAACCATAGTGATTTTTTCTTTCATTTTGATTTATTTATTTGCTTCACACAAAGGCTTGTTGCTTCTGTGATGGCAGTGTTGATGTTTCCCCATTGTTGCTCCACCACTCCTTCTAGCCTGTTTGCTAGTACTTTTCTAAGGCACTCTCCTATCTTGCTAAAGTCAGCCCTCCTGAAGTCCAGCACCCTCACTTTTGTATGGCTTGACTGTAGCGGAGTTTATTGTGAACCACACTGTTTGGTGGTCACTTTTTCCCAGATGGCTACCCACTTCTAGATCTGAGATCCTCTCACTGTCCCCATTTGAGAGTATGAGGTCTAAGATTGCTCTCTCATAAGTGGGTTCCAAAACTAGCTGTCTGAGGTATGCCACCTGTAGGGCATCGAGAATGGCCCTGCTCTTGGATGTGGCTATAGCAAAGGTGCTCCAGTTAACATCTGGCATATTCAGGTTCCCCATCAACAGTATCTCCCCTTTCTCTGCCATCCTAAGGATGCCTTCTATCATATCCTTGTCCATTACCTCTCCCTGACATGGGGGTCCGTACACAACCCTTGTGCAGATTGTGGTGCCATTTCCAGTATCTAAGGTAACCCACAGTGGCTCCTCTCCTCTGTTTACTCTTTTGTTCTATTGCTTTTATCCCTTCCCTTACATAGAGAGCTACTCCTCCCCCTCTTCTATCCTCCCTGTACCTTCTGTAGGTTGTGTACCCTGGTATGTTAACATCCCAGTCATGGTTCTCTGTGTACCATGTTCCTATGACTGCTATGATATCCAGGCATCCCTCTCCCATCAAGACCACCAGTTCAGGGAGCTTGTTGCCCAGACTACGGGCACTGGTACTCATTTCCCTCCATTTCTTGATGGCCTTACCCATTTTTGCCCCATCCCTGTCCTTATTGCTTTTGTCATTTTCTCCATTTACCCCTGCCCTTCTCCCTATCGACATCTCTATCTTGGTGTTTACCTCACTTACTATCCTGATTTTGGGGAAGGGGCTAGGATTTTCCTTCTCCTTTCCAGTGCCTCCCCCCCTTGGCTAGTTTAAATGCTTGCCAATGAAGCATTTAAACCTATCACCTAGGATTCTGGTTCCTCTTCTGGACAGATGTAGACTATCATGCCAGTATAGGCCTGCATCACCCAAGATGGACCCCCAGTCCCCAATGAAGCCAAATCCCTGAGCTCTGCACCAGTTTTTCAACCACTTATTGAATTCCATGATGTGGAACACCCTAGACTCACCCATGTCTTAGACAGGCAGCACCTCTGAGACGGTTACCGTACGTGCTACTTGTCTAAGGCCCACCCCAACTCCACAAACTCTTCCTTCACTGCTCTAATCTCTTTCTTAGCCATATCATTTGTCACTAGGTGGACAATGACATCCAGCTCCTTCCCCTGTGCAACTGCTCCAGCGATCCTGAGGATTCACTCCCTGTCCCTCCAAGCCACGGCACCAGGCAGGCACCGTACCTCCCTCTCCCTGTTCTCCCCCAGTTCTATCCCCTAACAATGGAGTGCCCCACCAGGAGTTGTTTCCTTCCCCTGTGGAGTCCCATGCCACCTTCCTATGGGTCTCCTTTGTGGAGGTTCCCAGCATTCTTCTTGGTCTCCACTGCAGGTGCCTCCATAGAGGAACCACACTTTGACAGAATGGCATATGAATTGTGGATAGGTACAACTGGAAGGATGTGCCTCTGTTCCACCACCCTCACCCTCCCTGAGCTCACTGTGGTCCAACCGCTCCTCTTTCTTGACAACTTCCGAGGCAACAGCAGTGGCCCTGGTGGTCCCTGAGTGGGAGAAGAGGTCCCCAAATCCTGGCCAACTCAACCTGGAGATGAGCAACCTCCTCCCTCAGCCCAGAGAGGTGCCTGCAGATGGGACAACATTGCAGCCTCCAGAACGTCTTCCAGAAGACTGCTGTTCCACAGCCACATAACTGCACCACTCCCATTATGTCTTATTTCTGGCCCCTTAACTGTTGTTTGGAATACTTACTCTTTCCTCTGTTTATTTTTTTTCTCCCTACTTACTTACTGCCTCCATGCCCTTTAAGCCCCTGATCTTCCTGTTCTGAGACAAGAAGTGCCTATAGTTCTCTGTAGTCTCCTTACTTGCTTAGAGTCAGACCTCCAGCAGCTGGGAGGAGGAGACAGAGAGCTACCCTTTTCCTTCTAGGATGATGAGTCTTTTGTGGCTCTGTGATCACTCACGTCCTGCTCTCAAACAGGAAGTCCCTATTATCAGTCAAGTCCTGTACCTATAAAAGTAGAACTGGCTTCGGGGGGCGGTGGAGGGAAGGAGGGCGATATAGTCCCGGTAGAGAAGTGTAGTTATAACAGCAGCTTCTTCTTCTTGGTGTTCTCTGCCTGTTCTCTGGCAGAAGCTGTCTAGGGCAGTTTTTTAAATCTGGCTTTAACCTGGCTTCCTTCTAGTTAAGCCACTCTCCCTACTTTGCAGCTCTTTCTACACTTAATCAATTGCACAGATAACAATTCCCTTCAGTCACCTGAGACAAACAGCTAGATAACTGCACAGATAACAATTCACTATAGCCAACTCAGACAAACACACTAACTTTTTGTTTTGTTTTGTTTTTACCCTAAATTGAAGGTCCCAGTAGTAGAGTTCTAGTTCTTTAGTCCTAGTAGAGAAGTATAGTTATAACAGCAGCTCCTTCTTCTTGGTGTTCTCTGCCTGTTCTCTGGAAGAAGCTATCTAGGGCAGTTTTAGGCTATAAGTCAGTAACTGAAATGCTTCCTAAGACCAGATCCTTCAAACCCAATGATCTTATGTGGGTCAAGATGTATGCAGACCTGAAGAGATGGATAGAAGGAGTGGTAGAAAAAAAAGTTTGGAAATCCTGTCTATAGTGTTCGACTGACTAACCAGAGGAGAGTGAAAAAACATATGGACCAATTACGTACTAGAATTGAGACAGAAAAAAAAAGGGATACCCACAGTTGGGGTAGTTATCCAGCATTATTTATTCCACAACAAGAACAGGAAGAGATAGTTCAACCACAGTGTTTGAGACTAGATGTGGCTGATGGTAATCAGATTTCAGTGCCACAGCCTTGAGTCCTACTACATCGGTCAGGATGTATAGGATGTCCACCAAAGAGAATGGACTTGTAGATATATAGCCTAATGACATACACTAACTAAAAGGGACACTGCAGTAATAACTGTAATAGTTTCATATTACTTCTGAATTATTGATTTAAGTACTTCCTAGCTAAGTCAGGAGGGATTGTTATGTGTAGTACAGCTTTAAGAAATGTTAGAGACAATACAGCTTTAAGAGAATGTGCACTTCCTGTAAGTGTGTCTGTGTTTGGAGCCAGTCTCCTCTTGTATGTGCTGCTGAATGGAAGTAAAAAAGAAGGTCTAGATTTCAGTGTGGTGGGTTTTCTTACTACCAAGACCCTTGAATGTTTAAGGTACTAATTTTCAGCCACCAAACACAACAGGAAAGGGACTGGCAAGGTAGCCAGATTTGTTTATATGCCCGGCTGATATGCCCAATTGGCATTTAACAGTTTGAACCTACCTTTAGCACCTCCATCATTTAAAAGTGGAATCATCTGCTAATGGAGCTGGTCAATGTCAACTTAGTGGCAAATTTCAGGAGAGGGTAAATAACCACATGGGACTGATGAATTTGATAGGGGTGGGTGGTGCTAATGGGGTGGGGAGTTTAGTTCATGGGGAACTACAGGATGACTGATCTGCTAGAAGATTAGCCAAAGTTAGATTGATGAGGGCCTAGACTGGACCTGGATAGACTGGATGGACCATAAATTGTTTCCTATCCATAAACATCCATGTATGCATGTATATAAATGTGTATCTATCTAAATAACAAAAAAAAGTTGTAATCGAACTCCCTGGCATCAGGCAGCACTGGGCTGCCTGGCAGCTTGGTGATCAGGTTTAGTACCCTGAACCCAGGACAGCAAGAGTGGAGGCCTATAGGGAGGGGGCAATTGACCTTGAGGATATTCACCTTTCAGGGGTGGGGGGTCCACAGCATCAGTTACTGACCTCCACCTAGGAGAATTGAGACAGGGGTACAACTAGTGGTGCAGGTGATCACCAGTGACATTGTGAGTGCATGCTCTCAGGTTGGAAGGTAGGAGGGACCAAAAAAAGTAAAACTATCTCCCATTGGCCATAGAATGAATTCGGCAGTTAATTACCATGTGAATCTGTCAAGTGTATTGTTAGGTGGGCCATGAAGAAAAGGGAGATTCCCAAGGGGCAAGCTGGAATTGAAGGTGGAAGACTGTGACTGAGTTTGTAGGGCACAAAAACAAGTAGACAGACACCCCTGGATGTGAAACAGGTAGGAGCATTTTCTAAAGTTGAGCACAATGGAGTGGTTAAAAAATGGTATTATCAGCCATGCAATGTGTGTCTGCAATTGTAGATCTGAGTAGGCAATTGTACCTTTTCATCACTCCATGTCTTCTGATCCCCTGTCCTCATGATGTCCATGTCTCTGCCCATCTAGCCCCTGGAAGTTCTGCATGCCTCTCTCATAGCTGTGTGTGTCTGCTCCCTTTCTCCTTAGCTTTTTGTCTCTGTCCACATTATATCTTTGTCTATAGCCCTTCCTGGTAAATGTGTGTGGGGCCCCCTACAGGTATATGTTTCATCTCCTTCTCTGTACCCCAGCCCACTGTTGTAGTTATGTTGGAAACCCTAACTAAAATAAGAAATAGCTCTGCAAGGAGTCACCACAAGTTAAGAAAAAAAAACTTGTACGTGTACCGATGTTTCTAAGTGTACATCTCTGTGTGTGATCATGTGCCTTTGTCTGTTGTGTGCAACAGTGTGCATGTGTGTGCGTGTGTTTGTGGGTCTGTCTGTATGTGTCTGTGTCTAAGGGGGGCTTCCTGGGACAGAAAGATCTTCAAGGGTGATAGACTTCACCTAAAAAGACAGTGGACAAGTGCTCTCGGGCCAAAGTTTGATGTCTACAATGGTGGACACTTCAATTGACTGCAGGGAAGATTATGGCTAGGGAAACCACTGAGAAGGGTTGGGAAGGGTGAAAAACCTAGCTAGGAATCCCCCTGAACTGGGAGCTAGAAACACTGGAGAGGAGCGCAGCAAGGCACAAGTTCATAAAATGGTAGAGAATGGTACCAGGGAGGGGGGCTCACTTAGCCTACAAAAAATGGGAAAAACAAGAAATTAAGGAGGCTAAGGAAAAATGAAGTAGCAGGACATGCATTAAACAAAAGATGGTCCGCACAAGGCAGCCTGCCATAATGCCAGGAGCCTAGGAAACATGATCAGTGAGCTCCAGGCAATGGTAGCAGATTCTAAGCTGGACCTCATAGACATTATGGAAACTTGGGCCACACAGAACAATGACTGGGATCTCACTGTCCCAGGCTGCACTATGTATAAGCAAGATAGGGGAAAGGTAAAGAAGGAGGGTAGCCCTCCTATGTCAGGAAGGGAATGGAGGCAGTGAAGGATAGATCCATCAGAAGAGGAAATTGGAAAATAGAATTACTGTAGGTTCAGCTCAGAGTAGCATCAGGTAATAAATTTCACAGAGGGGTGGTCTACAGACCTCCAGGGCAGGAGGACATGAGTGACAGGAAATTAGGGACAGAAGTACAGAAGGCAGTTGCAAATGGGGGGTGGTAGTAGTGGGGGACCTCAGCCTGCCAGATACTGATTGGAGCATTCCAGCAGCAAGACATGCCAAAATTCAGACCCTGCTAGGTACATTACAAGACTGTATGCTGGTGCAGTTGGTCAAGGAATCCACATAGCAGGATGGCATTCTCAATGTGATGATCACCAATTCAGAACAGGTATGAGTAGTGCAGACTGGGGGACCACTGGGGTCCAGGAACCATAACACCATATGGGTTGAGCTGTCCCTGGGTACCAGTAAGCCCTCATCAAAGGCTATAGTTCTTAATTTCAGAAAAGCAAACTTCAACTAGATGAGGGAACTAGCCAGGGACACTTTAACAGGAGTAGACAGTAGCAGGGGAGTGGAGGAAAGATGGGTAAAAATAAAAGGGTCCATTCTCTAGGCAACAAAGACATGTATGAGAATGGTTACAGAGACAAACTGGTACAAGAGGACAATATGGTTCTCCAAAAAGGTCAGCAAGGCAGTGAGGGCCAAAAAAAGGCCATCATCAGATATAAGGAGAAGCAGGGGGATGATGAATGGTAAGAGTGCCAAGTAAGAACTAGGGAGGCCAAGAGGGCAGTCTGGGATGCAAAAGCAGACACAGAACTGCATATTGCAAAAGGGGCAAAAGGTGGGGAAAAACAGTTTTTCATGTATATATGGAAAAAGAAAGGTGGGGAATTGTTAGGCTAACAGTGAGAGGCAGAGTAATACAGAAGAATGAGCAGAAAACAACCATTCTAAATGACAACTTCTGCTCAGTATTTACTGGGGAGGACAGTGGACATGTGCTGGAGAGTGGCATAAAGGCTGCTGAAAGGGGGGGATCCTGCAAAAGAGGCAGCAGTTATTTACTAGTGAAAGGCTCAGGAAGGGGCTAGCAGCCCTATAAATAAAGAACCAAGGCCAGATAAGATGCATCCAAGGGTACTAAAGAAACTCACATAGGAAATAGCAGAACCTCTGGTAGAGCTATTCAGTAGCTCTATTCAGACAGTGGTAGTTCCAAAAGGCTGGAGGGTAGTGGACATAGTCCTGCTACACAAGGGTGGGGAGAAAGAGCAGCTGGGTATCTACAGACCATTCAGTCTTGGGTAAACTGATGGAAACACTAGTCAAAGAGGACCTAGTGGATTACCTGGAGAAAAATGGGTTCCAAGACAGTAAACAGCAAAGGTTCATGGCAGAAAGGTCTTGTCAGGCCAACCTGACAGTATTCTTTGACTGGGTAACTAGAACCATGGATAAGGGTCATGCAGTGGATTTACTCCAACTTTAGCAAGGCATTCCACTAGTTGACATACATATGCTGGAGCAACTAGAGGACCTGGGTGCAGCAAAGTACATAGTTAGATGGTTGAGAAGTTAGTTGGATGGGAGACAGCAGAGGTTAGTGGTAAACAGATGTAGATCTGAGGAGAAAGAAGTCACCAGTGTGGGTGCTACAGGGATCAGTCCTGGGTCAATACTTTTCAATATGTTGATCAGTGATATAGAAGGAACTATGCTCTGTGATAGAGTGGGCAGCAAGAAGGGGTAAGGGAGATTCAGAGGGAACTGCAGTGACTGGAGAGGTGGTCCAGGTTTTGTGTAAGGGAGATGCAGAGGGATCTGCAGTGTCTGGAGGGGTGGTCCTGGGTTTGTGTAAGGTAGATGCAGAGGGACCTGCAGTGATTGAAGTGGTGGTCCAGGGTTTGTATAAGGGAGATGAAGAGGGATCTACAGTGGCTGGAGAGGTGGCCCTGGGTTTATATAAGGGAGATGTAGAGGGACCTGCAGTGGCTGGAGAGGCGGTCCAGGGTTTGTGTAAGGGAGGTGCAGAGGGAACCTGCATTGGCTGAAGAGTTGGCACTGGGTTTGTATAAGGGAGATGCAAAAGGACATGCAGTGGCTGAAGAGGTGGTCCTGGGTTTGTATAAGGGAAATGCAGAGGGACCTGCAGAGGTTGGAGAGGTGATCCAGGTTTTGTATGAGGGAGATGCACAGGGACCTGCAGTGACTGAAGAGGTGGCCCAGGGTTTGTATAAGGGAGATGCAGAGGGACCTGCAGAGGCTGGAGAGGTGGGCCAGGGTTTATATAACGGAGATGCAAAGGGACCTGCTGGGGTTAGAGAGGTGGTCCAGGGTTTGAATAAGGGAGTTGCAAAGAGACCTGCAGTGACTGAAGAGGTGGCCCAGGGTTTGCACAAGGGAGATGCAGAGGGACCTGCAGGGGCTAGAGAGGTGGTCAAGGGTTTGTATCAGAGAGATAGAGATAGACCTGCAGTGGCTGGAGAGGTGGTCCAGGGTTTATGGAAGTGAGATGCAAAGGAACCTGCTGTGGCTGGAGAGGTGGTCCAGGGTATGTATAATGGAGATGCAAAGGGACCTGCAGGGGCTGGAGAGATGGTCCAGAGTTTATGTAAGGGAGATGCAGAGGAACCTGCAGGGGCTGGAGAAGTGGTCCAGGGTTTGAATAAGGGAGATGCAAAGGGACCTGCAGTGACTGGAGAGGTGGACCAGGGTTTGTATAAGGGAGATGCAGAGGGACCTGCAGTGGCTGGAGAGCTAAGTTCAATACCAAAACGTGCAAGGTGGCACACATATGGAACAAGAACCCCAGATGAGAGTACTGAATGGGAGTGGTTGAGCTGGGCACCATTTCTGAGGAAAGGAATCTAGGAGTCATCATAAGTGACTCCCTTAAACAATCTAGTCAGTGTAACAAGATCTACCGTAAGGCAAACAGAATACTGGGATGTATTGGGAGGCATTTGGACAGCAGGAGAAAGGAGGTATTGTTATCTCTCTAGTGATCATTGGTGAGATCACACCTTGGAGTATTGTGCCCAGTTGAGGAGTCCTTACCTAAGAAAACACAAGGACAGGCTGAAGACAGAGCACCGAAGGGTAACCAAAATGATTTAGGGCTAGCAGGTCAGATCCCATGAGGATCAGCCTAGGGCACTGAACATGTACTAGCTTTAGACCAGATGAAAGAGAGATGATATTATAGTGACCTTCAAGTTCCTGAAAGGAATAAACAAGGTGAACTGCAAGGAGCTAGTCAACAGGAGTAGCAAATCTAGAACATGAGGCCACAAGTGGAAACTGATGGAGGGGGTTCCAGCAGGTGAGTGAGAACATTTTATTTTACAGAAAGGGTGGTTGAGCCATGGGACAGTCTGCCAATGGAGGTGATGGGTACCAAAATCATTAATGGTTTCATACATGGCTGAGATGGAGTTAAGGGTTTAGTAGTTACTGAGGGGGGTAGTAGTAGTAGTAAAGCAGGAAACAAGGGGGTTGATAGTGTTGACAAAAACCCTGTATTCACAAAAGGTCTTGGGTATGATAGGGTTTTATGGGTGGACTGTATGGACCATTTTCCTTTTTCTGTCATCATTGCCAGTTTCCGTCTGTGTATATATGTGTGTGTGTGTGTGTGTGTGTCTGTGTGTGTGCGCACACACGCATGCGTGCATGGTTCACACAGGTTGGTGTCCCTCTGTATCAGTGTGCACTCCTTAACTTGTCTCTCCCTCAATTCCTGGGGTAACTCATTGTCTCTCCATTTAGGTTTTTCACATCACTTGTACCTTCATGCATCTCCATCCCCCAACCCTAATATGTGTAGCTTTTCCCCCAACAAGGAAAAAGCAGTCTGCTATTGTGAACCAACTGTATGCAGTACAATAATGGCAAAACAGTGACCTGGAGAAAAAAAATTTCAGTGCACACAGATGCAGCAAATAAAGTACACATAGAAAAGCTAGTGCCCTGGCACTTCAAGGCTCACTGCCTCTTCATCGGGTGTGTGGCTATGTTGGTGTCATTCTGACATTCCTCCAGTACTAATTTACTGGCTCTCATTGATGCTTCAACCATTGAAAGAGGAGTTTTACATCATTTTTTCAGGTGAATTTTTTCTAAACATACATTGCATCTTAAAGTAAGGGAAATAAACATAACTATATGTGTTTTATGTTTATTTCCCTTACTTAAAACATAGGTGAAGTAAATTATATTGACAATTTTGATATAATTACTGATCGTATCTCTCAGCCTGTCAGCGCTAAAAATCATAGCACTGGCCATCAACATTCATTGCAAATGGCCAGAATGTGTAGTACTTTCTCATTTTAAAGAATAATGGGCCGGATTTTCGAAGTGTGGTGCAGGGCTTCCACCAAGACCTGTGCCACAACACTTAGGTTCTGACGGTGCACCAAACCCCTTTGCAGCAACTGCACTCAATTTTACAATCTCGGGTGCAGTTGCAACAGTTTGCATGATTTACCGCAGCTTGTGCCAAATATCTGGTGTAAGCTCTGTAAAAAATGCCACTGGGAGTGCCTCAAGCTAGAACACAAAACGTTGGCCTAACTTGTGGCAGTTTGGGCACAGGATTGAAAATCCCAGTCACTGGCCAGGAGAATGCTGCACGCCCCATGCACCATATGTTAAGCGCACCTGGAGCTTGTGGTATTCTCTCCCTTTTGAAAATCCAGCCCAATATGTCTACACATAGTGGGTCCCATATACTTAGCGTTAAGGAATGTTTCTATCAAGCAAGTTCAATGATTTAACAGTTTGCCCAGAAATAGCTCTAACATTATTAAGAATATCAGTAAACCTTTAGGGAGCAAGGGTAAATTTGAGTGTAAAATCATCATAACGCTATGCGAAATTGATAGCAGCTGAGAGTTATGTTACTGATTTTTAAGATGAAATATATGTTTAGAACAAATCCACCTGAAAAAAATATGTAAAACTCCTCTTTCAATTGGTGCATCTAAATGCTAATGAATATTCATGTGATTGCTGAGGGGCGGATCATAAGATATGTCAATCAGACAGTGAAGCACCAGTAAGAGCCAGTAAATTAGTATAAGAGGAACATCAGAATGACACCATTTTAGCTATGCCACCTGATGAAGCGGCAGAGAGCCACAAAGTGCAAGGGTACCAGTTTTTTTTCTAAGTGTATGTTTGTACTTCCAATAAACTCAACAATTTATTTGCAGCATCAGTGTGCACTGGAAAATTTTTTCTCCAATTCATAGCTTTCCCCCAATCCAGTGATCCAGTAGATGCCATACTTGCCTCTGGTGTAGGAAAATTGGAAGGTTATGGTTTCTAGTCACACAATAGGTGTGGCACTTGGACAGCTGGTTCTGATCACTGTATCATTTTTTGTAATATAAAAATGAGTTATGGACTGTCTCTCATGAGAAATGTTGAAACAGCATGTGAGTACGACACAAACACACACACACAGATTTTAGATACAAGGTGTTACCTGGAAGGCCAGAAGCTAATTATAGAGTAGAACAGGCCTTGATCAGGGATCGCCTATTTATCTAAGTTAATTATAGCTCTAGTTGTTAAGAAGGAAATCATAAACCTTTATAATGCTTAGAGGAAGAAGAGCAGGTTATGACGTTTTAGTGCGAAGCCATAAAATATGCTTTGATGTCCTGGAAAGGAGAAGATGCTCATAAGATCAAAGAAAATCATTTGAAGGAAATGAGTTATGCTGAGGTTACAGAATTTAATACTTGGAAAAGACATCCTGTTTTTATATAGATATATTTTTTTATATATTCTAACAGAGGAGGAGCTAGGTGACCTCATGCAAAGAGGTGAACAAAGCCAGCTTTTAAACAGAATTCTGTTTTCCTTCAAAGACTTTTTATCTACACTCTGACAAAGAAACATCTTTGACCACTTTAAGCAAGTATACAGGTAGAGAGAGACAAGATCTAAGTACTATAGTAGGAATTGCACTGTTAAAACCTTGTTCTTTTAAAAGATTTGTATGTTCTTGTGATATATGGTTCTGTATTTTATGTTTTACTTATTTTTTATCTATTTTAGTAAAACTCTATTTTTAGAGCCTACTTGATCTGTCTTGGATTTCTTTTCTCGTACAAGTGGAGTATATATGGTTAAAGCAGACACTGCACATAAACGTGAGTGGTGATACCAAACTGGAAAAAGGTAAGCGTTTTAATCTGAGGTCTTTTATTACATTTTTTAACGGTTCATTTCTGTATACCTGGTTAGGTGCCCATAGGCAAAGATATCTGGCCCCCCCAAAGACAGAAATATTTGAGCCTGTGCATTGGGTATGCTAGCAAGAGGTTCACAGTCTGAATCCCTCAAAGACTTGAGACCAAAGGTTGACCTGAACCCCCAAAACAGACAGGAGGGTTACCCTGTTTCTGTTAACTGTTCACAAGACTGCGCTCGGAGGTTGGCACTTTGGGATCAGAGGGCAAACCTGCTGAGTGGGTTTGTGACAGTAGGGACTTAAACTAAAAACCAATACTGACACTGTAGTGCACAACTAGGGAGTGGTGCAGTGCTGTGGAGCCACAGAGTGGTGGTAAAAGGTGCTCACTCGAATTAGGGGAGAGTGACCCGCATAGTACCACAGGGCTCAGGACTGAGACCAGTACTCTTCAATGTCTGTATAAGTGGCATTGCAAATGAGCTGGAATGGAGGTTACCCTCTTTACAGATTACATCAGAATTTGCAATAGGGTAGATACTCCAGAGGTGGTAAAGAAAGTGAGCAGAGATGTGAGAAAACTCAAGAAGTGTTTGAAAGTATGGCAGCTGGGGTTCAATGCGAAAAAAGTGCAAAACCATGTAAAGGCACAGAAACCCAAAGGCACTGTATCAAATGGGGAAGTGGTACTGACAGTCATTAAACAGAAAAGGGACCTTGGGGCCATCATATCTGATTAGCTAGGCAGTGTGACAAGGCAGAGTCAGTGGGATGCTGGGGTGCATAGGGAGGGGAATCACCAGCAGAAGAGGAGAGAATAGGTGTTAAAATTGCATCAATCATTGGTAAGACTTCCCTGGAGTTCAGTGTCCAGTTCTGGAGACCACGGGCTCAATTTTCAAAGCCCATAGATTGACGCAAGGTGCTTACGGCAAACATAAATGGTGCATGTGGCATCTTGCAGCAAAAAATGAGCCCTGAGCTATTCACAAAAGCAGCCTGCATCAAACGCAGGCTGCATGAATCAAAGGGACTTGCGCCAGCCTTGTGCCACAAAATGGGATGTGGCAGGGTGCTAGGGAGCTAGCAGAAGATGCGTACTGCCATAATCCCAAAAATGGGATTCACAAAACTCTCCCAGATGGAGAATTTCTAAGTACCCTTAGTCCAGTCAAGGCTGGTCTAAAGGTACTTAGACATATCCCTATGGGATAGTGTAGCACTGTGCGGCAATGTGCTGTAGTCCCCCCCAAGCCCCAAGCCCCGTTACATAAAGTACATAGTTCTGGTGATCTAGATGCTCCCCTCCCCTATCCCCAATGTCCCCATAACAATAATTAATGGAACCCCCTTCCCTGGTGGTCTAGTGGCCCCCACCCCCGATGTCCCCTAATGATTAATGAAACTCCATTCCCTGGTGGTCTAGTGGTCCCCCTCCTTGATCCCCAATGTCCCCGTAATAATAATTAATTAAACCTCCTTCCCTGGTGGTTGAGTGGCCCCCCTCACTGATCCCCAATGTCCCCATAATAATAATAATAAATGAACCCAACCCTGGTGGTCTAGTGCCCACCCCAGCAGGTAGTGCCCACCACGCCACTACCCATCCAGGAAAACAGCCGCAATCCGCACAGCCTTCCTCACCTCCGCAGCCAGTTGCCAACTGAACTGTCACTGAGCATTTACTGCAACGAGTGCATACACTATACAGTACGTGTTCAGTGACAGTTCAGCCGGCAGCTGGACGTGGAGGTGAGAGGAGGGTTGTGCCAGTCGCCAGCTATGTTTTGGGATGGGGAAGTGGGGTGGTGGGCACAATCTGCTGTGGTGGGGGGTCCACTAGACCACCATATGAACATACGAACATATGAAGAAGCCAGCAGAAGAAGGTCATTTGGTCTATCAAGTCTGCTCGTATTGCAGGGTTCACAGCTTGAGCTAATGTCCCTGCCCTCCCTCCCATCCCACTCCTCCCATCTTCCCTACCCAGGATTCTTACCTTCCCCCATGCCTATCCCAGCCTCTCTTAAAGCTGCCCACCGTCTTCAATGAGACGTCCTCTTCCGGCAGCGCATTCCAAGTGTCCACCACCCTCTCTGTGAAGAAGTGCTTCCTGACCTCCCTCCTAAACCTCCCACCCTCCAGCTTAAGACTGTGCCCCCCTGTGATATGGTTGCCACTCAGCTTAAAGAGACTCTCCTTATCAACATTATTTATCCCTTTCAAGTACTTGAATGTCCCAATTATGTCCTCTCTCTCTCTCTCTCTCTCTCTCCTGTCTTCCAGGGAGTACATGTTCAATGCCCTCAGCCTTTCCTCATATGCCTTGCCCTGCTGACTGGCTATCATCTTTGTGGCCCTCCTCTGTACCTTCTCCAGCAGGTTAATGTCCTTTTTGAGGCATGGGCACCAGTGCTGAACTCCATACTCTAGATGCGGCCTTACCAGTGACCTGTACAAGGGCACTATAACCTCCTCTCTCCTACTACTGATCCCCCTAGCTATGCAACCCAGCATCTTGTTTGCCTTTGCTGTTGCTTTCTTGCACTGCGTGGAGTGCTTCAGGTCACTAGTGATCATCACTCCCAGGTCCTTCTCCTCCTCCTCTGATGCAGATACTTGGACTCCACCCAGGTAATACTCTGTCCTGGGATTCTTGGCTCCAATATGCATAACTTTAACACATAACACCAAGAAAGGGGTGTTTCAGTAATTATTATTACAGGGACATTGGGGATTGGGGAGGAGACCATTAGACCACCAGGGAAGGAGGGGGTTCATTAATTATTATTATGGGGACATTGGGGATTGGAGACACTAGACTACCAGGGATGGGAATTATTTTATTGTATCAGGGGATCAGGGATGGGGAACAGCTAGCCTTTGCCACAGGGAACCTGTGGCAAACCCCTCCTGTGTGCCTTGTGTTTGTCCTACGAGAGAAGTTGTACTAAGTGTGGGGACATAAGGTGCCGGAATCCCTCCTGTATCAGAATCAGGTGCAGGGTGCCTGGTGCACCAGACTTTAGTGCAAGTTGCAGGGAGCAAATGGGCAGATTGAATGGGCTAAGTGGTCCTTATTGACTGACAAATTCTATGTTTCTGCTGGCCTTTAATCACCTTGATTAGTCTGTGCTGTTCAGTCTCTAATCTCTCAATGTTCTTCCTCAGATGAAGGCTCCAGAACTGGGTGCAATACTCCAGGTAGTGCCTTACAAGGGATTTATATAGGGGTGATATCGCCTTCTTTCTCCTTCTATCAAAACATCACCCTATGAACCACAGCATTTGTGTTGCTTTTCTATATGCCATATCACAATATTTGGATTTGATGACCTCACTTTTTTTTTTTTGTACTTTATATTTTTCCCTCCTCTCTCCGCTCAACTCCAGTCTCCTCAGGAGCACCTAGGAGTCATCCCATTATAGTTCGCTCCTACCTGGTCAATCCTCCGTCGCCCATGTAGCCTCCATTTGCCCCCTGGGTGGGAACAGGGTGGGCTCCAACACCCCAGAATTCTGGTGGTGTTGGTCAGGAGGACAGGAGGGTGGCCGTAAATTGTGGGCAAGTCTGCCTCCGCCTCGCAGGAGCTGAAGGAGTTTTCTCCCTTTCCCTGGGAGTGACCAGCGCCCTGACGTCAAGGCCTCACCGATGTCTGCCACTCCCTGCCCCTTTGCTATGCTTCTCTGGTGCTTGCTGTATCTCCAGCTTCTGCCAGAGGTCAGCAGAGCAGCGAATATGGACCACTGTCCCTCCCGGGAGAGGAGAGCTGTCCTCCGGACGCTCAATCCTCTCCTTCCCCTGCCGACCCCCAGAAATCCGGGCTTGTTCCCGAACCTGGGTCACCGGCATGGTGCGAGGTGTGGCGTCCAGTGCCGCAACCCTCAGCCCCACCGGGCCGGCCCGAGGACCTCACTCTTATGATAACCCCCAGGTCTCTTTCCTCCATTGTTGCTAACCAAACTCCACCCATCCGGTATTCTATATGTGGATTCTTTCTTTCTTTGGGACCCATTCATGAGGCCAGGGTTGCAGATGTGTGGCGTGTATGTGATGTACATAGCAGTATACGACAAGGTACCACACATGGCATGACAAGGCAGCATTCATGAATGGCAGTGCAGAGGTGCAGGGACGGCAGGCATGTAGCTGTGAGCCAGACACAGTACATGCATGTCTGGGGGCATGGCCATGTAATACCGTGCATGCAGCTCAGTATGCGCATTCACGACGTGCAGTATGTCACCCAGGCATGTGGACCAAGGCACAAATAAATATGCAAGGTAGAGGGCAGCCATAAACTGCAGATGCATATCACACAGACACAACGCGCAGCATGGAATTGCCATACTGCACAGGTCCACAGGTACAGCAACAGGGAGACCCCATTGCATGTGCATCCCGCAGGATGCAGGGCACCACCCATAATGTTGCACAGTGGTGGACATGGCAGACACTGGCACTGGGGAAAGTGAACGACAACTGGCATAATAATGCACAGTACAGTAACTCAGACACAACATTTGCAAACCCCTATAATGAACACCAGCCACTGCAAAACACCATGGAGCACCACAGATCCTGCCATGGGCAATGTGTGGCATGCACACAGATATGCCAATGGCCAAATGTGGCTGTAGTCAGTGCCCCCCCAATGTCCATGTGCATGGAAAATGTCCCTGACATGTAGAGAACAGTTGTAGGAGTGAACCATGGAATCCCTAGCACCCTCCCCCCAAGGTCAGGGACACAGCCGCCAACACAGGTGTGTGGAACACATGTGGACATAGCACACAGCCAGTGCAGTCAGCCACCACACATGACAAGCACCATGAAGGAAACAGTGAAACACCATGCCCTGAACAGCTGCCACACTGTGACAGACACTTCTGTGTGCCACAGCCATAGGAAAGGCAGTGGGAAAAGGAATGTATGCAAGAATGCATGGGACAGACATAAGGCAATTCTGCTGGGGGTTAGGAAGAAGTAGGCTGTTGGTTAACTAGGATGTGCAGCTTATCCAATAGGTAGGGAAATGGGCTGACTAGGTGGACCAAGCGGTCCTTATCTGTCATCAAAGTCTATGTTTCTAAGAACAAATTACCCCCTGTGGCGCACCCAGGCATAGCCGCCCCAGGCAGCTCCAGGTGCAAAGGGCATACAGTAGGTACGTGATGTGTAGGGACACACAGCAACCCCCCCCCGGCCAAAAGATCCTGATTGCAGCTACTCACCACCACCACCTGAAATGAAGAGGACACAGGTGTATATATGAAAATAACACTTTAATAAAATACAGGCACACACTGGGCCCACTGGCCAAACAAGGCAAACACCCACACACAGACCCCCACCACAGCATTCATCTGGGTCCTCCGAATCCCTAATGGATCATTTGGGCATTACGGCTGTGTACCCCTGTACCTCCAGCACCTGCTCTACAGTGGGCCACGATACCCCTGGAGGAGAGAGAGGGTAACCATGAGTGATAGGGACACAGCAGGCCACTGTACTGTACATCATACATGGACTGGCAGTATAGCCCGGAGGTTAGAGGAACAAGGTATGAACGAGCTTGATATGTCAAGCAGACCAGACCTGAGTTTGATTCTCACAACCTCCACTTGCATACTGTGTGACTCTGAGCAAGTCACTTAACCGCCCAGTGCTCCCAGGTCGCCCCTGAAAACAGGCACTTGTGCTTAGTGGACCTTACCCGGTTACCACAGACTAAAACAAAAATAAAAATAAAATTAAAAATAAAATAAAATTAAATACATGTACCAAGAAACACAGCAGTATCACGGTCCACATAAAGGGGCAGCTGTGGTTGTGGCAGCAGCAGCTCTGCATGGTACAGGGCACCTTGTACAGTGGGGTGTAGCTGGTGGAAACATAGTTCTGTGTCCATATAGTGGTCCATAAGATGTGCCCTGGACTGCAAATGAATGTTCGCCTTTCCAAGAGAGCAGGAAAGGGCTATAAGGAGACGCTACAGGCCACATATATTCAGGCCATATTTAAATGTGGATCACCTTCATGATACACATTGCCTGGAATGGTTCTGTCTGGACTATGATATGATCTATGGCCTCTGCCACATGCTCTGTGACCAGCTAGAACCCAGGACATGGAGATCACATGCCATGTCCGTGGAAACAAAGGTGCTCCATGACCTGTCATACAATGCCACTGGGTCATTCAAGAGAGTATCTGGAGATGTCATTGATGTCAGCCATCCATCTATGTCCATGACCTACAGCAGGTCATGGAAGCCTTACTGCAATGTGCATGATCACATTAGGGGTTCCCTTCATCCACCGTGGAGATCCATGCCACTAATGAGGTATTCCATGCCATGCATGACATACCCAATGTACCCGGCATTATAGATTGTACCCATGTGACAGTTCTGGCACACACTGTAGATGATGGGGCATACAGAAACAAAAAGGGGTTCCACAGCATCAACTGCCAGCTAGTATGTGATGTTGGCGGTGTCCTCACAATGTGTGTGCTAGGTTCCCTAGGTTGTCATATGACGCCTACATATTTGACCGTTCTAGATTGAGCGTCCACCTTGTGGCACAAGGAGGTGTCAATGGGTGGCTTCTGGGTGAGTATGGGCATGTACCATACATGTCACAGTTGTGCACACTGCATCCGAACACTAACACATCTGTTCTGTACCCTCTGCCTAGGTGACAATGGATACCTACTCCAACCATAACTTATGATGCCATTCCTGGGGCCCAACAGTGCAGAGGAGGTGGCCTACAATGAGACATACAGGAGGACCCGTGTCATTAGCATTAGTTGTAGTTTTCCTCTACCACATTCACTATATTTTCACACACCTTATGTTCGTACTACCTATATGCTTTTTTTTTTAATTGTACTTAATCGTATTTTGGCAATACCCTCTTATCCTGGGTCGCACCTGGAAACAAGCTTCAGCTCAGTGTGTTTCTCCTGGTCACCAAAATTTTAAATAAATAAATAAATTATTGAAAGCGCCATTGGGATGCTGAAGATGTAATTCAGTTGCCTGGATCACATTGGTGGCACAATGATGCCGGTCCCGGGGAAGGCCTGCAGAGTGATCGCCACATGTGCCATGCTGCACAACATGGCTGTGTGCAGACAGCTATCCATGCCACAACACCACAGTGCTGTCCCACAGGGTGATGCAGGGGGAGACTAACTGCAACACCATGTCCCTGAGACACTCTCTGACCAGGTTGCATGGCATGCCCTCCTGCATGGGTTGTTCAGGTGATAAGGTGTACAAAATACTGTCACACTGATGAGTTCTAAACTGCCTGAGTGCCCATGGGGGATCCTATGTGTCTACTCCCCTGTCTGTGTGCATTACCGACCATGTCCATGGGTGGGGTGGGGTTATGTGTGGTGCGTACTGAGCTGGCTGTTGCAGGATGTGTACAAGGGGGAAATGTGGCAGGGACCAGTGGATGTCTGTAGGTATGTTGGGCCCCTTGCCCCTGGGGGAAGTGTTCACAGGTGTGCCACCCCAGGGGTGGGTCATAGTTGTGCACTGCAGTCATGGTGGGTACCAGATGTGCTGGGGGGTGTTGCAGGGCTGTGTGTAGGGACTGTGTTGTAACCGTACAGGTTTATTTGCACCCTGTGCTGTGTGGTGTGCATGTGGATTACTTTACAGGTACTTGGGCTTCTTTCTTCCCAGTCATGTGGAGCTGTGTGTCCCAAGGTGGTGTGTTTTCACCTGCACCTTGCCCCCACCATGTGGCTGATGATCACCATGGAGGTGGACCATGCAGTTGCTGTGTGTCTCCCTGGTCCACAGGTGAGCAGGTAGCTTCAGACCCCTGGGCTGCTGTGTCATCACCTACGGACTCCGTGCCTTGTGTGCCGTCAAGTTCTTGTGAGACTGTGTCCTATGAAGGTGTCACTATGTCTGGGGGTGGCCATGAGGTGACAGGTACATGGTGGTCCCCTGTTATCATGGCAAACATGGTGCTTGCGGGTGACCCACATGATGCACATTTGTACTGGCCATGCAGTTTGGGTGGACTGGTTGAATTTTTCTTTGAAAACAGTGACTTAGACTTATGTTTGAGCTGTTTTGATTTTGGGTTTACTGCAGCTACTTGTACCTCATTTTTAGTGTCCATCTTACCAAGTGCTTCATTTTCTACAGCCTTATATATTTGTGCCAACTGTAAACGTTCCTCAGTAGACTTCTTGACACTTACAGAAAGTAATTGCTGAATACGACGTTCATTATTCAACCCCATAACAAACTTATCAGCTAGATTAGATTCAAAATGCTCCCTGCTCCACTCACACATGAGAGCTAAGCGTTTGATCTCAGCCAAATACTGTACGATTGTAATGACTAAACTGTTTTCTGGTGGTAACTGTAGAAGTTATAACATTCAGCCCTTGGAAAAGTTGTTAAACTGTATTGTGCATTCAGTTTAGCCTTTAGCTCTTGCTATGACAAATCCTCCAGACAGTCAGGTGCACACGGACTACAGAAAAGTTTGAGGGTTTCATTCCCTAAGAAAGTACAAAAAGCAGCTCAAATAAGCTTATCCTGTTGTCATTAGCAGCTTGTATGGCAGGATTAAGTAATAACCACTGATCAAACCATCAGAATCATGTATCCCAGTTTGCTGTTCTTGTAAAAATTTAAAAGCTGGCTGACGTTGCCATGATATTGTGCAGTTCCAAATTGCTTGCTTGCTTGCCTCCAATGCAGAAAGTCACAAAATGGTGTAATTCAGTAAGATGGATCTATTAAAATGTCAGACTTCCATCATCACCAGTTTGTTGTGTTTGGTGGCTGAAAATAAGTACCTTAAACATTCAAGGGTCTTGGTAGTAAGAAAACCATGCCACACTGAAATCTAGGCCTTCTCTTTTACTTCCATTCAGCAGTACATACAAGATGAGACTGACTCCAAACACAGGCACACTTACAGGAAGTGCACATTCTCTTAAAGCTGAACTGTCTCTAACATTTCTTAAAGCTGTACTACACATAACATCCCCCACCCAATACTGTCTTAAATCAACCCTCCTTCCACCTCCCTAACCAGAATCTTATGGGACAAGGGCTGGGATTATGTATTCTACCTCCTCCCCTTCCATCGCCAAACCCAATCTATGATGGAGACGGGGGGGGGAGCGAATAGGAAAAATCATCAAGGACAGGGCCAGATCAAGCCTCTGGGGGGCCTGGGGCACTGGACCTCTGGGGGCCAATGTGTACAAAGTGTTTATGACATGTCAAAATCCCCAACCCATCTAGGGAGGTCTGGGGACATGCCCCTCCGCAGGAACTTTTGAAAAAATGGTTGAAAATGGTGCACTTTAGGGGGTTTCCTTACTGTTTTCTGATTTTTTTTCCTACTGTAAAAAGTGACATTTTATGCTGGAAAAATACTGTACATGTCACTGCCTCAAATCATATATTGTATGTTTCCATATTCACATATATGGATAGTACAAATTTGTATATGCTTTCAGGATATGAATATGTAAACATACGGTAGATATTACTACAAATATATATAATATTTGCAAAGTGAGACAGTGTAGGATAAGGGCAGTGTTCAAACTTTGGGGAGGTCTGGTTGGGGGGCTTGAGTCTGGAAGGTGTGTACTACTCCATTCACAAAAGAAAGGGTCCTACAAGAGCTCGCTGAGCTCAGGGTGGACAAGGCAATGGGACCTGATGGCATACATCCCAAGGTACTAAAGGAGCTAAGGGTGGAGCTAGGATAGCCATTATCAGAACTGTTTATTGAGTCTCTGAGCACAGGAGAGGTCCCATTTTTTTTTTGTTTGTTTGTTTTTTTGAGAGTGACATCTTGGAGTGCCTAAAGAATTGCTAGTACAGAGAGTACTCAGCAGCCAAAGACAAGTGTAAAGATGATTCACTGGCCACTGAGGTGGATGGCGATAGGGATAAGGCACTGACTCCAGGGTCTGTTGGTGCCAAAGCCTGACATCACTTCTGCTGGTGCCAAGAGAAGGGCCAGAACTGGGCCACATCGGAGTCCCTATGGAAGATATCTAGGGCAACAAAAAATCTCTGTATTTCTCCTATATTAGTGGTCCATCAGGGCCTGAATGTGGACAACCTTTCTAAAAAGTGGTGAGGCCCCAGAAGAAGATAAGACTCAGTGTGTACATCAGGGAGAAGAAAGGGGAACCTAGATGAATATGGATTTGCAGGACTGGACTACACAGTCAAAGGTAGTAGAGATGTGTTCATCTACCCCAGCACCCTTACAGGTAGTGTGCAAACAGCCCAGTTACACAAGAATAAAAGGGACATACCAATCAAGACAGTCTGACATAGTCAATAAGAAGCAATTTCATCAAGAAAATGGGCCAGCTTCTCCAGCAACCACAGGGATGTACCCTGTATAAGAGCTAGTCTAGTCAATCCAAAAAGGTACATAGCACGTCCCATGCGCAGAACAACTTCCAAGCAGAGTTAGACTGAATAGTGCACAGGGGCATGTGCTGCATTTAGTAACTATCAGGAATATACCCCAGGCAGAGAAGAGGAGGAAAGAAAGAAAAAGGGAGAAATAAGCTGTGTTCCAGAAAATCCCTTGTTTTGGTTGGTGGAAGGGCCCATGGGATCCTTACCCCTGACACTTGGCTGTTTGTCACCCCATTCTCTATTCATCGTATTTTCCCCAATAGAAAATCAATTTATGCTAGTAGAACATGGCATTTGCGTGACTTAGCAGTTGCAAATGTATCAATAAGTTCATCAAAGCTGATTTGTCGAAGTATATCACTTTCAGTACTTAGAAGAGTGAGTGCACTCAGACGCTCATCTCGCATTGTAGATCGCAGTTTGTTTTTAATGAGGGCCA
The DNA here is from genome assembly GCA_016271365.2 of Neoceratodus forsteri. Taxonomy (NCBI): domain Eukaryota; kingdom Metazoa; phylum Chordata; order Ceratodontiformes; family Ceratodontidae; genus Neoceratodus; species Neoceratodus forsteri. The sequence continues at coordinate 523,441,161 of CM028129.1, forward strand.
TTTTGCTGAATGAGCGTTCACCTGAGCAGTTAGTCACCATCAGTGACAGGTACATGCAAAGAGCGACAGAAACATTCGGAATGCTCTCTTGCAGTTCTTCAGTACGAAGTAGTGATGCTCGAGATAGTGGTGAATCACAACCTCTTGTTTTGCAAAGCTGATGAACTGAGACATTTCACCAGGGAAGACCTCAACAGACAAGTCTGATGAGTATTCTTGAGCTAATTTCTGAGCCTCAAGATGTATTGCCTCATCAGTTAAGACGTCAGAGTCCACTATAACTTTGAAGCATTCATAGACTGTTTGGTAAGCCGAAATCCTGTAATTCAAAGCCATAACGAGGCAATCTATTATAACCAAGTAGGTCTCAGTCCGGAATTTCTCTCTGCCAGTTAGAACAACTCCCTCAGATTGCACGTGGTCATACTGCATGTTTCTTTTCCTTTTCCTTGAGTGATCAGTCCTGTAATTAGAGGAGCCAGATAATTCTTGTGCTCGCATTTTAAATTTATCGAAACAATTACGTAATGTGTTGACAAAGCTTCCGAGAGATGTCAGTAATTCAACAGCTAATTTAAGATCAGTTTTGCTATGGTGCAAAGATTTGCTCGTCGCATTGAATCTGACAACAATGGTATTCCACAGATCACAAAGAAATGCTGTTTCAACTAACTCCATTGTTTGGGACAACGAGTCTGCCTCATGTCTTGAGGTGCCATTCTGATGTTCATCATCAGCGATTTCCTCCAGAGCAGCTTTGATGTCAAAGAGTGCCTTGGTTGCATCAGCACCTGCAGACCACCGTATGTCAGACAGTGACTTCAGTGTCAATCCACCACCTTTCTCCTTTAAGTGTTTCATCAACACTGACCAATGGTGTGTAGACACAGAGAAGAAAGTGTATAGTTTTTGCAGAAAGCCAAAGAAGCTGACTGCCTCGACACAGCAATCAACAGAATTAGAACCAACTAGGTTCAGAGAATGGGTAGTGCAAGGTACAAATATTGCTAGTGGGTTCACTTGTCTAAGTCGTGCTTCCATGCCAGAGTAACGTCCAGCCATGTTGATTGCATTGTCATAAGACTGGCCACGGCAATCCATGAAGTCAATGGCTTCACTCTTCAAGTAGTCTAGCAGAGTATTTGCTAGGTCTTCAGCCATATGACTGCTGATTTGCAGGAAAGTCAAGAACCGCTCAACTGGAACACCATTTAACAAATACCGAGCAATCACAGTCAGCTGATCAACGTGAGTTAAATCAGGCGTTGAATCAACAGATACTGAAAAATACTTGGCCATTGTGATTTCTCTAACAATAATGCCTCTAACATGGTTTGCCATGATTTGAATGAATTCTTCAAAAATAGTTGAGGACAAGTAAGCAGGCTTTCCTCGACCAGCATTACCAAAGTTTTCTATCTGTGTGGCCAGAAAGGGATCAAACTTCGCTATCAATTCCATGCAACCAAGGAAGTTGCCATTATGTTTTGATCCAATTATCTCATCATCTCCTCAGAAGGCCAGGCCTTTCTCAGCCAGAAGAGTAACAACAGCCACTACCCAACATAATACATCACGCCAATACTGCTTTCTCTCCTGACACTGCTTCTCCAAACTGCTGTCAACATGGCAATATTCTTTGCCACGGTTGCAAATGCTGAGAATGCAATCTCTGTGCACGTCACTTTATTCATGGTTGCAGATTCTCTTGTCTGCTTTTTTCCTGTCATTAAAACCCTCAACTTGCAAAAACTGATCTTTCTGACTTGTCATCAGCATGCAGAAGAAACAGTTTAGAGATCCTTTTGAAGGACTATATAACATCCATTTCCTCAGATGCATCTCACCATTCGTCCGCCTGGCGTAGAACATGTGATTTTTCATGAAACAGAAATGCCCCTTTGGCTGTCTCTGTGTTGGGTTGTAATAACGCTTTAACTTCATGTAACTGTCAGAGTCAGTCTTATTCTGGCAACTGTTTGGTCCTTTCTCAATCCAGAAGTCCACTGTGGCGGAACATATGGGGAACCACTCCGCAGGATCGGTTGATCGACATTCACATTCATCATGTACTGAGTGTGATGAATCACTGATAGGCTCCTTCTGGCCCAAAAACATGTCATCATTTTCATTTGTGGAAGTGGCATTTAAAGGACACTGGTGGACAACCACAGTATTGTCTTCAAAATGTTCTAAATCAGATTCTGCATCAGGATGTGCCTGTGATACTTCAGAGTTGATAGTAGCATTCACACTTGCTGAGGGATAACTAGTTGGGGTGACAAGGACTTCAGCTGACGCAGAAGCATTAATCCCAAAAAACTGACTGTGTCGAGGGGTCTTTGCCAACACGAAATTCAGTTTATCTTGCTTCTCCTTCGCAATGCGATGTTTCAGAACACCTGATTGCAAAACCCTTCGTGGCATTTTCTTTAATCTTATACACACACTGTCTCCACACATCTCAGTCAGACCTGGGAAACAAAATGAGGGATTGGAAAAGAACTGCATACAGTAGTAATTGTTAGTAATTACACAGTTAACTGGCAACATAGTTGGAAGCCACAATAATGTTAGTCTGTACAAAAATTTTAAGACGCGCATTTTTCTTTTCTTTCATTCCTGAACCAAAATACTACGGGATGAAGTTTTTAAATGTTTCCTCTCCCGATTCATTTCCACCATATGAAAATGAAATTGACATCCTTGGTACAGTATTAAAGCAGCACTGCAACAATCCAGTGAAATTTTTACCTATACTTTTTTATGAAATTTTAGATTGCCACTCACCTCCTGACTTGTATGATACCCTTCTTTCCATAATTTGAAGCTGCCTTAGTACTTTTTTTTTCATGTTTGAAATAATACAAGGAGTTCTCTTTTTAATATGGCTCGGACTAGGACTTCATCAGTATTCTCTGCTGTTTTTGTCCATCAGTTGTTTAAATATCACTTCTGTTGTGTCTAAAATGAACTATCATGTTGCAGGCAGTGCTCCCTGACCTTATGGAACAATAGGTGTTCAAAAACAGCTGAGAATATTGATGAAGACCTGGCCCAGGCCATATTGAGAGGAGCGCTCCTTTTATTGTTTAAAACATGGAAAAAGTACTAAAACAGACTCACATTGTGGAAAAATGGGTATCATACAAGTCAGAAGGTAAGTGCCAATCTAAAATAGCATAAAAAAGTATAGGTCAACATTTTCACCAGATTCATGCACAGCTGCTTTAGCCAAAATTATCAGAAACATGGGGAGCACCATTATTTATCCTCTCAAGCTGCCACTTAGAAAATGGTTAAAAGTATTCCAGGCTTCTGATTGGATGAGGGACTTCTCTAGCTGGGCATCTATCAGACAGCAGATGCCTGGCTATTAAAAGTATCAGCCCAGCCAACCCCATCATGAGGCATGCTGCTGCCCAACCTGGTCTCTAATTGGCTAAAACACCCTCATTTCATTTTCAAATCTCCACCATTGTATTTGTCTCACTTAGCGAGAGCTGAGACCACACACCAGTCCACAAGACGTTCTCCCAATAAAATTATGAACCTAATGCGTATCCCTGCTGAAATAAGCAGAGCAAAGCTAGTAGAAAAGAAATAAATGAACCTGTTTTCACAAAGTTACTTTTCTTTCTATTTTCTCCCTCTCCACATATGAGCTGTCACGATTTGACAGTACAATGAACAACGTACATTTTTGCCCCATTATTCACAGAAATCCTGATCACACTTTTAAAATCAAAAACTGAAAACCACCATTTTTTTCTATCAGTCACCAAGACAGCCACTGAGCTGGCGAAGCTCCAACCCTCATGCATACATACGCGGGCACCACCAAAATGACAATCTAAATAAAGATCTTCAATACACCGTATCAGTCTGAGTGATGCCGCTTTCTCCAAAAACAACAGCAGTTTTCATTTTCAGACTATAAGCACTAGCACGCCATCTGCTCACCGCCACTCACATCCCTTACCACCTCGCCGATGCTCGCCTCTCTCTTAACCCAAAGACAAGCAACTCTATTTTTTTCAATTTACAAAGTCCAGCACAGCCACCACACTTCCTTGGTTGATCGTAGCATGCCTCATCATGTAACTCAAAACTCCACTGCAACCTGACCCCGTTTCTCACACAACTCTAACTGCATTCTTTGCAGTGGTGCCTCTAACAAATTAACAAAAAAAAACTAAACAAATAAAATGGACCACTGGCGAATGTTAGAGTGTGTGTGGGGGGGGGTGTAAAACCTGCAATACCTTCTGCTATTAAAGTATACCAGTAGAGTAGTACAGGGACTACTAAACTATCAAAAACAGTTTAACTACATTTGTACAACATTTTCTATTAATTTTTCTGATTTCTTTTTATTTTTTATAAAAATCCACATATAACCTAATTTTCTAAGCACAATAACACCCTCCAGGGTGGGTGGTATGGGCTATATCCACCCTTCCAGGGGCTATAAGACCCTCCGCCTGTGGCATCGGGCATCATTACGCCCCTGGGTGAGCGGGTACAGCCCAATACCGCCCACCCTGTTGGGTATTATTGGTTGCACACAGCATGTATCAAGCATGCTTTTACTTGAAATTGCAAGCCATGATGTGGCTCTCATACAGATATGTACTGTACACTATTCCCACCAATTTTAGAACAAAATGATGATGAAAACTAAAAGGCAGTCTTACTTACCTCTGATAAACTCTCCTTTCAGCCTGAAAATGAAAGAACTACTTGAGTCGGTCAGGCGGTCTTCTCTTTTTGTAGTCAGACTCTATAACAAAATGCTCTAAAAACAGAAAAACAGAAAAATAAATACTGTATCTTGAAGCCAAATAAAGCCCTCTGAACTCTAAAGGCCATTACAGCACTTGCTGCTATGCACATTGACAGATGAGACTTCAGTTTGACGTCTCATCCTAAAGACAGCAGCTCAGAAGAGCAGCACCTCCCTCATACAGCAACTCTAGCAATAGGTAGGAGAAGAACAAATCCAGAGAGCAAGTCGGGGCTTTACGTTTTGCAGCAGGTAGGGCAAATTGGCACATGCACATTGACTTGGGTCCACATCTTAATTAAGCCAATTTTAGGCTGATGCACCTAATATAAAAGAATCCATTTGAGGCAGATACAGTACAGAATAGAGACCCGGCTAATGGGTGGTCTACCTCAACATTGGTAGCTGGGTGACTTCACAGCAGGGGCCTGAGGTGAATACCAAGAGACTTCCCACTCCTTTTGAAATCAAATTAGTAAGTTGCCAATCCAGGCTGAAAAAAATATGTTACATTTATCCCTTTTGTGTGTGTGTGTGTGTGTGTGTGTGTGTGTGTGTGTGTGTGTGTGTGTATGTGTAGGGGTGCCAGGCATTGAAAACAAGATTTACAATTTTAAAATTATACTGTAGGTGTAGTTTTTGTCTTATTAGTCATGCCAAATTTCTGACTGCGCCTTTCATTTAATTTAGTTCTGTTTTTCAAGATTAACAAAATACTGCTATTTTAAAGGAACGCTTCAACCCTTTCTGCATCATGATACTTTTAGTTGAAAACTCACATTTTATGATAGCTTACCTTCTATAAAAATGTATCTATGTTACTGAATGTTTTATGTACTTTTCTGAGTAGATCTGAAATACATGGTATTATACAATGGCAAGAAAGAATCTTGGACTGCGATTGGTCAGTTTGGGGCTGGACCCATGTGCTATGCCCGCACGATGCCACGGGTCTAGTCTCAGCCTCACTGTGAACCTGGAGATGAGCTTGAGCACATTGAGCACCTTGAACTTGATTGTTTCATCTGCTCTTAAAAACAAAAATATTTTCCACACAAAACGTCTTTTAAATTTTTTTTTTATTCTGTATAACAACGAGCATTAGTATAATAGAATAATGCACTAGGAGGTGGTGGTGTTGCGATAACACCACGCCTGGGTCATTGGACGCACTCGGCCTGAGGCCTCGTGCCCAACCCTCCCAAGCGTGGCGTTATCCCAGCACGACACACATCTTGTCATGCATTATTCCTTTAATGGTGTACTTATATACCCTAGCTTGTTTCTTTTCAAACCCTTGACCTACACTTACAGACTTCTTGAATGTTAGGAACACAGTGCAGCCACTCAAGAGCATTACTACCCTCTCCTCCCACTGCATTATGAGTGGCTAGACTGTGTTGGGGGTGTTCCTAAGTCTAAGAAAGATGTAGTGGGAGCTGAATAAGGACTGTAAACAAACACATTGTTTTGTTCTAACACCATTATAGTGGGGTCTGTTTTTCACTTTTTAAAAAGAAGCAAGAATCTGAATAAAGCTTCCAGTGACACCAGCAGTCTTTACAGAATGTAACCAATCATAACAGCCATTTTTAACTAGAAACACTTTCAGGCCTATAGAGTAACAATGTCCTTTAAACAGAAAAAATACAAGCAGTTATTAAATATAAACAAAGAAAGCAGGGATTCCTTCACGTGGAACCACGCCAAACCATGACTCATCCAGTTACTGGGAACCAAGCAGAAACTAGACAAACCACTAGTTTAATTAAATGAGTAGAATAAACACTCTAACACAGAGTTATTCAAAACTAACTTAAATACATGGAAAAAACAAAGAGAATGTTAAACAGATAAAAGTGAACCAGAAGGCTGGAGAAGACTTCAGGAGATTGCTTTCTTCAGGCAAAGAAACAAATCTGGTGTTTAGCCAATGGGGAATGTGACTGTGCAGAGTTTAAATAATGTTCTAAATTGCTGACAGTACAGCGGCCTACAGGTTAGAGTAACAAGCTGTGAATGAGCTGGGCACATCCAGCAGAGCCGAGTTTAATTTCTCAACCTCCACTTGGATACTGTGACTCTGAGCATGTGCTCCAGGGTTACCTCTGTTAAAAGACATTGTGCCTAGTTGACCTTACCAGGTTAACAAAGAATGAAAAAAATCTCTAATTAGCATTTAGTTTCATTCTTCAGGACATCAGTCACTATGGAGATGATGCAGAATTGTGTAGACAGTATTATTAAATTACATTTGTTAGAATGGCTTGCAGAGTTTTTTTTTTTTTTTTGTTAAATAAGTGGACTAGAAGGGAGGGGGATGCCAGTATCGGACCTAGGTTCAACAAGCATTTGTCAATGCCGAACGTTCGCTTGCAGGTATTTGCAGTGGTGTTTGGCATGTATGGTGCTGTATCTTAATGCCCTGTGCGATTGCTGGCATTTGCACAATAAATTGTCAGCATGATCTTTTTGTTACCCCCATTGTGCGCTACATAGGCGGAAACACGTTTTGGGCAGGATGTGAAAAATGACAGCTGTACTGCTCATAAGGAAGTGCAGTAAAATGCCAATGTTGAAAATCTGGAGTGGAAATATTGAAAATTCGCAAACCTGTGAGCGTGCATGGGAACTGTGCAACGCACGCTCGTAAAACAGTCATTTTTAGGAATTTTTTCACCAAATTTTCAACATTGCCATTTTAAAACCTGTGCTAATGAACAGTGTCACTGTGATTTTCTTACTGTGTCCCATACATTGATTTCAAGACACCGACTACGCCATTGTGCACTACATGGGGAAAGACGTTTTGGGCAGGATGTGAAAATGACAGCTGTACTGCTCATAAGGAGGTGTGGAAAATGGCAATGTTGAAAATCTGGAGTGAAAATATTGAAATTTGCAAACTTACGAAAGGCATGAGGAACCATAACAACACACGCTTGTAAAACAGTTATTTGTAGGAATTTTTTGCCAAATCTTCAACATAGCCATTTTAAGACCTCTGCTCATGAACAGTGACACTGTGATTTTCTTAATGTGTCCCATACACTGAGTTCGCACACCGACTGTGCCATTGTGCGCTACATGGGCGGAAACATGTTTTGGGCAAGATGTGAAAAATGACAGCTGCAGTGATCATAAGGAGGTGTGGTAAAATGGCAATGCTGAAAATCTGGAGGAAGTGAAAATATTGAAAATTAAGAACCATTGTGCCGCATGAGAACCGCGCAACACAGACTCATAAACAGTCATTTTAGGATTTTTTCACCAAATTTTCAGTACAGCCATTTTAAGATCCCTGCTCATGATCAGTGTCACTGTGATTTTCTTAATGTCCTATACATTGAGTTTGCACACCGACTGCGCCATTGTGCACCACATGGGCAGAAACACATTTTGGGCAGGATATGAAAATGACAGCTGTACTGCTCATGAGGAGGTGTGGTAAATGGCAATGTTGAAAATCTGGAGTGCAAATATTGTAATCCAGAACATACGAGCGCAAGGAACTGCGCAACGCACGTCAGAAACATTTTTAGAATTTTTCACCAAATTTTCAACATAGACATTTTAAGACCTCTGCTCATGAACAGTGTCACTGTGATTTTCTTAATGTGTTCCATACATTGATTTCAAGACAATCGACTGTGCCATTGTGCGCTACATGGGCAGAAACATTTTGGGTGAGATGTGAAAATGACAGCTTTACAACTCATAAGAAGGTGTGATAAAATGGCAATGTTGAAAATCTGGAGGAAAATATTGAAAATTGCTAACTTACGAGCTCGCGAGGAATCCGCGCAACGCACGTCAGAACAAGAGTTGTATATTGCATCATATCGATGGTTCTCATGAATGATGCAGCGTCATGGCATTATCTGGCCGCGGTGATTTCGCGAGAGTGACCGCGCAGTGCCTGCAAATCACCCTTCAGGCCCGAATAATGCCATGACAGTGACATCATTCATGAGAAGGGTCCCAAAAACCCCATGTTGAAAATTTGGTGCAAAAATTCCAAAAAATGACTGAGATATGCAATAAAGTTGAAATCCCCCATATGTAGCCCATTATATAGCTTACCGGCATTTCCTCAGTTCGCGGTCGGCTTTGAAGTGTGCAGACATGTTCCCGGTCCACGAAGATCGTTCGCCGGAGTCCAGAGGTAAGTATGGGGTGGGGTGTGTGGGAGGCTGGGTGCACAGTGGGTGGGTGCGGGTTGTGGGGGGTCAGGAGATGCGCTACGGGACCGCTTTGTGTCTTACAGGGCAAAAAAAAAAAGACGGCGAGGGACGTTACTACACTGGGGTGGGCCTCAGCGTGGCAGAAGATGTGTGGGGGCTTAGAGGAGCCGACAGGGGATTGGGCACCCCATCAGCAAACTACGCTGGGGGCTAATGAGCCGACGGGATTGGGCACACCTGCCGGCAAAACAACGGGTTTGCCACGCTTGGGGTGGGCTCCCAGCGTGGTGGCAGGATGGCTTGGGGCCATGGAGCCGATGGGGATTGGGCACCCCATCGGCAAAACAAACAATGGTTTGCCATGCTGGGGTGGGCTCCCAGCGTGGCAGGAAAGCTTTGGGGCGGCGATGATGCGGGGGCGGTGTGACGGAGGGGACGGCGGTGCGCTCAGTATGGCAGCGGTGTTTTCCTTTGAAGCAGAGGAACACCGCTGTCATACTGAGCTCCTGTACCCATTGGTGCAGGACCGCCATGCCTGCTCAAGGGAGCAGTGCATTGGGTGGGAGAGGCACACCTCCAAGTGTGCTACTCTCCCAAAACGTTCCTTGCGCATGCGCACAAGCGAACGTAAAAATCAACTCAGGTCACTGGGGAACCATCGAGGGGAGATGAAGGAGAGGATTCAGTGTCACTGTGACTGTACTTCTATCTCAGGGTGGGGGGGTAATCTGCAACACTCATTGACCAACATCAGGGCAGGATCACCAGCTGTGGCGTGCGTACCCCACACCATCAATAGAGCACTGGAATACGAACTGGCCAAGAGTCATGGGGGGTGTTGATGGTATGCCTCATCCTTGCCCTACCATGGTGGGGGTTTGGGGGGGGGATCCAAGTATGTACTGAAGCTCTGAGGTAAGTCCCTGGTGGTGGTGGTTGAGGAACCTGGATGGCTGGTGGCAGAAGGGGACCTGTCAGCAGTGTGGGGTCTGCAGTGACCAGAGCATCATCCTTCATCCTAGAAGCTCCTGGTTTTCCCATTTTTCATGATTATTACACACCTCTCCTGATGCAGTACATAGCCCTATATGGAAGGGAGAATATTTAATTGGAAGAAGCAGAACAAACTTCTAAAGGCAATTTTAAAATATACTGCACAGAGAGAGTAATCAGCCCATTGTGATAGATACTTATACCACCAGTGGATCTAAATCAGAGATTAACTCAGTTTTTTTAGATTCCAGTGAAAAGGATGATTTACCTCTGAATTCAGCATGCACCAATTATGGTGAATGATTCACCATAATTGGTGCATGCTGAATTCAGAGGTAAATCATGAATGTAACTCTATGGACGTCGGGGTAGAAATCAACCCTGTAATGAACCCTGCTATACTGGCGTTTTTTTTTAATCTCTGAAGCCCTGGCAAACAGCGCACTAACGGCTTTGAAATGAAAGTCAAGTCCCTCTCCTGGTGGCTACACATGCAGTCTGAAAAGTACGTTCACAAGAGAAGGAGAGAGGGGTAAAACTGTTTTTTTAATGGATCACTGGTGGATTGATGATCCCTGGGAGCTTACACTAAAAAATGAATACTTGTGGTCCCTGAAGCAGAAACCTGGGGCTGAAGAAGGTCTCATCAGAGAGACTGAGAGAGAGTCGAGTGGAAGAAAAGGGGGAAGTCAAGTGTGTTTCTTTGAAAGCCACGGTCGGGTTTGGAAAGAGACAAAAACTATTTTTTATGTTGGTGTGTGTTTTGTTGTGGGGGGGAGTGGCTGCTAACTAACAGGAGTTCCTCCAGTTCTAAAGGCATTTGCATTTCCATTAAAGCGGTGACTTCTGGCATGTTGTTGGGGGACCGGGTTATTGCTGGAGGCTCAGGCCATGAGGATCGAGTTCTGAATGTGCTCGGGGCTTCCTTCCTGCTCTCCCAGTCTCCTCCTGAGTCGGTCGGTCCTCTCCTCCTACTACCTAACCTAACCATCCAGGCCTCAGGCATGACTCGTCCCTCGTGTTTTTACTTAAACATGAATTGCTCTGCTCCCCACTTGCTGATGTACTGTACCTGTGTGTGTGAGTGACTTTTGGTCTCAGTGCAAACACACAGTATGAACAATTAATTGTTTTATATCGAAACGGAACCTCAACGAACCCAACCCACGTCTGCTCAGCTCTCCTCTCTAAAACCACTGCAGCGGTGACTGTGTGGCGTACACTTACATGCGCAGACGATATACACACCCCACATGACTTCTCAGCTAGTCGTCTTCTGCATACCATGTGATCCCCAGTCCCCCTCCATTCTCAGAGTCTCAGGGCAAGTCGGGCGACACTGCTGGCAAAAACAGGAACAGCAGGGACCGCCGGCAGCAAGTCATTTAAAGCAGCCGCTTTTAAACGGCAACTTCATACTGTATATGTTTTGCTTTTTTTTTGCCATATATTAGCACGCAAGTGTGGCCATTTCAGGGGGCTCCCCCACGGTGGGGGGCCTGGGGAATTTGCCCCATTTGCCCCCTCTAAATCCAGGCCTGATCAAGGATGCTCAGTCAGTCCTCTCGACAAGTCCCTCTTACGCTCTGCTGCAGGTTTGGTATGAGGGTGCTCTGACTATGTACATCACTGAGCTCCAATCTGGACCTCTGTTACAGTCCTCTCTTGCCCACCCAAAACCTATAAGGGGGTGGAACAGGGCTGCTGAAACACATCCCCCCACCACCAATCATGAAGTGAGGATTGCAGAAGCAAATAATGCATGAAGACTGCATAATCTATTTGTCTTTTATTATGGTGTGCCTTGCGGGCCCAACCATGAGAGGTAAGTCACAGGGCTTGGGCACCAGGTGCTGGGTGATCTGAAAGTGGCCATGGGATGAATGTGTAGGCTCAACAGAGAGAGAGAGTGAAGACCACAAAGAATTAATAAAAAAAGACTACGTAATCTGATCTAATCAATCGTTCTTTGCTGTAATACCTAGGGCATGCATCTTTCCCAAATGATTTCCTTCCACAGACAGAAGGCTTCAACAGCACTTTTACTTTTACCCATGCTACAAGAGGATTTCAGTATGCACATTAGCAGACTTTTCCATCATTTTGTTAGACTGGCCATTGGTCACTGGGCGTCTTGCTGTTTACAGGATAAAAAAAACTCCTCTGTATGTGAACTGAAACATGTTAGGCTCCTTTTTTTTTGCCACTAGCCTGTCATTAATTTTTTTTTTTTTATTCAGTATATTTATTTATTTTACACACTCGGCCTGAAAAGGCCGCATTATTACACCATGTGAATACAGAAAAAGGAACCATACAGCACAATATTAACAGTTCACACATTGCCCTTCCCCACCATACCTCCTGAATACAGCAGTATTCCCATTTACAATAGGTACCTTCTTAAGCTCCTGATCTTTGTCAGAGGGAGTACAGCGTGTATAACTTATTCCAATATTTCTGAAATTTAGACATTTTGTTATGTGTGCTAACAATCACTCTTTCCACTGATAAATTAAATAAAAGTTTCTGCAGCCATTCTGTATAGGATAATATATCCGTGTCCAGCCAATGTCTAAGCACCAGCTTTTTTACCGACATTGCTATCATTGCTAGATGGTATTTCCTTTCTGTGATATTCACATGAGAATAATCCCCCTCTAAGCATGCTCTGGGTTCTACATGTTCCATGATACCTAACAATGGGTCTACCCTTTGCCTGATGAGGGCCCATAAGGGCGACTTTGGGACAATCCCATAGATGTGGTATAAGGACCCTTCCATTTACATACATCTTCTACAATTCAGTGAGACAGACTTATTCATTTTGGCCATTTTCACTGGGGTGTAATACATGTTATTAAGAATCTGAAATTGCATCAGATGGAGTCTGTCCTGTGAGATGAACTGGTGAGTGTCTCTCCAGACCTTCTCCCATTCAATTCTCTCATCTGGGAATTGAGAATTCCAGTAGTGAGAGGATCCATCTTGGTGTGTGAAGGCGCTGTCTATTAGTGTCTTATATATGCCAGAAACCGCATGTGGTTGAGTGGCTAAAAGACTGAGTGGCTGCAGGAAACTACAACCATCTTCTGTGGGTTGTTTTATGTGAGAAGCCAGCAGCATGTGTCTGAGTTGGAGCACTTTAAAACTCGAGTGGGGGCCTAATTTGAAGTTATTGAGGATGTCTATTGTTGTTCTGACTTGGCCCTCACTCCATAAATCTTGTACTTTGGCAAGTGCCAGTTGGGGAAGATAGGAAATTTTTTTCACACTTCCACCTATCTTTAAATTTGGGTTACCCAACAATGGTTGAGCAGGATCTCTTGTATGTTTATAAATGAGGGACATGCATAGCTGGGCATAAACCTTGACTGAAGTATCGACCGAGGTATCAGCAAATGTTTGGGGGAGCATTTTGATTGGGATATGATAGAGGGCCAGGGGAAAAATGTCAGCTGAGGAGGTAAGTTCTTTTTCCAGCACTAACCAAATAGGTACATATGGGTGTGAGTCCAGGCTATCTGGCCTAACCGCCCATTTCATATATTTTGCCACATGGCTCGCCCAGTAATAAAATTTAAAGTTGGGGAGTCTCAGTCCACCTTTTATTTTAGGTAGAGAAAGTTTACTGTAGGCTCTACGTGCTTGCTTGTCCTTCCATAAGAACCGGTTGATCATTGAGTGGAGCTTGGAAAACCAGGTATGAGGTAACCAAATGTTTAGCGTATTAAGTGGATAAAAGATCTGGGGTAGAATATTCATTTTTAATAAGTTCATTCTTCCCCATAGCGATATTGGCAGCGATCTCCATCTGTTTAGGTCTTGTTGGATTACTTGTACCAGTGCATCGAGGTTATGTCTTTTCAGTAATTTGGGGTCTCTGGATAGGTATATTCCCAAATATGTTAGTGTTTTAGGTTCTCAGTTCAACCCTAGGCCCTCCACTTCTGTTCTATAGGTGCAGAAATTCAGAAGAAAGACTAGGGTTTTGTCTATGTTTAGTTTGTAGTTAGCGAGGACTCCAAATTCCTGAATTAAATCCAGGATTCTGATAACCGAGGCCTTTGGTTCGGACAGATGGAGAAGAATATTGTCTGCATATACTGATAGTTTGAGCTCTCGTCTTTCTACCATTACCCCTTTGACCCCCAGGTCTGTTTTGATCCACCTCAGAAGGGGTTCTAGGTAAAGGTTAAATAATAGTGGGGATAGGGGGCAGCCTTGTCTAGTACCCGAGTGTAGGGAGAAATGAGAGGAGAAGATTCTGTTGCAGTATATGTGCGCAGTGGGATTAGTATATAGGGTTTGTATCCATTGCACAAAGAGGGAAGGGAACCCGAACCGGACTAAAGTCTGAAAGAGAAAGCACCAATATACTCTATCAAATGCCTTTTCAGTGTCCAGAAGAGACATCACTATTGCAGGAGCCTCTTTACTTCGGCCAACAGAGAAAATATGGTCCAATTTTCGTATGTGGTCTGAGGCAGAGCTACCTGTCATGAAGCCCACTTGTTCAGCGCAGATTAGAGAGGGAATGACCTGTCCTAACCTGTTTGCTAGGATTTTAGCCAGAATTTTAACATCATAATTCAATAATGAGATAGGGTGGTAGTTTGAGACATGTTTTGGGTCCCTCCCCTCCTTGTTCAATACCACGATTAGAGCCTCGAAAAGGCTGGGGTCACGGCTTTCACTCGAAAGGATGGATTGATATAGACGGAGCAACCATGGCATCAGTTCTTGTGTTAGTGATTTGTAGAAACTGGCAGAGAAGCCATCCGGCCCTGGGGTTTTATTGAGTGACAAACTGCCTATAGCCTGCCTGATTTTGGCTTCTGAAAGTGGGGAGCTCAGAAGGGTTTGCTGATCAGTAAACAAAACCGGTAATTCGATAGCCTCCAGATATTCATCTATCTTAGCCCTTGTAGGGGGATCAGACCTGGCTCCGTATAAATGTTTATAAAAGGTATGAAATTCTGCCACAATTTCTTTTGGGTTAGTGAGAAGTAGGTTGTTTGCTTTAGAATGGACTGCATCTGCCAACCAGGAGGTTTCCTGGTGTTTGACCCTCATAGCTAATAGCCACCCAGCCTTTTCACCATGTTCAATGTATGTGGAGTTTGTTTTGAGAATTGCATATTCTGCCTTGGCCACCATTATCTCATTATATTGTGCCTTAACCCAGATCAGCTCTTGACGGGACACCTCCATGGAGGATGGAGAGATATTCTTCTCCATCTGTTGGATTGTGTCTAATAAGTCTTTAGCTCGTCCTTCCCTCTTGTGTTTCTGTACAGAGGCAATCCTAATCAGTTCCCCTCTAATATAACATTTTAGCCCCCCCCAATCCATTTCTGGATGACCGGTGGTTCCCTAATTATTCTGTGTATAGTGTTCTATATAAGCCTTCAATTTATCCAACACCCATTTGTCTGTCAACAGTCTGTTAAGTCTCCAGACCATTTCTAATTTTTGATGTGGTGTGATGGAAATGGTGCAGGACACTGAGGAGTGGTCTGAGATAGCTTCTGGTAGGATTTGGCATGCCATAAGGCCTGGCAATAGTTGTTTGCTCATTAAGTAGTAGTCAATATGGGAGGAAGACCCATGTACTGGAGACCTGAAAGTATATTCCTTCAGATTAGGATGAAGAATCCGCCATGGATCACATAATCCCAAATTGCTGATTAGGTCTCTGATGACCCTTTGAGCTGGTGATAAACTCGCTTTCTGTTTGCCAGTCCTATCTACGTCCAGGGAAAAAGGGAGATTCCAATTCCCCCCAGTAGGAAGGGTACAGAAAGGAAAGGCAACAGGAGATTAAGGAGCTCCATAAAGAAGGAGGGGGTATCTGTGTTCGGGCCATATACAGAGCCAAGAAGTATCTTGGACCTCTCCAGTGTCCCCACCGTGAATACGTATCTGCCCAAGGGGTCCGCAATGCACTGATTACATTTGAAACTTAAATTTTTAGATACCAGGATTGCTACTCCTTTACTCTGGGAGCGGGATCTCACAGTAAAGACTTGCCCATCATGCAGCCATTTTAGCAAATTTGCCTCAGCTTCGTGGAGGTGGGTCTCTTGCAAGAATAAAATTTGGCCCCTGCTTATTTGCATCTGTTTCAGGATTTTGTATCTTTGCAGCTTGTTGCGTGCCCCTTTGACATTCCATGACCACATATTCACATTTCTAGCCATAAACCCTTGTAGCCTCATGGTTTCTATAATAACTTATACTTTCTGGAATTAAACCTTTTATTTGATGCCATGACCGCCCCCCTCCCCCCCCCACTTTAGCCCATTGTTTACCTCCCACCATTTTCCTTTTCCTTTTTGCACCCCCTTCTTGTACAGGTTAGGGTATTGGTCTGAAGCGTACAAAATGACTCCTCTCGGTTTACCTCTAAGCAAAACAACTCTAACTAATAACAGTAACAAGAGGTCCACCCCCCCCATGTGGTACGAGATACTGCCAGTTAAAGCATATAAAATTCTCATCTCTCCCCAATAAACATATTAATTTATAACCCGAATTTTGAAATATTCAACAATCTAGAACCAGTAACCTAGTATAAAAGCCTTTAAACTGTTCTTCTGTTGCTAGAGATGAGCATTCCCCCCAAATCCCCCCCCTCCAAAAAAATCTCTCCCCCCCAATTCTCGATAATCTGACAGAGGTGACTGTTGGCAAGTTGGACTCCTTAAGGTCTTTACAATATGCATGCGTTGCTGTGGAACTGCCAGCAAATCTTAAAATTACAAGAATGGCATCCTAATGCACATTAAGTCAGGGGAATTATTTATAATTGAAAAAATAATAAATAAATAAAACATTCTATCCCCCCAATAAAGAAAAGTGCATGCCCAATCAGAGTTAAACTACCAAAACTTTCAAACCCATGGATGCGTTCTGAAGGGATGCATCTTCCAGGAAGTTCCCACAGCTCTGTCCAGTATGGGTTGCAGCTCTGTGATACTGCACATCTTCACGGTGCATCTGCATATCTAAAGACAGCTGCTGCAACTGTTCGGCTGTGCACACCATTGAGGGGACCAATTCTGAGTGCAGCACTGTAGCACTTCATCAGCCAAAAAAAGAGGTTAGTCCTTGCAAATGGGCTGTTCTTAACCTGCCAGCCTTCCAAATAAATGAAGAATATGATATCTGAATTGAACTTGCTAGGTATTTCTGGGTCAATTGCTCGTTGTTATGATTCTTTATCTAAACCAAGGACCATACTAGTTGCTAAATCCCACTTCATGCCCCTGAAGGTGATCGCTCCCCAGATCTCGAGCTCACAATCACAAAGGGCTTTTCATTTTGGAAACAGGTCTGGCAACAAATCTTGCAGCTCTTTTACTGCTTGCTCGTTGTTCTTGAATGAATGCAATTTGTCGTGGATCTTAACCTGGAACTGCGCTGGGTACAGCATTTGAAATAGGATTCCAGATGGAATGAGTCAGAAGATCGTGGGATGAACTGTGCCCCTCTTCTGTCTAACTGAGGCCAGTAAGTCCTGAAAGATTCTAATCTTGTTTCCCTCTCACAGCAAGGTCTGGTTGCCCCGTAGTTGCAGTAGGATATGCTGTCGATCCAAATAGTTAAGTAGCTTCAGCAGAAAGGGGTGAGGGGTAGAACCAGGAGCTGGTTTGGGGCGTAAAGCCCAGTGGGCACACTCCACTGCATATGTAGGCCCATTTGGTGAGCGGCCTGCTACTTTATCCAACAACTTCTTCGTGAAGGTTATGGAGGAGGCTCTCTCTTTGCCCTCCGGGAGGCCGATAATCACTATGTTGTTTTGGCAACTACATCCCTCGAGATCCTCCAGCTTTAGCTCCATTCTGGACATTTGCTTGCAGAGGGCTACCATCTCTGGGTCCATTGTCACTGTCCACCACTCCAACTAGACTGCCTTTGCCTCTGTATCTCTGGCCTGCCTGGAGACATCTTTCAGATCAGTTTTCAAGGTAGAAATATCGTCTGTCAGCATTAGCAGGGCTTCCTTCAGTGGCTTCATCTCCATCAAGAAACGTTCCTCCGTGAGTGGCACTGCAGCCAGTTTGAGTGCTGAAGCGACCGCTGGTTTTGTTGGCTGTTGCCTGAATTTCTTAGCCATTTTATCTGAAGAAGCCGGGGGAGTATGCTGCGGTGAAGCGTTTTTCATCTCCGCCTCCATTCCTGAATCTCTTTCTTATATTCCAGTTAGACTACGATGCTGTTATCGGTCGGGCCTCCTCCAATGGTGTAAGAAGCAGCTTTAGTGGTATTTTGAGCCATTTAATGACCAAAATGCCTAAAACTTAGGCGACATAACGGGAGAGACACGAGAACACTGCTTCTCCTTAGCTAGTCATCAAGTGACTCCCCTGTCATTGATTTTTAACCTGTGTTTCCATTCATCACTCCAGAAAACAGATTGCATGCCATCAAGATGTGTCTTGGCCCCTGGAATTCATTAAAGTTATTTTAAAGTCAGCAGCTTTACTTTGTGACTTTAAAAGTGATAGGAAATGATTTTTCATACTGTAGTCAAGTGCCATCCCATTTTCCTTTCTGCGCCAGTTATGTAGTCTGATATGCCTTGACCAGATAAATGAATAACCTGGATTTGGGATGCTCTCAGATCCACATAAAGTTCCACTTTCCCCAGCAGCTCTGTAATTTCATATTTCTAAAATATTTCATGACATCAGATACACCATTCTATGCTATTCATCTGAATGATCTGGAATGGTGTTAATGGTATCGGAAGGCAGTATGAAAAGAGAGAACAGCTAACTGCTAAGGAATTAGGGATTCAGAGTAGTAACAAAAGCAAAAATAAGATTATTGATTAATAGTAAAGGTCAAATCATATCAGAATATTGGATAGACCCTAAAAGGAAAAAAGAATGTCATCTAGAGGTATAAAGAACTGTTTCCCATCAGCTTTAAGAAAATTATAATTTTCATAATAAAGTGGGAGAAGAGGGTTTACTTAAGGGGGAAGGAGGGGGGTCAAAACTAGAGGGCACAGCCTCAGACTACAAGGAAAAAGATACATGCACAATGTGAGAGGGCGTTTCTTCACGGAGAGGGTGGTGGAGCCCTGGAACAGACTACCAGACGGAGTGGAGGGGCTAAATCGGTGGAAGAATTCAAGGGGCATGGGACAAGCATATGGGGCTGAGTATTGGGGGAGGGTGGGGCTGTCAGGAGGGGAGGTGGGGGAAATGGCAGACTAGATGGGCCAGTATGGTCC
This sequence comes from Neoceratodus forsteri, assembly GCA_016271365.2. NCBI lineage: Eukaryota > Metazoa > Chordata > Ceratodontiformes > Ceratodontidae > Neoceratodus > Neoceratodus forsteri. The sequence continues at coordinate 523,460,371 of CM028129.1, forward strand.
TTTTCTCTTATCAAGCTTATATGATTCTATGATGATAGGGAGCTGATGCTAGCCATCCAAAGGATGGCAGACAAGGGTGAGGTAGAACTGGTTGGAGACTTCAATATTCCAGATGTGGACTGGAGCATCCCAGCAGCAGCATCAACTAGGAGCAGATATATCCTGGACTCCCTTCAGGGTGCCTTCCTCAAGCAACTGGTCATGGAACCAACTCGGCAGAAGGCAATACTGGACCTTGTGCTCACAAACAGGGACAGTGTGATGGGGGTAACAGTGGGGAGCACCTGGGAAACAGTGACCACCAGTCATTGCGGTTTGAAATCACAGAAAGAGCAGAACCAAACCACACAAAAACACGATCCTGGATTTTAGGGGGAAGACTTTGAGAAATGGGGAGATACTTAAAAGAGGCATTAAGGGAATGGACAGGAATCAGGGTTTGAGGAACAGTGGGCAGTATTTAAAATGGGGATTACAAGAACAACAGAATTATGCATTAAGCAGGTTAGCAAGAGGAAAGGAAGAGACCATTATGGTTTTCCAAAGAGGTAGCAAAGAAAGTGAAAGCCAAAAAGATTGCATTCAGGCAATACAAAAAGACACAGGCAGAAGGGGATAGGGAGAAGTACCAGGAGAAGCAAAGGGAGGCAGGGAGGTCAGTAAGGGAAGCCAAAGCTCAGACAGAAGAACACATTGCAAAATCAGTGGGTAGAGGGGACAAAACCTTTTACAGGTACTTAAGTGAAAAAAGAAAGACAAAGGGAGGGATAGTGAGACTGAAGGGGGAGGATGGGGGCCGCGTGGAGGATGACAACAGTAAAGCTGACATATTGAACAGGTATTTCTGCTCAGTCTTTACTGAGGAAGAGGAGGGTAATGGGTCTGAAGGGAGTACAAGGGGTGAGAATGGTGCAGAAATGGACACAAGTCCTTTACATGAGAAAGGGTCCTGAAGGAACTGGAAGTAATAAGAGTTGATAAAGCAATGGGCCAGATGGGGTGCACCCCAGGGTCCTTAAAGAACTAAGAGAGTAGTGGCTGAACCTCTGACTATCCTGTTTAGCCGATCACTGGAAACAGGGAGGTACCCAAAGACTGGAGGACAGCATATGTAGTCCCGTTATACAAAAGTGGGAACAAAAGAAGCAGGAACTACAGACCAGTCAGCCTCACCTCGGTAGTGGGGAAGATCATGGAAGCACTACTGAAGGAGAGATTGGTGGAACATCTGGTTGTCAATGGACTACAGGACCCAAGGCAGCATGGTTTCACCAGGGGAGGTCATGTCAGACCAACCTCGTTGAATTTTTGACTGGGTGACTAGGGAGGTGGATCAGGGAGGGCAGTTGACATGGCCTATCTGGACTTCAGCAAGGCCTTTGACACTGTGCCACATAGAAGACTATTACACAAACTGGGAATATGGGTGTGGGCAGGACAGTAGTGTGGTGGGTAGGTAACTGGCTGGGTGGCAGAACACAGAGGGTGGTGGTAAATGGCTGTCACTCCACAGAGGGAAGAGTGACCAGTGGGGTACCACAGGGATCAGTGCTGGGACCGGTCCTATTCAACATCTTCATCAGTGACATTGCGCAGGACCTAGAAGGCAGAATTTCACTGTTCGCTGATGACACAAAGCTCTGTAACAGAGTAGACACACCAGAGGGTGTAGACAGAATGAGAAGCGACCTGCAGAAACTTGAAGAATGGTCAGGGTTTGGCAGTTGAAATTCAATGCAAAGAAGTGCAAGATAATGCACATGGGGCACAAAAACCCTGGCACAATATATCAGTTGGGGGTGAGGATATAGCATGCACCAAGCAGGAAAGGGATCTTGGGGTTATCATCTCTGATGACCTCAAGGTAGGGAAACAGTGTGACAAGGCAGCAGGTAAAGCAAATAGGATGCTGGAATGTATAGGCAGGGGCATCACCAGCAGGAAAAGGGAGGTCATAATTCCGCTATACAAGACACTAGTGAGGCCCCACCTGGAGTACAGTGTACAGTTCTGGAGACCATACCTACGTAAGGACATAGACAGGGTAGAGAAGGTTCAGAGGAGGGCAACAAAGATGGTGCATGGATTGCATCACAAGTCCTATGAAGACAGGTTGAAGGAACTGAACATGTACTCCCTGGAGAGAGGGAGGAGAGGGGATATGATATAGACATACAAGTATCTTACAGGGAGGAACAGGATGCAGGAAAACACTATTTTTAAGTGAAAAAGATGTTCCAGGACTAGAGGCATGGGATGAAGTTGGAGGAGGACGATTCAGAGAAACATGAGAAGGAATTTCTTCACAGAACGGGTGGTGGACAAGTGGAACACCCTGCCAGAGGAAGTGGTGGGGGCTGAAACAATCACGGGATTTAAGAATGCATGGGATAGACATAAAGGAATTCTGGAGGTCAGGGGTATGGGGCAACAGACTTCTAGGAAAACAAACTGAACTTACAAGCTCAAATGGGCAGACTGGGTGGGCCATAGGCCCTTATCTACCGACACTGTCTATGTATCTATGTATCTATGTATCTATGATGGAATGTTCAGATGGTAAACAAAGAATGAGACTGGCTACTGTGCTGGTCTGTCATATCTTAGCAATGACTGGCACAGCAATTGTCTGCAGCATCATGTTCTTACCCGCTATAGTGTTAACCCTGATCACAACCTTAAAAGTAAGTAAAACGAAAGTTTTTCTGTAAACTATATAGTTTAAACTGCACACTTTGTGGCACTAAGGCCCTGTCCACACTACCCCTCTGTAACGTTACAGAGTGTCCAAGCCATTACCACAACAGTTTGCGTTTACACCTGTAACGTTACAGAAGGCGTTTTCATAACCGTTGTTGAAACCACATATGAGGTGGTTTCAACAACGGTTATGAAACTGATTATGCCTCAGTAACATTACCGGGCGTAGTGTGGATGCGTGGCACCGGTCCCCTAGTGCAGTGTGAGCTGCATTGTGGGATCGGGTGCCACAGTAACGATCACCCAGCTCCCGAAGTGTGGACCTGCGGTGCCGGTCACGTAACGGACACCGCGGCAGTGTGGACACACTGCACCGCTCCCTGATTGTAATGGTTTCTATCCGTTATAGGGTCTGAACGGTGCAGTGTGGACGGGGCCTTACTCTTTTGCATTCAATGATGTCCTCCTTCTGTACCACTGGAGAAACATCTGATTGTCTGCTAGTGGTGTATTCAATAAATAAACTAATGTGAGCAAATATTTTAAAAAAGCATCATAAGTTGATGCATAGGCCTCAGATCTAGGGATTTCATAAGGAATTAATAACCATCCTGGGCTAATGGCTTAACCCTCCTCAGACTGTTATTAATTAAACAACAAGACATGGCAGAGTGTGCCTTGTGGTGGGATAATGGTATACCTCAGGTGTGTTGTGAGGCACAAAGCTTAATCAACTGCCTTCAACCACTTGAGAAGTGTTGTGATCCCACCACAAAGCACACCCTAGCATGTCTTATTGTGACTATTTAATGGGTTCAAGGTTTTTTCTTGGGAGGAGTTAAAAGGATGCACACACAAAAAAAAAACAAAAAACATTTTTATGATTTAAAAAAAAAACTCATCCACCTCAGCAAAATAGTCACAGCACATTCACGCACTTACATGCCATATCAGCTTCAAATATTATGTGAAGCAAAATAAATGTTTTAATTATGCTGGCTGAAATTCTTTATTTTACCCAGTCTACCCCCATTTACCTGTTTCCTCACTTTTCTTTCTTCTTCTCTATATTATCCCCTCCCTTTTTCCTCACCTTTTTTCTTTTCTGCCTTTCCTACATTTAGGAGATTGAATATTTACTATGGAAGGAATATAAGATTTCTCTGTTCTACTGTCAGGATATCCCCCCCCCCCATAATCACATAACAGAAGACCTCAAATGGAACCAGGGCTTTTGTTTTATCTGTAGCAGGTGTAACCTGCAGAGATTTCCCTGGTAAGCAGGTTTACAAACAGACTTCATAGGATCATTGGTTGTTACAAGTCAAGTGGCCATAAGCCATTCAGACTTGTCACATTTCAGTGGAAAATATCCCTTACTGTGCTGCCCATATAGTTATCTAGTCTATTGTTGAAGGATGCCAAACTAGGTGCGTTAATGACTTCTGGTGGGAGTGCATTCCATAAATCCATCACTCTCTGACTAAACCAAGAACCTCGTGTTGTTGTCTTATACAACTCCCCTTTTAACTGGTAACCATGAATTCTAGTTTCCCTCCCACACAACTGTTTATTTTACTAGACCTGATGATTCCCAGAGTAGTTCATCCTGGAATGCCTTGTAGACACAACAGAGATCCCCTCTTGCCTTTCTGTATTCCAAAGAATACATGCCCAGACTGTCCAACCTGTCTTTATAGTTCTTCTCATTAATAGACAGAACCTTCTTTGTGAACTGTCTCTGCACGTTTTCTATTAATTTCTTACAGGCTTTATTCTGAGAGGTAGAAAACTGGGAACCATATTCCAGGAGTGGTCTAACCAAAGTCCTGTACAGTGATATCAAGACGTCAATGCTTCTACTTTTATATTACTCAAAATATTTCCCGCTATTCTGTTTGCCTTTAGTACTCTCACTTTGTTATGTTGTTCAAAGTTTCATTTGTAGTTATTAACACACCTAAATCCTTCTCCTTGTCTGAACTGAGGATGATCTTGTCATTAAGACTGTACTGGGCCAAAGGATTATTCACACTGAAGTGCATGACCCTACACTTATCCACACTAAACTATAACTTTCGCCTCCCTGCCCTCAACTCCAACTCTTTAAGTTGATTTTTGAGTACACTTATGGCTCTCTCATCATTAACTATTGCCCCTATTTTAGTATCAACTGCATACTTCCACAGCCATAGTCTGTCAGAAGTTTGCATATTTGACACAAAGGTGGTGAACAGCAAGGGGCACAAAACGGACCCCTGTGGTACACCACTCGTCACTGGGCCCCAGTCTGAAAATACACCCCGACGGAGACTCTTTGTACTCTATCCTTCAATCATAAATCTACCCAGGCAGTGATAGTAGAATCTTTGCCTAGTTCAGCTACTGTGTCCAACAATATCTGATGTGACACAGAATCAAAAGCCCTCAAGAAGTCCAAATAAACTACATCAACAGGTAGACCTTGATCCAGAGCCTCACTGATAGGCTCAAAATAATCCAAAAGATTACTAATACAAGATCTTCCATGCACAAAACTGTGTTGTGTGAAATCACAGAGACCTAACTTACTGATATTTTCCTCCAAGTAGTCTTTAATAAAACCCTCCATTATCTTGCCAACAGCCGATGTCATGCTAATCGGTCGATAATTTTCAACCTGGTTCGTATCCCTTTTTTATGTATTGGGATGACGTACACCTGTTTCCATTCTTTAACAACTTGACCCCTTGTTAAAGATATATTAAACAAAAGGGCAAGGGGCCACAAAGGAATTCTGTCATGTATTTCAATATGTGCGGATGTACACCATCTGGACCGCCTGATTTATGTATATTGAGTTTAACTAACTTATCATACACCTGTTTATGAGTGAAGAACAATTTATCATTATTCCTGAACTGTGATGCACAAGATATAACTACATGATTGTCCACTTTTTTCTGATACACACTTAAAAAATAATCATTAAACTTCTTAGCTATGCCTTCCTCGTTTGTAAGAATTACGTCACTGTCCTTAATTCCTGTTATTTGATTTGAGCCCTTCCTCATACTACCCACATAATTATAAAAACGCTTATAATTATCCTTATTACATTTTGCCAAGTCAGGCTCTACTTTAGCCTTAGCTTTTTTTATTTCCCACTTATATCTTTTATTACAATGTATGTATTTCAGCTCTTTTTCCAGAGATGGATTAATCTTAGATTTTTTTGTATAACCGTTCCTTAGTTTTTAATAACCTTTTAATTTTGTGTGAAAACCACTTTGGGATTTGACCCCTGTTAAATTTTCAGGAGAAAGGTACAAAATTATCTATATAATAATGAATTTTTCTTTTAAAAATGCTCTATGATGTCTCTAACGGTTTGTCCTTAAGCTTCTTTTCCCAGTCCCAGGCTGTTAAGTACTGACTAATGCTTTTTAGGTATGCCTTGGTGTAATTTCTCTGCTAAGTGAGCCCTTTGACTTTTTTTCAAGTTCGTCCACTAGGGTGCACATTACCTTATTATGGTCTCCTGTACCTAGTGGAGGTAAGATGACTACATTCTGAACTCCCCCTTCTATATTACAAAATATGAGATCCAAAATATTGTTCTGCCTTGTTGCAACTTTCACATATTGCTCCACACCATTACTTACACAATTATTAATAAATCTGTTCTCTAATACTGTGGACTTCTTGAAAGGGAAAACTGGGGATCAGAGAACCATTCTTGATTCCAATTTTTCACCTAAAATGATTCTTGTTTTTGAACCATTGGAGAACATGGAGGGTTCAGGTAAATGGGGCATTTTCAGCTGAGAGGGAGGTGACCAGCGGGGTACCCTACTCTTTAGTGTGTTCATAGCAGACACTGCAAATGGGCTGAAAGGGAAAGTGTGTCTATTTGCTGATGATGCCAAGATTTGCAACAGAGTGGACTCCACTGAGGGTGTGAGGAGCATGACTTCAGACTTGAAGAAACTGGAGGAGTGGTTGGAATCATGGCAGCTGATATTCAATGCCAAAAAGTGCAAAGCAAAGTCATGCACTTAGGCAGAAACAATCCCAAAGAGGATTACTACCTGGAAGGAGAGAAACTAGCCTCCACCAGCCAGAGAGGGACCTAGGGGTCATTATATCAGAAGATTTGAAAGTGGGTAAACAGTGTGAAAAGGCAGCACTAAAGGCAAGTGGCATGCTGGGCTGCATCAGAAGGGGAATCACAAGTCACAGGAGGGAGTTGGTATTACCACTCTATAGGGCGCTGGTGCACCCCCACTTGGAGTACTGCATATAGCACTGGAGATCGCACCTCAAAAGGGACATAGACAGAATCCAGACAGTGCAGAGGAGGGCAATGAAAATGACTCAGGGACTGCACCATATGACATACCAGGACAGGCTGTGGGAACTCAACATGTACTCCCTGGGACAGAGGAGGGAGAGGGGCAACACGATTGAGACTTTTAAATATATGAGGTTTTAAATATATAAGGTTAACATCTGGGAGCTTTTCCAATTGAAAGAGAGCAGGAGAACAAGAAAGAATGACATGAAGCTGAAGGGAGGGAGGTTCAGGAGTAATACAAGGAAGTTCTTCTTTACAGAGAGGGTGGTGGACTGATGGAATAGCCCACCCAAGGAGGCAGTGGAGGCCAAAATGGTAAGCAAGTTCAAGAACACATGGGATAGACATAAAGGTAACATATGGAAAGGCAAAGGAGTGAAGGGGAATAGCACCAGGTAGGTTCTTGGGAAGACTAGATGGACCTTGCAGTCCCCTTCTGCCATCACTTTCCATGTTTCTGTTTCTAGTAATAGAACAGTAAATTTTTCCTAACCAATCAACAGGGCACTGGACTCTGGTTTACTGAGGAAGAAGACGGGGAGCTGTACCTAAAGTGTCTAATGGAAGCAGGGAAGGCTGTTAGGAGCATGAAGGCTCAGACTGAGGAAAAATCAGCGCAGATGGTAAAGAAAGGGGGCAAGACATTATTTAGGTACATCAGTGAAAGAAGGAAGCAGTATAGTGCAGTGGTTTAAGGCTCTGAGCTGCAAATTTGTTGACATCCAGCAGACCAGATCTGGGTTTGAATCCTACAACTTCCACTTGCATACTGTGTGACCCTAAGCAAGTCACTTAACTTCTCTGTGCTCCCAGGTCACTCCTGTAAATGAGCTTTTAGCTTAGTGTGCTACTCCTGGTTAAACAACTAAATAAAAAAAAACAGGAAAGCCAGGGGAGGGACTGTAAGGCTCGGAGGAGGAGGGGGAATGTAGGAAGGGAGACCTGGAAAAGGCAGAAATACTGAATAAATACTTTTGCTCGGTATTCACTGAAGAAGGGAAGGGTCAGAGACCACAAATGGGCAACAGATACGAAGGGGGTCGTCAGCATCAGTCCATTTGCAGTGGAGAGAGTCCAGGAGGAGCTCTCAAAACTGAAGGTGGACAAAGCAATGGGACCAGATGGCATACACCTGAGAACACTAAAGGAGCTACAAAGGGAGCTAGCAGTGCCTCTGGCAACCCTGTTCACAGAGTCACTCAACACAGGAGTGGTTCCAGAGGACTGGAGGAGGGAACATGTAGTCCCCCTTCACAAAAACGGTAGCAGGGAGGAGGCAGAAAACTATAAGCTAGGCAGCCTCACTTCAGTAGTGTGTAAAATCATGGAGGCACTGCTTACAGAAAGAATAGTGGGGCAGTTGGAAACTAATGGTGCCCAAGACCCGAGGCAGCATGGATTCACAGCAGGGAGGTCATGTCAAACAAATCTGATAGATTACCTTACCCCTACCTGCCTCCCTTCCCCTCACTCCTCCTCGCCCATACCTCCCTACCTGCCCCCAACCCCCACTCATCCCCACCCATACTTCCCATCTTTCCTACCACTGACAAGGCCTCTGGCTGCATTAATGCCCAGCTTGCTAACTTCTAACCTTTTCAATCTATTAGTTACTTGGAATCTTGTACCTACCTTTAAACGTCTGTCTCAACCTAATTATACCATTTATACCTCTATGCTTATACTGACAAGGCCTCTGGCTGCACTAATGCCTAGTCCACTTTCCTAACCTCTAACCTTTTGAATCACTTAGTTACTTGTTACTTGTACCTACCTTGAAATGTTTGCCTTCAGTCCTGATTATACCATTCATAGCACTACGCTCATGCCTATTGTACCACACTGTACCCTGATTTCTTAGTATTGTATATTATTTTATACTGATGTGGAACCTTTGTAAATGAGCTTCCAGCTCAAAGGTATTTGTTAATCTAAGATTTAAATAAAGAAATAAAAATGTTTTTGACTGGCTTTCAATGGCTTACCTCAATTCCAGCAAGGCCTTCGACACCATCCCACATAAAAGGCTGGTAAACAAGATGGTTAGTCTTGGCATGGGCCACAAGGTGGTAAACTGGGTTAGAAACTAGCTAACAGACAGAAGGCAGAGGGTGGTGGTAGATGGGAGACAATCTGGGGAGAGGGGGGTAACAAGTGGGGTACCTCAGGGTTCAGTGCTTGGGCCGGTACTGTTTAATGTCTACATTAGTGACATAGCAGAAGGGCTGGAGGTAAAGGTCTGCCTGTTTGCAGATGACACCAAGATCTGCAACAGGGTAGGTACTCTGGAAGGGGTGAAAAAAATGAGTAGGGACCTAAGGAAACTGGAAAGCTGGTCCGAGGTGTGGCAACCGAGGTTCAGTTCCAAAAAATGCGAAATAATGCATCTGGGATGCAGGAACCCAGGGGAGAGCTACAGGATGGGGGCGGAAGGGGGAGGAGTTGCTGACAGTCACCAAGGAAAGAAAGGGATCTGGGGGTTATCATTTCTGACAACCTAAAGGTGTCCAAGCAGAGTTCAAAGGCTGCAGCGAAGGCCAGTGGCATGCTGGGATGCATAGGCAAGGGTATCACTAGTGGATAGGGAGGAAGGTGGTGATTTCACTCTATAAAACACTAGTGAGGCCTTACCTGGAATACTGTGTGCAGTTCTGGAGGCTGCATCTTTGAAAGGACATAGACAGGGTGGAGGCAGTCCAGAGAAGGATGACAAAGATGGTACAGGGCTTGCACCAGAAAACATATGAAGAGAGACTGAAGGACCTCAATACGTACTCACTGGAAGAGAGGAGTAAGCAGGGAGACATGATAGAGACCTTCAAGTACCTTAAGGGTATTAACAAGGGGCAGGGAGTGACATCTTTCAATATAGGGGAAGTACAAGAACAAAAGGGCATGATATGAGAATGGAAGGGGCAAGATAAGGGGGAATGTGAGGAAGTGTTTCTTCATGGAAAGGGTGGTGGACACATGGAACAGTCTGCCATGGGAAGTGGTGGGAGCAAACACAGCAGGAGGATTCAGACATGCATGGGGCAGGTATAAAGGAACCCTTAGGGTGGGAAGAGAAGAAGAAAGCTGCTGACCTAGTGGGGTCAAAGGCTGCAAACCAGGATAGGCTTACAGGCAGACTAGATGGGCCCAGTGGTCCTTATCTGCTGGCAATTTCTCTGTTTCTGTGTTTCTATGTTACTAGTTGATGTAGTTTATTTGGACTATGAAAAGCATTTAATAGTGTACCTCACTTGGAGTTAATTAAGAGATTAATGGAGATGGAAATAAAAACATTTTAGATTTGATAGCTTCATGGCTACATGAGTGAAAGCAAAGGGTGAGCATAAGGGGATCCATGTCAGAGTGGGGTAGAGTGACAAGTGGGGTGCCTCAGAGTTCAGTGCTGGGATCTACACTCTTCAATATGTATGTATCATCTACGCAATGCATCAACAAAGCCTGGCTATGCAGATTTGCAGATGAGAAAAAGCTAGTGGCAGTAGTCAAAAATGAGGATTCGATCAATAATTTTCAGCAGGAAGCAAAAGAACTGGAAATATGGGCCAAAAACAGTCAACTTGCATTTAATACAAACACATTGTTCCATGTGATAAGAGCGATGATTTTATAGCGACTGCAACATGAGCGAGTGCAAATCGCTGAGTACAGGAAGTGAACTGCACTACAGCTCACCCAAAAACAGCAACGATCCACAGCATCTGTTTCACAGATAATATCTACTAATCTTTTTATACGGGGGGGGGCCTATGCCCCCACACCCCCCATCTGGGGGTCTTTTCCACCTGGACCCCCCATACTTATTACAATCAACTCCGGGGCCTGCCACTGGGTACTGAGGAAAATTCTGGAGATGGCTATTTTGGGAGGGAGGGGCAACCTGCTGCCGGGGGGACATTCAGGAGGGCAGGGGAGCAGGAATGGAAAATTAAAAAAAAAAAAAAAGAGTCCCAACATATACAAAAATAAAAACAGAACACCCACAGACCTAACCAGGTCTGAACCCAGAGTCTCCTGCACCAGAGGCATTGACTGCTTCCACAAGACCATACAACCAACTGGGAACTGCCTGGCCAAACTACATCCAATATCCTTGTTCACTTGACCTTCCTCTTACAGTCGCTGTATCCATCCATCATGGTTTCTGTCCATTTACACTTGCTATTCCCATGTTCGCTCTCCTTTCACATTCGCTCTTTTCACAAGTGGTTAAACTGAGTCACTCAGTTTGACTCTCCCATGTCACTGGATACCCAAAAACATGTAGGGTGATGCATTTCAGTACCAAATACAAAAGTATGGCCAAACACAATACAATATCTGTATGGGATACAATAGTATAGAGTAGCTGGACTTCCTTGACTACCTGATTCTCCTGTCAGAGGGAGGGCTTGAGCTGGTAGGCAGTGCTGAGCAACAGAAGTGCAGCATTTTAAAAGCTACTGCAGCCTTCTTTTTCCATCGGCTGTTGCAGACAGCTCACTGGAGAGTGCTGTCTTTCTGTGCTGAGCCAATTGGGCTCATCTGACTGTCTGGCCACTGGACTAGCTGGTTTTGGGCATTGTACCTGGACTTCTGTGACTGTTGCACTCCTCCTATCAGATGGAGGGCTTGAGCTGGTTGGTGATGCCCTGCCCCCTTTATAAGTGCCCTTTTCTAGCAGTCCTCTACTACGGTTGATAGCATAAGGGCATCATGGAGTCTGCCTGAAGTTGGCCGTGAGTCGCCACTTGGCCGAACACGCTGCTCCCCTCGACTCAGTAAGCTATAGTTTTATTTTTTCTGTTTACTGCTGAATACATACAGTAAGTGTTAATAGATTTGTTTCTGTATTTTCACCTTATATTGTAGTGTAGCTTTTGTGAGTCTACACCTCTTTGAATTTTGCCACAACTTAATCTGCTAATTTGTTAGGTTAGCTTTGTAAGTGTACTCTAGCTTCAGTTATCCAGGTGTAGCTGTTGTAGCTAGGGATAGTTTGTGTTTCATGATTAGCATGTATCCTGAATTGCTACTTGGTACACAGTAAAGGGTTGGAACGGGATTGCAGCTGGTCCCTATCTAGGGTCAGCACACATTGGTTGTGGGTTAGTTATTTAAGTTACTCATTATTGCTATAGATCATATCTTTTAAATTCACATGCTTAAGAGTTTAGTCTAAATTACCAATTAGTACAGAACAAAGGGTTGGAAGGGGGTGGCAGCTGATCCCCATATAGGGTTAGATCACGTTTGTCCTGATTTATTTACATTACCCATTGTAGTTATTCATAGATAATTTATTTTTAATTCATATTTTTAGAGTTTTATCTAAATTGCTAATTAGTACAGAGTAAAGGGTTGGTAGGGGATTGCAGTCGATCCCTATTTAGGGTCAGCTCACATTTGTACTGTTTTAATTAAGTTGCCCACTGTAGTTAATTATAGATAATTTCTCTTTAATTCATATTTTTACAGTTTAATGTAATTTGCTAATTAGTACAGAGTACAGGGTTGGAAGAAAATGCAGCTTACCCCATATAGGGTCAGTTAACATTTGTACTGAGCATCAGTAAACTGGAGGAGGTAGGTGAAACAAGGGAACACGGGGATTGCTTTAGGTATTCTGAACTGGGTTATGTACGAAGATACATGTCTAGGAGTTAGGTGAAGCTGGGGCTGGGAGCATATGGGGAAATAGGAACTGGTACAAATACTGGATAGTCAGAGCAGAGTGGTAGACTGTAATAATTATGGGGCAGCAGTCTTTCTGGGGATGATGTAGAGTACAGGGGGATGTCCAGACTAGTGTATAGCAGCCTGGATCAGTTAAGGGCAGCAGTAAAACAGCTCATATGGGAGCTGATAATGGTGTAGTGGAGAGTCAGAGAAGCAGGGCAATGGAGAGAAAGGCACAGGAGAGCTGCACAGGGGAATGGTGGTCTCTGGCAGGAAAATTGAGCTTGGAGGATCACCCAGTATCAGGGGGCACTTCTTCCTCAGAAGGCCAAGGAGCCAAGGGATGGTGGATGGCAAGTGGCAGGAGGACAGAGTAGAACTACAAGGGTGGCATCAGCAGTAAGAACTTTCAATAGGGTGCCTTTGATGAACAGATTTAACCCACTATCTGGAAAGGGGGAGGGGCAACAGGCTGTGGGGTAGAAGATCAAGTTAAAACAATGAGGTCAGGGACTGAAAGATGGGAGAAGGAGTGTGAGACTCTGCAGGATAGTCAGGGTGAGCCAGGAATAAGAATCAGACAAGTGGAGAAGAAAGTCAGGGGGAGGGAGAGGCTAAAGTAGGAGGAAGTGAGAGAAAAATCGAGGCAGGTATATTTAGTCTGAAAGGGAAAGGCATCTAGGGGAATGGAGACATGGAGACATACTTGGAGGGGTAAGTAGAGTCTATGGTGAGATGTTATTCAGACAGGATGGGAAGCAGTTATTTGGGGGAAGCTAGTAGAGCAGTCAAACAGGGAAGGAACGGAGAGCAGTAATCTGGGAGGGGGGGCTCTATAATTAAAGGAATTCAAAAGGGATTGAATGGATACCAGAATGCAAGAAGGAAGGTGATCTGCATTCCTGGTATGACAGCAGGAATGGTGTGCCCAAAAAATAGGGTAAATGGTAAAGGGTGTGTGGGGGGCACCAAACCTAGTTATGCACTTAGGTATCAATGATCTAGCTGGGGAGGAGGTGGAAGTGGTAAAAGGTAGAGTCAGGGTGTTAGGGAGCATCTGCAGGGAAATAGCAAGATCACTGGCATTCTCCGAAGTAGTGTCAAGGACCTGTATGGCCCAGAAGAAAAGGGCAGAGGATTTCAATGTCTGGCTGAGTGGAGGGATGGTTTGTATGCATTGGGGATGGTGGAACACCTTGTCAGATAAATCTTTTTATGCACCAGACAGACTACTCCTCAGTAGGGAGGGCTCAAGGGTACTCAAGGATAAGCTGGGGGAACATAATGCATAAACTATACTTAAACTTCTGGGGGGGGGAGCAGCTAGGCCATCAGGCCCAAACACTCCAGGAGGAGAAGGAGGACAACAGACCTACCCATCATACTAGCAGAAGGGGCCTGGAGGGTGGAGTGGGAGCAAAGCATTCAGAAATGGGAGGAACAGGGGAACACACAGAGAGGAGAAAGGAAGTAGTAGGGGAAAGGAAGGAGGATCAGATTCCTGGTGGAAGGTGATGTTCCTGAATGTGAGAAGTCTCAGTAACAAAATGGATGATCTGCAAGTGCTATTAGCACAAGGAAGGTGGATATCATGGCAGTAACTGAGACGTGTGCCAAACCTTACCTTGACTAGGACGTCTTGATCCCTGGGTATAATATATACAGGAGGGACAGGGAGATGGGGGTGTCAGTTTACGTCAAAGAAAGTATATTATGTAAGAGGGAGAAATGAGATAAAGGGAGGATTGAAGTAGTGTGGGTATAGTTATTGTCCAATAGAAGAAGAAATGTGAGGTTGGGGGTGTTTTATAGACCTCCCAACCAAGAAGAGGAAAGGGACAGAGAATTAAGCTTGCAATAATGAAATTCTGCAGAGAAGGGTGAGGTAGTCATAGTGAGACTTCAACTTGCCCAAGATAGACTGGATCCAGAAAAAAAGATTATTTGATACCTTTTATTTGTTCAACATAGATGTTACAAAAGAAAACTGGTGCTTTAGCTTTCAGGCAGGGCAGGGCAGGTACTTCTGAAGTACACACAGAGGGGCAGGGAGAAATCTTATATAGTGATGCACGTGGGTATAAACGACTTGGAGAGGGAGATGGCAGAGGTGGTAAAGGGGAGGTTTGAGGAGTTGGGTAGGCAGTGTGAGGAGGTGGGGGGGTTAGTGGCATTCTCTGAGGTACTCCCAATACCATGTGTGAGTACAGTGAGGAAAAAAAGGACAGGGGAGATCAATGAGTGGCTGAGGGATTGGTGCCATACCAGGAAATACAGATTAGTGTCAGACTGGGGCAGGACCTGGGGCAATAGTGACCTATATGTAGGGGACAGGTTACATTTGAGCAGGGAGGGGAAGGGAGTATTGAAACAGGGAATAGAGGGGTGTATATCAACAAAGGTGGATTTAAACTAGGAGGGGGGTGGGGTGGCAAGGGGACTGCTGATAGGAAAAGGGTCCAGACAGGGGATCCTAGTGAGCTCACTCCCACCCAGTTATGGGTAAAGGCAGTGGGGAAGTGGCACAGGGAGGGATAAGGGTGGGAAGAATTGGGGTAGGGAAGGGGAGGAGACAGGCTGGAGGGTTGTCTCACTGAATACAAGAAGCCTAAGGAATAGAATCGCAGAGTTTCAGGCTATCTTGGTGGTGGAGGGGTGGATATTGCGGCCATCATGGAAACATGGGCCACCCAGTACCAGGACTTGGATATGATGATCCCAGGGTTCAGGCTATTCAGAAAAGATATAACTAAGGAGAATGGTGGGGGGAGTGGTGATCTATGTATGGGAGGGGATAAAGTGAGTAAGGGAGGAAGAGGAGGAGGAGGAGAGGACAGAAGTACTATGGATGCAGTTCCAAGATACAAAGAATAGGACACTGAGGATGGGTGTGGTACACAGGCCACCAGCTCAGGGAACTGACCTGGACAGGAAATTAGCTGAACAAATTGGGAGGGTCTGCAGGAAGGGGAGCACAGTAGTAGTGGGGGACTTCAACCTATTGGGGGTGGAGTGGGGCACCCCATCCACCATGAGTGCAAGGAAGTGGGTCCTGCTAGAAGCATTTCAAGACAGCTTTCTGACACAGCTGGTCTGTCATCGAGGCACAGGTCAGGAAGCATAGGGAAAACCAGGAGCAGTCATAGAATTCACCAAAAATATTTATTTACAGTAGTAGTAATATAAAAAAATAAACTTGTTCATAATAACTATGTACAGAGGAGAAATGAAATATTTGTTTTCTTTCAGTCTCTGTATCCCTTTTTCTTCTCCCAGCAGTTGCAGCTCAGTTCATTTATAAGTCATTTCAACCCCCACTCTTAATTCAAGCATCCTGTTCCATGCAAAGTTTTCTGTTCTCATGAATATCAGGCAGGAGCTGCTAGAACACATTGGGCCAGATATTCAGAGCACTTGCTCAATGCACAAATGAGTTGCACCGGTGCAAGTGCAAAGGTGCGCCACCGAGCTATATTCAAAGGGAGCACTGGTGCAGCACAAATCCTATTGTGCCAATGTGCAACCATAATGTAAGCAGTGCAAGTGCAGGGGGGCGTTCCCATGAATAAGTGGTGCAATGGCATATTCAACTGGCAAGCATGGCACAAGACAGGAGCAAACCTTAGGTTGTGCCAGGCAGAATTGAACCAATAAGCATAGGCTCAAACACACAGACAGGAGATGTGCAACACTGAGCACAGTGAGAGAGGGAGGGAGTGAGAGAGAGAGGCCACCAGGGAATCAGAGAGGGAGAGAGACAAACAGACAGGGAGAGCCATATTCAGCCGGCTTGCGCTACCGCATTTGCGGTGGTGCAGCTTCTGTATATGGCTCCATTGTACCATGGCGCATCTGACTTGCGCTGCGCTGGACTTGCACCGGCCTTTGGAGCATTTCTTTTTTTTTTTTTAAACTTCTTTATTAGAGTTTTATGTTTTCCAACAATAGAACATACATACACATATCCCAGGATACATACCCAGGACCACATCCCCAAACTGGATATGGATACTATATACATCCCCAAAACTATTTACATGCACAGTCATAATGTATTATAACCAAAAATTTAAGTCCATTTTTATGGATGTGTCCTTTATTCTAGTCCTTCAAAGCTGTTACAAGTCTGGTTTGTTTCCAAATCAATCTGTTCTCTATATTGTTCTCTCAACTAGTGGACTATGGACTGCCGGTGTATGGTGCTGCTGATCAGACCGCACTCCATAAAATTCACACTACTCTGAATAAGGCCTGCAGGTTAATTACTGGAGCACCTAGGATGACACACACCTGTCTACTGTATGCTAAAGCGCTGGTACTTGATCTCGACGAGTGCCTCAAATATCTTACCTGTACCCTTACAAAAAGACCCTCCTTGGGCTTTCACCACCAGGATTGACCACCATACTCGCTCTGTCCCACTAGTTCATACTCGGACCTCTGGGAAAACCTCTCTTGTTATCCCTAGAGCTAGGACCTCTCACGGCCAAAAAGCCTTCAGCTTTAGGGCCCCCTCCTGGTTCAACACACTGCCCCCCTCCATCTCCGAAGCTCCAACTATATCGTGATTCAAAACTTCCTTACGTAACCACCTTATTAACACCGATGCTGTAACTGCCACTAGTCAAAGCCGTACTCAATACTTATGACAAAGCTTATTACTAAGCTGCTAAGGACGACATAACTCTGGTATTGTTTGCATCCATCCTACCTGTACCAGCTTGTTTGTATCTATATCTTAATTTACTGTTATACTTATGTGTTGTACTGCTATACTGTGTATTTTGGTTTGTCTTACTGTGACAAGGTACCTTTGTAAATGAGCATATGGCTCAAAGGTTTTCCAAACTGCTGTTTAAATAAAATAAAAAAAATAAAATAAAAACTTTGAAGTAGTTACAACTTCTTAGGACTAAGCTTTAATGACTGTGTCCATGGGAGAGAGAGAGAGAGAGAGAGAGAGAATCCATCCTGGACTTATACATATAAGAGACCTTTTAAGTCAGCTAAAGACAATCTAGGGAACCTACCCTAACCAAAATAATACATCTCCATGAAATCATAATCCCTTCTCACATTCTCTTAAGAGAACATTACAAGCTAATCCCCTTCAGACAGACAGATCTGGGTCTGGGCACTCTTCAATTGTATTGAGTACACTGCCTCTAACACCCTCCATCTCTTATCATATATTTTCTTTTTCTCCTCTAATAATCATTTGTCTTTTAAGTCTATCCAGGACCTGGAGCAGGTCACTGCCCATTGATCATAATTATAAGTACGATCATTTTTCCAGTGTCTCAGAATGAATGCCTTAACTAGAGCTGACATCAGAGACACATGGTGCTTAGCTGAGTCCCCCACAACCATTTGCATATCCCCCAAAAGACAAATCTCGGGTTTAATATACTCCGAGTAATTTAGTAATGGATCCATTTTTTGACCAATTTGAACCCATAGTGAATACATTTTGGGACAGCTCCACATCACATGTACAAGGTTCCCTGGTTTCATTCCACATCTAAAACACAGGTCTGTCTGTCTGAGTTTTCTAGAACATAGTTTAACAGTGGTGCAGTGTATGTTTGAACAAATAAAGTATTGCATAGTCTTATACTTCAGCATAGACAGAAGTTTAACATTTTTCCATATCTCTTTCCAGTCAGGCCTCAGGGGAGTTAGTGTTTTTTTCCCAATACACTATCTGAACCTTAGATTCTAAGCTCACAAAATCTAACAGCACCTTATAAACTTTTGAAAGGGGGTGTTGTGAGTAATCAATCTCTTTCAGATGGTCCCAAGTAAATGAACTTTGTCCCATTTCTTTGTTATCTCATATAAATTTCTGTACCAGATTTGTATTTTGGATCTTTTGGAAAAAGTCCCATTTCCCAGTCTGCAGTGGTAAATTCACCATATCTTCTAATATAAAATCTGTCAAGCTCAAGTCAGATAGTTGTGATGCCCACTGTTGATTAATTATTAGTCCCCCCAGCCTAAAGTTAGGATTTCCTAATATAGGTTTATCCCTAGCTCCCCTTTGCACCCTCCTCTGTGTCGGACTTAATAAATCCCACCACGTCTTCACTGATTTGAAAATTGGTGACTGCTTTCCATTATCAGGTAAAGTCTCCGGGTCTATAAACAACAATGCAGCACGGGAAAGTTTTAGGTCCTCTAAAGTGCGCTGCTCAATTTGGAGCCAATATGGGATATATCCACTTTCTCCCCAACTCCTAGACCATTGCCCCATCAGGCCAAGCTGTCCTGCTACATAATATAAGAACAGGTATGGAAGCTTAATGCCTCCCTTAAGATGAGAAAGGCGTAAGACCACATGTTTCCTCCTTGGAGGCTTAGAATTCCACAAAAATTCTGAAATTACCCTTTGGGTATTAATGAACCTTCCCTTTGGAATATTATAGGGTAGTAAATAAATTGGGTATAACAATCTAGGTAGGAGATTCATTTTAATCAATCCCAGACTAGCGGTGAAGTTCAGTGGGAGTTTATTCCACCTTAAAATGTCATTTTTAATTGTGGCCAGTAAGTTACTCACATTTTCCTTCACCCCATCTTTTGCTTTAGCCATGATCCAAATTCTCAAATGTTTATTTTTTTTCGGGGCCCAGTTAAGTTGTAGATGTTCAAAATCTGCTCTATAGGTATAGTCAGTAAGTGGGAAAACTTGAGTTTTACTTAAATTTAATTTATAGTTGTATACCTCTGAGAATTTCCCGATAACTTCAGGGCTTTTTGGAAACGTTCGGCCGGATTATATAAATATAACAAAATATCATCGGCAGAAAATGAGAATTTAAGCTCCATCCCTTGAACCTCAATTCCCTGAACCACAGGCTCCATATTAAGTGCCCTTAATAAAGGTTCTAAATAAATATTAAACAAAATTGGTGACAAGGGACAGCCCTGTCTTGTCCCATTCCTCAACAGGAACTCTTTAGAAAGATAACCGCTACATAGGACCCTAGCTGTAGGGGCTTTATAAAGGTTTTTAAGGCATCTGAGAAAACCCTTCAGGAAACCCATTTTCTCCATTGTGAAGAATAGAAAATTATGGGAAATCCGATCGAATGCCTTCTCAGCGTCAAGCGCAATCAGTGCCATAGCAGACCTAGAATTGGAAGCCCTATGGAGACTATGGTACAACTTCCTTAGTGCGTCGTGTGCCCCTCGCCCTGGCATGAACCCAGCTTGGTCTCTGCTAATTAACAGAGGAGCTATTTTTTGAACCCTGTTAGCCAAGATCTTTGTAAATGTTTTAATATCCTGGTTTATTAAAGCAATGGGTCTATAATTACCAGGTAGATCCCTGGGCTTACCCGGTTTTGGGATCAAATGTAGGCCTGATATAAAGGAGGGTGGGGAACCCCATCTTTCATTATATTCTGGAATAAATCTTTCAAAAGAGGCATTATTGTCAATAAATGGATTTTATAAAATTTGGCTAGCAGGCCATCTGTCCCTGGTGTCTTACCGTTTGGCAGTACTTTAATTGCCTCCATAATCTCTAGATCGGAGATAGGGGCAGCTAATGCCTGGGCGTGCTCTATGTCCAGTTTGGGCAAAGGTATTTTGTCAAGGAACTCTCTGATTTCTTCATCTGAACTGGTATCCCCCTCTTGATAGATCCCGGCATAATAGTCCGCAAAGGCATCAGCCATTCCCTGAGGATCTGTAATAACTTCTCCTCCAAAATTCACTGCCATAATCGTTCTTTCCACCTCCCACTCTCTAATTCTAGAAGCCAATAAACACCCTGGCACATCCCCTGTATCAAATATCTAGCATTTAATCTTTCAAGCCAGCGATCAATCCTGAGATTCATTATACTTTGAAATTCTTCTCTTAAGTCCCTTAGCTCATCATCCTTCTCATTAGAGGAACCCTCTAAGGGTAATAATGACCTAATGGCCGCAGTTAGAAATTCTTCCCATGCTCTATTCAATTTATTCCTCCTAGCAATATACTCCTGCACTATTCCTTCATATAATACCTTGCAAGTAGGCCAAGCAAGTTTTTTATCCACCAGTGTCGGGATTTGGGTTTGACTAATCTCCCTCAGTGGGTCTTCTAGCTTAGTCACCATACTATCAACCGCTAATATCCCTTCATCCAACCGCCACCGATATGGTTTAAGGGGAATACTGTCTACCTCTCATGGCATCTGGATCAGGAAGTGGTAAGATAGTACCCTATTGAAGGTATTCAACTCTTTAATACCCCTTAATGCTTCCCTATTGACCAAAAAAAATCAATCCTAGTATGCGTGTTATGGACCCCGGAGTAAAAAGTAATCTCAGTATCCCCTTTCTTGTACATTCTATATGGATCTACTAGTGCTGTAACTTCCAGGAATCTATTTAAAGCCATCTGTGGCACACTGGGTAATCTATAAGAGGGAGGGCTCCTATCCACCCCATTATCGAAACAGATGTTCCAATCACCAGGCATAATAAGTGGGCTAAATGGGAGCATAGCAATATCAACTTCCAGTGAAGCAAAAAATTCTGCTTTAGCCGGAATAGGGCCATAAACTGAGGCACATGAAAATGAGCTTCCTGGAATTGAACTCGACACATGTATCCCCCTGCCATCCTCTCGTGATTTAATTCTATCTATTACATATGGGCAAGCTTTCCTTATTAATATCACCACACCCCCAGATGCTTTCGCATTCCCAACTCCTATTACTTTGCCCACCCACCCTTTCTTGAGTAAATATAGTTCCTCATTCAATAAATGGGTTTCTTGGAGTGCAGCGAAATGAACCCCCAGCTGATTTATAAATTGCAGCATAACCAGTCTTTTCTTCCTCCCCCTGAGGCCTTTTACATTCCATAAAAGAAATTTAATTAGTACCATATTCTGTACCACTACCCCTGATGTTAACTCTCATACGTTCTATCTTTCTTGCTTCATATATTATGAATTCTCTCTCTCCCCTTCCCCCAGTAGACCCCCCTTCATCACCCCGATCCTCCGATCACCCTCCTCAATCCTCATGAGATGTGTATGAGTCAGCCCCAAAGTGTCTCCACCCCGAGTCCCAGCGTATCACCAGCTATGGACAAAGACCCCACCCTATTCCCTAACCCCCACAATAAATTCCTAAGTTACCTACTACCCCCTAAAATTTTAAATTAGTAAAAGGAGAAGTAAAAATTAGTGGTCCAGCATCATAGCAGCTGCTTCCTTCTCCCCATACGTAGGCGCCACCACTATAGCGACATCTTAATATCAAATTTATTTTAGGAGGAGCCCTAACCCCCCTGGGAGAGAACGACCCATTCTCCCTTGTATATTTGCTCTTTAGCTTATATGGAGCAGAACCTCCCCTTTCTCCTAACTTTTTGTCCCATTGCAATCTTGAGCCCCATTAAGCTGCCCTACACTTATAACATTTCAAGCTTTTCAATGACCGATCCTCTTCATACTACTGCATTGTAGTTATCTGGTGCAAGCAAGAGAAAAGAGAGGAACATTTAACAGCAAGCAGAAAGAAAATATCCCAAAGGTCCAGGACTACTGATATTCTCAGGCTGACTATGCCCTGGAAAGAGCTGAAAAAAAGAGAAAAAACAAAATAAACATCAAAGTCAGCAGAACGGCTTCATTTCATAGTCTTTTGGAACCTTTAACTAAAGTAGTCTCAGTCAAAGAAAACAGATCTCTTCTCCCAAGTCTGGAATTTAATCAAGTTGACCCATAACTAACAGCACTAACTATCGCAGCACTTCTCAATCATTGTTGATCGCATTTGCCACTATAAACATAGAAACATAGAAACATAGAATTTGACGGCAGATAAGGACTGCTTGGCCCACCTAGTCTGCCCATCTTCCTACCAAACAGATAAGCTGCAGATCCTAGTTAACCAACAGCTTACTTCCTCTTACCTGCCCCTAGGACTGCCTTATGCTTGTCCCATGCATTCTAGAAGTCCCCCACTGTTCTTGACTCCATGACCTCCTCAGGGAGGCTGTTCCATTCATCCACAACCCTCTCAGTGAAAAAATACTTCCTCACATTACCCCTAAGCCGTCCCCCCTCTATCTTCAAATTGTGCCCCCTTGTTTTTGCACATCTCTTTTTCTGGAAGATGCTACCCTCTTAGACTTTGCTAATTCCCTTGAGGTACTTGAAAGTTTCTATCATGTCCCCTCTCTCCCTTCTTTCCTCAAGAGTATACATATTAAGCTCCTTTAGTCTTTCTTATATGTCTTCTGGTGCAGATCCTGCACCATTTTGATTCCCTCCTCTGGACAGCCTCCACTCTATCTATGTCTTTGCGGAGATGGGGTCTCCACAACTGCACACAGTACTCCAGATGGGGTCTCTCCAACTGTCTGTACAGAGGGATAACAACTTCCTGTTTTCTACTATTGATGCCTCTTCCTATGCATCCCAGTATCCCCCCAGCCTTCCTTACTGCCTTCTCACATTGCTTGCCCACCTTTAGGTAATCTGATATAGTTGCCCCCAGGTCCCTTTCTATTTTACTGTTGTCAGTATCTCACCCCCATTGTGTACAGCTTCCCTGGGTTTTTGTTTCCCATGTGCATTACCTTGCACTTCTTTGCGTGAATCTGAGCTGCCATACATTTGACCATTCCTCCAACCTTGCCAAGTCCTTCTCATCCTTTCCACTCCATCTTGTGTATCAACCCTGTTGCAGATCTTTGTGTCATCTGCAAAGAGACATACTTTTCCTTCCAGTTCCTCTGCAATGTCACTTATAAAGACATTAAAAAGGACCGGTCCCAGTACTGAATCCTGCAGTACCCAGCTAGTAACCCTCCTTTTTTCACTGTGTACTCCATTTACTACTACTCTTTGTGTCCTGTTCTCTAGCCAAATTTTTATCCAGGCTACCACCTTGGGACCCATTCCAAGGCTGGCTATCTTGTATATTAATCTTTTGTGTGGAACTGTATCAAATGCCTTGCTAAAATCTAGGTAGGCCATGTCCATAGCCCCTGCCTGGTCTACTACTTTGGTCACCCAGTCAAAGAAATCTATTAGATTCGTCTGACATGACCTTCCCATCATGAATCCATGCTATCTTGGGTCCTGTGCCCCACTGGCCTCTAGGTACTCAACAATTCTTTCCTTCAGAAGTGATTCCATCATTTTCCCTACCACTGAGGTCAAACTAACTGGTCTGTAGTTTCCTGCCTCTGTCCAGCTCCCACTTTTGTGAAGAGGAATTACATCTGCCCTCCTCCAGTCCTCGGGTACCACCCCATCCTCCCATGATTTGTTAAAGAGAGTAGTCAGCGATGTCACTAGTTCCACCTTTAGTTCTTTAAGAATTCTTGGGTGTATCCCATCAGGCCCCATTGCTTTGTCCACCTTCAATTTTATTAGTTCTTTCAGAGCCCTTTCTTCTGTAAATGGACTGGTATCAATCCCTGTCTTCAGAGTGTTTCTCTTGTTTGGTTTAGGTAACTCCCCCTCCTCTTCCTTTGTGAATACTGAGCAGAAATATTCGTTCAGTATCCCTGCTTTTTCACTGTCACCCTCTACCCACATTCCCTCCCCTTTATTAAGCTTCAGTATCCCTCCTTTGGTCTTTCTTCACTCCCTAATGTACCTATAAATGGTCTTATCCCCCTTCTTAACAGAATTAGCTAGCCTTTCCTCGGTTTGGGCCTTTGCTATTCTGACTGCCTTCCCAGCCTCTTTCTGCTTTAACTGATAAAGTTCTTTGTCCTGCTCCTTCTGTGTTTCCTTATATTTCCTGAATGCTGTCCTTTTCTCCTTAACCTTCCCAGCCACCTCTTTTGTGAACCATAGCGTTTTTTCCCTTCGTTGTGTTTTATTGATTTTTTACACAAGGCTTGTTGCCTCCGTGATGGCTGTTTTGATCACTCCCCATTGTTCCTCCACCCCTCCTTCTTGCCTGTTTGCTAGTGCTTTTCTGAGGCACTCTCTCATTTTCCCAAAGTCAGCCCTCCTAAAGTCTAGTACTCTTGCTTTTGTATGGCATGATTGTATGGCTGTGTTTATCGTGAACCGCACTGTTTGGTGGTCGCTTGTTCCCAGATGGTACCACTTCTAAATCTGAGATTCTTTCTCCATCCCATTAGAAAGTACCAGGTCTAAGATTGCTCCCTCCGAGTGGGTTCCAATACTAGCTGTCTGAGACATGCCCCTATCAGGGCATCAAGAATGACCCTGCTCTTGGATGTGCCTGCAGCAAAGGTGCTCAGTTAACATCTGGCATATTCAGGTCCCCATCAACAATATCTCCCCTTTTCTGCCATTCTAAGAAAGCCTTCTATCATTTCCTTGTCCATTCCCTCCCTGAGATGGGGTCTGTATAGAACCCCCATGCGGATTAGTGCATTTCCTGTCTCAGCGTGACCCAAAGTGCCTCATCTGCTCCCTGTTTACTTTTTAGTTCCATTGCTTTGATCCCTTCCTTTACATAGAGAGCTACTCCTCCTCCTTTTTTACCCTCCCTGTCCCTCCTGTAGATTGTGTATCCTGGTATGTTGACATCCCAGTCATGGTTCTCTGTGTACCATGTTTCTGTGACTGCCACAATATCCAGGCAACCCTCTTCCATCAAGACCACTAGTTCAGGAGCTTGTTACACAGACTACGGGCATTGGTACTCATCACCCTCCACTTTTGATAGCCTTACCCCTTTTAGCTAATTTCGGTCCTTACTGCCTTTGCCTTTTTACATTTAAATCTGTTCTGCTCCTAATAACTTCTGCACCTTGGTGTTTACCTCACTAATCACCATGTTTTGTGGAGGAGGCTCAGATTTCCTGCTTCTTTCAGTGCCTCCCCTTGGCTGGTTTAAATGCTTGCCAATGAAGCATTTAAACCTCTCACCTAGGATCCTGGTTCCGCCCTGGACAGATGCAGACCATCGCACCAGTATGGTCTGCATTCCTCCAGGTAACTTCCCAGTCCTCAATGAAGCCAAAACCCTGAGCTCCACACCAGTTTTCAACCACTCATTGAATTCCCTGGTGAGAAGTGCCCTAGCATCTCTCTTGCCATAGACAGGCAGCACCTCCGAGAAGGTTACCGTATGCGCTACTTGTCTAAGGCCCCTTCCCAACTCTACAAACTCCTCTTGCACTGCTCTGATCCCATTCCTAGCCAGGTCATTTGTCCCCAGGTGGACAATGACATCCAGCTCCCTCCCTCCCTCGTGCAGCTCCTCCCACGATCCTGAGGATTCTGAGGACTGCCTGAAATCTAACAAGTCCCTCATTCCTTCAGGTTACAGATTTGAACAGATCTGGTAGCTCCACCCTGAGGCTTTCCAAGGCATTGCACGCTGTAGCATATCTTTTGTCTCCTTTTGGTAACTTCACTACCAGCATAGCTGGATACTGTATTCTAAATTTCAGACCCACCAAGTACAGCTTCTTCTTTATCTGTGTATACTCCTTCTGCTTCTCTCTCTCACTGAGGTAATTAAATCTTGAAAGAGCCAAATAGAAGCTCCAGTCCACTGCAAATTTCTATTTGCTTTGACTTTATTCAGCACATGTGTTTTCTCCTTAAAATTCAAAAATCTCATAATCAGATCTCGGGGACGAGCTCCAGGTGGGGGGATTTCTCTCAACGAGTGATGAGCTCTCTCAAGGTTGTAGGATTCACCAAACAGCATCGGACCAAACATTTTCAGGAGGAGATCCTTCATGAAAGCAACACAGTCCGAGCCTTCCGATTTCTCAGGGAGGCCCACCATAATTAAGTTGTTCCTCTGACTACATGATTCTTGATCCTCCAGGTGATCCTGTAGTTTTTTAACTTGCCTTTTAAAACCAATTACCTCCTAGTCCATAGCTCCTGTTTTCCTTTCCTGTGAAGCAACTCTGGCATCCACATCCCCCACCCTTTGTGTTAAAGCATGTAAAGCCGGCTTCAGTATAGTAAAATCAGCCACCAGCCCTTGTAAAAGCTGCTTAATCTCAATAATATCTTCTGAGGCTGAGTGCCCCCCTCAATCTTCTACTCTCGGATCCTCATTCTCTTCTGAAGCTGGGGAATGGGGTTTTGAGCACTTGACGGCAGGCGATCTTGCTGCCAGAGGCTTGAGGCTTCCACTTTCCATCTCGGCCATTCTGCCTTCCAGGCCCGCTTCTACTTCTGTTAAATATACTCCTTTGTTAACTTAATTTGAGTCACTCGCCAGAGTCCAGCACTTTGCTAACAATCAGAACTCTTCCCTGGATCAAAAGTATGGTTTTAAAATGCTGAAATAATATATGTTATTCACTGAAACCCAGAAGCAGTCTCGGAGACATCTCTTCCCTGCTAGCTCATCATGTGATCTCCCCTTTGTAGCATTTCTGAACATCTGGCCCATTATGCCTGAGCTGAGAGGCCCCATATCCACAGCTTTTGCAAAAAGGCCAAAAATGTGAACTCTGGTAACCTCTGAAGTTTCCAATACCTTTTTACAATCATGTCAAAATACAGTTTATACATTTCAACAGTAATGCTATATATTTTCCATACACAAGGGATCCCAGTAACAGTTACATTTCCATACAAAGATTTGCACATATCTTTATACTAACAGATCTAGATATGCAAGGAGAAAAACAGATAGCAAGAGAAAACTGAGAGACAGTGAGAGGCAAAGAACTGCAAGCCTGTTGGGTTGATCAAGCCTGAAGTCTCACAGGAAAATTTGGTTGCACAACCAGACAGAGAACAGACAGAAAAGAACAGCTCCTTTCATTTATACACTTTCTCCATAACAAATGGGACAGGGTCTTATTCTACCCTGTCACATGGCCCAGGGGCCAACTCGAAGATGCACCACTATCCCAGTGCTGACTCCTTTCTGTGACATGATTGATTAGAAAGGTCTCTGGACCTTGTACTGGATAAAGGGGAAGCTGTAAGAAATCTGGAAGTGGAGAAACCACTGGCTGGGAGTGATCTCTATTCAGTGTGGTTCATGTTCAACATGGGAAGGGAAACAGAGTGCAAGGTTGATTGAGTTTTGGCGGGCGGACTTTAAGAAGATGGGGAAATTTGGTGCAGGCACCTAGCAGGTATGAAACCACACATGGATGCAGACCAGAAAAGGGACATCATAAAGGAAGGGCTGGTGGAGGCTACAGAGTCTTGCATTAGGAAGAAAAGCAAGAAGGGAAGGGTAAAGAAACCCAGTTGGCTGACACAGGAGGTTATGAAAGGGGTGAGGGCTAAGAGGGCAGCTTTTCAAAAGTACAGGAGATCGGGGAGGGGTGAAAATAAGGATACATACATGAGGAAGTCCAGGGAGGTTACCAGACTGGTCAGGGTGGCTACAGGAGCTGAGACTGGTGCAGGGAATCAAAAGTGGAGAAAAAGACATCCGCTACATAAGAGAGAGAAGAAACAGCAAGGATCAGCTGGTGAGGGTTAAGAAGGACAGGGGGTGGGTGGAGAAAGGGGAGAAGCAGGGAGAGGCACTGAACAAGTATTTGTGCTCTGTATTCACACAGGAGAAGGTGGAGCAGATACCCCAGGTGAGGGGTTGGGGGGGATGACAGATATAGGGATTACAGAGAGCAGGGTACTAGATGGGTTGATGGCATTAAGGGTGGACAATGCACCTGGATCTGATGGCATTCACCCTAGGGTACTAAGGAAGTTGGCAGAGGTCCTGGCAGGGCCACTGGCTGACCTGTTCAATACCTCCCTAATCATGGGGATGTGTACCACAGGACTGGGGAAGAGCTCATGTGGTACCCATCCACAAAAGTGGCACAAAGGATGAATCAGGAAACTATGGACCAGTGAGCCTCACATCTATAGTGGGAAAGCTCATGGAGACCATACTAAAAGAGAAGCTAGTGAGCTTCTTGGAGGAAAACCATCTCCAGGATGGTCAACAACACAGATTTATAGAAGGCAGATTCTGCCAGAGAGACCTTGTAGAGTACTATGACTGGGTGAAGCAGAAACTGGATAAGGGTCATGCAGTGGATGTCCTGTATTTAGACTTCAGCAAGGCCTTTGATTCAGTGCCACATGGGAGGTAGGGAAGAAAACTGAAATATGTGGGGGTGGGACTAAAGATGATGAAATGGATCACAAACTGGCTAAAGGGAAGGCAGCAAAGTGTGGTGGTGGTTGTGGTGGTGGTGGGGACCTCTGGTCACCAAGAGCGATGACGACAGTAGTGCCTCAGGGATCGGTACTAGGACTGGTGCTGTTTGAGATTTTTATTGCGGATATCTCACATAGGATCCAGAGCAAGAGCAGTTGGCTCACAGACAATGCCAAGATCAGAGCTGTGGTTGATGATACGGAGTGGTGGAAGGGGTTGCAGGAGGACCTAACTAAGCTGCAGGAGTGGGCGGAAACATAATAGTTGAGGTTCAATGCCAAGAAGTGCAAGATTCTGTACTTTGGACCCAGGAACCAGGGGAGGGATTATCACCTGAATGGGGTACAGTTGGGAAGCTCCACAGAGGAGAAGAACCTAGGAGTGGTCATACAGGGATCATGAAAATCCCTGCTCAGTGCAGGAAGGTGGCAGCAAAAGCCAAAAACATGTTGGGGGTATATTGCGAGATGGATCTCCTACAAAATGAGGGAGGTTATCCTGCCCCTGTGTTGGTTGTTGATCAGGCCCTACCTGGAGTACTGCGTGCAGTACTGGTGCCCATTCCTGAAGAAGGACATCAGATTGTTGGATGGGATGAAGCGAACAGCCACAAAGATGATCCAGGGATTGGAGAGCAAGCCCTATGAGGACAGGCTGGGAGAGCTGAATATGTATTCACTGGAGGAGAAGGGGGATATACAGTAATAGAGACCTTTAAGTATCTGAAGTGGATAAACAAGAGCAACACAGAAGGGATTTTTCAGATGAGAAGGGGGAGGGACATGAGAGGGCGTGGACTGAGATTGGAGGGGGGAAGATTCAAGAGGGAGATGAGG
This sequence comes from Neoceratodus forsteri, assembly GCA_016271365.2. NCBI lineage: Eukaryota > Metazoa > Chordata > Ceratodontiformes > Ceratodontidae > Neoceratodus > Neoceratodus forsteri. Next base: position 523,490,012 of record CM028129.1, read on the forward strand.
AGACATTTTTTCATGGAAAGAGTGGTGGACAAATGGAACACCTTACCAGACGAGATAATGACTGTAAGATGGTGGGCAGTTTCAAGAGGATTGGGACAGGGTAAGGGTAAGGGATACTTGGAAGGGGGGGGTGTGAGGGGCAGCTGTGAGATGAGGAACTAGCTGCACACTCAAGCAGACTCGATAGAGCATGAGGCCTGTTTCTGTTAGCAATTTTGTATGTTTGTACATCGAGTCCTTCGTCAGAAACTAATGCCAGTTGTTTCAATAGAAAGCGTTCTATTAACACCCAGATCATACATAAAAAAACTGATTAAGAAAGATGTAAAACTTCTATTGGCCAAAAATCCATTCAAAGATCAACTTAGAAATAAATGGGAAGCACTCAGTCTAACTGTATGCTTCTCATTTATCCAAGAAGGCACTTCCCGATCAAATGCCAACAGACCAGATAACATCATTCTTAAAAAAGTCCATAAAACATAACTGAGTATCATTTTAAACTATACATGAGTGAATGTGTCCATGTATACTTGAAGAAACTAAATTGTATTAGCCTAAAACTGGCATTTGAAAGTTAACCTAAAACATCTCATCCAAAAGGAAGGTATTACAAGGTGAAAGTTACAGAATGAATCACCATTTATCTTTGAGAGAAGAAAGCCAGAACCCTCTTAATTAAAACTAAGACGTACCAAAACCAAACCAAAGTAATAATATGGTAAGGGCTTCTAAGTATACCATGATCAAAGGTCCACTGAAACAAAACATTCCTTAGTCTATGGCAATTAATGAGTTTTAAAGATAAGCTGCCCTAGTGAAAAATGATTATAAACAAACTGTATCACACATTCATACAGTATTAGTCCTATCAGAAGATGTACTGTATGTCAACCATATGCTAAAAAAGTCAGTATTATCTATCAGTGTTAAAACCCACACTGCCACTGTAGAACATGACCTTTCCACAGTATCATTTCAAATACCATGTGGTAATGTATCATTAAAAATCAAACCTACCAAAGACTCCCAAGTAACTGAGATCCTGTATCCTTTTTTTATTATTGAATATACTTTATTAATTTCTTGGAAAAATATACAGGCTTCCATTGATTAAATCATAAAATGGAAATGATTATACAGTCATTAAAGACAGTATATAACAGCATAAGGATGACACAGTTATCGAGCAAGGTAATAAGTTGATGCCTGCACTCCCTTCCCTCTCCCCTTCCCTATCCCTCTAACCCTGCATGTCTCCAACCCTCCCCACTACCATCTTCAATCACTTGCCACAAAAAAGAAACCTAGTCTTTTTCTGGGTACTGACTAAATTATATCAGGGGAAGGTAAAATGTTATGGTACACAGGGGCTTAGATATAAGAGGAAGTTAATGTAGATTGGATTGTCAACAGGCTATATTGCGGCTCCCAGGCTTGTTTATACTTCTCCATTCTATGAGACCTCTCTGCAATAGCCCGTTCTGCCTGAAGGACGAACAAGATTTCCTAGAACCATTCAATGTAGGAAGGCGTCAGAGCATCGGTCCGGTATCTGAGCAGTATTGTTTTGGCACACGCTGAGATTAAAGCCATGTGGGCTCTTTGAACACGACCTTGAAGGCTAGTATAGTTCAATAACATACAAATGTCAGGTGTAAAATTATCAGAAAAAGATAGCAGGGGGTCTAGATGGGATTTGATGCAGTTCCAGAATGCAGAAACGTTATCACAGGACCATAACATATGTAAAGGATCCCCCGGGGGCCTTCAAATATTTGATGCATAGATTAGAGGAAAGGAACCCCATCCTGCATAATTTAACCGGGGGATAATACAGATTATGGTTAATCAGAAACTGCATGTATCTATACCTATCCCATTTGAGGTATCTATAAACATGTTTCCAAATTCTGTGCCAGTATCTGGGGGAGGTAGCAGTTGTTAGAGACTGGTCCCACCAATAGCTTCTTTGTCATTCTAATCCTGCAAGTGTGGTTTGCAAAAATTTGTAAGCATAGGATATTAGATGAGAGGACAGAAGGGAATTAAAATATGGGGTTAACATAGCTAATAAGGGTTTATTCCATGGCCCATTACCAAAGTGCTGCAGTAGCATGTGAGAAATTTGTAGATATTTAAATATGTGGTGAGGGAACCAATAGTACAGGACAGAAGCCTGCTGGAAGTGCATCAGTGTATGGTTGCTAACTAATTCATCTACTTTCTATATTTCCATGCTCTGCCAAAATTAAGTAGCTTTAATGGGTTTACCCAAGATTAGGAAGTTAGGGTTAATGAAAAGGGGTTGAGATATGTCTCTATATCCTGAAGTTTTAAGAAGAGTATTAAGTTGGTGCTGTGTTGACAACAGGGAACCAAGTGGAGGATCCTTCAGATTGTTGGGAAGTTTCTTAACACCTAAAAAGGGAAGCGCTGTCAGGTCTAGGTCATGTTTAAGGCATAGAGATCTTTCAATTTCCAACCAGAAAGGAGAGTAGGAAGAGTCAGGGGGGTGATTTGGGGGGAGGAACCAGTACCTCAATCTGGTTAAATGTATGGCCATGTAATATAAGTAAAAATTGAGCGCTTGTACACCCCCATCCCTTTTCTGATGAGTGAGTTTACAATAGTTTCTCCTTGATTTTTTCCAGGCCCACAAAAAGGGTGTAATAATTTTGTGAACTTGAATAAACCAAGAGCTTGGTAGGGCCCAGTTAAACATTTGCAATGGGTATAGTCAACGGGGTAGTATGTTCATTTTTACTATGCTCATGCAACCCCAGAGGGACAGGGGTAACAGGCACCAATGCTTGATGTCTACTTTAATGGTATTAACAGTAGATCAAGATTGAAAGTTTTCATTGTCTGGACAGAGGAATGTAGGACTATACCCAAATATTTGAGTTTGTCTGGTTGCCACTGTAATCCCATGCTAGTAATTTCTGATTTCTGAAAAAAGTTATTAAGGAGAAGAACTTCAGTTTTATCAATATTTAGTTTGTAATTAGAAAAGTCACTGAACTGGGAAATTATTGATAGATCCGCGGTAAAGGACTGAGAGGGTGAAGAAATATGTAACAATATATCGTCAGCATAAGCGGGTAGTTTATATTCTGTGATGCCTATTCTAATGCCAGAGACTGAGATCCTGTATCCTAATATGTTAATTGTTTTATAATGTGTCAGTATATAATCAATATACTGTATATACGGTAACAGTCTTTGAAATCTGAAACAAAACCTAAGGGAATCAACCCCCCTCCGGGAACACAAATGTATTGATAACTAGTCAGACGGAATTATATATCCATTTTGTATGTGAACAAATATTCCTCACATGTACAGTGTATATCACTATACAGCACTCTCAGTGACAGTTCAGTCGGCGGTCAGCCGCGAAGATGAGAGGAGAGCTGTGCCAGTGACTGACTTTGCATCGGGATGGGGAGTGGGCAGTACCTGCTGGGGTGGGGGAGTACACTAGACCACCAGGGAAGGAGGGTGTAATAATTATTAATACTGGTACCATTGGGGATTAGGGAGGGGGGCCACTAGATCACCAGGGAAGGGGGATTCTTATTAATTCTTATTCCCTGGGACATCAGGATTGGGGGGGACACTACACCACCAGGGAAGGGGGTTATTAATTCTTGTATGTTTATTACCCTGGATATTAACGGTTAGGCAACATTTTGTTTTCTTTTTCTTTATGTTTTCTGTATTCATGAGTATTACTAGTGATACTGAGGATCAGGGGGACAGCGGCGGCACATTGCTGCAAACTGCCCAACTGTCCTAGAGGGACATATTCTAAGAACCCTCAGGGCTGGTCTAATGGTACTTAAAAATTTATTTATTTATTTTATTTAGCTTTTGTTGACCGGGTAAGTGCTCTAGACAAATCCTGCCTATTTTCAGGCATGATCCGGGGGAGGAGGATACAGATGAATGCCAACTGACCTTGAACCAGATTAAGCTGTTGGTGGTATTTTTAATGAATGAGGGAAATTTGGCCAGGACACTGGGGAAAATTCCCCTACTCTTTTCGATAAGTGCCATGGGATCTTTAACATCCACCTGAACTACCACCAATCCAGGCAGATGGGACCTCGGTTTAATGTCTCATCCGAAGGACGGCACCTCAGAAATGCATCACCCCTCTCATGCTGCATTACAGTGTCAGTACTGGGATATTAACCCAAGTGCCAGATGTGGGAACTGAACCCACAGCCCTCTGATCTCCCGGCCTCAGAGGCGAATGTGCTACCTACTGAGCCACTGACACTGCAAAATGTGGCCTGGGGGAAATTTTGAGAATTACAAAGTAGGGGATGTGGCAGCTTGCATCTACCACATGTGCTCTAGCATCATGCCTCAACCAGTTTAGTGGAACAAGACTGCTGTGAGCCCACTTTGGTGCATGCAGCCTGCGTTTTACACAGGCTGCCTTCTGAATAGCTCCAGGGGCATCTTTTGGTGCAAGGTGCCACTTGCAAAATTTGTGTTTGATGCAGGCACCTTGTGCCCTGCTAAGGGCTTTATGAATCCGGCCCTAGAAGGGCAGATTTAAGGAAGATGGCTAGTGAAGCGAGAAAAGTTGTCAGGTGGGCTAAAGCTAAGAAAGAACCTCAATTAGCAGAGGGATCTGAGAATGGGGAGAAAGTCTTTCTTTGATACATAACAAAAAAGGGATAAGAAGGAAGGGATCATTAGGCTTCAACAAGAGAATGGGTGGGTGGAGGAGAATGGTGGAAAAGTAGAGGAGCAGAATAAATACTTCTGCTCCATCTTCACCAAGGAGAAAGCTGGACCAATGCCAACAGGGGGAGAAGAGGAGTAGGGGGAGAAGGGAGCATGGAGGTAGTTATAAGGAAGGGGAGTGAAAATTGGGCTGTTAGCACTGAAGGTAGATAAATCTCCAGGTTTAGATGGAGTACATCCAAGGATGCTGAGTGAGCTGGCAGAGGAGTTTGCAGAGCCACTTGTGGACCTGTTCAATAGTTCACTTAAGTCAGGTGTGGTACCACAAGACTGGAGAATGGCTCATGTGGTGCCCCTCCATAAGTGCGGTTCTAAAGATGACCCAGGGAACCACAGACCAGTCAATTTGACTTTGGTCATGTGCAAGCTCATGGAGACTATGCATAAGAAAAGGCTGGTTGAGTACCTAACAGAGCTGGGTCTTCATGATGCTAAGCAGCACACGTTTATGGGAGGGAGATCATGTCAAATGAACCTGACTGAATTCTTTGATAGGGTCACCAAAACAGTAGGTAAGAGTCAAGCAGTGACCATCCTATACCTGGATTTTAGTAAAGCCTTTGATTCTGTACCCCACAAGAAACAGATTAGGAAGTTGGTGGATCTAGGGGCTGGAGAGGAGATATCAAGATGGACAGAAAATTAACTGGGGAAGAAATCCCAGAAGGTATTGGTGGGGGAGAATTATATGACACTAGAGAGGTCACTAGTGGGGTTACGCAGGGTTTGGTGCTAGGGCTGGTGTTGTTCAATGTCTTTATTAATGATGTTGGGGATAGCATTAAGGGCAAAATGTGCCTTTTTATGGATGACACCAAGCTCTGTGGGAGGGTGGACTCAACTAAAGGGATACAGAACCTAAAGGAGGATCTGAAGAAGCTTGAGAGGTGGTCAGGGATTTGGCAACTTGGAGTCAAAGCCAAAAAGTGCAAAGTTCTGCATTTGGGAGTCAAGAATTCCAGGATGGAGTACTACCTGGGAAAAGTCTGATTATCTATAACAGATAAGGAAAAGGATCGGGATGTGGTAATGACTAGCAACCTAAAGCACCCCGTGCAGTACAGAAGAGCAGCAACAAAGGCAAGCAGGATACTGGGCTGAATTGCCAGGGGGATTAGCAGTAGGCAAAAGAGGTGATACTGCTCTTATATAAGTCACTTGTGAGGCCAGATCCGGAGTATGGAGTACAGTACTGGCACCCTTACCTCAAAAAGACATTATCCTGCTGGAGAAGTTACAGAGGAGGGCAACAAAATGATTGTGGGTAAGCAAGGACAAACCTGGGAGGAAAGGTTGGGAGACCTGAACAAGTACTCACTGGAGGAGAGGAGAGGAGGGAGAGATGGGACATGTTAAAGACTTTTAAATACTTGAAAGGGATAACTAGAGCAGAAAAGGAGGGTTTCATCATGCTAAGTGGCAACCATAACACAAGGGGGCACTGTCTTAAATTGAATGGTAGAATGTTTAGAAGGGACTTTAAAAGGCATTTCTTCACTGAAAGGGTGATGGACAATTGGAATGCACTGCCAGAAGAGCTGATCTTGTTGACAATGGTGGGCAGCTTCAAAAAGGAATTGGAGAGACATAAGGGGAAAATAAAGGTAATGGGAGAGGTGGATGGAAAGGCTGGGAGGACTGGGGAGGGGTGGAGGATCAGTAGCTCAAGCTATGGCCCCTGAAATTAGAAGAAGACTAAACAGACCTAATAGCCTTTTTCTGCTGGCTTATTCATATGTTTGCATATTGATAAAAGTTTTCATTTTAATGGAAATTTGTACTAATCTGAATCTTCCCATCCTCCAAAGCCTTACCTCCCCGATTAGACTTTTTGCAAGCCAAACCTTTTGTTTAAGTGTTCTAACTTACTGTAATTTCTTGTTGTAAAGTCCAGGATTTGGCAGCACAGTGGACACTGCATGGTGGTGGAAGCTGTAGGTTCCATTTCATGTGAAAATGTGACACCGCACTGCTCACACAGTACAAGTGTATTGAAATGAGCGGTGCTGCACTTTCACTTGAAATGGAACCATGCAGTGTTCACCATGTTGCCAAATCCCATACTTTACAACAACAAATTAAAGTAAGTTAGAATGCTTAAAAACAAGCATTTGTCAATACAGAATGTTTGACGCTTGGTATACAATTTGTGTTTTGCAATTTTGACCCCAAATTTTGAAGATGCTTGTTTTAGGATTCACCTTATAGACATGACATGTACCATTTATAGTACATTGGTTGAAATGTCATTTCACACCAGAGATATGAAAACACATCTCATCTAGGATTTCAAAAATGACACATGTCACGCTCATGAGGTGGTGTGGAAAAATGGCTTAGCTGAAAGGTTGGAATCAAAATATTGAAAATTAACCAAGTTACGAGTTAACGCTGAAATAGTATAACATTCAGTCACAACCTAGCCATTTTACTGTACTTGTACACCAAATTTTCAACATAGCCTTCATGTTACCCCCCCCCATGAACCCGGTAGGTGAAAATGTTCAAATCCTTGCCAAAATGTTATTCTGTGCCACCAAAACGTCATTCCATGCCACAGGTAGAAAAACACATTTTGGCCAGGATTTGAAAAATGACAGCTATCGCATTCATGAGGTGCTGTGAAGAAATGCCTGTGTTGAAAATTTGTGGTCAAAATTTTGAAAATTACTAAAGTAACAGCCTGCATTCGAAAATTTCACCATAGACTCATAACGGGGAGATGATACTGTCAAACATAAAAGGTCTAAGACTCCCTTGTTGCTAAAATCATGAAAAAAGCAGAAAACATGTGATTAGCTTCCTTTTAACAAATGCATGAAGTCTGCACTATATCAAGAAGGTTGAATTAGAGCCAGCATTAACTTCTCAAAGTATTGATCTGGCTGCCATAACTAAAACATGACAGGGGGAAAGATCCTCTTGGAGTAAAACTATCCCTGGATACAATCTAGTCTCCAGGTACAGGCCAAACAGAAGGGTTGGGGGCATTGCTCTTTATATTAAAAGTAATTTGGAATATTGTGAACTTAACTAACCAAATAATATAGGGCCTGAAAGCCTCTGGATAGAGATCAAAAGGATGAATCAAAAAAATGTGATCATAGGAGTGTGTTATAGATCTCCTGATACTTCACAAGGAAACCACAGCCTCTTGTTGCAGAATATAGAGGCCAACCTTAATGCTAAGGACGTGATATTATTAGGGGATTTTAACATGATGGGAATTGATTGGGTCACTCATACAGCAGTAAACGCTAGTGAACAGGCTTAGAGCTCTGCATATCTAATGAGCTTCAGCAAATGGTCACTATACCTACACGAGGTCATAATATACTTGATTTAATGATAACTAACATTGTTGACAAGATATTTAACTTAAAAGTAGAGGAACCATTATTGAATAGTGACCATAATGTTATTACCTTTTCCCTGGATATTAATATTAATAGAAATACAGGAATAACAATGATAAAGGATTTCAGGAAAGAAGATTTTAGATCCATGCTGATTGAACTTCATAAGTGGGACTGGAGACAAGCAAATGACTCTCCTAATCAACTTTGGATGAAATTAAAAAAACAAAATAAATGACCTTAGTGACAAATATATTCCTGACTGCAAAATCTATAAAAATCAGGAAAATCTCCATTATGGCTTACAACAAATATTAAAAAATTAATTGCAAAAAGAGAAGGTATTATAGAATCCTTAGAAGGGATAACAACCCCTATAATAAGACCAAGTACAAGGAGGCTGTTAGGAAGTGCAAGAAGGTGAGGTGGAGCAACAATGGGTAAACATCAAAACTGCCATCACAGAAGCAAGAAGCCTTTGTGTGAAGCAAATAAACAAATCAAAACAAAAGAAAAAAACACAATGGTTCTCAAAAGAAGTGGTGAGGAAGGTAAGGGAGAAAAAGACAGCACTTTGGAGGTATAAGGAAACACAGAAGGAGCAGAACAGAGAACTGTACCAGTTAAAGAAGAAGGAAGTGGGGAAGGCAGTCAGAATAGCAAAGGCCCAAACTGAGGAAAAGATAGCCAACTTGGTTAAGAAGGGGGATAAAACCTTTTGTAGGTACATTAGGAGCAAAGAAAGACTAAAGCAATGATACTGAGGCTGAGTAAAGAGGAAGGTGGTTGGGCAGAGAGCAATAGTGAAAAAGTAGGGATACTGAACGAATACTTCTGCTCAGTATTCACAATGGAAAAGCAGGGGAGATACCTAATCCAGTCAATAGAAGCACTCTAGACAGGGGGCTGATATTAGTCCTTTCACAGAAGAAAGGGTTCTGAAAGAACTCTTAAAACTGAAGGTGGATAAAGCAATGGGGTCTGATGGGATTCACACCAGAATTCTAAAAGAACTAAGGGAAGAACTAGTAACATCACTGACTACCCTTTTTAATAAATCATTGGAGGATGGGGTGGTACCTGAGGACTGAAGGAGGGCAGATGTGATTCCTCTTCACAAAAGTGGGAGCAAGACAGAAGTAGGAAACTACAGACTTGTCAGTTTGACCCCAGTGGTAGGGAAAATGATGGAATCATTTCTGAAGGAAAGAATTGTTGAGTCCCTAGAGGCCAGTGGGGTACAGGACCCAAGGCAGCATGGATTCACAGCAGAAAGGTCATGTCCGGAAAATCTAGTTGATTTGTTTGACTGGGTGACCAAAGTAGTAGACCAGGGCGGGACTGTGGACATGCTCTACCTAGCCTTTAGCAAGGCATTTGACACAGTCCCACACAAAAGATTAATAAACAAATTAGCCAGCCTGGGAGTGGGTCCCAGAGTGGTAGCCTGGGTAAAACACTGGCTGGACAACAGGACAAAGTGGGTAACAGTAAATGGAGTCCACAGTGAAGAAAGGGGGGTTACTAGTGGGGTACCACAAGGTTCAGAACTGGGGCCGGTCCTTTTTAATATCTTTATAAGTGATATTGCAGAGGGACTGGAAGGGAAAGTATGTCACTTTGCAGATGACACAAAGATCTGCAACAGGGTTGATACGCAAGGTGAGTTGGAAAGGATGAAAAGGGACTTGGCAAGGTTGGAGGAATGGTGAAATGTATGGCAGCTTAGATTCAATGCAAAGAAGTGCAAAGTGATACACCTAGGAAACAAAAAACCAGGGGAAGAGTACACAATGGGGGGTGAGATACTGACAACACAAAAATGGAAAGGGACCTGGGATAGTCATATCAGATGACCTAAAGGTGGGCCATCAATGTGAGAAGGCAGTAAGGAGGGCTGGGGGATACTGGGATACATAGGGAGAGGCATCACCAGTAGAAAACAAGAAGATGTTGGCCCTCTCTACAGACAGTTGGTAAGACCACATCTGGAGTACTGTGTACAGTTTTAGAGACCCCATCTCCGCAAAGACATAGACAGGATGGAGGCAGTCCAGAGGAGGGCAACCAAAATGGTGCAGAGTCTGTACCAGAAGACATATGAAGAAAGACTAAAGGAGCTTAAGATGTACAGCCTCAAGGAAAGGAGGGAGAGGGGGGACATGATAGAAACTTTCAAATACCTCAAGAGAATCAACAAAGTGCAAAAGGGTAGCATCTTTCAGAAAATGAGATGTGCAAAAACAAGGGGGCACAATTTGAAGATAAGGGGGGACGGCTCAGAGGTAATGTGAGGAAGTATTTCTTCATAGAGAGGGTTGTAGATGCATGGAATGGCCTTCCTGAGGAGGTTGTAGAGCCAAAAATAGTGAGGGAATTCAAGAATGCATGGGACAGACATAAGGCAATTCTAGTGGGGGGTAGGAGGAAGTAAGCTGTTGGTTAACTAGGATTTGCAGCTTATCCGTTAGGTAGGGAAATGAGCAGACTAGGTGGGTCAAATGGTCCTTATCTGCCATCAAATTATATGTTTCTATGCATTAAAAAGGAAAAAAGGAAAATTGAGTTCAGACTTGCCCACATTAAGGATGGAGGAAAAAGCTTTTATGGATATATAAATAATTAATCTCAAACAACAGTGAAAATAGGTCCAATTACGAAGGGCAAAGAAATCATAACTGACCCCAAGGAAATTACAGATTCATTTAACAAGTACTTTTGTTCTGGTTTCAATCCTATTCAAGTTAGCATGAGAGCTAGTCACTCTGATCAAATTCAAACTGGCCCACCTTTGAAATCTATGGTAGAGATCACACAGGAAGAAATTAAATTAAAATTGAAAATAAAAGTTAGTACTTCTGCTGGACCAGATGCTATCCATCCTAAAATACTGAAAGAAATAGAACATTGGTTGGTTGAACCACTATATGTCCTCTTTAATTTATCACTGGATATGGGTGAGGTACCTGCTGATTGGCTTCAGGCTATTGTAGTCCCAATCCACAAAAAGGGGGACCACAGCAATATTACTAATTACCAGCCAATTAGTCTGACTTGTATTTTGGGGAAAGTTATGGAAGGTATAATCAAGGACAGGTTAGAAGCTGATCTCAACACAAAGAACCTGGTGGATGTCACTCAGCACAGTTTTAAAGTCAGAAAATCATGCCTGACTGCGAATTTGGTGCTTTATGAGCATGTTTAGCGCTCTGTTGGAAAATCATAAACCTGTTGACATTGTGTATCTAGATCTGTGCAAGGCTTTTGATAAGGTCCTTCATGATGTTCTGCTGGAAACCATGAATAGGTGGAGTCTTGATAGTCAGCTCTTTAAATGGACCAAAGCATGGTCGAGCAACAGAAACCAGGTTGTTCCTGTTTGGGGATACCACTTGGATAGTGGAGATGTGACCACTAGAGTGCCCCAGGGCTCTGTGCTGGGGCCACTTTTATTTTCTATCTTTATTTCTGACCTAAATGCAAATCTAAAAAGTGCCTCCATTAAATTTGCTGACAATATCAAATTGTGGGTAGATGTCAGCAGGTCAGATGGTCCAACAAATCTTAGGGAGGACCTGACTAAATTGGAAAACTGGGCCAGAACACATGGAATGTCTTTCAACAAAGAAAAATGTGTTGTTATGCAACTGGGTAGAAATAATCCTTGCACCCATTATCTACTGGATGGACATTGCTTAAATATTTTAACTAGTGAGAGGGACTTGGGCGTGCTTATTAGTAACGACCTCAAATTTAGTAACTACTGTACTCAAATGGTCAAAAAAATCAGCTAGGATTATAAATTGTATAAAAAGGTCAATTTCAAGTAGACATAGGGCTTATATTATTCCTAGTTACCAGGTGTATGTTCATCCTATATTGGACTACTGTTCCCCATTGTGGAGTCCCTACTTGCAAAGAGACATTGATAGAGTTGAGGGGGGTACAGAAGAGACTCACTAAGTTGATCAATGGTTTACATCAGATGTGCTATGATAACAGGTTAAGAACACTGGAACTTTATCCTTTGAAACTCAGATGCCTTGGGGGGACCTTTTATTAATATTTAAAATCCTGGAGTATAAAGACTTATTAAACAACTTGGGATTAGTCATTAATCACAGAGAAATGAGTTTTAGAAGCCATCAAACAAAGCTAATGTTGATCAACCCAAACGGACTCCTTAGGTACAGTTTCTTTACCAAGCGCATTATTTCCTATTGGAATACCCTTCCAAGTAATGCAGTAGATGTGGGCACTTTTAAATCTTTTAAGTTTAAATTGGATAATCACCTGTTAATACACTATAGGAAAAGTGGGGATCATTGATCCATTGCTGGGAGGAGTATATCATGGGCTTATAGCCTTCTGTACTTTTAATAAATTCCTAGTATCAACTCCTAGTATGAACTTTGTTATTTTTTATTATTTTTGCCCCAGAATTTCAGCATAGCTTTCCTATGACCCCACCTCTTGAACAAGTGCAGAGAAAATTTCAACTCCTGCCCAAAGGGTGATTTCACACAGAGACTGCGAGACTTTTGGGGCTTGAAAACACATTTTGGCCAGGATTTGAAAAATGATAGCTGCCACATTCATGAGGTGCTGTAAAGAAATGGCTATGTTGAATCTTTGGGGTCATAATATTGAAAATTTCCAAAGTTATGAGCCTGCATTTACACATTTCAATGTGGGCTCATAACGTTGTTGTTTTTTTAATATTTTTACACCACATTTTCAAAATAGCCTTCTTTTTTTTTCTTTATGGGGCCCAAGCTGTGGTCCCCAACCTACTCACCGCTCCCCTCATCTCCAGGCTTCTCCCCCAGATGGAGCCACCTGACGGGTGACCCCTCCAGAGAGTGTTGGTCATGAAGCCCTGGCTTGCCCCCAGGGTGGAGTTACGGGAGTGGGACCCCCTCAGTGGACTTTGGTCTGAGTGAGGAGTGGTGGCAGAGTGGGGCCATCATTAGTGGCTGGTATTTTTGCAGTGCTTTTTCCCCCTGGGGGCAGGGATGTGCAGTGATGCCAGCATCTGCCTCACCCCCTGATATGTGTGGTGCTGTCCATGCAGAAACACCAGCCTCTGCCTGGGGTCCTCATTGCACCTGACACTTCCTCCCCCCTTCCCCCAGAGATGGAGGGCAGTCCATAGGATGCTCAATCCCTCTCCCCCCAGCCAGCCCTCCAACTCCTGGGTCTGTCCCTGAACCAGGGATGTCAGCACCACAGATGGATGCCTTGCCACAGTGCTGGTGGACTGGCTCAACATAGCCTTCTTATGGCACCACCACTTGAACAACTGCAGAGAAAATTTTCAACTCCTGCCCAAAAGGTGATTTCACCCAGCAACCGCGAGATTACCTTTTGGAATAGATTTGCCTAAATTCACTGTAATTGTTCATGAGGTGGGGTAGCAAAAAAAAAAGGCATGTTGAAAATCTGGAGCAAAAATATTCAAAAATGGCCAAGTTTTGCCACTGAGTTCAAAACCCCATTGAAATATATTGAACCGCATGCCTGATTTCCTCAGTTCGTGTTCTGGCTTTGAAGAGTGAAGATGTGTCTGCAGTCCAGAGAAGATTGTGGCATTGGACCCCCAGTGGGTAAGTCAGGGCTTGGGGTGTGTGGGAGTAATGTGCTGAGTGGGAGGGCTGGGTGAGGGGAACTAATGGCGCAACAGACATCAATAGAATTTTTTTTTTTACGGGATTAATAAAAAAAAAGAGGAGGAACAGATTTGTGTATTTCAGGGGATGACACTGGGGGACTGGACACCTCCAGTGTCAGTGTTATGTTTCAGGAAGGCGTGGCAGTCTAGACTAATGACCACATCTTGTGGTCATGATGCAACTCTCTGCTTTGTGGGCTGAAACTGCATGTACTTCAAAGGACCAAAGCTGCTCCAATCAGAGAGGGATTCGGTCCTTTGATTTGCATGAAGCTGCATCAGCAAACAGTTGATCGGCTTCCAAAACAGTTACCAGCTTCACACTGGAAGTTTGCTGCCCATGTCACTGGTGTACAGCTGCTGTATCAAACCCTAACACTGGTGCCCATGTAACTCTTCCTCCACCAGACCCTCCCTCTCAGCACCCACCACCCCCTCCCAAACATAACACTGACACTGGGAGTGCTCAGTTCCCCAGTGTTCACCTTGTAGGGTTTTTTTTAGTGCCTGCCAAAGAAAACTGTCCATCAATGTCTCTTGCTGGCACCCCTTGTTATTTTCTCAGGATGGTACAGAGAAGACACCACAAAATCAGAGACATTTTTAGCTCTTTTGTATGGGCTCAAATGGATAGCACTGAATTGTTAAGGAAGTGCTCTGAGCGAAATGTAGGGAATAAGAAATAGTACAGTAAAGCTCCATGCATCATTACGACCTATTCAGTGGGAATAGATAAAGTAAGGGAAACTGTGAACAAGAGATGGTCAGTTCTTGAGAGTGTCGCCACACTAAAAGAAATAGTAAGGGAGCAACCCACATTTGTGTATAAAAGGGCTAAAAATGTGGATGATTTTGTGGTGTCTTCTCTGTAAGATCCTAAGAAAATAACAAGGGCCCAATGGCAAGTCCCCAAAATAAATAAGCGATGTGGGAAATGCATGTATTGTCCCTGTTTGACACAGGGGACTTCAGTTAAACATCCAAGGGGAAAAATGAGATGTGATGTAACAAATTGATTACATGCAGTACAGTGGGGGTTGCATATATGTTGAGCTGCCAGTGTAGTGCGTTTTATATTGGAAGGACAACTAGGAGTTTTAAGTTAAGAACTGGAGAACATGTTAAAGCACTAAGAATGTGAACGAAAAGTATGCTATTGGGAGGCATGTAAAAGGAAAAAAACAGGAGTGAACATAACATCACATTTTTCTTGATTACAGAAAGTACCTAAACACATAAGAGGTAGAGACTGGGAGACTAAAGTAAATGTATGTGAGACCAAATGGATCTTTAGAACATGGGCATGCTTCCCCCCAGGTTTGAATGACTCAATTGAACTTGTACATCATCTTCAATAGGTATGGGCGTGTAATAATATTGATATGTGGTATCTGAGGGCACTATGCGATACAGATTCAGGAGACATGATGTTTGAGAAAAAAGTTTACACGTCTCATAGAAATTCAATGTTCCTCTGTTTTCTCTTGAATTCTCTTCTCCCCCACTTTCTGTATTTGGGATCTGTGACCCCTATTTTGCATCTAAAATAAGCTTGTGCTAAAATGTTTTGTGAATGTTCACATTGACAACAAGCTGAAATAGAAAATATGAAGTTAAAAAATGATGGCTTAGTGTTTCTATCTTGCAGAACCCGGGTCCTGTGTGTCTGTCCCCACACTCTACAACTGCTAACTGATGGATTAAAGCTAGTCTGGTTGTAGCAACTCCATTTAAGATGACAAAGCAATCACTTAAAAAATAAAACTCAGTATAAATAGATATCTTTGCACTATGTGAACTATTTGAATAAATGCAAAGTAATATTATAGAAGCAATAATACTGGTTTCAATCAGCGTATGTAAGTTTAAGAGGCTGGTGCAATTTCCTATAATTTAAATACATTATATAGGATAGCAAGGGATTTTATGCTGCATATACAGCATAAAAATTTTTTGGCTATGAAATGAGCTTCTTGCTAATACTTGTCAGTATGTTGTATTAAATTATTGAACTAGGAGTTTTTAGAATAAGTTGGCTTTGCACATTTTAGGTATAATTAATTGTATTTAAGCAATAGCTATTTCATTTAATTGTTGCACACAATAGCATGAGCACTTTAATAGATTGTAGACTCATAGAAAGGGATGAGGGATAGGATGGTGTTGTAACTTCTGATGAAGCTCCACCCAGACAGAGCAAAATGTAAGGTTTAGTAGCCAGAGGTTGCTAGCTCTGGCTAAGCTGTACTTTGTTATTATTTTAAGATCTTTTTTTGTACACTGGCTTGCTGTCTACTTGCTGCAAACACTGGGCACCATGCACTAAGCGGGCAGGGGTACACAGAAAAGTCATGTACCCTGCCCGCTCCCCTGTGTCCCGCTGACAGGGGCACCCATACCGGCATTCACCAATGCCGACCACCTGTCTGTGGCTCCTCCCCCCTGGTGTGCAGATCTCTGCAGGATGGCTGGGGGTGGAGTCACGGACCTGGACGGGCATCCAATGAGATGCCTGTCCCGGGCCCACTAGTGGATCCCTCATGTTGCTATGCACGGACCCGGAGTTGTGCATGCCACCCCTGCGTAACATTGTCCCTACGGCTGGTCAGTACACTGGCCCAGCCTTGTTGAATGGTGCCCTCCTGGCACACTGCATGTCACCAGCATCGAGACTCACCTCCCACCTGCAACAGCAGCCATGTCCCATCAATGTTGCCATATCCCTGTGCCCCTGTAGGGGGGCGTATGCCATGGTCCGATATGCTCTGCAACCTCCCAATGCCACCGCCTGTCCGGTATTATGGGCACTCGCCTGACCCACTGCCCCTGCCCTCACTGGCTACCTAGTGGGCAGGGGCAGTACAGAGAGCAGTATCTGGCACCCACTGTGACCAGAGAGTGGTGACCATGGGGGTGCAGAGAGGGTTATGGCAGGGTCTACCCTGACATACCCTGCACCACCCTCCACACCTATGCGGTCAGCACTACGCGGGTAAGTGAATACCGCATAGTGCTGCCATGCCCCTGAAACACCCCCAGCATAGAGTTGTCAGTGGATATGGGGGATCTGGTGCAGTGGATCTGTGAACCCCCCTTTCAGAATGCTGTGCAAGAGGTGCAATGGGTCCAGAGTGTTCGCTCCAGATATGCGCGCATTGGTGCATAGTGCCCATTGTAAGTAATGTGATGATTTTTTTTTCTGAATGGACATATGGTGTAAGACATTAAAAGTTTTATATTGGAAAAAAATTTCTCCAAGATCCTTTTTTGAAGTGCAGAAAATGTCTAAGGATAAAAAGATAACATGAATTTAAAACATCTATATATACATGGTGGGATTTTCAGAATGTGCCAGGCAGGGGCGCAAGCCTGGGCGCAGTGCAACTGGGCTGCGCCAGGGCATGGACCAGGTGATATTCAACAGTGCTGTGCCATGGCTCAGCACCGTTGAATATGGCACTGGGGGTGCCCGCACTGTGCACGGCACAGTGGCAGTGCACCAGCGCAAGTGGCAGGTGAGGAGCAGGGGGCTGCGCCAGTGCAAGTGCAGCTGCGCTAGGTGCAGCAAGAGTGATATTCAAACCTAAGCATGCAAATGAAATCATTATGAACACATGGCACAAATGGGGCCATTTGCATGTCATTATGGCCCCATTTGCATGCAGGTGCGCTGATCCCCGGCGACTTGCACCTGGTGCTCTGCTGGGCTGCAGCCGTTGTGGACTGACGCCCCCTGCTCCTCAGCGGGCAACATGCCCCAATGCCCAATCATGGGCTTAAGTAAATTAAAACAATCCCTGGTGTTCCAGTGGACCTGATCCCCACCCTGACCATGGGCTTCAGTAAAATAAAATAATCCCTGGTGGTCCAATGGACCTGCTCCCCTGCCTGATCACAGGCTTTATAAATAAATATATTCCCTGGTGGTCCAGTGGACCTGCTCCCCAGCCCGATCACAGGCTTAAGTAAATTAAAATCATCCCTGGTGGTCCAGTGGATCCGCTCCCCAGCCCGATCCCAGGCTTAAGTAAATTAAAATCATCCCTGGTGGTCCAGTGGACCTGATCCCCAGCCCAATCGCAGGCTTAAGTAAATTACAATCATCCCTGTTGGTCCAGTGGACCTGATCCCCAGCCCAGTCATGGGCTTTAGTAAATTAAAGTCATCCTTGGTGGTCCAGTGAACCCGATCCCCAGCCCGATCGCGGGCTTTAGTAAAATATACGTCCCTGGTGGTCCAGTGGATGCAAATCCCTGCCCGATCGCAGGCTTTAGAAAACGTAATGTCCCTGGTGTTCCAGCAGTACCCCCACCCCACCCACCTACCCACTCAGACCCACCACTCCGCTCCCCCCGGTCAGCAGCAGGTGGCACTGCACCCATTGGTCCACTGCATGGGCCAATGGTCATGCAGACCATACTGTACTACACAGTCTCAAAATGTGAATGGTTTCATTCACATTTTGAACTGTAATCTGATACAAATCTGCGCCCGTGGCCCACACAGTGGACCAATGGGCATACAGCTGTACTGTATGTGGTCAGTCGGCGCGGCTGGGCAGCTTGTGGGTGGGGAGCTGCCACCCACCGCTGACCAGGGAGGGAGCGGGGTGGTGGGTCTGAGTGGGCTGGTGGGAAGGGGGGTACCGCTGGACCACCAGGGATGTTACATTTTCTAAAGCCCATGATCGGGCAGTGGTTCAGGTCCACCGGACCACTAGGGACATATATTTTACTAACACCCATGATCGAGCTGGAGATCGGGTCCACTGGACCACCAGGGATGATTTTAATTTATGTAAACCCATGATCGGGCTAGGGAGCAGGTCCACTGGACCACCAGGGAATATATTTATTTATAAAGCCCGCAATCAGGCAGGGGAGCAGGTCCACTGGACCACCAGGGATGATTTACTAGCTGCTTGCGATTGGGTGAGGGGGGAGCATGTTGCCAGGATTGTGTTCCAGGAGGTTGGGTAGCCACCCACGGCAGACAGCTGCTGTGTTGTGCATGGCAATACAGCAGCCCACATGTGGGTGTCCCCCAGCTTGCTCCTACTTTTTACAGGTGGATCTTTGTGCACCCCTGTGCAGCACAAGACAGGTTTGTGCCTGCATAAGTGCTGCACATCCCAGGCTGAATATCGGGATGTGCCGCATATGCATGGGTATGCCCCCCTCACTTGCGCTGCATACATTACTGGTGCACCCTGGCACATCGGAATTTGCGCAGTGCAACATCCCCCTTTGAATATTGTGCCGGGGCGCATCAGTAGGTTGTGCATGGTGCAACACTGTTGTGCCATGCACAACCCCATTGAATATCCCACCCAGAGTCTATAAGCTAGTGCACCTTGTAGTCTGGGATGACATATATATATCTACGGTGGTGACACTGGGAGATTTGGCACCCCCAGTGTCAGTGTTATGCTGGGGGTTGGTGGGTGCTGAGATGGAGGGGTCAGGTGAGGGGGAGTTACAGGGGCCCAGGGGTGCCAGCAACTGACATTAATGGATGGTTTCCTTTGTTACAGGTTTTTTAAATTATTAAAAAAAAAAAAAAACACAACATGGTGGTGACACTGGCGGATTGGGCACCCCCAGCATCAGTGTTATGTTTGATGTGGTGGTAGATGCTGAGAGAGAGGTTCGGGTGTGGGGGGACAGTTACAGGGCACCAGCAAGAGACATCGATGGATGGTTTTCTTTGTGGCAAAAAAACTACAAGGTGGACACTGGGGGACTGGGCACTCCCAGTGTCAGTATTATGTTTGGGGGGGTGTGGGATGGTGGGTGCTGAGAGGGAGGGTCAGGTGGGGGGAGAGTTACATGGGCACCAGTGTTAGGGATTGATATAGCAGCTTTACACTGGTGACGTGGGCAGCAGACTTCCAGTGTGCAGCTGGTAACTGTTTTGAAAGCCAGCCAATTGTTTGCTGATGCGACTTCATGCAGATCAAAGAACCAAACCCCTCTCTGATTGGAGCAGCTTTGGTCCTTTGAAGTACACACAGTTTCAGCCCACAAAGTAGAGAGCTGCGTCATGACCACAAGGTGTTGTCATTGGTCTAGACTGCCAAGCCCCCGGTATTGTGAACTGCAATGGGTTAGGTAGTCACAGCCCTCAAAATCCCCTTGCACTCATCACAAAACATTTGCTGCATGTGCATCAAACATAACAAAGTTTGGCTTGCAAAAAGCCTAATCGGGGGGGGGGAGAATCTTTGGGGGGTGGGAAGATTCAGATTAGTACAGTTTTCCTTAAATAGGAAAAGAATTACAGAAAATGGACATCGACAAGGATCTTGGGGTACTTATAACAAACAACTTGACCTCTGATAATCACTGTAATGAAATTACAAAGAAATGTAACAAAATTCTGGATTGCATAGCAGCAATAAAACAAGTAGGTCAATGGAGGTGATTATGCCATTATATAGTGTCCTTTTTAGGCCTCACCTGGTGTAGTCTGCACAGTTTTAGATCCCACAGAGAAAAGGAAGTATTAAAAGGCTGGAGGGAGTGCAGAAAAGAGCACCCAAACTAGTGGCAGGGCTAAGGGAATTACCATACGATCAGAGAAGGGACAGGCTAAACAACTATTCTCTTGAATTCAGAAGGCTAAGGGGGGAGTTATACCTAGTATATAAAGTACACAAGGATAAACATCTGTGGGAATGTACTGGCCTGAAAAAAGAGATTTCACATCACAACAGACTCCATAATCTACAGTTAAAAGCAAACAAATAGGATAAATAAGAGAGGGACATGGTTAAATCAGAGTAATATCGATCTCGAATGGACTTTCAGAAAATGTGGTTACGTCTAAGACTATGCATAATTTCAAAGAAACTCTGGACAGGTAATACAAAAAGAACTATCAGGGTATATCCTTTGAGCAGTATTGGGTAAGTTACTTTTTCTATTGCTTTCTATTACTTTTGGAAACTTGTTCCAGGAAGCTCTGTGCAGTCACTAGCAAGGATGGAGAAGTTCTAGAGAAAGTAATACACCTTACAGTTAGAGTTACTTATTTATTTTTCTACAAAAACAATACAAAAATAATAAATAACTGTAACAGATTACATTTATTTGAAAGTAAAAGGTTGGTTACTAGTCACTTTAAAATAAATTTAATCAGTTACAGTTACGTATTACTTTTGTATAAAAAGACACATGTTTTTGTAACTGTAAGGTGTATTCCTTATTTCAGTACTTCTCCATCCTTGCTAGTGACTGCACAGAGCTTCCTGTAACATGTTTCCAAAAGTAATAGAAAGTAATAGAAAAAGTAACTTATCCAACACTGTCTTTGAGAAATAACAAGTCTTAAAGGTCTAATGCATACTGACTTGTAAACTTCCTATGATTCCTATGAAAAAGCTAGTTTTAGCTACAATTAATAACAATTTGAGCATATCTGTCAGATGGACTTTGCTAGGTACCTAATGTGTTGTGCACTATTGGTGTTTAATTTCCTCGATTGTAACCTTAGCCAGGTCTACAAAGCTACTTCTAAGCCAAATGTGGCAGCCATCTTTTTTTCTTGAGAAAAAAATAAATATAAACTAGGGATGGTCATGGGTTGTGTAGTGGTCCCTCCTGTGTCCCATATGCCATTCCCATATAAAAAAAAATAGCTACCCTGATTGTCTAGTGGTCCCTCCCCCTACCCTGTTCGGAGGGTGGGGTGGGGGAGGGACCCACTAGACTGCCAGGAAATCGTATTTTAAACCTATGGGAAGGTGATCAGAGAAGGGGAGGGACCACTAGACTACCAGGGTAGTTATTTTTTTATATGGGAATGGCAATCAGGGACAGGGGAGGGACCACTAGACCACCAGTGACTATGGTTGCATCAGGCAGGGGCTGGGGGGGCAGCTCTAGAACACCCACAACCCACGTAGGTGAGCCCATAATGGTCATGCAAATGGCCAGCTAGTGCCTTGCATGCCCAATGGGCTAATTTGTATGGCTGCTTTTATGAATATCAAATAGCCCACCAGTGCTATTTATTGGAAGGTGAATTCAGGGAATGCAGAGCAGTGCTAGTGGAGTTAGAGGTAGCAGTAATGGGGTTATCGCAGCCTCCACCTACACCTGTTCACAATCAGATAATGCCCTAAGCTATCTGTCTGTGAACAACATTTCTTACCACCTGGGCAATGGCAAAGTGCAGTGCAAACGTTTGTGTGGCACTTTATGCTTTTTTTGTGAATCCTGCCGAAGATGTCTAGCAATTTGCGAGCTGGGCTGTGCCAATACAAGTGTGACTAAGGGTAAGAGCTTAGTGGGATCTCTCATAGCTTTTGGCTGAGATTCCAAGTAATGGTGGTCCTACAAATATCTAAAAAATCCCTTTGCCCCAGGCCATTCTAGGCCTGCATCTCCTGAAAGGACCTTGTCTGTTGGCTATCACAGAACTGTCAAATACAACAGATTCAGCTCTGCTCAGGCTCTGCCATCTCCTCTAGGCACATGATAGGGCTGATCCAGATAAAGGCTGGGATAAGATTTAGTCAAGACACTGTGTCTCTCCATACCCGTCATATCTCTTCCATCCAAGGGTTCTGGGGGTGGCGCTCCATATACGTCTGGTGGGTCCCAATTAAAAAACAGTCCCTATCCCAGAAGGGGAGAGCCTCTCTTTCTAGGTCTAGTCACTGTGGGCTTGGTCTTTCAGTACACCAGTGAAAGAGGACCTGCAGCTGAGTAGCAGCGCAAAACATCCTTAAGTAAGATAGTGCTAGACCCCTATTGTCTTTGGAAGCAACAAGATGTGAAACTGAATCCTGGGGCATTTCCTGGCCCACACAAACCTTGAAGTGGCAAGCTGCCTTTTTCTCCAGTCCTGTTCAGGAATCTAAACAGGGATGCTCTGGAAGATATAAAGACACTGGGGCATGGTCACTATTCTCACCATGTCAATTTGATAGATAAGGCTCAGCGGAAGGTTATGCCATTCCTGAAGGTCTGTCACCAGCTGGGTGGAGTGGGGCCAAATACTGACTTCCTACAGCCTGTCTAAACTTAATGGGATTGTGATACCAAAGTATTTAACATTCTGCATTTTCAATTGCAAGGAGTATTCTGTCTTCAGAAGAGCAGTAGATTCCAGAACAGAGAGAGAGGACCCCAGTTTTGGTTGTGTTTAAATGGAAGTCTGCCATCCTACCAAAAGTCTCCAGGATACAAAACAGCTCTAGCAAGGTGGTGTCTGGATATGAAATTCAGAGGCAGACATCATCTGCATATAAAGCTATCTGATGCTCCTCGTCACTGAGGGTCACCATCCTCACTATCGTCTGTGCCAGTCACTCAATGTAAATAGCAAACAAAAAAGGGTGACAATGAGTCATCCCTGCTGGATGCCCTTGCCCAGTTTGAAGGAGTGAAAGATGTGCCCCATTGGTCTTGACAAACATCTGGGATGAGGAATAAATTTGTTCCAAAAGGGTGACAAAATCTGAAGAGAAAACTTGGGCTGTGTGGCTGGGTGTTTGTGCTGTCTCTGTCAATAGTTTAGTTTTGTGGATTTTCATGTGTTTTGGCTTGGACGAACTAGACCATTCTTGGATATGTGATCTATGAAAGTTTCCTGGACTAAGAAACTGGAAAACATCACCAGCAGATATTGGGATTCTCATGATAAATCAACTTTTTTGGAAGCCATCACAATCAAAGTAAGTACAGCTAAGAAATTCCACAAGCTCTGACCTGGGGAGTGAAAACTGAATCCACATTTCCGTCTACCTTGTTGCTAAAGGGAACTGCATGTCTTTGAGAACCATTCACAACTATTCGAACAAAGGGACGACACTGACAAAGGGTTTTAGCTTCCTGCATATGCCCCAGGCCAGTGTTCCTGGAATTTAACACATCCTTTGTCTTGTTACCATATAGCAAACAGTTTACTGGTTATTTTCCTGTGGATTTGATTATTTTACATCATTTGGCAAGTGGGGCAAATCCTCCCCCTGGTGGCACAGCACTGAAATTGATCTGTCCCTGCTCATGTGTGAGCCTTGGGCACATCTAGCCACATTGTATACAACTATTCCAATGTTGCATTTTCGACATTACCACCTGGCATACTACTGTTCGAAAAAGAAACGCAACCTCTCTCTGACTGAACTCTGCCTATGCACCCTGAAACTTGTACTCCTCCTCCTGCTGCTATCAGGGACTGTTCACCCTAACCCTGGACCAAACACCTACAACCAAAACAAACCAGCAGGCACTCTCTCAATCATGTGTCTGAACATCTACTGCAGTTTACTTCCGAAGCTTGATGCACTGCAAGCCTTTACCACCCAACACAACCCGGATATTCTGTCAGTAGTTGAAACTTGGCTCACCCCAAAGATTCCTGACCAGGCAATCACCCTTCCTGGCTACAATGTCTTCCTGGTTGATCGTAAGTCCAAAATAGGTGGAGGGTGTGCCTTATATGTGAAAGACACTTTCCAAGGACACCCCATTGATTACAATCTTCCAGCAACACCTGCTCAGATTCTTCCCATCAGACTCCTATTAGGCACCCACAATAAGGCCCTCACAGTTGTCACTGTTTTCATACCTCCTAAAGAAAAGGGACCTGGTCTAACCGCTGTCCTTGACTTTGTCAAATCCCACCCATCAGACTCCAAAATCATCCTTCTTGGTGACTTTAACATTAATTGTCTCTCAGCTGAATGTGGGTCATTTAAGGACTCCATTACATCAGCTAACCTGACTCAAATGGTTGACTATGCAACCAGAAAGAACTACAGAACTGGGACCTGCACCCTACTCGACTGGATCCTAACCAACCACCCCTCTCGGATCATGAAAACCTCAGTCCTCCCTGACTCACTCAGTGACCACTCTCCCATCAGCTGTACCTGGTCAAACAAATTCTATAAGCCCCCTCCAAAAATCATCACCAGCAGAGTCCTACCCCGTGGTCAGCTACCCCACCTCAAATCACACCTCAGTCTGCAGGACTGGTCCCCCATCTTCAAGGCAACAGATACTAATACTGCACTGGAGCAATTTATTCACATTTTCAGTGAAGACTGTAATAAATTTGTCCCCCTCAAAAAGTGTAAAGTTAAATTGCTCAGTAACCCTTGGCTGTCAGGAGACCTCCTAAAAAAACTTAAATCCAGGGATCACCTCTGGGAACTGGCTAGAAACTCCGGTAAGCAACTCGACATCCAGAATTATAAAGGGCATGGAACGACTGCACCAAATCCATTCGGCAACAGAAATCTGACTACTATAAAAATGCCCTCACTAACTCCTGGGGAAATGGGAAAGATTTCTGGAAAAACATTAAAGATGTCACTGGGAAGCAGTCAAAATCTTCGCCGAACACACTCAACATAAATGGGCACACTGCACTCGACTCTAAAACTATTGCGAACACTTTTAACATCACTTTCACTGACCTTAGCAGTGTTCTCCCCTCCGACTTCTTCCAAGACGTGTCAACTTCCATCCCCCCAACTCCTCCACCCAAGCCTGTCACCCACCTTTCTACTTTAAAGCACTAAAGAAACATCAAGTCCGAAACTACATTGCCAAAGCCGTCAGCAAATCTAGAACAAGCAATGACACACTTGACCTCAAGCTACTGGCCCTAACGCTGGACGAGGTACTTGGGCCCCTCACCAAGATCTTTAATCTCTCTCTCTCTTTCCTCGAGCCAATTCCCAGACAAATGGAAAATGGCCACTGTTACCCCAATTCACAAAAGTGGTGATAAGGCTGACATGTAAACTTCCACCTATCTCCATTCTGCCTCCCCTATAGTGAAGGCACTGGAGCATGTATAGTAGCAGACCAACTTACCGAGTATCTGGACAATTATAATATTCTCTGTAAACAGCAACATGGCTTTAGAAAAGGTCATAGTACATCCTCTGCCTTACTCGAATTCACCAGCTCCATTCACAGCTCCCTTGACAATGGACAACTAACTGGTGCTATTTTCATCGACCTGACCAAAGCCTTCGATACTGTCCACCACTCCCTCCTGCTGAGCCAACTAAAACATGCTGGTCTCTCCAATGATTTAATCTCTTGGTTCAAAAGCTAACTTGAAAACCACACCCAGCGTGTAAAAATTGGAGATATGCACTCTGATTCCAGACCTGTCCTCTCTGGAGTCCCCCAGGTTTCAATACTGGGCCCCCCACTCTTCAGCCTGTTCCTTAAGACCCTACCGGACTCCTGCACTGAACATATCACCCTGTATGCCGATGATGCAGTAATTCTTGCCACACACCAGGACCCAAAGAAATTACAAGAAAATCTCCAACTCGGCTTCTCCTCGGTTGAGAATTGGCTCACAAAGCACAAACTCATCCTTAATCAAAAAAAAAAACAAAGGCCATGATCTTCAGCAGCTCCCATAATAAACATAAGCACTTCCAACTCTCCGTTATCACCAGACAAGGTGCCGCACTGGAACAGGTCAAAAACTTTAAATACCTCGGGATCACCCTTGACCCTCCTCTCCCTACACTGCCCACATTGACCATGTAGCCAAAGCAGCTAACTCCCGGCTAGGCCTGCTATTCCGTCATAGGAAACACCTGACACCTGAAGCCCTCACTGTTGCTGTCCAGAGCTCCATCATATCCATCACTGATTATGGCATTATCATTTATGGCTCTGCTACAACCACTGCACTCAAACGTGTATCCACCGCCCTTAACAAGGCCTGTCGATTTGTCACTGGCTCCCAATGCCTAACTCACACCTGTGACCTCTATTCTCAAACTGGATGGTTGAATCTTGCCAATCGAATAAAACACCAAACTTGTATTACTACTAAGAAAATCTTGCTGGGCCTTGCCCCCCTGGAGTCTGTGCCCTCATACAACCAAGAATCCACACCCGACATACCAGGGGATCGAAACCTCAGCTTCTGCAAGTCCCGCATTGCCGCACAACACAAGGCCAAAGATCCTTTGCTTACTGGGCCACTAGTTGGTACAATGGTCTTCCCAGCAACATCTCATCTTCACTATCGCTCAGCACTTTTAAGACTGGTCTCCGCCTAACACTGACTGCCTCTCCAACCTCTGTGACTGTTGTGGCTAAACATATCTTTTGGTTCCATAGCTGAAGATGCCCCTTTGGACCCACATCTACTCCTGCACTTTGCTAGCACCCCACTTCCTATCTTCACCTCCCCTGCTGGCCCATGACAAATGCCACCCGGCTGCACTACCTCTATTCTTATCTGCCTTCCACCTCTCCTCTCTCTGTCCCCCCCCAACCTACCTCCCCTTCTCTCCCATCCACTTAGTCTCCCTGATTTCACCCTCCTCCTTTCCCTTTCCCTTCCCCAAAGTTTCACCTTATTGTTCTTTTTTCATCTACAAGACTGAGTTTTTTTTTGTTGTTGTTTTTTTTTTTTATTTAATAAACTGTTATCTTTGCTTATGATTGTCTCAATTGTACCAATGATGTGGAACCTTTGTAAAAGAGCCTTGGCTCAAAGGTATTTGTAATCCTAGAACAAATAAATAAATAAAATAAAAAAAAAAGAAAATAGGGCCCATAACACCCTATCAAATGCCTTTTCAGTTTCTAAACTGGCCAGTAAAAGGAGTGGTGGTAGTATGTACCTGATAGAGAACATGAAATGTACTCTGGGTGTTATCTCTAGTTTGGCGGGCCTAGATGAACCTCGTTTGATCAGGATGTATCAGTGATGGCAGGAGGAGATATAAAGTATATGCAATTGTATTATAAAGAAACATAGAACCACAGAAACATAGACTTTGATGGCAGATAAGGACCGCTTGGCCCACCTAGTCTGCCCATTTCCCTACTTATTGGATAAGCTGCAAATTCCAGTCAGTTGGGTTCTCGTCCCACACTGGGATTGGACGTGCTCCTAAAACGCTGGCATCCGAGTGCCATATTGTGGGGTGCTGTACTGCTGGGATGTGCTGTCCTTCTCATGACATGTTAAACCGAGGTCCCTTCTACCCATCCTGGTGCTGTCCTGGTGGGTGTCCAGGTGGAAGTAAAAGAACCTAGGTCACTCCTCACAAAGAGTAGGGGACATATCCAGTCTCCTGGCCAACGTTTCCCTTACCATAAAACAGGTTCACGCAACTGTCCAGGCTGAGTGTGAGTGGGTGATGATGTGCAATCTGGCTGCCATTACATATTCTGTCACTTCACTACTCTACTAGTCTAGTATTGCTTGTAAAGCACTTTGGGATACACTGTGTATGAAAAGCGCCTATATAAATGCTGATTCTTCTTCTTCTTCTTCATCTACCCAACAACCTACTTCTGCTTACGCCTCACTATAATTGCCTTATGTCTGTCTGTACCATATATTCTTGAATTCCCCCACTTTTTTGACCCCATGCCTCCTCAGAAAGGTGGTTCCATGTGTCCACCACCCTCTCCATGGAAAAAGACTTCCTCACATTGCCCCTGAGCTGCCCCCCCTCTATCTTCAAATTGTGCCCCCTTGTTCTTGTACATCTCTTTTTCTGAAAGATGCTCCTGTCTTGGACGTTGTTGATTCCCTTGAGGCACTTGAAAGTTTCTATCATATACCCCCCCTTTCCTCAAGGGCATATATGTTAAGCACATTTAATCTCTCTTTGCATGGCTTCTGGTGCAGACCCTGTACCATTTTAGTTGCCCTCCTCTGGATTGCCTACATCCTGTCTATGTCCCTGTGGAGATGGGGTCTCCAGAATACATTTTTATGTTTGCTTGCACGCATATGCAAGAAATATAGTGCCATCATCCAAGTTTTCCAGAGGTGTGTGTCAGCCTGTTCTAATTCAGTCAGTGTGTTTGTAGGCATGGTCGCAGTCTGCCAATCACTGCTCCAGCTGTCTATGACAGCTGAAAATGCAGTGGCATACAGTTGAAAGGGAGAGCTCCGCTTCAGTGAGCAGAGCTCCCCCCCCAACACGCACGCACGCATATTGTGTGTTGACGTGCTCCTTCCCCCCCACGCACATACTGTATTGCCGACGGGGTGCCCAATCCCCGCCGGGCTCCACGCCCCCCAAAAGCTGTCCAGGTGACACGCTGGGAGCCCACCCCAGCGTGGCAAAAAATATTATATCCAACGGGGTTCCCAATCCCCATTGGCTCCATGGCTGCACGCCCCAAAACCTTTCCAGGTGTCATGCTGGGAGCCCACCCCAGCGTGACAAATCTTGTTATAGCCGATGGGGGTGCCCAATCCCCCGTCAGCTCCAGCCCCCCCAACCAGCGTTTCCAGCTGCCACGCTGGGAGCCCACCCTAGCGTGGCAAATGTCTCGCGTCGTTTTAATTTAAAAAAAAAAAAACGGCAAATAAAAAAATGGTCCCTCGCAGTCTCACTGCCCCTATCCGCACCCACCCACTGTGCACCCTGCCTCCCCACACCCCCACACCCTATACTTACCTCCGGAGTCCAGCGTGATTATCTTTGGTGGACCGGGAACACGTCTGCACTCTTCAAAGCCGACCGCGAACTGAGGAAATGCCGGTAAGCTGCATAATGGAATAAATAGGATTTTTTCAACTTTGCTGCATATCTCAGGCATTTTTTGGAATTTTTGCACCATATTTTCAACATGGGGTTTTTGGGACCCCTTCTCATGAATGCTGTCACTGTCATGGCATTACTTGGGCCTGAAGGTGATTTTGCAGCCACTGCGCTAAATCACTTTTTGGGAACAATTAACAAAATGACACTGCCAGTGTTCATAAGGAGGGCTCTCAAAAAGCCTATTTTGAAAATTTGGTGGAAAATTCCTAAATGACTGTTTTATTTAGCGCATTGCGCAGTTCCTGCACACGCCGTAAGTTTGCAAATTTTCAATATTTTCACTCCAGATTTTCAACATTGCCATTTACCACATCTCTTATGAGCAGTACAGCTGTCATTTCACATCTCATCAAAGATGTTTCGCCCATGTAGTGCACAATATCCATGTCGTTGTCGTGAAATCAATGCTAGGATGCATTAAGAAAATCACAGTGATGCTGTTCATGAGCAGAGGTCTTAAAATGGCTATGTTGAAAATTTGGTGAAAAATTCCTAAAATTACTGCTTTACTGACGTGCGTTGCAGAGTTCCTATGCACACTCGTAAAGTTCGCAAATTTTCAATATTTTCCTCCAGATTTTCAACATTGCCATTTACCACACCTCCTTATGAGCCAGTACAGTTGTCATTTTCACATCTCACCTAGCGTGTTTCTGCCATGTGTAGCACAGTGGCGCAGTCGGTGTCGAAATCAATGTATGGGACACGTTAAGAAAATCACAGTGACACTGGTCATGAGCAGAGGTGTTAAAATGGCTATGTTGAAAATTTGGTGAAAAATTCCAAAAGTGACTGTTTTAGGGTGCACATTGCACAGTTCCTATGCCGCGCTGGCAAGTTTGCAAATTTGTAATATTTGCACACCAGATTTTCAACAGTGCCATTTTACGCACTTCCTTATGAACAGTACAGCTACCATTTTTCACATCTCACCCAAAATATGTTTTCCCACATGTAGCGCACAATGGTGCAGTCGGTGTGTGAAAGCAATGTTTGGGACAGATTAAGAAAATCACAGTTTCACTGTTCATGAGCAGAGGTCTTAAAATGGCTATGTTGAAAATTTGGTGACAAAACTCCATAAAATGACTGTGTTACGAGTGAGCATTGTGCAGTTTCCATGCACCCTCGTAAGTTCATGAATTTGTAATATTTTCAGTCCAGATTTTCACCAATGGCATTTTTCCACACCTCCTTATGAACAGTACAGCTGTCATTTTCCACAACATGGCGAAATGCGTTTTCACACTTTCAGCACAGAAATACGTGGTCGCTGTGGGAAATCATTGTTTGGGACAGATAAAGAAAATCACACTGACACTGTTCATGATTGGAGGTCCCAAAATGCCTGTGTTAACAATATGCTGTAAAAATATCCCCAAGCTAGTTACATTACAGGTGTGTGTTGCACACTTTCTATGCACGCTCGTGACTTCACCAGTTTTTATAAGATTTTCACAGCAGATTTTCAACATTGCCATTTTTTACACCTCCCCATGAACAGTACCGCTGTCATTTTTCACATCCTGTTCGGAATGTGTTTTTGCACCTGTGGTGCCAAATGCCATAGTCGCTGTGCAAAAGCAGTTTTTGGCTAAAAAACTGATATTGCCACTGTTCATAATTGGGGTCACAAAAAAACATATTGAAAATTTAGGTGAAAATACCAACGAATACCTGAGGCGTTAGGGTTTCTGACCATACGCTCCACCCTGTAGAGAATGACAGGCATCAGGGTTGTGACTTGGGATTCTTGCCTGTCATGCTCATACCATTCCACCCCCACCCACACCCTGCAGCCAGTGAGAGGCATCAAGGTGAGCCTTGGACTCTTCGGGCCCAACCTTCACCCCATTCTCCTATACCGCACCCATCTCACCGTATTTCCTGATTGAATGGGGTGCGCATAAGGGCCAAAGGCCCCAAGGCACACCGTGACACTTGTCAGTGTCTGCGGGGTAGGGTGTGGTGAAATGGCGTGGTCATTACGCCTGACGACCCAAAGGCACACCCCAATACCTGTCACTCTCTGCAGGGTGGTGGTGGGGTTGGCTTCAGTTCAATACTTCGCTGCCATTCCTATTATGCAGCTCTGTAACTTCTACACTACCAATGCCAATGCCAGCAAGCAAACATTTGGCATTGACAAATGCTTGTTATACTTGTAAAGATCCCTGTTTTCATTAACAACAAGTTTAACATACAACCATAAAACACAGTTGTTTATACATACAGGGACAAACAAAATCAATACATTCAATCAGTAGGAAAACATTGGCATATAGTTTTTAGACCCCACCAAGGCTTTCGATTTGGTAGATTACTCCTTTTTATTGGACACAGTGACTGAAAGTCATTTACACATTTAGACATCCTTTAAAAATTGAGACAGAGTTGATATCCCTAATCTCTGCTGGGAGGGAGTTATAGTGCAATGGAGCTTTATATAGAAAAGACCCTTGACTACAGGATTTTTTGAAGCAGGGAATGATGTATTGTTTAAAATGGGCTAATCAGGTATCATGAGAATATGAATAAGTCTTAAATAAAGCTGAAATCATTTTAGGGAATAAACCCAAGAATTTGTATGCATTAACATACTGTAATCACATTTGACTTAAACCTATTGTTCAATGATAAATAGCGGCAGCAGAATATAGATCACAGTGATGGGTATGTCTTGGTAAGTTGGTAATAAATCTACATATACTATTATAGGCTACTGTCAGCTTTGAAATAGCAGTGTCGTTGGCTACATAATAAACAATGAGTCTATAGTCTACCACAGAGAACCGGAAACTCTTTTTTTTTAACTTTTATTTTATGCACCAGTACTCTCTGTGGCATCTTTCAGAGGTGCCCAACTCGATCCTGCCCCTTCTACTCTGTACCATGGCCAGCCATCACCGGTTCACCCCCCAAAGGAACTTCCCAGTGCTCCAGATCACCCCCAGAATTGGGCCCACCTGCCCTTGGTGGCAATTTCTGAAATTAGAGGGTCCATCCCTCCGGGAGGTCAGCCCTGGATCTCCGGTGTGGCCTCGCCCGGCATTAGGGATGAGAGAGAGATCCCTGGGGCCCTCATCATCTCCTCAGCGAGCAGGGGATTTTCTACTTTTAGATCCCCTCTCCCCCTGCAGAGCCTGGCCAGCAAGGCAATGAATTGCCGTGGCTCCGTCCCCATGGCATACGCCGCACCGCTCCAATCGGCGATCTCCAGCCACCACCAGAGGTCGCTCTGAGATTGAGTGCACCACATACCCACCCCCGGGAAGAGAGAGCAGTCCTCAGGATGCTCAATCTCTTCCTTCCCCTGCCGATCCCCCATGGCCCTGACTCGTTCCCGAACCTGGGTAGCCGATGTAGCATGAGGTGTGGCATCCAGCGCCTCAACCCTCAGCGCCATCTGGCCAGCGAGAACAGGAAGCTCATAACTAGAAGTTTCCTGGTCTCTGGGGTCAGACAGTTCCTAATCCTAAAAAGGGCACCGAACCTCTGGTGAACCCTCTTAATCAGTGTTTTAATGTGATATTCAAAGGCCAAAGCCTCATCGATGCTTACACCGAGGAACTTGAAACTATTCACTCATTTGAGTATGTTGCCACTGAAGTCACATATCATTTTATGTATAGGCCTGGCAATCCTTGGACCTGAAAATGTCATATATTTCATTTTTGGCATTGAGAACCATCTGTGTATTTATTAACCATTCCTGGAGTGAATTAAAGTCAGTTTGTGCTTGATCAATGGCTTTGTTTACATTCGAGTTGATGTTTATTATTGCCACATCATCTGCATACAAAATTACTTTTGAACACTTACAGGATGTTGGCAAGGAATTTAGAAATAGTGTAAATAAAAGAGGACCAAAAATGGATCCTTGAGGTGCTCCATAATATATTGGTAAAGGATCAGAGGTACATCCAGATACAGAAATCACTTGCTATCCTTTTGTAAGATGACTTGAAAACCATTTGATGGTATCGGTTGAAAAATGACTTTCAGTCAGTGTGTCCAATAAAAAGGAGTGGTCTCCCAAATCAAAAGGCAACAGTGCAGCCAATCAGAACACGGGCGCTTCCAGCAAACCCGCTCTGATTGGCCAGGACTTTTCCCCTGCTTTTGCCACCTGGCGCTTTTTACAAATAGATTTAGCTGCAACTAAGCAAAATTCAAGTGTCTAATAGAAGTTTTTTTTTTTTGGTAGCTAATTTTCCATTAGCAAGTTATACAGACCTGCCACTAGAGGGATTCTTGTTCTTTCATTTAAAAAAAAAGTCTACCCTCTTAAAGTCACAGTTGCTTTACTTGATATATACCGTCATTCCAGCCCTCGAGATCCTCTCAAACCCGGTAAGACTTCTCTGAACCACAGGGACTGCTGAGAGCTGCGCCATTGGCCCCAAAGTATCTGTACAGCACCCTGATTGGATGCTCTTTTTCCTCCTGCTCAGGGATTGGCTCTTGAGCCAGCTAAAACTTTGCTCTGCTCGGGGCTGCTGCGCCCATTCATTTCTATGGCAAATGGCTGAAATTTTCGCCCTTCCGACCTCCCATAACTACAGACCTCCTCCACACCCCCTGGTAGCTCCGCCCCCCCACTCATGCTCCATTGGGTGCCTGTTTTGGTCCCCCCCATCTTTTAGTCACCACCTCCCACTCGCTGGCTGCCTGGTCTTCCTGGCTGTATCCTCACTTCCCACTGATTCAGCTACTGCTCTTCCGCCCCCTTCTCCTAGCCCCGCCAGCCTGTCTTAACTCGCTTCCTCCACCTACCCCGAATCCTACCTTAATCATGCACCTCCACCGCTCTCTACCCCCTATTCTATTTCTCCTTGCCTGTCTTCCTCCCCTACTGCACGCCCCAAAAGACTGCTTTCCCTCCCTCCCCCACAGCTTCCACATTCCTACATCCTTCCTCCATATAGGCACGCTGCACACTGGTCAGTGCCCCTTGCCCAGAGTCCATCCTACCGCCATGAAACTGTCCTGCACCCACACTGGTCCTAGCCCTCCACTCTGGTCCCCCCCCCATCTATGCTAGCTACTACCCACTGTCGTCGATGCTTGCTAATTTACCGAGATGCTAGCAGGCAAAAGCATTCCCTTAAAGAAATATGCCGCAGCTCCTTGAGGCTAGTCCTCCTCCTTCAAATGCTGTCAGGCAATGTGCACCCAAACCCTGGCCCATTCCGATCTAAAGCCACAAATCTGAGCAAGCCTTTGGGTGCCCTCTCATTCATATCAATCAACATCTGCAGCCTCCTTCCTAAAATGGATGCCCTACAGGCCTTCACCAGTCAACACTGCCCTGACATCCTGGCAGTTGTCAAAACCTGGCTCACGCCATCAGTACCAGACCATGCAATCAGCCTTCCTGGCTACAATGTCTTTAGGCTGGATCGCCTCTCCAAAAGAGGCGGGGGCTGCGCTCTCTAACTAAAAGACTCCATACAGGATCACCACATCATTACCTCACTCCAACCCACAACTGCTCAGATACTGCCAGTGAGAATCCTCCTTGGAGCCCAAAACAAAACCCTCACTGTTGCCATCATCTACATCCCTCCCAAAGAACAGGGAACTGGTCTAACACTTGTTCTTGACTCTGTAAAGTCACTCCCACCGGACACTGACTCCATCCTCCTAGGCGACTTCAAAATCAACTGGCCTGCGGCTGATGCTGGTGCACACAGGGATACCGTTGCTGTGGTGAACCTCAATCTAATCCAATCCAACTTTATTTATATAGTGCCTTCCAAATCCGAGGCGCTGTGCATAAAAACATATACACAATAATAACATTTTTCATACGTTAAAATATATCAACTATGACTAAGTAAAAGCTAAACTAAATAAATATGTTTTTAAACCAACCTTAAAACTATCGATGGCTGAGCATTCTCTCAACCAATGAGGTAGAGAATTCCACAGGGTTGGTGCTGATAAAGCAAAAGCAAGAGATCCTGATGTCTTTAATCGAACCCTGGGAGTCTGCAGCAATCCCTCGTTGGTGGAATGGAGAGGACGGAGGGGGCAGTAGGGAATCAGGAGATCTTTCAGGTAACCGGGTCCCTGATCATGTAGTGCTTTAAAGGTTAGTAGACCAACCTTAAAGGTGATCCGCCACCAAACAGGCAGCCAGTGCAGTTCGCGGAGCACAGTCGTAATATGACTGGTTCTAGAAGTCCCAGTCAAAAGCCTGGCTGCCACGTTCTGCACCAGCTGGAGGCAGCAGATATCAACCCCAGGTAGCCCTAGGTAGAGGGAATTGCAGTAGTCCAGACGGGTAGTGACAAAGGCGTGGACCAATGTTGGAAGATCACTAGGAGGAACCAGGTATTTCACCCGGGCATTATTCCTCAGATGGTAAAAAGAGAATTTGATGACAGCTGACACCTGAGATTTTAGGGTCAGACCATCATCAAAAAAAATGCCTAGATTTCGCACCTGATCAGAGGTAGAGAGTGGTATACCACCGAGTAACAAACCTGATGGTTGTCCAGCTCCCAAACCCGCCCCCAGATGACCTGGGTCCACTACCAATACCTCAGTCTTATCCGGATTCAGTCACAGCCAGCTGGAACTCATCCAAAGTCTGATCTCTGCAAGGCAGTTATTCAGCACAGAGAGTGCATCACCCTGACTGGGGAGAAAGGACAGATACAGCTGAGTATCATCTGCATAGCAGTGAAAACCCAGACTGTATCGCCTGATGATTTCTCCCAATGGCAGCATATTCACTGCAAACAGCATGGGAGCTAAAATGGAGCCCTGCGGTACCCCACAAGGCAGGGAGTGAGCGCCAGAGGAATAAATTCCAGTGGCAACTTTCTGGGACCTGTCCATGAGGTAAGAATGAAACCATTTGAGGACTGTACCAGACAGCCCACAAAAAACCCACAGGCGCTCCAACAGCACTCCATGGTCTACAGTGTCAAATGCAGCAGAGAGATCGAGAAGGACCAGAATAATACATGCCTTTCGATCTCTAGCCATTAGGAGGTCGCTCAATACCCGGAAATAGGCAGTCTCAGTGTTATGCCTCTTCCTAAAGCCAGACTGGGGAGTATCATAGACATTGTGAGTTATAAGATGATCATCCAATTGCAACGCAACTGCCTTTTCAATAACCTTACCAAGAAATGGCAGGTTAGAGATAGGCCGGTAGTTAGCTAGACAGTCTGGATCCAAGGAGGATTTTTTAAACGACCGCCTCCTTAAGGGGGTCGAGAAAGACCCCCCTCTCCAAAGACTTCCAGACAATGTCAGCAAGGATTGGGCAGATAACTTCTACACATCCTACTAAAAGAGGTGTAGGGCCTGGATCCAAACTACAACTAGTTGGTCACATTGTTTGGATGATCTTCACAATGTCCCCGAACTCCAGCCGGCAAAAATCTGACCAGACAGACCGAGAGCATGCCACTTCCCGTCAACTACTGCAGTCCCCCATAGGAGAGGTCGGACCGATGCTGGACCTGATGCTGGCAACCTTATCTGCAAAAAATGAGCGAACTCCTCGCATCTTAGCTGAGAAAAGGCTTCTCTGGGCTGAAGACAGATTGGATTGCACAATCTGTCCACGGTCCGGAAAAGGTGAGCTGGTCGATTTTGTCCAGCAGGAATCTCTCTGGACAGGAACTCTGCCTTCTTATAGGTGATTTCTTATTGATAGCTATCATAATGTGTCATCAACCTAAGCCTGTCAGCATCATGGCCTGACTTCCACCAGGCCCTCTCCAGCCTTCGGCCAACTCGCCTTAACTCCTTCAAGGAGCCATCAAACCAAGGGCTCCTTGGACGGAGGGCGAGAGGCCGAACACGAACAGGAGCAATTTTGTCCAGAACATCTCCCACAGCCTTATTATAGGCTAGTATGAGATCATCTGGACTCGTGCATTCACCCGACAAGCTCGACAGATCCAGTACCGCCATTAGGTCACTGGGGTTAATACCCCTTAAAGGGCGGTACCGAACCATCTCCATAGGGGCAGACCTATTAGGGGGGCCCTGAAACTGAACCTTATGGTGTGATGGTCAGACCAGCTGACAGGTTCCACCCCCAAGTCAGCAATCTCCATACCCAAAAGAAAGATCAGATCCAATGAATGACCCCCTATATAGATCGAGGAGGTAACCACTTGTTTTAGGCCCAGTGTAATCATCAGCTGGAGGAGATTTTGACCAAAAGCTCATCGTCGACCCAGGCATTGAAGTCCCCCAGAACTATCAATCTGGGGAACCTCAACACCAAGTCGAATATGAAGTCTGCTATCTCCTGCAGGAATTCTCCACCATCACCTGGTGGACGGTAAACAAGGAGAATCTCGCAGCCTACACCTTCCCCCAGGATATATTCAAAGGATCTGGTACTTCCCAATGGCACATTTACAAGGCCCAGCTCAGTCTTAAACATAATGGCCACACCCCTGCCCTATGAACCAGCCTTGGATGGTGTATCACCAAGAACCTGGCTGGAATTGCCAAGACCAGTATAGGGCCTGGATTTTCATCCAGCCAGGTCTCGGTGATGCAAGCCAGATCAGTTGATCCAACAAGATCAGCTATAATAGCTGTCTTGCTTTTAATAGATCTGGCATTGCATAACTCCGCCAAGGTAGGATGAGCTGTCGGGGAAGACCTCGGCACCTGTCCATTAACATCGGAACCCTTGGGTATGGGGACAAGACAGGAATAACCTCTATCCTGACCCCATTTCACCCCAGGGAGTCTTCTGAACCCCAAAACCCCAATCTTCCCACCCCCCTCCTGTCCCCCACCAGGCCCAGCTCTCCACCCTCGCCTACGCTTCCTAAGAATGCAAAATGCACGACACCTAAAATAGGTTTTGGATGACAATGGGGGACATTCAAAGGGATGTAATTCCCTGAGCCTGGTGGGGGAATAACACCCAACCATCGCTAAACCTCCCCAACACATTATAACTCCTCACACAAATGGTTGACTCACCAACCAGGAAAAATTACAGGACCGGCACCAGCACACTCTTGGACTGGATCCTTACCAGTTACCCATCATGGATATCTAACATTAATGTCCTCCCTGACTCTCTCAGTGACCAGTCCCCTGTTAGCTGCACCTGGTCAAATAAATTCATCAAACCACCCCCAAAAACTATCACCAGTAGGGTTCTACCCTGTGGTCACCTTCCTCAACTCAAATCCCACCTCCTCCATCAAGACTGGTCCCCTATCTTCAATGCAACCAACGTTAACACTGCCCTTGACCACTTCATAAACATCTTCACTGTGGCCTGTGACACATATGCTCCTATTAAGAAATGCAAAGTCAAATCACTCAGTAACCCTTGGCTCAGAGGTGACCTCCTCAGGATGCTAACAAGAGACCACCTATGGGAGCTGGCCAACTCTGGAAGGCAAAACGACATCTAAAACTAGAAATGTGCCTGCAATGACTGCACCAAAACCATCCTGCAAATGAAGTCCGCCTACTATAAGCATACCCTCACAAACTCCTGGGGCAATGGTCGTGAATTCTGGAAGAACATAAAGAAACTCACCAGGAATCCACCCAAACCCCCCCCATCAATACTCAACATCAATGGAACCACAACCCTCAACCCAAAAAACATTGCGAATACCTTTAACAAAGCCTTTACTGAACGCATCGCTATCCTACCCCAGGACTTTTTCAAAGATGGTGAAGCCCCTCTGTCCACAATGAACACTATCCCCACCAGCTGCCCCCACTTCTACTTCAAAGCAGTCAAGGCTCACCAAGTACGCAAATATATTACCAAAGCCCTTGGTAAATCAAGAGTCAGTAATGACTCCCTCAATCTCATAATCAAATCCTGTCTCTCACACTTGATGAAGTGCCTAGTCCTCTGACCAGAATTTTCAACCTCTCCCTCAGCCTTAGCCAGTCCATGGACAGATGGAAATCTGCCACTGTCACCCAAATCCATAAAAGTGTTGACAAAATTGCCCACTATAACTACAGACCTATCTCCCTACTACCCCCACTCTCCAAGGCACTAGAATGCATTGTCTCAGACCAGCTCACCGAATACCTGGATACGTACAACATCCTGTGCAAGCAACAACACAGGTTCCACAAAGGTCTCATCACCTCCACAGCCCTACTTGAATTCACCGGCGCAATCCACAATGCACTTGACTCCGGCGAACTACTAGGCTCAATCTACATTGACTTAACTAAAGTCTTTGACACCATCAATCACCACCTCCTGCTTGTCCAGCTTCAGAACACTGGGCTGTCAACTGACTCCATTGGCTGGTTTAAGAGCTACCTTGAAGAATGGTCCCAAACAGTAAGCATCGCTGATACACTCTTGAACCCTAGACCAGTCCTCTCTGGAGTCCCCCAGGGCTCCTTTCTGGGACCCCTCCTCTTCAGCCTATTCTTAAACTCACTACTGGACAGCTGCCCAGAACAAATAATTCTCTATGCCGACGATGCTGTGATCCTCACCTCGGACCCTGATCCAATCCAATTACAAAATAATCTTCAGTGGACCTTCTCCTCCATTGAATCCTGGTTCCTAAATCATAAACTGCTTCTCAATCAGAAAAAAACAAAGTCTATGGTCTTCTGCAGCCCCCACAACAAAAACAAACAACTCCACCTCTCCATTGCAACCAAACGAGGAGCCATCCTAGAACAAACACAATCATTCAAGTACCTCGGCATCACCCTTGATCCCCACCTCTCATACGCTGTCCATATCAGCAATGTTGCAAAGTCTGCCAATGAGAGGTTAGGCATATTATTCCGGCACAGGAAACACCTAACCCCAGAAGCACTATCAGTGGCCATCCAAAGCTCCATCATCAGCATCATAGACTATGGTCTTATCATATATGGGTCTGCAACTACCACCCCTCTCAAACGTATCGTAACCTCCCTGAATAAGGCCTGTCGTATCATCACTGGCTCACATCGCTGTACCCACACATGTGACCTTTATTCCCAATCTGGATGGCTTCAACTGGACAAACACATGAAATACCAAACCTGCATCACAGCCAAGAAAATTATAATGGGGCTTGCCTCACCTGGTGTCTGTGCCTTCCTTAAGCCTAGACATAGGAACATCACCACAAGGAGATCCAATTCCCATCTACTACATATCCCACGATGTCGCACAACCCAAGGACAAAGATCATTCACCTATCGGGCATCCAACTGGCTCAACTCTCTTGGCAGTGACCGCTGCAACACGCAGCCTCTTCAAGTCCAAGCTGCACCTCTCACTGCTTGTATCCTGCGATTGCCCATCTTAACATTTTCACTGTTCCAGCTGCACATGCCCCAGCACCCAGCACTTACAATCAGTCTTTGCACCCCTAGCACCTTACCTGTCATATTACCTTGACAAGGCCCCCTGGCTGCACTGTCTCCTGCCCTCACCAACCTCCCCCATATCTCCACTCCTGCCCCAACCACCTCTGATACTTCCCTACCCCTGCACCTCCCCTCGATCTCCTACCCTCACTTCACCCACCCACCTTCCCTTGTCTTGCTATAGCTCAAGTCTTTGTACTGGTTATTACATGTCTGTAAGTCAATGATTATATGTTTGTACTAAAAATGATGACTGTTGCACACGCTGATATGGAACCTTTGTAAACGAGCCTCGGCTCAAAGTTATTGTAATCCTAGATTGAAATAAATAAATAAATATATAAAAATAAATAAAACAAAAGCCTTGGTGAGGTCAACAAAAATTCCAGCTGCAAAGTGGCATTTGTTGATGGCACTCTGTATACTGCTTGTTAACCTCACCAAAGCTTTTTTTTTTAAATTTAAGTTTATTGAATTTCAACATAAAAGAACCAACAACATGTGACAGAAATAACAAACCATAATACACATGGTATAACATAAAAGGAAACACAAAGAAAAAGAGGGAAACCCCCCAACCACAACCCACCCCAAAAACCCACCACCCTCCTCCCATCCCACCCCCACCCAAACTGAGTGTGCCAAGTAAACAATGTGCCTGAGATAGAAAATTCAGCATACTAACCAGCTCAGAGAAAGCCTCCTCCCTCGATTCAGAAAATAAGAAACCAATAACAGGATATAGTACGGCAGGAAAAGAAAGCCCAGGCATCAGGTAGGAGGTCAGGAACTCACTGATGCAAATATAGTGCATGCAATTTACCCCACTTTTTCTGGAACAGGTCCATACGGTTACTCGAGCTGGCTAGCAACCTCTCGGCATTGAGATAGGCGGAAAGCTCGGTCAACCATTCGGTATAGGACAGCGCCAACTGATCCGTCCAGTGTCTAAGGACCAGTCTCTTAACCACAATGGACACCATAGCCATGTGATACCGATGCTCCACACAATCTATACTAGCATAATCCCCAAGAATACAGACCTCAGGAACAAAAAAACCTGAGAGACCTAGTAGAGGATCCAGATTGTCCCGAATAGAAGACCACAGGGGAGCCACTTTGGTGCAAGACCAGAAAATGTGTAGGGGTCCCCTTCACCTTGCATACATCTGGAACAGAGGGAAAAGGAAATCTTGTTAAGTCAAAACAATTTCCTAGGAGTATAATACATGTTATTCACAATATAATACTGAGTAAGCCTAAATCTATCCTGGGTATGATATTTGTGGAGATCCTTCCAGATGCGAGACCAGGTCAAGGTGGACACAGGGAGTAAGGAAATCCAAATGCTGGAGCCCGCAACAGGTTCCGAGAATTTATAATTTAGAAGAAAGGAGTATATGGATGAAATGAGTGGGTTTAGAGGCAAGGGTTAATATTTGAGAAAGGAAGGGATATACTACCGGCTCATTGAAGTGGTGCCAAACCTCTCAGCAATAAGATGCTCAGCTGATAAACTTTAAAGATCTTGTCCTGGGAATGCCATACTACCAAGAATATCCACGGAAGAAAGGAGAAGTCCTTGGCCATAGAAATGTTCAGACTGGTCTCCTTAATTTGCGAAGCCAACCGGGAGTTATCAACGAATTGCCCATCTTAATGTTGGGATTAAGCGTGACCGGTTGGCCTAGATCTTTCTTGGGAAAAATACCCACGAAGCGCAAACATTGGAAAAGAGACTTAAGGGATACAAGAATTGTTTGGTCAGTTACCCATTGTGAAAGTGCGGAGGGAGGAGTATAGAAAATAGCATAAGGGTCTATTCTAGACTCTGAAAGGATTGATTTTTCAATTTGGAGCCAAATCGGTTGTGACAGATCAGGGTTAGTGGTGAACCATCTCCCCAACTTGGCGAGATGGGCCGCCCAGTGGTAAAACACAAGGTTGGGGAGCCGAAGTCCACCCCTATCCTTAGGAAGGGATAGTTTAAGAAATGAGCGCTGGACTCCTTACCACGCCAAATAAACTTTGAGAACATCCGTGAAATTGCAGAGTAAGAGATAGGCATCCAAAGATTTAATAGGTTGAGAGGATAGAAAATCGAGGAAGGACATTCATTTTGATAATGTTAATCCGGCCCCAAAGGGAAATAGGAAGGGTGGACCACCGCCCCAAATCTTGTTGGATGAGGCCCTTTAAGTCATCTAAATTGAGCTTCTTAAGTAGAGAAGAGTCCGTTGAGAAATGAATCCCTAAATATTTAATTGACCTGGGGGACCACCTCATACCAAAATTGGCGAGATCATGCCTATAGGTGCGAGTGTTTAAGGGAAAGATTTCAGATTTAGA
Organism: Neoceratodus forsteri; assembly: GCA_016271365.2. Taxonomy (NCBI): domain Eukaryota; kingdom Metazoa; phylum Chordata; order Ceratodontiformes; family Ceratodontidae; genus Neoceratodus; species Neoceratodus forsteri. The sequence goes on from CM028129.1 coordinate 523,533,072, forward strand.
AATATTCAATTTGTAATGTGAGAGGGGCACCGTAATGCTTAATAATATCAAGAGCATACTTTAGGGAGTCAGCAGGATGTACAAGGTGCAGGAGTATATCGTCTGCATAAGCAGAAAGAGTTAACTCCTGTTGGCGCACCGAACAACCTTTGACAAGTGGGGAAGACTTAAGCTTGATAAGAAGGGGTTCCAAATACAGATTAAATAAAAAGGGCGAGAGAGGGCAGCCTTGTCTAGTGCCAGTGTACAAATGAAATAGCGAAGAGAGAACCCCATTACAATATATTTTGGCCAAGGGAGAATTATAAAGAACCCGGACCCACTTCAAAAAGGAAACCGGAAAATCCATCCTAGCCATCACAGCCCAAAGAAAGGACCAATCCACACGGTCAAAAGCTTTCTCTGCATCCAATGAAACTAAGGCCATGGGGGATTGGGATAGGCAGGCATGTTGCGAAATGTGGGAGAGAGTTCTTAAATGGTCAGAAGGAGAGCAAGAATGTACAAAACCAACCTGCTCTGGACTGAGAAGATGGAGCCAGACTCTTTTGACTCGTTCAGCCAAAATTTTGGAAAGGATCTTCATGTCATAATTTTGAAGAGATATAGGTCGATAGCTCTTGGGTCAGTAGGGATTTACAGGCTTGAGAATTAGAATGATGGTAGCTTCAAGAAGAGAGAGTCTATAACACAAGAAGAAAAAGGTATTCATAAAGCTTAAGAAGTATGGGGGCAAGATCTTTAGAAAAGACCTTGTAGAAATTGGTGGGGAAGCCGTCCGGACCAGGTGTTTTATCCGGAGTCATAGAGGCAATAACGCCCTCTATCTCGGCCAAAGAAATAGGGACAGTCAAAGTTTCCTTATGAGGCAGCAAAAGCTGGGGAATGTCGACATCAGTTAGATACGCAGTTATATCCAAGAGGGAAGTGGGAGACAGGGCGGGCTATATAAATCCCGATAGTAACTCTCGAAGATCCGCACGATTTCTCTAGGAGAGGTTTTGATAGAACCGGTAGGCGATTGTAAAGCCGGTATCAACCTGGAACCCTCTAATGTGTGAAGACGAAGGGCTAGAAGTCTCCCAGCCTTTTCACCGTGATCAATATACTTGACCTGAGTTTTAACCAAACAGTATTCAGCCTTTTCCTTAAGGAGGTCAGCATACTCGTTTTTGACAGTCAAGAGAGTCTCCAAAGAAGATAATGGAGAAGCAGGAGAGTGGGCAGCTTCTAACTCTCTAATTTTGTTCATTAAGGAAAACGCCCGCGCTTGCCGGGCTTTTTTCCTTGCAGAAGCTAACTTAATCAGCTCTCCTCTGAGGTAACATTTTAGGGAACACCAAATCATATCAAATCTAGAGGTGGACCCCAGGTTGTCTGCCAAAAAAAGAGAAATTAAGTCTCTTATCTGCTTCACTGTATGGGGATCCTTAAGTAGCTGGGTGTTGAGCCTCTATGTGGTATCCCGTTGGAATTCAGGATGCGGAGAAATATTGATCCAGACAATTGCATGGTCAGAAAGAATAATCGGCTCAACGCCGGACTGAAGGAGACCCAGGAGGAGGGACGTACTGGTCAGAATATAGTCTATCCTGGACCATGAACCGTGGGGTTGGGAAAAGAACGAAAAGGCCCGAAGAGAGGGGTTAGAAAGTCTCCAGGGATCACACAGTCCTAACATATGCAAGAAGTCATGCAAGGCCCTCTGCATGGGTGTAAGAGGCCGGTCACTCTGGGGATTTCTATCCAGGGAATGGGAAGGTGAAACGTTCCAGTCTCCCCCAGAATAAGCTGCAAGGGAAGCAAGACCCTAATTTTGACTGCCAGAGCCATAAAAAAACCAGGGTCACCCCCGACGGGACCGTAAATTGAACCAAGAGTTACAGCATTCCCATTGAGGAGACCTTTGACCAGAATGAACCTCCCATCTAGATCCTCCACTACTGAGTCTTTCAGGAATAAAACATGCTTTTTAATGAGTACAGCTACTCCTTTGCTAAAATTAGATCCACCTGCGAGATAGACCTACGAAAAACCAGACCGAGATAACCACTTAGCCTCTGCCTTGCTAAGATGGGTTTCCTGAAGGAATAATATATCTATTTGGAGCAAAGTGCAGTGGTTAAAGACCTGAGTCCTTTTGACCTTCTCTCTGAGCCCATGCACGTTCCAAGACGCTATTTTAATAGTGCCTGCCATTTTAACAGCAAAATGAGAGGGAGGCCATTATTAAGACATCCAAAAGCTGAAATTAAACAAGGGCACACTCGAACCCCAGAAACCCACCACCCAACAGCCTGCCCACAAAATCTTAATAAAAGTACAAATAGTCTAGAGAAAGCAACAATACCTAAAGAACAATTTAATAAGAAGAAAGTTTGGCAGGCTCCCTCCTCCCACCCCTTTCCCCCAATATTCTCCCTCAACCCAAACGACCAACTATTTACATCCTGGAACCAGGGCTGAAAAAAATCTAGACCGACATAGGCAAGCTTAGAACCTGGCAACCAGACCCACCATGCGAATCCAGGGACTCCCATCACACCAGGGCCAATCAAAAAAAGGAAATCCCAAAGCTCATTCCCCCCAAAATGAGAGCCAGTCCTAATCCAAAGTAGGAGAAACACCAGCAACCCGGTGACTGGGACTGGATTGGCAAACCCCCCATCCATAGGCTCGCAACTCAGCTACTGTAAGAAGCGAGGCCCAGGAGCCACCCCCCCAACCACCTTTCTGCAGAACCAACCGTATCAGTAGATGATCCACTCAGATACCAGCCCATTGACCATTTAGATAGTGGAAAACAAGGCGACTTTAAGAAGGGAATTACTCACCCCCTGGATCAGGCAAAAAAAAAAAAAAAGGGGATTCAAAAACAGGCAACGAGGCCATGATACAATGGACCCATCTTCGGTCAGGCCGTGTGTTTCCAGGGGGCGCTATTTCACCATGGGACCTGAAGGTCCTACACCCAAAGCCATACCCCAGGGAAACGTTACCCTTGAAAACAGGTTCCAAAAAGAAACCGAGGTTCCTATCGTCCCGGCCCAGCACCACCCCTGCTCAACCACCCCAGGTACCGCCCAGCGCCGCAGGCCAAGGAGTGGACGCGAAACAGGTAAGAACAACAAGTGTCAGCCAGGGAAAAAAAAATCCAATGTCCCTGAAAATATTCGAGGGGAAATCAGCAAGAAAAGGAAACGAAAAACCCCCATCCAGTAGGCCAGCTAAAACCAGGCCTTCTTACATATACACAGTTCAGGAAGTCTCTCAGCCCTGAGATTTAAACAACTCAGGGAATCTGGTGGCAAGGTCCTTATAAGCCTCTTCTGGCGAATTAAAGCTGTGGGTGATACTTCCAATCGAGACCTTGAGTGTAGCGGGGTACACCATCCTGAAGGGAATAGACGCCGCAATCAGCTTCTGGACCGTAGGGTGGAAAGCGGCCCTTTTCTCTCGCTTCTTCTCGAAGGTCCTGGGCAATACGATCTTGGCCGACCCCATGTAACCACTTGCAGGTCTCGAGATTTACTGTAGACGTGCTGCCTTTCAATGTAGCCTCAAAACTTCATAATTATAGGGCATGGGGGAACCCTGGCGGTGGTCTAGGCCTCCAACGACCGATGGGCCCTCTCGAGGTGATAACTTGGACTGAGTGGTGAGGGCCCAACTACTTAGCGAGGAACTTGCAGGAAGGCCATCAGATCGGGCCCTCTTCCAGCTCCGGAAGGCCAAGAATCAGCAGATTATTCTCCCGGTTGCGCCCTCCAGGTCCTCAGTTTTTAGCTGAAGCCTCCGCACCTGTTGAGCCAGCCCAGCCATCTTTACCTCAGCTTTCGCCTTCCATTGCTCCAATGAAAAGAGTCTGGCCTCCGCATCTGACACTCTTGTATTGAGGGAAGAGAGGTCGCCCCGCACGGACTTCAGCTCAGCAGTGATATCTTGAAGGATGCTCTTCAGTGGGGTCAACTCCTGCATGAATTTGTCCTCCGTAAGAGGACCGGATGGCTGAGTGTTCTCCTCGCTTCTTTCCGACCCCGGGCCCGCCTGATTCCGCGGCTTCTTGGATGACTTTTCGGGGGTCGCAGGTGGCGTATGCCTCACCGCGGCCTGCTTCTTATCTACCTCCATCTCCTTGTAAAATTAAGGAAAACCGCTGGAGACACACTCGCAGGTCGACAATCAGAATGTGGACAACCCAGTGGTGGTAGTTTATCTGAAATTAGTGCTCTGGGGATCTCAAAATGTGGCGATTAGGACGGCAGGAGGGGAGAGCTCTAAGCCTCTGCTGCCATTCAGCAAGCTGCCATCACGTGATCCCCCTCAACCTCACCAAAGCTGTTGTGGTGCTGTGCTGGGTCCTGAAACCATGCTGTGTCTCTGAAATTATTTTATAGTCCTCCAAAAAGGCTGTGACCTGGTCAAAAATTATTTGCTCAAATACTTTGGAGAGGGACGACAATAGGGAGATATGTCTATAATTAGCAACTTCATCCCTATTGCCACTTTAAAAAAGTGGTCCAATTGTAGCCAATTTGCATTTTGCAGGGAAAATACTGAACCTAATGGAGTTGTTAAAAAGTAGAGAAATTGGTTTAGCTAATTCAGTTATAGTTAATTTAAGTATTCTATAGGGTATCCAGTGAATACAGCGTCCGCAATTGAGCACCTACAAAAAATGGTGATTCAATTATGGTACCTGTATTCAGGGCTACCTGGCAGGGTAACACCTGGATACCAGGGTGGGTGAGGTAAGGCAAGAGTAAGTTACGTGCATATGTGTATGCACATGTGTGGTGGGAGAGGAAGGGTAGGGGATGCTTGTGGGAAGGGGTGTGGTGGGCAGCTGTCAAGCTGGTCTGCTAGCATGGTGGGGAGGGTGATCGGTTATGAGGTGCAAGGTGCAGGGTTTGGGTCTGGCGCAGTGAATTTATTTTTTTTGCCGGCAGCCAGCTTTTTGAAAATTCAAGTATTTCACCCCCCCCCAGAGTTAAATCCTTTAGTAGGGGGGTGTGGGGGCGATGCAGGGGGCACAGCCCCCCACATTAAAAAACAGAGTTGTGGATATCGGGTGCCCTATTCGCAATCGCCGCGGGTATGTATCACCGAAATTCATTTTCAGCGATGTACACTCACCGTAACAGTGGTCGCAATTCTGCGATCATCATTGTCACGTAGAATCATCTTATAGTCAAGCCCATCTGAACCAACATTGGGCCTTGGATTATATTTATTAACATATTTCTGGAAAATGCTGAGGGAGATTTTACAAAGGTAAAATGTGGGGTTATTAGTCTCAATTAAACTCTTACTACCACAACAAGGCATATTTAGAGATGACTCAGGCCTAAACTTGTCTAGCGGTAAGTTTCAGAAATATCCATTAAACATCTCAGAGACTTGCTTGGGATCATTTTTTAGCTTCTTCTTGTTTTCTTAACACGGAGGTTTCTATTTTACTCTCTTTTCCAAGGAGGGAGTTAAGAGTAGCCTATATATTTTTTGAATTACCCAAATCCTTTTGTTGCTTATCTCTGAATCGATTAACTTTTGCCTTTTTAATTTCTGATTTATACTTGTTATGCCAATATTTAAAATCCACCAGAGACTGAGGCTCTCTATTGTCCCTATAGTTTTCCCAGGCCCTGTCTCTCTTTTTTAATTAATTTTAACGAATCAGAGATAACCCATTCCTTTTTTTAAGATCTTATTTTCTTAGGGATATATTTATCACAAATAGTACTGAATAAAGTACAGCACCTTTCTAAGAAAACATTTAGAAAAGGGTTGCACCTCAGTATTTATTGTCATTTACCTCGCCACTGTTATGTAACCTGCTAATATTCTACTGTCTATTGCCTTGTACACCTGCCGATGTGCAACTCATTATCTTAGATGTTTATCTTGTAATGTGTCTTTCATTTTTATTTACATTGCCTCCTCTATGTATTTTGTTCTATGACTAGCTACTGTTTTCTAATCCTATTAACATAACTCCCTGTCATATGACTTGAACAGCTGCCTGTAGTACTGCAACCTTACCTTGTATGTTTTAACTTGATTTGTTATGAATTTGTATAATTTGTCTGTACTCCCTCCCACCTTCCTCCCAGGGCAAATCTGGAATCGAGTAGTAGTCTGCTCAGTATGCCTTCCTGGTAAATCCTTTAAATAAATAAATGAAGATCTGCAACTGATTCAAGAAAGGACCACCAAGTTTCTCTAAGGGCTTGTTTTAATTGGTCAATGTTAGTAGTGTCCACCTTTCTAACAAAAATATAGACCGGGGGGCCTACCTTCCCTTTTGACTGTCCAATTGCAAAAAACAGGGGAATGGTCACTCAATACATCCTAGTCTCTCTTTCCTTATTATAGACAGCACCATCACCCACTTTACCAGATTGTTTAATCCATTGACATTAACAGAATACCATGCATCTCCTTAACCATCAGCACTTTTCCCATAGTCACCCAAACATGCCCCTCCTCTGCCTCTATTTCTCAACAGTATGCTGCCCAACATTTCCTTGCTATTAATGAGACATTGTGAGGAAAGGTGCAAACACCATTCGGGTCAATGGAACCAACCGGGTTCCCTGAACAATGGGAAATCTGGATACAACTATCCATCTTGATGGACTGACTTGCCAACTAGGAGGGCACTGTCCATCTGAGATAGGAAGAACATTTAGTGAACACAGGCTAGCATGCCAACAGAGTGTACAGTCTAACAATGGTAGGTCAGGACCTTCAGTGTATGGTCTGAGGAGGAGCCCTGTGCCAATAGAAGGGTTTCCTGGCCTGGGGGTCAATTTCACCAGTGGTGGTGGGGGCCCTCTAGTTCAGAAGAACTATGTAGGAGTATGGAAACTGTGGATCAAAGTCATGAGGGTGCAGCAGGATAACCTGCTCCCCCACTGTGGTCCTGAACACTGAAATAACAGTAGAATAGGCATGCAGTCATAAACCATGACCCAATAAAACTGAATAAATGCATAAAATTAGGCAACTATGTAAAGAAAAACTAATGCAGAACAGTTATAAATAGTGGCCCATAAACAGGCCAGGCCCCCTGGACACTGCACAGTGGCAGTCCAGAATTCCAATGTCCCTGGTCCATAGCCACTGAGAGTCATTGGAATGTAGGGTTTTATTTATGTATTTTAATTTGTTATTTATTTATTTTAATTTGTTAACTGGGTAAGAGAACTGGACCGAGGGTCCTTTTTCAGGCTTGACCTGGGCAGTTATGCAGTACAAAGGATTATGACATTCAATTACAATTACAAGTACATAGATCAAAGAAATACAGTTTTAGTCACCTTTTAAAAATTTGTAAAGAACAGTCAACAAGTAAAAATTCAGGTAAGCTACTCCAAAAATGAGGAGCAGCTGCAGTAAATGCACATAATCCAGCTCTAGTTTTACAGGATCCTATGTTAAGAACAGCCCCACTGGCTGACTGCAAACTTGGCAACATGTCCCTAATTAAAAGAATACCTGAGAGTAGAGAAAGTTCAGAACAAAAAAACATTTTTAAAAGCCAAGCAACCAAAAAAATTACTGCATACATTGTGATGGGGATAACCAACCAAACTGTGAGTATAGATAACAATGGTGGGTATTTAAAGGCGCTAATAAAACAAAACAGCAAATATTATTCTAGACAACAGAAAAAATTTGTACATTAGTAGAACCCAAATAAAGAAAAGGCTGGATACGTAACTAAAATGAGGCAAGAGAGAACCAATGGCAATGACTTTATGGAATTTGAAAGAAAATACATTTTTCAACTTATAAAAAGCTCCACATTTTTGATTAATATTATGACAAGCAGATTTGATGTGATCAGGAAGGGTAAACAAGGGATCTAAAATAAATCCCATGTATTTAAACTGGGATACTTGCTCAACTAAAGGGACAGTAAACATTGCAGGAGTCACTCAAATTGTGAAAGCCCATAAAAAGATCTTTCAAATGACATGTTGAGCTTACCTGTAGGTGTCCAGAGTCCTGAGTTATGAATACCTAAATCATCTGTAAATCAAAACAAGACAGCAGCCATTTCATTGAGTCATGAGACCAACAGTGATGTCACTGAGGGGCAAGCTGCAATTAACACGCAGCTTGCCCCTCAGTAACATCACTTCCGATTTTAAAATGGCTGCAGCCATGTTCTAATTTACAGACTAATTAGATAGTCATATCTCAGGACTCCTGACACCTACAAGGAAGTCCAGTGCCTCGTTTGAAATATCTTTTCATGGGCTTTCACAATTTGACTGAACCCCGCAATGTTTACTGTCCCTCTAAATTATATTGATAGTCATATAGCTCAAGTGATGAGCAATTATTAATCAATCAATGTATATTACTTGATGTTTAATTTATGATATATTGTATAAAAGTGTGCCTTAATATAAGTGTACATTCTCTAAATATTTTTGCACTGTATGGATATATATTTCTCTCTCTCCCCTCTCCCCCAGGATGCTTCTGGAAACAAGTTCTTTATGGCTCAGTATGTCTCTACTGGTGAAATGTCTGAAATAAATTATTTAACTTGACACATGACTAAAAAAAACTCACAGATTTAGTCTGTGTTTAAAATTAGTACATTTTTGGAAAACCAATTATTAACAGAAGATCAGTCTAAAGATCTTTAGCCAACTTGGAATATTCCTTAGCTGAAGAAAAAAGAGTAAGATCATCAGCATAAAGTAATAAATGACAATTTTTAAGTACAGATAAGAGGGAATTAATAAACTGAGTAAACATAAGTGCATCCGAAACTGATCCCTGAGATACAACCCTATCAATTTTATTTACACTGAACAACACAGAGGAAACTCCCACAAATTGAGAGTGATCCATTAGATAGTCTTCAAACCAAGAAACAATGTTAAATGAAAAGCCCAAGGATTTCAACTTAAGACAGAACATTTTATGGTCAATAAGATCAAAGGCATTGGTCAGGTCCACTAACGCAGCCACTGTAAGGAAGCCATTTTCCATAACATTTAGGACAGCATCTGTGGACCTGACCAAGGCTGACCCAGTCCCCAAGCCCTTTTGGAAACCATGCTGCTGTGGGCAGATAATTTTATATTTCTCCAAATAGTCGTTCATTTGTTTGGCCACAATTTTTTCTAGAAGTTTACTAATTGCATTCAAGTCTGAGATTGGATGAAAGTCTTCAACATGAACAGCATGGGTTTTCTTAGGCATAGGCACAACCCTATCACATTTCCAAGCAGAAGGATATTGCTGAGGAATAAAAGACAAATTAAATATTGCACACAAAGGAGAGGCAATATAAGGGGAAATTAATTTAAGAAAGTGACTGACCAACCCAGACCCACAGTCAGAGCTGTTATTAGGAAGACAGGAAAGTAGTTTAAAGTAGCAGTGCTTGTTAATAAACATATACATTTTCAGTAATAAGATTTGTCTTGCAACAATATCAAGATACATATTTTTCTTTTCATTTTGTTTCATTCCTGAACCAAGATATGGGGTCTTGAAGTTTTTTTAAAGTTACCACACCTGTGCCACACCCATGCACATCCACCAAGAAAAAATTTAATAGTTTGTGCTGTTTACTATCAGAAACATGTGGAAGAATCATCCTAATGCAACTACAGCATGAATCTAGCATGCACATTCAACAAGAACCACCAGGGGAAGAGTTTTTAAAAAATGGCAAATGGAGGCTATCTGTAATGATGTGACTCATAAATTACAAGATCAGCTAGAGTATAAGAAAAGTCTTAACACACTTGAGAAAGCAAAAAAATACACTGAGCACGACTCTTAGGTTGTCAGAAATACATTTATGCTAAATGAAAACTGTATGATGAAATTGTTCGCTGACTAACAAATACTGCTGCTTTAAGGACCTCACTAGTAGTAGCTTGCTTAAAATAAAAATCCGGCCAATTATAGGAAAGGTTTATCTCAGAAGAGGAGAAGGGGTTCCCAGGAAAAGCATATGAACCATAATCAGGCAATTTAATTGTAGTGTTGCAGTCCATGGGGACTCAAGTAGTCACTGGAATGTAATGACCCTCTCTGCCTACTTGACCAAATTGACCGCCACAGGAATGAGGAGAGTCTGTGTATCCTAAGGCCCATTCCCCAGCCTGGCAAATAGAAACAGTCTAGTTTGTAACTCCAGAAACAGAAACATGTCCAGAATAGTGCCCCTGTCATCAGCCCCAGTAATCCAGGGGTCTCTATCAATCACTATCAACAGCATCATAGTGCTTGAAAGATGGGACTCCTCCCTGGCCCTATAGTCTCTAGCTTTGGTAGCTCATTCCAACCTCAGAAATGAAGGAAACAGTCCAGCTCACCCCCAAGCTCACCCCTCCAAAGGCCCCACCTGGTCAAACCCCCATGCTCCAGTCACAGGGGCCCATCTGCAGCCAGGGAAGATCATTGCCAGCCAGGTACCCCTTACTGCAGATTCTGTTTTGTCCTGCCAGCACCATTACAGGGTGGGGCAGTAATGTAAACACAGCAGCAGAGAGCCATTTTAAGAGACTGTTCCAAGTATTGTGAACTGTGTAGTAACAATGAACTTTAATGTGTTTATTTACAGACATGGCTTTAAGACCATCCTGCTATCCAGATCATGCCTGAGCTATGATAGTGGAAGAGGTTGCCAAGCTAAAAGAAATAGAGCAATGTTTCTACGGTGACAGTTTGCCTTCTCATGTTGCAATTCCCAACTACCCTGTGAGAGAATGCCTAATGTGCCTGAAGGCTGGAAGGGGACATTTTCTTCATTCCTCATTGTTTGGGTTGCTTAGTGAAGTATGGTGTGTCCAAAGCACCTAGAATTCATTTGGCTCCCACCTGTGCAAAAGTACAAAACCCTGCATGTAGCAGCACACAGCACCAGGTTGAACCTGTTGGGGAGGTCCAGCAGAGTGTGGCCTAAAGGAAGAGAGTGTAGATTTACTGCAAGGGCAGATTGCTCATGATGTTTCTATGCCTGTGTTGCAAATAGACAGTGCAGAGGAAGGATCCATGGACCCATGGAGAGAGGATCCTAGTGCTAGCCTAGTTGGAGAGGATGAAGTTTGAGAAACTTTAGAATGGGAGGTGTCTACCTCCATGCCCAGTGAAGAGTGAACTGTCTCTAGAGTGAGGATGACTACTCACTCCTGGGCCCAGGTTTTAAGTGAGGAAGAGGAGGATGAGGATATGTATCTTCATGTTGAGGGTCCCAGTGAGTGGTCTCAAGCTCTTGCCTTGGAGTAGCCAGAGAGAATAGTTGGTGACTCCACTGTTCTGCCAGCAGAGATGGTTAGGGACAAGTTTTACTGTGCTTTAAGTATGCGGCACTGGTTGAACCAGGACTGGCCACCCCCTAGCCATGCCAGAGGCTGTGTACTGGAGAAGAGTATTAAGGATGAGAGACTGGTTTGTAGGAGAGCAAATGCCATATATGGAATGTTCTTTCCTACCTTTCCTTGGAGAGTCTGGGAGGAGACTGAGCAAAACAGAAAAGCCTGGTTAATGGAGGAAGCAAATAAGAATCTGCATCCAGAAGTGACCCCTTGTGTCAGAAACAGAGTCATAAATGAGAGACCAAAGTTTTGGAAATTGGGCTGGACATTGTTCATGGACACTGTACAATATGTGGACAGAGCTGGAAACGAAACTTTCTACAACATCAATTATGAACACCCGGATGGGGTCATAGTTCTTGCACCTGACCCAGGGTGGTACTACCTTTAATGGTGCCACTCTCCTGTGAATATGCCTGTGCCTACCCAGAGGGAAGCAGAGCAGTGACAGTGAAGTGTCTGCCATCCAGCAGTTGCCATACCCATGTGTTCCACCAGACTGGAGTTCCAGGATTCAAGGTGCATCCAAGATTCGTCAGACCTGCAGTGTGCCTTTCCAATTTCCTCACCTAGATTTCCAGATGACCTCAACCCAGCTATTTTTCTGATTCATTGCCTGGGATGCCGGATGACATCAATCCAGCTGTTAGTTCCTGTTCCATGGTTCAATTTCTGAGATGACATCAACTCAGCAGTTTCCTGTTTCATCATCTGTTTTCTGGAAGATATGCACCCAGCTGTATCTGAACAATGCTGCCAGAGGAGGAGAGTCTTTGGCTGGAGAAGTAGGTGATTCCATTTGTTCATTCTACAAGGGACTGGTAAGCCAAGACTTTTCTTACTTTATTGACATTGCAATACACATCCTACGCCTGGCAGACTACAAACTGTTGAACTGTCCACAAAGACTCTCCCTTTGGACTACAGGCTCCAATAACTGTGCTTCAGTGATCTCCAGCCCAGAAGAGACTCTTTTATGGACCTTTCCTTTGGGCACAACTGTTTTTGTCACTAGATGGGACAATTAGGGCATTCCATCCCCTTAAAATGATGTATTGTACGTAATGTCCGTATTTTGTACTGTTTTCTACTTTTCTATTCTTCTATAAATATTTTTGGGTGATTCTCCACTGTTTTGATGGAGGGGTATGGTACTGTGTCTTGCAGATTTGGGGTGTTTTGTTTGTTTTTCTCTTTCAGGTGATCCTGAGAAAGAAAGAAGAGAAGACAAGAACAGGGTTAAAGGGACTTATCAGAGTTCCTCTGTGCTTTAGAGTGTTTTTAAAGTACTGTGTAGTTGTTAACATGTGTTAACCTTTTCTTCCACAGGTGTGTGTGTGGGGGGGGGGATTGTGGGAGTAATGCTTTGGCATAGTGTTAATTCCCTTTTGTGTTTTGGGTTTGCAGGTGCCCTGGGTTGGGGGGAGGTTCCCCTGTGAGTAGATTTTGGTTAGATAGGTTTTCCCTAGTGGGCTAGGGAGATAGACATGCTGTGGTCCCAACCTGCAGTAGGGGGGAACAGCTCTGGTCTATTAGGGCCATGCTCTGGGCAGTTCTCCCAGAGCCACAGATTCTCCATAGTAAGATTTTAGTGTAGGAACTGATGCATCAGCCAAAGGCCTCTGGGCCCTTAGTGTTGTCTGCCTGTTCCTGGCACATGGTAGGGGAGAAAATAGCGCTACCTCCCAGTAGTCAACACATAGGGTAGGATGGTCCAGTGCTGGGTAGGTAATGACTGGGGACAGTCATTTTCCTGACTGAGGATGGGTATAATCCCCTTGTTCCCAGGGGTTACTAGAATCCCAGTTAGAATCAGTGACAGGCAGGGAAGGCAGCTAGTGAAATGCCAGTTAAATTAGTTTACTGTCTCACTGTGTTCTCAGTCTTAGCTGAGCTCTGGAGGGATGATGTCATTTAGAACTGTTGCAGCTGCATAAGCCACAATCTGCTAGCAGCTGTAGACCTAGCTTTAGAATGTTGGTAGAGTCTGTAGCTGGAGTTCAGTGGAGTAAGTTGCAGTGTTAGACAGCTCCTCCTTCAGCTCTGTCAGAGAGCTACCAGTTTGTGTGTTTTAAGTCCTCACCCTAGTGGTTGACAACTGTACCAGTTCTGGAAGTGGTGGAGACCTTGTCCTGTGGTTTTCACAGTGCCCCATCCCAGGAGGGATGGGGTAAACTTCAGGATGCAGGGGAAATCCCCTGGTCCTTTTTGGACTCTTGAAGCTGTCTTGTGACAACAGCTCTGTGAGTACCTTGTTTGTTTTCTGAGTAAAAAACAGGAGTACCTGCAATGCCTGTGAGATGATTTTCTCTGGCAAAGGAATCCTGTCACCTAGACTTTGGTTTAAAAGCTTTCTGGCTATGTTGGAGTCCTGTATGTGACTGTCCAAATACAGAACTTTTAATTCTGACACCTGTGAGGTGTGTGTGTGTGTAGTATGTTAAGTGTGATATACATTTCAAGACAGCATCTACAGTTTTTCTACAGTTGTTTGGTGTTATTAACCAGATGAATGGCTGAGCATAAGCTTGGAAACAAAAGGTGGGAGACCCCCCATCTGGAGTAACCAGTTTACCTCTACGGGTTCTGAAGGGCACCTATTAGTTTTTCTTCAGTGCAATTGGCCAATGCCTGAGAAAAGTGTTTACCCCTGGAAGTGGGTTGTTTTCTTTCGGTTTACCTTAGTATAGTGGGTTCTGAAAGTTCTGAGCCTGGATGTGCTATTTTGTGGTCATGTGTACCACCTTCATCCTCATGAAATATGGGAAAGTGTCCTAGTCCTGGCCATGTGTGCTTAGCCAAATGGGAAATGTAACAGTGTCTAGCCATGTGTGCCAATTTCAAATAGGAACCAGTGTGTTCACCAGAGTGTGTTTTCTTCATCCTGTGCTAAATGGGAATTCAGGAATGTCTGTACCTCAGTATCTGCATTACCAGTGTGTGTAGCCCTATGGGGTTCCATTTTCGCTTTGTGATTATTCCTACTTTGTTACATGAATAAAAGCCATACTCTAATATCCCAACCTGGTTTGGACAGTAATGTTATTGCTTCCTTGTGTCTGGAGTTACTTGGGTGTCCCTGTTCCAGAAGTGCAAACCTAGAACAGGTCTGAGCAAACGTTTTCCTCCAGGGACCCAGGCTGTTGGCCATGGCAGCTGGTCTCTACCAGGTGTGTGCCAGGTAGCTGCCACACTTGGTTGTCTGTTTTGTATAACAGACTAGTCCACCTAGTGTATGGTGGCTTTGGTTGGTGGTTTGTTCCTTAAAACCTCTCTTCTTGCACAAAATGTACACACCCACCCCTCTCTTTAACCCCTAGATGTTGTGGTAAGAGGAGAAGCCCTGCTGGTTAAACAAGTGGGGGGTTAGAGAGAGAGAGAGAGAGAGAGAGATAGACAGATAGATAGATAGATAGATATGCAACATGCATGTGTTGATAAATAGCATAGTAAAACATGTGTGTGATGATAAATAGCACAATACATTTTTTTTTATCTTGACCCAGCTTAGCAAGATAATATTAGCTTAAAAAATTGGCTGGGTATGTCACGATACATACTGGATCAATCAGAGAGCAACTTTCATAATGCTGATGACATCACAATAGTTATGTGCAGCACTGAAGCAAGCAGTTAAAATCAAAGAGAAATGGTGACATCTTCAAACAAACAGCAGATTTAAAAACTATTGATTAGAGGGGCTGGCCCATCAGCACGGTGGTGCCACTACCATTCGCAATGCCTGTGACCTGAGTTTGGGGAACGAGCTTGGGTCTTCGAGGGTCTGCTGCAAGAAGCAGGATTAGGCATCCCGATGGACACTCTCCTTCTCCAGGGAAGGAGGGCTCCAAGCTCTGCTGTAATACTGCCACCGGGAGTTCACAGGTGGCAGTGCAGATAGGGAGGGAGGTGGGTGGGTGGGTGGGTAGGAATGTCATGAATGCTGGTGTGTGGACATGCACACAGTGCGCAGGGATGTGCCTTGATGTCAAGTATGCACAATGCCCTTGTGGGAGGAAACCAGGGGAAAATTACAGCCATGGCCCCCGGCACCTCCACAATGATGACAGCCCTGGTCTGCTCAGATTCCTCTGCCTCCAGGAGCTCTGTGCACCACCTGACACAAGTTCAGTGTCCAAGGAGTCCCTCCTCCACCCTGACCATGCTTGGGGGTAAAGACACAGCTCCATGGAGGTAGGTGCCCAAGACTGGAGGCAGGAGGGGATCGGGAGGTGCCTGGGAGTCCTTAGGGGACAAGGGAAGGAGCTGGATGGGTAGCAGAGGGCCAAAAACACCAAGTAAAAAAAACATATGCTTAGTAGACTGATGTTGTATAAACCAGACATGCAATGTAACTCAAAATATGCAATTCTTATTTTTCTTGTTACTTGTGAAGGGGCAGAATTTTCATTACTTGTGAGTTATGGTCCAGTCCCACAAAATACGAAGATAAATTGTGTATTTTGAGTCAGCCTATTGTATATCACCAATATATCCTGTATATACACATATGTATATGTATATATAGTAAGGTAAAGTAAGATAAAATGTATTTATATGGCACCCATTTCCAGAGGCTCTGGGTGCCTTACAAAGTTAAAAACTGGCAGGGTAAACAATAACAATAAAATAAGAGCTCTAAAGGGTTTGCAGAAAATGTTAAATTGAATAATAAATAGTTAATAAATAAAACACAAGCTTAAAACACTGGTTAATCCAGAAAGGTCTGTTTAAAAAGATGGGTATTTAGACCCCTCTTGAATGTCTCCACTGATGGGGCCTTCCTTACAGAGCTGGAAAGTGAGTTCCAGAGGACCGGGTTGGCTGCCTCAACTGCTCAGTCACCAGAGATTTTCAGCCTGGTCTTTGGAACCACAAGGAGGCCTCTGGTGGAGAAGTGGAAGGAGTGGATTGGAGTGGCAAAGGTAAGGAGATCTGTCAGATAGCCAGGGCCCAAACCGTACAAGGCTGTGAGCAAACCCACCTTGAGGAGCATTATCCACCTGACAGGTAGCCAGTGCAGATCTTGCAGGACTGGGCTCACATGACATGACCTAGACAGGTCCATTAATAGCCTGGCCACTTCGTTCTGCACCAACTGCAGTTGGCGGAGGGTTTCTCCACAGACTCTGAAGTACAGAGTGTTACAGTAGTCTAGCCTGGAAGTCACAAAGACATGAACTAGTGATGGCAGCAGGTCCTTGGGCAGAACTAGGGATTTAATCCGGGCAACATTCCTTAAGTGGTAGAAACCACTTTGGATAACAGATGAAACCTGAGCATCAAGTGTTAATCTGTCATCCAGAAGGAGGCCCAGACTTCTCACCCTAGGGGAAGCCAAGAATGGAGTGGTTCCCAGGATAAGTCCTGTTGCCACTCCGGAGGAACTCCCATCATGCCTGTGACCAGGCTTAATCACCGGGACCTCCATCTTGTTGGGATTTTGCCTCAGCCAGTTGGAGGCCATCCAGTGCTGAATCTCAGCCAGGCAGTAATTTAGCACTTCCATGACATCATTTGTTACAGGGACAAAGGACATGTCCACTGGGTATCATCTGCGTAGCAGAGAAAACCCAGTCTGTACCATCTAATGAATTCACCCAGGGGTAGCATGTACACCGTGATCAGCATCGGCGACAGGATCGACCCTTGTGGAACTCCACATGGCAGGAGTTTAGGGAAGGAGGAAAAATTCTGCCAACAGAATTGGAGAAAAAGACCCACTCACCGGGCAGGGTTTTAGAATCAAGAAGTAAAGATATTTATTATGTCAATGAATTTTAACAATCAACGTTTCACAGTTATCTTACTGCTTCATCAGGATGTACAGAATCTAATGAAAATAAAACAAATTTTCTTAAAACATATATACTGTATTTAACCCTTTCTAGAGTACATCAGTTTACAGCATGATTAAACATACCATATTTTTCTATTGTTGTTATTTCTTTGATATTTTCTTACTGCATAAATAACTTATTTATCTTGCATTTTATTAATCTTCCCATAAAATTTAATTGTTAAATACATTCATGAGTCAAAATCACAATGATTGTAGCCCACCTTTGATTTAGCGATCACATAGTTCCATGTATGCCAACATAAGGAGTTGCTTTTCATTGGTTTCTGTGTTTAAAAAATAGTTTGTTTTAGTACCTAAGGTAATTTGTTATTTTATCAGTTTATAGCAACATTGTTATTTTTTATACTTTTTTCTTTGGTTTGCATTTTTCACTTATGTTTTTTAGTGTACGTTCATTTGGAAGTTTAGCAGACTGCCCGCTTGGAGGGCACAGGTTTACTCCACCCACCCTGCCCTCACCCCACCGCCCCAAGCGCATAACTTCTTTTTATAGCAGGGGTTCTAACATCACTTCCCCAAAGCTGCTAACAACATACACCTGTTCATATCCTTAAAGGCACAGCACACTGAATAGGGCGTAGAGATACGCATAAGCTTGCACACACTAAAACAAGGACAAAAAAAAAGAAAAGCATCTGTAACAGACATGTGGGGAGTGGTGCAATGCACTGGCTCTGGAGCAGCAGTCTTCTGGGAGACATTCTGGACACTGCATTGCTGCCCTATTTGCAGGCACCTTTCTGGTCTGAGGGAGGAGGTTGTTTGTCTCCATGCTGACCTGGCAAGGATTTGGGAAACCTGCTCCCTCACCCAGGGACCACCCAGGTCACTGCCACTACCTCAGAGGTTGCCAAGAAAGAGGAGTGGTTGGACCACAGTGGGTTCAGTGAGGATGAGGGTGGTGGAACAGAGGTGCATCCCTCCAGTTGTACCTCTCCATAATTCATTCACCACTCTGGCGGAACATGGTTCCTCTATGGAGGCACCTGCAGTGGAGACCAAGGAGGATGCTGGGATCCTCCACAATGGAGACCCACAGGAGGGTGGCACAGGACCCACAGGGGAAGGAAACAACTCCTGGTGGGGACTCAATTGTTGGGGGGTAGAACTGGGGGACAGAGGGGAAAGGGAAGTAAGAAGCCTGCTCAGCACCATGGCTTGGAGGGACAGGAAATGAATCCTCAGGATCATGGGAGTAGCTGCAAGGGGGAGTGAGCTGGATGTCATTATCCACCTAGGGACAAATGACCTGGCTGAGAACGGGATCAAAGCAGCACAACAAGAGTTTGTGGAGTTGGGGAGGGGCCTTAGACAAGTAGCACACACGGTAACTTTCTCAGAAGTGCTACCTGTCTATGGCATGGATGAGGCTAGGGTACTCAGCACCATGGGATTCAATGACTGGTTGAAAAACTGGTGCAGAGCTCAGGGATTTGGTTTCTTTGGGGAATGGGGCTCCATCTGGAGGGATGCAGGCCTATATAGGCATGATGGTCTGCATCTATCCAGGAGAGGAACCAGGATCCTAGGTGATAGGTTCAAATGCTTCATTGACAAGCATTAAAACTAGCCAAGGGGGGGGAGGCACTGAAAAGAAGAAGGGAAATCCTACCCCCAAAAACAAATCAGGGTAGTTAGTGAGGTAAACACCAAGATAGAGCAGTCAATAGAGAGAAGAGCAGGGGTAAATAGAGAAAAAGACAAAGGCAGTAAGGACAGGGATGGGGCAAAAAAATAAAGCCATAACAAAATGGAGGGTAATGAGTACCAATGCTCGTAGTCTAGGTAAAAAGCTTCCCGAAATGGTGGCATTGATGGAAGACGGATGCCTGGATATTGTAGCAGTCACAGAAACATGGTACACAGAGAACCATGACTGGGATGTCAACATACCAGTGTACACAATCTACAGGAGGAACAGGTAGGGATGAAGAGGAGGAGTAGCTCTCTATGTAAGGGAAGGGATTAAAGCAACAGAACTAAAGGGTAAACAGGGAGGAGAGGAGGCACTGTGGGTCACCCTAGAGACTGGAAATGGCACCACAATCCGCACAGGGGTTATATACAGACCTTCAGCTCAGGGGGAGGAAATGGACAAGGAAATGATAGAAGGCATCCTTGGCATGGCAGAGAAAGGGAAGATATTGCTGATGGGGGACCTGAACATGCCAGATGTTAACTGGAGCACCTTTGCTGCAGCCACATCCAAGAGCAGGGCCATTCTCGATGCACTATAGTGGGCATGCCTCAGACAGCTAGTTTTGTAACCCACTAGGGAGGGAGCAATCTTAGACCTGGTACTCTCAAGTAGGGATGGAGAGAGGATCTCTGATCTTGAAGTGGGTATCCATCTGGGAACAAGTGACCACCAAACAGTGTGGTTCATGATAAACTTAGCTGTAGAGTCAAGCCATACAAAAGTGAAGGTACTGGACTTCAGGAGGGCTGATTTTGTCAAAATGGGAGAGTGCCTCAGAAAAGCACTAGCAAACAGGAAAGAATGTGTGGTGAAGTAACAATGGGGAAACATCAAAACTACCATCACAGAAGCAACAAGCCTTTGTGTGAAGCAAATAAACAAATCAAAATGAAAGAAAAAAACACTATGGTTCTCAAAAGAAGTGACAGGGAAGGTAAGGGAGAAAAAGATAGCATTCAGGAAATATAAGGAAACACAGAAGGAGCAGGATAGAGAACTGTACCAGTTAAAGCAGAAGGAAGCAGGGAAGGCAGTCAGTATAGCAAAGGCCCAAACTGTGGAAAAGATAGCCAACTCGGTTAAGAAGGGGGATAAAACCTTTTATAGGTACATTAGAGAGCAAAGAAAGACTAAGGCAGGGATACTGAGGCTGAATAAAGAGGAAGGTGGTTGGGCAGAGAGCGACAGTGAAAAACTAGGGATACTGAATAAATATGTATGCTCAGTATTCACAATGAAAAAGCAGGGGGAGATACCTAATCCAGTCAATAGAAGCACTCTGGATGGGGGGGTTGATATTAGTCCTTTCACAGAAGAAAGGGTTCTGGAACTCTTAAAAAAAATGTGGATAAAGCAATGGGGCCTGCTGGGATTCACCCCAGAATTCTAAAAGAACTAAGGGAAGAACTAGTAACATCACTGACTACCCTTTTTTTTTATCATAGAAGATTTTATTATGATTTTACTTTTGTTCTAGTTTACAATAAATAGTAAGTACATATAGAGCATTGGTTAGATAAGTCATCCATCACACAGTACACAGGTACACAGGTTTCAGCAATAAGGTAATACAAACATGTACAACCAGAGTGACATACCAGTATTTATATCAACCGCTGACATTTAGATAAAACATATAACAGGTAAATCGTATCCTCTAGGTGCTCTAACTAGGAGGGTTTCTGGGAGGGGGGTGAATTTTACGTAGGGAGGAATGCAGGTAGGCTCCCCATTTCTTATGGAAATAGTCAATCTGACCCAGATGTGAATAAGTCAGTCTTTCCATGAGAGCTAGATGGGCCAGGGCAGCATGCCATTGACTCATGCTTGGGATGTCACTCTGCCGCCAGTGCATTAGCAGGAGCCTTTTGGCTTCTAGAAACACTAACCTGAGCCATTCCTTATGTACCCGAGGTAGAAAGGCTAAGCTGGTCAAGTCACCTATCAACAATTTAGGGTCTGGAGGAGTATCGTGGTGCCCAAAATATGTGAACATTCCTGGGTGATAGCTATCCAATAGGCTGATATTGAGGGGCAGGTTCGCAGAATGTGAAGCAAGTGTGCGTCAGGCTGTTGACATCTCCAGCAAGTAGAGTGGGAGAGAATTCCCACTGCATGGAGAAGGACCGGGGTTCTATACCAGCATAAGAGTATTTTCAGCTGCAAGAAACTGCTCTTGGAGTCCTTGTATATCTTATGTGCATCCCTGAGACACTGAGACCACACAGTTGGTGAGACAGTTAAACCCAGGTCAGATTCCCATTTGGTTTTACATGATTCAGTAGGGTCGTTATGGGAGTCTCTAAGAGTGGCATAAAAGATACTAATGCATCCTTTAGAGGAAGTAGAGGTATGTAGGGAAGCCAGCCAATGTCATTTCTTCTCAGATTTTTCCTGGAGAGGAGAGAAGTGACAGTACTACGTATTTGAAGATTTTTCCAGAAATCAGTGGTAGGGAGGTGGAATTTCTGTTAAAGCTGATTAAAGGATAACATGGTGTCTGAGTCAGGGAGCAAAAGGTCTTGCACATATTGAATTCCCTTGGCTTCCCACATCGGCCACTTAATGGATTCCCTTCCAATGATGATAAAGTAATTGCCACAGGGTTGCATATTTTATGGGGGGGCTCCATGCTACTTTGTGAGTGCATGATATAGTCATACAGCTGCGCCAGGCATATTGAGATTCACCAATGATAGGCGAGAGCTTGGAATCAAAGGCTGGACACAGGACTAGCAGAGACCTAAGTGGGGTGGGCGATACCATACTAAACTCCAGTGCGACCCATGGGGGGGAGGTGATTCCATAGGGGTAAACCATTTCGTAGTCTGTGCTGCTACACTCACCAGATGGCAACCTTGAAACCAGGGGACCCCAAGACCACCCTTGGTCCAGTGTGCCCTAAGCTTGTACTTCCCCCACCTATGTGGTTTCCCTTCCCATAGTAGAGGGGCTACTAGTTTCTCAAGTGAAGAAAAGAGTTTATGTGAGAGATGGATTGGAAGATTATTAAACAAGTGGGTAACTCTGGGAAGGAGAAGCATACGTACAGCTGCTACTTTACCTGGCAGGGAGAGATGTAGCTTACGCCAATGATCGATTTCTGTAGTTAGCTGTTTTAGGAGGAGGGGGCCAAAATTGGAGGCCTCAAGATCCATCCATCTAGTGGAGATGAAAACTCCTAAGTAGGTAAACCCCTAGGCAGCCCAACTCAATTCAGTGCCTGAGAGACACTCCAGAATGCAAAGTGGGTTAAGGGTAGCTAGGATGGTTTTCTTTTGGTTCACTCGTAACCCAGAAAGTGTGGCGAACATTTGAAAGACTGTAAGCGCTATCAGGAGTGATTGGTTGGGATTAGATAAGGTGAGCAATAAGTCATCTGCGTATGCAGCCACCACATATGGGGTAAGATGTACAATAATGTCCTTAAGGCCTTCAGCGTTGTGCAGAGCTCTGATTAAGGGGTCTAGGGCAATCAGAAAAAGAAGAGGGGATGGGGTGCAGCCTTGTTGGGTGCCCCTATAGAATGGGAAGGAGGGGAAATTTCTGAGTTTGTTAGTATTCGGGCCCTGGGAGAGTTATAGAGCGTCACCAACAATAGGTGAAATTGAGGACCAAACCCATATTGTAAGAGGACTTCATGTAAATAATTCCAGTCCATGGAGTCAAACGCTTTAGTGAAGTCGACAGCTAAAGCAGCCATGGGGATCTTAGATTTAGCTGCTAGCCACTTTAAGTTCAGTAGTAGCCTTGTATTATCCGAGCCCACCTTCCCAGGCAGGAAACCCACCTGTGAGGGGTGTGTAATGGTTGTCAGAATATTATGCAGCCTAGTAGCTAGTATTTTGGCCAACATTTTGGTATCTACAGGGATTAATGAAATAGGGCCAAAATTGGCACAATTAAGGGGGTCGTTGGATTTCTTGGTTAAGAGGGTGATCAGGGCTTCATTCACCGAAGGTGGGAGGGAACCCGCAGACTGCACAGTCTGCAGAACTTGCAACAGTGGGTGAGTAATTTCTTGTTCCAGGGCTTGGTAAAGTTCAACGGTCATCTTGTCCGAACCAGGAGCTTTACCTTTGGCCATGTGGGTCAATGCTTGATGGAGTTCTAGGGCCGTAATTGGGGCCTCCAATATTCCGGCTTGATCTAGAGATAATGTAGGGATGTTGAATTTTTGACAAAATTGTGAGAGACCCGCAGAGGACTGGGAGGGTGTCATATCAGACTGGGATTCATACAGAGATTGGTAGAATGCCATTATAGTTCTATTGACACCAACAGGGTCGATGATTACCGAACCAGAAGGCGATCGAAGGGCATGAATTTTTGTTGAGGCCTGCTGTTTGCGCAGTTGGTGGGCTAACAGTTTCCCTCCTTTATCTCCCCCTTCCCAGTATGAGTGGTTCGATCATGTGAGGAGGCATTTTGCCTTTTTATGGAGCAAGGCGTTAACCTGGTACTTAAGACCTGCAATATTGCGGATCAGAGATACATCCCTAGTGGTAGTACAGGAGGCTTTAAAATGCATCTCTATGGCCACCAGTTCGGTTTGCAGCTTGTCCAGCTCTTTTTTTCTGGACTTGTTTCTATGTGCAGCAAAATAAATAATGTGACCCCTGAGCGTGGCCTTGAAGGCCTCCCATACAATACTCACTGAGACCCCACATTCCAAGTTAAGGGTGAAATAGTCCTGGGCTGCCTTCTGCATAGTTCACTGGAACTCTAGTTTTTTAACCAGGATGGGGCTGCACCTCCATCTCGTGCCTGTAGGGCGGGAGCACAAGGGGATGTAAGTGGTGGCCACAGGTGCATGGTCTGAGATAATAATACTGCCAATAGTATTATGAGTTAATGCACTAGATGCTGCCACATTGGCAAGCCAGAAGTTGATCCAACTGTGGACCCCATGAGAGGCCGAGAAGTATGAGTAATCCTGACCTGTGGGGATATCACATCTATCAGCCCCCATTCAGTCTGCAATTCTTGGAGGGCAGCATGGGACTTAGGGTGCGTGTGGGGAGTGGGCTTGGATTTATCCAGGAATATGTCGGGTACCAGATTAAAATCCCTTCCCAGTATTAGAGGGGTAGGGGCACCGGGTTGTTCCAGAGAAGAGATGGCATGGCTTAAGCTAGGAAAAGATTTGGCCTGATCGGTATTGGGGGCATACACATTACTCAAGATCAGCTTTCCAGCCAGGGAGGTTAATCTAACCAGTACCCAACGTCCCTGATTGTCAGATTTGAAGTATTCTACATCCCATGCACTAGAGCGCCTAAGTAGAATGGCCACTCCCTTTGTTTTAGAAGTGGCTGAGCTGGCATGTACAGCACCTACCCAAGGTTTTTTAAGCCAGGAAGTGGATCTGCTAAGGAGGTGGGTCTCTTGTAGCAGGGCCACGTCCGTATGAAGGGAGAGGAGATGTTGTAATACTTTGGTGAGTTTTATTGGATGATTAAGGCCTTTCACATTCCATGACATTAAACGCAGGCCTGGGGGTTTACCATCCATAGTGACTATCTGGAGGGGTTGTTAGATGGGGGAATAGATTGTACCAGGGGGGCAATAGAAAGCTCCCAGGAGGATAATGACCAGATACTAATTCCTGTAAACTTTCACAGAATAATACATTAACAAAGACAAACCGTTGATCTTATGTTACCCTGAAGTTCAGGGGTATAATACTAAATGAAAAAAGACAGACAGCGGGATCCTAGCTATAGTTAATTAACAATTGGTAATATTTAGTGCCCGTGTAAACCTATAAGTCAAACAGGATATAAACAACTATCCGAGTAAAGATACTTTAACAAAAAAGCAAGCGTATCTACGCTATGAGCAGTGGAGGTTCAGCGAATGAAGGCACCTAAAGACAGGGGTACCCTCAGCTACACAAGCCTCCACACTCAGGGGCAGAAGAGGAGGAAGGCAACCAACAGAAATGTGCCTCTCTCATCTGATAATCAATCCTGGGTGATGGAATACCCGTGAGGGATAAGGGGAGAGGAGGAGTAAAGAAAAACAGAAGGGAATAAACAAGTGGGGGAAGTTGGGTAACTCACCCCTATCGTACATCAGAAGGGCCGTTCAGTTGTGGTCTTGGACTATTTAGGCTCCAGAGTTACTTGGGGGATCCAAATTGGATCAGGCCCAAGCAGAGCCAGCCCATCTACTTTTATCTATGAGAAAAATAATGCACAAGAGATGCAGGAACGTCGATCAACCCAAGGGTGAGGCTATCTAGCCATTTGCAAAGAGCCATCCCAGGGCATATAAGTAAAGACAAAATATAATTGCATTAAGATGCCACATAATATATAGTAATCTTAGAAGTGTAATTTGTTAAGTTCACCCAGGTGATCCCTTTTTGCATATCGAGGAAGAATCAGCAGCTCGTTGGGAGTTTAGGGAAACCACTACAATGTCCGGAGATGAGAGAATGCCAGCTGCATATGACTTTTCACCCAGTTTGAGCTTCCCAGAGAGATCCACCACTTCCACCAAGGATGAATCCGGAATGTCCGCCCAGTTCATATGAGGTTCGTCATGCAATTCTGTCCCAGAGAAGTAGCCGTCCATAGATACCTGAGGAGGATCATCTCGAGGGATCTTAGCTGGAGGGCTGAGTCCTAATTGATCTGCTGGAAGTACTTGACCACTTCTCAATCATTGCCTGGAGTGAGTGTGTCCTCCCCCTTGTCTGGGAGGAAGAACTGATGGATTAGCTGTGGAGATCGGACTCGAGTAGGCCAGCAGGGTGGTGCAGAATGAGCTCTTAGCCCTGGGGGATTCGTTATGAGAAGACACTGGTCCAGCTGCATATCGGTCCCCTGAGGTGTGTTTGGCAGGGGAAGAGTTCCTAGGATCTGTTGAGTCAACTGGAGCCCAAAGCCTTCTGGGAGATGTAGTGTGAAGGGGTAGATTAGGCCAAAATTTAGCGATCCAGCGTTCCACTTCTGCACGGCCATCAGCCATGATTTCCCTTCCCTCCTTGAACACCTGAAGTTTGGTAAGTCCCTTAAACCGGTATTGAAAATTGTGTGCAGCAAGGAACTTTTTCAGGGGTCCATACACGCAATGTTTGCTGGCAGTGTCTAGTGCAAAGTCTCTGTAGATAGATATTGCTGCACCTTGCCATGTAACTTCTCCCAAGTCTCGAACTGCCCTGAGTATACGCTCCTTAGTGGAGTATCTCAGCAGGTAGGCCACTATTGGTCTAGGGGAATGACTGGATCTGTCTTTCCTCCCATTGTTTCCGTGGGCTCTTTCAATCTCCACCAGTCCCCTCCAGCGGTCTCCCAACATCACCGGTAACATCTCATTTAAAAATCTCTCCATTGAGGTGCCCTTTACCCCTTCTGGGATCCCAAAAATATGTAAGTTATTGCGGCATCCTCTATTCTCCTGATCCTTTACCCTTGCAGTCAGGATCTCCAGTTTCTCTGCTTGTAACATAACCTTTTGTTGTAATTTTATCTTGTTGTACTTCAAGAGATTCCACTCGCTGTTCAGCCACATTTAAGTGATCCTGAAGTATGTGCACAACAGCTGTGATGCCTCTCAGGGGTATTATTTATGTCGTCTACCCTGGAAAGCGCTGTCTCCCACTTGCAGGTGATATAATTGAGATAGTCCCCCATGGATCCAGTGTGCAAGTTAACTGCCAGCGTTGATAATATATCTGTAGGAGTGGCACTGGTTGCTATTGTAGCTTAGGAGAAGACAAAGAAGGTAGAGCACCGCATTCGGTCTCAGAACAGGTAGCGCTAAGTTCAGGTGGGTGAGATAGTGCGGCAGTAAGGCCGCAATCCCTGTGGCCTAGTTGAACAGGCAACTTGCTAATGACAGTGCCAATATAGATCAAATCTGCCATATCGCTGCAAAATGGTCACACCGGACGATAGGGGTTGCTTACCTGAGCAGTAACGCGTACTTTTTATGAAAATAGCACCCCGGGGTTAGGCCAGCTGGCCGCGGATTGAGATCAGACTTAGAGGAACTCTGAATTAGGCAGCTATTTCTTCAGTGGCCACACCACGCCCCCTGACTACCCTTTTTTTTTTTTCAGTTCAAAGTTTATTAAGTTTTAATTACACAGAGAACAGCACCCATAGACGGGCAGAACAGATATGCGGTACAACAAAATGTATTGGGCCTGTTCCCCCCCATCAACCCTTAACCCCACCCTTCTTTTCTGCTCCCTCTCCCCTACAAAACACAGTTGTTAAACATGAGAAAAACACGGGGATTAGGTAAATGCTGGCACATTAAAATTAAAGAGAGTAAAGAGTATGTAGGTGGCCCCAGACATGCATATACGTTTTTAGCTTATTATTAAGACTAGCTATTGCTTTCTCTGTTCTGATATTTGCAAGAAGCTCCTTAAGCCATTGAGAGTATGGTATGTCTTCACTATCTTTCCAATGATGCAGTATCACTTTTTTGACAGACATAGAAATAAGAACCATGTGATATCTGCGATTGAGTACCGATACCTCTGAATAATCACACAATATGCAAATTTCTGGAGTAAAAAGGGTATTCAAACCCAGTAAGGGATCTTCTCTTGATTGAATGCTGATGAAAAGTACTGAGACCTTGGAGCAAGCCCAGAAAATATGATATAGGGAGCCTTCTTCCTGGTGACAATGAACACACATGGGAGACGGGAGCAGACCAAATCTAAATAGCTTTTGCAGGAAGTAATATAAATTGTGTAATATATGAAATTGAATGATGCGCAATCTATCTTGGGTGACATATTTATGGCAATTATGCCATAACCTTGCCCAATCTAAGTCTAGGGTAGGGAATGATATGGTCCAGTAGTTTGAGGGAACAAAACAGTTTGGGTAGGCCCAGTTATATAGGATTCCATAAAACTTGGTTACTGCCTATTGGGTCCAGATCATTGACTTCAGGTCATTAAAGAAAGAAATGTTAGCCAATTGTAAAGGGGCTAAACCAAACACCTTCAAAACCAAATGCTGTAATTGAAAAATTTTGAAGACATTATGAGTAGGGATATTAAATTTGTTTGTAATTTCGGTTGTGGAAAGCCAAGTATTCACCTCTGACACCAAAAGAGAAAGGGATCCATCATCCAAATGGGGCAACCAGTGGACGCTAAGCATTTTGTTATCTATTCTGAGCTTAGGGTTTTCCCAGATAGATTGTGCTAAGTCCAGTATGTGCTAATCTTTAAGGAAAGAGCACAACTGCGCATGAATCTTGACCGAGGTTGCTATGGAGGTAGATTTTAAACTGGGAGGGAGTGCACTTGCTTTAATGCATAAAATATTAATTGGGGATATACCGCAGGCTCAAATATGGGCTAGTTCAATCCTGAACCAGTAAGGCAGAGAGAGGTAAGAGAGTATTTCCTCAGGGGGGGGGAAATCCAATGAAGGTATTTAGTGGCTTGACTGGTCCAGTAATAGAAGGCTAAGTGGGGGAGACGCAACCCCCCTTTGACCTTGGGGGCAGCTAATTTATAATATGCTAATCAGGGTTGTTTGTTAGACCAAATGAATTTAGTAATGAGACTATGAATATTACGGAACCAGGAGAGAGGTAAGTAAATGGAGACAGTAAAAAAGACGAGGGAAAACATTCATTTTAATTAAATTAATTTGGCCCCTGAGAGAAATCAGAAGCTTGGACCATCTATCAAGATCCATAGTGATAGTTTTCACTAAAGAGTCCAGATTCAATTTCTGAAGAAGTACTGGGCTCCTTGATATTTCTATACCCAGATACCTTAATGAATCCTGTTTCCAGGAAAGTCCCAGATCAGTTATGGAATTTTTGAGTACCTTATGATTGAGGGGAAATACTATAGTTTTGTCCAGATTTAGTTTATAATTGGAGAATCAACTGTATCTTTCAGTGAGGGATAGCACAGAGGGAATTGAATCAGTTGGGTGTGATATTTGTAAAAGAAGGTAATCTGCATAAGCCGAGACCTTAATTTCAAGACCCAAAATGGAGATTCCCTGAATCCTGTCACAGGACATCAAAAGACAAATAAGGAGTTCCAGATATACTGATTACCCTTTTTAATAAATCATAGGAGGATGGTGTGGTACCTGAGGACTGGAAGAGGGTGGATGTGATTCCCCTTCACAAAAGTGGGAGCAAGACAGAGGCAAGAAACTACAGACCTGTCAATTTGACCTAAGTGGCAGAGAAAGTGATGGAGTCACTTCTGAAGGAAAGAACTGTTGAGTACCTAGAGGCTAGTGGGGCACAGGACCCAAGACAGCATTGATTCAC
The DNA here is from genome assembly GCA_016271365.2 of Neoceratodus forsteri. Taxonomy (NCBI): domain Eukaryota; kingdom Metazoa; phylum Chordata; order Ceratodontiformes; family Ceratodontidae; genus Neoceratodus; species Neoceratodus forsteri. The sequence continues at coordinate 523,562,269 of CM028129.1, forward strand.
AGCAGGAAGGTCATGTCAGACAAATCTAATTGATTTTTTTGACTGGGTGACCAAAGTAGTAGACCAGGGAGGGGCTTTGGACATGGCCTATATAGACTTTAGCAAGGCATTTGACACAGTCCCGCACAAAAGATTAATAAACAAATTAGCTAGCCTGGGAGTGGGTCCCAGGGTGGTAGCCTGGGTAAAACACTGGCTGGACAGCAAGAAACAGCGAGTAATAGTAAATGGAGTCCACACGAAGAAAGCGGGGTTACTAGTGGGGTATCATGGGTTCGAGATTGGGGCCAGTCCTTTTTAATGTCTTTATAAGTGACATTGCAGAGGGACTGGAAGGGAAAGTATGTCTCTTTGCAGATGACACAAAGATCTGCAACAGGGTTGATACACAAGGTGGGGTGGAAAGGGTGGAAAGGATGAAAAGGGACTTGGCAAGGTTGGAGGAATGGTCAAATGTATGACAGCTTAGATTCAACGCAAAGAAATGCAAAGTAGTGCACCTGGCAAACAAAAACCCAGGGGAAGAGTACACAATGTGGGGTGAGATACTGACAACAACAAAAATGGAAAGGGACCTGGGGTAGTCATATCAGATGACCTAAAGGTGGGCCAGCAATGTAAGACAGCAGTAAAGAGGGCTGGGGGTATACTGGGATGCACAGGGAGAGGCATCACCAGTAGAAAACAGGATGTTGGCCCTCAGTACAGTTGCTAAGACCACATCTAAAGTACTGTGTACAGTTCTGGAGACCTCATCTCTTCAAAGACATAGACAGGATGGAGGCTGTCCAGAGGAGGGCAACCAAAAAGGTGCAGGGTCTGCACCAGAAGACATATGAAGAAAGACTAAAGGAGCTTAAGATGTATAGCCTCCTCAAGGAAAGAAGGGAGAGGGGGGACATGATAGAAACTTTCAAATATCACACGGGAATCAACAAAGTCCAAAAGGGTAGCATCTTTCAGAAAAAGAGATGTGCAAGAACAAGGGGGCACAATTTGAAGATGGGGAGGTGACTCAGATGTAAAGTGATAAAGTGAGGAAGTATTTCTTCATAGAGAGGGTTGTAGATGCATGGAACGGCCTTCCTGAGGATTTCGCAGAGTCAAAAACAGTGGGGGAATTCAAGAATGCATGAAACAGAAATAAGGCAATACTCCTTTAGACTTCTACCTACATCACTTAAAAACATACATATTGGGTGGTCAATAAAAGTTTTATACCAGGTACAGAAGTTATTAAAGGTAAAATGGCAGAATTCACCTGACCAACCCATCCTATACAATAAGAATTTTCAAATACAGGGTGCCCCAATCCCCTCCAAGTTCTTGGATTCATTACCTGGATTAAAATTGGGAGATTTAGCTCCTCAAGGGAAGTTATTGACGTATGAACAAGCTTGTGCTCTGATTCCAGAGTTAAAAGGAAAAATTTTTAAATATTTGCAGATAAGGGATTCAATTAAAGTTCACCTGAGAAAAATGGATGAAAGGGGTGAAGAGGAGTATGAATTGACTTCTCTATTAAAGATAGCTGAACAGAAGCATCCGGTGTCCAAATTATATCATGAACTCCAGATCAGAGACAAAGAGGTCTCCTCCAAGATTGGTATATACTGGAGATGGAGATTATTTATTTAGTTTTTGTTTACCGGGTAGGTGCGCTAGCCAACAGGTGACTATTTTCAGGCATGACTCGGGAGAGTACACTACAGCATAACACATGGAAGCAAACAATACAACTTAGGCAAACAACCATACATAGTACATTCCTAGTCATATAGAGACGGTTCCAGCTAGTCTAACATGGTTTAGTCTATACTAAGCATGACCAGCAGGCCAAGAGCAGCTTTAGGGGAGTAATGGTACAGGTGGCAGGTAAGGAAGGGGTATAGGACTTGAGGGACTGCTAGCTCCTTTACCAAGGAAAGCATAGGGAGACTGCCGGGTTTGGGGTTCCCAAATGGGCAGGAAAAGACAGGGGGAGGGGTAGCGGGAAAACATGACCTGGCGGCCTTCGACAGCCAGCCAAGCAGGGTCCCCAGGAGGAGTAATGGGAAGTAAGGGGGATGCCAAGAACATCCCGGTGGCAGCTAGAGGGATGCCAGGTTCATGGCCCCACAGTCCGGGGTAGAAAAAAGGAGGGATGGACGAGAGGAGGTATAAAGATACGCTTTTGGGCGGTAGAAGTAGTAGGTGTAGCCGGGCAGGTGGTTCCTAGACTGGGCATAAGGACCGGAGCAGTCCCAGCGACAACGTCCTATCAGCAGAGGTAGATAAGAGAAAGGGAGGGAGGCAGAAGCCACCATGCACTTTATGGCAAGTATGGGCAGAGCCCCGTGCAAGGAGGGGAAGGGTAAGAGGTGCCACAACTGACGACCGTCAGCAGCCAGCCCGTGCACCCTCAGGGGGTCTGGGGGAAGTAAGAGAGGATCCCGATGGCAGGCTAGAGGGATGCCAGGTTTATATCCCCGCCGTCAGGGATGAAGAAAAAAAAAAAGGAGGGGGTGGGTGGGAGGAAAGGCGGCATTAAAATATGGCTTTAGCGGTAGTAAGTGAGAAGGTGCGGCCGCGCTCATGGTTCCGAGGTTGGGCATAGAGGCAAGTTGACAGTCCCTAGCCGGGGATCTCAAGCGGTAAAGGAGGACAAGTGAAGGGGAGGGAGGAGGTGGGGCCTAATAGTACCAACATCCACCTGAAGTAAGTTTGTGCAGTGTTTAGGTAGCACAGAGGATAAAAACAGTACATAATATACAGTAAATATAGGTAGTAGAAGAATAAGTGCATACATTCGTAAAAACTTATACATGCTTAAACCGATAATGAAGTTTGAGGAGAGGGGTAGGAATCAGGGGAGAGAGAACAAAGGAGGGTGGTATAGAGACCAGTAGCAGGGGGTTGGGGAGTAGGGGCAGGGAAGATACGGGAATCAGGTAGGATCAAAGCAGGTGCATGGATCTATGGCAGCCAGGTGTAGTTTCAGTCCCCGTTTGAAAGAAGGATGGGAGGGTGCATGCCTGAGGTCCAGAGGGAGTTGGTTCCATAACTTGGGGGCTGCATGTTGGAAGGAGCCTGTTCCTTTGTTGGTGCAGCAGCGGGGAATTTCCAGCAGGTCTTTGTCAGCAGATCTGAGCGTGCAGTTAGGAATCACAGGGAGAAGGAGCTTCGCAAGGGCGGCAGGCTGACTTTGTCTCAGTATAGAGTCATTTAGGCATGCCAGGAAGTAGCTCCTGACGGCCAAGGGGGAGAGCCACCCAAGGTCCTTATATAGCTGGCAGTGATGAAGAAGCCATGGGGGATTGTGAGGCATAACGGCATATGTTATTATAGGTTACAACCCATTTGTGCAGTGCAGATTTGTGGGCAGAGGTAAGTATGGGCGCACAGTAGGTAAGCGTTGGTAGCAGGATCCCTCTGGCTATGGCAAGCTTAGCGGAGGAGGAGGTAAACATATAACTTGTTCTATAGGCAGCTCCTAACTTGCAGTTAATGTTTTTGCAAGTGGCTTGGATATGAAGGTTTAAATCAAGCCATTGGTCAAGTAGGATGCCCAGGTAATGAAAGGTGGTAACTGTCTGCAGAGGATTGCCATTTAAATCTATGATGCTCAGGGGAGTGGAACACATACGGGTCTTTTGAGTGGTGCCTAGTAGCATGGTATTAGTTTTAGAGGAATTCAGAATGAGGCGGTGGGAGTTTAACCAGTTCTGGACACAGGAGTAGGCACTATTTAGCAAGGAGTTAATGTTCTCTACATTGGGTGAGCTGGCATAGATAACTAAGTCATCTGCATAGAGGAGCGATGAACAGGCAGGTATTTCATCTGGTAGGTTATTGATGAATAGAGTGAATAGAAGAGGACCCAGAATGGAGCCTTGTGGCACTCCAATGTTCATTTCCACAGTAGAGGAGATGGCTGAGTTGAATTTAACAGCCTGGGACCTGTTGGTCAGGTAGCTCCTGAACCATTCAAGCACAGGGAAGGAGCAGCCTATTTCGCTTAGGGTGGATAGGAGCAGGGGGTGGTCAACAAGGTCAACTGCCTTGGTTAGGTCAATAAAGACAGCCCCTGTGAGCTTTCCTTGATCCATGCCAGTGAGGATGTCAGTGGTGAACTTAGCTAGAGCCGTCACAGTACTGTGGTTTTTCCTGAATCCATGTTGTGCATCATTGAGCTGTTTAGTGGTTCCAAGGAATTCCTGGATCTGGGTGGCAACCAGTTTTTCAAGGATTTTGCTGAGTGGGGATAGTATTGCAATAGGCCTGTAATTAGAGATATCTTTCTTGTTCCCTTTTTTAAAGATAGGGGAGATCCTGGCCATTTTCCATAGTTCTGGGACTGCACCGCTGGTGAGGGATAAGGTGAAAATTCTAGCCAGAGGTTTGGAGATAAAATGCGCAGCTAGTTTTAAAAGGCGAGGTTCAAGTTGGTCAGGGCCAGGACTGTTGAATTCTGATAGTTTTTTTAGGTGGTACAGAACCTGAGAGCTGGTGATGGCTTTGAAATAGAGGAGGTGTGGTATAGGTTTTTGATCACTGGTGGGGGTGGCAGGGTCAGTAAGAGGCACAGTGTCGGCAGTGGAGGCTGCTGATGGTAGAGTGCTGGTATAGGGGGAGAGATCTGAGAACATGCTATTGAAGGCGTTTGCTATGGTGATGGGGTTTTTGCAATGAGAGCCACTTATTACCATGTCAGAAGGTGTAACTGACTGAGGTGTCCCCAGAAAGGGATTGGAGAGGAAAGAGTTTGGGAACAAATATGGGAGAATAACAGTAGGTACATTAAACAAGATAGATACAAACTGCAGCAATTCAATATTATGCATAACTTGTATTACACCCAGCTAAACTATATAAAATGGGAAAATCTATATCACCCATATGTAGTAGATGCGAGGTTGAAGAAGGTGACTTGTATCATGTCTTATGGGCATGTCTCAAGATTCTCCCTTTCTGGAAATCAATCTGTACTTCAGTGCAAACAGTATTAGGACTAGAGCCTTTTTCAAGCTGGAAATTTGTCTACTTAACATCTTCCCTGGAGATATGGGCAAACAGAGGAAAGTGTTCATGGCCATCATATCAGCAATTGAGAAAGCGGTTATTCTTAGGCATTGGAAAGAGGTAAACATGCCAACTGTGATTGAATGGCATAGAGAGATTATGATGGCATTACAAATAGAGTGACATATAGCAAAAATGAATAATAAATTACAATCCTATAATACTAAGTGAGGACCGTTGGATGCGATCTTGGCTGCCTGGAAATCTTAGATTCCATCAGGCAATGTGGTATTAACCTTAATGTTTATGATATTTCCTGAGCCCCTACCCCAGGGATTCTAGTGGCTCCCTGACTTAGTAGATGCTGGGGAGTGAAGGGGGAGGTATTAAATTTTAGGGGTGGATAAATGGGTTTTGTTATTTGAATGTTAAAAGGACTTTCCTGAAAGTGTTAATTTCACTGTCATTTATACCAAGCTATGTCTAAAAATAATGTTGATGTTATGTATGTACTGGTCTGATTAGGCCACACTTTCGCTGTAGAGTCAATAAAATATATTAAATAAAAAAAAAAAGAAAAAGAAATAAGGCAATACTAGTGGGGAGGTAGGAGGAAGTAGGCTGTTGGTTAACTAGGATCTGCAGCTTATCTGTTAGGTAGGAAAATGGGCAGACTAGCTGGGCCAAGCGGTCCTTATCTGCCATCAAATTCTATGTTTCTATCTGTACACAAGTTAAGTCAAATACATCATTACTACATAAATCTTATTTTGTTTAGGTAAACATTGTGCCTCTTGTTTTATTTACCTGGTTTTAATGATATCTCTGAAGCACCTGGCCTCTTACATGTATTGCACCTATGAATAAAGAGGTACCAATTATTCTTTTACCCCATTTTTATTACTTTCTTGTTGCCTCATTTTTATGTTTGCTTGCACGCATGTGCAAGAAACATACTGCCACCATACAAGTTTCGTAGGTGTGCCTCCCCCACTTCCAATGCCCTGCTCCCTTTTGCAGGTGCGGCTGCACCATGCCAATGAATGTCCGAGGTGTCTATGACAGACGTTCAGATGCAGTGGCGTACAGTTCTGAGGAAAACATTGCCACAATCAGCAGTCGTAATGTGTTGGGAATTTGCATACTGCTGTTGGCAGTATGCAAATTGCCTACATGTCAGCACTGCATCTGAACTGTCATAGACAGTTCATTCCCCCCCGAACACCTATGTAGCATGGTGGGAGCCCACCCCAACATGCTCATGTGCTCCCCTCCACCCCTGCACACTGCATGATGGATGGGGGTGCCCAATCCCCCGTCGGCTCCACTGCCCTCCAAACAGACTTCTAGGTGCCATGCTGGGAGCCCACCCCAGCATGGCAAAAGTTGGCATGGCTGATGTGGGTGCCCAATCCTCTGTTGGCTACACTGACCCCCCCAAAAAAATAAACTTCCAGCTGCCATGCTGGGAGCCCACCCCAGTGTGGCAAAAGTCCCGCATCGTCTTCCTGAAGAAAAAAATATACCTGTAAAAAAAAAAAAGGTCCTCATTGACTGTCTTGCCCCTCCTCCAACCTGCACCCACCTTCCTGCGCACCCACCTCCCACACCCCGACCCCATACGTACCTCGGAGCCCAGCACAACGATCTTCAGTGGACCGGGAACATGTCTGCACTCTTCAAAGCCGACCACGAACTAAAGAAATGCTGGTAAGCTGTATAATGGTATAAATGGGGGGTTTTCAACTTTGGTGCATATCTCGGCCATTTGGGGGAATTTTTTCACCAAATTTTCAACATGGGGTTCTTGGGGCCCCACCTCATGAACTCAGTCACTGTCATTTTGCTATTCAGTCTCGAAAGGTGATTTCGCGGTCATGGCGCAGAACCATCTTTTGTGACTGAGTAACGAAACAACAGTGTCACAGTTCATGAGGTAGGCCCCCCAAAACCCTATGTTGAAAATCTGGTGAAAAAATTCCCAAAAATGACTGTTTTATGAGTGTGCATTGCGCAGTTCCTATGCACGCTTGTAACTTAGTGATTTTTTAATATTTTCACTCCAGATTTTCAACATTGCCATTTTACCACACCTCCTTATGAGCAGTACAGCTGTAATTTTTCACATCTCACCCAAAATGTGTTTTCGCGCAGATAGCGCACAATGGCGCAGTTGGTGTGCGAAATCAATGTTTGGGACAGATTAAGAAAATCACAGTGACACTGTTCATGAGCAGAGGTCTTAAAATAGCTATGTTGAAAATTTAGTCACAAAAGTCCATAAAATGACTGTGTTACAAGCGTGCATTGTGCAGTGTCCACTCACCCTCGTAAGTTCACAAATTTGTAATATTTTCAGTCCAGATTTTCTACACTGGTTTTTTCCTACACCTCCTTATGAACAGTACAGCTGTCATTTTTCACACCCCAGCCAAAATGTGTTTTCACACTTCCGGCACAGAAATGCGTGGTCACTGTGAGAAATCAGTGTTCGGGACAGATTAAGAAAATCACAGTGACTGTTCATAAGCGGAGGTCCCAAAATGCCTGTGTTGACAATCTGCTGTAAAAAATCCCCAAACTAATTACACAACGGGTGTGTGTTCACCAGTTTTTTAATATTTTCACTCCAAATTTTCAACATTGCCATTTTTTACACCTCCCCATGAACAGTACAGCTGTCATTTTTCACACCCTGCTCTAAATGTGTTTTCGCACCTGTGGTGCCAAATGGCATAGTCGCTGTCCAAAATCAGCTTTCGGCTTATAAACTGATATTGCCACTGTTCATGAGGTGGGGGTAACAAAAAAAAATCTTGAAAATTTTGAGTGAAAATACCAATGAACTCCTGGGACATTAGGGTTTCTGGCCATAATGCCCCACCCTGTAGAGACTGACAGGCATCGGGGCGTGACTTGGGATTGTTGCCTGTAATGCTCATGCCATTCCACCCCTACCCACACCCTACAGCCAGTGACAGGCATCGAGGTGTGCCTTGGACTCTTCGACCTGAAAGTTCACCCCATTCTCCTATACTACACCCATCTTACCATATTTCCTTATGGAATGGGGGTGAGCATAAGGCCCAAAAACCCCAAGGTACACTGTGACACTTGGTGGTGTCTGCAGGTAGGGTGTGGTGAAATGACATGGCCATTATGCCTGATGACCCAAAGACACACCCCGATTCCTGTCAGTCTCTGCAGGGTAGTGGTGGGGTTGGCTTCAGTTCAATACTTCACTGCCATTCCTATTGTGCAGCTCTATAACTCCTACACAACCAATGCCAATGCCAGCAAGCAAACATTCGGCATTGACAAATGCTTGTTACTATCGTTTTTAGTGTCCAGCCTGTTTTTAGCTTTAAAACTGCTTTGTTTTCCTTTTTGGATGTCATTCTCTGATTCTCGTTAGTGCGCATTTACTTTTAGGAAAAAGCCCCATGTTGGAGGTAGTATTAATTAATAATTTAAGTATTCTTATTGGAGCGTTTTAGTGTGGCGTCTATAGTCTGCTCTCTCTCCTTTCTTTCTTATAGACACCACACCTCTTGTGCACTTGGTTTTAAAGGCTAAAACTCCTCATATTACTTTCGTAGCTAATGGTGATTTGTGTAAATCACTTGTCCATCACTCGGTAAGCTGGGCCATGGACATGTGCATCGAGTTAAAAGGGGGACTTAGTTTTTTTCAGATCAACAAATCCACACTATTTTAGGCTCCATATGAAGTTTGTCATGTGCATTGTGAAAACAAAGGGACTTTGGTATTTTCTCCTCTTTACATGCTTTTACTTTAACTTTTCCTGTTACTTCTTTTAAGTTTATAAAGGCACATTCTTTGATGTGCCAGTGGTTGGTCATATTTTTCCAATGTACTTCATATTATCACCAATGAGCAGTTACATATTTAATAGTTATATTACCAGAAGGGTTCCTCAATTAATCCAGATTCAAGGCCACATTTTATTATGTATGTGCATTTATCAACAAAATCCTCTCAACATTTTCTTTTTTAACTCCTTTATTATTTAAATTCTCATTTTTGATGGCAACTTACATACATACTAACATACATACTAGACGCCAGCAGAGTAGGCCTATCGGTCTATCAAGTCTGCTCATGCTTCAGCACCCTGATTGGGTACTGTAGCCCTCTATCTGTCTCCTTCCACTGTTACTCCATCCCCCAGTCCTGCCCCCCCTCAGGCAAACCAGCCTCTGCTTCACCCCTTGCCTATACCTGTCCTACCCTCTCTTGAATCCCTCCACCATAGCTGCCTGTGCCAGCTCCCTGGGCAGTGCATTCCACAGTTCCACCACTCTCTCGATGAAGTACCTGCTCCTCCTTTCCCCCCTAATCCTACCACCCACAATCTTCAAACTGTGTCCTCTGGTGATTCCACCCTCCTTCAGTCAAAAGATCCTATCTCAGCTTACCTTATTTACTCCCCTGAAGTACTTGAAGACCTCAATCATGTCCCCCCGGTCCCTCCTCTCCTCCAGCGAGAATAGGTTGAGCTCCCCTAGTCGTTCCTCATATGTCATATCCCCCAGGCCCGGATCATTCTGGTTGCTCTCCTCTGAACCCTCTCCAGGAGTTGGATGTTCCTCCCTAGGTGTGACCTCCAGAACTGCACGGAAGCATCAAGTTTGGTCGACAGTAAATCTGTCGACCACCCGCACAGCAACGGCACAATACCAATGCAGGTATTGTGCCACCCAAGCCTCCAGTGTTTTCTGTGGGGCGCTGTACCCCCCACATCCCCCATGCAGGGGGCTCTGCCCCCACACCCCCCGGACTTTAGGATTCTCAACTCCAGGTCAGAGTTGGTCCGGGAAGGGGGCAGGACACTGGGGGAAAGTGAAACATGAAAACAGACCATTACAGTGACTGTCGCTGTAGTGGTCATTTTCTGTGTTTCGCCATCGGGGTGTTGGGCACAAGGGGGCCACCTGAACTGCACACAGTACTCAAGATGTGGTCTAACCAGGCTGTTATACAGTGGCAAAATCATCTCCCTGTTCCTTGAGGTAATCCCCCTAGTGATGCATCCCAGCATCCTATTTGCCCTGACCGCAGCCCTCATGCACTGCTCTGAATAATTCTTGTTAATATCCACAAAGACTCCTAGGTTTCTCTCCCCTGCCATGGCCTGCAACTCACCCCCCCAAGGGTGTACACATAGTTGGGGTTTTCCTACCCTAGGTGTAGCACCTTGCACTTGGGGGAGTTAAATTTCAATTTCCAGGTGCAGGACTACCTATCCAGAGTATCTAGGTCCTCTTGCAGGGCCAATCTCCCCTCCTCCCCCCTCCACCACTGCCCCCAGCTTAGAGTCATCCGCAAAGAGACTAATTTCACACCTGATACCTTCCCTACGTAAAACAATTTGAAGTATGAAGTAGTCTGTCCACAGTCTGTAAAACTGAGCTGGTCTGTTCCTCCCTGCAGCAATCTCCCTGGACAGGAACTCTGTCTTCTTATGGTTCATTGCCCCTTGGTACTCATGGTAGTTAGCTCTCAAGGCCAGTTTGTCCTCCTTGGAATGGGTCTTCCGCTGGCAATGCTCCAACTTCTGACCCTTGATCCTCATCTTCTTGATAACCCCATCGAACCATGAGAGTCTCAAGTGAGAAGATCTGGGTCATGTACGGACTGGTGCAATGGCATAGAGGGCTTTGGAGATGGCCTTATTATAGGCAGCCACCGCTTTGCCCTCTCCAGTCGCACATGCAGTACTTACACCAGATAAATCTATTGCTGCCAAAAGCCCTCTGGGGATAATCCTCTCAAAGGGCAGCAGCTGACCATCTCTACAGGGGAGGGACTATCAGGGTGGCCAGCTAGGTTGCAATGCAGTACCTTGCAGCAGTATTACAAAAAGCTGAAGTATGCTGCAGGGAACAGTAATTCAGTAGCAATCAAACCATACCATTATGCAGTATTTTGTGACGTTTCATATACTGCAAGGCACTATGTTACTATGTAAATCACCTCCTGTGCCACCTCTTTCCTCTCGTCCCTCCCCTCCCAGCCCTCCAGCTTCTCCCTCCACACAACTTTGTAAGATTCCTCCCCTCCATCTCCCTCTTTCTCCTTCTCTTCTGTGTCTCCCTCAGACACTCTAAAAGCTCTTCTTGCCCTGAATCCTTCTAAGGGCAAGTGCCTAGATGGTCTAGACTCTAAACTCCTCCAACTGTCTGCCTTGGCTATTGCCTCTCCTCTTGCTACTCTCCTAAACCTTTCCTCTCTCACCTCTATCCCTGCTGCCTGGAAGCACGCCCTCCCCAAAGGTGGTTGCCCCTCTGTCTTGGGTAACTACCGGCCAAGCTCTCTTCTTCCTATCCTAGCTAAACTTCAGGAGCACATTGTGTTATCCCAACTCTCTCCCTTCCTTGGCTCCTCCTCCTTTTTCACCCCTTTCCAGTCTGGCTTCCAGGAGTACCACTCTACTAACACTTCCCTCCTAAGTCTCACTGACTCTATCCTCTCTGGTTTGGATCCGGGCCTCATCACCTCTGACATCTTTGTTGACCTGGCAAGGCATTTGACACTCTCCTACATCCTCCTCTTCTATAAACTCTTAACAGCAGGGCTTTCAGCCAGTGCCACCAAGTGGTTCACTTCCTATCTTGCAGGTTATTGCAGGTAGGACTCAATCTGTCAGGACTGGTGACTTACTATTTCCCCCCCACCCCCATCAATACTGGCATTCCACACAAGGCTCTGTCCTTGGACGACGTCTATTTTCGGTCTTCCTTAATGACCTTCCTGCTGTATGCTTCTTCTCTATTCACAGGTAGTGGATGACATTGTCCTGTATACCTCTGGCCCCTCTCCTGCCCTCTTGATATGGAGTGTACACTCCAGCTAGACTTCAACAAAGTCTGGCTCTGGCTCCACTCAAATCAGTTGTTTCTGAACACCAAGAAGACAGTCTTCATGACCTTTGGCATGAGGAAGAGACTCTCTAGACTCCCCTCCCTCCCCTCCTTCCACCCCCTTAACAGGACCATGCTTGAGGATGTTACCTCCTTTAGCTATCTCGAGGTTTGGCTTGAGTGACACCTCAACTTTTCAGGATACGTGCATGCCATCCACAAAAAAACTGCACCCTAAACTTGGTGGTCTGTACAGGAATTGTGGATGCATTTCATTGCCAGCCCTCCGTGCACTTGTCCAAAAGATTATTCTCCCAATAGTTGACTATGGTGATGTAGTCTGCAGTGCCACTGCCTGAACTTCCCTAGCTAGACTGAACACTGTCTTCCCTGCTTTCTGCTGCTTTGCTCTTGATTGTCCCCCCCCCCCCATACTCACCATTGTGTCCTCTACCTATCTCTCTGCTTCTCCTCCCTTGAGGACAGATGCTTCTTCCACTGCACAACTTCATAGCTAAATTCATGTTACATTCTCTCCCCCCCACCTTTCCTCTTCCCTCTCCCCATTACCCCCTTCCACCTACTCCCTTTAAAACCTTTACCCTTGTATTCTGGCCATCCCCTCTAGGGCCACCTCCATTGGTCAAGCTGCCTTTTCCCATCATCTCCCCAAACTCTGGAACTCCCTTCTCCCTACCATCCAAAATGCCATATCCCACCATGCCCTCTCCTCCCTTCTTCATAACCTCACCTCCCCCCTCTTAATCTCCTATACCCTTTCTCCTTCCCCAGTAAATCTCCACTCTACTGCCCATCCCTACTCCCGTCTACTGTTCAGATACCTTATCTGCTCTAAAAGCCACTCCAGCATCGCAGCTATCTCACTACAAAATTTTCTGGCTCACCATATTTACTATTTGACTACTGGAAGCAATGCTGTATTCCAGTACTGTATTCCAATGATTGTTGCTCCATACTGGAATTCCTCCTCACATTGCACTTGTAATTCCTATTTACTGTACTTTGCCTGTTTGGATAGTAGATTGTTATCATAGATTTTTGTACTGGCCCTTCCCCGTCCTCCTTCCCCAAGTATGCATCTGGAAATGAGCAATAACGCTCAGTATGTTTATCCTGGTGAAAACCCTAAAATCACATTTCCCTACTTTTGTTGGTTTAACAGTAACTTATGCATTACCAAAATTTCTTTGCAATGAATTTCCTAACTTCTTGAGACAGTAGAATCATATTGCCATTCGTACAGGTCACTTTGGAATCTGTGTGAACACATCTATGTGATTACAGAAGTGCAGAGCCCTCTGGGCCCACTGCTTCCATGCTTCCATTTATCCACATGTGTTCCTCCAGAACAGCAATTTATGTGCTTTCTTGTAATTTTTTTTAGGGATGTACCATTTTCAGTTCTTATTTCTTAGGGGTTTAGTGTTGTACTAGTCATTAAGTCCATTCTATTGACATTATTTGTTAACTCCAAAGACTGCCAGAGTTATAGCTTGTTAAAGTTGCAATAATATCCTATGGGAATTGTCATTTTTTTATTTGTATGTTTTTTTTTATATTGCCAATCAATTTGTTTTTTGGGGGTTCATGTGTTAGTGTTGTAGTACTCAGTAAGACCTTTATTTTGATATATAAATTATCCCATAACTGCAGATATTGCCAGAGTTATGGCTTGCTAAAGTTGAAATGTGGAAAAAAGTTCAGACTCTTTTTTTTCATACAGTATGAAGGAATCTTTTTTCACAAGGTTGTATCATTCATACAAAAACAGATAGCTTCATATGAAAAAAGAATGTGAAAAACCAGTCCACATTCTTTTTCTGTATGAAGAGAGCTTTTATGTGAGGTTGTATTGTCCCTATGAAAAAAGATTCCTTCATACAAAAAAGAATGTGAAAAAAAAAATAAGTCCAAATTCTTTTTACAAATAAAGGGATTTTTTTTTGTGAGATTGTGTTGTTCATCTGAAAAAAAATTCTTCCATATGCAAAAAGAATCTGAAAACAAAAACTAAGCCTAAATTATTTTTTTCATATGAAAGGAATCTTTTTTCATATGGCCCTATTTTTTTGTATGGCCATAAGAGAAAAGAAATTCAGGTCACAAAACAAAATGTTGAATGGGTTAAAAACACATTTCTCTGTGATTTTTTCAAAAACTAACTGCAGAATTCACCTGAGGGGGTCATGATTAGCAAGGTACACATGTTGGTGTTTCTGCGGGATTTAATTTTTATGGCTTTTCAAAAAATGTATTTAAAAAAACGGAAACAAGATGGTGGCCATATGAAAAATACATTTTTATCTCATGAAAAAAGATCCCCCAATATGAAGCAGAATCTTTTTTTGTATGGGCCAAATTATTTTTTTTCATATGAAACAGCTATTCAAGAGATCATATTGAGCATGCTCAGAATCTAAATTTCAAATCCTTATAACTCTGGGACAGATTAATATGTTTTCAGTAAACCAGTGAAAGGCACCACTTTGACCCAAGTCCTCTCTACTCTAAAAATTTTAGAGCAAAGTTCGAAACTGTCTGAGTGCTAGGCAATGGCAAAAAACATATTTTTCACTTTTTTTCACTATCCAGAGCTCAAAATCTATTCATCTGACCACAACAAAATTTGGCAAGTCAAGAGACCTTGGCCCCAAGACAGTACATGCAAAATTTTGTGCAAATCGATTAAATGGTGGCAAAGCTATTAAAGTGCAAAGTTAGGGGTTTAACATTAAACAGCCTACTGAGCCCTAACTATAGAGACACTACCGTGCCACTATAATATATATTCTTTGCAAAAAAACATTATGGATTCACCTCTCCTGAATCTTCACAAATCCTTGGGATTGTCAACACTAACGCTCACCCTATTCCACCAGTAAAGAAGCTGAGATGTACAGACTATGTGAAGATGGGGTGAGAATTAATGTTGTAAAACCCATGGAACACCCCAGGCCTGATTTGTGAAAACTCAGGAGAGGTGAAACCATAATGGTTTTTCCTTTTGTTGTCTGCAGGGTGGGGTGGGATGTTAGGGATGCAAACCCTAACACCATATTTCCTTTTGTTGCTTTAATCTGAACTCTAACTGGTGCATTAACAAAGTTTTTTTGCAAAGAATTTTATTTTTGAGGTAGTATAATTGTATATCCAGTTGCCTCTGGGCCCTGCGCTTCCATCCCTCCATAGATGCATACATCCATGTTGGTGTGTACTTTCATTTCTACCAAAAAATCAGTTTACTTGCTTAGCTGTATGGCTTGATAAACATCCAATGTTATCCTATGGGATTTTTGATAGTTTTGTTTTTATGTTTTTTTTTTAATATGGCCTCTACATTTTTGGAGGTTATTATTTGTTTTTCTTGCAGTACTTATTAAGATCATTGTTTTTTATATACAGATTGTCTCTTATGTGAAAATGCTGAGGGAGTTGTGGCTTGTTGAAGTTCAGATGTGGGGAAAAAACAAAGTCCAAATTCTTTTTTTTGTGTGAAGACATCCTTTTTTGTATGAAGGAAAAAAAACATACAAAAAATGATTCATTCATACGAAAACAAGAATAGGAAAAAAATCTAAGTCCAAATTCTTTTTTTGTATGAAGACATCTATTTTTTTGTGTGAACAACAACAACAAAAAAAAACACACAAAAAAGTATTCCTTCTTATGAGAAAAGAATCAGAAAAAATAACCAAGTCCGAATTCTTTTTTTTTTTTTGTATGAAGGAATCCTTTTTCACGTAGTATTTTTGTTCAAATGAAAAAGGATGCCTTCATATGAGAAAAGATTTTGGACTTATGTTTTTATCATATGAAGGGATCCTTTTTCATATGGCCCAATTCCATTTTCAGGTGGCCATACAAAAAGGAAATTGAGTCATGAAAAAAGATTTTTAAAATGTATAAAAACACAATTCTGGGTTATTTTTCTAAAAGTAACTGTAGAATCCACCTAATAGGGTCTCAATTAGCAAGATGCATGTATTGGTGTTTGTTTATTTATTTATTTCATTTTCGGAAATTACAACCTTTGAGCCAATAGGCTCTTTTACAAAGGCTCCATGTCATGGACAACACAACTGTACTTAACCAAAAAGACAAGCAGTGGTATTTAAACAACAGTACAAATAAAAGGCATTGCAATGGTAATATCAATGAAGGTAGTAGGCTGAGTACACAGCAGGGGGAAAATGTAGAGCAAACAACATATACAGGCTTGTATACCTGCTCAGTAAAACAAGAAAAGAGAAAGAATAAGCCATGTTACTAAGTGCTAAGAAGGAGGTTGCTAAGTGCTGAGGGAGGAATAATGGAAGTGGGAAAAGAGGAAAGAAAAGACAATAGCAGCCAGAAGTGGCTTTGACTTGCTGCGAGGCCAGGCGGTGATTCCTAAGCAGAACAGTCACAATTGGGGGAACCGGCCAAGTAGAGACATAGAGAGTTCTTGAATGGGCCAATATTTTCTTGCTGCCAGATGGCAGGGGGTAGGTCATTAAACCATAGAGGACTGCAGTACAAAAGGGAGCATTGTGACATGGTGGTTCTTTGAAATTGTACTTGTAGGTAACCCTTGACTGAGCTCCTCATATTTTTTGGGGAAGGGTTGTATTGGAAGAGTGTAGACAAGGATTCTGGTGTGTGTCCTAGTAGTGCTTTTTTCCCAAGTAGACAGGCTTGGTATTTGGTCCTTTGGGAGAGGAGGAGCCACATAGTTGAGAAATACAGGCTGCAGGTGTGAGTGTAATAATCAGCCCCCAAACGAGTTGGCAGGTTTTATTAAGGAGAAGCTTTATTCACTTAAGCGATGTCTCAGAGGCTGTGCTGTATATGACTAGGTCATAGTCAATAGTTGGCAATATGGAGCTCTGTGTGACAAGATTGAGGGCCTCCGGGGTCATAGCTTTTCTGTGTTGGTATAGGATCCCAAGTTGATGTGGTCTATGTGGATAGCAAAGGAGAGGGAGTCATCAATATGGATCCCAAGTATTTGAAAGTGGAGACTTGCTCTAATATGTCACCTTTGTGACTATAGACAATCAGGGGTTGGGCGTTCTTCTTAGACCGCTGTTGTGAGAAATGCATGGACTTGGTTTTTTTTGTAATTTAATAGGAGCCTCCTGTGTGAGAACCATGTCTCAAGTTTTGAAAAGCTGACTTGAAGGGCAGCATTTATGTCCAGCAAGCAGTGTTCAGGGACTGAGATCACCACATCATCTGCATAGAGCAACATTTTGGCAGGGCAGACAGTGGGAAGTGAGTTGATAAACAGGTTGAGGAGTAATGGCCCAAGGATAGACCCTTGTGGAACCCCTAGTGTTATGCTCCAGGGTTTAGAAGTGACTCTGTTTATCCTAACGCATTGGTTCCTAAGGGACAGGTAGCTCGAGAACCATAAGAATGTGTCAGAAGATAGGCCAAGGGATGTTAGGTTGGTGAGCAGGATCTGGTGATTGACAGTGTCAAAGGCTTTGGTCAGGTCTATAAATATAGACCCCACCATCATACCAGAGTCTAGGGTGTCGTATAGATGTGTAGTGAAGTCTGTGAGTGCAGTGACGGTACTATGGTCTTTACAGAACCCATGCTGTTGGGGGCAGAGTAGATTATATTTGGACAGATATTCGGTGATCTGGTCAGACACCAGTCTCTCAAGGGACTTGGAAAGGGGTGGTAGGATGGAGGTTGGGTGATAATTACCCAAGGAAGTTCTGTCCCCTTTTTTGAAGACCGGTGTAACTAGGGCAGTGTTCCATTAGTCGGGGGAATATACCTGACCTTAGAGAGATGTTGAAGATATTAGTAAGGGGGTAGGCTAGTTCTTCCAATGCAAGAGCAAGCAACTTCATGTCAATGGAGTCACTGCCCATTTTAGTTTTACCTAAGACCCTTCTAACATATTTGATGGTTTCAGATCTTGACTCCTCCTTGAAGTAAAAAAGGGTCTGGGAGGGGTTTGTGGTTGGAGGAGTTTGGGAACTAGGATGCATCCTGTTAGGATCGTGGTCTAGGTAGTCTGGGGGGAGCACCGAACTTAGGTCTGTAAAAGCTAAATTAAATGCATTAGTGAGGTCTTTTGGATGTTGAATAGGGCCTGAAGGAGTAACTATGAGGTCAGGTTGTGCTCTTGACTCCCTTCCTGTGAGTGTTTTTATGTTCTCCAAAAAATCTTTCCCTTTTCCCCAGCACTGTCTTGATTTCTCTTTGTAAAATGTAGCCTTTGCATTCCTAATTGACCTAGTATATTTATTCCTTGCTGTCTTGTAGGCTGTGAAGTGAAGTGAACTGGTGAGCCTGTGGCTCTTGTCATGTGCCATAGGTTGTCCCTTGATTTCATTTGCTCAGTTAAGGTGCTGTTGAGACAGGGGTTGATAGTACCCTTAATTTTGGATGTTTTTATGGGGGACAAATAGATCACAGGCTCTGTTGAAGACTGAGGCAAAGTAGTCGAGGGCAAAGTTGGGGTCATAGCAAGCATCAAGAGGGGACCAGTCAGCTTCCTTAAGGTATTGCCTGAATAGGTATAGTTGCCCTTTCCTCAGTGACTGATTTTTGACTAGTTGTGGGGGGTCTTTGGTGTCCTTGTTAGACCATAAACAGACTATCGGTGAGTGGTCACTTAATGTGTCAGAGAGGACCAAGACATCTTTAATATGATCTGGGGATGTTACTAGGAGCCAATCTATTAGTGTGCTAGTTCCTGTGTGGTAGTTCCTTCTGGTTGCCTGTTTGACCATCTGCATGAGGTATAGGCTGTGTACTTTGTCTCTAACATCCACCGTATCATGCACTAGCCAATTTGAGTTAAAGTCCCCAAGTAGTATCTGTTCCCAGTCCTGCTTCGTCTTACTAATGTGATCATAGAGTAGTTCTAACCCTTTTCCTTGCTTACCAGGGGGAATGTACACTGTTGTTATTAGCAGTGTTTTGTTTTGTTGCCTGAAGGAGAGTTTTAGGGTTAGAATATGAGCTTCTTTAGTGTTGGTAGTATAGGGCATGACTTGGCCCTTAATGTTTTCGCTCAGATAAACTAGGCAACCTCCCCCTCGTTTGGCCAGTCTATCAAGGTGGAAGATGGTTTATCCCTCAAGGGAGACTGTTGTATCTGGGACTTTGGGAGACAGCCGAAATTCAGTGATTGTGATAATGTCAGGCTTCTGCTGTGATACCCCTGCCTGGAGTTTGGGTAGCTTAGGCAGAAGGCTGCCGATGTTTATTGAGGCAATTTTGGTGAGCCCGTGAAATGATGGTTTGGGTCAGTAGACTTGCCCCGGGTTGGGGTCAATGATCATAGAGAGGAGCAGTAGGATGAGGATTATCCTTAGAACATAACGCCTCCACCATGAACTGTAGGCAAAGGTGTGTAGGCAGTCATTACCATGTTTTGTATAGGATTTAGTACAGGGATAGGTCCCCATTAGGGCCAAGACAATGTCAAAGGATATTTGTGACAGCTGCTTCCAGCCAGATAATTCATTTCTGGGGCTTGGTTTAGTTATGGGTGCTGTCTTGAAGGCTATAGTGCCAGTTCTGGGAGGGTAAGAACTCCTTAGAGTGGGTAATGCCCCGTTTGTGGTAGTACCCCCATTTGGGTCTGCATAGTTCACTACTTGAAAAGACAGAGTTAGGAGGATCAGTATACCACATAAGAATAAGTGGCCCAACATAATAACTTTTAGGTGGTCGTGGGGGGGGGGTGAGTTGATAGTGCATGCCTGGTTCCTAAAACGCAGAAAAGCCCCTTTAAGGGGAAGGCTATAGAAAGGAAAGAGGTGGTCCTATGGAGAAGGAAGTGTATTTAATTAGCGCTGGAGACAGGGAAGGGAGGGTGGGACAAATTTCAAGTGCTGAAGTGGCTACGGGTGACAGAGCTTGAGCTAAAACATCTCCTATGTGGCTTGGTGGCAGGTATCCAATGGGAGCTCCTATCCTACACAGGCCAGCCAATCATGGTGCTCAAAAACTGCACTTGGCCAATCAGCAGGAAGATGGAACAGTGGTGTACCTTAGATGCAGGAGCCAGCATGGAGGCGTGGGTGGTGGCCGGAGGAGGCTAGCCATCCCGGTGAATTAGAGCGCTTCTGCTCTGGGAGCACCTGGATGTGCGCCTTTTCTGCAAGAGAAAGAAAAGGCAGAATTAGGTCTAGCTAAGTGGAATGGGGAGCTCAGGGCACTAAATCAGTGTCTCTGCAGGATCTAATTTCTATGGGTTTTCAACATTTTTTGTGAAAAAAATGGAAACAAGATGGCTGCCATACAAAAAAGGAATTTTTCCTCAGGAAAAAAGGATGGATCCTTTTATCATATGGATCAACTTATCTGTTCATTCCAAGCAGCTACCCAAGGGACCATATTGAGCATACTCAGAACCAAATTTTTTTTATTGAATATGGTTTAGGTGCCCGTCCTCTAAGGGCTCAGCGCCCAACTGCCCTGACCTCTGCCAACCCCCCGGGGCTGACTTGGAACAGTAGTCCACCCAGGCTTACCCCCTTTAGGTTGGGCTGTCAGGCAGATACAGCCCAATGGAAAACTGAACATGGCTCTCGGTGGGAAGGACCACCGGGAGGCCTTCCAGGATTACCCCTGAGGGTGGGGCCATGAGACCAGGCTACACCAACATAAACTCTCACTCAGTCACTGGTGGAGCATGCCAGAGGACAGCACAGGGCCAGAGGAAGGGGGCATCATAAGCAGAGCTGGCAGCAGTTTTTTTTGCAATGGGCTGCTCAGGAAGCATGGCATGCAATGACATAGGGTGCTATGTGCAATGTGTTGCACACTTCTCTGACAGCTTGGTGCTGGTAGCTGTATTCCCCCCAGCCACTGCCAGGAGTCCATGATGTGCAAGTCGCACACCCCGGAGGAGGGGAGCAGTCCTGAGGATGCTCAATCCTTCTCCCCCTGGCCGGCCTTCCAACTTCACAAGTTCGTTCCTGAACCCGGGTCATTGATATCGCATATGGAAATCCAGCCCCTGTGCCGGTGGGTCAGTAGAACTGAAATTTTATAATCTTATAACTTTGGAGCCGATTAATATTTTTTCACCAAACCAGCAAAAGGCACAACTATTGGCCAAGTCCTTTGTACTCTGAAAATATCAGTGCAAAATATCCAGACCATCAAGGCACTAGGTGATGACCAAAAAACAGCACCCCCACATTTTTATGTTGGCTTGAACGCATGCACAAGCAACATTTTGTGGTAGTAGCACTT
Source organism: Neoceratodus forsteri (assembly GCA_016271365.2). Taxonomy (NCBI): domain Eukaryota; kingdom Metazoa; phylum Chordata; order Ceratodontiformes; family Ceratodontidae; genus Neoceratodus; species Neoceratodus forsteri. Next base: position 523,583,388 of record CM028129.1, read on the forward strand.
TCAAAGGTGTGTCAGTGTGGTGGCAAATCCAGGGGATGCTTTAGCCGGTGTGTCCCTCAGCCACTAACCAGTGAGCATGGTGTTGATGACAGCAGTTTCAGAGAGTGCTACCAACTTGAAAGAAATCCACCACTGCAATGAGAGACAGGCTCATCATTGCAGCAGCAAATCTGACACACCTCCATTATGTGCCATTCCTGGTGAAATATTTCAATAAACATGGTGACGGCTTTCACCGCCTGCCTCTCACAATCCCTAGAAAGCTGACTTCAGGGGTGCTCAATCCCCCTATTGGCATGCCCCCACCCCAGTTCAATTTGCTTGCCAATGGGGATGCCCAGTCCCCATCGGCACAATGCCCCCCCAGTTTTATTTGTCTGCTAATGGGGTACCTAATCCCCTTGGCATCAGAGCCCCCAACACAGGCACACTTTTTTGCCAGTGGGTGCCCAATCCCATCAGCTCCAGTCTCCCCCAAAATAGGTGGCACACTGGGAGCCCACCCCAGTATGCCCAAATGTGTTAGTGTCACCTGTAAAAACAAAAGTCTTCCCCCAAAGTTTTTTTCCCCCTGCAAAACAAGAAAATGGTCCCTTGTTTTCTGTAGCGTCCCCTCCCCCAAGCCACACCCACCGTCTGTGCACCCCAACTCCCCACACCCCCCTCACCCCATACTTACCTCTGAAGGTTGGTGCAGCGATCTTCGTTGGAGCGGGAACAAGTCTGCACTCTTCAAAGCCAACAGCAAACTGAAGAAATGCCGGTAAGCTGTATAATGGCATAAATAGGGGTGTTTCAACTTAGGTGGCTATTTCAGCCATTTTTTTTACTTTTGGCTCCAAATTTTCAACATGGGGTTTTTGGGACCCCGCCTCATGAAATCAGTCACAGTCATTTCGTTATTCGGTCCCAAAAGGTGATTTTCTGGTCACTGCATGGAATCACCTTTCTGGAACAGTTAACAAAATGACAGTGTCACTGTTAATGAAGTGGGCTCCCAAAAAGCCTATGTTGCAAATCTGGTGAAAAATTCCAAAAAATGACTGTATTACGAGTGTGCATTGTGCAGTTTCCATGCACGCTCGTAATTCTGAGAATGTTTAATATTTTCACTCCAGATTTTCAACATTGCCATTTTTTCACACCTCCTTGTGAACAGTACAGCTGTAATTTTTCACATCCTGTCCGAAATGTGTTTTCACACATGTGGTGCATAATGGCACGATTGCTGTGGGAAATCAACATTCAACACAGATTAAGAAAATCTCAGTGACACTGTTCATGAGCAGAGGTCCCAGAATGCCTATGTTGAAAATTTGGTGAAGAAATTCCAGAAAATGACTATGTGATGAGCGTGCATTGTGTAGCTTCAGCACACTCTCGTAACTTTGAGAATGTTTAATATTTTCACTCTAGATTTTCAACATTGTCATTTTTGCACACCGCCTTATAAACAGTACAGTTACCATTTTTTGCACCCTGACCAAAATGTGTTTTCACACCTATGGCACACAATGGGTGCGGTCGCTATGAGAAATCAACTTTCGGGACAGAGTAATGAAATCACAGTGCCACTGTTCATGAGAAGAGGTCCAAAAATGCCCATGTTGAAAATTTGGTAAATAAAATCCCCAAAATGATCACATTAGGGGCGTGCATTGATTAGTATCTATGCACACTTGTAAGTTTGCACATTTTTCATATTTTCTCTCCAGATTTTCAACATTGCCACTTTTTTACACCTCCTCATGAACAGTACAGCTGTCATTTTTTGCATCCTGTCCGAAATGTGGTTCTGCTCTTGTGGCTCCCAATGGCGCAGTTGCTGTGTGAAATCACCTTTCAGGACTGAGTAACAAAATAATAGTGCCCCTGTTCATGAGGTGGGGTCCCAAAAAGCCATTGTTGAAAATCTGGAGTGACAATGCCAACAAACAACCAGGGCATTAAGGTTTCCAACCATACACCCACCCTATAGAGACTGACAGGTGTTGGGGACGTAACTTGGGTACATCAACCATAATGTTCACATAATTCTACCCCCACCCTGCAACCACTGACAGGCATCGAGGTGTGCCTCAGGTTCCATCACCCTAACATTCACCCCATTCTCCTATATTGTAGTCATCTCAGCTTATTTCCTTATGAAATGGGGTGAGTATAAAGGCCGAAGACCCCAATGCACATCCCGACACCTGTCGCTCTCTGCAGGGTGTAGTGAAGTGGAATAGTGTCAGTGTTATGGCCGACCCAAAGCCACATTCCCAATGTCTTTCACTCTCTGTGGGGGGAGGGGGTGTTGGCATTACTTCAATACTTCACTGCATTTCCTATTTTGCATTTCTAACTCCTGCACTACCAATGACAATGCCAGCAAGTCAACATTTGGCATTGACAATTGCTTGTTTCTCTTTGTCACTATCTGTATCTCAGAATCCACACATCTGACCAGAACAAAACTTAACACATCAAGAGATCCCGCTCCTGAGACTAAGCTTGCAAAATTTTGTGCAAATTCATTGAATGGTTGTGAAGCTATTAAAGTGCAAAGTTTGGGCTTTAACATGGAAACTCCTGCTCAACCCTAACTATAGTGGTGCTTCCGCACCATTAAAATATCTGTAGCATATGTATAGGGCAGTGGTACTCACACCGCAGCTCGCGAGCCATAACTGACTCTTCGGTACTTTTAATGCGAGTCATTAGCAGCTCGCATGTGTCTTGTTTATTTGTGGCTCTTTAAATGCTGCCATAATGATCACACTATACTGTATGTCTCCTGTTACATTCAAAAAAATTAAGATCACCCACTTAGCACTATCAATGACAGTGTGATAACGCTAAGCTGGTGATGTTAGGAGCACTGAGTAAAATGAAACTATTGTTCCAATCAGTGATCTGTGTGCCACCAGTTGTTTGTATTGTAGCCCTCCAGTCTGATAATTCATCCATGTTCCATGCTCTGCCAGCAATGTTTATTTTAATGCACTGGGTCAGCGTTTCTCTGTTGTTCGTTGTACTTTCAGAAATTTTGTAATTTCACTGTTTACCCGTGCTGTCTTCCTCTGCTAAAACAGTGGACTGACTGCTGCTGCTGCCGAAGAGAAGGAGAGAGGATATCCAACTACAGATGCAGAAAATTCTCACTAGAACTGGTAGCATAAATAACCAAGAACGTGCTGTTCCCTTTATGAGAGGAATCTGCTTTATAAGTGCTAGAAGAGCTATCTGTCTGTGTTAGTGATTTTCACCAGCATGCAGGGTATGCTTTCTCTCTGCACTGGGTGTTAGTGTGTTTCGCCAGCAAGGAGGGTTGTGCTTTTTCTCTGCACTGGGGGTGGGTGTAGGTGTGTTGCACAATAATCTGGTGATGTGCACTATTGTTGGGGCATTTACATGGCATGAGAATGAACTTTTGTGTCACTTCTGATCCTTGGCTTCCGATTTTTGGCAATGGTATTCATTAGATTTGGGGGGGCTCATATGTTATTAATCATAATACACATTATGGAAGTGCCGTATATCTAATTAACTGCAGTAGTATTATATCTGTTATATCTGTGTAACAATTTTAGTAAGGTTTTTATGTATATTTATTTGCAAACTTTTGCAATATATTGCAAGTAAATGTTTTTAAAGTGATAGATTCTGTATGCGTGTATCCTTTCATCTCACGTGTATGTCTGTTGTGGCTCCTGACCGAAGTGTAAAAATGAATGTGGCTCCAAACCCTGTCCAGACTGAGTACCACTGGCATACGGAATATGCAGTGGGCCAGTGAGAAAGTGTCATTTATCAGTCTGAGTTGTACTTGACCTACACAAGTAGTGGAGTGTTGTGGAGTCACGAGTGTGATCACTGTAGGTCAAGTACATCGAAAGCTGACAAATCACACATTTCTCACTCTGACAAATCACACATTTCTCACTCTGGTCCATTGCGTGTTCAGTTTATGCAATTTGTATAACTTGGCCTTTGGTAGCTGGGCCTATTTTTGCATGTTTTGGGGGGCACAGCATTCTATGGACTGTACTGGGACCTGAAAACCTTTGACCACCCTCCATATGGATATAGCCCTGAGGTAGCTGGGCCTATTTTTGCACTTTTGGGGCACGTTATTGTGTGGACTTTACTGGGGCCTGAAATCTTCTGATCACTCTCCTATGAATCTAGCCCTGAGGTAGTAGGGCTTCTTTTCTGTATGAACATACAAAATTGCCAGCAGAAAAAGGCCCACAGATCAGTCAAGTCTGCCTGATTGTGCAGCTCTTAGTTTCATATTACTACAGCTGCTCCAGACCTACCCAAACTGCTCCCTTCCTCCCCTTTCCTGGTCCTTCCCCCCTTTGTGTTCTTGTCTGTACTAATCCTGCCCTTGACTCTGTCCCAACTCCACTTAAAGCTTTCCACTGTCCTCAGTTTGATTAACTCCTCCGGCAGTGCATTCCATCTTGCCACCACTCTCTCTGTAAAGTAGTGCCTCCTCATCTTCCCGCTGAATCTTCCCCCTTCCAACTTCAGACTGTGCCCCTAGTGACCTTCCCCCCTTTAAGCGGAACAATCCTCCCTCTCTGACTTTATATATGCCTTTCAAGTACTTAAAGATCTCTATCATGCCCCCTCTTTCCCTTCTCTTTTCCAGCAAATACATATTGAGCTCCCTCAATCTTTCCTCATACGACAACTCTCCCAGTCCCATGCTCATTTTTGTAGCCCTGCACTGCACCCCCTCCAGCAGGGATTGACAAATTTCAAATATATGTGGTAGTCCAGGATAAGTGGCCCATCCAAAAATGGTAGTCCCACTGTCACAAGTGGTAGTCCGATGGTCGGATTGCCATATTTCAAGGAAAACATATAAAAAATTATGTAGCAGCAAAGTAAATGGCTGTGTGTCATTCTATTATTGATGCTGCATAGATATAAGCTATAGAAAACAGTAAAAACAAATATGTAAATATCTTTAAATGTTTCTTAATACAGATTGTGTGATTTGAAGTCTGAGTCAAGTCACATGGTGTCCCAGAGACTCCATTCACTGTATCTCAGTCCCACATAAGCCAGAATGAAGCAGAAAATAATTAGGCAAACATAATCAGAACTCCTCAGATTCAGAATCGTCACCAACATCAAGTGTACTAGTGGTGCTAGGACAGGATGATGATGGAGCAGCAACAACAGTGCTAACAGTATGAGATACAGAAGCATCAGATTCAGTTGAACCAGCAGTAGTAGCATGCCCATAAACATGTTGAGTGCCTGGACCAGACAGCAGCCAGTGGTTTATTGCTGGATCTGGATTGAAGTCACATAGTTCGGGACCTCTACTGCTATTTGAAGGAGTGACTGTTGTGTCATCTGCCAGACGTGTCCTTATTTTTGTCTTTATCAGGTTTTGACTGGAGAACACTGTTCGCACTTTGCAGTTGACACACTCATTGCCAGTAATATTTCCACTAACTCTAGCATATGAGCAATCTGGGGTGGTTTTTCTTTCAGCAATCTTGTATACACCTGCAGATAGGGTTTGTCAACTGCAGATTTCAGCAGAGCCTTAAATGCAGCATATTCTGATCTAATAGTTTCCTGCTGCTCTTCTGTAAAAAAATTAAAGTATGCTGCTAAATTAGCCACTTCATTGGTCCCAAACTCCGCAAGTTGTTCTCTTGGTAGATCAAATTGCTTGAATTCCAGGCAGCTGAACCATTTCAGAGGCACCTCTGAGAATTTTGAAATCTTACATCGATGTAAGATATTGCTGCATCTACTAAAGTATGTAGTTGTGTATCTGTCCTGAAATTTATTTCAGGACAGTTGCCTCAAATGTGAAGGAACAGTCTTCTCAACTCCCTTCTTTGAATTACAAAGTCCATGCATCTGTCCTGAGGTTTGTAATTAGCTAGGAAAGCTGTCATGTATTTCCTGGCTTTGTTTTCAGTTCCATCAGCCGGAGGAGGCAGGTCTCATGAGGTGTAGTACTTTAGAATTATTAAGTCGCCTCTTGAAACAGCAGTGGCAGATTTTTAAGAATGGGCAAAAAATCTTGCAGGACATAAAGAGATTTGACAAAGTGCACGTACTGTATCTCTCTTAACAGCACCTTTGCTTTTGAACCATCAGCACCAGCTGTAGTTTGTTGCAAGTGCTGAGCAACCATAGGTAGGTTCACCTGAACTGCATGTACTGAACGAGATCTGCTGGCAAGCCATCTCACCTGTTTAATTGCACTAAAGTGTGCCAGATCACTATCTATCACTTGTGCAATTTCTTGAAGCTCCCTAATTTTTTGGGACTATAGTGGTAGAATTTAAAGATGCCCTTTAGAGTATTTTCAAGGTTTGATATGAAAGGGTTTGTTTTCATCATATCAAGAACTGCCAGCTCCAGCTTATGGGCAACACAGTGCATGGCAATGATGTGAGGACAGTGCTCCCGTAACTTTGCAATGGTTCCACCCCTTTCACCCAGCATTACACTTGCCCCATCAAAATTGGCAGAAATCAGAAGTGGCCCCGGATTGCTCACATTCGATAGGTCAGTGATAGGAAGATGTAAAGAATCTAATGCAGTACTTATTGCATTAAAGACACTTCAGCATTTGAGGATTCCAAAGGTACGGCCTGGATCAGATATGTACATATATCTTTTGTGTTAGGATTTACAAAACGGAGGAAGATATTTTCCCATTCAATTATAGCCACATTAGTGCTGCCGTCAGCAAGAACTGTAACATATTTTGCATTTTTAATAGTCTGCATCTGTGTGTTGCATAGAACAGCAGATGTAGCTCTGCAAAAGTCCCTGGCTTGCTTATCATTGGTGTAATTTGTACCACACTTAATTCCATTTTTCTCTTGCAATTCACATACCCAATCCATGTCGGAAAAAGGGCACAGATTTTTTGCAATGGAGTACGCTGTGTTAAACAGGCGTCTCATCTTCACCTTTGTGGCCTCTTCCAGCTGTGCAAAGGCTTGATAGAGTGGTGACTCACTGATATCACAATGAACTGCACGCTGGCCACTTCCCAGAATATGTTGGTTCTGGCATAGCACATGTGGACTGGACTTTTCGTGTGCACGTATTGACTCAATTCTAAAATTGTTAGAGCCTGTGGCAAACACATTTGATTTTTTTGAAAAGGCTGGTGTTGCAATAGTGGGATACTTTTCGCACACTTTGCAATACATCAATCCCTTTTTTTCATTGTAGCTCAACCATTTATAAGTTGTCAGCCAATGAGGCTGAAACAGCCTGGCCCTTTTTTCTTGGTCATATTTCTTGTCTTTACTTCGCTTCTCTTGCAAGTCATCATCAACAGGTACAAAACTGTGTTTCTTTGGAAGTGACACAGGGGCTTCAGCTAAGGCCTCACTAGGCAGCTCACTGCTTAAATCAAATGCCTGATGATCAACTGTTCTATCTAGTGCCACAGATGCAGACTCCTTATTACTTTCATCTGCGAAGGTAGTAGTTGGTGTATTTATATTAGAAGAACTTGAGGATGCTGTTGGTGCTGCTGAGTCAGCTGACCAGAGGGGATAATAGACTTTGCTGTTTACTATGCTTAGTACTAGTCGTCTGCATTTTGAATGCCTCAATGTCTGGCTCTCTGCTTACACAGTGCTTACTTATTGTTTTGTGATGCTAATAAAATTTATTCTGTTAAAGTGTGGTGCGTGTGTTTTTTTCCACTGGTGTTTGTTAGATTAGAATGGGGACGGGGGGGGGATGGTGGAGCTGGCAGCCAGCAGCAGACAGTCACTTATATATTTCTTAACCTTTACAGGTTAAGGCTGCGTAAACTACAGAATCAAGGCAATCAGGCAGTGGATGTCAAGAATGGGAAGAAATAGCAACAGCAATACTAAGGGGAGGAATGGAATGATGTTATTGCTGTTGCTTGCTTTGATGCTTACTTTTTTTGTTTAAATTTTTTTACCTTTTTCTCACACTGCTGCACACACTTGCCAAGCAACCACATAGACAACACACACAATGTCCATCCCAGTCCCAGTGACTGTCCCTGAGCTCTTCCAACACACAGCACAGACAGACAACACTATTATTTTTGTGTCCTCCCTCCTCTGTCCCTGCGCTCATCCAACACACAGCACAGACAGACAACACTATTATTTTTATGTCCTCCCTCCTCCATCCTCTCTCAGTCAGTTAGTTCTGTTTTTTTCATTCACTTCACTTTCCCTTTACTTTTCTCAGGGCAACACAGAGCCCAGCAAGCAAACCCTTCCTCCTTTAGACAGACTTTACTGCCCTCCCAAGTCCCTACCTAGTGCCCTTGCCCTTTACTTGTTTCTGTTCTGGCTGGTGGAATCGGGATGCAACACAAACAAAGCACAACCCAGTCCCCTTAGCTCTCTGTGCAAAAACACTTGCTCTCTCCCAGTGTCCTGTCTTTCTCCTTAAGTTTTAAATGGAAGGGAAGGGATGGTCTCTCATTTGGTTCAGGTCATTCAGTCAGCCCCTTTTTTGGATATTTTTAATGTCTACTTCACTAGCAGACTCAGTCTATGTATGTCCAGCCTGTTTTTGGCCAACTAAGTTTTTTATCACCACTTCTTCTGGTGCTAAATTCCTGTCCAACCAAAACTCTTGTTAGTTGTTGGAATCAGCTAATAGTATGCTGCAGCACCTTGTCCTCTAAGCTCAGCTGCTGTACTGCAAACTAAGTGCATGCAATTATTGCAAACACAGTTTTTTCCCCTTTTCTTAGGGCAAGGAAGTGAAGCAAAACAGTCAAGCCCTGCTCTGTTTGGTCTCTCTTGACTGACTTCTCCTAGGATGTTTTAATTGTTCACTCTCTGCTGAGTTACTTGCTACTCTAGTCTCTGGCAACACAAAGCCCCTTTTCTCACTTCTACAGATCTGCTCTGGTGGTAATAATTCACCTATATGATGTTAATCTTCTCCCCCTTACTGCAGCAGTTAGTTTTTTCTCTCCTTCTGGCTATTACAAATTACAAGTCTGTCTCTCTTTCTCTCTCTCATCACCACCCTGGCCTTGTTAGTAGTGGTAGTAGATCATCACCCTTAGAAAGGAAAGAGCCAGGAAATCTTCTGATTTATTAATCCCATGCCTCACAAGCAGCAGCACCAGCTCGACTTGTGGTCGCTGGTCTTACTTTCCTTCCGCCCTTCCCTTCCCTTCCCCCGGTTGACAAACTCCCATCCAGTCAGTCCCAGTCCTAAAACTCCCTCCGATGATTGATCCTACTTTTTGCAACAGTCGCCAGTCGGGCACAACAGCAACGGGAAACGGAGTCCTGAGTCCAACTCCTCGCCACACAACAAATTAAACTCAACAACTCAGTAGCTACTAGCTAAGCACAACATGCCACGTCCTTTCTCCCAAATGAGCTGAGAAAAGTGAGTGAGCACTGAGCGACGCGTGAGTGAGTGGGGCGTGACTCCGATACCGGCGCCAAGTCATTGACCAATGAATGCAATCGGTGTTCTTGTTCTTACCACAGCTGCAGCCCATAAGCCCAGATCTGTCAATGCCTGAATGGATGCACACCTGCCAGTCTGATGAGTGGATGAGTGGCTCCTCCTGGTCCCCCCCCGTAGCTGTGGCTCGCTCCCGACACGCAGCGCTTGCTCCTGGGGCACTGAAGATCATGTGGCTGACAGGCTGAGCTCCATGTGTCGATCACATGACGGCTGGATGAGTGGTGCCATTACCAGCAAGCTCCCTAGTGGAGGAACATGGCAGTGCAGCAAAAAAAATGTTTGTAAAGCACTACTTGTCCGTGGACAAGTACTCCTGTGCCATCTGCTTGCCCGTGACTGTGATCTGGTAGCCCGGGATGTCGGGCTATAGTATTTGTCGAACCCTGCCCTCCAGTAATCTCACATCCTTTTTGAGGTATGGGCATCAATACTGTACACAGTACTCCAAGTGTGGCCTCACTAGTGATCTATACAAGGGCAGGATGACCTCTGTACACAGTACTCCAAGTGTGGCCTCACTAGTGATCTATACAAGGGTAGGATGACCTCCTCCTTTCTAGAGGTGATCCCTATGGCACTGCACCCCAGCATCCTATTTGCCCTTGCTGTCACCCTCCTACACTGTGCTGATATCTTCATGTCCCCTGTGACTATTACCCCGAGGGCCCTTTCCTCCTCTGAAGCTGTTACCTGCACTCCCCCCAGCCAGTAGCTGGTACTGGGAGTTCTTGCTCCAAGGTGCATGACCTTGCACTTCTTAGTGTTAAACCCCAACTGCCACTCCCTAGACCAGTGTTCAAGTCTAGCTAGATCCTCCCAGAGTGCCTGCCTCCCTTCCTCATTGTCCACTTTTGCACAAATCTTAGTGTCATGTGCGAATGGGCTGATCTTACTCTTGACTTCCTCTGCAATGTCTCCAATGAAGACATTGAACAAAACAGGGCCCAGCACTGAACCCTGAAGTACCCTACTTGTTATTGGCCTTGGCTTGTATGTCTCCCCCCTTACAACTATCCTCTGTTGTCTGCCCTGCAACAAGCTCTCAACCCACCTCACCAGTTTCTCCCCCACCCCATGTCCCTCAGCTTGCTCATTAACCTCCTGTGGGGCACCGAGTTGAAAGCCTTGCTGAAATCCAGGTACAGGATATCAACTGCCCTAGTGACCCAGTAAAAGAAATTGATCAGGTTAGTTTGACACGATCTTCCCAAGACAAACCCATGCTGTCTGTCATCCTGTAGACCATTACTATCAACAAAGGTTATCAGCCTCTCCTTTAGAATGGTCTCCATCAACTTCCCCACTATGGAAGTCAAGCTTATCGGTCTGTAGTTGCCCGGTTGGTCCTTGGGTCCACTCTTGTGAAGGAGCACCACGTGAGCCATTCTTCAGTCGCTGGGTACCTTCCCCATCTCCAAGGAGGTGTTGAAGAGGTCTGTCAGAGGGCCTGCCAACACCTCCGCCAGTTCCTTCAGGATCCTTGGGTTTACACTGTCTGGTCCTGGTGCCTCGTCCACCCGCAAGGCTTTAAGGCCCTTCAGAACTCTTCCCTCTTGGATGATTCTGTTTGTCATGTCTGCTCTCCCCTTCGCCTTTGCCCCCTTTCCCCTGAGGTATTGGGCCATCCCTTTCTTTTGCGAACACTGAGCAGAAGTACTCATAGAGTGCCTCTGCCTGTTCTTCCCCTTGTTCCACCCATCTCCTATCCCTCTTGATTCTAACAATATCATCTCTGCAACTCCTCTTCTCTCTTATGTATTTAAAGAACCCCTTTTCCCCCTCTCTGATCACCTGAGCCAACCTCAGCTCCTTTGCTGCCTTGGCTGCCCTGACTGACCTGTTCATTTCCCTAGTTGCCTTTGTGAACACCTCTCTATCCTCCTCACTTCCAGATATTTTGAACTTAATGATGACCAGTCTTTTTTTCCCTCACCTTCCAATCCACTTCTTTGCTGAGCCGGCAAGGTTTTTTGAACGTGGACTGCTTACTCTGAGATTTGGCACACATGTTCGTGGCCTCATTCAGCCCCTTCCTAATGATTTGTGGGTTCTTTGTTTTATTTTTGAGAGAGAGTGTGTGTGTGTGCGTGCGTGCGTGCGTGCGTGTGTGTGTGTCCGCATTTTCTCTCTAATGGATATAGCCATGAGGTAGTTGGGGCCTTTTTTTAGTTCTTTTACTTGGTAAATTTCTTTGGATATTTCTGGGACATGAAAACTATTGACTCATCCTTCATAGACCTGAGGTAGCTTTTTTGGGGTGGATTTTTTGTGCCTTTTCTTATATGGATTAAACCTGGGATTTCTGCAAGCAACACCGTGGTATACTGGTATAAGGTAAGTCATGACAACATAGCAAGACATTTGTGAAAAGGTCACTTAAGAAAAAACATAACAGGCATCAGACAGAAGACATTTTAAAGAAATGCATTTTACTTAAGCTTTCAAAAAGCACAAAGTAGAACATTCAACACTTTTGTAAGAGAATGTGATTGATACATTGACAGTTTCCATCTTTAGTAATGCAACAAATTCAGTGGTTTTTATAACTGTTATATTCAGTGGCCCAGATATTCAAAAGAGTTGAGCCATGCGCAATATGGTTGCACCTGCACAAGTCCGAAAATGCACCATTCTGTGATATTCAGCAGGAGGCAGCCGTGCCTCCCCAAATCACGCTAAGAAACAGCACAATGATAATGAATGCATGCGCAACTGAAGGGGGAGGAACCATGCATAAATGGCGCAGTGCGATATTCAACAACATGTGCCATGTGCAATAGGAGAGCCAGCGGAAGTTGTGCCATAGTGGAAATGAGCCAAAATAAAAGGGAGCAAGGGAGAGGTGCAAGAACGCTACAGGGAAGCCACATGAGGGCAAAGTCTAGCAGGAAAAACTGGGCAGCAGGGACAAACAGGGCAGGCCAGGAGAGGGCACCTGGAATCAACAGGCACAGGGAAAGGTGTGGGAGCCACAGTGCAGAAGTGGGAAGTACACCACACAGCAGTGAGGCCAGCACAGGCAGGTGTTCCCGGTGCAGGGGAAGTAGCAGCCAGGACAGTGGGGGGAATACAGAAACAGCTGCCGGGGGGGGGGTGAACACAAGCCAGGGACATGGCCAGTGCCACTATCCAGATGGAGGCTGTAATAAGGAGGGTGAGAAGGCAGGCAGGAGGGCGGCGTGGCTGTGGAAGGACCCATCTGTGATATGCCCCCAACAGGCAGTACCGAGCCCGCACCAGCTTCGAGCTGTACAGTGATACTGAGATTGTGGGCCAGTACCACCTGAATCAGGCAATTCTGAGGTGGCTCTGTGAGCTGTGCAATGATGTGATGCAGGCACCCACATGACGGAGCCATGCCCTGTCAGTGGAGATGAAAGTGACAGCTTGCATGTGCTTGCTCGCCATGGGTACCTTCCAGAGACCAACTGGGGACACCACAGGCATAACCCAGTCAGCCACGTCACACCACTTCACCCAATTCCTCAGCGCACTGCTGCCACATGCTGTGGAGTGCATCCATTTCCCCAGCACACTGGCGGAGCGCACAGCAAACATACAGGATTTCCACAGAGTAGCACGTATGCCTGGTGTGCTAGGGGCAATAGACTGCATCCATGTGGCCATCCGCACACCACCTGGCCCTGAGGGGGCTGCATATATAAATCGCAAGGGCTGTGCCAGCATCAACTGCCAGGTGGTGTGCGATGCCAGGGGGTGCATAATCAATGTCTGTGCCACGCACCCTGAGGGAGCACATGATGCCTTCATCTGGCACCAGTCGGCACTGTGCCACAGATTCAAGAGTGGGGATATCCCCACTGGCCACCTAGTGGGTGAGTATGCAAACCACATGGACAATCATAGGGCCTGGGGGGGCATGGTCAGAGGTGACATGGGTAGTGGCCTACATGGCCTGGGGCAGGCTGAAGCTGATCACCAAACTAACCTCCACCATCTACTCACAGGTGACAGTGGATACCCACTCCGTCCCTGGCTGCCCACACCCTACCAGCGGCCCGCGACCACATCGCAGCAATGCTAGAATGAGGCATACGCCACCACACGTAATGTCATTGAGCGGGTGTTTGGGATGCTGAAGGCACGTTTACATTGCCTGGACACCTCCGGTGGTGCCCTACAGTACAGCCCCTCAAAGGTCTGCAGGCTATTCCTGGCCTGTTGCATCCTGCATAACATGGCCAACGAATGTGGGATAGCCGTACAGGTCAAAGAGGGGGACAGCGATGGGGATGATGAGGACACCAGTGACAATGGTGATGGGCAGTCTCTTGGCCGAGCGCGGGGACTTCTCGACTGCTCCGCTGGCAAAGCTGTACCGACATCATCACGGAGGAGCACTTCAGCCAACCCAGGTAAGTCATGGGGCCATGTGCAACCAACAGTGGCTAAGGCACAACCCACAAACATGCATGGACACACACCAGGGGTGCATTCCGTCAAGGGAAGTGGCTGGGCATGGAACCACACACACAACCAGGGATGGGTGAGGAGGTCTAACATGCCACGCGGACGGACACACACACACACACACACACACATACACACACAAAATGCACCAGACATGCACAAAGGGTAGGAGGCACACCGACCCAGAACACCACCCCCTAGCCACACACATGTCCACAGACCACCACGTCCACTACCTGTCCTTGTGCATGTGTCAGATGCTGAGCACCATTGCACATTGGTGTACAGTGCAATGCAGGCATCATCATGCACACGCAACTGTGGACAGCAGCCGGGAGGGTGTGCAGATGGACTGTGTGTGTCCACATGCAGGGCCGGGTACCCACCCATGCAATGCCCGCTGAATGACACAATGCACACAGGGCAGCACCAGACAGTAGCCACGTTGGGAGACAGGTCAGTCATGTGCCACAGTGCCCCGGCCACCACAGATGCATGGGCAGCCCCACTGAGATCCACCAGCACTGACAGGCTGACCGCTGGCCTGATGAGGTGGCACCGATGGTCCCCCAGGGGTTCCACTGCATGAACATGACCGTGCTCGCACAGGGGTCTGCAGTACACCAAACATGCCTGCGCCAGGCGTGCTCAGGATGCCCACAACTGAACCAGGTGTCAACAAGGAGGGTGTCGCACCATGCCAGGAATGGGGGGTGGACAGCGCACTGTGTGGCGTCTGCGATGCATGGGCAAATGACTGTGTGCCTATTGTGGCCATGACAGCAGTGAATGCCTGTGTCTGCCTGTCAATGGCAGCAGTCACATCCTCCCGCAACTGGTCCACCCCCTGCCAGGATCAGAGCAGTGTCTCTGCTGCGACGCTCCTCTGCCCACTCCAGAGCCGCACGCAGTGCATCCACTGATGTCGCAAGCCACATCTGCTGGTTGACTGATGCTTGCAGTATGTGGGTGTGCTCATCCAAGAGGTCATCTGCCTCCTCGGCATCCTGTCCCTCAGGGTGTGCGCGGCCCTGATGCCCAGCACCCCTTGAGGGTGGGCATTGTACACCAGGACCAGGTCAGGGCATGTCCACAGGTGGTGCACTGACGGCGCCCCCTGACCCTGTACCCCCAAGCCCATTGGCTGACTGCTGATGCTGCCCCTCCAGCTGCCACTTACCAGGGCTCACTGGTGCCACCACAGTGGCTGCAACAGTCCCACTGTCCTGTACACACACCAGTGCTGCCCCACTGGTGCTGACAGGCACAGGCTGGGACTGTGATGATGTGTAGGTCTCCACAGCAGCACCACCCACAGCCATGGCTGCGATGTTACCTGCTGTGTGGCCATCCCATGGCACACACGTGTCACTGCCCATGCCGTTAGTGACATCATCAACGATGATGGAACTGGCACCAGCCCAATTCACAGCATGCTGGCATCCATGGACGCTGGCACGCTGGGACATGAACAGGGCCTCCTCTGCACCTGTTCCAACAACATCAGTCTGGACAGCCAGGTGGGCCCACTGTCGCACTGAGCCGCGTATACCTGTGGAGGTGGATGGGCCCTCCTCCATCTCCATCTGACTGTCCTCAGTGGACAGGCCCACCACCGCTGACCCATGCAGATGCTCAGGATCTGTAAGGGAAAACAAAGTTGCATTACTGCATGTGACCTACCCTGCCCCCCCAATAGACATACCATGACCTACCATGCAGTGACGGGCTACCACCCGTCTAGAAGCCACTACCCAGAACACCCTCAATGACACAACGCTGCATGCTTCCAGCAACCCTCTCCTCCTGTGGGGTCAGGTGTAGCACCTCTGGCTGTCCCCTACCTGTCACAGCTCATGCTGCCCTGATGGCAGCCACCTTCTCCTTTATCCTCCTCCTGTCTGTGCCCATCTTCTTCTTGCACTCCTGCACGGAGCGCTGGTGGCTGCCATGCAGGTTCACTACACGTGCCACCTCCTCCCATGCAGCAGCACAGGCCTGTGGTGTTCCCTGCCATCCTCTGAGAAGCGGCTTCTGATCCAGGTAGGCCTCAAACAAGGCATCCGTCTCGGCCTTGGTGAAATTAGACCTCCTCCTCCTCCCACCACTGTGTTCCTCCTCTCCCACAACTCGCTCTGTCATTATTTAGCCTGTGAGAATGAAGGTTGTTACCTGTGACTGTGCAGTCCCATGCATGTCCCAAAATCCACAGTCCACACTCCCAAACAGCATGCAACTCACCAATAGACTGCAGTAACCGACTATGGCCAGTGCAGCCCAACATCACACTTTTGTAGCGCAACCCATGCAAATGAGGCGAGGCGCAACTTTAAGTGGATGCAAATTGCAGTGCTGTGCCATTGAATGGCTGATTAGCTGATATGCATATGACGACTGAATATTGCGCTGTTGCGCTTTGCGCAATTGTTTTGAATGTGCTGAGCCAAGGGTGCAGTTCTGTGACGTGTGCAGTACACACCTCACTGCGCATGCCCGGATTGCTGACGCAGGCGTCTGCCATGCTGCTGATGTGCTGTGCATGGGAGGCAATGCAGGGCACGGCCTCCATTGTGCCAGTGGTGCTACAGCGATGTTCACCTATATGGCGCTGTGGCACTGGGGCATCATAGGCGCACTGGGGCAACAGCGCTGTAGGCTGTCACTGGAGGTAGCACACAGGCACCCAATCATGCTACATGCATTGGGTTCCAATGACACTGTGCCTGTCCGTGCGCCACAGACTCTTGACCCTGTGCCCGACCTTTGCCCCCTAGGTGCCATGCGTCAGGCATGGGTGCACCACTATCATGCTGTTCGGTGACTGCGCGATGGGGAATAGCAGCACTGTACCGCGCAGCATCTGCACGTGGTGGAGCCGCGCTGCAGAGCGCCATTTTGAACCAACTGAGCAAGTGAGATGGCGCAGAGGAGGGCTGCCCAGTGGACCCAAATTGAACTAGCCAACCAGGTGGCCATTGCTGAGCCACTTTATGGCCCACTGTTTGGGGAGGCACCCCTGGACAGGTCCAGGAGCCAGGTATGGGAGGAGGTGGCCGACACCCTGGAGGAGGCCACAGGAAGGGGGCAGATGGTGGAGCAGTGCTGCCACAGGTATGGCGACCTGAGGAGGAGGGAACCAGACCTGCTTGCCCACCTGCAGGCACGTGCCAGGAGGGGAACGGTGCCACGGCCAGGTAAGTATTATGTCCACACACTTTTATCTTCCATATGGGTATCATGGTTGTATGTGTCCAGAACATGGATAAGGGACCGTCCGGTGTTGGCTGTGGTGGTGTTATCAGGGTGGGGTGGGGGTCTGGCTGGGTGGGAGTGCACACACATGGGGGCAGGGGGACTTTGCTACAGGATTGTACTGATGTTCTTCTCTCCATGTTTGCACCACAGGGCCGGAAGAGAGGCGTCTGGCCAGGAAGCTGCGGTGCCAGCAGGACGACAGGGCCGGTAGGTTGGGCGATGGTCCACAGCACCAGAGAGACCAGCCTGATGGTGGTAAGTGCCATACCTCCATGATTACTATTGCATGCTGTGTAACAGTGTGGGCAGTGGGGCATGGCCACCATCTATTGACACCACTGCCATGCATGCAACTTGTTACAGTCAGCACTGTCCAGTGGCACTGCATGTCTGGGAGTGCATCAATGGTGGTCCATGCATGCACCAGGTACATGGCTGTGCCACTGCCTTCGCACCACATAGCCATGTCACTAAACGGCCACGGTGGTGCTGTGCATGACTTGGCTGGTGGGTGTATGCAGCGGTCCGCATGACTGTATGTGCCTGGGTGGGCAGGTCTTGTGGACGTGATCACTGTGGGTGGTCACACACCATCACAGAGGCATGTCCCATGCCCGTATGCCATGCACAGTGGGTGGTCTGTATGGGGCTGTGCATTCACATCTATTGACTGTGCTCCCTTGTCCTAGGTGTCCACCAGCTGCAGGAGTTACAGGAGGCACTGCAGGAGATACTCAATGTGGCATGGGCATCATTTGAGATCTTGCAAAGGATTGACCGGCTTGGGGTCCGGAGAAGACACAGGAGGCATAGCAGCCGGAGCAGGAAATGGGGCTCCCATTGATCATCCTTATACCCCTGATTTCCCATACCCCCCTGGACCCACCCTCACACCCCTCCTTTCCTGTCCCATTTGTTCACCCCTGCCCCTTACCCACCCCCACCTTGTTTGTGGCCCTCCCACACATTTGTACATAGTTTTGTAAATAGTTCTTTTGATATTTTTGAATACAAATCTTTTGATATGAATATTGTGGTGGTCTCTGATTTGCAGCGGGCTATAGGTGCTCAGCTGCAGTGGTGTGCATGGCGTCAGGGGTGGTGCAGTCATGGGTATGTGTGTGTGTGTCCGGGGGAAGTGACTATGGTGTGGGAGTAACTATCAGTCAGTGTCTGTGGTGTGTGTGTGTTGTGCCCTGTGCACTGGATGACTGTGTGCAGTGGTCCACGGTGCATGTTCTGTGTCCATGGCGCCCCTGTCAGCCTGTCCATGGCCTGTGCAGTTGACACCCTTGCATGTCTGTGACCTGCACGGTCTTCTGGCATGCCAGTGGTGGCTGTCCATGCAGGGCAGCCACTGTACCCATCACAATGCTGGGTTGCCTCCTGTCACTGGTGTGGTGCATGTCTGCCTCGGGTGACACTGTGGCCTCCGCGGTTGTTGTCCCACCTCCATGCTGTGGCTTGTGTGTGTTTCAGGGGATGTGCACCACTGTCTGTGACTTGTGCTCTGGGCAAATGATGGTGGCGTACAGGTCCACAGTGCCTGGGCAAGGTGGCTGGCACTCCTGTGCCATGGAGGACTGCAGTCTGTGTGTACATGGTTTCCATGGGCCCACGCTGGGGGCTTGGTTGCCCCCCTACTGCGTCCCTGTGTTGTTGTGCCCTTGGGTATGGGTGGGTGTTTGTCCATGCACTGTGTTGCATCCAGTATGGTGCATGCTTCCACGCACCACTGCGGGTGTCTGCGCTGGCTGTTGTGGCCAGTGCTGGGTCGGGGTGTGTCCTTGGGAGGGTGTGCAGGGTGCTGTACACTGGTGGTGGTGTCCAGGGCATGCCCTGTCATGTGTGGGGTACCTCGTGTGCTGATGCATGGTTGGTCTCTCAGCTGTACTTCGGGGGGGCTGTGCCTGTGTATGCTGTTGTTGCATCACTGTGTGCTGCCACCTGCTGATGGGTGCTCGTGGTGTGGCTGCCTTGCATGGTTCTGTGGTGCACAGGGTTGCATTGTCACAGTGGGGGTGGTGGCATGCATGGGATTCCCTGCAGTGGTGGACGCTGCTCCTGGGCAGGGTGTCTGTGGGTCACGTGCAGGGTGTCCTGCATTGGGGGATGGTGGCACGGGTGGTCAGTCCTCCTTGAGCCGGGTCACAGCCAGGTGGTGGATGAAGCACCATGGCCCAGCTGTGGGTTGGCTGCTTGTCTCCATGGGCCAGTGGTTATTCCAGCCCTCCCCAGTTGTGCAGTGCATGGGGTGTAGGGGAGAGTGTCTGTTCTGCTGTGTGTCCTCCTGCCCATCTGTGGCATAGGTGGTGGGCCCCTGCATCCTGGTTGTGCAGTTGCATTGCTGCCCTGCTGCTGGGGTGTCCTTGTTGCACTATGGCACCTCTGGACTGCTCAGCTGAACATCCCTTGGTGCGCCATGGCGCATCAGATCTGCTCAGCTTCCCCTCCCTAGTTGCGCTATGGTGCAGGTGGTGTGATATTCAGTTGTTGGCTGTAGGTGCATCTTGGCCGGCTCAGTTTTTGAAAATCGCGCCTTTTGCGCATGGGCTCAATGGACTTGCGCTTGCTCCTGCTATTGCACACTTTTTGGGCGCAGTTTGAATATCTGGGCCAGTTTATTTAACTCATAGAAACTGATAGATTTATTGCAGAAAATTTTTGTTAGTCTGAACTGAACTTTTTTTATATTAAATACGTTTACAACCATAGCAAATGTTCAAGTCAAAAACAGAAACTGAACAACAACACACTGTATTCTCATTGCTGGGTTTTAAAATTGTTACCCATGTCCAGTCTTCGGTAATATAAAGAACAACCCACAAGGGAAGAAAGAAGACAAAACAAAATGAGTTCTTTACAGGTTATTTTATGTTACCCTGATAAAATGCCGAATCTGAAAAAAGAAGGGCAAAGGGAGGGATAGTGAGACTTAAGGGGAAGGACGGGGGCTGCATGAAGGATGACAGCAGTAAAGCTGACATACTGAACAGATATTTCTGCTCAATCTTTACTGAGGAAGAGGAGGGTAATGGGCCTGAAGGAAGTACAAGGGGTGGGATTGGTGCAGAAATGGACACAAGTCCCTTTACATGGGAAAGGGTCCTAAAGGAACTGGAAGGAATAAGAGTCAACAAAGCAATGGAGCATGATAGGGTGCACCCTAGGGTCCTAAAGGAACTAAGAGAGGTGGTGGCTGAACCTCTGACAATCCTGTTCAGCTGATCACTGGAAACAGGGAAGGTACCCAAAGACTGGAGGATAGCAGATGTAGTCTCCTTACCCAAAAGCGGGGACAAAGAGAAAGTGAGGAACTACAGACCAGTCAGCCTGATCTTGGTAGTGGGGAAGATCATGGAAGCACTACTGAAGGAGGATTGGTGGAACAACTGGTTGCCAACGGACTACAGGACCCAAGGCAGCATGGTTTCACTGGGGGGAGATCATGCCAGATCAACCTCATTGAATATTTCGACTGGGTAACAAGGGCAGTGGATGAGGGGAGGGCAGTGGCCATGGCCTATCTGGACTTCAGCAAGGCCTTCTGTTATTGTGCCACATAGAAGACTATTAAACAAACTGGGGAATATGGGAGTGGGCAGGACAGTAGTGCAATGGGTGGGTAATTGGCTGAGTGGCAGGACACACAGGGTGGTGATAAATGGCTGTCACTCCACAGAGGGAAGAGTGACCAGTGGGGTACCACAGGGATCAGTGCTAGGACCAGTCCTATTCAACGTCTTGATCAGTGACATTGCATAGGACATTGAAGGGAGAATTCCCCTGTTTGCTGACAACACAAAGCTCTGTAACAGAGTAGACACACCAGAGGGTGTAGACAGAATGAGAGGGACCTGAAGAAGCTTGAAGAATGGTCAAAGGTTTGGCAGTTGAAATTCAACACAAAGAAGTGCAAGATAATGCATAAGTGGCACAAAAACTCTAGAACAAAATATTAGTTGGGGGGTGAGAATATAGCATGCACCAAGCAGGAAAGGGACCTTGGGGGTTATCATCTCTTATGACTTCAAGGCAGGGAAATGGTGCGACAAGGCAGCAGGTACAGCATATTGTACCCACTCTGTCGTACTCTGTAATGTAGTCTCTTCCTAAACCAATGAATGTAATCTGCTATTTAGTCCTGCCTATGTATGTTACCTCACCTGTAAGTAATCCCGGGTCACTCCTGAAAAAGGGACCTCTGTTCTCAGTGAACTTACCCAGTTACCAAAATCTAAATAAATAAATAGGATGCTGGGATGGGGCATCACCAGCAGGAAAAGGGAAGTCATAATTCCACTATACAAGACACTAGTGAGGCCACACCTGGAGTACAGTGTACAGTTCTGGAGACCTTACCTACATAAGGACACAGACAGGGTAGAGAACATTCAGAGGAGGGCAACAAACATGGTACAGGGATTGCATCACAAGTCCTATGAGGACAGCCTGAAGGACTTGAATATGTACTCCCTGGAGAAGAGGAGGGAGAGAGGGGATATGATAGAGACATACAAGTACCTTACAAGGAGGAACAGAGTGCAGAAATATACTATTTTTCAGCGAAAAAGATGTTCCAGGACTAGAGGGTATGGGATGAAGTTGGAGGGAAGGCAAGTCCAAGAAAACATGAGGAAGAATTTCTTCACAGAAAGGGTGGTGGACAAGTGGAACACCCTGCCAGAGGAAGTGGTGGGGGCTGAAACAATCACAGGATTTAAGAATACATGGGATAGACATAAGGGAATTCTGGAGCTCAGGGGTAAGGGGTAACAGACTTCTAGAAAAATGTAAAGGGAACTTACAAGCTCAAATGGGCAGACTGGTTGGGCCATAGGCCCTTATCTGCCGACAGTGTCTATCTATGTATCAACTTACTGTTAGTCTGATTCTGAGACACTTTTGATAACTCTGGCATGGGACCTTTTCATAGAGTGCTCATAATGATTTCCTTTTAAAAAAAAATCATTGAATACATCATTTATTATACAGTAAATATTTTACTTATTTATTTTGTTTCATTTGCTATTTATTATAGAATGCAATCAGACCAGGCATCAGTGCCTTCACTTGTTCTCTCCATATAGGTTATTTTATGTAGTGACCTTTTTCAGAGTGGTCTGCTCACACCAGGGGCCAGATATTCAAAACTTTCCCCCAGGGCTAAATTAGTACTGCCCAGCATGCTAAATAATTAGCCTGGACCAAATAGCCCGCTACATTCAAAAGGGATATCCCCAGTGCTAATCCTGCCAAATACAGTATGCTAAGAAAGCCGGGAAAACTGGGCTGGGAGTGCAGTGCAAACATAGTCCAGGAATAAGACAGCTCTGAATATAGCAACCAGGAAATGCACATCACAATAGCAGCCAAGTTCACAGTGACATGAAGGAAGGTAGTGGTGAACTATGTGGCCAATGTGTGTGCCAGCAAAGGCATGGACTCAGTAAAGCTGCAAGCAGCAGCACATGTGAAATTACGTTGTGCAAAAATGTACAATATTTCCAAAACCCTTGTGCTGCGCTAACACATTTGCACAGGTTTAGCCCAGAGCTAAGCCATTTGCCCAGTGCAATCACATTTGCCCAGGGCTAAACTTTGCTATATCCAAAAGTGACATGCAAATGAGCCTACTTAGGTAGTCTCTGGGCAAACATCCAGATTAGCATTTCTTTATGCCCTGATTTACGTGCAGTTTGCCCAGTGTTATTGCATGGTCCCACAGCTCCACCTGTAGGTCAGTCTGGAAGTACAGGGGCTGGCTGGGTCTGCTCACAGCTCCACCTGTAGGTCAGTCTGGGCGTGCATGGTGGTAGCTGCAGTCTACATTTGTACAGTACAGCATAGCATATTATGCCCCAGGGGACTACACAGCACAGGCACAGGTGGTGGTGCTGCATGCAGCTGTCAAACTTTAGTTCACTCAACAGTGCACAGCAGGCACTACAGTTGCCAAGGGGCCAGTAGTGTGAGAGACACAGCAGTGCCTATGGTGTGTAGGG
This sequence comes from Neoceratodus forsteri, assembly GCA_016271365.2. Taxonomy (NCBI): domain Eukaryota; kingdom Metazoa; phylum Chordata; order Ceratodontiformes; family Ceratodontidae; genus Neoceratodus; species Neoceratodus forsteri. The sequence goes on from CM028129.1 coordinate 523,606,550, forward strand.
CAGTGGTGACCACTGCACTGTACACAGTGACAGACTCAACTTGTAGGTGCTTACGGACAGTGGACATTACTGTTATGCTGTTGTGCGACCCACAGATGCTGCACCACTGGCATGGGATGCTCACAGTGACATATACATTGTGGCTGTGTGTGCTGTGGTATCTGTACAGATGTGCAGTATGTTGCTGGGGGGCACATACGATCAAACAGGCACACTGGTGTTGGAGTATTCCCAACACTGGCCTATGTGCACAGCGTGATTTGTCCCAGCCATGTGGTCGCACCCAGTCTGTGGTGCAGCCTGGCCACTTGTACACCCTCCCCTCAACACCGTCCATGCCCATAGTGCTGCATGTCTGTGCTGGCATCTGCTGGTGTCCACCGAAGGGTGTCCTGCAGGTGTGTGCTATATGGCTGCACTGTCATGGTGTCCACTGGGAGCTGGGTCACCACTTACTGCCTGGCATGGCTGGGACTGGTGGCAGATGATGGCATCATTGTGATGCCATCAGTGGGTAGCATGTTTCTTCTATGTATGACCTTTTGTATGTGTCATACTTATTGGTTAGGGTCACGCAAAGCCATGCAAAGCCACAGTGTCATGCAAAGCTGGTTTGCCCAGGGTTAAGACTACCTTTTCCTGGGTGGTAATTTGCACTGATCAAAGTGTTGTGCTAAGTTGTGCAAAATCACTTTGCATGGTGCTATTCACTGAATATAGCATTTCACTTACATGCCCCCTCAGTTTGCCCCTTGCATACATTATGATTTTGCCCCGTGCTAATGCAGTTTGCGTGTGCTATTTAGCCTTTTGAATATAGTGGAACCGCGCTAACCTGGCACTAAACCTGAGCAAACAGTTTGCGCCCAGTGCAAAGTTTTGAATATCTGGCCCCAGATCTGTTATATGAGTACTCTTAGATATCTACATGCTATTTATTGTTTAGTTCCACAAGTGGCTATGGTGGGATTCAAACTCTGACACTAGGCTAACTTGCAACATGGAGTTTTTTTGCAACTAGAACTGTTTTGTCAATTCAGTTAATATTTAAGGAATAGGTTTTCATACCTTCTTCTAATTGTTTACCCCTCTATGGACTATTTTTCTATTACCAGCACATGTATATGTCTCGTTTAATGTAGTCCGCCTTATTGGATACAGATACTTTTAACACTATGAAGAAAGAAGTTGAGCCCTCAGTTTTCTACTTTGACCATAGAACCTAAAATGAGTGATATGTGATAGGCTTGCACATGAGTACATCTCTGTCACTTGTATTCACACCCTGTAAGTTCAGCAATTTTAAGTTGTACAGAGTTGCATATTCTTAGGAGAAAGACAAATAGGGTATGTTTTCAGTGATTAACCAGCTGGATTTACCATTATCATTTTTTTCCTTTCGTACTGTGTAAAACTCGCAAGCACATAAAACTGAACGAGAACTGACAGGCTGTCAAATGAGTGAATCTGTGTCACTCATATGCCACAGCCTGTCAGTTCAGCAATTTCATGTTATACAGAGTCAAAATTTCAGAGAAAGGAAAGAGGTGGATGGTTTTATTGATCATCTTAGACACACTTACTACTCATTCATTTTTTGTTTCATATCATGTACACTAGCAAGTGCATGGGAGCTGACAGGCTGTCAAATGAGTGAATCTCTGTCACTCGTATGCCACCACAGCTTATCAGTACTGCAGTCTCATATTGTGCAGTTAAATTTTCTGAAGAAAAAGTGAAATAGTGTAAAGTTTCAGTTATCTACTTACTGTCCAGTAGTGTAGTATCCAGAATTCAGTTACACAAACAAACAAAAAAACAGTTTCAGCCCGACTAGATGGAGCTATAGACCGTGCTCAGTTCCCACCCACACATTAACGTGCTCTCAGTGCTCTCGAGTCATCCACGTGGATGCACATACCTGACTCCAATTGGGAGTGAGTACAATGTTGAGCGTGTGCATGCTTCCTTGTGAAGCCCGAGTTGTTCACTGGTAGTGACGTCAAAAGACTCTGGCTTCATGGCACATCAGGGGAGATAAAAAAAAAACATTGCATCTCTTCTGGATATACAGCTTACTCAGAACACTAGAAGCTGGCTGGAACTTTATTGAGTGGTTTTTAGTCTGTGATGAATTTGAGATAAAATCCGTGTTTACCTTCTCTTTAAAAGAAAGTGATTACATAGAAACATAGAAATTGACGGCAGATAAGGACTGCTTGGGCCACCTAGTCTGCCCATTTTCCCTACCTACTGTAACACCACAGACCCTATTTGATCTCCAGCTTCCCCCCTTCCCTTACCACTTCCCTTATGCCTCTCCCATGCCTTCTTGAATCCTGTTACAGTTTTTGCCTCCACCACCTCTGCTGGGGGACTGTTCCAGGCATCCACCATCACCCCTTCTGTGGATAGGAACTTCCTTACGTTTCCCCTGAGCCTACCCCCTCAAACCACATAGCATGACCTCTTGTTCTTGAGCATCTTATTCTCTGAAAAAGGCTTCCCTCTTGAACTTTACTTATACCTGTGAGGTATCTGAAAGTCTCCATCATAAACCCCCTTTCCCCTCTTTCCTCCAATCTGTACATATTGAGGTCCTTCAGTCTCTCCTCATAGGGCTTTTGATGCAGACCCTGCACCATTTTAGTTGCCTCCTTCTGTCTATGTCCTTCTGGAGATGTGGTCTCCAAAACTGGACACAGTACTCTAGGTGCGGTGTCACCAGTGATTTATACAGTGGAATCGCCACTTCCCTCTCCTTGCTGGTGATACCCCTCCCTATGCACCCTAGCATTCAGCTGGCTCTCCCCACTGCCTTGTCACACTGTTTGACCACCTTTAGAACATCAGGTATGATTACCTCCAGGTTCCTTTCCTGTTTGGTGGTCACCAGTACCACTACCTCCATTTTGTACTCTACCTCTGAGTTTCTGCACTCCAAATGCATGATCTTGCACTTCCTCGCATTGAAACTTAGTTGCCACATTCCTGACCACTCCTTAAGCTTTCTTAGATCCCTATTCATTTTTTCCACTACACCCAGAGTGTCTACCTCATTGCAGATCATAGTGTGATCTGCAAAAAGGCATACCATCCCTTCTAGCCCCTCTGCAATGTCACTAATAAAGACATTGAAGAGGACCCATCCTAGTACTGATCCTTGAGGCACTCTGCTGACTACCCTTCCTTCCTCTGAGTGAACTCCATTTACCACTATCCTCTGTCACCTATGCCCCAACCAATTCCTTACTCAGTTTACAACCTTTGGACCCACTTCCAGAATACCCAGCTTGTTCATGAGTCTTCTGTGTGGAATGGTGTTAAAGGCCTTACTGAAATCCAGGTGGCCACATCCACCACTCCACCCTGATCTAATTCCCTAGTCATCCAGCCAAAGAAATCCATCAGATTTGTTTGACATGACCTCCCTCTTGTGAATCCACATTGCTTTGGATCTAGTAAGTCACTGTATTCAAGATATTACACTATCCTTCAGTAGTGATTCCATTCATTTTCCCACCACCGATGCCAGACTGACTGGCCTGTAATTGTCAGCCCCATCCCTACTCCCACTTTTGTGAAACGGGACTACATCTGCCCTCCACCAGTCCTCTGGAACCACTCCTGTCTCCATTGAGTCGTTGAATAGGACTGTCGGAGGTGCAGCCAGCTCCTCTCTGAGCTTCCTCAGTATCCTTGTGTGTATTCCATCAGGCCCCATTGCCTTGTCCATGTTCAGATTTGTTAGTGACTTCAGGAGTCTCTCCTCTGTAAATGGACTCGTATTCACCTCCTTTCCTCTGATGCACTGACACTTTTCTGTGGTTCCTCTCCTTTCCTTTCCTCTGTGAACACTGAACAAAAGTATTTGTTCAGAATTTCTGCTTTTTCTTTGTCCCCTTCCACACACCCCCAATCCCCTCCTTAGTCTTATAATCCCTCCTATGTTTTTTCTCCTTTCGCTTACATACCTGAAGAAAGTCTTGTCCCCTTTCTTAATTAACTATTTTCTCCTCTGTTTGTGCCTTTGCACTCCTGACCGCTTTTCCTGCCTCCCTTTGCTTCTCCTGATACACCTCGCTATCCTCTTCCCTCTGTGTCTCCTTGTACCTCCTGAATGCTAACTTTTTTGCCCTTACTTTCCAAGCCATCTCTTTTGAGAACCATAGTAGTCTCTTTTTCATCTTGATTTTGCTTGCTTGCCTGACACAGTGGTTTGTTGCCCTCACTATCCTCACTTTTAGTTTTGCCCACTGTTCCTCCAGTCCCCCCCAAGTCCTCTCCCCCACCATGGTATCCCTGAGGCATTTCCTTATCTTTGTAAACTTGGTCCTCCTAAAGTCCAGGACCCTCGCTTTTGTGTGGTTCACTTCTGCCGTGGTTCTTATATTGAACCATACCATACGGTGATCACTGGTGGCCACATACCGTGACCTCTGCAACACTGTCCCCATTAATGAGTACAAGGTCTAATATTGCTTCCTCATGAGTGGGCTTCTTTACTAGTTACCTGAGGAATTCCCTTGCAGGGAGTTCAGGATGTCCCTGCTCCTAGCCGAAGCTGCAGCTGGGATGCTCCAATCTATGTCTGGCAGACTGAAGTCCCCCACCAGCAGCACCTCCCTCTTATTTGTCATCTTTAGGATGGTTTCTACCAGGTCCTTATCCATCTCCCCCCAATGCTGGAGGTCTGTAGATCACACCAGTGCAAATAGTGACTCCATTCCCTATCTCTAGGGTGACCCACAGTACCTCCAACCCTAACTGTGTTCCCTGGATTCCCTCTGCTGCCCAGGGGCATCACAGCCATAAGTGACTGTGCTCTTGATCGCTGAGTCACTGCAGCTTCCCCTACCACTGCCCATGCTCTGCTGCCCACCTCCACATCCAAAAAGGATCACCTCTGCTGCCCAGGGGCGTCACAGCTAGTAGCAGCTGTGCCCTCAATCGTCAGGTTGCAGCAGCTTCCCCTGCTGCTGCTCACAATCTGCTGCCCATCTGCACATCCAAGGAGTTTCCCCTCTGCTACCCAGGTGCGTCACAGCCAGAAGCAGCTGCGCCTTTGATTGCCGGGTCATGGCGGCTTCCCATGCCGCCTCCCATGCTCTACTGCCCACCTCCACATCCAAGGAGGAACCCCTCTATCACCCAGGAGTGTCACAGCCAGAAGCATCTGTACCCTCGATCGCTGGGTTGTGGTGGCTTCCCCTGCCACCGCCCACGCTCTGCTGCCCACCTCCACATCCAAGGTACATCGGCTTTCAGGACCACTACATGGCTTGAGCTCCGGCATTGGCTTCCTCTGCCATTGGCTGCAACTTGGACCTGCAAGGCTCCCTATTGGTTTGCCTGTAAGTACCAGTGCTGCAATTGGCTTGCTGCTAAAGCCAGTACCTGGACATTAGTTAGGTCCCCGTGGCTTTCAAAAGTGCAGGCCCTGCTACCATTTAGCCCTAAATAGCTGTTATTACTTATATCTATTGCCTATATTTTGTCTAACCTGCCTTGCCCACAGATTTCATTTTAAATTGCTTACTGTATGGTTGACTAGTGCAGAAACTAAATGCATGTCCTGGTGTAATGTTCCAGGTCTAGTCTCAAGCAGCCGTGATTGTATTTATTTGAGAGGTAGACTTTTTTTAACACCAGTGATGCAGCTTTTTTTTGTGATTAGTTCAGTGACATTTTAAGTGCTAAGACTGTATTGTAAGTGTCAGTGACTCAGTATCAGTGGCTCAGTAGGTAGCACACTCCTCTCTGAGGCTGGGAGATCAGAGGGCTGTGGGTTCAGTTCCCACATCTGGCACTTGGGTTAATGTCCCAATACTGACACTGTAGTGCAGCATGAGAGGGGTGCTGCACTTCTGAGGTGCCATCTTTTAGATGAGACATTAAACTGAGGTCCCATCTGCCTGGATTGGTGGTAGTTTGGGTGGATGTTAAAGATCCCATGGCACTTATCGAAAAGAGTAGGGGAATTTTTATTGAAAAGAGGACTCCAGACAAGCAAAGAATACAAAATACATAAACCAATACATACAAAAACAGAGCAAAAAAATAACTGAACTAAACAGAAGAAACTGAAAAAAAGGAACTCATGTCAGCCATTTTTCACAATGCAACCATAAAGAGGAACATTTACCATGGCCATAGAAAGTCATATCAGATTCATAAATCTTCCATAAAGTAGACTTAATATTGTAAAGAAGCTCCTCAAATGAAACCATACGTTGTTGAGTGGACCAATAACACCTGGATAGCCAAATATAAAAACGAATGACAAAAATAACCAATAGTAAAGTGTCCGCAGGATACACGGACCATTCACCCCTATTTGTACCATACATTAGAGTCCTATAAGAAAGTGACTGAAAGAGAGGCTCATTCCAATGAGTAGCTAACAAAATCAAAAAGGATTTAATATATGGACAATCCAAAAAAAGATGTTCCTGCGTTTCTAACAATGATCCACATGACTCACGGGTACATCGCCTCTCACTAAGCTGTTTATGTTTGTGCGTGTTACCCACTGGTAATCTGCCATAGGAACCCAACCAAACACTATCCCATATATAGTCAGGTAACCGTTTACCGGAGAGTAACAATAAAACTCTATCTTGAGACTGGGGAGGACAATCCGGAAAGGTCAAAATATCTGAGAAATCAGATAAAACAATGGAATCATACAACTGCTTCCTAGTCTTCGTTTCCAAACAAGAAACAGTGATCTTCCATTTCAATAAAAGACGAAAGGCTTCCATGCCATACTTGGGAAACAGGGGACGTCGAGCAAAAGAAGTCGACTTGCCCTGCTTCCACAGAGGCATTCCAACCAAAAACCATAATCGAACCAAAGGAAACCAAACCTTCATACCAGGTCTAAGTAGAGGACTAAAATTGTAAGAAAAAAAAAACACTAAGAAAAAAGGCCACAGGTTGAACCATACCAATCCCTCCTTGTCGAATATTCCTATAAGTGAAGCCTCGTTTAATGGGATTCAGTCTACTTCCCCAAAAGGCCTGGAAAAAAAACACTATATAGGGAAGTGAAAAGGGACATCGGAGGTGGAACTAATAACTAATAACTAATATACAAAAAAATAGAGAACAACAAGGTTTTAATAAGCAACACCCATTTCCGTTTAGCAATTTGTTTACCCTTCCAACTCGCTACCCTTGATTGAGCTATACACAATTTATGAGACAAATTGGTATACGACATGTCACCATCACCAAATTCTATTCCTAAGATAGGTATAGGTTTAGAGATTAAAACATCAGCAAGGAGACCGATGTCCGGGATACTAGAGGTACCAAAGGGAAAACCCCTACTTTTCTCATAATTAATCTTTGAACCAGAAACACTAGAAAATAGATTCAGCACATTACTCAATATAGGACCTTCCGTAACCTTTGAAAGACAAATAACTAAGTCATCAGCATATGCAAGGACCTTGATAGGCACAACTCCATCTGCAATACTTACTCCCGCCAGACCATCATGAACACTAATCAGACGAAGTAATACTTCAATAAAAAACACATACAGGACCGGACTCAAGGGGCATCCCTGTCGAACCCCTCTCCGTACCGCTACTGGAGTACCAATCCATCCATTCACGTTCGGCATAAGGGAAGCAGAATGATACAATAACCGTATCCAATCAATAAAACCTTGTGGCAAGCCATATGCATGTAAGACAGAAAACAAAAACTCATGAGAAACTCGACCAAAAGCTTTTTCTTGGTCACGACTAAGTAAATACCCTTCCAGTGAACCTAACTGAGATGCAGAGAAAAGTTCTTGTAACAATAATAAATTATCATTTTGGGTCCTACCAGGATGGGAACATGTCTGATAGGACTTATCACTATCCACAAGAACAGACATCCCATTTAAAAATTTTACTCAAAATTTTAAATCTGTATTCAATAAACTCAATGTTCTCCAATTACTCAAGTCCACTTTCAGACCTTTTATACAGTAAAAACCACCAACGCTCGATTCATTGAGGGAGCCAATCGAGAAGTAGACAACATTTGGGAAAACACCACAGTCAATACTGGAACCAAATCCACATGAAAGGTCCGTAGAAACTGCTCCAAACCCATCCGTACTCGCTAAGAATCTACATTCAATGAGAAAATAACATCCTTAACCTCAGATTCAGAAATATTCTCAACAGCTGCTGATCATAGTATCAGATAATTGTGGTATTTGTAATCCATCAAAATCTATCAATCCGCACTGAACCCCATCATCCTTCCATTATAAAGATTCCAAATAACGTCCAACTATCTCAAGTAGACCCGAAGGAGTCTTAACCAAGTCACCAGATTCATCTTGTAATTCTGAAATGAAACGTTTACCAACCCTGTCTTTGCAATCTTGAAAGGGATCTAAGGCATCTTTTTGCAATTTCAGACCAAATCGATGTTCATGGTCTAAAGACTTTGCCCTATCATACCTATATTCCACCATATGAGTTTTAACATTTCTAATTTGAGTACTATAGTCACACCCCTCAGTTTCCGTCAAAGAGATCAATTTCTGTAACTGTGCTGTATGACGTAAGTATTCCAGATACTGCGGTGCTTTTGGTGCAGAGTAAGTCTGGAAAAGTCTTCCAGTCCGTCTTAGAATCTTCCCACCAAGAAGCAGCATCTTCATAAAAGTCAAAGACAGAAAGCCTAGCCTGTAATTTAACTTCAAGATCGTTGAAGAGGTTCCTCACTCAATAAGGAGGAATTCAACCTCCATACATTTTTTTACATCTTGGAATACCTTCCCACGTCAAGCAAACAGTAAGAGATTTATGGTCAGAAAATTCCTATACCTAAATCCACCTTATTAACTTGTGAAACAACAGAAAGAAAAATAAAATCTATCCTGGTGGATAATGTATTCTTAAAAAACATCTTACCACCCTCAGAATAGACACTATGATATGCATCTTTGAGCTGGGCAGTATCTAATATCTGCATTAATTTATGAGAATCACAAAACAATTTGGACGTCTTCATACCTCTATTCCTAGTACTAAGAGCACAATTAAAATCTCCAGCCCAAACTAGTAAGCGAGAGGTATACAAATAGGGTTGAATGTCTTGTAATAGTGCAACACGGAGCGCCTTGGTCTGTGGAGCGTAAATATTAATTAATCAAAATCTTTCCCTTCCAAAATTAAGATCAAGCAACAATGCTCATCCCGGAGAAATGTCAACCATCCTTGATACTTTCAATTCTGGATTGGCAAAAAGTACCCCAACCACTTCACAAGGGGATTCCCCATTCGACCAGAAAGACACCCCCGAAGACCATAGGTTACGTTGCGTTGCACTTCACAAAGAGACTTTAAACGTGTATCCTGGAGACAAATCACATCACTGCGTAAGCTATGTAAACAGGACATAGTAGTAACCATCTTCCTGTGACTCTTAATACTATTAACATTAATAGTCGTAAATGTCAAAGAAGCCATAATAAGAAAACAAAGAAAGGGAGAACAATATTTCAGGATCATACTAGCCTCATGAGACTTTAGAAACACGTCTACACTGAGAGCGTCTCGGTAGACCCTCCACCTGTGTTACTTCACCATCATCACCTTCCGAAAAAGCGTCAGTAATCACAGAAGCTCTGGAAGAAAGATCTGAGTCTTCACCATCAGATTCATCCTTCGACCCCAAAACAGCAAAGCTGTTACTTAGTTTCCAAGATATAGAAACAACTCCACTAGTAGAGGCCACAGGTACCGGCCGAGCAGAAACAGGTTTCCCCGATCTGTGACGTTTTTTAGCAATGATCTTTTTAAAAGGCAACACCGGTGATGGAGGGGGAGGCATCTCTGGATCCTCCGACCTGTCACACAGAGATAAATCAGAGGCGACAGGGAATGAGACAACCCCAGGAAATACTGAGGAATGCAGGGTCCCGGCAGCTGGCAAAGCAGCTGGAACCGAAGCACTCGAACCCATGTCTGGAACTGTTAAAGAAGATGCACTAGGTAATGGTGAAGTCAGAAGTGAATCTCCACCAATAGGGGGAGGGACAGGGTCAGATTCAGCATGTTGAGCTCCTACAATCAAGCCTTCATGTGAAGGGCAATCATCCCTATTATGGGATGCCCAAGGACATTTAGCATAGCCATGTCCAGTCTGTTCACATAAATTGCATTTAAACAGGTTAAGGCTTGTGGCAGCCAAATGTCCAAATTCAAAACAATGGGAACAGCGAGGAGTGTCACAGGCCGTATTGAGATGAGTCCTAGAACCACATTTAAAACAGGATTTTGGCTGACCAACATAAAATAAACTCCCTCTATCCTTCCCCAAGAAAAAACTATTAGGCAAATGTTGAGGGCCATTATTTGAAGCAAAAAGCTGTACCCTAATTTTCCAACCCCCATTCCAAATTTGTTCACTATCAAGAATCGGTACAGGTTTATCTAGTACTTCACATCGTCTACGCAGCCGAAAAAGGATATCCTCAATCTGTACTCCTTCATTATGGAACATGATCGTAATTAACTTAACAGACGGTTTGGTAAGGGGCACAGCAAAAAAAAATATCCAGAGTGGAGAATTCTTAACCATCTGGAAAAGAGACCAAAAATGCTCCAAACCTGAAGGGGTTTTGAAACTAACATCGTAGTTAGAATTACCCAAATGAATCAGTGCATAAATATCAGCAGACAAAAACTTCATAGACCCTTTTAGCAAAACTTTGGCAATATAGAGTCTATCAGGTAAATCCTCCAAACCCCCCTTATAAATCAAACGTACAGCATTCCTACGAGGCGCAGGTTCACCCTTGTTAGAAAACAAATCAGAAAGTTTAAATGGGGGGGGGGGGTGACCTTTGTTTTCCTGCACAGGGACAGAAACCGCTATTTGAGGAATAACACCAGAAGTAGATAAAGAGATAGTTGGAGTAGTAACCACAGAAACAGATGGAATAGAAACAGACTGTTGAGAAGTAGCAGGCACAGAGTCAGTACTAGATAAAGTACATGTAGCCACCGAGTTACTAGCAGAGGTGTGGTAGCATTGTACAGCTGCGTCTACTGGATCTGGCACCCAGGTACCATTAGAGCTAGGCAACCACCCTGCTGCAGCTATCACTCTTTCAGGAGACCAACAGGAAGAATCATTATGAGGCAAAGAGGGATCTAAGCTCTGTGCAGAAGGAGGACACTGAATAGCAGGAGAAAGATGTAAGTCAGATACCGGTAAAGGTGAAGCAGGGCCAAGTCCAACAGTTCCTTTTCCCACAAGCAAGGTACTCCCCATCTCGGTAGAAACACCAGTTTCGTGCAACACAACCTCGCTCTGTTTAATAATGGAAGTCATACCCATCCGTTTCGTCAAAAATGTCGCCGCTGCAACAACCAAGCCATGTGATGTAGTCGCATCATCCTCCCGACTACCAGAATCCGAGTTTTGGTCAGGAAAACAGACAGGATCGGTCCAAAGTGTAGGAGTTAGGCTAGACTGTACCTGAGAGGCAGGAACGCTCTGCTGCGCACCAACACTCGCATCACAATGCCGCGACCCGGAAGTAAGGGAAGTCAATGCGGCCAAAACAGTCGAGCCAGCACGCAAAGCGGCAATTTCAGACTGAAGCTGAGCCTTATGACGTGAGCAGCGTTCAGCTGCATCCTGCACGTCATTCAGCAAACGTTCCTTCTCAGTAAGTGCAGAACTCGATTCCTTCGATAAAGTGCACTGTGTAGGTACCTTAACTGCATCCTCAAGCGCTGCATCAACCGTGTCAAAAAACTCCATAGGCAAAGAAGCATCCTGAACAGCAACAAGTAAATCCACAGCCTCAGGTTCAATGGGAGCGGGGGAGGAGGCCCACTCCCCTGTCCCAGTCACCTCCATCTCCTCCAAAGTCAGAGCAGAAGTGGCCATCTTGCGTCCATCCACCAAAGGTTCCCCCTCCACAGAGTAGGGGAATTTCCCCAGTGTCCTGGCCAAATTTCCCTCATTCACTAAAAATACCACCAACAGCTTAATCTGGTTCAATTTCAGTTGCTTACCATCTGTATCCCCCTCCACCCCAGCCACCCCTGGAAAAGGGACTTCTAGGCCCAGTGGGCTTACTGGGTCAACAAAATTCAACAAACAAACAAAGTCTGCACCTGTTGTGCCCCACTGACCATTTTTTTTCCCTTCTTTCACTCTCTCAGCTCACCATTCATCCCCTCCTCACTTCCTGAGGCCCTCTTCCTACAATAATCTCTCCTCTTTTGTTCCTTCTAAAACCCCAGCTTCTAACCTTTCTGCACACCCTGACTGTCCCCTGTCCACCGATTACTGACTCTTAACTGATCTGCAATTATTATTCGGTTCCCTGCCCTCCCCACTCACTGCCCTTTATCTTGCTCTTAAAATTTCTCCCTTTTGCTGTCTTTCAGGAGGATCCCCTCTGCCGCCCAGGGGTGTCACAGCCAGAAGCGACTGCGCCCTCGATCGCCGGGTCACAGCGACTTCCCCTGCCGCCACCCACACTCTGCTGCCTGCCTCCACATCCAAGGTACGTCTGCTTTCATGACCACTGCACAGCTTGAGCTCTGGCGCCAACTTCCTCTACCATTGGCTGCAACTCGGACCTGCAAGGCTCCCTATTGCTCCTCCTGCAAGTACTGGTGCTGCTATTGGCTTGCTGCTCAAGCCAGTACCTGGACATTAGCTAGGTCCCCATGGCTTTCAAAAGCACGGGCGCTGCTATAATTTAGCCCTAAATAGCTATTATTACTTATATCTATCTCCTATATTTTGTCCCGCCCACTCCGGCCCCAACCTCTATTAAATACACTAACCCTCCTCCCTCATTCACCTACCCCCTTATCTACTGGTGAACAGTAGAGCTCTCTGTTAATAGTTTCTAATTCTATTGGACAACAGTAAGAGCTATCTGTTAACAGTAGCAGCACCCCCTCCAAGCTGTTGTACTTTAACCAAGTGTTAGGGATTGCTTCGGTAGGGACTGCCTGCAGTTCTAGACCCGATCACTCCTGCCTGAATTGGGCCACCCTTCTTCCTCTATGCACCCATCAGTCTCCACGTTACACAAAGGCTTCTATTACATGGAACTCTAGGAATTTCAGTCTCTGGAAGCCCTCAAACAAGGCAGTTTAAACAATTTTATTTATTGCTCTCATCACACCTCGCTACTTAGCCACAGTCTAAATGTTATGTGCCCTGCCTTGCGAGCCCACACAGCCCCCTCATAAGTGAACCAGCTCCTTTATTAATATCATGAAGGATCACATTCCCTGCCTGTTTATGCTCTCACCCTCAGGTTTACTTCTCTGTTTTTCCATACTCCCGCATATATACAGCCCCCCATCTCTGATCCCAAGCCCAATCCCAGTGTCGTGTCCTTCCAATCTTAACTTTAACCTTACAACTTCTGTGTCTGGGTCCCACCCTCTCCTTCCCTCTCCTATCTGGGTACCTGCATCCTTATGAATCACCTCTGGAATTTTCCTACATTTCTATTAGCTATATACCTTACTGCCTCCTGCCCATGGTGACTCTGCGCATCCCTGATCTTCTATGCCTTATACCCAACATTCCTCCACTACACCAGCACAGACACCACACACCCACCACATACAGAGGTGCTCTAATCTCAACATATTAAAATTCCTCTGCAGATGGATCAAGTATGTGTTCTTCCTGCTGCTTATTTGCGCTGGTAATGTTGAACTGAACCCTGGCCCGCCACAGTCACTAGCATTGCCAAACATCTTCTCAGCCACTAAGGGACTGAAATGCTTGCACACGAATGTGCACAGCATAATGAAAAAAATAGACCTAGTCATGCCTGGATCTCTCATACAAACCCAAACATCCTAGTAGTTCCTGAAACATGGTTTAAAAAAATCTACCCCTACTCCGCTATATCCCTTCCCTCCTATCACCTTTTCAGATGCAATAGGGTAATCAGGGGAGGAGGTGTAGCTATTTACATCAAATACAGATTTACAGTATCTGAGAACATTCCTGCCAGCTCATTGAAAGAATTTGAATCTCTGCTGCTAAGCGTAACCCTATCACCTACTGAAACAGTCACTGTATTGGGCTGCTAGAGGAAGCATGGAGCTCCTAAATTACTTGCGCAATATATCTGACATAAGACAGAATTACATCATCACATTTGGTGACTTAAATATTGATTGGCAAACAACAAGCAACAAAAGCCTACAAATCAAAGAATTCTGTGATGAAGCCGGTTTCACCCAACTAGTAACGAACACCACCCATCCTAATCCCAAAATTCCCTCTAGAGGGTCCTTGATTGACCTAATCCTCACAAACAGACCACATAAGATCACCTACCAGCAGTTTTTCACAATGATGTCAGTGATCATTGCACCATGGTCTGCATTAGACGGCAGATTCCACCCAAACCAACTAATAGGTACACATGGAAAAGGAGTTCCCGTAAATTCAGCTTATCCCACCACCTAACTGACCTCAGTAATGTTAATTGGACTGACTTTTACTTGGCTAAGAACATCAACATTGCGGCTGATCTTTTTAATAACACGCTATGCAACACCATCAACAAATATGCCCCCTAGCAAAATTCAGAACCTGGAAGCTATCCAACCTGTGGTTCACTGCTGAGCTCAAGGCTGCTCTAAAAGCGAGAGACTGTCTTTGGGCCACTGCCAGATGAACCAAAATCCACTCAGACTGGGCTGCCTTCAGAGCCTACTGGAACAACTGCACAAAAATGATCAAGGCCGAAAAAGCTAACTACTTTCTATCTGCTTTTCCATCTGCAAAAGGTACCACCAGCAAATTCTGGCAAACCATTAAGCAGGTTAAGGGCAACATGGATTTAGACCAGCTCATAGCACCACCTCAGCCTTAGCCTCTGTCACAAATGACTGGCTTCTTGCAATGGACAAGAGACAAGAGACAAGTCACAGGAGCCATCTTCCTGGACCTGAGCAAAGCATTCGATGCTGTCAACCATACTTTGCTCCTGGATACGCTGCAAAGCCATGACATCTCTGGTCCTGCATTATCATGGTTTAACAGCTACCTGACAGACAGATTACAACAGGTGCAAGCAGATGGCTCCCTTTCCCCACTTCTTCCTCTCACAAGAGGAGTTCCACAGGGTTCTATCCTGGGACCTCTCCTCTTCATGATTTATATAAATACCATTGGAGATAACATCACTAAAGCAAAACTTCACCTGCTCACCGGCAACACGGTAGTATACCTAACCTGACCATCAGCAGTCGAAGCCCACATAGATCTCCAATCCAAATTCAGTCTGCTACAATGTAACCTTGCACAAGCCAAACTACTCTTAAATGCTAAAAAAAACAAAGTAATGTACTTCCTCTCCAACCATCAATCTGCCATCACAAATGCATTTGTCTGCCTGCCTCCTATCAGAACTTTCCTTGATGAAGACCTTGTGGTAGTCAAATCATTTAAATACTTAGGTTGTGAGTTAGACCAACACCTAACATTCTCTGCCTATATCACTACCCTAACAACAAAACTATGACAAAGAATTGCCTTCTTCTACAGGAACAAATCTCTCTTTACAACAGATGCAGGCTGTGCATGGTCCAGATGATCTTCATCCCACTCCTTGATTATACAGACATACTGTATGGTTGCTGCTCAAACTTCCTGCTACACCAACTTGACATACTCTACCATAGAGCAATACATTTCTTTTTTAATGCCCACCGTCATACACACTATTGTGTCTTATATGCCTCTATGGGCTGGACTTCCTTGACCACCAGGCGTCTCATACACTCCCTTAACTGGACTTACAAAGCTCTCCTGTCAGAACTTCCCCCTGATATATCACTTATCTTTCAGAGAACAGCCTGCCTGTACCCATTGCGTACAAACTCCTTTATTATGCTAGATGTTCCAGGCTTCTGCTCCTGTTTCAGTGATATGGCTATAAGCCGTGCCCTCCCAGCTGCTTAGAACAAAGCTCAAGCCATCCTTAAACTTCAAAACCTAATTCCTCTAAACAGTTTCAAGAATCTGGTCATCAGCAAATTTAGCAATTCCTGTTCTTGCCAGTAAGAGTCAACCCCACCGCATCCCTTATTAAGCATTGAATCACCCACTTCCAATCAGTATTCCCCACCCACTACATTCACCTATGTCTTCCCCACCCCTGTCCCGCCCATCTTTATTCCATCATCCCACTACCCACCCACACCTCCATCTGCCTCACCTCCACCTTTATCCGCCTATCACTTGCCTCACTATCCCACTCCTCACCTTCACCTCTTATCCACTGGCCCCTAAATCCTCCACCCTCACTCCACCCTCCACCCTAATCCACCTAACCCCTCCCACTCTATCCTCTATACCCTACCATCCAACCCTCCACCATCACTCCCCACTTCCACCTCTATCCACCTCCCCCCTCTCACTACCTCATCTTATCCCCTACCTTCCTTCTACAGTCAGCTCCTCCCTCATCTCCCCCCCCACAATGTCCACCCTCTCAGTTTGCACTCTTCTGTATGCTAACTACTTCTGGGCAAATCCTTCCATCCATGTCTATATCCCAATGCTTTCCTCACCAACCTTAACTTTTATCAAGCCTTAATCAAACTAGCTGTCATGTGTAGTTAATATGAAAGTCAAGCACTTGTGTATAGCTACCCATCCATCAAGTCAGCATAGTACCTTTCCGTGTATTAGTCAACTAGTGATGTCAAACTGTATTGTGAAATTTTTTTTTGTTTTATACTCTCCCTTTACTTTCCATATTTTTGATGTGTCATCTGTAATCTCGTGTACTCTGTTACTTATAATATGTGTAATTTTGACTGTATCAGGACCTCCTTGTAAAACAGCCTGCTCAATGGAGATTTTTCCTGTCAATAAACTTGAACTTGAACTTGATCTCTATGGCTTTTATGCTATCCCTCATGTAAAGAGCCACTCCTTCCCCTTTCTTACCAGCCCTGTCTTTTCTGAAAAAAAGGAAAGCCTGGTATGACTATGTCAGAGTCATGGTTCTCATTGTACCATGACTCGGTAATGGCGACAATGTACAAGTCAACCTCTGCCATAATGGCCACTAGGTCTGGGATTTTATTTCCCAGACTTTGAGCATTTGCACACATGGTCTTCTAAATTCTGCTACCAGCCTGCTTGTCAGCCCCCTGTTTTCCCTTTTGCCTTCTCTTCTTACCTCCCCCACGTACCCTCATTTCCAACTCTCTTTATTTTATTTTTCTTATCAGGTTCCCTTGGGGATTGTTTCCCTTTGGGTTCTCCCTACTGCTTACTTTAGCTTGTGGGGGGGACAGTTTATGTCTCCCTTGTTCCTACCACCACCCTCCTCAGCTAGTTTAAATGCTTGCCAATGAAACATTTAAACCACCCAATGAGGACCCGGGTTCCCCTCCTGGATGGATACAGGCCTTTCCCCCTGTATAGGCCATTATCCCTCTAGCTGCGACCCCAGTCCCCAATTTAGCCAAATCCCTTCCCTCAGCATCACTCCTTCAACTATTGGTTAGAAACATAGAAACATAGAATTTGACGGCAGATAAGGACCGCTTGGCCCACCCAGTCTGCCCATTTCCCTACCTACTGGATAAGCTGCAGATCCTAGTTAACCAGCAGCCTACTTCTTCTTACCCCAACCCCCCAGAATTGCCTTATGACTGTCCCATGCATGCTTGAATTCCACCACTGATTTTGACTCCACAACCTCCTCGGAAGGCTGTTCCATGCAGCCACAACCTCTCTGTGAAAAATACTTCCTTAAATTACCTCTGAGCCGACCCCTCTCTATCTTCAAATTGTGCCCTCTTGTTCTTGCACACTCTTTTTTGAAAGACGCTACCCTCTTGGACTTTGTTGATCCCTTGAGGTACTTGAAAGTTTCTATCATGTCCCCTCTCCTCCTTTCCTTGAGGCTATACATATTAAGCTCCTTAAGTCTCTCTTCATATGTCTTCCGGTGCAGACCCTGCACCATTTTAGTGGCCCTCCTTTGGCCAGCTTCCATCCTGTCTATGTCTTTGCGGAGATTGGGTTTCCAGAGCTGCACACAGTACTCCAGACGGGGTCTCACCAGCTGTCTGTACAGAAGGATAATAACTTCCTGTTTTCTACTGGTGATGCCTCCCTTGCATCCCAGTAACCCCCAGCCCTCATTGCTGCCCTCTCACATTGCTTGCCCACCTTTAGGTCATCTGATATGACTACCCCAGGTCCCTTTCCATTTTTGTTGTTGTTAGTATCTCACCCCATTGTGTACTCTTCCCTGGGTTTTGTTTCCCAGGTGCATTACCTTGCACTTCTTAGCATTGAATCTAAGCTGCCATACATTTGACCATTCCTCTAACCTTGCCAAGTCCCTTCTCATCCTTTCCACCCCACCCTGTGCATCAACTCTGTTGCAGATCTTAGTGTCATCTGCAAAGAGACATACTTTCCTTCAGTCCTTCCCAATGTAAGCTTATAAAGATATTGAAGAGGACCAGTCCTAATACTGAACCCTCGCGGTACCCCACTAGTAACCCTCCTTTCTTCTGAGTGGACTCATTTACTATTACTCTCTGTGTCCTATTCTCCAGCCAATTCTTTACCCAGACTGTCATCTTGGGACCCCTCCCAGGCTGGCTAACTTATATTAATCTTTTGTGTGGGACTGTATTAATGACTTGCTAAAGTCTAGGTAGGCCATGTCCACAGCCCTCCTGATCTACTACTTTGGTCACCTAGTCAAAGAAATCTATCAGATTTGTCTGGCATGACCTTCCACTGTGAATCCATGCTGCTGGGGTCCTGTGCCCCTCTGGCCTCTAGATACTCGACAATTCTTTCCTTCAGAGTGATTCCATCATTTTCCCTCACTGAGGTTAAACTAACAGGTCTGTAGTTTCCTGCTTCTGCCTTGCTCCCACTTTTGTGAAGGGAATCACATCTGCCCTCCTCCAGTCCTCAGGTATCACCCCATCCTCCCATGATTTGTTAAAAGGGTAGTCAGTGGTGTCACTAGTTCTACCCTTAGTTCTTTTAGAATTCTGGGATGAATCCCATCAGGCTCCATTGCTTTGTCCACCTTCAGTTTTAAGAGTTCTTTCAGAACCCTTTCTTCTGTAAATGGGCTGGTATCAACTTCTGTATCCAGAGTGTTACTACTGTTTGTTTTATGTACCTCCCCCTCTTCATTTGTAAGTTGAAGCTCCTGGTGTGGCGTACCCTGTCCTCTTCCTGTCATAGACATGCAGTACCTCAGAAAAGTGCTCTTGAGCATGCTGCCTACCTAAGACTCCTCCCCAACTCCTTGAACTCCTGCACTATCCTAGCCTCACCTCTTACCAGGTCATTAGTCCCTAGGTGGACAGTGACATCCAGCTGCCCCTCCTGTCCTGCTGCCCTGGTGATCCCCAGGATCCACTTTCCTTCCCTCCAAGCCATGGCACTGGGTAGGCACCTATCCTCCATCTCCCCCCTCCCTTCCTGCACCCAAAACTATCCCACTTATAATGGAGTCCCCCACCAGGATTTGCTTCCTCCTCCTTCAGTGTCCTCTGCCACCCTTCCTGAAGACTCCACCACAGAGATCCCCCACATCCTCAGCAGTCACTACTATGAGTGCCTCCATGGGACAGTCCTGTTCCATCAGGGTAGCATAGGTATTGCATAGTGGTAACGTAGAGGGGATGTGCTTCTGACCCTCCACCTTCACCCTTCCTGAGCCCATCATAGTCCAGCCACTCCATCTCCATGGCACCCTTTGAGGCAGTGGTGGTGAACTTGATGATCCCTGGGCAGGAGAGGAGCCCCCCCCCCTGCATCTTAGCCAACTCAGCATAGAGATGAGCAACTTCCCCTTTCAGCCCAGTGAGGTGCATGTAGATGAAGCAGCACTACAATCTCCAGAAAATCTCTTTGAAAACTGCCACCCCACAGCAACTACACTGAACCACTCCCAGCATACTTATTATTTAGCTTACCTTACTTGTTACCCTACAACTACTTGGTCCCTTCCCCCTGCTAGTAGTACCCTGTAGACTAGTGTTCCTGCCTTTATTCCCTTCTACTTTACTTACTGTGGCAACAGCATTGATACCTCTCCTAGCCCATCTTTTTTTTTTTTTTTTAGTTATTTAACCAGGTGAGACACACTAAGCTGAAAGCTTTTTTACAGGTGCAACCTGGGAGCACAGGGAAGTTAAGTGACTTGCTCAGGGTCACACAGTATGCAAGTGGAATCTGTGGGATTCAAACCCAGGTCTGGTCTTCTGGATGTCACCAGATTTGCAGCTCAGAGCCTTAAACCACTGCGCTATACTGCCTCCCAGTAGTAGTACCCTGTATATTAGTGTTCCTTCCTTTATTCCCTTCTTCTTTCCTTCCTCTGGCATGTGCACTTATACCTCCCCTGACACAGCATCCTGACCTGGATAGTTTTCTAGGTAGCTTTTCCAAAAACTAAATCAAACAAAGAATACACTTTTTTTTTTTCTCTCCACACAAACCCTATTGTATCCCTACCCCAGTTAGGATGTGTCACCCGCTCCTAGTCCTCTTCTTCCTTCCAGCACTACCTTGCTGACCCCCTTCTTCCCTGTTCCTTCCCTGGCTGGCTGCCTGTGCTGGACCCTATTTCCCTGTTTTACTTACTGTTGTAGTGTGGTGTGGAATGACTTGCCGCCAGCTGCCTTGTTGGGCTGACTCTGGTGGGCAGACTTCGCTGTGCTGTCCTTGTCTCGGGAGTCCATAGCGTGGGGGGCAACTTGATGGCCTAATCCTTAAATAGGCCCCTACTCCTGCTTGGATGTGCCTTACAACCCCTGTAATTGATTAATATTGGAAGTGTGCTGATGGAAAGAGCATTAGAAGCATTAAGAACTTACAGAATAATTCAAAACAGGTACAAGTTAAATAACAAGAAAAACACTTTATGAGGGTGTGGGGGGTAAGCAGCCACAAAGTGCCTTGTCAGTAGTTCAGAGGGACAGGGATAGCTGGCAGTGGGGTGAAGAAAAAGGTGCAGAGACAGAGGTGTGTACTGTTGTGGAGGTGAAGGTGGGGAAGAAGGGCGATAAGGTATAGGGAGAAATGGTGGGGGTGAGGGAGGCTGAGCAGAGAGGACATGCTAGAGTAAAAGGTGGAGTGTGGGGGGCATGGTCAGGCAGCCTGCATTAGTACTAGTGACTATTAGGGAAACTCACGGGACTGTGAGTTGGAGGAGGGGAGGGGGGGTGGCGGGTGCCGAAGGAGCATGACGCAAACTGATTACTGGGGCAAGTCATGAGAAGAGACAGAGGGAAGGGGTACCTGAGGCCTACCTAGTGCTTGCTGGGGGGCAGAGAAAGCAGGTGTGGCTGGACTCAGGGGCAGGTGCACTTGGAAAGTGTTATTAGGTGCTGTTTGAGGTCAGTTTTGAATTGTGCCAGACTACTGGTGGCCAAGAGGTGCCCAGGGAGTTCATTCATCAATAGGGGGGCCCGGTAGGGAAATGCACGTTGCCCAAGTGAGGTGCGATGGAAGGGGATAGCCAAGGCCCCTCTAGTCCTCCCTCTGGTGACCTGTAACGAGTTGGCCACCTTGATCAAATTGCCTACACAAGGTGGTGTTTTATCCAATAGAGCCTTCTTCCCTAGGATGCAGGTCTGGAATTTGACCCTGTTTCTTAATGACAGCCAGTTTGCATGTTTGTACAGTGTACAGGTGTGAGTGCCATGCTCAGCATCCAGGGTGAGTCTGCAAGCTTTGTTGAGCGCAGTCTGAACCCTCTTGAGTGCTGTATCAGTTGCTGCCCCATAGACCACTAGTCCATAGTCAATAGTAGATATAATTGAACTGTGGACTGAGAGGTGGAGGGCCCCCGGAGAGAGGTATTGCCTGTGCCTGTACAGGACACCAGTCTTGGTATTGACTGTCTTTACTAGAGAGCCAATACGGTGCACAAATGTGAGGGTATTATCTATTATGACCCCCAAATACTTGACCAAGTGAACGTGTTCCAGTGGCTCACTGCATGAGTTAGAGATGATGAGGGGGTCGTGCTTATTTTTGCTGTGGGGGCTAGACATAAGCATGGCTTTGGTCTTCTTGTAGTTTAGCAGCAACTTATGACTACAGAACCAGTCCTCGAGTTTGGAGAAGGAGTTCTGCGGCTCAGATTGTAGGGCATCCTGAGATGTGCTGCTGCTCAGGAGCACAGCTTCATCTGCATATAGTATGAGTCTGGTGTTGCAGGCTGTGGGAAAGTCATTTAAGAAGAGGCTGAAGAGTAGGGGCCCCAACATTGATCCCTGGGGTACCCTCATGATACCTCTCTTGTGCTGGATACTGTTTGCCCAATTTTGACACCTTGATTTCTCCATATCAGGTAGTCTTGGAACCAGCAAAGGGCATTGGGTGCCACACCCATGTTTCGCAGTTGGGTCAGTAACAGGGGGTGGTTGACTGTATCGAAGGCTTTGGTGAGGTCAATAAAGACAGACCCCACCAGTTTGCCTTAATCCAGGACCTTATGTGCATAGTTTGTGTAGTCCAGCAGGGCAGTGGTGGTACTGTGATTTTGTCTGAAACCATGCTGTTTGGGGCATAGTAGAGTATACTTACTGAGGTAGTCGATGAGTTGACCTGCCACAATCTTCTTCAGTGCCTTGGACAGGGGGGGAGAGGATCGAGATGGGTCTGTAGTTGGCTATCAGGGATTTGTCGCCTCCTTTATGCACTTGCGTAACTAGGGCCTGCTTCCAAACTGCCGGGAATTGGGCAAGGGCCAGGGACTTATTGTACAGCATGGTAATGGGCACTATAAGAATGTCCAGGGTGAGGGACAGAAGTTTCATGTCTATCCCATCAATGCCCAGTCTGGTCTTACCTAGCATTTTCTTGACCATGGTAAGGGCCTCCTTCAGCGTCACCCTTTTAAAGTAGAAGGTCGGGTGAGAACACTTGGTGGATACGATGTTGGAGTGGTTCAAACCAGGTTGAAAACAGGCAGGTGGTAGCACTAGGGTAAGATTGGTGAAGGCCTTATTGAAGGCTTCTACAATAGCTAGACGGTCTGAAGTGGGGGTGTTACTGATACTGAGCAGCTGAGGGTGCTTCTTGTCCTCCTTTCCAAGGATGCTTTTGATGTTATCCCAGAACCTTTTCCCATCACCCCAAGAATTGCAAAGCTGGGCCTTATGATAGTTGACTTTGGTGAGCCAGATTAGCTTGGTGCAGTGGTTCCTGGCTGTTCTGTACCACTGGTAGTCATGCTTGCTACCTGTGTTTCTGGCCTTCTCCCAGAGTATGTCCCTTTCTTTCAGGTGGGAGAGGAGTTCCCCATCAATTCAGCCATTTGCCTGCCCCCGAATTCTTTTTGTGAGCGGGGCATAGATGTCACAGACAGAGCCAAAGTCCTTAATTAAGTAACTGAGGGCCTGATCAAGGGTAGGCACCAGGTCGATAGGAGTCCAGTCATGCAGGGCAAGGGCTGATCTGAGGGTTCCAAGTTTACCCTTCCTCAAGACCCTGCTTTCAATGAGGATGGGTGGGCTTTTGGTAAATTTATTAGACCACAGGAAGGTGATTGGGGAGTGGTCACTTAGTGTGTCTGGGAGAACCTTGACCTCAGAGATCCAGGATGGTGAGCTTGCTAGGACCCAGTCAAGCAGTGTACTGTTTCCTGTCTTATAGTTCTGCCTGGTGGGGCAGGTGACAAGTTGTGTCAGGTTGGAGGTGACTATCAGATCCTTCAAAGGGGCAACCTCCTTTCCATCTCAGTTTATGTTAAAGTCCCCAGTAATGACAAGCTCCATCCCCTTTGGAAGGGTGCTGATAATGTCCATAATTGCAGGAAAGCCTGCTGTGGCTTTCTTGGGGGGGGTAGGTAGATTGTGGCAAGGATGAGAGTTTTGCCATTCCGACCAACCTGTGCCTTTATCACTATTATCTCATGGTCCTCAGCCACCCTGGTTCCAGGGAGGACGGTGCACTGCAGAGAGTCCCTGGCATAGATGAGGCATCCCCCACCTCTCTTGCCTATTCTATCAATCCTGTATGCTTGGAAGCCTTTGAAGGCAACTTCACTATCCTTAATCCTACTGGTCAACCAGGTCTACGTCAGGCATAGGATGTTAGGGGTATGGAGGGCCATCCATGCCTGTGGTTGGTCAAATTTTGCAGTTAAACTGCAGATGTTCAGGGAGGCTATTTATAGGCTTTTAACCTTATGAACACCAGGGCCCACTGAAGTGATTGGGCCTGGGGTCAAGTGAATGTTGCCAGAGAGGAGGAGCAGGAGCAGGAGCATAAAGATGACCTTTCTGGAAGAAAGGTTTATGCTAAATTTGGCTTGTACCTCCTGCCGCCGAGGCTTCAGATGATTCAGGTGGTTGGACACTGGTTTAATTATTAGGGTATAGCTAACCATTACTACCCCTATATGAGGGGAGGGCATATGGCCACCTGTATTTGTAGGGTAAGGCCGAGTGAGTTGCTGCCCACAGCCAAGTAAGGCAGTTTCTGAAGGTGCGTTTGACAGCCATGCGCTACCCATGGGCTGCTTTTGACACTATAGGCATCTGTCACATACATGCTGTCTATCCAGTACAGTTTCTTGTCCAGTTCTGACAGTCAGGCTTGTTGGGACTCTGAGTACAACCCAAGAAGAGTTCAGATGTACCCAAAACAGTACACAAGCACCACACATACCCTGATGCAGTAGTCATGATTTGGTTGCATTCCAGTGGAGGCAAAGCATCTTTTTTCATCCCTTATTATGTTATACTCATGTGACATCCACAGATTTGCATAGTTGGTTAACTGTTGGACTCAGCATTTATTTGACTTTGACAGAGCTCTCAGTATGTGGAAAAATTTACAGCCTTTGTTATCAAGCTGCTGATTGAAGCCACTGGTTTTACATTACATGGGCACAACAAAATGACCACAGCAGGTACAGTAGATTTATACACTGGATGTAGTAGGATGATGTTATCATATATTCTAATGGTAAATACTAGTGCTGTGTGGAATTTTCAAAATCCAGTGTAATGAAATTTCATAGAATTTTTGGAATTCTAACCAATTTCACTGGAAACGGAATGGTGGAATTCTGCAGCAGAAAAATTCAGAATGCGTTTTTCTGCAACATTTACTTGCGCAGATCTCAATATTTTCTGTGGAAATGGTTGCAGAATGATTTCTGTGGAAAAAATGATTTTCTGCAGAATTATTCTGCGGATCACAGCAGGTGGAATTCTGCAGAAGAACCAGTGAAATTCTGGTAGAAATTCTGCCAGCAGAATGGTCATTCTGCACTAAGTTCACAGGCAGAATTCCACATTCCACACAGCACTAGTATATACCAGAGCAGTATACCAATACATTTTATTTTTGCATAGCACCCATGATATAAGACTGGGAACATTTAAAACTTTCAAAATCCTGTATCTTGCTTCAGAAATGAAAATGTATGACAAATCTTACTACTGACTGACTCAAATGCAAACTCTTTCTTACTGTATTACTGCTCTGCCTTCATCGTTCTCTACAACACAACCAAAACCTACCTAACACAACATGCAAGCAAACATTTGGCATTGCAAAATGCTTATTTTTAACTCCTTTTACTTTGATTACAGCACTTTGCGACTGTCCTTAAAGTTTGCTGATATGGAAAGGGAGACAGGATAGCCAACAAAACAAATTGTGCCTCTCCACACTCTGGAACTGGGATCTCAGTGTCAGGGGTTCATAAGGCAACCTATCTTTTCTTTTTTTGTCATTCATGAAGTAATAGCATAGGTATTTAGAAAGTTCAGATGGCAGCAGTTGTTCAAAAGTTTTATCTGTCCCAAATGTCTCAGAGATGTAGGCTTTCAGCATAGACACATCAGCAGCAGTCTTTCTGTTGGTTTTTACATTGGAGTTTGACTGAATAAAAGAGAGTAAAATCTGTTTGCAGATGACACAAAGTTTTGTGGGAGAGTGAACATTTAGGAGGGGAGACAGGAATTCAGGGAAGACCTGGCTAGGCCAGAGAAGTGGTCTGAGCTGGCCTGGTGGCATAGAGATCTGGGGTGCTGTTATGTGCCTTACCTCTTCCACATTGGTGACCCAAGTTCGGGAATGAGTTTATGTCATTGGGGGTCGGCCGGGAGGGGAGAGCTGGGAGATGATTGAGTGGCTGTCATGCAGCTCTCCTCTCCCAGATTGGGGAGGTAAGAGTTCCCGGCTCTTGGTTACCACCGGATAGAGGTCTGATGGTAGCACCAATGCTTGGGGGGGCTGGCATTATGCTGGGTGGGTGGAGCAGGGCTGGCAGTTCCAGTGTACATGCATGCCTCCACACACATGCACAAACCATGTTCACCATAGCCCTGGAGCATGGGAGAAAAATGGAAAAATTGGCTGACATTGAATATATGAAGCCCTGTCTGCCTACCTCCATCTTGCACCACCACCTGACCACCGGGTCCAATCTGGATGTGAGTCACCAGGTGGGGGAAGGACAGCCCTCCCCTTCCTTGCCCCACCAGGGGGGAAACCTGTGGGGGATCTCAGGCTCTATGGTTCAGGGTAGGCAGGTGCCAGATGGGAGGAGGCAGGGACAGAACTGAAGAATTCATCTGCAGCCAAGCCAAGACTGGACAAAAAGCTTTACGAAAAAAAAAAAAAGTGGTCTGGCACTTGGCAACTGGGGTTCTATGCTAAAAAGTGTAATGTTATGTACTTTTTTTTTTGTTTTGTTTTTACACAGATTACACAGAAATTTGCAGGCAGAAAAGGACCACACGGCCCATCCAGTCTGCCCTGATATCCTCCCCTGTTCTCTCCCACCCCACTTAATATGCTACCATCCCCTTTCCCAACTCCTTATGTCTGCCCCATGCCCTCTTGAAGCCCTCCACCATTTCAGCTCCCACCACTTCCTCCAGCAGTCTGTTCCAGGCTTCCACCACTCTCTCTGTGAAGAACTGCCTTCTGACATTGCCTCTGTATTCCCCGCCTTTTAATTTGAGCCCATGTCCTCTTGTGTTCGCTCCTTTCATTTTGAACAAACTTCCTTCCTTCACTCTATTTATTCCCCTCAGGTACTTAAAAATCTCAGTCATGTCCCCCCTCTCCCTCCTAGTCTCCAGTGGGTACAGATTCAGCTCCCTCGATCTTTGCTCATATGGTATATCCCTCATGCCTTGTACCATCTTGGTCACTCTCCTCTGCACCCTCTCCAACATCTCAATATCCCTGCGCAAGTGCGGTCTCCAGAACTGCACCCCATGCTCTAGCTGTGGCCTCACCATGGTTCTGTACAATGGCATTAGTACTTCCCTTCTCCTACTAGTAAAACCCCTTGCAATGCAGGCCAACATGTCATCCGCCTTACCCACTGCCTTACTACACTGGCTCCCCACCTTAAGATTCCATGTTACCACTATCCTCAGATCCTTTTCCTGTTCCTTTTCCATGATTTCCTCCCCCCAAAGGAAGTAAGTTGCCCTCTTGTTTTTCTGCCCCAGGTGCATCACTGTGCACTTCCCTGCATTAAATTTTAGTTGCCAGGTTTCTGACCACTTTTCTAGCTTCTCAAGTCTCTTCTCATGGCCTCCACTCACCCTTGCGAATCCACTCTATTGCAGATCTTTGTATCATCTATGAACAGGCACACCCAGCCCTCAAAGCCCTCTGCAAGGACACTAATACAGATGTTAAAAAGTAGTGGGCCTAGTACTGACCCCTGTGGCACCCCGCTGGTCACTGCCTGTCCCCTGGAGTTTGTCCCCTTTACCACCACTGATTGTCGCCTACCTGTCAGCCAGTTCTCTACCCACCTAGAGATTTTGTGGCCTACACCCAGGCAGTCCACCTTATACAACAGCCTTCTATGTGGTGTGGTGTCGAAGGCCTTACCAAAATCCAGATAGGCCACGTCCACCGCCCCTCCCTGGTCCACTGTCTGCGTCACCCAATAGAAAAACTCTATCAGGTTAGTCTGGCAGGACCTACCCTTAATGAAACCATGCTGCTTTTCATCCTGCAAATCATTGTCCTCCAGGAATACCACCAGACTTATCTTTAGTAATGTCTTCATTACGTTCCCCACCACCTAGGTAAGACTAACAGAGCGGTAGTTTTCGACCTCGTCCTTCCTTCCTCCCTTGTGTAGTGCAATCACCTCCACCCTCTTCCAGTCCTCCGGCACCATGCCTGTATCCAGTGACATGTTGAACAGTCTCGCCAAATGTGGTGCCAGCAACTCCCTCAGCTCCATGACTACCCTTGAGTGTAGGATATCAGGCCCCATCGCTTTATTTACCCTAAGTCTACCCAGTTCTTTGCTTACTCTATCAGCCATGAACACTATAGAATCCATTTGCCTGTGGTTTCCTCCCTTCCCTTCCTGTGCTGGTCTGCAGCCATCTCCCTCCTTCATGAAGACTGAACAGAAGTAATTGTTCAATGCCTCCACTTTCTCCAAGTCTCACTCCAGTATCGTTCCGGTTTCCCCTTAATCTCCCAATCCCTTGCTGTGCCTTCCTGCTTTCTCCTATGTACCTAAAAAAGGTTGTATCCCCCCTCCTGGCCTGTCTTGCTATCCTCTCTTCCGTGACCTCTTTAGCCCCCCTTATCTTTTGCCCTGCCTCCCTCTTCTTTTCCCTGTAGTCCTCCCCATCCTCAGTCTTTTGTGTTATCTTGTATTTCCTGAAAGCCCTGGCTTCTTCCCTGATGACCTTTGCCACCTCTCTATTAAATCAAAGAGATCTCCTCTTCCTTCTGTTCTTCCTGACCCTCCTGATGCATGTGTCCGTGGCTTTCAGCACCTCTCCCTTGATGGCTAGCCATAAGTCCTCAGCCTCCTCTGTGTTCCCCAGCCTTGACATTTCTTCAAAGAATACCCTCCGCATTTTGCTAAAGTCTGCCTTTTAGAAGTACATTATCCTGGTTCTCATCTTGTTCTTTTCCCTGCCCATTCTCACCTTGAACCTGACCACTCTGTGGTCACTTGTTCCTAATTCTTCCCCCACTTCCACCTCCTCCACACTGTCTCCATTTGTAAGGACTACATCCAATAGGTTTCCACCCCTAGTGGGCTCCTTGACCTGTTGTAGAACTATGCGCTGTAATGCCTCTAGGATATCCTTGCTCCTAGTTGATGCTACTATTTGGGCCTCCCAATCTATGTTGGGGAGGTTTAGGTCCCTTACTAGTAGAATTTCCCCGTTCTGTGCCATTCTCATCACTGACTTTCCAAGGTGTTCATCTCCTTCTTCCCCCTGTGTAGGAGGTCGGTACACTACCCCGACTCTCAAATGCTTCCCATTTTTCATATCTAAGGTGACCCACATTACCTCCGCTTCCCTTTCCTCTTACTGCTCCTCTGTGGCCTCAATTCCTTCCGTAACATATAATGCCACCCCTCCCCCATTTCCTAACTCTGTCTTTCCTAAATAATCGATACCCAGGAATCACCATCTCCCAGGCATGATGCCCATTCCACCAAGTCTCGCACACAGCTACTAATTTGAGACCCTCGTCCGCCATGGTGGCCTCCAATTCCTACAGTTTATTCTCCAGGCTTCTGGCATTCGCCACCAATCCCCTCCACCATGAAGCCCTACCTTTCTTATCCAGTCCCGCCCTGCTGCTACCAGTGCCCATCATATCTGCTTTATTGTTGGGGGGGGGAAGCTGACCAAGGGGGGAAGCTGACAGCCTCCCAGATCCTCCTTATCCAACCCTTCCCTACTTCTACTTGATCTCCTTATGCCTGCCTTGTCCGGGGGGGGGGAGGCTGAAAGCCTCCCAGTGTTTCAACCTGTAAGGGTGGCCCTGTCTGTAACCCCCCCCCCAGTTTGGTTTAAATTGGTCTTCCCAACTTCCCAACTATGAAGTCTTCCAGGTTATTCTTTAGTACAGTGGCCCCTGCCGTACTCAGGTGCAGCCTGTCGGGGGCATACAGCCCCTCCTCTTTCCACATAGAACCCCAGTCACCTAACCAACTGAACCCCATCTGTTTACACCGTCCTTGCAGCCATCTATTAAATGCCACTATTTTTTCTTTCCTGGGTGTGCTTGCTCTGGGTACCGGCAACACCTCCGAGAATGAAATGGAAGGAAAAACTGTGTTACCACAAAATCTAGCCAGCTCCTTGAACCTTTCCTGTACCTCTAACATACTATTTCCTTCTAAGTCATTGGTACCTTGGTGAAACATCAGGTGTGTCCTCTCATCTTCTTGCTTGCCCCAAGAAGGAATATGGTGCCTCACCTCGACAGCATTCATTCCTGGCATACAGTGTACCTTAACAGCATTGTTTCTTGCCCCCTTTCTCCCTCATCTGATGCCTTTGATTATCGAGTCCCCTAAGATTGCCACCATCATTCTCCCATCTTCCTGAATGTCCTGTTGGTGTTCAATTTTATGGCCTAAGACTCTACTTCCCCTGGACTCCTTGTGCCCAATGTCCAACTTGTCCTGGCTCCTGCCTATGCCTAGCCTGGTTTCCCCACCCAACCCCGGGACCTCTCCTTAGATCTCCTTCTCTTCATCACCCTCTTTCCTTCCACTGCCTCTTTCTCATTCACAGTTGGTCCACTCTGCTTGCCTGTATTACTCTTGGAATTTTTGCTATCCCCCATCATCACCACCTCGGCTCTTACCCAGTCTGCTCAGGGCCAAAAAACCCAGGGACCAAGTACTCGTTGGGTGGTGTGCAGGTAACCAGGTCAGATAAAGAAAAGGACCTGGGTGTAATTCTCATGAGTGACCTGAAACACTCAGCACACTAAAGGAAAGCTGCAGCCCAAGCAAATCAGATGCTGGGCTGCATAGCCAGGGGAATTACCAGCAAGAAGGCAGAGGTCATGCTGCCACTGTACAGGTCTCTAGTGAGACCGCACCTAGCGTACAGTGTGCTATACTGGTTCCCTTAGCTTAAGGAGGATATCGGATTGCTGAAAACAGTCCAAAGAAGGGCAATCAAGATGATCTTGGACCAGCAAGGCAACACGTATGAGGAGAGGCTTAGGGGGCTCAACATGTGCTCTCTTGAGGACAGAAGGGAAAGGGGGGATATGACTGAGACCTTCAAGGACCTTAAAGGTACAGACAAGGTGAGCACCAAGGGCCTGAAAACCTTAGTGAAAACAAGACCACTAGGGGTAACAGCTTTAAGCTGATGGGGTGAAGGTTCAGAAGGGAGATGAGAAGGCATTTTTTCACCAAGAGGGTGGTAGCTAAGAGGAATGAGTTGCTGGTTGAGGTGGAATCCCTGAAAAAGGTGAACAGCTTCAAGAGAGGTTGGGACAGGGTGAGGGGGAAGTTGCAGTGGGGAAGGAGAGAAGGGTAGAGGGGATACTTGAGGGGAGTTAAGGGAGATATGGGGGGGAAGTTCCATCTTAAACACAGTGGGAACTGCACACTTGAGCAGGCTAGTTAGATGGTAAGGCCTTTATCTGTTTGCACATTTGTATGTTTGCGTGGTGCGGTGTGTGTTGCAGTGTGGCAGCGTATTTGTTCATATCATACTTCTTTGAATCCATATTGCCCACTACTTAACTAACTGCAACATCATCAGTAGTCCAATCAATATTTATGATATCACCAACTGACAACATTTTAAATGTCTAACCTCAACCTTAAAATCACATTTTCATAGAAAAGGGTTTCACAACAGTACCCCGCACATTTTCATGTTTGGAAACAATAGACTTTCGAGAAAAATGTTTCTCAACAGTTTGGATTTGACCAACCCTCCAAAAACATTTAGTTTTCACAACAGTTTGAATGCCCCCCAATTAAATAATTAAGCGCACACTTCTGTTCTTTAAGCAAACAGACATTCATAGGAAAAGCATTTTTCAACAATTTGGACTACTCCCTCCTTCCCAGCACTGGTTAGAACCAACAGAATTAGAGTGTCAGCTTATTCATTTTTGGTGCAACTTTTATTCAGAAACATTATTTCAATACAGAAACCAATAAAATCAACTTACATGTAAGAGACAACTTCTACAGTCAATCATTTTGCGGGCACTTTATCACCAAAATCACAGAATCTGCTTTTTTGTACTGTATTGAATATTAAACTGGATAATTCTGACTATATAAAATGGTGGCAGTGTAAAAGAGCCCTGTCTTGTGGCTTGCATTGCATAGATTAGCAAGTTTTGGGGCTCTTCAGCATCTGGCCATTCAAATTGTTGCTTTTTTCCTGTACCTCATTCCCTTCCCCATAGCTTCTCAGTGGGTTCGCTGGCACCAGAAGCATACAGCAGCTCAGGCAACAGTTTCAGTCATCTTAACAGGTGGGTGGTAATCATTTCAAGAATTTATGGAAATTAACTGAACTCTTATAATGACTGTGTTTTAATTAGGAAATGGCAGATGTATATTTTGTTTGTGGCTAGCAGAGTCAAAGGTCTCTCTGGTGCGTGTACTGAGCTCATTTGAGTTGAGAGCAGTGCAGCTGCCGGCGATCCTATGCTCCAGGGCCATGATTCGTTCTGCTGTAGTGGGATTCTTCATCTTTTTGGCTTCAATAAAAATATTAAAACAATAAGAACCACTTGTTATGGAGCTGAGTGGCCCAGTCTGTAATTATACTGCAATTTTGGCTTTGCTCATGGTGTGGGGAGATTGATTTTAATCAATCGACCTGCAGGTGAGATGAGATTGCTGGAAAATTGGTCCGGCTTTCTGTTTTAACTTTGTAGCCTGCAAAGCCCATTTTATTTATGCAGTATTTCGGTCTCATTCATTGGGGAGCATCTTTCAGTAGACTGCCCTGTGGTGAGATGAGATTGCTGGAAAATGAACAGACTTTTGCTTCAGTTTTACTGCGTATCTGGTTTTGCTCATGTGACAGGAGGGTTGGGTATGTACCACAGAAGGAGGACATTATCAAGTGTGTTTTTTTTTTCAAACTGTGGAAATACCGTTTCCTACCAAGATTAATTTGGTGTGGAATAAAATCCTCTGTCTGGTGGCAGAACATTGGAGGAGTCATGCTGTTGTGTACTGACGCATTTATTTTTTTTCCTTTGGCGAGGCCCAAACCAGAAAACTGTGCACGTCATCAGCTCTGCATTACAGCTTCCGTCCTTTGGAAAACCGCAAGTTTGGTTTTGGTCATGGGAGGGCCATGCTCTTTTTATCAGCTCCTCTGCAGGTGAGGAGACTTGAGCTATATATAAAACGAACAGGGTTTTTAATTGTTACTGCATCAAGTTAGCTGCAATCATGGTTTTGATGTGGTGGTGGTGGAGGTCCTGATCATGTGTACTTGGAGGACATGTGTTTGAGATCAATCAGGCTGGGATATATAGTATGTGGACTGTATGGAGGGAATCCTCTGCGGCCAAATGTACAGCACACAAGTTGTGCTGTACTGGACTGTGTACATTACTGACTTTTTTGTTGGTTTTTGGGCAGTCTAGGCCAAAACAATGAAAAGTCTGCCATTGTCAGCTGTGGTCTGCATTAACAAAGCTTTTAAATTTAAATGTTGGCATTGTTTGCTGTGGCCCCGATCTCAAAAGGAGAACCGCCAGAAAGTTTATTTATTCTACACAAATGGAGCAGGAAGCACACTGAACCTATGAACCCTTCATTCATATGGTCTCCTTGTCTAACAACTGAACTGCTCCACTTTTAACACATAATTCAGAGACCACATGGATGACAGGCTAATAGCTATTCAGTCTCTGTGCTGTGTTCAGCCCTGCCTGGTTTGTTGAATAAAACCCACAATACAATTTAAGAGCAATAAAAACTTGAACTGAATGAATTTATCAGGGGTAGGATCGAGACCATGCAGGGAGGTTTGCCTATTTTATTTTTTTGCCTCTGACAGTCAGTGTGGGGCATAACTAAACCTACTAACAATCCCTTACTTTTCACCAAGATTGCTGGTGGGGGGGGGAGATCAGTTTTTACTTTGAGTTCTACAGTACCTTGTGTTCCATTTAAACTGTACACTAAGGGCCAGATACTCAGAGCACTTGTGCAAGGCGCAAATGAGTTGCGCCAAACATGAAAAATCCTGAAAGATATGACGAAATTCAAAGGGAGCCGCAGCACAGCACAAAATACCATTACGCCAATGCACAACCAAAATATATGCAGCGCAAGTGCAAGGGGGCATTCCCATGAATAAGTGGCACAATGGCATATTCAACGGGAGAGCATGGTGCAAGTCAGGAGCAAACACCAGGTTGAGCCAGGCACACTTAAACCAATAAATATAGGCTCAAACATACAGACAGTAGATGCACAACACTGAGCATAGTGAGAGAGTGAGTGAGAGAGAGAGAGAGAAACAGCGCCAGAGAGGCAGAGAGGGAGAGAGAGACAGACAGACAGATAGACAGGGAGAGAGAGAGTGACAGTGACCAACGGATGGACTGACAGAGTGAGAGTGGCACCCAGGGAGACCCAGTGACTGCGCAATGGACAGTGGCCTATTCCTGATTAATGCCATAATGAGGGGAGTGAGGAGGCAGGAAGAACAGCGGCGTGGCTGACAAAGGGCCTGGCGGCGGTATGCCCGACACGTATGAGAACTTTAGTGACACAGAGATTGTGGTCCGGTACCGCCTGAACAGGGCTGTTCTGAAGCAGATCTGGGAGCTGTGCAGTGACGAGATGCAGGCACCCACCAAACGTAGTCATGCCATGACAGTGGAGACTAAGGTGACAGCTGTGACATGCCTGCTCTCCACGGGAACCTTCCAAAGGCTACGTCCTGTCTCCTCACCCAGTTCCTCAATGCTCTGCTGCCACATGCTTCGGTGTACATCCAGTTCCCCAGCACACAGGCAGAGCATACAGCAAACATGCAGGAGTTCCACCAGGTGGTAGGCATGCCAGGCATGATCGGGGCAGTAGACCACACCCATGTCGGCATCCACACATCACCTGGCCCAGAGGTCATGGTGTGCATCAACCGAAAGGGATACCCATCCATCAACTGCCAGGTGGTGTGCAATGCCATGGGGTGCATAATCAATGTCTGTGCCACACACCCTGGAAGTGCACATGATGCCTTCATATGGCACAGTTCTGCACTGTGCCATAGGTTTGAGTGGGGAGACATCCCCATGGGCCACCTAGTAGGTGAATGGGATGTGTGCCAGGGTGGCCAACAGACATGGCTCCAGCGGCGGGCGAGGGAGCATATCAGTCACTGAAACATGGAAACAGTGTTCTTACTGTCCCTACAAAGTGGCACTAAAAACTTCAAAATTAATGAAACTGGCCAGCTCAGTGGCGCTGAGGGTTGAGACATTGGACGCCACACCTTGCACCCGTCGGTGCCCTGGTTCGGTGATGGCCTTGGGTCGCCAGGGGTTGGCCTGGGGGGGGTAGAAAGATTAAGCACCCAATGGCTGCTCTCCTTCTCCAGGGAGGAGTGAGATGCTGGCCCTGCCACTGTGCCGCCATTGCCTGGGTGACTATAGGCGGTGCTGGTGTGGTTGGGAAAGCAGATAGACAGGGAGGGGCCGATGTCACCCGTGGACTGGAGCGGAGGCATGTCTCTATGTGCCTTCATCTCACTGGTCCTCCTACAGCTCTGAGGTTGCCAGGGGGTGGACCAGAATAAGGAAAAACACCCTGCAGCCAATCTAGGCAAAGGGCTCCCACACTGCTGCGACCATGGAGGAACCAGGAAGGAGCTTTAGTTGCACATTCCTCTGAGGATCAGAGGAGGTAGGATGGACTCATCCACCCCATCCGGGGGGGGGTCAAATCAGGTCTCTAGAGTTCTATAGGAGTGGGGCACCTATGGAAGTATCCTTCAGGTCCTCGTGGTGCAGACTGGGTGCATTGGGATGCATGGTACAAGGGGGAGCATAAAGAGATAGTAAAAAAAAAAAATTAATGAAACTAAAACTATCCATAAGGAACAATAACAATAGCCTGAGTTTCGATAGTTTAGAGAAAATAATTAATAATAGGACTGGCAAAAACAATTTTTTGTATGCAAAATGTCATGATTTGCACTTCTCCAAAGCCCCCACCACCAAACACACGTGTGCACTCGCAGTCTGGGTGTTATCATACTGTCCTGTCAGGTAGTATGAACCAGGATGTGTGAGTTTTGCTGGGCTGGGTACGGACTGATCTCTAAAAGAGGCTAAGTCCTGGTGGTGTAGGAGTTAAGTCTGTAGTTTACTAGGGGGGTTATGAACTTTAGAGATTATACTGCAAAGTGAGTGATTATTGGAAGAATTTGAAATCATTCCCAGGATCAAACATTTCTGTATTGATAAGTAAGCCAGCCAGTCAGGATCCATAAATAGCAAGATTTACTGACGGGAATCTTGAAATACATTCATTTGTTCACCATGAAAACAGAGCTGTAACAAGGTCAGAACTTCAGTATGAGTGAGATGAGAGAAATAAAAAAAAAAAGTATGATTTTAATTGTACCACTAACACTTATTGTAGATTTCTTAATTTTAGGAGTGAGAGTAAATATTTATTTATTTATTGAGATATTGGGATTACAAACCTTTGAGTGAGAGACTCTTTTGCAAAGGCTCCACGTCAAGAAGCACAAAACAAGAGAAGTGGACAATACAATGAAAGGTATTACAAATAAATGCAGAGGGTAAAACAACCTAGAGTCAAGAATGGTACAAAGGTAACGAGCAATACATTGAAAGGTATTTCATCTGAATACGGAGGGTAAAACAACCCAGAGCCAAACATGGTACAAAGGTTTTAAGCAAATTAAACTGTTGCTTACATTCGAATTTCAAGGATGATGCAAGGTTTCCTAAGCCAATAAAACAGATGCTTAAGATACACTACAAAGCATACACACTGAACTACACTAGTAATATTTTATAGTTCAGAGTAAGATTCTAAGCTGGGATTCTAAATATGTGTGAGAGACAAAGCAAAGGAAATGGGCTTGTTCACATCTTAAAGGTCATCCTGGCTGGGGCCCCTGAAGCTGTCAGCTGCACTTAACACCTAATCAGGGAGGTGAGTCATGTCACAGTTCAGACCCTGACTTACTCGGTGGCTGAGTCCTTTCCAAAAACATGCAGCTCAGGCAGGAAGAAAAGGATATATAGCAAATATACAGTATGTTGGGGATTGCTGGGGGGCCCCTGTCAAGCAGGGGCCCTAGGCCTGTGCCTATGTTGCCTATGCCTTAATCCGGCCATCTGTGCATGTGGTGACTGGGAGGGAGCAGGTGCCAGCACAGCACAGCACAGGGATAACCATGTTGTCACCTACATAGGTGACAGTGCATACCCACTGAGACCATGGCTGCTCACCCCCTACTGGCGACCGTCGTCTACCGCGGAGGAATGATACAATGAGGCGCACACCAGCATGCGCAATATCATCCAGAGTGTCTTTGGCATATTAAAGATGCAATTCCGTTACCTAGACAGATCAGGTAATGCCTTACAATACAGCCCATCAAAAGCCTGTGACATATTCCTGGCCTGCTGCATCCTGCACAACATGGCCATTGATCATGGAATAGTAGTCAATGCAGATGAGGGCGGCAGCAGTGGGGACAACAGTGGAGGAGCACCGGATGGTGGTGGGCAGGCGCCACTCGGCAGGAGGGACCCTAGAATAGTGCAGGAGGCACATCGGCACCGGGACATGATCACAAGGGAGCATTATGGACAACAAAAGTGAATACACAGACAAACAGGCATGGCCCACACAGCACAGCAGACACCACAGGGGACGGGATGGGCACAGTAGTAGTAGGCATGCTGGGACGGGGGTGTACATCAAACAGGGAAGGGCCACGAACACATGGGCATGCAGACACACACACAGTAGCACACGCACAGGGTGAGGGATATGGCATGGATCAGATGCATGACATCAGTGCACAGGCACCACCAGTGCATGGCTGCCATCATCATATCCATGCCACACTCCCCAGCAGCATGGTCCACACACACACAGGGGGCAAGCAGCACAGCACACATGCGCACCATCACATGCAAGCTGCACCCCCCCCCACAGCTGCATGTGGTGACACCAATGGATGGCAGGGCAGGGCAGCGGACACATCACACCAACCGTGCAGTCCCACTACCACCATGGCCACGGGGGTGGCCACGCCGGGACCAGCCAGCAGATGCATGCTGCGCATCAGCTGTTGGGTATCAGATGCCCTCCATGGGGTTGATGTGTGGGACCGCGATCGAGTCCGCGCAGGGGTGTCCTGGTGGCCAAACAGTCCTGCCCCAGGGGTGTCAGAGATGCTAAAGTCCAATCCTGGCATCCGCCATGCCAATGTCGCCAGACGCTGGGACCGTGGGGTGGACAGTGCACTGCAGGGGGTCCTCTGCATATGGCTGAGCCAAGGGGCTGCTGCTGCAGCCTTCCCAGCAGCAATGGCACTGACCATGAGGTCCATTGATGCCACAATGGCACCGGTCATGTGGTCCAAAGCTGCGGTCATGGCCTCCTACAGCTGGCCGAGCCTGTCCATCATCTACGCATCGCTTCTTTCCCACTGCTTGGCTATCTGGCACACCTCTGCCCGCAGTGCGTACACCTCACTAGCAAGCAATGCCTGGTTCTCCATGGAGGCCCGCAGTAACCAGGTGTGCTCCCACAGCCTCTTGGCCTCCCGGTCCTCATGGTCTGGCCGCTGTGCTGGGGAAGGGGTCACGGCACACCCCTACACAGCCTCCTGCTCAGGTGTATGATGCACAGTGGGCCATACAGGGGCCACAGTGTTTTCTGGGACAATGGAGGTGGGCACTGTGGCACGCTGCCCAATGTCACTTGCATCCTGCTGCTGCCGCACGACTATCTGCTGGGCAGGGCCCCGCGCCTCCGCTGCACCCACAGCACCACCACCACCCACACCGGACATGGCTGCGGCAACACACACAGCCACACCGGCAGGGATAGTCGGTGGCTGTGGGGCTGCAGGCACAGTGCTGGGACCTGCTGGTACCTGTGTGGCAGGTAGGGACATCTCGGCCACCCTGGCCCCTATGCTCTCCAGTACCAGTGTTAGGTCATCATCCGTGTCGGATGCCATGCCGAGCTGGGTCTCTGCACACTGCACCTCCAGGCTTTCATAATGCAGGAACCCAGCCAGGGGGTCATCCAACCCCATGTCAGGCACAGCCACAAGGCCGGTCCTGCTGAGGCACGGCCTGTCCCAGCTCTGGATGCCCATTGAGGTCGAGGGTCGGGCATCCATGTCCATGGACGCCTCTGCCCACTCCCCTGCATGGAGGTGTGC
The DNA here is from genome assembly GCA_016271365.2 of Neoceratodus forsteri. Taxonomy (NCBI): domain Eukaryota; kingdom Metazoa; phylum Chordata; order Ceratodontiformes; family Ceratodontidae; genus Neoceratodus; species Neoceratodus forsteri. The sequence continues at coordinate 523,645,795 of CM028129.1, forward strand.
TGGTGCTGCAAAACCAGAACAGTGTGTCAGTGGAGCAGCCAAATCCATGGCCACCCCACACCCCCACCCTATCCCCCAGCCCCACCCTGACCACACCCCCATCCAGCCCCACCCATGCCACTGTTACCGCCTGCCACCGTGCCGCACTGTGTGTCCACATCCACACACGCATGGGGCAGTGGGCATGGCCTCAGACATACCCACATGACATGCCCATGACAGGCACACCTGCCAGCTGGACATACTCATCATGCAGTGTGGGGTTTCCACCTGTCTGGAACCCATCACCAGGCACACCCTCCACTGCTGTGCAGCTGATGGTGGATGTCACGAGCTCCTCTGTGGCAGTCAGCGGAGGCACGGTCACTGGCCCGCCACCGGTCGCTCTGTGGGATGCCTGGATGGCTGCAACCTTGTCCTTGATATGCCTCCTGTCTGTGCCAACCTTCTTCTTGCACTCCTGGGTGATGCGGTGGTGGTGCCCATGTATGTTCATGTACTGGGCCACCTCCCCCCAGGCCACTGCATGCTCCTGTGGCATGCCTGTTGCCCCACTGAGTAAGTCCTCCTGATCCATATAGGCCTCAAAAAGAGCAGTGGTCTCAGCAGCAGTAAAGTTTGGCCTGCACTTGCGAGCAGGCCCCTGGCTCTCCTCTCCTTCATCTCCCAACATTCTTCCACCTGTGGACATGGAAAGCAGTGAGGGTTAGTGCCTGCACCTTGCATTGTAGTGCCCAGTAGCAGTGTGTGATGAGGCCTTGGACCCTCATGTTGCCGGTCACGTACCTGAGTGGTTGCAATACCAGTCTGTGGCCTGTGGTGTAACTCACTGCTTTTAAGGTGCAAGACATGAAAATTAGCCAGTGCGCAATTGTAATAATACGCTAATGTACCCCACTGCGCCATGCACTAGCTCATGAGATGATTTGCATGCAGCATTCGAATATCACATGATTGCGCCATGAGCAATGAAGTTGCACAGGAGCAAGTCTGTGGCGCACTACTCGCACATGTGCAATGCATGTGCCCACAGTGTGCATGTGCGTGGCATTGGCCACACCACTATTGCATGTCCGGCGCAGCTTATGCGATGCTATGGCATGGTGCAAGCTGCACCAGTATGTCATCGAGCATGTGTGCACTGATTGTATTGCACAGATGCGCACTGTGCTGGGGGGGGTGCTGACCTCTGACCCACAGGTCCTTGCGTGACCCCACTAGGCCATGGCGCACTGCAAATGCCCAGGACTGTGCTATTGCCCTGCACTGCGCAGTGACCCCGCAGCCATGTGCTGCACGATTGTGGCCCTGTGTACCCTATCACACATCCTGCACATGTGGCAGGCACATGCGCTGATACATGGCCATGTTTCTCTCTAACCTGAAGGTTCAGCATGGTGCAGAGGCACAGCTCAAGGGCAGCCAACTGGTCTGCGATTGAGCTAATCAACCTGGTGGCTGTAGTTCAGCCGTATGATGGACAGCTGTTTGGCCAGGTGCCACTGCAACAGGCCAGGGTGGAGGTGTGGCACCATGTGGCGGAGGCACTGGAATGGCGCACTGGTGTAGGACGCTTGGCAGAGCAGTGCAGGCACCACTGTGGGGACCTGTGGAGGAGGGCACCGGACCACTTGCGGTGTCTGCAGACACGTGTCCTGTGAGGCTCAGTGCCTCAGCCAGGTAGGTGTGCTCATGTTGCTGTGGTGGCCAGGTGTCATACTGTGGTGTTGGCAGGGCTGCGTGGCATGGCCCACGCAGGGGTAGAACTATGGCCTGAGGTTCCATGCATTGGGTGTGGCTGCTGCGCCAGCGGCAGCCATGCTGGTGTGTGGGCCTACGGATGGATGGGGACACACCCAGTGCATAGCAGGCTGTGTGGTGGTGGGGGGCTCCTAATGCGTGTCTGTGTACTGATGTCCACCTCTCTTCATTCCCTCCACAGGGCCAGAAGACCATAGATGGGCCAGGTCAGCAGTGGAGGTGGCCAGGGCGGTATAGCCGGGTGGGCAGCAGGTGGCTCCAGCTGCACAGCGTGGGGCAGGTATGAATTTCCACATTCCTTCTCAGTCACACAGTGGGGTAGTGATGGGCATCAGACAAAGCCATGGCCACCTATGCCATGCACTGTGACAGCTGTGTGTGTAAGTGTGTGTCGCATGGTCCGTTGTGCATGCCACTGTATACCATCCCTTGGCCATGGTGTACTGGCTGTTGGTGGGGTGGGTGTGTGCATGGATGCCACCAGTTGTGCTGCGGTGCTGCTGTTGCTGTGTGCCATGTGCCTGTCTTGGTGCGGTCCTGTGGCCACTGCACAGCTGCATCCGCCTCTCTGCACCACCGTGGTGTGCCGTATTGTTGGCTGGCATTGTCTCCTCCCCCCTGCATGGGTGTCCATTCCGGGCTCTCTGGGAGTGTGTGGTACTGCCATCCATTGCACGCTGTGGGTGGGTATATGTCACTGGGCCATTGCACTGATTGCCTGTTTTGTCCCATGCCATAGGTGTCAGACGGTGTCCTGCTCCACGTGCTAGGCGGACACATACCAGGCTCCTGAGGCAAATCCTGGTGGTTGTACAGAGGGTGCTGGCTGCTGTGGTCTGTCTGCAGTGGATATCGGCAGCAGATTGGAGGAGGTGGAGAGGTGGAATGGCAGCTGGCCGTTGCCACCGTTGAGGGGCCCTGTTCATATCCCTTCTTTCCCTTGCTGGTCCTGTTCCCCCTCAGTCCCCCTTCCCATTGTACAGCTCCTGTTACCAGTTCCCACCCTTTATTGTCCCTCCCCTGTCCCTGCCCCTGTTACCTTGTTTGTTGGTGTTGTTGTTGCTTTACTCTCTATAAAGAATTTTTTCAGCTACATGCCTGTCTCCATGTCTGCTTTGCAGGTGGCATGTGGAGCCATGCTACAGTGGGCAGGTATTGGTTGGTGGTGTCTGTGCGGGGGGGTGTGCAGTGCTCCTGTGGTTCATGGCTGTGTGCAGTGGTGTGCCACATTGTGGTGGAGGCCATCTCCCAGTTTGGTGGGTGTGTTTTGTGCCTGCAGGGTCACTGTGGGGGTGTGGGCAGGGGTGGGCAGTGGGTGTGTGTGGGGGGTGGCACACAGTTGGGATCCATCTGCTGGACCAGTCTACATGCTAGGGTGGGGTGTCAGCATTCCCTGTTGGGCCACCAGTCCTGTGGGGTCTAGCCCTCTACCTGGGCCCTGGCCCCAATCCCTGCCCAGTGTGTGGGCTGCCTGTGTGTGTGTGTGTGTGTGTGGGGCATGGGTGTGTGTGTGGCACCGGGAACATGGGGGTGGACATTCATTGCAGTGTGACAGTGGCCACAGCCGGCTGGCTGGTGGGATGTGGGGGGGACCATTGGTGGGCCTGCATTGCCAGTGTCCCCTCTGGTCCCCAGCTGGCTGTGTCACCATTGTGGTCTGGGGTATGGTTCAGGGGCATGCACTTGTCCACTGCCGGTGGCCTGGCTCTGGTTGCTTTGGTGCATGGGACCCCAGTTGGTGGCTGTGCCCCATCGTGTGTTGGGCATTCATCCCGCATGCTCTGTGCTTGTGTGTGCACCGGTGTGCTCTGCTACTGGGGTCCTATGGCCATTGTCACTGGGCTTCCTCGGCCTTGTCCCTGTGCTTGTTGTCTGTGCTCTGTGCTTCCCTGGTTGTGCTAGTGCATCACTGGTTGTGCCCTGGTGCATCTCTGGATGTGCCACGGCACAACTGTGTCATATTCTGCCATCTTGTCCTGGTGCACTTCGGCATGCACAATCTCTGAATATGGCACCATTTGTGCCATGGCGCATCGGATTTGCACTGTGCCAGACTTGCACCTGCCTTTGGCATATTTTTGAAAATCTAGGCCTAAGTATTATGTTGCTACATGCCTCTGCATATAAATACACAAACATGCCTTCCTGTAATTTAATTTTCTCTGATCAATTACTTTTTGTATAAAACTTGAATGACAGATTATTTTGTTTATTTTGTTTGTTCTGGTTCCCACTTGAAGTTATGGAGCATTTTAATTTAAGTATTATTAAATGTTTTTTTCACCGTGGCTCCATCGCTGGTATGTCAGTTCTTTTTGTGAGATTTACTTTTTTAAATTCTCAGTGGTGCATTTACTACCAATAAAATAAATTATTCAGGACTTTGTTCCTGTTTGACATGAATTGATTTTCGTGTTGATTCAGTCATTATGAATGTAAATATTTGAGGGTAATTTTCAATAATGGGAGCAGCCAGTAGTCATAGCAGGTGTGACTCCTACTTTCATTGCACATAAATGATTTGGTTTGGGTACACTGAATGATTTAAATTTACTGATTGAATAAGTCCCCCATGGAATCTTCGGATAACTGGCCTGCATCAAAATACAGACATGAGCTTTTGGCATCAGCGATGCTTGGAAACCTGCCAGACTGTGAGGCTAAAATTTATAGCATCATTTTTTAAAACATGTTTTCATGGATTCAGTTTGTATTTTTTTCGCTGAAGGATGTAATGGGGTTACATGTTAATATTGACTTCACATTGTAATTTGCACAAGTTTTTTGCTCCTTTGCATTTAATGAGGTGATGAATATTCATCGGTATGCACATAAATAAGTAACAGATGGTTATGATGTCATCCCCTGGTGAAGCCTGTGTAGGTAAATGAGCATGGGGAATTGTGTTCCCTGTAGTCTGCTTTGTTTGCAATAAATGTTATGTTTCACCTCTTTCAGTGAGTGTGTCTGTTTTTTCTGTTATCTTTACAGTGACTTTTGTTCTGGGCAGCATCTTTGGGAGGCGTATCTTTGCACCTCGCGCATTGGTTTTTGACAGTTGATTAGTGTCTGCACTGTGTGCAGTCCTGCCTGGTTTGTTGAATAAAACCAAGAATGCAGTTTAAGACCAAGAAAAACTTGAACTTGAATGAATTGGGGAGGCAGGGTTGAGACCAAGCAGGGAGGCTTGCCTTTTTTGCCCCGACAGTCAATGTGGGGCATAATTGAACCTACTAACATTCCCTTAGTTTTCCCCAAGGTAGCTGGGGGGTTATTTTTTTGTTTGTTTTTTAATTCTTTGAGTGCTGCAGTACATCGTGTTCCATTCTAAACTGTACAGTGACTGTTCAGCAGTGTCAGTCCTAATGAACACCTTTTAAACGGAGTCAGACAGAGGACCCCAACCACTAGACTTTTGAATCACCCAAGCAGATTGACTTAGCAACAAGGCCGACATTGGTGGACTCAGGTCTGTGTGACTTGCTGCCCAGTTATTACTTTCAGAAAAGACAGGTTATTAGTTTTTAGTTCTTTTTTCTGTCAGCTACCAGAAAGAAGTGGCAAAGAAGTCATGAGTCCAGACTCAGTCATTGTTTCTGGGTCAGTGCAACTGTGGATTGAGACTGGGCACACTCATGAGTCTGCCTGCTGCTGCACATGTTGTTGTCCTGTCAGGTCACTGCATTTCATAAGAAGACTACCAGGCCATGCCCGGCAGAAATCCAGCGGCCTAGGAGTGCAGTGAACATTAACAATTCATGTAAGTAAAAAAGAAAAGTAGAGCACTCACTCATGTTTCATTTGGTATTTGAAGTTGTGTCATGAGGAATATAAGTCTGGTAGTCACTGGTTTATAAAAATAATTTTTTTTTATATTTAGCTACAGTGTCTATGCCCCAAATTCAACTGTACATTTTCGGAACAAGAAACTGAAAACAGAAAAGCCAGGGATGTCTACAGTACCTAGACTACCAGACAGTATTTGGAATGTACAAAGTTGAAAGTAATGATTGCGTCTCTTTTTTTGTGTTACTGCAAATAAAAAAAAATACAGTAGTGAGACTATTACAAGTAAATTCTCTGGGGCATTTTTTTAGTTAGATTGTATTATTATTTTCATATAAGCCTTTGACCCCCACCCAGTTTTTTGTTTTAAGTTATTGCGAACTCCAACCTGACGACTGATCTAAAAAATGTTCAAAAGCAAAATAGATTCTTTGAATTTTCACTGATCAGTTTTATTTTTTTGTCTTACACAGATTATGTGGGAGCCGAGTGACTGAGAAGCTCAGCTGACAGCAGCTGAATCATTATCATGCCCTTAAGGCTCAGGCATGGCAAGAGCACATTTTACGGACATTTGATTCTTCTCTGTCATAGACAGGACATATTTCTTCGAAACAAACAACCACAGACTTTACAACGTTATTTGTTATGTACGTTAAAGCTGTTGTGGATGAGGAAACATTTGTGATACACATACTTCTACGAATCAAACATTTGAACTATAACCTTGTTATAACCATTGTTCAGAGGTGGTGATGTGGTCATGGGCTGGCTGGTTGATCAGGTCTGGGGGAAGTTCAGTAATTTGGAAACACACTTGCAACAGATGCAGCAGAGTAAAGCTGGAATGGGTTCTTGCCTAGGATGCTCAAGCCTTTGTTTTTGCAGTGAACTTTTACTTATTAGTAACTAGTTCCCTTTATTTTAGTGGTTTGAATTCAGATGCATCGAACTCAGTGTTAGCAGGATGGGAAGGGATCACAAACTCAAGGTGACGCAACTGGTACTGGCAAAGTTATCTTTCCTTGATTGCAAGTACAGTGGCGAGTAATATTTCAATTCTTAATGTTCTAAGTGTCTCAATCTCAACCTAAAGAGGAAGAAAATATTAATACAGTCAGTTATAGGTCAGATCCAGACAGAGTTCTGCTACTATTTCACAAATAAGCAGCAGTGACACTTATTAAAAACATCCATCTAAAAAAGGCTATGTTTATTAAAAGTAAGTGCAGAATGTGGGTTTCTTTGCTCCGGTGGGAGGGGGCATAGGCTGGAGGGGTTAGGGTAGGGGGTGTGGGCTGTGTTGATTACAGCCATTGTTTGACCTCATTGTTTCTATTGTAATACTGTTTTGTCTTCGTGGATATCTTTTTTATGTTGATTGCATGCATGCACAACACACACATTATGGCAGCTTTCTCCAGAAGCAGGTTGTGGAGGTGCAGTACTGTTGTGGCCAATGCCCCCACAGCCTTTAAAGGCTTAGTCCGCTTCCCCCAATGCCGTGGCACGCTGCTTCTGACACTAGTTCAGCCAGCATGCCACAACCTTGAAACGTTTTAGCCACTGCAATCAAGGGCTGCCTCATCATTGCAGCATCATCCGCTGCAATGAGGAAGCAACCCCTCATTGCAGGGATGTCCCTTGAATTCCCCATCCAGATTGTCGATGGGGATCCCAGTCCCCGTCAGCATGCCCCATTTCTTTCTGTGTTAAGGGGGGGTGCCCAATCCCCCGTGGCATCATGTCCCCTCCCCAAAAAAGTTTCATTTGCCAGCATTATGCCCCACCCAAAGTATTTGCTGATGGGGAGCCCACTCCCCATTGGCATAATTCCCCCCAAAGGTTCATTGGCTGATGGGGGAGCCCACTCCCTGTCAGCACAATCCCCCCCAAACACCCAGTAGACTTATGCCAAGGGGGTGCCAAATCCCCCTCGGCTCTTTTGTGCCAACAGGGTGCCCAATCCCCCATCGGCTACAGCTGCTCCCCCCAAAAAAAATACTGTGTTGGCACACTGGGAGCCCACCCCAGTATGCCATATGGTCCTGAAAGAAAAAATCCGTCCAGCGATGGTTTTTATTCTAGTACCCAGTAAAAAAAAAAAAAGGTCCCTCGCCATCTTCCTTCCCCCCTCCCACAACCTGCACTCACCCACTGCGTACCCTGCCTCTCCACACCCCCTCACCCCAGACTTACTTCCAGAGTCTGGCTCGACGATCTTTGGTGGACCGGGAACACGCCTGCAGTCTTCAAAGCCGATCGTGAACTGAGGAAATGCCGGTAAGCTGTATAATGGAATAAATAGGGTTTTTTTCAACTTTGATGCCTATCTCAGTCATTTTTTGGAATTTTGGCACAAATTTTCAACATGGGGTTTTTGGGACCCCTCCTCATGAATTCTGCCACTGTCATGGCAATAATTGGCCCCGAATGGTGATTTTGCGGTCCCTGCATGTAATCACCTTTCGGGACCGATTAACAAAATGACAGTGCCAGTGTTCATGAGATGGGCTCTCAAAATGCACGAGTGTGCATTGCGCAGTTGCTACACACGCACGTAACTTTACGAATTTGCAGTATTTTCATGCCACATTTTCAACATTGCCATTTTTCCACACCTCCTTGTGAACAGTATAGCTGTCATTTTTCACATCCTGGCCGAAATGTGTCTTTACACTTTCGGCGCACAATAGCGCGGTCGCTGTGGGAAATCAGTGTTTGGGATGGATTAAGAAAACTATAGTGACACTGTTCATGAGCAGAGGTCCTAAAATACCTATGTTGAAAAATTGGTGCTGATACTCCATAAAATGACTGTGCTACAAACGTGTGTTGCACAGTTTGCACGCATGCTCGTAAGTTCGCGAATTTATAATTTTTTCACTCCAGATTTTCAACATTGCCATTGTTCTGCACCTCCTTATGAACAGTACAGCTGTCATTTTTCAGATCCTGGCCGAAATATGTTTTCGCACTTCCGGCTCAGAATAGCGCGGTCGATGTGGGAAATCTGTGTTCGAGACACATTATAAAAATGACAGTGACACTGTTCATTAGCAGAGGTCCTAAAATGCCTATGTTGAAAATTTGGTGACGAAAGTCCATAAAATGAGTGTGTTACGAATGTGCATTATGCAGTTTCCACACACACTCGCACCTTTACAACTTTGCAATATTTTCACTCCAGATTTTCAGCATCGCCATTTTGCCACACCTCCTCATGAACAGTGCAGCTGTCATTTTTCACATCTTGCCAAAATGTGTTTTCACTCTTCCGGTGCACAATAGCACAATCGCTGTGGGAAATCAGTGTTCGGACATACTAAGAAAATTACACTGACACTGCTCATTAGCAGAGGTCCTAAAATGCCTATGTTGAAAATTTTGTGATGAAACTCCATAAAATAACTGTGTTACAAGTGTGTGTTGTGCAGGTTCCACGCACCCTTGTAAGTTTGCAAATCAGTAATATTTTCACGCCAGATTTTCAACACTGGCATTTGTTCACAGCTCCTTATGAACAGTACAGCTGTCATTTTTATGTTGCTTGCACGCATGTGCGAGAAACATAGTGCCATCATCCGAGTTTTCAGAGGTGTGGCAGCCCTCTTCCAATTCAGTCAGTGTGTTTGCAGGCGAGGCCGCAGTTCTCCAATCAAAGCTGCAGCTGTCCATGACAGCAGTTGAAAATGCAGTGGCATACAGTTGAAAGGGAGAGCTACACTTCAGTGAGCAGCGATAAGATCACATGCTCATGCGCGGTCCCCCCCCACACACACACGCCCGATTCTCTAACAGACACTCCACCGCAATGAGACACAACCTATAAAAATAAACACACAAATATACATAAATATCATCATCTTACAATGCAACTTTAGTCCATTCCAGGAAGGCAATGTGCATGCAGTCCAGCTACAACTCTGCAACTGCAATCTCAAAGCTTTGGGGGGAAGCAGGGTCCCTCATATACTTCCCGTTTAACGGTGATAGGAAATGATTTTCTGCTGAGAAAAACTATTAAATAAGTTCTACATAAAAAGCAGTGACCTTTGTGTATTTTTTTGTATTGTACATGTGTAGAATGCACATTTATTTATTCATTCCTTGTGTTGAAACGACCATCGGCTTGACACTGCAAGTTTTAGTATTGGGAGTCAGCGCGTGGTAAGCTTTGAAATGCCACGTCACAGACTCCCATACATCATTCAGTTATCTGCAGCGTTCATACCAAACTCAGCTTCTTCAACTGTAAAGGTTAATGCCCCATTGCACGCCTAAAATCGCAATGTTGATCGTGAAAAACTAAACCCGTAATTATTAAACAGTTTGCTTTTATGTAACCCTGCTGTGGCTTGCCGCCCCCTCTCTTCCCTATGAAGCTCATCCATACTTTACCCTTCAAGCGATGTGTGGCACAGCAGCACCCGAAGCCACAGAAGCGCCGAAATCCTTTCTGTTGCAGCTGGAAGTGGATAGTGTCTCTGCTATTCTGGCCCTCTTGTGAACTGTAGCTGGTGCAGGGAGTACGGGAAGAATGTGCTAAATGTTGGCTATGGTGAGTGACTAGCTCAGGGAGTCCATTCTCCGCCACCCCTACTCCCACAGACATTTCAGCCGTAGGGCCGAGAGCATGCAGCACACCACCAGCTCTTCCAGAGCATCAACGCCCAAGGATCTGCAGGAATTCAAGATCACCCCCACTGATAGCCCAGGGGGACTCGAGCTACAACAAAAGCAGGACAGCAAACTTGCTCTGGGCACTACTGAGTGCAGGTAGATCTCCCCCCCCCCACCAGACGCAACAGAAAGGATTTCGGCACTTCTGTGGCTTCGGGTGCTGTTGTGCCCCACATCGTTTGAAGGGTAAGGTATGGAGGAGCTTTATAGGGAAGAGAGGGAGTGGCAAGCCGTGGCAGGGTTACATAAAAGCTGACAGGATACGCTAGGAGCAATACAGCACCATAGAGGGAATAAATAACACTTTTTTCCCATCGCAAACTGTTTAAATAATTACGGGCTTAGTTTTTCACGATCAACATTGCGATTGGCCAAGGGTGTGTGTACGTGTATGTGTGTGTGTGTGTTTGTAAGGGGGGGTGCCACAACGTAAGTCGAATTTGAATAGGGTGTCATTTTTATGTTGTTTAGGAGTGCAATGGGGCATTAGCCTTTACAGTTGAAGCAGCTGATGAGTTTGGTATGAATGCTGCAGTTAACTGATTGTTGTATGGGAGTCTGTGACGTGGCATTTCAAAGCTTACCACGCGCTGACTCCCGATACTAAAACTCGCAGTGTCAAGCCAATGGTCATTTCAACACAAGGAATGAATAAATAAATGTGCATTCTACACATGTACAATACAAAAAAATACACAAAGGTCACTGCTTTTTATATAGAATTTATTTAACAGTTTTTCTCAGCAGAAAATTGTTTCCTATCACCTTTAATATACCCAGAAATACAAACTATAGTAAAAATGCAGTATATGCATACTGCTACAGCGAGTGCAGGATGTCAAAAACCTGAGTTTGGAAATGGCAGGGTTACTCAGACAGCCCAAGATGCAGGCAACAACATGTCCCCTTCATTAACTCCAGCACTCAGTTATTATAAGAGAACACACAGCTGTAGTTACACTGAAAGGGGCCAGAGATTCCCACCATTTGCTACTGGGTGAGAAAGCTCCAAATAAAGTTCCAGTCTGCGATACAGTCAGAGGCAAAAAACCAACTGAAGGCGAGAAAGAACGGAAGTGCCAGTCAGATGGTACACATCCAACAAAGTCAAATTTATCTGATGGAGGGATTCCAGATGCTGAGCAGCGGGATGCGATGACTTGTGGGGTCTCACCCCCCAAAAAGTCTCCCAAATCAAGCTAGCAAAGCAGATGCGCCCCTTCGATGACTGCAGCCAGAGCTTATTGGCTGGGTGAGGGTGAGCTGGGATGAGCTGCCCGGGTCTGTAGCTAAAGGGGCACCATCCATCAGTCCGCACGGGAGAGAATAGCGAGCTCCTGCAATCAGTGAGAACAAGGCACTGTCTTAGCTGTAGACCAACCGAGGCAGCCCCCGTGCTACTAGTACAAACTCCAGGGCTCGTGTGCTGCAGACAGACTGGCGTGCCATCCAAGGCAGAAACGAGTTCTCACTCCTCTCTCTTCTCCTCCTCCTTCGCTGCCTCCACGCTGGCTGCTGCTGCTGTGGGCTCGCACATCAATTGGCGCTCTGACTGCCTGCAGCTGGTCCGCCACCGCCGCTGCTACCCAGGTGCTGCCAGGTGCGAGGGGCCTGGGTTGAGGGTGGGGATGGAGGAAGGGTGATAGCCAGCTGTGTCAGGAGGAGGTCAGGGAGGTCAAGTATATGTTAACAATGGGCAGGCCCTGTCACTCGTGGGCAAGCAGCCTACCGCTCCTTTCCTCGTTTTGTCTTTCTCTCTGTGGACATACCAGCTTGTAGCTCCTTGATTATGCTTTTTCTCAAGCCTGCCTGTGTTTTAGGAGTCCAGACTGCCCTGCAGTAACCTAAGACAAACACTTTCTCTAGCCATCTGGAGAGCTCCTCCTGGCTTTTCTGCCTGTATCTCATCACCGACTGATGAGACAGGACTGCTAGAAATCAAGCCCCTCTCTAAGAGCTGCTCACTCTAATCCCCTTCTGTTAGCTGATTTCCAGTCTGGCTGTTTATTTGTGTTTGCATTAGATAATGGCCTCACATAAAGCAACTATACCAAGACTTTCCTGTCCCTTATGGTGTTGGCTCACCATTCTTATGTTAACATGACAGAAAACCTCATTTTAGACTATACAAGTACCCTACCTACCCCTTTCCTTTTTGCAAAATACATTACAGGTGGCCACTGCACCAAAAAGCCTTCCACCAAGCAAGTGCTTTAGAGTAAAGTCTTTAGTAAACATTTGCAGTCAAGACATATTTAGATGCAATTAAGCAAATGTTTATCGACTGGTCTCCATACATGTGCAGTGTTTACTATCAATAAACCATTTACCCATAATTACTAAAACAGGATTTTCCCATGATTAAACAAATATGTATGTATGAATAGAACTGGCACCATGACCGATCCCTGCAGCACCCCACTGGTCACCCCTCTCCCTAGACTGCACCCCATTTACCACCACTCTCTACCTCCTGTTTGTTAGCCAGTTTCTAACCCAGTTTACCACCCTTTCCTCTCATGCCCAGCCTACCCAGCTAGTTTATCAGCCTCCTATGTGGGATGGTGTCAAAGGCTTTGCTGAAATCAAGGTAAGCGTTGTCCACTGCCCCACCCTGATTCACTTCCTTTGTCACCCAGTCAAAGACATCAACCAGTTTTGTCTGAAATGATGTCCCCACTGTGAATCCATGTTGTCTATGGTCCTGGGCTCCGATGTCTTCTAGATGCCCCACTATCCTTTCTTTAAGCAATGTCTCCATGATCTTCCCCACTACTGAGGTGAGGCTGAATGGCCTATTTTTCCCCGCCTCCTCCCTGCTCCCGGACTTGTGTAGAGGGACCACATGTGCCCTCCTCCAATTCACTCGTGTTGAATAACTCAGTGAACATGGCTGCCAGAGGTACTGCTATCTCCCTTCGCAGTTCTCCTAATATCCTTGGGTGTATGCCATCTGATTCCATCGCTTTGTCCACCTACAATTTAGTGAGCACCTGCAGGACTCTTTTGCCTTTGAATGGACTACTGTCCACCTCTTCACTCCCTTGGCAACTGCTGTACTGCTGTGGCCCTTGCCCCTCCCACTCTTCTGTGGATACTGAGCGGAAAGACACAGTGGATGTCTTGGGAGGAAGGCATGGAACTATCACTTCCAAATACCTAAACAGCACATACAAGCAAGCAACATTCGGCATTGACAAATGCTTGTTCATATCCTGGCCGAAATGTGTTTCCGCACTTCCAGCGCAGAAGACAGCAGTTGCTGTCAGAAATCAGTGTTTGGGACAGATTAGGATTGAGTGACTGAGGGGGAGTGACCGAGCTCAACTGAGCTCTGTCAAGACTGCTGCCAGTTTCTCTGTGGGCAGGAAAAGGCAACAACGCACGCAGGAGCCCAGTACAAAAGGGCAGCCTGCAGCGCCGGGAGACACAGAACGAGCGATTGAGGGAGGGGGGAGTGAGTGAGCTCAATGGAGCTCTGTTGGGACTGCTGCGGATTTCTTTGTGGGCAGGAAAATGCAGCAGTGCATGCAAGGGCTGAGTACAAAAGGGCAGCCTGCAGCGGTGGGAGAAACAGAACGAGTGACTGAGATGAGGGAATGAGCGACCTCAACGGAGCTCTGTCAGGACAGCTGCAGATTTCTTTGTGGGCAGGAAAAGGTGCCAATGCAGGCTGGAGCCCAGTACAAAAGGGCAGCCTGCAGCGCCGGGAGAAACAGAACGAGGGAGTGAGAGAGGGGGAGTGAGCAAGCTCAACAGAGGAGTATCGTGACTGCTGCGGATTTGTTTGTGGGCAGAAAAAGGCAGCAATGCACGAAGGGGCCCAGTACAAAAGGGCAGCCTGCAGTGGTGGGAGAAACAGAATGAATGAGTGAGAAAGGGGGAGTGAGTAAGCGAGCTCTACGGAGCTCTATCGTGACTGCTGCAGATTTCTTTGTGGCCAGAAAATGTCGGCAACACAGGCAGGAGCCCAGTACAAAAGGGCAGCCTGCAGCTCCGGCAGAAATGGAATGAGTGAGTGAGACAGGAGGAGCAAGTGAAGCCAACAGAGCTCTGTTGGAACTGCTGCAGATTTCTTTGTGGGTGGAAAAAAATGCCAACAGAGGCAGAAGCCCAGTACAAAAGGGCAGCCTGCAGCACCAGGACAAACAGAATGAGTGAGACAGGGGGAGTGAGTGACCTCAACGGAGCCCTGTTGGGACAGCTGCAGATTTCTTTGTGGGCAGGAAAAGGTGCAAATGCAGGTGGAGCCCAGTACAAAAGGGCAGCCTGCAGTGCAGGGAGACACAGAACGAGCGAGTGAGGTAGGGGGAGTGAGTGAGCTCAACGGAGCTCTGTTGGGACTGTTGCAGATTTCTTTGTCGACAGAAAAAGGCAGCAATGCATGCAGGGGCTGAGTACAAAAGGGCAGCCTGCAGCGGTGGGAGAAACAGAATGAGCGAGTGAGAGAAGGGGAGTGAGCGAGCTCAACGAGCTGTATCGTGACTGCTGCAGATTTCTTTGTGGGCAGAAGAAGGTGGCAATGCAGGCATGAGCCCAGTACAGAAGGGCAGCTTGCAGCACCGGCAGAAACAGAATGAGCGAGTGAGACGGGGGAGTGAGTTAGGCCAACGGAGCTCTGTCAGGACTGCTGCAGATTTCTTTGTGGGTGGAAAAAAATGCCAACAGAGGCAGAAGCCCAGTACAAAAGGGCAGCCTGCAGCACCAGGACAAACAGAATGAGTAAGACAGGGGGAGTGAGTGACCTCATGGGAGCTCTGTCGGGACAGCTGCAGATTTCTTTGTGGGCAGGAGAAGGTGCAAATGCAGGCGGAGCCCAGTACAAAAGGGCAGCCTGCAGCACTGGGAAAAACAGAATGAGCGAGTGAGAGAGGGGGAGTGAGCGAGCTCAACGGAGATGTATCGTGACTGCTGTGGATGTCTTTGTGGGCAGGAAAAGGCGGCAATGCAGGCAGGAGCCCAGTACAAAAGGCCAGCCTGCAATGCCGGCAGAAATGGAATGAGCGAGAGAGAGAGAGAGAGGGGGGATTGAGCGAGCTCAACGGAGCTGTGTTGGGACTGCTGCAGATTTCTTTGTGGGCAGAAAAAGCCGCCAATGCAGGCAGGAACCCAGTACAAAAGGGCAGCCTGCATCAGCTGGAGACACAGAATGAGTGAGTGAGGGAGGGGGAGTGAGTGAGCTCAGCGGAGCTCTGTTGGGACTGCTGTGGATTTCTTTGTGGGCAGAAAAAGGCAGCAATGCACGCAGGGGCTCAGTACAAAAAGGAAGCCTGCAGTGCCAGGAGAAACAGAACGAGCAAGTGAGAGAGGGGGAAGTGAGTAAGCGAGCTCAACGGAGCTGTATCGTGACTGCTGCAGATTTCTTTGTGGGCAGAAAAGGGTGGCAACACAGGCAAGAGCCCAGTACAAAAGGGCAGCCTGCAGTGCCAGCAGAAATGGAATGAGCGAGTGAGACGGGGGAGTGAGTGAGGCCAACGGAGCTCTGTTGGAACTGCTGCAGATTTCTTTGTGCACAGAAAAAAATGCCAACAGAGGCAGAAGCCCAGTACAAACGGGCAGCCTGCAGCACCAGGAGAAACAGAATGAGTGAGTGAGACAGGGGGAGTGAGCGACCTCAACGGAGCTCTGTCAGGACAGCTGCACATTTCTTTGTGGGCAGGAAAAGATGCCAACACAGGCAGAAGCCCAGTACAAAAGGGCAGCCTGCAGTGCTGGGAGAAACAGAATGAGCGAGTGAGAGAGGGGGAGTGAGTGAGCACAACGGAGGTCTATCATGACTGCTGCAGATTTCTTTGTGGGCAGGAAATGGCGGCAACGCAGGCAGGAGCCCAGTATGAAAGGCCAACCTGCAGCCCCGGCAGAAACAGAATGAGCAAGTGAGGGGGGTGAGCGACCTCAACGGAGCTGTGTCAGGACTGCTGCACATGTCTTTGTGGGCAGAAAAAGCCAGCAACACAGGCAAGAACCCAGTACAAAAGGGCAGCTTGCAGCAGCGGGAGACACAGAATGAGCAAGTGGGGGAGGGAGGGGGAGTGAGTGAGCTCAACTGAGCTTTGTTGGGATTGGTGCGGATTTCTTTGTGAGCAGAAAAAGGCAGCAATGAACTCAGGATTCTAGTACAAAAGGGCTGCCTGCAGTGGTGGGAGAAACAGAATGAACGAGTGAGAGAGGGGGAGTGAGTGAGCTAGCTCAATGGAGCTGTGTCGTGACTGCTGCAGATTTCTTTGTGGCCAGAAGAAGGTGACACTGCAGGCAGGAGCCCAGTACAAAAGGGCAGCCTGCAACGTGGACAGAAACGGAATGAGCGAGTGAGTGAGGGGAGAGTGAGCAAGCTCAATGGAGCTCTGTTGGAACTGCTGCAGATTTCTTTGTGGGCAGAAAAAGGTGCCAACAGAGGCAGGAGACCACTACAAAATGGCAGCCTGTAGTGCCAGAAGAAACAGAATGAGTGAGTGAGTGAGACAGGTGGAGTGAGTGACCTCAACAGAGCTCTGTCGGGACAGCTGTGGATTTCTTTGTGGGCAGAAAAAGGTGCCAGCGCAGGCAGAAGCCCAGAACAAAAGAGCAGCCTGCAGCGCCGGGGAGAAACGCAATGAGCGAGTGAGAGAGGGGGAGTAAGTGAGCTCAACAGACCTCTATCGTGACTGCTGTGGATTGCTTTGTGGGCAGAAAAAGGTGGCAACACAGGCAGGTGCCCTGTACAAAAGGTCAGCCTGCAGCACTGGCAGAAATGGAACGAGCGAGAGAGGGGGAGTGAGCTAGCTCAACTGACCTGTGTCAGGACTGCTGCAGATTTCTTTGTGGGCAGAAAAAGCCGCCAATAGAGTCAGCAGGCCAGTACAAAAGGGCATCCTGCAGCGCCAGCAAAAACAGAATCAGCGAGTGAGAGAGGGGGAGTGACCCACCTCAATAGAGTTCTGCTGGGACAGCTGCAGATTTCTTTGTGGGCAGAAAAATGTGCCAATGCAGGCAGGAGCCCAGTACAAAACAGCAGCCTGCAGCACCGGGAGAAACAGAATGAGCGAGTGACACAGGGGCAGTGAGTGAGCTCAACGGACCAACGCAATCAACATTCGGCATTGACAAATACTTGTTTCTTGTTGGTATTCAGAAATTCTTTAATAAAGTATATTAAATGAAAAAATAAGTAAGTGCAGAAGAAAGGGCTCAACAGTTCAAAAATGAGTTTTATGCTGATGGTGGTATGCTTTTCTGTAAGTTCTGTGCACACAGTGTGGATTTTGACAGGGTAGACACAGTAAAAGACCACTCACTAAGTTAAAAAGCACAAAAGTGCTAAAGAGTCTTTTTCTCTGAAACAAAATGCCAGTGCACTTGTGTCGACAAAGTACAATCACATCTTGTTTAAAATCAAAAGATGTTCGTGGGGATTTTGTGCTGAATTTTGTAAGGTTATGTGCCATTACAGATATCCCCTTGCCGAGAGTAACTACTGTAAAATGAAATAATTTTTGGTTAAATATTGTAGGCAGGAAGAAGGCTTACCAAAGCCTCAGACACTAAGAAATTTTTATGTGCCATGACTGTTTGTGACTCATATGGATGCAGTGAAAAGGTTTCTAAAAAATGGAAATGGGCTCAATTTTCAAAAGGTGATGCAGGACTTGTGTCATGCTCTGAATCACATCTGTTTTTCTTGGCACAGCTGTGCCAAACCCCTTTGACACAGCAGCAACTGATTTTAGTACATCGGGTGCAG
Source organism: Neoceratodus forsteri (assembly GCA_016271365.2). Classification (NCBI taxonomy): domain Eukaryota; kingdom Metazoa; phylum Chordata; order Ceratodontiformes; family Ceratodontidae; genus Neoceratodus; species Neoceratodus forsteri. The sequence goes on from CM028129.1 coordinate 523,663,745, forward strand.
CTGCAACAGTTTTCTCATGTTACGGCAGCTTGCACCAAAAAAGAAACGTCCCACAATGGCGAAAGTTAGACCAGGGAAAAGCTGGTCTGACATGTGGCATTTGGTGCTCAAGATTGAAAATCCTAATCACCGGCCAGGAGAATGCAACAAGCCCTGTAAAAAGGGTCCCCTGAATGCCACAAGTTAGACCAGGGAAAAGCTGGTCTAACTTGTGGCATCTGACACTCGGGACTGAAAGTCCCAGTTGCTGTCCAGGAGAATGCCACAAGCCCCATGCGCCAAATGATCAGTGCACCAGGGGCTTGCAGCATTTGCGGGGCATTGAAAATTGAGCCCAGTGTGTGATATTGCAGATGAGACAACAGATATCAGGGACCATTTCTTTTTAAATGTAATAGTGAGTGTGTTTGGCTAATATTACATGATAGATGTTGTTACACTCACTGAAGCTTGCAATCATGGTCACTTCAGCTCTGCCATCATTAAATCTCTGACTAATGCAGGAATACAGCTTTCTGATGTAAATGCAGTAGGATTCGATTCTGCAGTTTACTGTAAAAAAGCTTTCCGAGAGATTCATAGTCATTTTTTCCTAGTGCAAGCCATGTCATGTGCCTTGCTCACACTGTAAATTTGGCTGCTGAAGTGTTGCACCATAGTTCAGTGTTTGACAGTGCAAGCAGCTGATCAGCATGGTTAAGTCTGTCTTTTTGAAGAAACAAAACAAAACAAACAAACAAGCAGGAAACATAGACACTTCAAGTACCTATCAGAGTACATTCTGTAGGCAAAGTGTAGGTGAAATTGCCTCCTGAACCAGTTGCTTCCATGTGGAACTAATGGGGCCCACTTTTCTATAGTCTGCTAGATTGGCACATGGTGCACCAATCCAAGCAGAAGCAAACTCCAGGTGTGTTAGGGACACCGTGGCCTAAATTAGCAAAATGGGGGTCCCCACATCAAAGTCCTGAGAGTTGCTGCAGTCATGGGGTTGTTGTCAAGCCCCCCAAACCCAGAACAACCACAGTGGACCCAAAAAGGTGGGGGGAGAATATGCCTGCAAGGTTGGACCAGAGGCAGAAAGACCAGTGGGGGTGTACGGTGAGCAAAGAGGGCATGGCTGCAATGGCATGGTTCAGATGTGGCACCCGGCAGAGGTCTCAGAGCTGCTCAGCCCAGGTACGCCGAGGTTGGAATAGATGGCCAAGTCCTGGACCCCAGGTGACAACAGCCCTGGCACCTGCCCCAGAAGTGACACAGTCCCCAACAGTGTAATCGGGCATCAGCCAGGCTCCATGCAGTGGGCTGTTTAGCAGAGGAATGCCACAGTGCTTAGGGGATGTTCCTCTTCACCGACTGCACCCCATAACCTGCAGCCAATGCCATCCTGCCACAGGTCAGGGACTGTGTCACCCATGGGGCAGGTGCTAGGGCTGTTGCCACCTAGGGTCCATGAGAAGGTCTGTCCATGCCAACCTCAGTGTTCCCAGGCCAAGCAGCTCTGTCACAGTGGCCATGGCACCTCTGTGGGGAGCCATCTCTGAACTCTGCCATTGCCAACGTGCACCCTGTCACCAACCATGGCACCCCCACTGGTCCCTCTTTCCCCAGTACTGACCTTGCTGGCCCCTCTCCACTCACCTTCACTGAGCCAGTGGTGCAGGGCTCTTAGACCAGATCGTGGCTGGTCTAAGCTTAGCCCCCTCATGCATCCATGGCAGGGCTTCTAAAATCCCATGGGATGGTGCATCCCCACAGTGGTGCAAGCCCATTTGTAACCTGGCGCACCTGCACCTCTGGTGCAGGGGTGGCTCAGGGTGGCTTTGGTGCAAGGCATCCTGATTTCGACAGAATCTGCGTTTGAAAATCTGGATTGCCGCAAAGTTTGGAGCAAGGTGCCACTTGCATCAAATCCTTTTGGCACAGGCACCTTGCACCAAAGTTTGGGCTTTGAAAATATAGCCCATGGCTTCATGCTGACTCTTAACATGCCTCCCATCTACACTTGTATGAGGGATTTTTAAGGGAGAGAAAACACAAACATTTGTGGTTGAGAGAATTCTTGAACTTGTATCTGAAAACAACTTCCCGAAGCTGATTTTGCCACTAAATTTTCTGAATGACAACTGCAAAAGACGGAAGACATTAAGATAACACTTACAGCACTTGAAATGACATAAAAGCATTTGGCTTTTACTGTATACAATAACATGAATGATCTGAAAAGCTACTTAGAGAGTGGTATTGACAAAGATACCTTTGGACAACAGATGATTTACTTACAAAACTAAAGGGAACAGAGAAAGATAAATTGCTAAAAGATTTTTATAATGTCTTTAAAAGAGTTGTCAATAGCTGACAGATAATTTAGTCAATTATCCAGCATATGAAATGTGCAAGGCTTTGAGAGTACTGGATCCAAGGCAACTGCCAACACTCTCATCAGACATACAAGCGTTCTCTGAAATTCCTGGTTGGGCTAATGCAAGTACTAAGTTAATGAAGAATTATTGATTTACAAAAAGTACAAAACAGAAGAGGTTCCTAGTCCATTCGATCTACAGACTTTCTGGAAGGCCAGTGAAACCAGGATACTGATATTTAGAAATGTGCAAAGACAAGCACAATAATTTGAGCCCCTTGACTTTCCGTTGCCCGAGTGTCCACAAATGCTATATTCAGTGGAATAGCACACCAGCATTATTCCATTGAATACAGGGGCCATGTTGGCCCATTGCTAAGTTAGTCAGCACTGGGCAGATAGTGCTCCCAAAATAGGGCACCACAATGGCTTGCATCTGGGCTAAATTTGCATGCCCATTATGGGCTCATCTGCATGTCTGGAAAAAGTAGCACGGCACCAACCCCATTAGCCCAGTCTCAGAAAGTGCTAGTGCCCCCCTTCCCTCTGCCAATCATCAGCCCGATTTTGAAACTGAAACATTCCCTGGTGTCCAGTGGTCCTTTCCCCTGCTGATTTATGTCCCAATAATAAAACAAAAAGCATTTCCCTGGTAGCTTGTGGTCCCTCCCGCTGCCGATCGCCAGCATGATGATAAAACAATTCCTGCGGGCTAGTAGTACCTCATCCCGTTGATCACAGGCCCAATGATAAAGAACAAAAATGACTTATTGGCTAGTGGTTCCCCCTCCCTTACCCCTTTCCCCTGTATATGTGGTAAAAACTCCCTGATTATCTAGCGGCCTCCCCATCCCCGATCTGCCGGTTTTACAATAAGTAACCTTCCCTGGTGGTCTAGTTGTCTCTCCTCCCCTATCTACATTCTGCTGGTGTTATAATAGGTAATTGCTGTCAACCAATGAGCACATACTGTTTACAGTACGTGCTCACTGACAGCTCAGTCAGCGACTGGCTGTGGTGGAAAGCAGAGGGCTGTGCTACTCACTGGCTCGGTGTCAGGATGGGAGGGTGGGGTGGTGGGGCAGTACCTGCCAGGGTGGGGGGGTCTACTAGGCCACTAGGGAAAGATGAATTTAATGTATGGGAAGGTTGGGATGGGGGGGTCGACTATACCACCAGGCACATATCTATTTATTACATGGGAAGGTCAGGGTTGGGGAGAGGGGACTGCTAGACTACTACGTAAGGTTACGTCTTATAAGACCAACAGAATGGGGATAGGTAGGCAGGACTGCTAGACCACCAGGGAAGGTTACCTATTATAACTCTGGCAGAACAGGGATAGAGAGGGATGACTGCTAGATCACCAGGGAAGGTTACATATTGTAACACCGGTGGATTGGGGAAGGAGGGACCACTAGAACACCAGGAAATTTTTACCATATATACAGGGGATCAGGGTTAGGAAGGGGGGGAGGCCGCTAGCCACCAGAGAAATGCTTTTTCTTTGTTTTTATCATCAGTCTGGTGATCAGCAGGGAGAGGACCACTGGACACCAGGAACATTTATTGTTATCATTGGGCCAGTGATCAGCGGGGGGGATACTTGACAAACAGGGACCGCTGTGTTCGGGGTCAAGGGGCCACTGTACTTCCTCCTCCAACTGCTGGGGTTGCACGGGATTAAGTCAGGGTTTTGATCAGTGGGATGTAAAGGTAATAAGGGGACTATGAAATGGTTTTGCACGTAAGCACATACAGTACTCTAAATACTGTACTGCATCCAATATTCAGGTCCCTGACCCTTCATTTACATTGTGCCTCCCTCTGACTTTTGCCCAGGAACAAGCAGAGTTTGTCTGTGCTAACCAGACTTTTCAATATTGCCAATCCACGCTAAACCCGGTTTGCAAGGGACAAACACAATTTTGCACCCGGGCAAAGTTTTGAATATTGGGCCCCAGATTTTCTACCCTGTATAAGACTGCTTCTATTTTTATGTGGTTCCTTGTTGCAAATGTGGAGGTGGAAATCATTTTTTTTTTAATTGTCCTTTATTTATTTATTTTAAATACAACAAGCAGAACAAACCGCTCTCCCACCACCTCCATAAAGAAGTTTTTCACAGTACAAGTGTCTTCTTAGTAGCAGATGTGAAAGTCTAACTGATGACAATACAACACTTCTAAGCATTTTGTACTTGAATGGAGATGTTGAAAATGGTCTCTGTTATTTACCAGAAATTTTAATTTGAGAACTTCAGTTCATTGTCTGATGGGGGCGGATTGCAGAAGATTTGCCTCAGGCTGCTACAACAAGATGGCAGATGCCATTCATATTTAACTGATGTTGGACACACTGGGCTCAGCTTTCAAAGGGTGATTCAAGGCTTGCATTAAACCTTGTGTCTAACCCTTTCTGTGGCGCAGCTGTGCCAATCACCTTTGCTTCAACTACATCTGATTTTGCAATGTTGGGGGCAGGTGTGAAACTTAACCCAATTTACAGCAGCATGCACCAACTCTTTGGTACAAGCCCTGTAAAAAGAGCCCCCGGGATTGCCACAAGCTAAACCAGAGAAAAGTGGTCTAACTTGCAACAAATGGTGCATGAGAACAAAAATTCCGATTGCCGGCTGGGTGATTACTGCAAGCCTTGTGCGCTGTATCTTCAGTGCACCTGGGGCTTGCGGAAAACAGGGGCTTTTGAAAATCAAGTCCATTGAGTTGGAATTTCAGCTGTGCCACTGCCAGAATTCATTCAGCTGTTACTGTTCTCATGCCTCCAGTTTTCTGCACAGTACTACTGCCTGGTCACCTGGTGCAGCCCGTTCAGTTGTAGTGTAGCATCATGTGGCTGGTGTATGGGACATAGCTAGTAGTTGCTAGGATTTTTGCACTTGATTAGTACTGACTGCACTTCAGTAACCAAACCTGCACTGTGAGAGAGGGTGTAGAAACTAAAACTGAGTCATTAATGACTTCATGAAATGTTCTAAAATCTGCTGAGATGACTGATCATGCAGTCAGCAGGCAAAAAGCATAGTACTTCAAAATTTGTAGTACAAACAAGGAAAGGTAATCGTTTTTGAAAATGTGAGTTGCTGGTGGTCTACGTAATCCTTTAAAAATTTTTTTTAGTACAATCTGTTTCTTGTTTGCACTTTTAAATTTCATTGAATGATGAGAGTCTAAATGGTAGACCCTAATGACAGCAGTCATCTTTTAATTTTTGGAAAAAATTTATCAATTTGAATAAATAAATAGAACCAGCAGAAAAATTAATTTTTGAGGTATGACTGGCCCCTCAAACCAACATATGTAGGTTTTTAGTAATAACTGTACACAGTTTCTACTTCCAACTTTAATTTTTAGTCCTCATCAAAAACTTCACTGACTATGGCTGTCAGTGTCGTGTTACAGCAAAACAAGAATAACATAATTTCATTTAAGCTGGTAATTTTGGGGTACAGTAAAAATAACAACCTGAGCTGACATGTTAAAATTTACTTCAAGCCATGCTCTCTAACATTGTTGGTTAACATACTTGTTCAATGGGCCTACAGAACTAGAGTAGTGTTATGCTTGTGCAACTGTGATAACTGTTTGGCCATTCACAGTCTCTATTCCATAGGGAATTACCACCCTGTAGTGGTACAGAAGGCAAGGAACCCTCAAAGATGGTTCCACCTCTAGAGGTACTGTGGGAAAGATTCCATTGACTAAAGGTACCTCAGAGGAAGGAGCCCTCCCGAGGAGAGAGGCGTCCCGCTGGAAGGGGGAGGACAAACATGGGGAAGGGCTTTCAACTCAATTGTACAGGAAAGATATCGAAAGAAATTCTTTGCTGCATTTTAATAGTCACCACCCAAGACATTTTGTGAACAACATCCTAAAAGGCCAGTTTTTTCATTTAAAAAGAAACTGTATAGAAGTTAAATACCATGGGGAAGGAGTTGAGAGTTTAAAACAGTGTTTTTAGACAGAGGCTTTAATGAGGAATGTACTGATAAAACCATAGATACTGTGAATCTGATTGACAGGAAGAAATTAACACCTAAGGAGAAGATACACAATAGGACTAATAATGATATTTGTTTTGTAAGCAATTTTAGCACTAAGGCACAGCTTGTTAGAAATGTTATAAATGAGAACTGGCACATTTTAAACACGGAAGCACGTCTTCAGACAATCTGTGTACAGGCATCTAGAGTAGTTTTCAGAAGAGGGCAAACAATTGGGGATAAAGTTACACATAGTTTGTTTAGGGGACTGAAGGAAATTGCACATTTTAAATTATCCAGTAGTACCTTTAGGTGCATGAATTGCAAATTTTGTGAGGTGTTGGATGTTGGGGAAAATGTTTCTGTGGCTAACATTCCTAGTACATTTAGAACAAGACATTTTATAGATTGCAACTCACCAGCAGTAGTATACTGTATCTTGCTACATGCACTTGTTTTTTTTATACTTTCATTTTTATTCAGAGAGAAATATATATATAAATGACAAAAGCAGAAAATAAAAGATCCATCTCGAGACTAATATAATACAAAATAAGTACCATAAAGCATAAAAAATATATATTTTAAGGGGGGAATAAAAAGAAAATCATTAAATTCATCTAAAGTTTATATCTGAAGTTTATATCAAAATACGATTCCTCGGTCTCCAAGCTATTACTTCCCTTTTAAGAAAAAAAATTAAAAATCTCTATCTGGCAAAAAAAACAACAACAAAAAATACAAAGTAGGGGAAAGACAAAGATATATCATTCAAACAACCAAATAAAAAAAACTCAAATCATGAAGTTACTGGAATATACTGAGTACTATTCACTTGATCTTCCTCCTCAGACAAATCAGAGTCCATTTCGGTAGGTAGAGCAATGTTCTTGTCATAAAAAATCTTAGCAGCGTCAACATCCTTAAAAACGTAGTCTTTATTTTGAAAAGAAATAGTTAATCTTGCAGGAGCCTGCAACACTACTGTAGCCCCTGACTGCCGAAACTCTGAGCTCAAGTTCAAGAAGCACTTTCTTCGCTTCTGTGTCATCAAACAAAAATCAGGATACAAATGGATTTTCCGACCCTCATACACAAATCCCTTCTTATTTCTAGCTGCCTGCAGCATCTTATTCCTCTGGTCAAGAGACGAAAAAGTGCAAATAACATATCTTGGCAGAAACTCATCCGTACCTAGTTTCGATCTTGACTGTGGCCGAAATATTGATTCCAACAGCACCTTTTGATCAGGGGGAAAAAGCCAACATTAAGATTTTTTCAACCTCAGTTTTTAATTCGGAAAGAGGGATATCAGCTGCAAGACCAATTAATCTCAGGTTTTTCATAAGAAGGGTATTCTCCATTTTTTCCAACTTAGACATAGTGTTTATCTGTTTGTGCAGCGAGGCATTTATAGCCCCTCGACTGTCAAAATCCTCGAAGCCAATTGCTCTGTCATTTTCTCCACGATATCCACTCATTCTTCAATTTTATTAATTTTTTGTTCAATACTCCCACAACGTTGTGATATTTCCTGAAGCGATATTTGCAACTTATTGAATGATTCTTTGATATCCCCTTGTAATTCCACCAAGAATGCTTGCATAGAAGCCAAAGTCGGCTTCTGTGGGTTTTTTTTGCCTTTGTGCCCTCCGGACGCTGCACAGCTGGTGAAGACATCTCGCCAATTGGGAGCTGCACATTTGCTGCTCCCCGAGGTTGAGCGGCCCTCCCAGTGTTCATTTTGGGAGAGATAAATTTCTCCATGAATGTCACGCTTCACTGCCTCCTTCGACTCCAACAAGATCTATAGAATTTCACACAGCACTCACAGAAATCCAGTAAACCAAAAATTCAGTATAGACAGCGATTGAAGCAGTTTTTAGCAAGGATTTAGCGGAGCAAATGAGAAAAATAAGCATTCATCTTGCTCTCTCTAGTGCCCTCCTCATGCTACATGCACTTGTAACAAATTTTATGTAGGAAAAAATGATTCGTAAATTCAAGCAAAGGATCAGAGAACACTTGAGGAATATTTTGAATAAGGATCAAGAAAATGCCCTTGCAATGCATGTACTAAAATGTGGTAACAGCCACAAATTTAGCTTTCAGGGCATTGAGAAAGTAGCCATAGGTCCGAGAGGTGGTGACTTAAATAGCCTTCTTTTTGAAAGAGAAGCATTCTGGCAATTTAAATTTAAAGCATGGTATGGACTTGGCATAAATGAATATTTCTCCTTAATACCATTTTTAAAAAAGTGATAATATGGACTTTAGAAAGTGATAGTATGAATTAATATTTTTTATAAACAAGTTGTATATAACTACTGCTGTAATTGTTTTACCATCGAATGTACTGTTATAAGATATAAGTGATTTTATCTTGCTGGTTTCTTCTCCTGTTTTTCCTTTCCTTTCCCTGCCCCCCCATCCGTTGGATTTTTCTATGATCCTATGAAACTGAGAAGTTTAACCAATGGAAATGAAGTATATGTGTTTAAAATGAGTTTAAATAAGACACAACGATTGGTTTGTGAATAATGCCTTGAAAAAACACATATTTGTGTGAAACATTGGTGGTGGCAGGAAGGCCCTCTGCTGTGAATTTTATACATTTAATAAATGTTTTAACCACATCCAAAGTTTTGGATATTTTGTTTTACACTGCCTGAACTGCTGAGCCCGGCTTTTTTGATTTCAGTACATATGAGAATGGTGGGGCAAAAAAAAAGTGCTTCAGATGGAGGCTGGGAGGAACTGCTTATATAGCTGAGGAAGGGGGTGTGGCTGGTTGCTCACCCTATTGAACTACAGGTATAGCCTTCCAGTTCAATGGGCCTACACAACTAGAGTAGTGTTGTGCTTGTGCAACTGTGATAACTGTTTGGTCATTCGCACTCTCTATTCCATGGGGAATGACCACCCCATTGGGGTACCAAAGGCTAGGAACCCTCAGAGAGGGCTGCACCCCTAGAGGTGCTGTGGGATAGATTCCCTTGGCTAAATGTACCTTAGGAAGGCACCCCAAAAAGAGTACTGAACAACAAACATTGATCACCAGGTTGAGAACAGATTTGTATCAACAAGACAGCTTGAAGAAGAGTTGCACAGGTTGTCAGGATTGCACTAATAAAATAGATTGCACTGATGACATAAGGGGGCTTCTTAAGGAGAGAAGAAATGGCAAGTAGGGCCACTATCCATCTCCATCCAGCAGCACAGACCTACCTAAGGAAACCAGGGAATATACCATTAACAACTAACTAGATATTATGACCTTTCTCATTGAGGAGAAGAAAAAAACACTTTTTAAAGGAGGAAACCTCTGGTGATCCAAGGTCTAGGTCATCTCCCCTTCAGGTTAGAGATAGTTTATTTAGTGACGGTTCTGCTGCTGCAATTAAGGAACCCAATTGAAGGGGAGGAAATATTCCAATTTGGTGAAAAGCTCTCATGATCCCTCTAATGGGAACACTGTGAAGGGTTGCGAGGGAACACCCTCAGGCCCTTCAAGGGGGTTTGGAAAATTGCACCAGCAATTTTTTCACAGTTTCCTCAATTTTCACCATTCTCTGCATAAAATCTGCAGTTCCTTACAATTTCTTGTAATTTATTTAATTTTTGACTGAAATTGTACAAATTCTCAAGGAAATTTACTAAAATGTGCTAACAGTTTGGTGCGCAGACTTGTTTTGGCTAAAACAGTACAGTGTGAGGTGAGGAGGTGTCCAATGTGACTGCTTTCTTGTGATTCAAACAACATGAAGTCTTGTTGTATTCTGACAATATGCAGTTATCCCCAGCACTTGAACTGCCCCGGAGAGGAAAGGGTTAACTCTGTGCAGCATAGAATGTTGAGCTCGAGCTCTGTTTTCAAACCTCTGTCTGTGGTACTTCTCAGTGTAACCATCAGATTCTTTACTCCACCTAACTGTGATGTCACTCCAGAGATTTCTCCTTCGCTTCGGTTCGGTAAAGTTTGAATCTGTTCTGTTTGTTCAACCAAATTTGTTATTTTTCAGTATCAAGTCTCTGTCTACGATACAGGTAGTGTTGTAGATAGGTAGTGATTGTTTTTTTATTGTATTTTACTGTGGAAATTGTTTTTCTTCGGTTTCCGATCGGTTGGTCCGGTTGTGAACTGACCATATGTTTGTGTTTGAATTTTCTGGGATTTAGTAGTGGTGTTCCGGTCCCGATCGGTTTAAAAAAAAAAAAAAAAAAGACTTTCTCTGTTTTTTTTTCCACAGCCCGTAACACAGTTGGTAACCAATAGTGGAGTATTACCTGGCTTGAAAGCTGTAAAGGGTAATTGGTTAAAGTGGCCATGTCTGAGAAACCCAAGAAAAAAAAACGGTCTCACTGGGTTTCATCACTGTACTGAGTGTAGGGATGCCTTTGCCAAGGCTGACCCCAACCTCATCTGTGATTATTGTCTGGGGTTTGACCTCCTCAAAACAGACAGCCAAATTTGTAAAAACTTTCCTAAAGCCACTCTGGAAAAAAAGTTGAGTAGGCTGAAGGAAAGGGAGGATGAGAAGTCCGCTGACCCAGATGGCCAGCCTGGTTCGGTTGCGGACGAACCTGAGGGGGTGCCCACTGACCTGGGTGATACCTCCTCGGGCAAAAGGAGATCTGACTCAGAGGGGTCGGTTCCGGTGAAAAGGAAAATGAAGTCAGCCAGTTCAGATCCAGAACTGCATACTCCAACCGCTGACGAAATAGCCAAAGCGATCAGTATAGTTCAGTCACTTCGCCCAGTTCCGTCCGAACCAGCGCCGTCGGTTAGGCGATCGGTTTGGTTGGATCCAACTCCATTGGATTACGATCCAGATGCCTACTATGATGTGGAGTGGGAAGGAGACGAAGACTATCCCAATGATGACGATAATGATTTTGAAGGCCTGGATGTACCTATTGAACAGGACATCTCCCCAGATAGGCCTTCCAATGTCTCCCCGCCAGGCTTTCTGAGTCCCCTTCTCACTATTTGTTTTACAAGAAAGTGGCTGAAATGCTCCAGCTCCCAATGGTAGAAGCTGTGGAGGAGGAAGAAGAGCCTGATTTTGTTGAAATGATGGACACCCCGAGAGTTCAAAAGATTGTCTATCCCTCTTCATAAGTCTTTGGGGAAACGAACAAAAAAGATACTGCATACACCTACAGTAACTCTTTACCTCCTGTAGATAAAAGAATGGGCAGGAGGTATATGTTATCAGGCTCAGGTATGGAGTTTTTATATACTCATTACAGCCATGTTGGGGTAGTGCAGGCTGCAGCCTGTGACAGGGCTAATATTCCTTTGACTTCACACATCCCAGACAAAGACTCCAGGAAGGTGGATGCCATGGCCAAAAAAAAATATTTGGCATCCTGCTTGGGACTCAGGCAGGCTAATTATATGGCCTACACAGCCAGGTACCAGAAGTCCAGGTGGGATACGGTTCTGGAACTGGCTAAACAGGCTTCCCCCAGCTAGCCAAAGAGCTGGAGGAAGTGGCTGCTGATGGAATTGAGGCATCCAAAGTACAATTCCACTCTGCTGTAGACTCCAATGATGTGGCATCAAGAGTCATGGCTACATCTGTGTCTCTTAGGAGATTTGCTTGGCTCAGATGCACTAGCCTTTCCCAGGTTACCTAGGCTAAGGCCATGGATTTCCCTGTGGTGGATAATTCTCTGTTTGGGGAGCAGACAGAGTCTTATATGAAGAAAATGGATGAATACCAGACCACCTACATGAGTACACAGGCCAAAGAAAGGTGAGCCACTCCTCAAAAGCAGCAGCCTAGGGGAAGGGGCAGGCCTTTTCACAGGCCTTTTTACCAAGTCCAGGCTTCCTCTTCTTTCCCACAGAAGGGGGTTCTTCCGAGGGAGAGGTAGGAGGGTGATGAGCAGGGCTGCATCCTCTTCCCAGCCCAAGGCTCCTGCCACTCAGACACCCTGATGTGTCAGCCCGGGTCGACTCCACCATTCCAGTAGGAAGCAGACTGGCTTACTACTTCCAGGCCTAGAAGGCTGTTACCACAGACAAGTGGGTTCTGGAAGTAGTAAACCAGGGACTGGCCCTCAGTTTCAAAAGATTTCCAAAAATGAAGGTCAGGTCTTTTCCACCTGCAACCATTGCAGAAACCATTGCTCTAGAAGCAGAGGTTTCTTCTCTACTGGCTCTCAGAGCTGTAGAGAAAGTTCCTACTCAGCACGGGGGCAAAGGTCTGTACTCCAGATATTTCCTTACCCCCAAAAAGACGGGAGTGGTGACCCATCCTAGACCTAAGGTATCTGAACAAACATATCAAAAAGCCAAAATTCAAAATGGTGCCTCAGGGAATAATCCTTCCCTCTCTGAGGCCAGGAGACTGGCTAGCATCCCTGGACCTCAAGGATGCCTATTTCCACATTCCTATCAGGTGCTCCCACAGAAAGTACCTCAGGTTTGAGTTGCCTTCAGGCCATTATCAGTTCAGGGCCATGCCCTTCGGCCTAACATCAGCTCCCAGAGTGTTTACAAAGTGCCTTGCAGTAGTAGTTGCCTTCCTGAGAAGGCAGGGTATATCTATCTTCCCCTACCTGGACGACTGGCTCATTGTAGGTCAGTCCTCCGACCAGGTCAAGTCAGCTCTGGAAATCACTCAGAATCTGCTCAGTTCTCTGGGCTTCCTTCTCAGTCTTCCAAAGTCAGTTCTCGAACCAGTTCAACTCCTCACTTTCATAGGAATAGAGTTGGATACTACTCAGGCAAAGGCCTTCCTCCCACTAGCAAGGGTAAAGGCCCTTACAGATCTCGCTTCCTCATTTCGACCTCTGGTCTCTCATCCAGCAAGACACTTTCTTCAACTCCTCGACAGCTTCCACTGCAGTGGTACAAAGAGCAAGGTTCCCGATGAGGGACATTCAGTTCCACCTAAGGTCCTTTTGGTCTCAGAAAAAAAGAGTCCCTCACCAAATTGGTTCCAGTGACTCAGGCTATGGTCCAAGCTCTCCAGTGGTGGCTGGATCAGGACAACCTCAGACAAGGTGTTCCTTTCCTCAGTCAAGTTTCCTCAGTGGTCCAAACCACAGATGCTTCTCTCCTAGGTTGGGGAACCCATTTTGGAGCCCTCACAGCCCAGGGTGTTGGACTCCACGAGAGTCTCTCCTTCATATCAATCTCCTGGAACTCAAAGCAGTATTCCTAGCCCTTCAGGCTTTCACGGACTTAGTCAGAGACAAGGTGGTACAGATCAGGACAGACAACACCACCACAATATGGTACATCAACAAGCAAGGGGGCACTCGGTCCACAGCCTTGTGCACAGAGGCCATGAAACTGTGGTCTCTGGCCTATTCCCTTCAGGTTTCCCTGGCAGCATTTCATCCTCAAAGAAAGGATAATGTGCTAGCAGATGCTTTGAGCAGAATCTCCCAGGGCCATTACGAATGGTCCCTGGATTCTCTCATCCTGAAAGTAATCTTCACCAGGTGGGGCACCCAGGAGATAGACCTCTTTGCAGCCCCGGACAATCACCAACTTCCTCTCTTCTGCTGCAGACCTCCAGTCCTAGGGACTGTTCCTCTGGATGCTCTCATATTGGATTGGAAGGGCACGTTTCTCTATGCCTTTCCTCCCTTCCCCCTGTTGTTCAAAGTTCTAGTCAAGATCAGGTCTTAACCTGACTGAACCTGGCTCTAACTTCTTTAGGGCCCACACTATGGCAAGACACTCTTCTTCCACAGTGGAGTACGCCTGCTCCCTGGGAAGTAACTTTTTACTGAGATACACTATGAGGTGATCTTTCCCATGGCTGGATGTCTGACTCAGTACTGCCCCAATACCCACGTCTGAGGCGTCAGTCTGAACTATAAAGGGTTTGGTATAGTCAGGACTTGTCAAAACAGGAGCACTGTACAGTGCCTCCTTCAGTCTGGCAAAGGCTTTTTCATAGGCTGGGTCCCAGGTAATTTTCTTTGGCATCCTTTTCTTTATCAGGTCAGATAGGGGAGCGGCCAAGGCACTGTAATTGGGTACAAATTTCCTATAGTACCCTACTGTCCCTAGAAAACTCCTGACCTGCTTCTGCATTTCTGGTCTGGGCCACACCTGAATTACCTCTATTTTTATTTGGTTAGGTTGGGGCTGTCCCCGGCCTACCACATGCCCGAGGTATGCCACTTCTCCCATGGCCACCTGGCACTTCCTGGCTTTGACAGTGAGCCCGGCCCTCTGTATCCTGCCCAGCACATCCCTAAGGTAGGACAGGTGTTCCTCCCAGCTGGCATTAAAGATGGCAATGTCATCTAGGTACACCACGGCGTACTCCTCAGCACCATTTAACACCTGGTTCACCAACCTTTGAAAAGTGGCCAGGGCGTTCTTCATTCTGAAAGGCATTACTTTAAATTCAAATAAGCCTATCGAAGTGATGAAGGCCGACCTCTCCCTAGCTCTGTCTGTTAACTCTACCTGCCAATACCCCTTGGTCAGGTCAATGGTCGTAAGGTAGGTAGAACCTCCCAACTTGTCTAGGGGTTCATCCATCCAGGGCATTGGGTGGGCATCTGACTTCATGACTGCATTCAGTCCATGATAGTCCACACAGAAATGAATAGAGCCATCTGGCTTGGGCACAAGGACTACGGGTGAGGTCCAGGGGCTGTGGGATCTCTGGATTACCCCTAAATCCAGCATCTCCTCCACTTCCCTCCTAAGTCCTTTTGGACAGCCTCTGACACTCGATATGCTGTCCACTGTATGGGCGTCTGTGTCCCTGTCTATACATCGTGCTTCGCTAAGGGGGTTAGTTCAGGCTTGGCGCTAAACAATGTGGCAAAGTCTGCAAAAACCTCCCTTACTTCCTGGATCTGGTCCGGGGCCAGCTGGGGAGACAATTTTACTGCCTCCACAGAGGACTCCCACTTGCTTTCTTCCAGCAAGTCCAAAAGGGGTCTCCTTCATCCGTCCCCTCCCCAGAACTACACACTGCAAACACCATGTCAGCCCTATTAGCATATGGCTTCATCATGTTGACATGGTACATCCTTTCTGTCCATCTTCTGTCAGGTGACTCTATAATACAGTTCACATCATTTACCTTTCTAACTACTTTGTACGGTCCTGCCCACTCAGCCTGCAGCTTGTCTTTCTGGACCGGAATAAGGACCATGACTTCCTGACCCACCATGTATGAGTGAACTCTGGCTCTTCGGTTGTACCACACTTTTTGTTTCTGTTGGACAGCTGCCAGGTTGCTCTGGGCTGTCCCCATAAGCTCCTTTAGCCTTTCCCTAAACCTAAGGACATAATCCACTATGGGAGTTCCCTGGGTGGCATGCTTGCCTTCCTAGTCCTCCCAGATCAAGTCTCTGGGCCCACGTACCCGGCATCCATATAAGAGTTCAAAGGGGGAAAATCCTGTATGGGGCACCTCTCTGTATGCAAACAACAGGTGAGGAAGGTATTTCTCCCAGTCCCTCCCATGCTGTTCAGCAAACGCCTGGAGAACTGACTTTAGGGTACCATTAAATCTTTCCACAAGCCCATTGGCTTGTGGGTGATATGGTGTTGTGCATCTCTGCACCACCCCACACTTCTCCCATAAACATTTCATTAGGTCTGTCATGAAGGAACCCCCTCGATCAGTGATTACTTCCTGTGGAAACACAACACGGGAGAAAATCCCAAGTAAGGCATCTGCCACTTTGTCTGTCCTCAGTGAGGATAGGGTGACTGCCTCTGGGCACCATGTGCCATAATCCACCAGCGTCAGGATGAATCTCTTCCCTGAGGAGCTGGGGGGTATTGAAAGGCCCCACAATATCCATTCCCACCCTCTGGAATGGCTAATCCACTGTGGGCAATGGAATCAGGGCAGCTTGGGTTTTCTTGCCCGCCTTCCCTATTTCTTGGCACTGGTGACAAGACCTGCAATACTCCTTCACCTGCTGGGTGAAGTTAGTCCAATAGAAATTCTGGGCCAACTGCTGCATAGTGCGTGCAATTCAAGGATGAACAGACAAGGGACTATCATGTGCAATCTTGAGCAACTGCTCACGATACCCCTGGGGAACGACAAGCTACCTGCCTAGCACCCTTTCCTCTGTCTGCACAGCCTGAGTATACATCAGTCCATTTTCCCAATAAACCTTATGCCTGCCATCACATCCCTGTGCTCCATCAGAGTTTGCCCAAGCCCTCAGATTCTCTAGACTAGAGTCACTTCTCTGAGCAGCAGCAAACTCCTCACTCATTCCCAAGGCATGGCACAGGTCCCCTTCTGTCTCTAAACTAGGGTCCCTAGCACTAGCATCAGGGAACTCAGGATCACTGTCATTCCTAACCCTCTGACAATGGGTCACCCCTTCCTCTTCAGAGTAACCCTCTGTAGCTGTATGGTTAACTTCTACTGGGGAAATTTCTACCCTTTTTCATTAAGTTCCATATCAGGAGACACAGGCTGGGGAACCAGCCTCCCAGTGGTTTCCACAATGGCTTCTGTGGAGTTCTGGGAACTACAATTTTCCCTTGCCGCTTGGCTATGGGTAACTACACATACCTTCCCCGTTGGAGATTGTTGCCAAGGATGATATCCACTGCTAATGTATTGGCTACAGCCACCTGTTGCACAGTTCCCCCTGTTTCACCCCAGTCTAGGAGAACACTTGAGAGGGGCAATGTTTTCTCCCCACCAGTAAAGTCTTGTACAGTGACATATTTATTGGGTATAAGCGGACCAGGCTATACCAGATCCCCTTTTACCAATGTCAGGTATGCCCCTGTGTCCCTTAACCCTAGGGTCTGTACACCATTCACCATGACTGGGTGCATGTGTTCCCTCATGTTCACAGGCATGCTTCCAGGGACACACAAACAACCCACTTCCTTCCTAGCACCACCTTGCGTATTGCTCATCCGTTTGGGACACTGTCAGGCAATATGCCCAGTTTCTTTACACAACCAACATTCATTTCTTTCTCAGAGTAATCTTTTCTCTGAAACCTGGGTCTAACTGGTTTTGGTGGAGGCAGTGAGGGTTTTAGCTGCCATGAAGGTGCGCTTTTCCCTTTCTGCCACACCAGCCCCATTTGCTCTCAGAACAGGTTCACTCTTGGCATTGCAGTCCGAGAGTTCAGCAGCCTCTTGCACTGTTTTGGGATCTCGGTCCTCCAGCCAGGTTTTCAGCTCTGCTGGGCATGCCCAGAAAAACTGTTCCAACAAAATCACATTTTCAATTTTATCTACAGAGTTTGCTTCAATTCCGTCCCACCAACATTTTAAAAACTGATGTTTTGTGGCTAGCTCCTCGTAGCTCATGTCAGGGCTTCTCCTGAGCTTACGGAATTTAGCTCTGTATGATTCAGCAGTTAATTCAAATTTTTTTAACAGTGCAGCTTTAAGTTTGCTGTGATCATTACTGTTCTCATTGTCCATTTGACCCAATGCATCCAGAGCTTTCCCAGTAAGTAGCGGGGATAGCTGGAAGCTCCAGGACTCTCTAGCAATTTTATCCTGAATACAAACTTTTTCAAAAGAATTTAAAAAGGCATCCATATCCTCTCCCTCTTTAAATTCGGCTATCAATTTGGAATTCAATTTGTAACCCAGTCCTGTAATCCCAGTTAAACCTAAGCCACTTACCTGCTCTGGTGCTGGTGGCTGGAGTCGTAGCTTCTCCAGTTCATGTTGCTTCTGGTGCTCTCGCTCCTCTTGGTCTGTCTCCCTCTATTCATGGTCTGCCTCTCACTGTTTTTGCTCCCTCTTCTCCTCTGCAGCTCGCTGTTCTCATTCTGCCTCTCAGCGTTCTTGCTCTGCCTCCCTCTGGAACTCCAGCTCCATTCTGCACAACTCATTCTGCAGCCTGAGTACTTCTGGCTCCAGAATGCTGCTGATCTTCCCCTGCCTCTGTGGCCCTTCTCTGGCACTGGTCCTGTTGCCCTCCTCATTGGATCTGGACACTGTACTGGCCGCTAGCCCTTCCACACTGAAGGTTTGGTCCCTTACAGTCGCTGTCTGTGACTCGATGTTCTGGGTATCTGCTACCATCAGGGCATCCATGAGGTTCTGTTTGGTGGCTTTCACCTCGTACGGGAATCCGATGTCCCTGCACAACTGCTTTAAGTAGTCTACAGTGTGCCCGCTGTAGTTGGAAGCCATCTTCTTCCCCAACTACTAATACTCTGACTTGCACTTTAGAAAAAAAAATAAAACAGGTAGGAACTTGACTGTAAGCTAAGTGATATAGTTCTGTTTCTTTTTAACAATAAATCACTGCCTTTTTTTTTTTTTCAAGTGAGCTGACAGTATCAAGCCAACACACTGAACAATAAAGCTTGTAATACCAAACTTATATCCCACCGCTGCCAGCCAAATCTGTAACAATCCCACTCAGCAGGTCAGGCCCTCTTCTCCCACAGTGTCAACCTCCAAGTGCAGTATTGTGAACAGGAACAGACACAGGGTAACCCTCCTGTTAGTTTTGTGAGTTTGAATCAACCTTTGGTCTCAAGTTCTGGAGGGATTCAAACTGTGAACCTCTTGTTAGCGTACCCAATGTACAGGCTCAAATAGTTCTGCTCTTCAGGGAAATGCCAGATATCTTTTGCCTATGGGCACCTAACAAGGTGTACAAAACGAACCCTTAAAAACTCTGTTAAAGACCTCAGATAAACTCTTACCTTTTTTCAGTTTGGTAAACCAGTAAGCTTTTGCACAGTGTCAACTTTAACCATATATGCTTCACTTGTCAAATAAAAAATTTCAAAGGCACTCCAAGTAGTCTCTTAAAATAGAGGTTTACTTTAAAATAGAAAAAAATATGTAAACTGTAAATACAGAACAATATATCACAAAACCATACAATCACTTAAAAGAACAAGGTTTAAAAGTGCAAATTCCTACCAACCATACACTTAGCCTGGTCTATCTAATGTGTATCTTCTAATAGTGCTGATAGATGTTTCTTCTTCAGAGTCCAAACATGTATATCTCTCTAAAAGTCAGTCACAACATAATTAAAACAGCTGTCTTGAACCTGCCTTCTCCATGATGTCACCCAGCTCCTCCTCTGTTTAATAAAAATCACACGACCAGGATGTCTCATCATTCAGAAGGTGACATCAGCAAAAACTAATTTCCCCATATGACACTTTTGATCTAGTGTATCTTCCTACCCTTCACAGACATCAAAGGAGCATTTATGACTTAGCACCTAAGTGACATAACCTGTATTCTTCCTCTAAACATCATACAAGTTTATGATTTCCATCCTAGCAGCTGGCAGCTACAATTTGGCCAGATAAACAGGAGATCCTTAATTTGTGTCTCTTCTAGCCTATCATTATCTCTTGGCTTTTAGGTTTACCCCCTTGTAGTTGAAACTTGGGGGGAGGGGTCATCCCAGGAACACAGCATGTCTCAAGAGAGACATTCAATGACACATTTTTATATTACAAAAAGCATAGATTAATCAGAACGAGCTGTCCCAGTGCCAAAATTCTTACCTCAATGGCTGCAATACCTGTCAGTGACCTGTGTTGTGTTGTGGCAGCTTTATGGCTCAACTCATGCAAATGAGCAATGGTGCAATTATAATGATATGCTAATGTGCGTGACTGTGCCTGGCATTGGCTCATGAGGTTATCTGCATACGCTGGCTGAATATTGCAGACTTGCACCTTGTGCATTACTAATGCACTGGAGCAATTTGCTGGTGCATTCCCAGCACATGCACGTTGGGCGTCTGCACACCTGCCATGCATGCCATAGGCAGCACAATGTCATGTGTGGCCTATCGTGCACCTGTGTGCACTGTTCATCATTCCCTATTGTGCATGTGGCCCTGATGCACTGTATGTCCTCATTGCGCAAGCGTGTCAGATGCACAATGCCACTGACTGCACATTGCCTGCAGATGCACAATTGGCACACACGTCATGACGCAGTGTCTCACAGTGCACCTACGTGGGTCATGGCTGTGACCCCGTACTCCTGCCTTAACATCCAGCAATGAGCATATGCGGTAGTGTGTGACAGGCCTCTGTTGTGCTTGTCTATCACACATCTCCATGCTGCACAGCCGTAGTCTGTGTGTCCCAGTTATGCATCAGGTGCTGTGCAGTTCCACGTGCACACTTTGCAGGCCACAGTACAGGCGGTTGGATAGAGTACAGTGGGCTATTGAAATGGTGGGTTCTGTGAGTTGCATGTGATGAAAACACAATTGGAGTGATGTGGAGCTGGCCAACCTGGTGACCCTGGTGGAGCCACTGGCAGACCAGCTGTTTGGTGTGGCTGATCTGCAAGAGCCACGTTCCCAGGTTTGAGACAGGATTGCAGTGGGCCTGGAGAGGAGGACAGGGGTGCTATGGACCAGGGAGCAGTGATGCCACAGGTATGAGGACCTCTGAAGGTGGGATACCATGTGGCTACACCAGCTGCTGGACTGGACGCATTGGGGGTCAGTGCCATAGCCAGGTAGGTGTCCCCTTGCACTGTGCAGGCTTTCATTGTCCAGTTCCTATGCTCTTATGTGCACTGCCTGTGTGGCTGCATTGGGGGAGGCAGCACTGGTGGATGGTACGTGTCCTGTGTTGCTGCACCGCGTACCTGTGCGGTGCACGGTGACATAGGCCCAGACACCATACCCCACATACGGGCCAGTGTCCGTGCCCATGCTGTGTCAGCACTGTGCACTGTGTTTGGGCTGGGGGGGTCTGTGCATGGCATGCCACTCATGTCCATTTCTCTCTCTCTTCCATTTACAGGACTGGCAGACTGCAGGAGGGTCAGGGAGGCTGCAGACAGGGACAGACAGCGTGCTGCTTGGGGTGGTGCTGCTGCTGCACCAGCACAA
Organism: Neoceratodus forsteri; assembly: GCA_016271365.2. Classification (NCBI taxonomy): domain Eukaryota; kingdom Metazoa; phylum Chordata; order Ceratodontiformes; family Ceratodontidae; genus Neoceratodus; species Neoceratodus forsteri. Next base: position 523,684,938 of record CM028129.1, read on the forward strand.
GGACAGGCAGGTGAGTGTGTGCGGCATGCTTTATGGGGCATGGCTGGGACTGGGATGGGTGGTTTGGTACAGCCAAGGGCACTGCCACCATGCATAGCCACTGCTTGGGGAGGTACATGGCTCCAGTGTCTGTGTTGTGTTGTGCTGTGTGTGGCAGGTCCGTGCATATGGCCTCTGTGTGATGGCATCCCGTCACTGTCCCTGGTAGGGGGCGCGTGAGTGTGTGTCCCATGGTGTCTAACTGCTGCTTGGGACTACTGTCCTACCTGTGGGGGCATTGCACTGGCACTGTGGGGTACAGTGCACAGGTGTGGGTACATGTTCACTGCCATCCATACAGTCTGGCTGTGGGGCATGGCTAGGTCAGCTGTTGCCATCCACTGTGCATGTGCCATTGCCAGTTCCATCCACTGGTCTGTCCTGTGTGCACACATGGGGGGGCTTGGGCTCCTTGTGGCTCATCACTTATTGCCTGTTCTGTTTCCCCTTTTTTAGGTCAGGCTGGGCCCTGGGCCCGCAGAAGACGGCCAACATTGATCGGCGGTGGTCTCCTCCATCTGCATCTCCTTATCCAGCACCATATCACTCAGACCAATGTACACATCCGGATTGGCCAGCAACATCTGGCGGCTACCAGGGACCTGATGCAGGAGGTGCATCGGCTGCATGTGGCGATTCAGCATCAGCACCACTAATCCTGTCCCCCCTCCCATCACTGCGATGGACTTCCCCTATCCTCATCTGATTTGGTTATATTTGGCTTTCCTTCTCCTCCAAGTTTGCTTCCAGACCCATTCCCCTTTCTGCTCACATTACCCCTCCCTGCATTTACCCCTTCCCTGTTTCTTGTTGTTTGCCCTGTTGGCACCCCATTGCATATATTTAACACTGTTGTATTAAAATATGTATATTTTTGCACATCTGTGTCTGTCTCCTTACAATGCTGGCTGCTGCACCATGCTGCCATTGTTCTGTGGTAATCTTAGGTGTGTCCCCTTCATTCCCGGTGCTGTGCCCTTTGTTTGGTACTGTTGTGTGCACAGGGTCCTGTGTGCTGTGTCCCTCTGTGTCATGGGCCCTTGGGCTTTGGCTATGCACCTACTCTGTGTGTCGTACACTGCCTTGTGTCCCTGTTTGCCTGTGCTGGCCTGCTCGCCACCTGCCATGTTGCCATTGCCAGTGCTGCTCTGCTGTGCAGTGCTGTGCCCTGTGTCCCTGCATGTCAATGTGGCTTGTGCCCCTTGTTGCCTGGTGCATGTGTGTCTCTTTTACATCAGCCACTGTACATGCCTGGTGCCCTCACACCGTGGCTTTGTCCCATACAGTTTTGCCTGTTAGGGTGGTGGTAGTGCGGTGCCATGGGTCTGCCAGCATCTGTTCCATCTGAGTGGGTGGCTTGGTGTCTTTGCTGACCAGTGTTTGTGTTGTGCACCTGGCATTCTCTGTGGCCCTCTGGCCATGTGCCTCTGCTGTGCCTCCTGAGCACTGTCCCCTTGTGGTTCGGATCTGCCATGCCTGTCTTGGCACTCTGCTCTTGTGCTGCCATGCCTGTGTTCACCTTTGTCTTTTGTGCTTGCTCAGCATGCTGGTTGCTGCATACTGTCATGCTCCTGCACAATCATGGTTGCTCCAGCACATGTCTGGTTGCACAGTGGTGCATCTTTACTATATTCAGTGTGGTTTGTGCCTGTGTATGTCTATGGTGCATCTTTTGAATATGGCATCATTTTCCTATGGCGCAACCGCATTGCGCTGTGCATTGCATTCCGCACATTCTGGGTGCACTTTTCTAGGCCCGTATGTATAATTTACTGTAACTATATTGTGTCTTCTTGTTAATGTATCTGACGTGGAACCTCTGAACAAGCATCCTCTCACAGGTGTCATCCAAGACTTCAATAAATAAATAAATAAAAATAAAAATAATTTGCATTTCATTTAAAAAAACAAACCTTTCCTCATATTGATAGCATATAAAAGTGGCAATATATTGATCAGTACATGCTGCAGCAAACAATAAAAACTGTATTAGGGAGCACTAGGGATGCATAGTGAACCCCCACAATTTCCCTGCAATTTTTGCAAAAAATCTCCTCATTTTTGGGTAAAATTTTCTGCAATTTTCCAGTGGCCCTGCCCAAATCTATGGTCTCCATAGAACCTAATTCTTTAGATACCTACAACCTTGACACTATTTAGCTGAGGCACTGGCGCACTGCTTCGCCTTACAAGCCCCAACTAGCTTTGCATATACTCAAGCAGGGGCTGAAAATGCTAATGTCTTAATACCCAAACTGTACAAAACATTAATGCAATTTGCCCCTAACAACACGGAATCTCATATATGAGCCTGGGAAACCATACTAGGGGAGACAATAACAGAGGAAGACTGTCAGGATATTCTTGAGGAGGGATGGATGCAGACCATACAAAGCAAATACAAAAATATACACTTTATGACCACTCATAGGGCCTATTACATCCCAGCTAGAATTTCTAAATTGGACATCCAATTGGACAGAAAATGCCTAAAATGCACCACACAACCTGCAGATCTGCTCCATATGATGTTCAGCTACCCGAAACTGAACTCCTATTGGGGTGGTATCAATCAGAATCTAACAATATGTTTGAATAAACCAACAACTCTATCAGCCAGGCAGGTTCTAATAGGAGACTTTGGGGAGGAGGACGGGGGGCACAAAAAATTTCTACTAAATGCAATAAACTCTACTGAACTATGGATTCTTAGGGAATGGAAGCAACCAACACTACCCACCTCCCAGAGTTGACTAACCATGATGAAAGAGAGACAGATAATGGAGAAACTCATATAACAGAGAGAGAAGACGTATATCCTGGGGTCTGGGATGGTTTCACAACCTCTCTGATAAGGGGTGGGTCCCATTGCCCATATCTCTGCATCTCTGACTAACACCTCAAACTACTAGGATTTGGCAATACACAATATAATAACACTCCATTCCATGAATTTAGCACTATGTTAGCCCACTTTTCAACTACAAGGGTATAGGGAAATAAAGAAAAAAAAACTTTGTGTCTTTCTCTATGTCTGAAATGTAAGCTATCAATGGATTTGCCTGCTGCCTTGCAAGAAATGTAATGACTGTTATTTTTCTGTTTTGCTTCAATAAAATATATTTGGAAAAAAATCACATTTGTTGATCAGTTTGTGAAAAAAATTGGTCATATGCTAGTGTACAGCTACTGTACTGTGTTAATGCAAAAAGTCAAACAGAAAGTTTGCAGCATGAGCCATCAGCCGATTCTCTAACAACATCAAGTCGACTGCAATAGGGGGGCCTTGTCCTGGTTCTGAGGAAAGTAGAATGGTCCGTGTGTCTTCTAAGCAACCCAGTACAGAGTGTGTGTGAGAGAGAGAGAGAGAGAGAGAGAGAGAGAGAGCCAGTGGAGCAGCTGTAGAGGTAAGTGCTGCCATGCTCACAGGGGAATCCCCTGACACGTGCTAAGGTGGGCATCAGGAACCACTAGTGCAGTCAGAAGACAGGCTGCGGCCTGCAAAACTAAGTGGGAGCTGGAACGCTGAATAAAAATGAAAGCACTGCAAGGCAGGGGTCGGCTCGAGGAGGTACACAGGTACACTTGATGACAGAACGTGAACAACTACATTTAGAATGTGCGCAACTTTTGAGCAGCTACCCATTTTCATACATAATCAGCCCAAACAATATACTATAAAGCATTTGTAACCCCCCAAAAAGTCTTCAGTGAGCTTGCCTGAATGCTCACTGCCAGGCTGGTGTCCTGCATTTTAGTAGTTTAAATGTGATTACCAGAGTCTGTATAGCCTCTGTGTACGGTCTCTTTAAGAGCTGCTTGATTGCAGCATGAGTAGTCTGAGATGGAACTCTGTTGAAAGATGTAACTATTTGCTGAAAACCATTTAGAATGATAATGATAATGTAGTTTGTCTAACCTGTTTTCTTTGTAGCAAGGACTGTTTTGTTTGTCTTCACTATCTTGGTCCTGGACTGAAAATTGAACCAATTACTTCTGGTGGGACCTAAAATGTAGCCGGACTACAGGAGCTGTCTGAATTCAAAATCTATAGGAACTGTGGTTTGAGTTTTTGTGCCTTTTTTGCAACTGAAGGGGGAGCTCTTGCTTTGACTGACAGCCAAATCAGCCAACCAAATCTTTTGGATCTTGGGGAAGGACGGACTGCTTGCAGTTTTTAGTTTAGTTTCTGATCTGGGAAGAAAAAGGAGAGGAGCTAAAGTGATTCTGAAGTGATTCTGATAGCAATCCTGAGTGGATTTGCATGGGAGAACTATGAAAAGGCTGAGAGTTTGGCCTCCATGTCTGCCTGCTGCTCCTGAGAGGGAGAGAAGAGAATTATTTTGGACTAAATCCAAGTTTGTGTGACAAAAGTAAGCTACTGAAGTGGGCCAGGCTCAACCTGAAGAAGACCGAATATTTTTTGCTGAATGCGATCGGCCTGTCAGGAGTTCCAGCTACCCCTAAGCTCCAGGTGTGTGCAGAGACTTCGCGATTGTGCCTGGGGAGCGCTTTGCCTGGTACTGTAGAATTCCCGTACATGTAAATGTGCTATGAGCTGCTAGTGGGTTGTGAGTTAGTTCCCCACTGTGCGAACTGTGCTCTGCTTGCTGGAAGCTGTATCCAGCCCAAAACAGACTGCTTCCGAACTTGTCTCCATGTGGTCTGGGCTTTGCCAGACTGACCCAGCCAGACTACCCACTGCACAGAGAAGCCATCGACGAGAGACCTGCCTGGGGATCAACCCCCTGCTTCACGCTTGAACAGGAACGATGCCTCTGTGACTCGTGTGGGCCCTGCTTCTCCTGGCATTCCAGATCAACCACCTGCAGTCTTGATTTTCGTCCAGCCTGTGTCCAGTCTTGGGTATCGTGAGTCAATACCGGTGGGTAGCTCCCTGCAACAACAGCTTAATCTGAGTGTGTCATCTGATTGCCTTGTTGTTTCGTTTCCTTTATGAACTGAGCCCTGTGACTCCGGATTACAAATATTGTGTACTGTGCATGTTGTGTTTTCCATCGCAGGGCTCCAACCAGCTGCAATCCTGGGCAACGGTCCTGGCTAGCCCATCTCTTCTCCACCTGGGTACCCAGAGGTGGACTCTGTGGGGGGACTCAAAGTGCATGCATAACTGCTTGATTGATATAACCTTTAAGCTAATTAACCTGATAAGACAAATTTCCTTTGGGTCTGGGATAAACATGCCCCCTTGCGAACCAAACGGGTCAGAGGGGCACATCTTCCATGGATCACAGCCGACATAATTAGGTCCTGTCACTCTAGGGACCATGCTTGGAAAGCCCATAAGAAACAGGGCTCCCTGGCCTCCCTCCTTAACTATCAAGCCCTTTGTAACTCGTGTACACACATCATTCGCCAGGCAAAGAAGAGTTATTTCTTATCGGCATTCAGTGCAAACACAAATGACCCCACAGACTTCTGGAAATCACTAAAATCATTTCTCTCCCCCCCCCCAACCCACTACCTAGACCTTATCGGTACAAAACACCCTCATCACTGACCCCTGCAGGGTGGCTGAGGCTTTCAACACTCACTTCGCCAGCTGTGTCAACGTGCTCCTATCGTCCCTCCCCAGGTCTCCAGCGCTCACCCTCCAATCCCACAGTTCTCCTTCTGGCCTGTAACCCAAGCTGAAGTCCTTCGATCCTTACGAGCCCTAAACCCCAACAAGGGCAAATGCCCCATGTCCCTGGATGCCAAAATGCTTTTCATATCTGCCCCAGCCATTGCAGCCCCTCTTACTGCACTTTTTAACCTCTCATTTACTCTGGGAAGTTACCCACAGCTTGGAATTTGGCCACCATCATACCCCTCCCTAAAGGGGGGGACCCATCCTCCCTAGCCAACTATCACCCCATCTCCCTACTCCCAATCCTGGCCAAACTACAGGAACGCCTTGTCCTCTCCCAACTTGCCCCACACCTGGACACCGCCTCATTTTTCACCCCCTTTCAATCTGGTTTTCGCAAATCTCATTCTACCACCACCTCACTTCTACGAGTCACTGGTGACATTCTGTCCGGCATGGACAACGGACACATCACCACTGCGATATTTATTGACCTAGCCAAGGCTTTTGACACCATCTCCCACTCCCTGCTCCTCGACAAACTCACTGTCACAAGGCTCTCCTTATCTGCAAATGCCTGGTTCCATGACTACCTAATAGGCAGACTCCAATCGGTAAAAATCACCTCACATATCTCAGACCCACTGCCTGTATCCACCGGCATCCCCCAAGGGTCAGTCCTGAGCCCTTTGCTTTTCTCCATATTTTTAAACGACCTCCCATCAGCTTGCCGCCACTCCTCCATCCAGATGTAAGCGGACGACACTGTCCTGTATGCTTCCGGCCCAACTACAAGCAACGTGGCTGCCCTCCTGCAGGAGGACTTCAACGCCATCCAGGAATGTTTCTGGTCAAACCAGCTATTTCTAAACTCCAAGAAAACTATGTCATTAACTTTTGGCTCCCATCAAAGACTCTCCCGGCAAGTCCCCTGCCCCCCTTTCACAACCTCAGAAGGGACCCCTCTGGACAACTGCTCCAGCTTTAGATACCTAGGAGTCTGGCTTGACCAGCACCTTGATTTTGCCATTCATATCGACTCCCTGCACAAGAGGCTCCTCCCCAAACTTGGCGCTTTATACCGGTACAAAAGCTGCCTCCCCGCTCCTACAAGGCAGGCCACAGTCCAAAAAATGATACTACCTATCCTCGACTATGGTGACATCGTGTATTCCATCGCTCCCTCATCTACTTTGGCCAGCCTCGACACCCTATTCCACTCTTTCTGTTGTTTCATCCTCAGCTGCCCTCAATCCACCCACCACTGCTCACTCTACAGCACCTTAGCCCTGCTATCCCTCCAAGATCGCAGACAAATACACTGCGCCAGGTTCGCTGCAAAATTCTGGTCCCTCTCCCTCCCACCTTACCTGGCATCCTCCCTAGCCCAACAGCCTCCCCCGGCCTACGCCCTAAGACACACAGACCAAAGGCTTCTCCACGTCCCCTTCATGCGCACAACTAAAGGACAGGCTGCTTTTTCCTACCGGATTCCCCAGATCTGGAATGCCCTACCACCTCCCATAAGAAACTCATCAATTCCTACTCACCGCAACCAGCTACTCTGCACGCATTTCTCCTCCAGCTGCACATGTTTCTAGCTGTACCTCTTCAAAATACATCTAACTCCATTGTATCTAATGCTCTTTGTTAAGGACGTTTCTAGGTGTAATTCATGTAAATTCTCTCTATTTCCCCTGCGGTATTTCTAACTGTCTACTTGCAGCTATTCTGCCATTGTCTGCAAGGCAGTTTAGCCATACCTCTTGCTGCTGTAATGTCTCAATCTGACCCTGTGTGTTACTTTGTTTTGTATTGGGCTCTAGCCCCCAGGACACATCTGGAACCGAGCATATGTTGCTCAGTATGCCTTCCTGGTAAAACTCGTAAATAAATAAATAAGTAAATTTTGCCCCTCCCTTGTTCACATCCCCTGAATAAATCAGATCTAACTTTTTCTGCATGTAATCTGACAGTGGTTCCAGTTTGTGCTCAAAGTACTGTACTGTTGCTATTTGCTGTGCATAACCTTGTTTTACAGGGGGTCCCCAGGGTCGAGCCAGAGGAATCAGCCCTGGTGATAAGTGCAAACACTTTGGGTACTTGTGTGGTGTACCAGGGGTATTATGAAAGTGATTATTGTACAGTGTTCAGGCCACTAGAGGGGAAAGAGGGGGGTTACAGTGCCCCGGTATGCTGTGCCCAGGTTAGCTTGACCACTACCAACCCTGACCTCCGGGTGGAGACACCTGTTTCAGAACTCAGTCCCCTTAACCTGCTACTAGCCAAGCAAGCAGGGGTAGTAGCCCTTGGGATAGCGCCACCTAGGGGTTACACATTCTAATATGTGCTACAATATTTATTCTTGCTTGCCCCAGTTCATATTACCACATAACCTAGGATGCCATGAGGTTGTTTTAAAATGATTTGTTGAACTGACTAATTTTTGCATCTGCACTTTGATACCATGGCCCACATATTCAAAGGACATGTGCAGCCCAAAATGGAGATGCACAGCACATCCCAGAGAATGCGCAGAAGCTTGATATTCAAAAGGGAGGGATGCATCATGTAGTTCTGAATGTGCGATTGCACAGAACTAATGTGTGCGGCACAAAAAAAGGGTGCGGGCACCTGAACATGCCACACAACTGTATATTCAGCCAAAATGTGCGTTGCATGTGTCGCACAGCACAAAACTATGCCACGCAAAGTTAGGTATTTAAGGGGATGGCCTAAATTGGCCAGCCACCCACAAGCAAGCTGCAGAACTGCAGACTGGTGATCCTGAGACAACCCTCGGAGGTGCACCAGGATGTGCTCCAGTCACCCACATGTAGCAGTCATGCCAGAACGGTAGTACCTAAAGCCACAGCTGCACTGTGCCAGCTTGCCAGGCACCTGCTGGGTGCCACTGGGTGACACCACCAGCATCACCCAGTCAGCCTTCCCCCTCACTACACCCAGGTCAGGGATGCCGAGCTGCCACGTGCTAGTCAGGTGCCCCCCTAGTATAGTAGCTAAGCAGACAGCTACAGTGTGGCACATGTACCAGACACCATGGCCTGCACTCATGTGGCCATCTGAGTGCCAGCTGGTGGAGGCATGCACCCATGGTGGCATCTGGGACAAAAGTGAACAGTATGCATGGCAGTAATGGTGGCAGCATGGCATAGATCAGGGACAGACCAGTGGCACACATCCATGGTGGAATGCCATAGGTGCACACAGCATGCCTGTGCCAGACCCATGCCACCAGGACCCACATACATGTCACCGATACCATCCCTACAGTGTGACAATGCCACCGGGGCCCTGGGTTTGGACCACTGTGGTGTACTAGTGGTGGATAGTGCACAACTGTGAGCAGTGTTGGGCAGGGGTGGCATCATCTGTGGCCTTGAGGTGGCAGGGGCAAGCCACAAGGATGCAGGACCCTTCCAGTGTTGTACTTGCGGCCACCTGGGGCACGGACATGGCCATGGGTAATAGCACTTCAAACCTCCCAACTGTCACACAGTACATGGTACGGCACTCATGTTATCACTCAGACACCCTCTGACCCACATAGAGTAGGTGACATTACACACCGACTACTGAGACTGTTATGCAGAAATGTATGATTCTAGGAGATGCTAGTTATCAGCACACAGTGGCAACATTAGTGCACTTATTTCCTCAGTCTTCCGAGCTTGCACTGTAATGTTTGCTGCTGTGTCACACATTCTGACCTGTTGTCACACACCTTGGCACACATTTGGGTGCTAAGGGGTTGGGGGTATATAACACTGTACTCAGGCCAATGCCATCCACCCACACACATCCATGCATTCTCACCTACCTGCTAGGCTGCAGTACCTCCTGATCACCTTTGTAGAGTGGTGGTGCTGCCATGTAATGCTGGAACTGCACATGCCAATGGTATGCAATTGGACTGACTACATTCCAGTAATGAGATGCAAATGTGCTGTTTTGGCGCTGACTGTGCAATGAGGCCATTTGCATATCCTGGCTGCATATTGCAAATCTGCATGCCACGCAAGTGACTTTGCATCATGCACTTCCATAGAGAGGGTGTTTTGGTCATGAGTAGTCCAACTGTAACCCCCCTACAGATGGGGGTTCCCAAAAAATCTTCCTTGAGCTTGCCTAAATGCTCACTGCCAGGCTGGTGTCCTGCATTTTAGCAGTTTAAATGTGATTACCAGAGCTTGTATAGCCTCTGTGTACTGTCTCTTTAAGAGCCGCTTGATTGCAGCATGAGTAGTCTGAGATGGAACTCTGTTGAAAGATGTAACTATTTGCTGAAAACCATTTAGAATGATAATGATAATGTAGTTTGTCTAACTTGATTTCTTTGTAGCAAGGACTGTTTTGTTTGTCTCCACTGTCTTGGTCCTGGACTGCAAATTGGAACAAACAGTACTGGTGGGACCTAAAATGTAGCTGGACTACAGGAGCTGTCGGAATTCAAAATCTGTAGGAACTTTAGTTTGGAGCTTTTTTGCGCCTTTTTTGCAACTGAAGGGGGAGCTCTTGCTTTGACTGACAGCCAAATCAGCCAACAAAATCTTTTGGATCTTGGGGAAGTCCTGGGCTGCTTGCAGTTTTCAGTTAGAACTAAGCTGGAAGCTGAGCAAGAAGGTGCTGAAGTGTTTCTGAGCAGCAATCCTGAGTGGATTCGCATGGGAGAACTCTGAAAAGGCAAAGTTGTTGGCCTGCATGCCAGTGTGCTGCTCCTGAGAGGGAGAGAAAAGAACTATTTTGGACTAAATCCGAATTTGTGTGACTAAAGTAAGCTACTGAAGTGGGCCAAGCTCAACCTGAAGAAGACCGGATATTTTTTGCTGAATGCAATCGGCCTGTCAGGAGTTCCAGCTACCCCTAAGCTACCGGTGTGTGCAGAGACTTTGCGATTGTGCCCAGGGAGTGCTTTGCCTGGTACAGTAGAATTCCTGTACATATAAATGTGCTATGAGCTGCTAATGGGTGGTGAGTTAGTTCCCCACTGTGTGAACTGTGTTCTGCTTGCTGGAAGCTGTATCCAGCCCAAAATGGACTGCTTCTGAAATTGTCTCCATGCGGTCTGGGCTTTGCCAGACTGGCCCAGCCAGACTACCCACTGCACAGAGAAGCCATCGACGAGAGACCTGCCTGGGGATCAGCCCCCTGCCCCACGCTTGAACAGGAACAACGCCTCTGTGACTTGTGTGGGCCCTGCTTCTCCTGGCATTCCAGATCATCCACCTGCAGTCTCGATTTTCGTCCAGCCTGTGTCCAGTCTCGGGTATCATGAGTAAATACCAGGGTAGCTCCCTACAACAACAGCTTAATCTGAGTGTGTCATCTGATTGTCTTGTTGTTTTGTTTCCTTGACAAACTGAGCCCTGTGGCTCTGGATTACAAATATTGTGTACTGTGCATGTTGTGTTTTCTATCACAGGGCCCCAACCAGCTGCAATCCCAGGCAACTGTCCTGGCTAGCCCATCTCTTCTCTACCTGGGTACCCAGAGGTGGACTGTGTGGGGGGGACTCAAAGCGCATCCATAACTGCTTGATTGATATAACCTTTAAGCTAATTAACCTGATTTTGCCCTTCCCTTGTTCAAGTCCCCTGAATAAATCGGATCTAACTTTTTCTGCATGTAGTCTGACTGTGGTTCCAGTTTGTGCTCAAAGTACTGTACTGTTGCTATTTGCTGTGCATAACCTTGTTTTACAGGGGGTCCCCAGGGTCAAGCCAGAGGAACCAGCCTGGTGATAAGTGCAAACAGTGTGGGTACTTGTGTGGTGTACCAGTGGTATTGTGAAAGTGATTATTGTACAGTGTTCAGGTCACTAGAGGGGAAAGAGGAGGGTTACAGTGTCCTGGAGGGCTGTGCCCAGGTTAGCTTGATCACTACCAACCCTGACCTCCGGGTGGAGGCACCTGTTTCAGAACTCAGTCCCCTTAACCTGCTACTAGCCAAGCAGGCAGGGGTAGTAGCCCTTAGGATAGCGCCACCTAGGGGTTACAGAACAGAAAGGGATGGAGAAGGAGAGGGTGGAGAACCATCTAGTGGACTGAGAGAGGGCAGACTTGGGGAAAAGGGATGTGATGCTGTTGGGTAGGAGGCCTAGGGATAGTTTGTGAAAGAAGGTGAGGACTTTGCTGTTGAGTCTGTCCTCGAGTGTGATCCAATTGGAGAGTCTGTACAGATCATAGTGGTGGATGCATCTTGGGAGACCGGAGACAAAACAGATGATGTTGTGATAGGTGGACCGGAGCTTGCTGAGGTTACTGTGAGTTAGCGAAGGGAAATAAATTAGTGCACCATAGTCAAACAGAGACCAGAAAACTGATCACGAGCAGGGTCTTGGACTCATCAGATAGGAAAGGCTTCACCCTATACAAAAAGCCAAGTCGGTGGTCTTTTTTAATTAGCTGATTTATGTGTGAATCAAAGTTGAGGTGGTTGTTGAAGTGCAGGCCAAGGTATTTGAATTCGCTGATTCTTTCAATTGGGTTACCGTCATTGTCGAGGAGAGTGAAATTGAAAGAAACTGGTTTCCGTGGGCTGAAGGAAACCATGGTTTTGGTTTTTTTAGTGTTAAGCACAAGTCCTTTGACTGAGAACCAGGAATGCAGGCTACTAAAGTATCTTTGCAGTTTGTCAAGTAGGGCGGAGGGTTCTCTGTCACTGCAAAAGAGGGCAGCATCATCTGCATAGAGGATAAGTTTGGTGTCCCTGCAGATATCAGGAAAGGAATTAACAACCAGGGAGAATAGGAGGGGGCCCAGAATGGAACCCTGGGGTACTCCAAACTTTATGGGGCATGGGTTTGAAAGGACCCCGTTGATGGTAGTTTGGTGAGACCTGAAACTAAGGTAGTTACCGAACCAGTTTGTGACTTCAGGTGAGAAGTGTAGCTTGGAAAGGGTGGAGAGGAGGACATTGAGGTCAACTTGGTCAAATGCTTTTGTAAGGTTCACAAAAACTGACCCCGTGTACAGTCCATCATTATTTGCTCTATTGATATGGTTGGTGAATTTATTGAGGGCAGTCCTGGTGTTATGTCCAGCTCTAAAACCATGTTGCGCATCTGTCTGAAGTTTGCGAACTGTGAGAAATTCAGTGGTCTGTTTGTGAATGATTTTTTCAAGAATTTTGGATAGGGGAGTCAATGGGGAGATCGGTCTATAGTTGGAAATGTCGTCTTTATGTCTGGTTTTGAAGAGGGGCTGATTTCCATTTGATTGGATAAGGAGTGGTTGAAAATATTGGTGAGGGGAACAGCAATGGATTCACAAACAAGTTTAAGGACCCTGTAGTCAATGTTATCAAGCCCAATGGAGGGCTTGGGGTCATGGGCCTTTATTAGTTTGACAACTTCGGAGGGGGTGAGGTAACGAAAATAGAAGAGGGGGAGGGGGTGGTGGGGGTGAGGAGGAGGAGCTGGGGGAGGGAGGGTGGTTGGGCTTGTATTTACCAAGGTTGCCAAAGTAGTGGTTGAAGAGGGACGTTACTTCCAAAGGATCAGTGACTGTACCGCCACCTAAGGAGAGGCTGACTTGTTCATTAAACTGCCCTCTACTGTGAAGGTCATTAAGTATGTTCCAGGTGTGTGTTGGGTTGCCTTTGGAATTCCGCTGCTTCTCAGTGAAGTAGGCGATTTTGGTGAAATGGACAGTAGATTTACATTTGTTATGGAGAGATTTGTATTGCTGGAGAAGGTGGGTAAGCTTTAGTTTTCTGTATTTAGATTAGGCCCGGTCTCTATCCTTCATGAGTTTGCGGAGTTCAGTGGAGACCCATTCATGACTCTTACCTTTCACCCTAATTTTTTTAATGGGAATAAGGTGATCACAAATGGCAAGGAATTTTCTGCTGAACTCTTCGAGGGCAGAGTCAATGTCATTAATGGATTCAGAGAAGGACCAGTCAGTGGCTAGGGCAGCCTGGTGAAACTCTAGTGGATTTAGTTTTTTGAACTGTCTGGTTTGGATGCATTTTTGCTCCCGGGAAGGGGTTTTAGCAGACCAGCATCAGAAGACTGCACAGTGGTTGCTGACTGAGTCAGGGAGAATGCCTGATGAGGCAATGTGAGAAGGATGGGAAACAAGGATCAAATCAAGAAGAGATTCAGTGCCAGTCTGGTAGTTTGTGCATGTGGGGGAGGTGATGAGCTGATGGAGGCCTTGGCTGATGATGGATTCCTTGGCAGCTAAGGACTGAGGGGATTTCCAATTTGGGTTAAAATCACCAAGGATTATCCATTCCCTACCCAGGGGAAGTGAATTTTTAATGTTGAGAAAATCATCCAGTTCTTTGGGGGGGAGAGGTGCCCAGGGAGGGAGATAGGAGACACTAACCGTTATTATTTTGTGGTTGCCAAGTATGAGATTGACAGATAGGGATTTGAGGCTGGGAGTTGCAAGAGATATGTCCTTGCTCTGCTCTTCTGTTGTTGGCAGAATGCATCAGGGTTCTACTACAGAACTCTGTGGTGGAGAGGGACATAAACTATGTCATACGGTTCTAAAATGGTACTTACTACTTACAATCAGAGTGTAAATCAGAAGCCCCTGCTGCGGTTACAAAAAGGCCCGCATAGCTAGAACAATTAAATAATTGGAGCCAGTACTCAAAAACAGCGTCTACTGCGTAAAATGACTTACATGTTCAGCACAGTTCTCCTTTAAATCTACCTGCTCCCATGTGTCCCATTGTTGAGTGTCCCATCCAGGGAACCAGATAAGGATAGGAAAGGAATATTTTGCTACCATTTTTGCAGGATTTACTTCCACTTTCTGATTTTAGGAATCTGTTTCCCATACTGTATATTTACAGTACGTTGGTATACATGCACGAAATTGTCAGTTCCATGTGTTCTTACGGTCTTGGAACCACACACTAAGATTGGAAGCAGTAGGGGAGGTGACAGCAACTGTGTGCAAGGTAGGAGACAGTTTCAGGAGTTGCTCACTAGCTGTCCAGAAGGGCTGTTGGCAACCTGGCAAAATGTGAAAAAAAAAATTACACAGCAAGTCAGAGGCATCTTAAGACTCTACGTATGGCAGTATCAAGCAAAGCATCAGTGTTTGCAGGCACCCATTGTGTTTAAAATCTGGTTTAGAGGCGTCAGGTTTGCGGACGGCATCGTACCAATGATTTTCAATTTTCAATGTAAAACACCAGTAAAAAATGTAATTTGTCATTTTTAGACCAATACATGGGAGTACATTTTTCATGAAAAACCCAATTTTACACCCATGTTTTAGATAAACCTCTCCATTTTAAGCCAACTTTTTGTATACAGTATGCTGATTTTGCCTCACTTTGGGGGAAAAATTGAAAAAATGGGTTTTAAGATTTTACAAAACAGAATTGGCCATTTCTGAAAATGGAAAATCATTGACGCTACACTTCTGCCATCTACAAACCACTTCCAAAGATAACAAACTCTGCTCAGAGCTAAAAAGTTGCTGAGGCATTAACCGGACAAGTCTGTACTCTCTGTGTACCAGTATGATTTAGGTTTGTCTGCACAGTACTGTTTCTTTTGTAATGTGTAGTTGTTCTCCAACCACTTAGAATTTTCAAGTTACATTTTCCAGTCTGGCACTTTAGTTAACTATTTCAGTTTGTGATCATTTTAATATGTTCACGTCTTTGATGGCTTAAAGTTTGCAACAAAGATTTCTGCAGTCTAAAGATTAACTGACAATACAGTAAAGCTACAACTATCAGTACTGACAGATTTTAAAAAGTATTAGAAAATGGCAAGAAAGAATTCTCAGTCCTGATTGGTTAACACTGCCTCCAAGCTAGGCATTTATTTCTCAATAGATGCCCAGCTAAAGATAAGTACCAGCCCATATGCCACCTCACCACATAACTTTGTACAGGGGTGCCCAACCTGCTTTATCATTGGCTGAAATTGCTTGATTCAGTTTGAAATCCCTGCCATGTTTTTCTCTCGCTTAGCCAGAGCTACTGGTCTCCCCCCACCAACTTCAGTATCCACTTCCGTTAAGTAAAAACCTTAACAAAAATAAAAAAAACACACAGTGCAGTTATTCTATGGTAAGGAAGAGTGTCAAAACAGTTTTTCTCTCACAGCCGCACTGTTTGGTGTATAGTAGCCAAACTCCAAGCAAAAAGGTTTTGTTTTCTCCTGCAGTTTGCCCCGACACCAGTACATGGGGAGAGTATCCCGTGAAAAGAGTGAGTCCATTTTAACGAGTCAATATGGGCCAGCATAAAATAGCCCACGTGAAATGAGCTACTGTGGAATAACAGTGAATGTGAAGATGAGCGATTTAATTTGGGGAGTTGGTGGTTACGGGAGTTTGTGTTTGTAGTATATGGGTGGTTTATTGCAGTGGCAGATCCTGGCTGGCCGCATAGCATAGTGGTTAGAGTTGCTGCTTGTGTGACTGGCCGGCCGCGTTCAAAACTGTCTATACGGCATGTAATTTTTTTTTTGATGCTACACCCACCCTCCTGACTTTGGTGCCCTCCACCTCTTTGTCACCCCTCTGTGTGTCTGTGCCCCCCACCATGGTGTGAGTGCTGTCCCGACTTTCTCCTCCTCCTCGACCTCTGTTACCCTGGGGAGTGTCCATCCCCAGTCTTGGGATTATCCCTGTCCTTGACTTGTGCCTTCCCCCCAGGTGGTAGATATATTAAGTGGGGGGGTGCAGTCCCCCGCATGGGGGTGTGGGGGGACAGCCCCCACAAAAAAAGTCACAGCAGCTGGTAGCGGTTTTGGGTGCACTGTAGTGCTCCTCACAATTTTGCTCCTTGCTATTTTGTACTCGAGGTTTGGCCAGTGCTGTTTTGTTTTAACCCATATCACATAGAACCCATGGGAGGAGGACTTTAATTGTTGCTTGGGGATGGGGACAGCATTGGAGGAGAGATGCTAGTGTTGGGGAGGTGGAGGAAACATCTAGTGCTGTTCAGGGGGCAGGGAAGTTCTGCCGGTGTTTGGGAAGAGAGGGAAATGGTGGCACTAAGTGGAAAGGGGGAGTTGAAGGAGGCCAGCAGGCTTGAGGGGGAGAGAGGGGATCAGACCAGCCAGGGGACTGTTGTAACTTGAATAGAGTTTGACTTGGTGCCAGAACCCCATGCCACCAGGGTGAAGTGTTGCAAAGCCACCCTACACAAATACACTTTAGTAGCAGAAGCTGCTATAGGGAGCTTGAGAGTCATCATGTTCTGTCCTTCACATGTGGCCCATGATGCAGGTATGTATTAAAACTCCAAACTCCAAGCAAAATGTTTTGCTTCTCCTTCAGTTTGCCATGATTCTGGGTATGGGGGGGACTTCAATTGCTGCTCAAGGATGGGGGAGCATTGGAGTAGAGATACCAGTGTGGGGAAGGAAACATCAAGTGCTGTTAAGGGGCGGGGGCAGGAGAGAGATACCACTATTTGGGGCAGGGGTGGAGGACAGATGCCAGTGTTCAGGAGGAGATGGGATTGGTAGCATCGAGTTGTGGGGGAGTTGAAGGAGGCCAGCAGGCTTGGGAGGGAGAGTTGGGATCACACCAGCCAGGCAAAGGGACTTTATAGATGTAGTGTGAGAGAGATAGAAATAGATCTGGAAAGGGAAGAAGGTGGGGGGAGATAGCAAGAAAAAGAGAGAGATAAGAGAAGTATAGCAGCACTCAGCTGAATATCACTGATGTGATAAACCCCACTGCATAGAGGGAAAATGTGAAATTTTTGGGGAGTCCTCTCTCCTGTCCTCATCATCAACATACCAGGATAGCATATGCAGCTGTAAAAATTCTAGATCTATACCATGTCTTTGCATCTGGGAATGAACAGTAATTACCAGCTTGGTAAGTCTTTCTTAGCAAAACTGTTAAACAAGTAAAATATGCATTACACCTTAGCCACATAAGTCTGGGCTCTGTCCTCCATGTATGGCACGGCAGTTCTGTCTCTTTGTACCATGAACCTGTGCCAACACCAAACGTGACTGATTATCAGGCCCCAAAACATTTTAGTCAAATGAAAAATCTGCTCAGCTAAAATCATTACACTTTGATCTACAGCCTGTTGAGCTACAGTAGCAGTCTGACTACCTGAATAATTTTAATTTTAAACTAAATACAGAAAAGCTCAGCAAAATTACAATATTGTGTTAGTGACTGTGACAGGAATGGGGGCCAGATTCAGTTATTCTTTTGATTCATTATTATGTTCGATTGCGCGCATGCGCAAGGAACGTTTTGGGAGAGTAGCACACTTTGGAGGTGTGCCTCTCCAGTTAAATCTACTGCTCAGTTGAGCGAAGGCGTGGCTGATCCTGCACCAATGGGTGCGGGGTTGTCGTATGACAGTGGTGGTCTTCGGCTTCAAAAAACCACCGCTGTCACAAACTGCAAATCACGCCCGCCCCCGTATCCGCGCCGCCCCCTGCGTCACGCCTGCCCCCAAATCCTTGCTGCCATGCTGAGCCCACCCCAGCATGGCAAACATCCGTTGTTTGCGGCGGGGTGCCCAATCTATGGGCTCCGGCCCAGCCATCCTTGTGCCCGCGCTGAGGAGCCCGCCCAGCGTGGCAAATGTCCCACGTCATCAATTAAAAAAACCTGTAAAGTAAAAGCGGTCCCGCGCGGTCTTCCGCCCCCCTCTCCACAAATCCACGCACCCATGCACCCCTGCTTCCCTCACTCCTCCTCACCCATACTTACTCTCCGGAGCTCAGTGCGACGATCTTCGGTGGACCGGGAACACGTCTGCACTCTTCAAAGCCGACCGCGAACTGAGGAAATGCCGGTAAGCTGTATAATGGGCTAGATAGGGGGGTTTCAACTTTATTGCATATCTCAGGCATTGTTTGGAATTTTTGCACCAAATTTTCAACATGGGGTTTTTGAGACCCCCTTTTCATGAATGATGTCATTGTCAAGGCATTATTCGGGCCCGAAGGGTGATTTCACAGTCACTGCGCAGTCACTGTGTGAAATCACCCTTCAGGCCTGAATTTTATTTATTTATTTAATTATTTATTTATTTTTATTTTATTTATTTAGCTTTTGTTGACCGGGTAAGTGCACTAGACAAATCCTGCCTATTTTCAGGCACGACCCGGGGGAGGGGGATACAGATGAATGCCAACTGACCTTGAACCAGATTAAGCTGTTGGTGGTATTTTTTAGTGAATGAGGGAAATTTGGCCAGGACACGGGAAATTCCCCTACTCTTTTCGATAAGTGCCATGGGATCTTTAACATCCACCGGAACTACCACCAATCCAGGCAGATGGGACCTCGGTTTAACGTCTCATCCAAAAGATGGCACCTCAGAAATGCAGCACCCTTCTCATGCTGCATTACAGTGTCAGTACTAGGATATTAACCCAAGTGCCAGATGTGGGAACTGAACCCACAGCCCTCTGATCTCCCGGCCTCAGAGGCGAGTGTGCTACCTACTGAGCCACTGACACTGCAAATAATGCCATGACAGTGACATCATTCATGAGAAGAGGTCCCAAAAACCCCCATGTTGAAAATTTGGTGCAAAAATTCCAAAAAATGACTGTTCTACGAGTGTGCGTTGCGCAGTTCCTATGCAGGCTCATAAGTTCGTGAATTTTCAATGTTTTCACTCCAGATTTTCAACATTGCCATTATACCACACCTCCTTATGAGCAGTACAGCTGTCATTTTCTCATCCTGCCCAAATGTGTTTCGCCCATGTAGCACACAATGGGCATGATCGGTGTCTTGAAATCAATATATGGGACACATTAAGAAAATCATGGTGACACTGTTCATTAGCAGAGGTCTTAAAATGGCTGTGTTGAGAATTTGGTGAACAAATTCCTAAAAATAACTGTTTTATGAGTGTGCATTGTGCAGTTCCTACGCACGCTCATAAGTTTGCGAATTTTCAGTATTTTCACTCCAAATTTTCAACATTGCCATTTTACCACACCTCCTTATGAGCAGTACAGCTGTCATTTTTCACATCCTGCCCAAAAGCGTGTTTCGCCCATGATAGCACACGATGGCGCGGTTGGTGTGCAAACTCAATGTATGGGACACATTAAGAAAATCACAGTGACACTGTTCATGGCGGAGGTCTTAAAATGGCTGTGTTGAAAATTTGGTGAAAAAATTCCTAAAAATGACTGTTTTATGAGTCTCGTTGCGCTGATTCATGCGCTCGTAAGTTTGTGAATTCAATATTTTCACTCCAGATTTTCAACATTACCATTTTACCACACCTCCTCATGAGCAGTACAGCTGTCATTTTCACATCCTGCCCAAAACATGCTTCCGCCCATGTAGCGCACAATGGCGCAGTTGGTGTGTGAACTGAATGTATGGGACACATTAAGGAAATCACAGTGACACTATTCATGAGCAGAGGTCTTAAAATGGCTGTGTTGAAAATTTGGTGACAAAATTCCTAAAAATGACTGTTTTACGAGTGTTCATTGCGCAGTTCCTATGCACGCTCGTAAGTTTGCGAATTTTCAATATTTTAACTCCACATTTTCAACATTGCCATTTTACCACACCTCCTTATGAGCAGTGCACCTGTCATTTTTCACATCTTGCCCAAAACGTGTTTCCGCCCATGTAGCGCACAATGGCACAGTCGCTGTGCGAACTCAGTGTATGGGACACATTAAGAAAATCACAGTGTCACTGTTCATGAGCAGAGATCTTAAAATGGCTATGTTGAAAATTTGGTGAACAAATTCCTAAAAATAACTGTTTTACGGGCGTGCATTGTGCAGTTCCTATGCCGCTCGTAAGTTTGCGAATTTTCAATATTTTCACTCCAGATTTTCAACATTGCCATTTTACCACACCTCCTTATGAGCAGTATAGCTGTCATTTTTCACATCCTGCCCAAAACGTGTTTCCACCCATGTAGCACACAATGGTGCAGTTGGTGTGCAAGCTCAATGTATGGGACACATTAAGGAAATCACAGTGACACTGTTCATGAGCAGAGGTCTTAAAATGGCTGTGTTGAAAACTTGGTGACAAAATTTCTAACAATGACTGTTTTACAAGCGTGCATTGCACAGTTCCCACGCACGCTCGTACGTTTGCGAATTTTCAATATTTCCACTCCAGATTTTCAACATTGCCATTTTACCACACTTCCTTATGAGCAGTACAGCTGTCATTTTTCACATCCTGCCCAAAACGTGTTTCCGCCTATGTAGCGCACAATGGGGGTAACAAAAAGGTCATGCTGAAATTTTATTGTGCAAATACCAGCAATCGCACAGGGCATTAGGGTAAAGCACCATACATGCCAAACACCACTGCAAATACCTGCAAGCGAACATTCAGCATTGACAAATGTTTGTTCTTTTTCTGTTAGTAAATATTCATCTGTTACAAGTTCTGTTTGGAATGCACAAGATGGCTGCCAGTTGACATGTACAGGCAGCTTGTGGGAGGTGCTGAAGTTCTAATGGAAAGGTTAGCAGTAATAACTGACAGGATAAGTAGGGAGGAGGCAATTAAGTGATAATCCCAGTGGAGAGTCCTTCCTGGTATATGTCCCCATGTCAGGCAATGGACCCAGGTGCATGTCATAAGACTTTTAGGGATAGCAAGGGAGGGCTGATGAGGTCTCACACACACAGGTGCACATGTACACACACACATGCACACACGTACACCTGTACTCACATGCATGGGAATACTGGGGAACTGTCACTCAAGAGAGGTCACTCCCCCCCACAGCCAGAAGTGCATAAATGAGGAAACTAGGACCCTCTCTCTCTCTCTCTCTCTCTGGGATACACGACATTTGAAGAAGGGAGCCCTGCTACAAGTTTTCTTGGCAAGGAAGTACAGCTAGGGAAAGTGCATTCTGTAGCTAGCGGCAGGTAAAGAGACTTTAGGCGAGGGAAGTTCAGATTTTTTTAACCATCAAATGTCTGTTTAACTTACTTTATTTTCTATTTCTTAGTAAACGTGTACTCATTGTGTCTTACTGTAAATATATCCTGTTTGTAAATACCTGTGCTATCCTCCTAGTAAAGAATCTATTTTTGATAGAACCAGTGGCTGCCTCATTATTGACAAGGTAATTTTTATTATTTCTGCTGGACTTTGTTTGTAATCTGTCTCCAAAGAGCACTTTACCAATAGTCATTGTGTTGACCTTCCTGATCCTGACTGGGGCAAAAGTGCTTTCCTGATTTCAGATAAAACCAGGTGGTGGCAGAGTATTAGAAGCCCTTGACAAAACTGCTCTGTAAGCCAGGATGGCCTATGGGGCAGGTTTTGTCACAACTTCTCTCCCCTCCCAGACAATGAAGGCATGTTTCTTTTGGGTGACCCCTAGAAGACACTGTCGTTCATGTAGGGACTGGGGAGCGCCTAAAAGAACATGCCATGCACTTAGTCCTGCCTCAGCAGTTCATCCACATTGGCATTCTGTGCACCACTCTAGTGCTGGAAGGTTAGTTATAAGACTGTAGGATCAAACCCCAGTACAATAATTTTGGTATTTTGCCCACTAGTCCTATGGAGCCATGTCAGGGGATTATGATCTGTGATGACAGTGAACTCCCACTTGTACAAATACGGCTGCAGCTTCTGAAGGGCACACACTATCCGCAGACACTCCCTCTCAATTGTGTCTTATGCTTCCTCCCTGGGCAGAAGCTTCTGGCTCAGATATACTATGGGGTGCCCTTCCCCCTGTGGTGTAACCTGGCTCAGGACAGCACCCAGACCATGGTCCAAGGCATCCATGTGCACTATGAACCTTAGATCATAGTTGGGGCTAGCAAGCATGGGTGACTCACATAATGCCTCCTTCAACTGTCAGAAGGCAGATTCATAGTCCTCTGTCCAGAGAACCTTCATGGGCATTTTCTTTTTTGCCAGGTCAATTAGGGGCTTGGCCACATCATTATAGTGAGGGACAAACCTCCCCTAGTGCCCAGCTGTCCCCAGAAATGCCCTTACCTGTTTCTTTGTGGCAGGGGTGTGCCAGGCCTGGATGGCAACAACCTTCGCCGGGTCTGGATGGATGTGTCCACTGCCCACCCGGTGCCCAAGGTAGGAAACTTTTGCCATGTCTACTTGACATTCCACCTTAACTGTCAGCCATGTAGCCTTTAGTCGGTGGAACACCTCCCTCACGTGCCTGACATGATCCTTCCATGTCTGGCTGTAAATAGTTATGTCATCCATGTACGATAGTGCATATTCACCTGCCCTAGTCAGAATGTGATCACATGCCTCTGGAAGGTTAAAGGTGAATTCTTCATCCCAAATGACATTACTCAGAATTCAAATAGGCCAAATGGGGTGACAAAAGCAGACCTCTCCCTGGCTGCAAGGGTTAGGGGTACCTGCCAGTAGCCCTTCGTCAGGTCTATCATGGTCAGAAACCGGACTCCCCCTAGCTGTTCCAAGGTCTCATCCATTCTGGGCATGGGGTAGGCATCCAACTCCATGCAGCTGTTGAGCCACCAGTAGTTGACACAGAACTGTGTGGCACCACCCTTCTTGGGGATCAGGACCACAGGTGAGGCCCATGGGCTATTGGACTCCTGGATCACTCCAAGAGCCAGCATCTCCCTGAGTTTCTCTTGCATGATCTGCTTAACCCCCTCTGGTACCCTGCAAGGGGACTGTCTCATCGGCGCTTGGGTCCCAGTGTCCACATGGTGTTCAGACATTATGGTGTACCCTGATTTCCCCCTTGAACATGTCCCCCAAATGCTTACAGCAACCCCCTTATTTTCTTTGCCTAGGGTGGTGTCATCTGCCCTGAGAGGGGAAGGGATCCACTGAGGATCCCTCCCATACCTCCCCAACAAGGTCCACTAGGGGATCAGCCTCATGTTCCTCTTCTGGAGCACTGCATACAGCGAGGACCATTTTCTCCCTATCATGGTAGGGCTTCATCAAGTTAACATGATATACGCTCTGCCTGCCCCTTCTGTCAGGCAGTCCTACTACATACAGTAGTTGTCCTCACTCACTTTCCTGACTGGGGCCCTCCCATGCTGCTTGCAGTTTATTTTGTCAGACAGAGACAAGTACCATCACTCACTGTTTGACTTTGTATTCCTGGGCTCTGGTCCTACAGTTGTACCTGATTTTCTGCTGCTGTTGTGCAGTGGATAAGTGCTCCTGGGTTAGCACCATTAGCTCTTTAAGCTGGGTCTTGAAATTCAGGATGTACTCCACAAAAGATTCCCCTTGGGAGGCAAGAACACCTTCCCATTCAACCCTGACTAAATCTGTGGGCCCCCTCACTCTGTGACAAACAGGAGCGCAAAAGGTGAGAACCCTGTGGGACTTCCCTATATGCAGACAGGAGGTGGGGCAAATATTTGTCCCAATCCCTCTTGTGCTTGTCAGCAAATGTCCTGAGCCTAGTTTTGAGGGTCACATTGAACTGCTCGACCAGACCATTTGTCTCGGGGTGGTAAGGTGAAACACGAAGCTGTTTCACGCTGCACTTCTCCCACAGACTAATCATTAATGATGACATGAAATTTGCCCTCGGTCTGATAAAATCTCTTGGGGAAATTCCACTCCGCTAAAGATTCCCAGGAGCTCATCAGCCACTTTTTCCACCTCAATGGAGGACATGGCCACAGCATCAGGGTACCTGGTGGTGTACTCCATGACAACCAGTATGCATCTTTTGCCTGTGCGATGTGGGGTGCTCAGGGGCTCCACTATGTCCACAGCTACACTCTTAAAGAATTCATCAATAATAGGCAGGGGCACCAAAGCTGGCTTAGCCTTGTCCCTTACCTTTCCCACCCTCTGGCACTGTGGACAAGTCAGACAGTAATTTGTCACATCTGTGTACAAACTTGGCCAAATGACATTGTTGGCAAGCCGCCTGTTCATGTGATTAATATCCAGGTGGCTTGAAAAAGGGATGTCATGAGCCTGGGCCAAAGGCAGCTTGCGGCAGTCCTGGGGACTACCAGCTGCCGGAGTACCTCTCCCTCTAGCCCCCTCTGTAATGTAAACTCCCTGTACAACATCCCAGTCTCCCAGTAAATGGACGTTTTGCTCCTTTTAGAATCCTCAGCACTATCTGCAATCTCTCTCAGTTTCTGGAGGGTAGAATTAGCCAGCTGAGCTCTGCCTAGCTCCTCCCATCTGACCATCCCCATCTCCCCTTCAGAAGGAAATCTGCCCTTGGCTGATACCTAATCTGTTTGCAGCTGGGGCTCAGGGCTGCTACTCCTAGCTAGCCCCTCATTCACACTAGCTGGTTCCTCTGCTGATGAGGGAAGGGTTAGCACAGGCTGTGCCGCCCACTCCTCACCCTCAAAAGCTTGCCCTTTTGCCTGACTATGGGTAGTAACACACATTAGGTTTTCCCTGTGGTCAAAATCATTCCCCCTGATCACATCCACAGGGAGATCAGGTACAACTCCCACCTCCCATACCCCATGGCCACTTTTCCAGCTAAGGAAGACCTGAGCCATTGGCACTTGGATCACTGGACCTGTGACTCCTCAAATCTTGGAAAACTGCCTCAGCAGAATCAGCTCCACCTGGATCAGATCCTGCCTTACCATGGAGATGGAGGCACCAGTGTCCCTCAATCCCTGTGTTACTGTCCCATTAAGTAAGTAAGTAAGTAAAATTTTATTTTTTAAGCGCTTTTCAAAGAACCAAAGCGCTGTACAAATGGGACAACATTTAAAACAACATACTGTACATTTAAAACAGTGTTGGTAAAATTATTCTCCATTTGCTTTTAAAAACAAATAGGTCTTAAGCACCGATTTAAAGCTCTCAATGGTCAGGCAGCCTCGTATCCTATGAGGTAGAGAATTCCACAGGGCAGGGGCAGTGTAGGAGAATGCGCGTGCCCCAGATGTCTTCAAACGAACCCTGGGAACCTCTAGCAGTCCCTCGCCAGCGGATCGGAGTGAACGAGAGGGGTAGTAGGGAGAAAGGAGATCTTGCAGATACTGCAGTCTTTGTTCGTGTAGGGCTTTGTAGGTCAGTAGACCGACCTTGAAGGTGATCCGCCACTGAACCAGCAGCCAGTGCAGCCTGGGCAGCACAGGGGTAATATGATGATTTCTAGATGTCCCAGTCAAAAGCCTGGTCGCTGCTTTCTGCACTAGATGCAGGCAGCGGATATCAACCCCCTGGTAGCCCTAGGTACAGGGCATTGCAGTAATCAAGGCAGGTAGTTACAAAGGCGTGGATCAGAGTAGGAAGGTCAGCCAGAGGAACCAGGTGTTTCACCCGGCAATATTCCTAAGATGGTAAAAAGAGGACTTAACGACGGCTGACACCTGAGATTTCAGGTTCAGACCATCGTCAATAATAACACCCAGATTAAGTACCTGGTCTGAGGTCGAGAGCTGGACACCATTAAGCCAAAGGCCCAATGGAACCGCAGCCCTATGACCTGCCTCAAGACAGCCTGGGTCCACAACCAACACCTTGGTCTTATCCGGGTTTAACCTCAGCCAGCTAGCACTCATCCAGTCTTTGATTTCAGATAAACAGCTGTTAAGCAAAGGGACTGCATCATCCTGTCCGGGAAGAAAGGGTAGATACAGCTGGGTATCATCTGCATAGCGGTGAAAACCCAAACTGTATCGCCTAATAATGTCTCCTAATGGCAGCATATATACCGCAAACAACATGGGTGCCAAGATGGAGCCCTGCAGCACCCCACAGGACAGAGAGATGGTGTCAGAGGAATAAATTCCAGTGACAACCCTCTGTGTCTGGCCTGTGAGGAAAGATCGAAACCAATGTAAAACTGTTCGACAGTCAACAAAAAAGCCGCAGATGTTCCAACAGCACACCATGGTCCACAGTATCAAATGCTGCAGAGAGATCAAGAAAGACTAAGACAGTACGAGCCTTTCAATCTCTCGCAATTAGGAGATCATTTAAAACCCAGATGAGAGCAGTCTCAGTGCTATGTCTTTTCCTAAACCCCAACTGGAGAGTATCATAGATATTGTGATTTGTGAGATGGTCATCGAGCTGTGACGCAACCACCTTTTCAATAACCTTACCCACAAAGGGCAGGTTAGAGATAGGTCTGTAGTTAACTAAACAGTCCAGGTTCAGTGAACGTTTTTTAAGGAGTGGTCGAATGACTGCCTCCTTTAGGGGATCAGGAAAATCCCCCTGCTCCAGAGATTTCCAGACAATTTTAGCAAGGATTGGGCAGATAACCTCTACGCAACCTACTAATTGGGGCGTAGGGCCCGGATCCAAACTACAGCTGGTTGGTAGTACAGTCTGAACAATCATCACAACATCCATGAATTCCAGCCTACTGAAGTCAGACCAGGTAACACGGGTGTTCGCTTCCTAAGACAGATGCCCCCCCTTTATGGCAAATCCAGCAGTTCTTTGCCCCTGGCTTGTTGTTCCCCTTAGGACTGGAGGGTTCTGTTTTTGGTTTGGGTGCAGACTGGTTTAGTTTAGGCTGCCCTTCCTGGGTCCCCTTAAGACCTTGTGCTGCCTCACCCCCATTGTTCCTATGCTGCACGTGTGGTCTGTTGGCCACATACAAATCAACACTTTCTGCTGTCTCCCTTGTGGAGTTACAAGCCCGGTCCAGTAGCCATATGCATAGGTCTTCAGGTGCCATCTTTAGAAACTATTCCCTTACAAACAAATCTTTTATTTGCTCTTCAGTCCTATCTTTAACCCCATCCTCCCAGGGGTTTAGTTAGTCACACATTTAGACATAAAATTCTACATAAACTGTCTCCTGGGCCTTTTCTTAATTCTCTGAATTTTCACCTATAAGCCTCAGGAGTCAGTTCAAAATGTTTAATAATACCTTTTCATGTTTGCTTGCATGCATGTGCAAGAAACATAGTTCCACCATACGAATTTTCGTAGGTGTGCATCCCCCCACTTCCAATGCCCTGCTCCTTTTTGCAGGCGTAGCTGCACCACACCAATGAATGTCCGAGCTGTCTATGACATCCGTTCAGATGCAGTGGCATACAGTTCTGAGAAAACACCACTACAATCAGCGGTGTAGCGTGACAATTTGAATCTGCGTGAGCAGTATGCAAATTGCCTACATGTCAGCACTGCATCTAAACTGTCATAAACAGTTCGCCCCTCCCCATGAACACCTATGTAGCATGTTGGAAGCCCACCCCAGTGTGCTCATATGCTCCCCTCCACTCCAGCACACTGTATGACTGACGGGGATGCCCAATCCCCCTTAGACTCCACTGCTCCCCAAAAAACAAACTTCCTGGTGTTACACTGGGAGCCCACCCCATTGTGGCAAATGTCCAATGTCCTGTACATGCTGGGAGCCCACCCCAGCATGCTCATGTGCTCCTCTCCACCCCTGCACACTGTGTGACCGATGAGGTGCACAATCCCCCGTCAGCTTCACCGTCCCCCCAAAAGCAAACTTCCTGGTAATACACAAGGAGCCCACCCCAGCATGGCCGAAATCCGTAGCCCGTGGGGGTGCCCAATCCCCCATCGGCTCCACTGCCCCCACCCCAACACACTTGCAGGTGCCATGCTGGGAGCCTACCCCAGCGTGCCAAAAGTCCCAAGTCGTCTTAAAAAAAAAAAAACACCTAGAACAAAAGAAAATGGTCCCTTGTTGACTCTCTTGCCCCCTCAACCCAACCTGCACCCACCCTCTACGTACCCCACCTCCCCACACCCCGCTCACCCCATACTTACCTCTGGAAGCTGCAGCGACGATCTTCGGTGAACCGAGAACACATCTGCACTCTTCAAAGATGACCACAAACTTAAGAAATGCCAGTAAGCTGTATAATGGCATACAAGTGTTTTTTTTTTTCAACTTTGGTGCATATCTCAGCCATTTTGTGGAATTTATTCACCAAATTTTCAACATAGGGTTCTTGGGACTCCACCTCATGAACTCAGCCACTGTTAATCGGTCCCGAAAGGTGATTTCATGGTCACTGGGTGGAACCACCTTTCGGGACTGAGTAACTAAACAACAGTATCACAGTTCATGAGGTAGGCCCCCAAAACCCTATGTTGAAAATTTGGTGAAAAAATTCTCAAAAATGACTATTTTACGAGTGTGCATTGTGCAGTTCCTACGCACGCTCGTAACTTCGAGAATTTTTACTATTTTCACTCCAGATTTAAAACATTGCCATTTTACCACACCTCCTTATGAGAAGTACAGCTGTCATTTTTCACATCTTGCTCAAAATGTGTTTTCGTGCATGTAGCACACAGTGGCGCAGTCGGTGTGCGAAATCAATGTTTGAGACAGATTAAGAAAATCACAGTGACACTGTTCATGAGCAGAGGTCTTAAATGGCTATGTTGCAAATTTGGTGACAAAACTCCATAAATGACTATAATAACCAGCTTCCCCTTTTTCCCATAGGGAAACCGTGGTGTAATTTGCCGTTATAAAGGAGTGTTTATAACGGCAAACATGCGCACAATTTCCCTTGCTGTGCGCATACTCACGCAGCAGTGACACCACTTGAGACCGCTCACCGCTTCCGTGTTGCCGAAACAGAACTGCCAGAAGAACTTGGCAGTAACTCCTTTTCTTTTATTTTTTCCCCATATACCCTGGAAACATTGAAAGACCTGCACAAAGGAAACAAAAGTTTAAAAGAAAGCAAATTTTGGCACCGGACGAAAATGCAACCAAGCCTAGGATACACTGGCAGCTCTTTATTTTATGTAATTGCTGAGGCGAAAAAGGAAAACCCTGCAATTATATAAAATAAAATATTGGACTGGGTGTGTGTAAACTTGAATTTACACACACCCATGGAGTTAGATGCTTCACATAAACCCCTCGGGTGTGTGTAAATTCTCATTACACACCCAGACCCATACTTTATTCTCTATGTTACAAGCGTACATTGCACAGTTTTCACGCACCCTCGTAAGTTCACAAATTTGTAATATTTTCAGTCCAGATTTTCAACACTGGCATTTTTCCACACCTCCTTATGAACAGTACAGCTGTCATTTTTCACACCCTGGCCAAAATGTGTTTTTGTACTTCCGGCGCAGAAATGTGGGAAATCAGTGTTCAGGACAGATTAAGAAAATTGCAGTGACACTGTTCATGAGCGGAGGTCCCAAAATGCCTGTGTTGACAATCTACTGTAAGAAAATCCCCAAACTAATTATATTACGAGTGTGTGTGTTGTGCAGTTTCTATGCACACTCGTGACTTCACCATTTTTTTTATATTTTCACTCCAGATTTTCAACATTGCCATTTTTTAACACCTCTCCATGAACAGTACAGCTGTCATTTTTCACATCCTGTTTGAAATGTGTTTTCGCACCTGTGGTGCCAAATGGCATAGTCGCTGTGCAAAATCACCCTTTGGCTAACAAACTGATATTGCACTGTTCATGAGGTAGGGGTCACAAAACAGGCATCAGGGGTGTGACTTGGGATTGTCACCTGTAATGCTCATGCTATTCCACCCCCACCCGCACCCTGCAGCCAGTGACAGGCATAGAGGTGTGCCTTGGACTCTTCAGCCCCAAAGTTCACCCCATTCTCCTATACTGCACCCATCTCACCCTATTTCCTTAAGGAATGGGGTGAGCATAAGACCCAAAGACCCCAAGGCACACCGTGACACTTGCCGGTGTCTGCAGGGTAGGGTGTGGTAAAATGGCATCGTCGTTATGCCTGACGACCCAAAGGCACACCCCAATGCCTGCCAGTCTCTGCATGGTGCTGGTGGGGTTGGCTTCAGTTCAGTACTTCACTGCAATTCCTGTTATGCATCTCTCTAACTCCTGCACTGCCAGTGCCAATGCCAGCAAAGCAAACATTTGGCATAGACAAATGCTTGTTAGCTTTATCATAGTACATACAGTCCTGATCATCCATTTTTTCCTCCTGCATAAGGATTTCATAGGATTCATAGGATCAAATACAGGTCTATAGCGTTACCCATTATTGACCTGGACCATGACAATTACACTATGAATGAAAAGGCACTGTCCGCCATTACCTCATTCATTCCCCTCCTAAATATTTTCATATTTTCGCTCCCCACTACTGATGCAGGGAGTGCATTCCATACCTTCACCACTGTTTCAGAGAACTATGCCCCTCTTTGATTTTTATCTTGATTGCGCGCATGCGCAAGAAACATATTGCGGCAGCTTTCTCCAGAAGCAGGTTGTGGAGGCGCGGCACTGTTGTGGCCAATGCCCCCACAGCTTTTAAATGCTTGGCCTGCTTCTCCCAATGCCGTGGCATGCTGCTGCTAACAATAGTTCAGCCAGTGTGCCACAACTTTCTAACGTTTTAGCCACTGCAATCAGGGGCCACCTCATCATTGCAGTGTCAGCCATTCACTGCAATGAGGGAGCAACCCATCATTGCAAGGCGGAACCTTGAAACATTGATATTGTTTGTGAACATGGCAGCGGCTTGCCACTGTGTTCACAAACAATATTAATCCCCCTCTACCATGGGGGTGCCCAATCCCCCTCAGCAGCATGTGCCCCCTCACCGTGTTTGGTTGCCGACGGGGGCCCCAATCCCCATTGGCTTCAGTGCCCCAAGGGTTTTGTTGCCGTCAGGGGAGCCCACTCCCCGTCGGCATTATGGAACTTCCCCCCTGCTTTTATTGTCTGCCAACGGGGTGCCCAATCCCCATCTGCATAATGTCATCCCCCCTTTTGTTGTGTGCTGATGGGGGTGCCCAATCCCTGTCGGCATAATGTAACACCCCCCCCTTTTCTTGTGTGCTGATGGGGGTGCCCAATCCCCCATTGGCTACAGCTGCCTCCCCAAAAGGACACTGTTGGCATGCTGGGAGCCCACCCCAGCATGCCACATGCCCCTGTAAAATGAAAAACGGTCCCACAATGTCTTTTTTTTTTTCCTGTAAAAAAGGAAACGGACCCTCGATGGTCTCCCTGCCCCCCTCCAACAACCCGAGCCCACCCACTGTGCACCCTGCCTCCCCATAACCCCCCTCACCCCATACTTACCTCCGGAGTCTGGTGCGACGATCTTCGGTGGACCGGGAACACCTCTGCACTCTTCAAAGCCAACCGCGAACTGAAGAAATGCCGGTAAGCTGTATAATGAAGTAAATAGGGTTTTTTCAACTTTGATGCATATCTCATGCATTTTTTTGGAATTTTGGCATCGAATTTTCAACATGGGGTTTTGGGACCTCTCCTTATGAATTCTGGAACCAACATGGCGTTATTCGGTCCCGAAAGGTGATTTTGCGGTCACTGCCAGGAATCCCCTTTTGGGACCGATTAACAAAACGACAGTGCCAGTGTTTATGAGGTGGGCTCTCAAAAAGCCTATACTGCAAATTTGGTGGGAAAAATCCAAAAAATGACTGTTTTAAGAGGCGTGCATTGCACAATTGCTACACACGCTCGTAACTTTGCGAATTTGCAATATTTGCAAGCAAGATTTTCAACACTGGCATTTTTTCAGACCTCCTTGTGAACAGTACAGCTGTCATTTTCCACATCCTGGCTGAAATGTGTTTTCGCACTTCCAGCACAGAATAGAGTGGTCACTGTGGGAAATCAGTGTTCAGGACAGATTTAAGAAAATGACAGTGGTACTGTTCATGAGCAGAGGTCCTAAAATGCCTATGGTGAAAATTGGGTGATGAAACTCCATAAAATGACTGTTACGAGCGTGCGTTGCGCAGTTTGCACGCATGCTCGTAACTTCACGAATTTATAATATTTTTCTCTAGATTTTCAACGTTGGCATTGTTCTGCACCTCCTTATGAACAGTACAGTGGTCATTTTTCACATCCTGGCCGAAATGTGTTTTCACAGTTCTGGCACAGAATAGTGTGGTCACTGTGAGAAATCCATGTTCAGGACACATTATGAAAATGACAGTGACACTGTTCATTAGCAGAGGTCCTAAAATGCCTATGTTGAAAATTTGGTGATGAAAGTCCATAAAATGAGTGTGTTATGAGCGTGTGTTGTGCAGGTTCCATGCACCCTTGTAAGTTTGCAAATTAGTAATATTTTCATGCCAGATTTTCAACCCTGGCATTTGTTCACACCTCCGTATGAACAATACAGCTGTCATTTTTCACATCCTGGCTAAATGTGTTTCGCGCTCGTGCAGAATAATGCGAGTTCGTCGGAAATCAGTGTTTGGGGACAGATTAGGATCGAGCAACTGAGAGGGGTGACCAACCCCAATGGAGCTCCATCAGGACAGCTGCAGATTTCTTTGTGGGCAGCAAAAGGTGCCACCGCAGGCAGGAGCCCAGTACAAAAGGGCAGCCTGCAGTGCTGGGAGAAACAGAACGAGCGAGTGAGAGAGGGGGAGTGAGCGAGCTCAATGGAGGTCTATTGTGACTGCTGCAGATTTCTTTGTGGGCAGAAAAAGGCAGCAATGCAGGCAGGAGCCCAGTACAATAGGCCAACCTGCAGCACTGGCAGAAATGGAATGAGCGAGTGAGAGGGGGGAGTGAGCGAGCTCAACGGAGCTGTGCCAGGACTGCTGCATATGTCTTTGTGGGCAGAAAAAGCAGCCAATGCAGGCTGGAACCCAGTACAAAAGGGCAGCCTGCAGCAGTGGGAGACACAGAATGAGCGAGTGAGGGAGGGGGAGTGAGCTCAATGGAGCTCTGTTGGGACTGTTGCGGATTTCTTTGGGGCAGAAAAAGGCAGCAATGCATGCAGGGGCCCAGTACAAAAGGTCAGCCTGCTGCGGTGGGAGAAATAGAACGAACGAGTGAGAGGAGGGGAGTAAGTGAGTTCAACAGAGCTCTGTTGGGACTGCTGCAGATTTGTTTATGGGCAGAAAAAGGCAGCAATGCATTCAGAGGCCCAGTACAAAAGGGCACCTTGCAGCGGTGGAAGAAACAGAGCGAATCGGTGAGGGGGGGAGGAATGAGCTCAACGGAGCTCTATTGTGACTGCTGAAGATTTCTCTGTGGCCAGAAGAAGGCAGCAACACAGGCAGGAGCCCAGTACAAAAGGGCAGCCTGCAGCACCGACAGAAATGGAACAAGCAAGTGACAGGGGGAGTGAGCGAGCTCAAAGGAGCTCTGTCAGAACTGCTGTAGATTTCTTTGTGGGCAGAAAAAGGTGCCAACAGAAGCAGGAGACCACTGCAAAATGGCAGCCTACAGCACGAGGAGAACAGAATGAGCGAGTGAGACAGGTGGAGTGAGCGACCTCAACAGAGCTCTGTCGGGACAACTGCGGAATTCTTTGTGGGCAGAAAAAGGTGCCAACACAGGCAGAAGCCCAGTACAAAAAGGCAGCCTGCAGCGCCAGGAGAAACACAATGAGTGAGTGAGAGAGGGGGAGTGAGTGAGCTCAACAGAGCTCTGTCCTGACTGCTGTGGATTTCTTTGTGGGCAGAAAAAGGTGGCAACACAGGCAGGAGCCTAGTACAAAAGGCCAACCTGCAGTGCTGGCAGAAATGGAATGAGCGAGTGAGAGGGAGGAGTGAGCTACCTCAACAGACCTGTGTCAGGACAGCTGCAAATTTCTTTGTGGGCAGCAAAACGTGCCAATGCAGGCAGAAGCCCAGTATGAAAGAGTAGCCTGCAGCACCAGGAGAAACAGAATGAGCGAGTGAGACAGGCAGAGAGAGCGACCTCAAAGGAGCTCTGTTGGGACAGCTGCAGATTTGTTTTATGGGCAGAAAAAGGCACCAACGTAGGCAGAAGCCTAGTACAAAAGGACAGCCAGCAGTGCTGGGAGAAACACTGCGAGCAAGTGAAAGAGGGGGAGTGAGCAAGCGCAATAGACCTCTATCATGACTGCTGCAGATTGCTTTGTGGGCTGAAAAAGGTGGCAGTGCAGGCAGGAGCCCAGTACAAAAGGCCAGCCTGCAGTGCCAGCAGAAACGGAACGAGCGAGAGAGGGGGAGTGAGCTAGCTCAACGGACCTGTGTCAGGACTGCTGCAGATTTCTTTGTGGGCAGAAAAAGCTGCCAACAGAGGCGGAAGCCCAGTACAAAAAGGCAGCCTGCAGCGCCAGCCGAAACAGAATGAGCGAGTGAGAGGGGGGGTGTGACCCACCTCAACAGAGATCTGTCAGGACAGCTGCAGATTTCCTTGTGGGCAGAAAAACATGCCAATGCAGGCAGGAGCCCAGTACAAAACAGCAGCCTGCAGCACTGGGAGAAACAGAATGAGCGCGTGACACAGGGGCAGTGAGCGAGCTCAATGGACCAACACAATCAATATTCAGCATTGACAAATGCTTGTTCTTATAGTGTTCTCCTTTCAATAGTTTATTATGGCCTCTAACTGTTATGATTTCTGGTCTTGAGTTTAAGCCTGCACATTCCCACAAATCAGTTTCCAAAAGCACTGAATACATAACACATATCCCCCCTATTGCACCTATATTGGAGCGAGTACAAGCCTAATGATAGAAACATAGAACTTGTCAGCAGATAAGGACTGCTAGGCCCATCCAGTCTGTCTGTAAGTCCTGTACTTGACTGCATCTTTTGACCCTTCCCCCACTTAATCTTTATGGTTCCCCTATGCCTGTCCCATGCATGTTTATCTCAATCATTCTGAAGGTTTTTCTTTTAGGTTTTTAACCATCTTTGTTGCTCGCCCCTGAACTCCCTCAAGCTTCTTATTGTAGGTTTTACTAGTTGGTGCCCATAGTTGGCAGCAATACTCTAGGTGAGGCTGAACAAGGGACACATACAAGGGCAAAATGGTGTCACTATCTCTACGGTATCCTATACCCAGTCCTAACCACATCAGAGCAGTGTTTGTGGAAACTTAACTTACGGGTAACAAGAACACCTAGGTCTAGTTCCTCCTCCATTGTCACTAATTCCACTCCATCAATGTAGTATTTAAATGTATGGTTCTTCTGTCCAAAATGCATTATTTTGCATTTATTAAAATTGAATGTTAAGTTTATTACCCTAGCTATGCCTGCTATCTTATTTATATTATCCTGTAGACTCACTGCATCATTCTTATTCATTACTAGGGAACCAATTTTCAGGTCATCCACAAGTTTAATTAACCATTAATTATTCTTGCAAGCAATAGATTTAACTAGAATATTAAACGATACTGGTCCTGAGCCTTCTCCCTTTCCTTAGCCTCCAGCCTTACTCTCTCCCTTTCTGCCTCAAGTGTTGCCCTCTGCAGGTTGGCTTCTTTCAGCACAAGCTCCATCCTCAGGATCTCAAGCTTCAAGATTCTGAACCTCTGCTGCATCGACTCTTGGTGCACGTTTGGGCTGTACAGCTCCACCAGCTCAGACCTTGAGGTGCCCCTCTGACTCAATCACTGTGACCTCAGTCTCACTACCTTGGTCACCTTCCTCAGTGAACACCTGCTACACAGGTGTTTGGTCATACACTTCTGAGACCGTCTGCCCCTTTCACATTTGGTCTTGCTCCGACAGGGCTTCTATGAGTCCATTCCTTGTCTGGTCCTCATAGACAATCCCCCATCTACGCACAGTTCACAAAGCTGCTATACAATAAATCTGCCATACACTGAGGAGCTAATCTTTTCTAACTATGCCGCACTAAACTGTTTTCTAGAAATAAAAGCAAAACAGTACTAAACAATGTAACCTTTTGTATATCCTGTTTTGTGACTATTAAGGTATATTTCTACTGGCACTCTGCCACCCCATGTGCTAGGTAAGGCTTTTACCTCTCTCCCAGAGTTCCAACTCTACAGGAGAACACACTGCACGCAAATTTTGACTTTAAACCTGTGCACTAATTCGCACCGCTCTGCCACCAGTTGTGACAAAAACTGCCCCTTGGGCCGCCCCAGCTTACAGTGCAGTTTTGTTGGGAGCTTCTAATACTCTGCCACCACCTGATTTTATCTGGAATAAGGAAACCAAATTTACTCCCTGCTCAGGGTCAGGAAGATCAACACAATAACAATTGGTAGAGCACACTTTGGAGACAGATTGCAAACATGGTCCCCCAGAAATAATAAAAATCACCTTGTCAATAATAAGGCAGTCACTGGTTCTATCAAAAATAGATTCTTTACTAGAAGGATAGTACAGGTATTTACAGACAGTATATATTTACAGTAAGACAAAAGAATTACATATTGTAAAAAACAAAAACAAGGCTCTGCGTCAGCATGTGGTCTAAAAGCAAAACAAAATGGTTACATTAAATGCACGCTGAAAATAGAAAATAGAGTTAAAAATCTACGTTTCGACCTTAGGTCTTCTTCAGGAAATATCTAAAAGAGAAAAAAAACAAAGTTAGTGTGGAGGGAGGTAAAATGATATATATATATATATATGTGTGGGGAAAGAAGAAAGGGGAGGCTCAGGGAGAAGAAGTGATAAATGGTAAGATTAAGAGAGAATTACATATTTACTAAGAAATAGAAAATAAAGTATGCTAAACAGATGCTTGATGGTTAGAAAAAACTGAAATTTCCTCACCTAAAGTGTCTTTACCTGCTACTAGCTGCAGAAGACACTTTCCCTAGGCTGTGCTTCCTTGTTAAGCCAGCTTGTAGCAGGACTCCCTTCTTCAGATGTCAGGTATTCTACAGTGAGAGAGTGAGAGAGAGAGAGTGAGGGAGGGAGAGGGAGAGAATGAGAGAGTGAGAGAGAGGGGGGTCCTAGTTTCCTCATTTATGCACATCTTGCTATGGGGGAGTGACCTCTCCCTTGAGTGACAGTTCCTGCAGTATCTCCATGCATGTGAGTGCGTGTACGTGTGTGTGTGTGTGTGTGTGTGTGTGTGTGTGTGTGTGACCTCAGCAGCCCTTCCTTGCTATCCCCAGAAGTTTTGTGACATGTATCTGGGTTCATTGTCTGACATGGGGACATATCCCAGGAAGGACTCCCCACTGGGATTATCGCTTAATTGCCTCCTCCCTGCTTAACCTGTCAGTAATTATTGCTAACCTTCCCACAAGAATGTCAGCACCTCCACTCTTAGTGACCCTCTCGTAAGCTGCCTGTACATGTGACCTGGCAGCCATCTTGTGCATTCCAAACAGAACCTGTAACAGATGAATATTTACTAACAGGAAAAGAGTAAATGACTCAAAAGAATAAATGAATCGGTTCCCCTTTCCTGTCACAGTGACAGACACAGACAAAACTAGGGCACTGATGAAGAAGAGAGAGAGAGTCTAAAGGTTGAAGAATCCCATTGTGGCACTGTGGTGCAGAATTCTCAAGGTCAGGCACCTCTGCGACCACTCTGGACAAACTCTGCAAATAAACCATATGAATGTCCCAGTAAATGCACTGATCAGCCTCCTACCTCTCCACTATGTGCAGTGTCCCGCTTTCTAGATCCTTTCCCCCCTCAACAGCTGCGGTATTGGGCTGCTGCTGCCACACCTCTTCCACTGAAGGGGTGAAACTCATCAGGTGAATCATGGCTTTCAACCAGAGATGCTGACTTAAAAGGTGCAGAGGAGAGCAAAACCCGGCTTCCAGAGAAACATGTGAACTCTGCCCTGCCAACATGACTTACTGCCCCGAACAAATGGAGAGGGGGGCACTCTTTCCCACTGCACACAAGATTGTGCAAACGGGACTCCACAGGAAGTGAAAAGGTATGGTGAGAATGAACAGAGGAGAGACTGCCATGTTAATTATGTTTATTCCCAGTTATGGTCAGCTCCTGTATTACACTGTCTGTTTAAGGCTCCATGCTGCTCACCATGACCAAGGTCAGCCCCCCTGCCAAATAATGACCGAGAAATGAGAGCAGCTCTGTGGCACTAAGGAAGGGGGTCAAGGTGGCAATACTGGAGTAGATCGGACCACCACTGGTAGTGTAGTGCAAAGCTAACAAAATAGCACAATTAACGCTGTACTGTTGCTGCACTACGTTACTTTCTTACTCTTGAGCTATGCACGTGCTTGCTGTTGATTTCGATCATTTCATTTACAACAACAAATAAATAATGATGAATCATAGAAGGCAGGTGTGTGGAGGGGTAATAATGTTAAAAAAAGTAACATAATTTATTTCATATATATGTATATTATAAGGCCATGGCCCTGTAGTTAGGGTTGAACGGGCACTTCTGTGTTCAACTCAAAATTGTGCACTTTAATAACTTCGCAGCTGTTCAACTGATTCAGATGAAATTTTGCAGGCAGTATCAGGGACCCAAGCTCTCTTGATGTGGAACATTTTGTGCCAGTCGAATGCATAGATGCAGAGATAGAGAGTGTATTGGCAGTTTTTTTGTCACTCTGCAGCACAGAAATGGTTTGGAATTTTGGTCTGACATTTTAAGGGAAACATGTAGCCACAGCGACACTGAACGTGTGAATCCACCTCAGTAACACATACAGACTGACCGCAAAGGGAGCGCAAGTGAGAACAAGCTGACACACCCAACAGAGTGCTGACAGTTGTGCCGACAGGCTCAGTACAAAGGCAGGACAGAAAGGTGTGCCTCGGCTTCTGGTATTCGCACACATGGAAGGATGCCATAGGAGTTCCTGCAGAGTGCAAGGGGAAGGATCTACTAGTCATTGATGGCTACATGTACCAGCAGGAGTGGAGCCATAGGGATGTGATTGATTGGAAATGCATGGAGAACAGTGCCATTTGGTGTATGGAGCGAGCTCAGATGGCTGGCAAGGACAACACAACTCTGTTAGACTGGTACAACCATGTGCTGGTCACTGCTGGTGTGGGTGTGTGGTAGGTGTGAGCAGCAGTAAAGAGGAGGACACTGGAGACCAGTAAGAGCAGTCAGCAGCTGGTTATGGCATGCTGTACTAGAGTGTCGGACACCATAAGAGGAAGCTTCCCGCCTGTAGGACTACTGAAATGGGCCACACAATGGGTGAGGAGAGGGTACCTGTCCGAACTCAGCATACTCAAGGGCTACCTTGTGACACAGGCAGGTGAGACCTTTCTGCTGTATGATTCTGGGGGCTCAGACAACCACTTTCAACTCTCTTCAGCACTGCCCACAACCTGGAATACCTTGCCCGAAGCCTTGCTGGTTTGGGGATGGGATCTTCAAATGCTGTCCCTGGCTATTCTAGCAGCTCTGCATACTGCATGGTGTGGAGGGGTCCACCGTGCTGCCAGTGGTATATGTCCTCATACCTAAGAGGACAGTGGCCATGTACACATATATGTTCCACAAGATCTCAGAGCTGTGCCGTGTCAGTGAGCCTAGCTGTATGATAATCGACTTCGAGATGGCAGCCTTCAGGGCGCTGCGGACAGTATTTCCACAGCTTGACATCCATGGCTGCTTTTTCCATCTCTGCCAATGTGTGTGGAGGTTGATCCAACAGCATGCTGAAGTCATGAGGCTGTATTTTATGTGGGGGATGAGCAGTGTGTCATGCATTTGTTCATGCTACCCACATTGGTGTTCATCACTCCGGAGGATGTGTGTGCCACATATGAGGACATGAGGGGCTGACCATTCTTCATGCAGCATGAGGATGTTCTTTCCCTGGTCCCTGAATACTTCAAAGATACATGGCTTGGGAGATCTGTCCAGAGCGGCCATCGCCGCAAGCCATTGTTCCCCATCGACGTGTTTAACTGCCATGCCGCTGTCCAGGAGGGAACTGCACCCACAAATAATGCCATTAAAGGGTGGAATAGGGTGTTTAATTCACTCTTGGGCACCACCCATCCAACACTGCAGCAGTTCATTGATGTCCTGCAGGGGCAGTAGTGCCTCACGGATGTGAAGTTGCAGCAGGTGGTGTCAGGCAAGACTGTCAGTGGCTCATGTAGGAAGTGGATGGAGAGTGCAAGGCACCTGGTGGACATCGTCAGCCAGTATGGGATATGGTGCCTGGGGGACTACCTGATGGGCCTGGCATTGAAGATCAAGCTGCAGGTTTGAGGTAATCGGGGGGCAGGGGGGTTGCTGGGTTCCTAGGTCAGGAGTGTATGCACTGTCTGGTGGTGGGACGGTAATGACATGGGGTGTGCAGTGTGTGCAGCATCTGCAGTATGACCATGGCATGTCATGGCACTTGTGTGCCCGATGCACTGGGTGTGCTCTGTGTTTGTTTCCCCCTGCATGGTCACAGTGTACAACCCTGTCCATGCACCGTGCGGTGGGCCATTGTCTTTCCATTGGATTACGTGGGCTGGTGGGGTGTGTGCTCATGGTCCTGCTCTTTTGGTGCTGCGTGGCACTGGGTGTTGCTGTGCTGGCCATCACAGAGGTGCCCATTAGGCTGCTGGGTGCTGTGCATCGCAGTTCTGTGCATCAAGGTGGTGTATGTTGGGTTGCTCTGCATCGGTGCTACTGTGTCACCGTAGGGGATGTCAGCAGGAATGCTGTCACTCTGCAGTGGTGAAACCCATTTTGAGGGTAGGAAGGGCTTGCCTGTCCAGAGTTAAAAGGATTTGAAAATGTGGGTTCTGAGCATGCTCAGTAACACTCTTAGTTAGATGTGCTGCTTGAAACAGGATTCTTTTTTTGCAAATAGGTAATCCTTTTTATGTTTGCTTGTGCGCATGCTCAAGAAACATTATGTGACAGCTTAGGAGAGAAGCCGGTTAGGAAGGCGCGGCAGTGTAGCAGCCAAGGGAGGTACAGCATTTTGGGGCTTGGCCATGGTGCACCAATGGAGGCGCAGTGTGCTGATGACACTGGCTTCCAGAAGTTGCACCAAGCTGTAACGTTTGTTCTGCAGCAATCATGGGCCACCTCGTCATTGCAGCATCAGCAATTTGCTGCAATGATGGAGCGACTCGTCATTGCTGGGCGGAACATTGCTAGTGTGATATTGTTTGTCAACATGGCGGCGCCTTGCCGCCGTGTTCACAAACAATATCAAATGGCCCCAGTGCCGAGGGGGTGCCCAATCCCCCTTGGCAGCATGTGCCCCTCCCCACACAGTGTGTTTTTGCTGACGGGGGCCCCAATCCCCGTCGGCTTGCATCCCTTGGGCGCGATTTCAGTTAGCGGATGGGAATCCCACTCCCCATCGGCATAAGTCCCCCAAAGAGTAGCGACAGTAAGTATTGCCGATGGGGTGCCCAATCCTCCTCGGCTGTTCTTCCCCACATTTTGTGCCAATGGGGGTGCCTCAATTCGTCATGCTACAAGTGCCCTCAACAGTCAGTTGGCAAGCTGGGAGCCCACCCAGCATGCCACTCTCTGTTAAAAAAAAGTCCCGCGATGTCTTTTTTTTTTTCCACCTGTAAACAAAGGAAATGGTCCCTCATGGGTCTCCTGTCCACCCCCACCAAGCTGCACCCACCCACTGTGCACCCTGCCTCCCTACACCCCCCTCACCCCATACTTACTTCCGGACTCTGGCACGACGATCTTCAGTGGACCGGGAACACGTCTGCACTCTTCAAAGCCGACCGTGAACTGAGGAAATGCCGGTAAGCTGTATAATGGAATAAATAGGGTTTCTTCAACTTTGATGCATATCTCTGGCATTTTTGGGAATTTTGGCACCAATTTTGCAACATGGGGTTTTTGGGACCTCTCCTCATGAATTATGTCACTGTCATGGTGTTAATCAGCCTTGAAAGGTGATTTCGTGGTCACTGCGCAGAATCACCTTCCGGGACTGAGTAACGAAATGAAAGTGCCAGTGTTCATGAGGTGGGCTCTCAAAAAGCATATGTTGCAAATTTGGTGGAAAAAAATCCAAAAAATGACTGTTTTAAAAGCGTGTGTTGCTCAGCTGCTACACATGCTCGTAACTTTGTGAATTTGCAATATTTTCATGCCAGATTTTCAACATTGGCATTTTTTCACACCTCCTTATGAACAGTATAGCTGTCATTTTTCACACCCTGGCCGAAATGTGTTTTCGCACTTCCGGTGCAGAATAGCCCGGTCGCTATGGGAAATCCATGTTCAGGACACATTATGAAAATGACAGTGACACTGTTCATTAGCAGAGGTCATAAAATACCTATGTTGAACATTCGGTGCCAAAAGTCCATAAAATGACTGTGTTACGAGGGTGCGTTGTGCCATTTCCACTCACGCTCGTAAGTTTGCACATTTGCAATATTTTCACTCCAGATTTTCAACATTGACATTTTTTTGCACCTCCTTATGAACAGAACAGCTGTCATTTTTCACATCCTGGCCGAAATGTGGTTTTGTACTTCTGGTGCAGAATAGCTCGGTCGCTGTGAGAAATCCATGTTCGGGACACATTACAAAAACCTGACACTGTTCATTATCAGAGGTCCTAAAATGCCTATGTTGCAAATTTGGTGAGAAAAGTCCATAAAATGACTGTTACGAGCATGCATTGTGCAGTTTCCACGCACGCTCGTAACTTTGCACATTTGCAATATTTTCACTCCAGATTTTCAACATTGCCATTTTTACGAACCTCCTTATGAACACTACAGCTGTCACTTTTCACATCCTGGCGGAAATGTATTTTCACACTTCTGGCCCAGAATAGTGTGGTCGCTGTGGGAAATCCATGTTCGGGACATATTATGAAAATGACAGTGACCCTGTTTATTAGCAAAGGTGTTAAATGCCTATGTTGAAAATTTGGTGACAGAAGTCCATAAAATGACTATGTTACGAGTGTGCATTGCACAGTTTCCACGCATGCTCGTAACTTCGCACATTTGCAATATTTTCACTCCAGATTTTCAACATTGCCATTTTTTCGCACCTCCTTATGAATGGAACAGCTGTCATTTTTTCACATCCTGGCCGAAATGTGTTTTCGTACTTCTGGCGCAGAATAGCGCGGTCGCAGTGGGAAATCCATATTCGGGACACACTACGACAATCACAGTGACACTGTTCATTAGCAGAGGTGCTAAAATGCCTGTGTTGACAATTTGGTGAGTAAAGTCCATAAGATGACTGTGTTACGAGTGTGCATTACACAGTTTCCATGTACGCTTGTAACGTCGCACATTTGCAATATTTTCACTCCAGATTTTAAACATTGCCATTTTTATGAACCTCCTTATGAACAGTACAGCTGTCATTTCTCACATCCTGGATGAAATGTGTTTTTGCACTTCTGCTGCAGATTAGAGCGGTCACGGCGGGAAATCCATGTTCAGAACACATTCCGACAATCACAATGACACTGTTCATTAACAGAGGTCCTAAAATGCCTATGTTGAAATGCCATCCCACCCCCACCCTCCGACCACTGACAGCCATCAAGGTGTACCTTGGACTCTTTGGCCCCACACTTCACCCCATTCTCCTATGCTGTGCCCATTTCAGCATATGTCTGTGTGGAATGGGGTCACTGTACAGCCAGACACCCTAAGGCACACCTCAACACGTGTCACTGTCTGCAGAATAAGGTGAGGTGACATGGCATGACCGTCATGGGCGACACCCCACACACTTACCCCAATGCCTCTCCATCTCTACAAGACGGAGGTGGGGTTGGAGTGAACTTCCATACTTCGCTGTCATTCCTATACTGCATCGGTCTAACTCCTGGATTTCAAATGCTAATACCAGCAAGCAAACATTCGGCATTGACAAATGCTTGTTTGCAAATTAGTCATCGAATGTCACAAATGGGAAATCTTTTTTTCTGCCGCCACCATTATGTTTTTCATTTAGTGAGAGAAACAAAATTAAATAACTCAAAAAAATGATGTGTTTAGTAGAAACCAACACATGTGTTCTGCTAATTTGGGACCCATTTCACCCAATTCTGGTGTTAGGTTTTGGAAAAATGAGTTGGAAATGTGTTTTTTTTCTACATTTTGAAATCCTCTTCTGTGTTTTTTTTTTTTGTGCTCAGGAATTCATTTTCGGAAATTGTGAAAAAACAACATGAAAAAGGCAGGGGTGTCATCACAGGCATGAAGCTGGGGGGGCTAATGCTCTACAGTTAAAATCTTAACAAAGCTAGGGGGTCTGAGGGCATGCTCCCTTGGAAAAGTTTGAAATTTTTACCTTCAAATGGTGGCTTTTCCTGCATTTTAATGGTGAAAGATATGTTTGAAAAGCCAGGTTATAACCACCTCTATTTATTGGTACATGTGGAAAGATTTGTTTTCTGGATCACCGAGGACAATGGACAGAGAGAAACACTATTATCTCAGCAGATCTGTTGGGAAGGTTAAGGATCCTAAAGAAAGTGGGAAGGTTACTGGACCTCATAGGAAAAGAGACAGACAGCATTATCCCAGCAGATCTCCTAGGAATATTACAGGACCCTAGAGGAAAACAGACAGGCACCATTATCCCAGCAGATCTGCTGGGAAAAGGTTGCAGCACCCCAGAGGTAAAAAAGAGACAAGTCAGACACCATTATCCCAGCAAATGTGCTGGAAAGATAACAGGATCCTACAGTAAAACAGACAGGCAGCCACCATTATCCTAGGAGATCTGCTGGG
Source organism: Neoceratodus forsteri (assembly GCA_016271365.2). Classification (NCBI taxonomy): domain Eukaryota; kingdom Metazoa; phylum Chordata; order Ceratodontiformes; family Ceratodontidae; genus Neoceratodus; species Neoceratodus forsteri. The sequence goes on from CM028129.1 coordinate 523,729,843, forward strand.
AACAAGGTTAAAGGACCCCAGAGGACAAGAGAGACATTCAGACACTATTATCCCACCAGATCTTCTAGGAAGGTTATAGGACCCCAGAGGAAAAGACAGAAAGTCAGACACAGTGATCCCAGCAGGTGTGCTGGGAAGGTTACAGGACGCTACAGTAAAACAGACAGGCAGTCACCATTATCCTAGGAGATCTGCTAGAAACAAGGTTACCGGACCCCAGAGGAAAAGAGACTCAGTCTGTATCACATGCTGTGTGAGCTGGCTAACCTTGCCACAAAGTTGCAACATGAATCCTTGTCTCAGAGGGTAGGGAAATTAAGAAAAATTGAAGTGCTGTTATGTTTTTCTGAGCTCCGGCCTCTCAACTCTAGCTATTTGCTGGTGACAGCCTTAAGCCCACAACATAATCCCCCTACTCAAAAAAGTGATGTTATTTCTTTTTGAATCTGAGCTGTCGGCTCTACCACTGGTGAGAGGAGACCATGACAGCCTTTACATAGAAACATAGAAATTGTTGGCAGATAAGGACCACCAGGCCCATCCAATCTGCCCATAAGCCTTACACTTGTTTACAGCCTCTGACCTCATGTGGTCAATGGCTTCTCACCACTCCTTCCCATCTTTATGGTTCCCTTATACTTGTTCCAGGCATGTTTAAATCCCTCCACTGTGCTTGCTTCCACCCCCTCCTGTGGAAGACTATTCCATGTGTCTACCACCCTCTCCATGAAGAAAAACTTTCTCACATTTCCCTTCAGCCTGCCCCCTTCCAATTTCATATTATGTCCCCTCATTCATGATCTCCCCCTATACTGGAAGATGTTTCCCCCGTACCTTGTTTATGCCCTTGAGGTACTTAAAAGTTTCTATCATGTCCCCCCCACTCCCTCCTTTCCTCCAGCGAGTGCATACTGAGGTCCCTTAATCTTTCCTCATATGTTTTCTGGTGCAAGTCCTGTACCATCTTAGTTGCCCTTCTCTGGACCACCTCTGCACTGCACTGTCAATTTCCTTGCAAAGGTGTGGCCTTCAGAATTGTACACAGTACTCTAGGCGAGGCCTCACTAGTGTTTGATTTACAATAGAACTGATTTATTTCACTGTAAAAAAAGTCTTGCTATGTTCGTTGTAGAAAGAGACATGTTAAATTAATTGAACAGCTAAGTTAGTTATCTGTGTCTAACTCATTATACATAATTACAGAACAGTGAACTTCAACTGCAGCTAGCAAGTCGCATAGCCTCGGACCGCTAAATTAAACAAATGCAGTACTTTTCAATTCTGCAGTATCTATCAGCAAACAGGGTACAGGTACACTACCAACAATAAAAAATGGTTTTAAGTAGTGTATGTCACTCACAGGCTGTCCGTCTGAGCTTGAAGTTCAAACTCACAACACAAATCTGTCCCAACCCCCCCATGACTGCTTGTCTCAGACTTAGAAGACAAAAGTAAAAAATAATCTTAATTATTTCAGAGTTCAGCTCTCAGATCTAGAGCCTTTGATTTTTCTCAGTGTATTTTAGACTGCTGTCTCAGAATACAACAAGCACAACTGCAACTCTGCTACTCAGTCAGCGACTGACTCTGCCAATAACTGCATTGCTATCTTTTGCTGCAAAGCCTTTTGAACTAGCTTGTGCCCAGCTGTGCAAGCAAGAGCAATGCTGTTGACAGACAGGGTAGTGGAGGCAGAGGCGGTCGCCTGACCTTCCCCCTTGTCATTCAATCTCTGGCAGGCCGGCAGCTGGCCTCTGTGTTATTGTCCTTATCCAAGTTGTCCTCTCCCCTCCCACAGTGCAACACAGGTGCCCATTCCCACACCCACGCCCCATGCTGAACTGTGCCAACTGTGAACTCGCCCTCCCAGCGCTTATTATTCCAATCTGATTCCTCACCAGTTCCACTAACCTGCCAGTCACTCAGTTTGATCCCTGATCCAGTCTCTGAGCTCTCTTCTGTGGTGTCTAGCACTCATGATGACTCCCATCCCTGCTCGGGTGATCTCCTCAGAGTCCTTAGCAGCCATGAGTCCTGTGCGCTCACAAGTCTCAGACTACTTTCGTATTTCTCCAATAGACTTTGTGAGCTCTCAACGAGTGCTCACAAAGTCCAAAAGAGAATAAAGAAAGTGCACTCCATGCAGTGGCACTGTGAAATGCCGCGACCTAATGAAAATGAAAATCCCGGCTGGCAGAAAGTTTTCTTTATTCAGTCAGCACTGCTCAGCAGTCAAAGTTTCTTAAATGGGGAAAATTATTGGGGGGCTTTAAGTTACTTTACGGGGGGCTGTAGCCTCACCAAAATCAGCATGATGACGCCACAGGAAAAAGGATCTTGTTTTGCAAATTTGTGAAAAAAGAATTCCTTTTTTGCAAATTTGCGAAAAAAGAACATGCAAAAGGATTATAACACAGCTGTTTTTTTGTCACTCCACAGTGAAGAAAGAGTTTGGAATTTTGGTCTGAAATTTTTAGGGTACAAAGGGCTTGCCCAACAGATGTGCCTTTTGCTGGTTTGGAGAAAACATATTAATTTTGTATGGAATTACATGGGTTTGAAATTTTGCTTAATTTCCCATAGGATAACATTGTAATGTGAGGTGTTTCTTTTGTGCCGTGCACCACAGAAACACTTTGCAATTTTGCTATGAGGTTTTCAGTGTACAAAGGCCTTTCCTAACAGATGTGCCTTTCTCTAGTTTGGTGGAAAAACATTAATGCAGTTTGGAGTTATAAGGTTTTGAAAATTAGGTTTCTGAGCATGCTCAATATGCACTTTTGGATACATGTGCTTCATCGTACTGAGCCTTTAGGTGTAGTGCTCCACCTACTTTTACTGGGTTCATAAGGTGGGGTACTAAGAAAGGTATGCTGACAATTTTGTGGCTGATTTGCTACGAATGGAAGCACATGTACACATCAATGGAGGGATGAGAGTGCAGAGCTCTCCATAAACTTCACCTATGTAGCCATGGAAGTGCAGGGCCCATAAGGCCCTACACTTCCACACCCATGTGTATATCTTCAGGATATATGTACACATGTAATGAGGGATACTGTCTCAAAAGTAAGGGAATTCTTTACAAAAACTTCATTAATGCCTTAGTTAGGGTTGAAGCAACAAAAGTAGGGAAATGTGGTGTTATGGTTTCCAACCCTATCACCCCACCCCCACCCACCAGACAGCAACAGGAAAAACCATTACAGTTACACATATCCTGCATCTTTGCTGATGAGGCATGGGGTGTGCCTTGGGGGTTATCAGCCCTAACACCCACTCCATTCTCATATACTCTACACATCTCAGCTCCTTTCATGATCAAATGAGGTGAGCATTAGGAATGACGACCACAAGGCACACCCCATGCCTGATTAGCGAAGATGCAGAAGAGGTGAAGCTGTAATGGTTTTTCCTGTTGCTGTCTGGTGGTTGGGGGTGGGCTGTTAAGGTTGGAAATCCTAACACCACATTTCCCTACTTTTATTGCCTCAACCGTAACTAGTGCATTAATAGCTATATATATATATATGCAAATCACCACAGAATGTTATGCTGGTCCAACTTTAAGCAGAATTGCATGGTGCCAAAAGGCCTCTCACACAGTTTGCAAAGGGTGCTAACAGAAGACATAGACACGTGTTTTGTCCTACCAGGACTCATCAGTATGCCTCGTCTGTTTGACACCCCCGTGGAATGGACCAGCTACCCTAAGACAGTGTGTCTTGGATATGTTGTGGTGAACCCATTAAAATAAAAAAACTATTTAAAAGACAAAGAATCTCTGTGCGCAAACACTGAGGCAAGGGTTACCCCAAAGGGCATTTGGCTGCATGTGTGATTTTGTATTTTCTTGAAACTTGGCTTCCCAGCCAAATGCCCTTTGGGTAACCCTTGCCTCAGTGTTTGCGCACAGAGGTTCTTTGTCTCTTATATACTGTATTTCATTGCAAAAACTTTGCTAATGCATCAGTTACTGTTGATAGCACAGCAACAAATGTTCAGAAGTGTGATGTTAGGTTTCCACCCCTACCACCCCACCCCCTCCACCCCTCCACCAACAGACATTAGGGGTGTGCCATGGGATAGTCAGGTGGGGAGTTAGGCCTGATGACCCCGCTGGCACATGCCAATGTCTGTTGGTGTGTGGAGGTGAAGGGTGGGTGGGTAGTAGGGTGGTAACCTTAACATCACATTTCCACACTTTGTTACAGTGCTGTCAACCCTAACTGATGCATTAACAAATTTTTTGCAATGAATCTCTTCTTTTTGGGAAAGTGTAATGTAACTGGTAATTGGCATGTGTTTGTGGGATTGTGGGCCCTCTGAGCCCTGCACTCCCTTAACATTGTTCATTTTTTGCTTAATGGTATGCATATGTGGGAGCATGGGCCCTCTGTGCCTTGTGCTCCCACTTACACATGAGTACAGAGCCATACAGCAGCCCCAAACTACTGAAAAGGAACCCTCATAACATTTATTTGGCAATATCTCAGTAACCATAGCAACTATGAAAAAAATTCCACTGCAGTTGTAATCATAACTTTGAAACCGCCATGCATGCTTAGTAAAGGTGGACTAAGCTGCGGATAGTGAAAAATGCGTATCTCAAATAATTTTTGAGATACGAGCACCAAAAGGCACCACGGACAATGCAATGTTATCCTATGGGAAATTTCTCAACTTTGGAATGCTGTAACTATGGGCCCATTGAATATTTTGGCACCAAACTACCAAAAGGCATATCTGTGGGACCAGGGCTTGCCACCCTGCAAATTTCAGCCCAAAAGCAGAATCCACCTTAGCACAATGTAGTATACAAACATATGAATGTGCCAGCAGAAACAGACCACCCGGTCTATTTAAGTCTGCTCGAGAGTGCAGCTAGCACCCCTAGTTTGCAGCTGCCCCACCCCCCATTTGTCATCCCACTGCCACCCCCACCTCCCCCACCCTCACTCTCCACTGTTCCCTGTCCCATGCCCTTTTGAAGCTGTTCACAGATTTACATGATACTACCCATTCTGGTAGGGTATTCCATTTTGCTACCACCTCTGTGAAACAGTCTCCTCATTTCCTTCCTAAATCTCTCCCCCCATTCTTAGCCTATGCCCCCGGTGACCCTCCTTAACTTAAAGACCTCATCTGCCCCATCCTTATTGATTCCCCTCAGATACTTGAATGCCTCTATCATGTCCCCCCGTCCATTCTATCCTCCAGGGTGTACATATTCAGGTGTCTCAGCCTGCTGTCACAGTCTGTCTCTTCCATTCCACATATCATCTTTGTTGCCCTCCTCTGCACCCCCTCCAATAGCCTGATATCAGGCTTTAGGTATGGCCTCCAAAACTGCACACAATACTCTAAGTGCAGCCTTACCGGTGACCTGTAGCGGGGCAAGATCAAAGAAAATAACACATGGGATAATGTTTTTGAACATTGTTTTTGTGGCACCCCTATAACTTATAATTAAATCTTTCCATGCAAAAAAATATGTTTTTGTACATATTTTTTTGCCCTGCGGTCATTACCACGCACACAAAAAATGTTTTCATGAAAACAAAATGCCAAAATGGTGGAAAGATATTTTAAAACACATATTTCCAGTCAACCTGCACAAAAACAGATGCCAAGGTCAAGTTCCTCAGGCCCCGATTAGGTAAACACAAGTGTTTGTGTTTAACAAGGAGCAGTATCTTTTGCATTACATAATTTTTTCTCTCTCGCTAACTGAAAACAAGATGGCTGCAGCATGAAAAGAAAAATGCAGAGCACGAAAAGAAAAATGTTTTCGCAAAAGTTTTCGTGTTGCCCATATAAATTAAGATATGAAAAACATGCATAACTTTTGAACAGATTAATATTTTTTCACCAGATTTTCAAAAGGCATGACCTTCACCTAGGCCACTTATACAAATGCACATTTGAAGCCAGACAGCGGGTGCGGTCAGTCTCTGTAGCCTGACAAAGAATTGCACAAAAGTTGAGGATTTTCACATTTTTGACACTCCACAGCTCAGCAACTGTACATCTGACCAGAACAAAAGTTTCCAGATCCAGAGATCTATGGTTGGACACCACATATACAACATTTCAGGCAAATTGGAGAAACAGTTGCAAAGTTATTAAAGTACAAACTTTTGGTTTTAACATAGAAATAACCTGGCAACCCTAACCAAAGCTGCTCTACCGTGCAGCTCTAATATATGTAAATTGCCAAAAAACTTCATTAATGCATCAGTTAAGGTTGAAGCGACAAAAATATGGAAATGAGGCATTGGGGTTGAGCCCCTAGCCCCCCCACCATACCACCCCTACCCCCATCCTCCACACACCAACAGGCATTGGGATGTGCCATAGGGTCGTTAGACCCAACTCTCACCCCATTCCATGTCTAAACAGGCTGATATGGTACAATATAGGTAAACTTTATTACTGCCTCAAAAGACTATCACCATCCACACACTTTGGTTTTCTTTTTTCTTTTTATTAATTTAATTAATTCAATGATTTGTACTACAGTGTAATGGTCATCCACAATTATTTAATTTCATTTAAAACCAACTGGCAAATTCAAGTCCCATTTCTTTTTTATGTGCAACAATGCTCTCTGTTCCACTCTTAACATTTTTAATGTATCAACAGGTACTTTCAAACAGTTGCTAGTTGTGAGGTTCACAACACTCCACCGGCCACTTGTAAGCCGCTAAGTGCTCAGTTATTTTCTTTTTCCCTTTTAGCTGGCAATACAAAATCTCAGTACTTTTACTGGTTGTTTTTAAGCAGAAACTAGTTGTAGGGTTCATAACACTCCACCAGCCACTTGTAAGCCATTAAATACTTAGCTAACACATTTCCTTTATTCCTTTTTTTTTCTTTTTTGCTTATATTGTAGCTGGCATTACAAAGTCTTGTTTCCTACATGTACAACAAAGCCCATTTGAACGAATACTGTTAGGCTGCTGCTACTTGGGAAAAATCTCAATACTTTATCAATTGCTGCTTAACGACTACAACTGCTTTTAAGGCTTTTACGGCTTTTAATCTTCCCGACTGTATTGCCTACATCCCAGCCGCATTTGTATCCACAAGTTTCGGTGCTTTCTTCAAAAAATCACAGTAGAACATAACAGTTAGGAATATGAAGTCGAAGACTCCTTGCTCTTAATTTTCTCTACAGTATAAGCAAAAAGAAAAAAAAGGAAAAAGGAAATTTTTTAGCTGAGTATTTAGCAGCTTACAAGTGGTTGGTGGAGTGTTATGAACCCTACAACTAGTTTCTGCTTAAAAGCAACCAGTAAAAGTACCGAGATTTTGTATTGCCAGCTAAAAGGGAAAAAGAAAATAACTAAGCACTTTGCGGCTTACAAGTGGCCGGTGGAGTGTTGCGAACCTTACAGCTAGCAACTGTTTAAAAGCACCTGTTGATACATTAAAAATGTTATGAATGGAACAGAGAGCATTTTTGCACATAAAAAAGAAACGGGACTTGAATTTGCCAGTTGGTTTTAAATGAAATTAAATAATTGTGGATGACCATTACACTGTAGTACAAATCATTGAATTAATTAAATTAATAAAAAGAAAACCAAAGTGTGGGGCTGGTGATTGTCTTTTGAGGCAGTAATAAAGTTTATAGATATGACCCTGACATTTTTAGAAGCACCGTTTACCTCTTCTCATTACAAGAAGAAAGAAGCACAATGCTGCACAAAAAGACTGTGAATTGGAAAACATGGTACAATATAGGAGAATGGGGTGAGAGTTAGGCCTAATGACCCCATGGCACACCCCAATGCCTGGTGTGTGGAAGATGGGGGGGGTGGTAGGGGGGGTTAGGGGCTCAACCCTAATGCTTCATTTCTATACTTTTGTCACTTCAACCCTAACTGATGCATTAACAAAGTTGTTTTTGCAATTTATTTCCTCACTTTTTGAGATAGTATAATAGTATCTTTATTTTACTGTGGGAATGCAGGGTCCTTCAGACCCTACGCTCCCATCCCTCCATCCAGATAGTACAACAGTATCCATATGTCACAGTGGGAGCGCAGGGTCATTCAGACCCTGTGCTCTTATCCATCCACAGATGCACATATGTATGTAGCTGTGGAAGAACAGGGGTTTCTGGCCCCTGTGCTTCAACACATTAAGTTACAAGCAGGCATAGTGAAATTGCAACAAATAGTCATAACTGTGCCATCTTAAATAATTTTCACCTCAAATGTTCAACATAACCTTCTTATCACTTGACCGCTTATACCCAGTACAGAAAACTTTCAAATCCCTGTCAAAATGTAATTCTGTGCAATTGAAATGCCATTTTAAGCCACACGTGGAAAAAACATTTTTGGCAGGATTTAAAAAATTACAGCTGTACTCTTCATGAGGCAGTGTACAAAAATGGTAATGTTGAAAATCTGGAGTGAAAACATGAAAAGTGGTGAAGTTACTTAGCTATGAAACTGCACTGCAATGCCATAACGCAGTCATTTGTTGGAATTGTTTCACCTAATTTTCAACATGGGCTTTTTGAGATCTCCCCTCATGAACAGTGGCACTGTGATTTTGTTAATCCATCCCAAAAGTTGATTTTGCACAGTGACCACACCATTCTGCGCCACAGGTGCGAAAACATGTTTCAGGCAGAATTTGAAAAAGTACAACTGTACTATTCATAAGGATATGTGAAAAAAATGGCAATGTTTAAAATCTCGAGTGAAAATATTAAAAACTGGCTAAGTTACGAGCATGCGTAGAAGCTGCTCAACGCAAGCTCATAACACAGCCATGTTTTGGAATTTATTCACCAAATTTGCAACATGGGCTTTTTGGGACCCCACCTCATGAACAGTGTCACTGTTGTTTTGCTACTCAGCCCTGAAAGGTGATTCCATACAGTGACCAGGAAATCACCTTTCAGGACTGAGTAATGAAATAACAGTGTCAGTGTTCACGAGGTGGGATCCCAAAAACCCCATGTTGAAAATTTGGGGCCAAAATTCCTAAAAATGGCTGAGATATCATCCTAAGTTGAAACCCCCATTATACAGCGCTTACCATTGATTCTTCAGTTTGTGGTTTGGCTTTGAAGAGTGCAGACGTGTCCCAGTCCAGAGAAGATTGCAGCTCCCGACCTCCAGAGGTGAGTATGGATAAGGGGGGGTTGTGGGGAGGTGGGTGCTCAGTGGGAGGGTGGGGAGGAGGGGGGACTGGGGAGAAAACGAGGGACCATTTTCTTTTTTGCAGGTTTAAAAAAAAATAAAAGACATCAGGGGACAGTTTTCTTTCTTTATTTTATTTTTTTTATTTAGGTTTGTTGACCGGGTAAGTGCACTAGACAAATTCTGCCTATTTTCAGGCACGACCCGGGGAGGGGGATACAGATGAATGTCAACTGACCTTGAACCAGAATACGCTGTTGGTGGTATTTTTAGTGAATGGTGGGACATTTGGCTGGGGTGCTGGGGAAATTCCCCTACTCTTTTCGAGAAGTGCCAGGGGATCTTTAACATCCACCTGAACTACCACCAGAACAGGCAGATGGGACCTCGGTTTAACATCTCATCTGAAAGACGACACCTCAGGAGTGTAGCACCCCCCTCATGCTGCACTACAGTGTCAGTATTGGGATATTAACCCATTTACAAGTATTTAACAATATTTAGACATATTTGGGCACACTGGGTGCCATATTAGTGTGGGGATGGTGGATACATGTCAACACGGGGATTGGACAAACCATGTCGGCTATTCAAAAGTAGTGGCTTTGGGGGGGGCATCATCCGACACTGGGAGTGGCCATCCCAGTGTGGGAAGCATTAAAATTTATTAGAAAAATAAATATGTATTTGGCACACTGGGGTGGGCTCCCAGTGTGCCATATTAGTGGGGGGAGATACATGCCGACCCAGGGATTGGGCACACTGCTGTCGGCATTTAAGGAATAAGTGCTGTGGCCATTTTTTTGTTTGGAGAAATCCACCATTGTGGATCCCCGTTCTTCAGTCCATCCACGTTTGTGAGGTGGGATGAGGACCAGATGGCCCTATCTGACCATCATCTCACAACCAAATGGCCCTATCTGACCATCTGGTCTTCATCTCACGAATGGGGGATTTTGACACCTCATGAATGGGGATTTAGTTTGTATAATTCCCATTCGTGAAGTGTCAAAATCCCTGTTCATCAGTCGAATCACCATTCATGAGGTGTCCTAATCCTCGTTCGTCAGCAGATCCCCATTCATGAGAGAGTGCCATCTGGTCCTTATCTCATGAACAGGGATTTTGACAGCTCACGAACTGGCATCGGCTCATGAACAGGGATTTGGACACCTCACAAACGGGGATCGGAAGTGAGTCACGAACGGGGATTTTCAAATAAAGAAACGGCCATTTTTAATAATGTGATGGAAATCAAACACATTATTTTGTAGAGGGCGTCGCCCTGAACAAAGCCCATGCATTTGTTTCCACAGAATACTTCCGTGGGGAAAGTAACAATATTTTGTTTTGGGCTAAAAGTTAAAACAAGATGGCGGCTCACAAATGAGGATTTTTTATCACAAACGGGGATTTAATGAATCCCCGTACATGAACTGTCAAAATCCCCATTTGTGAGTCAAAATCCTTTTTCACAGCTGTGCATCTATCCAAAAGACTGAACTGAGCATGCTCAGAACCCGAATTAGAAAAATTGAATAACTTTGGATTGGATTATTTGTTTATTTGTTTCTAGGATTACAAATACCTTTGAGCCGAAGCTCTTTTACAAAGGTTCCACTGCAGTAAGTACAGGCATACAGGACATACAGGTTACATACATTATAAAACAATCAGCAACATAATCGTCATAACATGTTATTACAAGGACTTTACAGGAAACACAATGGGAAGATGTAGGTAACACAACGGGAAAATGTAGGTAACAAAGAAAAAGTTAGTGTGAGGAGGAGCTAGGAAAAGTGGGGGGGGGGGCAAAGAAAGGCAGCCAAGGGGCTTTTGTCATGACAGAGCAGGGGTAAGAGCAAATGTTGGGCATGGTAGGAATGAAGTGCTATGTAGGGTATCCACAGCAGACAGTAGAGGCTATGCGCAGAGGTGTGGAGAGTATTGCATTAAGCAGGGCATTCACAGTTGCTTGAGCCTGCTAATGAGAGGCGGAGCTTAGTCTTGAAAGTGCCCAGTGTTGGAGCGTTAGAGATGTCAGTTGTGAGACTGTTTAGCCAGCTAGGAGCCCTATAAGCAAAGGACCTCTGGCCTTGGGTTGTGCAACAGTAAGGGATTTGCAGGATTAGGGGTTTTGAACTCCTGCTGTTACAATTGATCACTCTGGGTTTGAGGAGGGAGCAGACCCCTGGGGGAGCAATGCCCATCATTATTTTCTTTGCTGTGATGCAGGTTTGATACTTTATTCGGTTGTTGAGTTGCAGCCATCCAGCTTGGGAGTAGAGGTCGCAGGTATGGGTTAAACGGTGGACTCCAATGGCAAGTCGACAGGCATTATTCAGGGAGGTAGAAACACGTTTGAGCGAGGTGGCAGTGGCAGAGCCATAGATAATGAGTCCGTAGTCTATAATACTAACAACAGAGCTCTGGATGGCAACAGACAGGGCTTCGGTGGTTAGATGCTTCCTGTGGCGGAAGAGTAGGCCCAGTCTGGTGTTAACCACTTTTGCCACATTATTAATGTGGTCAGCACAGGAGAGTTTGGAGTCAGGGGTGAGGCCAAGGTATTTAAAGGTGTGCATTTGTTCTAGGGTGACTCCTTCCTTGATTTTTATGGTGAGGTGATACTGGTTATTCTTGCTGCGTGGGCTGCTGAGAAGCATTGTCTTTGTTTTTTTCTGGTTCAGGATCAGCTTATGTTTTAAGAACCAGTTTTTGACTGCAGTGAAACCCCGCTGGAGGTTCTCTTGTAGCTGATTAGAATCATGGTGGGCGGTTAGGATAACAGCATCATCCGCATAGAGCAAGATTTTTTCTGGACAGGAGTCTGGCAGTGTGTTCAAAAAAATGCTAAAGAGGAGGGGGCCCAATATAGAACCCTGAGGGACACCAGAGCGGACAGGTCTGGCATCTGAGACAGTGTCTGCAATTTTCACTCTTTGGGACTGGTTATTAAGGTAGCTTTTGAACCAGTTCACAGAGTTGGGCGAGAGTCCCGCAGTTTGTAGCTGGACAAGCAGGAGACAGTGACTGACAGTATCAAAGGCCTTTGTTAAATAAATGAAAGCAAACCCAGTTTGTTTTCCGTTATCCAGTGAGTTGTGGATGGTGCCGGATTAATATTTATTCACCAAACCAACACTGGCTTGTTCCTTAGGGCAATCTCTTTCTACCCTGAAAATTTCAGTCTCCAATCACAAATGGTGTGGGTGCAGGGCAATGAGGAAAATTCAGGAAAATTTGGCAAAAAAAAGCAAAAAACACACTTTTTTCACTATGCGCTGCACCAAAACTGCACATCTGATCAAAATGAAGCTTGGCACATCAAGACATCTACCCCACAGAACAGCCTATACCAAATTTTGTGCAAATCAATTAAATGGTTGCAAAGTTATTAAGGTGTGCAATTTGGGGTTTAACATTAAACTGTCTACTCAACCCTAGCTATAAGGGTGCATCTATATAGTATAATGCATGGGGTTGTGTATTTAATGAGTCTTTACACACACCCTGAGGTGCTGGATGCTACATGAACACCAAGAGCGAAGCTCGAGGGGTTTATTTAAGCTTCCAACACCCAGGGGTGTGTGTAAAAACTCATTAAACACACAACCCCATGTTTTATTTTATAAAATTGCTGGGGAAAATTTTCTCACCATAGCAATTGTATAAAATAAACAGCCGCAGTATGGTCCCGATGAAGGGCTGTCAGCGGTCTGCTGCCTGCGTGACCGGGTGACTGCCAAACACTTTTGTTTTCATCTTTTTTTTTTTTTTTTTTTAAGACTTAATCGAGGAGTCAAACCAGACTGCTGAGAGGGAATTTTTTTTTTTTTTATATATTTACTTACCGCTGAGTTATGGTGGTGGAGTCAACAGTGGGCAGGTGTCAGCAGGCTGTGTGAGCAGAGGCAGGCACATGCATTAAAGCAAGGAAACCCAGTGTATGTTCGCCATTATATCCCGTCGGTAATAATGGCGAATTATAACCTGGGTTTCCTATGGGAGAAAACGCTCTCCAGTTATCATACGTATTCATTGCAAAAACGTTGTTAATGCATCAGTTAGGGTGAATAACAAAAGCAGGGAAATGAGGTGTTTAGGTTTACAACTCTAATGCCCCACCCCAGGGTTCCCAACTTTACCACCCCCACCCTCCAAACACCAACAGGTGTCGGGGTGTGCCATGGGGTTATAAGACCCAACTCATGCCCCCATTCCACATGTAAACATGCTTATGTGCTACATCATAGGACAATGGGGTAAGAGTTAGGCCTTATGACTCCATGGCACACCCCGATGCCTGTTGGTGTGTGGAGGGTGGGTGGATGGTGGTGCAGTGGTATGGGTGGGAACCCTGGGGGTGGGGCGTTAGGGTTGGAAACCCTAATGCCTCATTTCCCTTCCTTTGTTGCTGTGGTATCCATCCTAACTGATGCATTAACAACGTTTATTGCAAAGAATTTCCCTTCTTTTTCAGATATCATAATTGTATCCTCATTTTACTGTTGGAGAGCAGGGTCCTTTGGATCCTGCTCTCCCATCCCTCCATCGAGATAGTACAACAGTATCCATATGTCATGATGGGAGTGCAGTGTCCAAGAAGCACAGGGTCCTTTGGACCCTGTGCTCCCATTCCTTAATCGAGATAGTACAACACTGTCCATATGTCACAGTAAGAACACAGAGTCCGAAGTACCCTGTACTCCCATGCCTTCATCAAGATAGTACAACAGTATTCATATGTTACGGTGGGAGCCAGGGTCCTTCAGACCCTGTGCTCCCATCCCTCCATCCAGATAGTAAAACAGTGTGAAAAATGGGAAAGACTGGCAAAGTTACGAGCATGCGTAGAAACTGTGCAATGCATGCTCATAATATGCTCATTTTTTGGAATTTTTTCAGCAACTTTTCAACATCGGCATTATGGGACCTCCCCTCATGAACAGTGCAACTGTGATTTTGTTAATCCATCCCAAAAGTTAATTTCTCACAGCGACCACGCCATTCTGCGCTACAGGTGCAAAATCATATTCTGGACAGGATGTCCAAAATAACAGCTGTTTTATTCATAAGGCAGTGTAAAAAAATGGCAATGCTGAAGATCTGAAGTGAAAATATGAAAAAATGACAGTTACGAGCGTGCGTAGAATGTGCGCAATGCATGCCCGTAACACAGACATTTTGTGAATTTTTGCACCAAATGTTCAATATGGGCTTTATGGGTGCTCCCCTCATGAATGCTGTCACTGTCTGTTTGTTTATCTGTTCCCAAAGTTGATTTAGCACAGCGACTGCGCAATTCTGCGCCACAGGTGCAAAAACACATTTTGAGCAGTATGTGAAAAATGACAGCTGTACTGTTCATAAGGAGGTGTTAAAAAATGACAATGTTGAAAATCTGGACTGAATATATAAAAAATTGATGATGTGATGAGCGTGCATAGAAAGTACGCAGTGCACGCTTGTAATGCAGTCATTTTTGGGAATTGTTTCACCAAAATTGCAACATGGGCTTTTTGGGACCCTGCCTCATGAACAGTGGCACTGTTGTTTTGTGAATTGATCCTGAAAGGTGATTCCACACAGTGACAGCAAAATCACCTTTCAAAACTGAGAAACGAAACAACAGTGCCAGTGTTCATGAGGAGGCATCCGAAGAACCCCATGTTTAAAATTTGAGGCCAAAATTCCTAAAATTGGCTGAGATATAAAGTTGACCCCCCTCTTTGAGACCCATTATACAGCTCACCTCTATTTCTTCAGTTTGTGGTTGGACTTTGAAGAGTGCAGACATGTTCCTGGTCCATGGAAAATCACTGATCCTGGCCTCCAGATGGTAAGTATGGGTGAGGGGGGAGTGCAGGGAGGTGGGTGTGCAGAGGGGAGATGGGGATGGGGATGGGGATGGGGAGGTGGGACTGGAGACACTACGAGGGATGGTTTCCTTTATTGCAGGTATTAAAAACAAAAACATCAGGACTTTTTTTTTTACAGGTTTTCTTTTGGGCTGGACACTCTGGGGTGGGCTCCCAGTGTGCCACATAAGTTTAGGGGTCATCATACTGAAATGGGGATTGGGCACTCCTGTTGGAAATAAGAGTGGGCTGGAGGGGGTGATAATCCAACACCAGGAGTGGGTATGCTGGTGTCAGAAAGTATATATTTAAAAAAAAATTGAAATATTTATCGGCACACTGGGGTAGGCTCCCAGTGTGAGACAATATGGGGAGGATACACACTGACACAGGGACTGGGCACCCTGATGTCAGTGAAGGGCAGACAGCTTCGATGTAGGATCCTGCACTGATTGCACATTTCAATACAGGATTCTGCATCGAAGAAAAAACATTGGGGGACAGTTTTCTTTTTTTCACAGGACTTTAAATAATAAAGGCACACTGGGGTGGGCTCCCAGTTTGCTAAATGTGTGTGTGTGTGTGGGGGGGGGATACATCTCGACATGGGGATTGGGCACCCCATGTTGGAAGGTCTTCCTTGACTCTGCAGCTGGCAGCATGAGTTCCAGCTGCAGCCGCAGAAGTCAAGAAAATACTGCTCTTCTCATACAGAGAATGGCTTACAAGCCATTCTCTGTATAAGCTGGACCCCGAATAAAACTGTTGTGGTCCAGTTTAAAAAAAAATATATATCAGAATACACCTAAAGGGGTACTCTTTAGCTGTTTTCTGATGGTTTTTTTTGTGTTAAAAAGATTTGGGACTTCAAGTTTCTTGCTAAGTGGGGAAACAAGATGGTGGACGCAACACAGGTAACTGTGCGAAAAATACCAGCATTCTTTGCGAAAAGAAGCTGGTATTTTTTGCAGAGTAGTCCTATCGTGCGCACAATACCAAGCTTTTTTATTAAAAGAATCTGGTATTGTTCGCACAATACTGTATTGTGCACACAACAGGCTGGTATTGTTCGCACAATATAGTATAGTTCGAACAATAGTATTTTTGTGCCTGACATATACATTTTCCCATAGAAAATAATGGGAACATTTAAAATGTCATAACTTTTGAATTAATTAATATATTTTTTCACCAATCTATCAAAAGGCACATCTGTGACCCAAAGGCTTTCTACCCTGAAAATTTCAGCCCTCATCATAAAGCCATTTTTGAGATACAGCTGTAGAAAGAATGTCAAAAAATCATGATTTTTCTGTTTTTTCAACACTTTATATCTCAGAAACCACTTGAAGAATTCCTACAAAATTTGGCAGATCAAGAGACATATCCCTAGAGATTATGCAAGCCAAATCCATTGAACAGCTTCAAAGTTATTAAGACTCAAAGTTTGGAATTTAACATAGAAGTGCAGTTTCACCCTAACTATACTGGTGCAATCGCACCAGTATAATAAATATATTCATGGTAAAAAACTCCATTAATGCATCAGTTAGGATTCATAGCACAGTGACAAAAGCATGGAAATATGATGTTAGGGTTACCACCCCAACCACCCTACCCCCACACCCTCCACATGCCAACAGGCATCGGGGTGGGCGTTGGGGTCATTGGCCTAACTCTCACCCCATTCCATGTGTAAAGAAGCTGAGGTGGTACAGTATAGGAGAATGGGGTGAGAGTTTGGCACAATGACCTCAACATACACCCTGATGCCTGTTGGTGTGTGGGGGATGGGGTTGGGGTGGTAGGGGTGGTAACCTTAACACCACATTTCCATGCATTTGTCACAGTGCTTTGAACCCTAACGGATACATTAATGGAGTTTTTTTGCCATGAATTACCCTTCTTTTTGAGAAAGTGTAGTGTAACTGGTAAGTGGTATCTGTTAGTGGTATGTATAATGGCACTATAGTTAGGGTTGAGTAAGCTCTTTAATATTAAACCTCAAATTTTGCATCTTAATAACTTTGTCACCATACAACAGATTTGCCTGAAATTTTGCATGCATGGCCTGGTTCCATAGATCTCTGGATCTGGCAAGTTGCATTATGGTCAGATGTATGGTTGCAGAGCTACAGAATGCCACAAAACACAAAAAACTGACTTTTTGCATGTTTCTTTGCTCGCACCCACAGCCCGCATGATTTGTCCATTTGGTCTGAAATCTTCAGGGAAGATGCAGTCTAGGCCATCAATGTGCCTTTCAAAGATTTGGTGTAAAAATATTAAACCATTCAAAAGTTATTCAAAAAACAAATTTCCCACTATAGTTAATGGGAAAAAATATATGTGTCTCAGGAAAGTGTCGCAAGTATAATTTTCCTTTTGCAAATGCCCCTTTTACTTTCATGCTGCTGTCATCTTGTTTTCAGTTAGCGAGAGAGAAAAATGCCTGGTGTTTATGTAACCCCAAAGGCTACTACCCCTGCCTGTTGGGCTAGTGACAGGTTAAGGGGGCCTAGGTTCTATGATGGGTGCCTCCACACAGAGGTCAGGGTTAGTAGTGGTTAAACTAGCTCGGGTATAGCCCTCTGGGACACTGTGACCCCCCTTTGTTCCCATTAGTGGCCCACACAGTACACGGGAGTTACCTTCCCAATACCCCACATATGACCACTTTTCACACATATAGATACCACTTACCCTCAAGACTGATTCTGCAGTACATCTCTGAGGACCCCCTGTAAAACAAGGTTAAACAACATACACAGCAAAATGCAATACTTTTCCTACATGTACTGACACCACAGACAGCATATAGTTCGATAACAACAAATCTGATTTATTAGAGGGGGCAGTAACAAGGAGGGGGCAATCAGGTTGATTTGGTTTGTAAATATTCAAATCACAGTAATGTGCATGCATATAGGGTCCAAAATATCACTCTCTAGGTACCCAGGATGGGGGGGGGTGCTAGACAGGTCCATTGCCCGGGGTTGGCCAGCTGGTACAGATGGATGGGGCCCTGTAGGAAGAAAATATATGCACAACACCCAATTGTAATCCAGAGCCAGATGGCTCAGTTTGTGAAGAAATGAAACAGCAATAATCAGATGACACACTTGTAATTGATAACAGGCTGCAGGGGAATACCCTGATCTGTACTCACAGTACCCAAAGCTGAGAACTGGATGGTGAGTGTTCTTGCTGGACTGCCAGAAACAACAGAGCATGGAGACAAGGTCCTTGTGACTGGACCCAACTGCAGTTGAAAGCAAAATGATTTAATCTGACACAAGCTGGGATTTGCTTCCAGCTTCAGCACATAGCTCACAGTACAGGGCACATGAGATAGCGATTCCCCACAAGCACTATGCACATTCATATGTAAAAGGAAAGTACTATACCAAGCAGGCTGCTCCTCGATCCCGATCGCACTTACTGCAGAATACCCAGGAGCACACACAGCAGCTTCAGTTCCTGACAGACCAAGCACGATTCAGCAATATCTCCAGTCTTCTACAGGGTGAGCCTGGTTTCCACTCTTCAGACTTCCTTCTCCTCAGAATTCAGATTCAATCCAAACTATCACTTACAATGGCTGCAGGCTGACTTCAAGGCCTCTCACGTGCTTCCCGCGCAAACTGTACACTGCAGAAGCACAGAGCTCCTTCTCTCTTCACTGTCACAACTCATCTGACTTTGCCAGCAACAGTTCAGGGCATTTCCTTTGGCTTCACACCAGTGTTGTTGATGGATTCAACTGTCAATCACTGTAGGGCTCCATCTGTTGGTGCAAAAAGGTAACAAGGTCAAAACTACATTTCCCAGAGTCACTGTCCATACAATCCCCTTGTGGCTGGCTCAAAACTGAGAGTCCAAGTTCTGATTTGCCAGCAGCTGGCTCCATTTTAAAGGTCCCCCCACACTGATTGGTCCAGTTCAGCAGTTCAAAACCAGAATGGAGGGCTAGGCAAAAACAGTTCAGACTGCATAGAAAAGCAGGTTAGACAAACTGTATTTTTATTATTACTCTAAACAATTCCTGGCAGATTGTTACACCTTTTGAAAGAGCTCCCTCTGCACATTTAGCGATAGCAGAAATGGAGCAAGTTGACTGGACGGGACTCAGGCATTGAAACACACAATCCCCTTTCTAAATTAATTATGTCGGCAAAGCAGATAGCTCTTAAAGAGACAGTACGTGGAGGCTCAAATAGCACTCACTTGGAACCACATTTAAACAGCTTAGATGCCGAACACCTCCAGGCTTGAAGCATTCCTGCAAGCTCCTGGAAGACTTCTGGGAACCCCATTTGCAGGGGGGTTACATTTAAATGTGGGACCCTCTAGGTAAACACTGACTGTTGGGTTTACCTAGTTGGGTCCTGAGGATGCCAGCCCTATCTTTATTTTGAGGTAAAACCCACCAGAAATGCCATTTTAAAAGTCAGAGCACCAGTACTTTCAGTATATTCCTGTACTGCACTACCTCAGCTTGTTGACACATGGAATAGGGTGAGAGTTATGCCAATGACCCCAACGCACACCCCAATGCCTGTTGGTGTGTGGGAGTGGGGGTGGGGTGGTAGGGGTGGTAACACTAACACCACATTTCCATGCTTTTGTCACTGTGCTATGAACCCTAACTGATGCATTAACAGAGTTTTTTGCCATAAATATATATATATATCAGTATAGTTAGGGTTGCCTGGAAATTTCTATGTTGAACCCCAAATTTTGCGCTTTAATAACTTTGTCACCATATGACGGATTTGCCTGAACTTTTGCATATGCAGTGTGGGGCACCATAGATCTCTAGATCTGGCAAGTTGCGTTATGGTCGGATGAGCAGTTACAGAGCTGCAGAGTACCAAAAAACGCACTAAAATGGGGGGATTGCATGTTTCTTTGCTTGGGGTTACAGCGCAAAAGATTTGTCTGTCTGGTGTGACATCTTCAGGGAAGATGCAGTCTGGATCATTGATGTGCCTTTTGAAGATTTGGTGAAAAAATATTAAACCGTTCAAAAGTTATTCAATTTTTAAGTTTTAACATTGAAGTCAATGGGGGAAAAATATATGTGCCTCTCGAAACTGTCGCAAAACCACTTTTTACTGTCTCAAATGCACTTTTTTACTGTCATGCTGCTGCCATCTTGTTTGTTAGTGGTGAAGAAAAAAAGGCTGTAGTTCAAATTCTAGTGCCCCTAGGTAAACACTGACAGTTGTGTTTACCTAAACGGAGCCTGAGGAACACAGTGGTGCCATCAGTTTTTTTCTAGGACCCCTAGAAATATCTTTTTAAAAATTGGGTCCCCTGTAGTGTCGCAAATCCAACAGTACATTTGTGACACTTTCGCAAGTCACGACTCTGTTGCATCTGTACTGTCACAATTTGTGACACTACTGCACCAAAATATGCAATTTCTTTGCCACACCACTGCACCTAAATGGTTGGGGCTTTCTGGCTGAAATTTGCAGGGTGGCAAGCCCTGGCCCCACAGATGTGCCTTTTGATGATTTGGAAAAAAAATTAAAAGGGTTAGAAAGTTACAGTGCTCCAAAGTTGAGAAATTTCCTATAGGCTAACAGGTGTAACCCTAACATCACATTTCCATACTTTTGTCGCTGTGCTATCAACCCTAACTGATGCATTAACGGAGTTTTTTGCAATGAATTTCCCTTCTTTTTGAGAAAGTGTAATGTAACTGGTAACTGGTATGTGTTAGTGAGAGCACGGGCCCTCTGGACCCTGTGCTTCCTTCACGTTGCCCATGTTTTGTGTAATGGTATGCATATGTGAGAGCGCAGGACCTCTTAGCCCTGCACTCTCAATTATACATAAGTATGGAGCCACACAGCAGCACCACAGTACTCCAAAGGCACCCTTATAACACGTTTTGGCAATATCTCCATAACCATAGCAAGTAGGGAACAATTTCCACTGCAGGTGTATTCTATGACTTCAAAACTTCCTCATGTGCTAAGCTGTTGGTAGTGAAAAATCTTGTATCTCAAATCATTTTGAGATACGGGCACCGAATATTGCCATGGGCCTCGCAGTGTTAGCCTACAAGAAGAAGCAGGGCCATTCTCAACACCCTACAAGGGTCATTTCTCAGGCAGCCTGGCTACAGAACCCACTAGAGATGGGGCAGTGCTGGACCTAGTATTTACAAATCGGGACAGCATTTCAGACATCACAATGTGTAGTCCCCTAGGTAAAAGTGATCACTGTTAGTCATGTGCAAACCTGGGGAGGTGCTGGCTTTGGTTTTGGTTCTGCCAACTCACCCCTGGTTTTGGTTTTGGATTCATGGCCAGAGTTCATCCAATACGAAACATCCCCTGTTCCATTATTTTAAAGTATAAAGAGTAAAACAGGTAAATAATGTTTAAAAACAAACAGGTTGGTAATTAGCATTACAACTAGTGAGAACCAGCTGTTGGTAGGCTCCAGAGTCAGGAAATCATCTAGAAATGTATTTGAGAGCTATACTGAGAACTTGAATAGTATCTAGAAACACAGAAACATAGAATTTTTTGGTAGAAGAGGACAGCTTGGCCCACCAGTCTGCCCACTAACTGCCTAGCATGTAAACTTGCTTGCTAGCTAGCCACCTGCTCACAAGAGTAATGTGATATTGGGATTTAAATGAGAAGATTTGACAGGAGAGAGGATGTAGTGAATAATTTGAGACAGGCTGAAGCAATGCAACATTTGAGTAGCACTGGGATTGTATAGTCTTGTAAGCCAGTTGGTGACTGAAGGCTGACAGGACAGTGAATAACTGGTGACTGGCTGATGCAAGCCTATACAAGGTTGGCACAATTTATTTGTATTGGGCTACAACAGAAACATTTTCCAGCTTGCTCATAGGTAACTAAAATATTTCTACTTGCAGAAAAATGACTAGTTTTTGAGAGATATCGGAAGAGAAAGTGAGTTGCAAACTAATGAGATTACAAGCCTCTGGAGCAACTCAACTGCCTACACCATAAAACATTTAGAACAGTCCTCCATAAGCCTGTTGCAAGCCTGAAGCCAAGAAAAAAAACAATCTTTATATACCTGTTTTTCAAATGTGCAGGACTTGTTTTTAAATGTATAAGTTAGTAGGGCCTCCACGGTGTGTCTATTATGGTACACGAGACTCACAGCATGTGATTTGGGCAAATGGACCGTGAAGCAAAGCTGGGTAGTTGTTGTTGCCCAAACCTCATGACAGAAGCCTCTTATACCATAAAAGTCACTATGCAGAGGCCCTATCAACTTATTATAAATCACTCAAGTTAGCTGGAATGATTTATAATAACCTTTAAGTAGTTTTTTTTTTAATTTCAAAAGTTAAAAGAACTCACCCTCCCAATGGCTGTGAAGTGGAATGCTCCACTCCATACAGGGAAAACCGTATGCAGGAGAAGATGTACTGTGACTCTGTGTGCTGATTGGCTAGAATCAGGTAAGTGATTTATAATAAGAACATAAGAAGTAGATGGCAGATGGGGACGGTGTGATCCATCTAGTCTGTCCAAGACATTTCTATGCCCCTACCTGGTTTTGTTATTCCTTATGTGCCCACATTGTCTGTCCCATGCTAGCTTGAATTTCAGCACTGTCTTCGATGCCACCAACTCTGGGGGCAGGCTGTTCCATGGTTCTACCACTCTCTCTGTGAAAAAGTATTTTCTCACATTGGCTCTAAATCTACCTCCCACTAGACACACATTGTGGCCCCTAGCATGTGTTGTTTTTTTTTTTGAAATTATATTTCTTTATTATTTTATATAAAGGTAATAAACCTAAGAGAATAGTACAGGGATTACACATTATGACCAATGACATAAACTGTATGGCAGCTGCAGTGTGACAATATAAAACATTTTGCAGAAATCCCTGATTCTGGAAAAATAATGAAAAATCCCCCCTACCCCCTCACCCAAATCCCTTGGCCCATCCCCTCCCCAGGATGTGCCTTCTATAAAAGAAAAAAAAAAGAAGGAAAAGGAAGAAAGGGAGCTGATCCTGATACATATAAGATGCATAAAGGTGTATCAGCTGCCAAGGTAGCTAGAGGTGTACCCAACAGGACATTAATTCAGATAAAGAGCATATAATTTGCCCCATTTCCGCTCAAATGAAACCAAACAATTCCGAGAACTTGCTATTAACCTTTCAGTCCGAAAGCAGAGAGAGATTTCACTGATCCATTCTGCATACGAGATAACCAATTGGTCCATCCAATGCCTAAGCACCAATCTTTTAACAACCATCAAAATTAAAGCCATATGGAATCTACGCTCCATCACCTGTATATTGGAAAACATCCCTAAGATACAAATTTCAATAGTAAATAAATCATCTAAGCCCAGAAGAGG
Organism: Neoceratodus forsteri; assembly: GCA_016271365.2. Taxonomy (NCBI): domain Eukaryota; kingdom Metazoa; phylum Chordata; order Ceratodontiformes; family Ceratodontidae; genus Neoceratodus; species Neoceratodus forsteri. The sequence goes on from CM028129.1 coordinate 523,753,252, forward strand.
GTCTAGGTTAGATTGGATGGACTGCCATAATGGAGCCACCTTCTCACAATGCCAGAAGATATGTACCAGGTTCCCTTCTACTGTGCCACACCTTGTGCATAGAGTTGAAGATAATCTATTTAATTTAACCAGTTTAACTGGGGTGTAATACATGTTATTCAATAGATGGTATTAGGTGAGTCTATGTCTGTTTTGAAAGAGATACCGGTATGTGTCTGCCCAAATCTGATCCCAATCTAGGAGGGTGTCTGGCAGAAGAGAGAACCAGCATTTGGAGCCAGTCAGGGAGTCCGGGAATTTAGTGTCCAGTAGGAAAGAATAAAGCTTAGAAATACTATGGGCCTTGCTTGCCTGCTCCTGTATCTGATTTAGGAAGGGTTTTATTTGAGACGGTATGGGATTGGGGCAGAAGCTGGAAGCCACTAAGTGTCGTAACTGAAAAACTTTAAAAATGTGCTTCTGAGGAATGTTATACTTGGTCAGGACCTCCCCAGAGGGTAGAAGAGAGTTATTCAGAAATAAATCATCCACACAGCAGTCTCTCAGCTGAGGAAGCCAGTCTAGGGAAAGCGGGAGACCACCGATCCTAATATTTAAATTAAGGGTAAGAGGTTGGGAAGTGTCTTTCCTAGGAGAGAGATTGAAAAAATGCCAGCATTGATTTAGCACTTTAATAGAGGTACCAATGACACTCCCCTGTAAAAGTGGAGGCAAAGTGGATAGGCTATAATAGAGGAGTCTGGATGGGGGAAGGCCAAACTCGGTTAGAATCTTTTTCTCAAGTTGTACCCAAATTGGTAGATACTCATCCGCCCTCTGGTCATACCACCTCCCAATTTTCACCATGTGGCTTGCCCGATAATAGTACAAATTGGAAGACGGAGCCTCCTCTCTTTTGGGTAAATTAAGTTTTAAAAAGGCTTTCCTGGGCTGTTTACCCTGCCAAATGAACTTGGAGATAGACCTATGAAAGTGATGAAAGTAGGACATCGGCAGATAAATGTTCATTAGGCTAAGTGGGTAGAAGACCTGAGGCAACACATTCATCTTAACAATATTAATACAACCCCACAACGATAAAGGGAGAGCAGACCATCTCTGAAGGTCTTGTTGAATTTTAATCAATAGATTATCTAGGTTAAGCTTCCTGAAGAGTTCAAGGTCTTTAGTAAGGAAAATGCTTAAATATTTGAGAGAGGAAGGGGCCCATTTCATACCAAACTAGGAGAAGTTGACCTGAAGTGTATTTACGTTTAGTGGGAATATGATTGATTTAGCTAAATTCAGCTTGTAATTAGCCACTTGGCCAAACTGGGCAATAATGTGTAGTATGTGTGTTAGAGACACTTCAGGGTTAGTCAAGTGTAAAAGAATATTGTCTGCATAGGCCGAGAGAACCAGAGACTGCTGCTGAATGAAACATCCCGTGACCAGTGGAGAGTTTTTGATACTGAGAAGGAGAGGCTCCAGATATAGATTAAACAGGAAAGGTGACAGGGGGCAGCCCTGCCGGGTGCCTGTAAATAGCGAGAATCGAGAAGAAAACACCCCGTTACAATAAATTCTGGCAGTAGGGGATTGGTAAACCGATTTGATCCATTGAATAAAGACCTCCAGGAAGCCCATTCTCTCCAATATAATACAGAGAAATTCCCAGTGGACTCTATCAAAGGCTTTCTCCGCATCTAATGATATCAGAGCCATAGAGACTTGAGAGTCCTGGGCGGCCTGAAAAATATGTGGGAGAGTACGCAGGTGGTCTATAGAGGACCTGCCCTGCACAAACCCTACTTGTTCGGGACTCAACAAGTTGAGCCAAACTCATTTGAGTCTTAGGGATAGGATTTTCGTTAGGATTTTAATGTTGTAATTAAGAAGTGAGATTGGGCGGTAACTAGCAGGATCCGTCGGGGATTTGTCTGGTTTCAGTATCAAAACAATAGTGGCTTCCAGCAGGGAAGGGTCCAGGGTGTTAGTGTTAAACATGTATTCAAATAATTTCGTGAGGAAAGGGGCAAGTTCCTTCCCAAAAGTTTTATAGAAATTGGAGGGGAAGCCGTCAGATCCTGGATCTTTGTCAGAGCAAATTCCTTGATCACCTCCTCCACCTCCGTTACCGTGATAGGAGTAATCAGAGCTTCTCCTAGGTGAGTTTGGAGGGTAGGAAGGGGAAGGCCCTCCAGAAACTGGTCCACAAGGGAATGAGAGAGGTGGAAGGAACCACTGCCATAAAGTTCCTTATAAAATGACTCAAAAATTTGTGATATATCCCTGGGAGAAGTTTTAAGGGAACCATCAGAAGATAATAATGAGGGAATCCATCTCGATCCCTCCACCTCCCTCAAATGTAGAGCTAGCATTTTACCCGATTTCTCCCCTTGATCAAGATAGAGGGCCTTAGTTTTAAGTAGAGCATACTCTGCCTCATCTCTTATCCAGTCTGAGTACTCATTTCTAAGTTTCATTAGGGTTTCTAGGTCAGCTTGGGAAGATGAGGAGGATAACTTATTCTCTGCCAACCTAATTTGGTTTGAAAATAACATGATCTTGGCCTCCCTCTGTTTTTTTTCTCCTAGATGCAAGTTTAATAAATTCGCCCCTGATGAAGCATTTAAGGGAGCACCAAATCAGGTCCTCCCTCTTGATTGAACCTGTGTTGGTCTCCACAAATAAAGTGATTAGGGATCTAATGTGGGAGACTATGCCTTTGTCCTTTAGAAGCTGGGTGTTTAGTTTCCAGGCAGTGTCTCTTTGGACCTGCGGGTTCGGAGAGACAAGAATCCATGCCACCGAGTGGTCTGACACAACTATGGGCTCAATACCAGACTGAAGTACACCAGACAAAAGGTTATTGCTGACTATTATTAGGTCAGTTCTGGACCACATCTTGTGTACTTGGGAGTAGTAAGAGAAAAGTTGTCTTGTGGGATTAAGTAGGCACCAAGGGTCACACAAGCCTAGTAGGTCCATGAAGTTCCTCAAGGCCAGTTGTGAAGAGGAGAGTGGTTTCAGGGGTCTATAAGATTTATCTAAATCTTGTGAGGGAGCGATATTCCAGTCCCCCTGATTATTAACATTGAGGGTAAAAGTCCACTCTGCTTTTCAGCCAAGGTCAAGAGAAAATCTGGGTCCCCCCCACTGTGGCATAAATCTCTCCTAAGTGTTATCTTCGCATTATAGAGTGAACCTTTCACAATAATGAATCTTCTTTCATGGTCCGATAAAAGCTCTTCTGCCAGAAAGGGAATGTGCTTCTTAACCAGAATGGCCACCCCTCTACTAGAGGATGACCCTCCTGAGGCAAAGACCTGAGCATAGCTCTGTCTGTGAAGCCCATTGACTTCTGATGAGAGCAAATGGGTTTCTTGCATCAGGAGAATATCGAAATTCAGTAGAGCACAGTTTTTGAGAACCTGGTACCTTTTAGTTAGGTCTCTGACACCTCTTACATTCCACGTAGCAATTTTAAGTGGTGTAACACTCATTGTCAAATATACAATGCAACAATAGAATATGAAAACATGAAAAGGTAGGACACCTTAGAAGGCACATCCTGCCTTCCCCCCATGAACCAACCACCGACCAAGTCCCGCCTCCACCCCCTCCCTCGAAACCAGTTAAGAGAAACTGGAGCAGTGTAAATTCCAGACATGGTATTACAGCCTTTACTAGGTCCTGAACTAAGAAAGAGAGGCCCCTCCCCCCAACTCCCAAACTATATACAACTGTTCTCCCGACTGCCTCCTGAGAGAAACTGAAAGTGATTTTACTTGGGTCGGGAAACAAAGCCCCAAAAGCTACCACCAGATGGGTGTACCAGGAAGTAATCATGAACTGGTACCCTGAGGAAGTATCGGCTAATAAATAGAGAGTAATCCCCTCGTAAGCGCTGAGAACATCCTGACTAAAGTATCCCCCATCTGGGCTGCTCTCCTCCCCTCTCCTTGGTGCGTTTAGCAGTCCCACCGGGGCCGACACTCCCGCAGAGAGCCCCCCAGAGAAGTCTGAATAAATCCTACAAAAAGACCTGAGAGAATTGAGAACCTGACCAGAATCTCAAGATTATCTAAACCTTAGCCATGCTTTACTCTCATAACTTGAGAAGGAGTGTAATAATAGATGTGGAATGTACTCAATAAATCTATTCGGAGATAGCACCATTAATCTGGGTTCAGTGCAACCAGACCCCAATTGAGAGTGAGAGCCCACCAGGGCCCCCTGGATTCCAGTCTTCACCATGAGAGAACAGCCCCTGACCATATTGCTGACTGACTGGTTCATCACATGCCTCCAACCTCCCGACTGCCATTTGAACCCCTTAACCCCTCTAGAGAGATAGCCGAACTACGCTACCCGCATAAGTTTCAAACTGAATAGGGTAGGGGATTAGAACCCTGAAACCCCAATGGCAGTGCTAAGAGTCGGAGTCAGCCCCTCCAGCCCAGGGGGCCAACTTCAGGCTTCGCCGCCATCAAAAACTGTCAGCGGTAAAAATTATGTTCCCAAATATAGGAGTGTGTTAGGCCACAGGCAGAGTCATACTGACATCTTGCAAACCCCGCTCCAAAATGCTCACAATAATGGCCACAGTCCTCATTACCTAATATCGGCCTAGCTCATCACCCCTTTTCAAAAGGCCTCCCCAACCCATCATCCACACTTGCCAAATACCCAAGGATTTCCTTGTGACCGCTTCTGTCCAACTTGCTGTAAAGTTAAGTGAACTTAATTACCTGAGCCAGGGAAGCACAGGAGGAACCGGGGGAGCAATAGGTACTAGAGGGACCAAAAGGTCCCACCGGTCCTGCATCGTGTGGAAACCACCTCCACTCCCCAAGTTCTCACCCCCCCAGCGAGCAGGCCCCATGAACCACTGCACAGGCCGAGCCCACCCAACCCCCCAACGGTCCACTCCAAAGCCGAAGCCACCCCCCCAGCCATCAGAGAAACCAGACAAGACAGAAGAGAGAGATCAAAAACAAAAGGTGAGAGTCCAGAAATGCAGCATGTAGCAGGAGGTAACTTCTTGGCACTGCCTCAACAATTCAGCCTGGTTTAAAGAGGTTAGGTAACTTGATTGAGAGATCTGATGCCGCTTTGTCTGGGGATTCATAGGAGTACCAAGAACCATCAATGGCAACTTGTAGCTTGGCAGGGTAGTTCATTTTGTAGCGAATGCCCACTGCGATCAGCTTGCTGACTGTAGAATGGAACGCTGAGCGTTTTTGCCTCGTCTCATAGGGAAGATCCTGAGTAATGCACAGCTTTGAACCACTCCATAGAATTGCTTGTAATTCTCTTGCCTTTGATAATACATGCTGTTTTTCCAGAAAGCTTCGAAATTTAATAATGATAGGTCTTGGTGGGGCTCCAACGGCAGGTTTCGGTCTAAGAGAGCGATGAGCACGTTCAATATGATATTGTGGATTGAGAGGGGAAGGCCCAACAACTTTGCTTAGAAACTTCTGGAGAAAGAGATTAATGTCAGGTCCCTCCTCAGAATCGGGGAGGCCCAGGATCACCAAATTGTTCCTTCAGCTCCTTCCAAGTCCTCCGTTTTGAGTTGCAGTTTACTGATCAGTTGTCTGAGATGAATGATCTCTGGGTCTATCCTCTCCCTCCAGGTCTCCAAAGAGGAAGTTCTGGCTTCCGAATCTCCCACTCTGGTAGTTAGGGCACTGAGATCTCCCCTTAGTGATTTCAGCTCAGCAGAAATATCGTCCAATGTTTCCTTAAAAGGTATTAGCTCTTGTAAGAAATGGTCCTCGGTAAGAGGAGTTGGAGAAGTATTGGAAGGGGGTGGTTTTGCTGCGGGCCCCGAATTCTAGTTTTTAGATTTTTTTGAAGATTTCTCCGGCATGGATGGTGGGGTGTGCTTCATGCCAGCAGGTCTCATCTCCGCTTCCATCTCAGTCTTCCTCCAAGTGCATTAATATGCACAAAGCACGATGCTGCCAAGTACTGAAGAGTGTTATCTATACTCCAGATGTAGAACAGGACTTTAGATGTTGAATTTGTAGGCTGAAAATAGTTTAAAGATGGGTGGGTAACAGGAGCTCCGTGAGAACGCTGCCTCTAGCTGCACTACATCATGTGACCCCCCCAGCATGTGTTGTTTTGTTCTCTTGGAATGGGTGCCCAGTCTGACCCGTGTTGATTCTCTTTACATATTTGAATGTCTGTATCATGCCCCTCCATTTTCTTCTCTGCTCTAGCGAGTATAAGTTTAGTTCACTGGGTATTTTTTCATACTGTTCCTGATGCAAGCCCTGAACCATCTTGGTGGCCCCCCTCTGAACCCTTTCCAAGAGGTCTATGTCCTTTCTTAGGTGTGGTCTCCAGAACTGCATGCAGTACTCTAGGTGCAGTCTGATCAAGGACCTGTACAGCAGGACAATTACTTCATGTTTCCTACTTGTAATCCATCTACCTATACAGCTGAGGATGCTGCTGGCCTTCTGTGCTGCTTTTTCACAATGTTTTCCTACTTTTAGATTGTCAGTAACAATTACTGTGAGGTCCCTTTCCATGCCGGTTGCTTCTAGCTGATGACCATTCAGAGTGTATGTCTTCCTTGGGTTACATCTGACCATGTGCGTCACTTTACACTTTTTGGCATTAAATTTTAGCTGCCATGTCCCTGACTGGTCTGCTAATACAATAAATAAGGTTGTGCTGTCTGTGATGATTTGGACCAGAGGTACTGCATTCAAGAAGGTGGTCAAGAAAACAGGTTGGTTTTATTTAAAACAAAAAAAAACTGCACAATAATTTAAACACTTGCTGCCACATATACTTGCTTATAAAGCCAATGAATAGATTACTCATCTCTAACCCTAGTTTTAGGAGTGGTATATGATTCACATCCATGTGACACTCAGACAGCTGGTTCTGATTAATCTATGATTTCTGTAATATAAAAATGTGTTATTGAGTATCTCTCCTGAGACTTACTGAAACAGCCTGTGGAATGACCCCCCCTCCAGGTTTTACATACAATGTATTACCTGGAAGGCCAGGAGATAGTTACAGGCTAGAATAGGCCTAAATTAAGCATCTCCTGTTTATCTAGCTTATTTGTAGCTTGCCAGCTGCTGGGATGGGAAATCATAAACTTTTATAATGTTTAGAGGAAGAGAGCAGGTTATGACACTTTGGTGCAAAGTCATAAATGTTTCTTTGATGTCTGTGAAGAACAGGAAAACACTCTACATCAAAGGGTCATATGAGAAAACGAGTTGTGCTGAGGTCACAGAAATCTAATACTCTGATAAGACATCCTGTTTTGTATAGATATATTTTTTTATATTCTGACAGGGAGGAGCTAGGTGACCTCATGCAAAGAGGTGGGCAAAACCAGTTTTTAAACGGTATTCTGTTTTCCACTTGGAATACAGATGTTTGGACTTTGAGAAAGCAGCATCAAGCACTGTTAGAAGAATATACCTTAGAAAAAACAATTCCAAGAGTACTGTGGTAGGAGATTTTATCTGCACTTTTAAACCTGTTTTGTTTAAGTGATTTGTATGTTTTGTGATATATGGTTCTGTATTTACATTTTACATTATTTTATCTATTTTTAAGTAAACCTCTACTTTAGAGACTACATGGTGTGCCTTTGAAATTCTTTTTTTCTCGACAAGTGAAGCATACATGGTTAAAGTTGACACTGTACAAAGCTTACTGTTTTTACCAAACTGGGAAAAGGTAAGAGTTTATTCTGAGATCTTTAATAGAGTTAAGGATTCATTTTGAATGCCTGGTTAGGTGCCCGTAGGTGTAAGATATCTGGCCCCCCACGAAGAGCAGAATTATCTGAGCCTGTACATTGGGTACACTAGCAAGAGGTTCACAGTTTGAATCCTTCCAGAACTTGAAACGAAAGTTTGATTCGAACCCCTAAAACAGACAGGAGGGTTACCCTGTTCTGTTAACTGTTCACAAGATTGTGCTCGGAGGTTGGCACTGTGGGAGCAGAGGGCCTGACCTGTCGAGTGGGTTTGTGACAGATTGGTTGGCAGCGGTGTGATAATTTTGGTATTGCAAGCTTTTATTGTTCAGTGTGTCAGCTTGAGACCATCAGCTCACTTGCAAAGAAAGAAAAAGGTAGTGATTTATTTTTAAAAAGGAGACAGAACTATATCACTTGGCGTACAGTCAAGTTCCTACCCATTTTATTTTTTTTTCTAAAGTGCAAGTCAGAGTAGCCATAGTTAGGGAAGAAGATGGCTTCCAACTATATCAGGCACACTGTAGACTACTTAAAGCAGTTGTGTGGGGACAGAGGAGTCCCGTTCGAGGTGAAAGCCAGCAAACAGAACCTCATGGATGCCTTGATGGTAGCAGATACCCAGAGCATCGAGTCACAGACAGTGACTGAAAAGGACCAAACCTTGAGTGTGACAGGGCTAGTAGCCAATGCAGTGTCCAGATCTGATGAGGAGGGCAACAGGAACACTGCCAGCGAAGGGCCACAGCAGCAGGAGAAGGTCGTCAGTAACCTGGATCCAGAAGTACTCAGGCTGCAAAGTGAGTTGTGAAGAATGGAGCTGGAGTTCCAGAGGGAGAGGGACTATGAACAGTGGGAGGCGGACCGTGAGGCAGAGTGAGAACTCCAAGAAGCAGACTGTGAGGAGTGTGAGCACCAGAGGCAACATGAACTGGAGAAGTTACGACTCCAACCACCAGCACCAGAGCAGGTAAGTGACTTGGGTTTAACTGGGACTACAGGACTGGGTTGCAAATTGAATTCCAAATTGATAGCCGAATTTAAAGAGGGGGAGGATATGGATGCCTTTTTAAATTCTTTGAAAAAGTGTGTACTCAGTCTAAAATTCCTAGGGAGTCCTGGAGCTTCCAGCTATCCCTGCTACTTACCGGGAAAGCTCGGGATGCATTGGGTCAAATGGACAATGAGGACAGTGATGAATACAGCAAACTTAAAGCTGCACTGTTAAAAAAATTTGAATTAACTGCTGAATCATACAGAGCTAAATTCTGTAAGCTCAGGAGAAGTCCTGACATGAGCTATGAGGAGCTAGCCACGAAACAACGTCAGTTTTTAAAATGTTGGTGGGAAGGAATTGGAGCAAACCCTGTTGATAAAATTGAAAATGTGATTCTGTTAGAACAGTTTTTCTGGACGTACTCAGCAGAGCTGAAAACCTGGCCAGAGGACTGAGATCCCAAAACAGTGCAAGAGGCTGCTGAACACTCGGACCACTATGCCAAGAGCAGATCTGCTCTGAGAGTGAATGGGGTGGGCATGGCAGTGCAGAAAGGGAAAAGCGCACCTTCAGGGCAGCTAAAAACCTCACTTCCTCCACCAAAACCAGTTGGCCCCAGGTTTCAGAGAAAAGATTTCTCTGAGAGAAGAAATGAATGTTGATTGTGTAAAGAAACTGGGCATATTGCCAGACAGTGTCCCAAAAAGGCGAGCAATACACAACAGGGGGCTAGGAAGGAAGTTGGTTGTTTTTGTGTCCCTGGAAGCATGCCAGTGAACATGAGGGAACACATGCACCCAGTCATGGTGAATGGTGTACAGATGCAAGGGTTAAGGGACATGGGCATCCTTGACCTTGGTAAAGGGGGATCTAGTACAGCCTGGTCAGCTTATACCCAATAAATACATCACTGTACAGGACTTCAGTGGTGAAGAGAAAACATTGCCTCTTGCAAGTGTTCTCCTGGACTGGGGTGAAACAGGAGGGACTGTGCAACAAGTGTCTGTAGCCAAAACCTTAGCAGTGGATGTGATCCTGGGCAGCAATCTAAAACAGAAGATGGTGTGCGCAGTTACCCATAGCCAAGCAGTAAGGGAAAATTATAATTCCCTGAACCCCACAGAAGCCATTGTGGAAACCACTGAGAGACTGGTTCCCCAGCCTGCGTCTGCAGATGGGGAGATGAATGAAAAGAGGGTAGAAATTTCCCCAGTAGTAGTTAACCACACAGCTACGAAGGGTTACTCCAAAGAGTGAGGGGTGACCCATTCTCAGAGGGTTGGGATTGACAGTGATCCTGAGTGCCCTGATGCTAATGCTAGGGACCCTAGTTTTAGCGACTGAAGGGGACCTGTCCCATGCCTTGGGAATGTGTGAGGGGTTTGCAGCTGCTCAGAGAAGTGACCCTAGTCTAGAGAAGCTGAAGGCTTGGGCAGACTCTGATGGGGCACAGGGAAATGATGGCAGACATAAGGTTTATTAGGAAAATGGACTGATGTATACTCATGCTGTGCAGACAGAGGGAGGGGTGCTAGGCAGGCAGCTTGTCATTCCCCAGGGGTATCGTGAGCAGTTGCTCAAGATTGCACATGATATTCCTCTGTCTGGTCATCTGGGAATTGTGCACACTATGCAGCGGTTGGCCCAGAATTTCTATTGGCCTAACTTCACCCAGCAGGTGAAGAAGTATTGCAGGTCTTGTTACTGGTGGCAAGAAATACTGAAGGAGGGCAAGAAAACCCAAGCTGCCATGATTCCATTGCCCATAGGGGAGGAGCCATTCCAGAGGGTGGGAATGGATATTGTGGGGCCTTTAAATTCCCCCAGCTCCTCAGGGAAGAGTTTCATCCTGACTGTGGTGGATTATGCCACCTGGTACCCAGAGGCAGTCACCCTATCCTCACTGAGGACAGACAAAGTGGCAGATGCCTTACTTGGGATTTTCTCCTGTGTGAGGTTTCTGCAGGAGGTTATCACTGATCGAGGGGGTTCCTTCATGTCGGACCTGATGAAATGTTTATGGGAGAAGTGTGGGCTGGTGCAGAGATGCACGACACCATATCACCCACAAGCCAGTGGGCTTGTGGAATGATTCAATGGTACCCTGAAGTCAATGCTCCGGGCGTTTGCTGAACAGCATGGGAGGGACTGGGAGAAATACCTTCCCCACCTGTTGTTTGCATATAGGGAGATGCCCCAAGAGTCGACAGGATTTTCCCCCTTTGAACTCTTATATGGACGCCGGCTACATGGGCCCCTAGACTTGATCTGGGAGGACTGGGAGGGCAAGCACACCACCCAGGGAACTGCCATAGTGGATTACATCCTTAAGTTTAGGGAAAGTCTGAAGGATCATATGGGGACAGCCCAGAGCAACCTGGCAGCTGCCCAACAGAAACAAAAATTGTGGTATGACCACAGATCCAGAGCTTGCTCGTACATGGTGAGTAAGGAAGTCATGGTCCTTATTCCGGTCTGGAAAGATGAGCTGCAGGCTGAGTGGGGAGGACTGTACAAAGTGGTTAGGAAGGTAAATGACGTGAAGTATATTATAGTGTTACCTGACCAAAGACAGACAGAAAGGATGTACCATGTCAACATGATGAAGCCATTTGCAAATAGGGCTGACATGGTGTTTGCAATGTGTAGTTCTGGGAAGGGGATGGATGAAGGAGACCCCCTTCTGGACTTGCTGGAAGAAAGTAAGTGGGAGTCCTCTGTGCAGGCAGTTAAATTGTCTCCCCAGATGACCCCAGACAAGATCCAGGAAGTAAGGGAGGTTTTAGCAGACTTTGCTCCATTGTTTAGCACCAAGCCTGGACTAATCCTTTAGCGACTCACGATGTGGAGACAGGGACACAGACGCCCATATGGTGGACAGCATATCGGGTGTCAGAGGCTGTCCAAAAGGACATTAGGAGGGAAGTGGAGGAGATGCTGGATTTAGGGGTAATCCAGAGATCCCACAGCCCCTGTGCCTCACCTGTAGTCCTTGTACCCAAGCCAGATGGCTCTACTCATTTCTGTGTGGACTATCATGAACTGAATGCAGTCACGAAGTCAGATGCCCACCCGATGCCCTGGATGGCTGAACTCCTGGACTAGTTGGGAGGGGCGACCAACCTTACGACCATTGACCTGACAAAGGGGTATTGGCAGGTAGAGTTAACGGACAGAGCTAGGGAGAGGTCGGCCTTCATCACTTCGATAGGCTTATCTGAATTTAAAGTAATGCCTTTCGGAATGAAGAAAACCCCGGCCACTTTCCAGAGGTTGGTGAACCAGGTGCTAAATGGTGCTGAGGAGTACGTCATTGCGTACCTGGGTGACATTGCCATCTTTAGTGCCAACTGGGAGGAACACCTGTTCCACCTTAGGGAAGTGCTGGGCAGGATACAGAGGGCCGGGCTCACTGTCAAAGCTGGGAAGTCCAGGTGGCCATGGGAGAGGTGGCATGCCTCGGGCATGTGGTGGGCTGAGGACAGCTCTGTCCTAACCAAATAAAGATAGAGGTAATCTGGGCATGGCCCAGACCAGAAATGTAGTAGCAGGTCAGGAGTTTTCTTGGGACAGCATGGTACTATAGAACATTTGCACCCAATTACAGTGCCCTGGCTGCTCCCCTATCTGAGCTGGTAAAGAAAAAGGATGTCAAAGAAAATTACCTGGGGACCAGCCTGTGAAGAAGCCTTTACCAGATTGAAGGAAGCACTGTACAGTGCTCCTGTTTTGACAAGTCCTGACTATAGCAGACCCTTTATAGTTCAGACTGATGCCTCAGATGTGGGTATTGGGGCAGTACTGAGTCAGACATCCAGTCATGGGAGGGATCACTCAATAGCATATCTGAATAAAAAGTTACTTCCCAGGGAGCAGGCATACTCCATGGTGGAAAAGGAGTGTCTTGCCATAATGTGGGCCCTAAAGAAATTAGAGCCATACATGTATGGGCAGAATTTTGTGGTACAGACTGACCACAACCCCCTAGTTTGGCTGTCGCAGATGGGGAAAACAATGGTAGATTGCTGAGATGGAGTCTTTCTTTGAAAGGGTATGATATGACAATATTACATAGGACTGGAGCCAAAAATCAGAACTCTGATGGGCTGTCTTGTGTCTACGAGGAGTGAACTGATTTGGGAAGCTCATCCCATGCAGGGGATAGAGCCCCCAAATTCAGTCTAGGTGGGGAGGAATTGTAACACTCAGACAGCAGGTTCTGATTAATCTGTGATTTTTGTAACATAAAAATGTGTTATTGAGTGTCTCTCCTGAGACATGCTGAAACAGCCTGTGGAATGCCCCCCCCCCAGGTTTTAGATACAAGGTGTTACCTGGAATGCCAGGAGATAATTACAGGCTAGAATAGGCCTAAATTAAGCATCTCCTGTTTATCTAGTTTATTTGTAGCTTGCCAGCTGCTAGGATGGGAAATCATAAACTTTTATAATGTGGGGAATAGAGCAGCTTATGACACTTTGGTACAAAGTCATAAATGTTTCTTTGATGTCTGTGAAGAACAGGAAAACACTCTACATCAAAGGGTCATATGAGAAAATGAGTTGTGCTGAGGTCACAGAAATTTAATACTTTGATAAGACATCCTGTTTTGTATAGATATATATTTTTTATATTCTGACAGGGAGGAGCTAGGTGACCTCATGCAAAGAGGTGGGCAAAACCAGTTTTTAAACAGTATTCTGTTTTCCACTTGGAACACAGATGTTTGGACTCTGAAAAAGCAACATTAGGCACTATTAGAAGAATATACCTTAGAAAAGACAATTCTGTGAGTACTGTGGTAGGAGATTTTGTCTGCACTTTTAAACCTGTTTTGTTTAAGTGATTTGTATGTTTTGTGATATATGGTTCTGTATTTACATTTTATATTATGTTATCTATTTTTAAGTAAACCTCTACTTTAGAGACTACTTGGTGTGCCTTTGAAATTCTTTTTTTCTCGACAAGTGAAACATACATGGTTAAAGTTGACACTGTACAAAGTTTACTGGTTTTACCAAACTGGGAAAAGGTAAGAGTTTATTCTGAGGTCTTTAATAGAGTTAAGGGTTCATTTTGAATGCCTGGTTAGGTACCCATAAGCGAAAGATATTTGGCCCCCCCGAAGAGCAGAATTATCTGAACCTGTACATTGGGTACACTAGCAGGAGGTTCACAGTTTGAATCCCTCCAGAACCTGAGACCAAAGTTTGATTCGAACCTCCAAAACAGACAGGAGGGTTACCCTGTTCTGTTAACTGTTCACAAGACTGCGCTCAGAGGTTGGCACTGTGGGAGCAGTGGGCCTGACCTGCTGAGTGGGTTTGTGACAATCCACACTCTGGCAGTTCCACTGGAACATGGTGATTAGTCAGAACATGTTTAAACTAAGCTCCTCCTATCACTTGGGTGGATATATATCCCCCGACTCCACCCCATGATATCAGATCTTACATGCTTTAACCAGGATCAGGTGCCACTTGCCAGGGGAGGCCAGGTGGGCTGTGTGATTGTGAACCATATACCATTCCTACAACTACAGTTACAGGTGAGTAATCTATTCTTCTATGGGTGTGTATATGGTTCATTTATCCACACTCTGGCAGACTCCTAGCAGTTCTCTGGGAGGAGGGGATGAGATGTGCACCCCTAGTTCACAAACAGACACTGGAAAACTGAGGTCTCAAAACATGCATCCCAGGGTGACTCGAGGTTGATGTGGTAAGGGGAAATGAAGGTGGATGCTGACCTCCAGGTAGCAGCCCTACAGATCTCCTATATGGGTATATCCCTGGAACCAGCCACTGAGGCAGAGGTTTGTCTTGTGGAATGATCCTTGATCCCAATGGGAGGCTCCTGACCAGCCAACCTATAGCAGAGGTCAATGCAGAATATGATCCACCTTGCAATTGTCCACTTTGCTGCTGATCTGCCAGGTGCGGCTTCAGCCCAGGTGACCAACAGCTAGTGAGACTGTCCCCAAACTCCAGCCATATGCTCCACATAATATGAGAGTGCTCTCCGCAGGTCCAGGGTATGGAGCCTGTGGTCAGCTTCTGAAGCAGGGTTGGTAAAGTATGCTGGAAAGTTAATCACCTAATTAAGGTGAAATTCTGATACCACCTTCGGGAGGAACTTTGGGTTGGGGTGAAGGATGACTTCATCCCTGTGGAAGACCAAATAGGGAGAATCCACCAAGAGCGGCTGGCACTCCCCAAGCCTTCTGGCAGATGCAATTGTCACCTGGAAGGCTGTGTTCCATGACAGGTGTGACAACTCACAGCTATGTATTGACTCAAAAAGCTTGCCCTTGAGCACTGCCAGGACTAGTAGTAAGTCCCACGTTGGAGGTGAATCATGCACCGGAGGGGACAAGTGGCTGAGACCCTTGAAAAAGCACCCAAACACCTTCTCCTGGGCTACAATGACTTATGATACCTCCTGTGGTAGCACAAGAAAGTTCTGGGATAACATCAAGGAGCTTAATGGTAAATTCCGCTCTCCCCCATTACAACTTAGTGTTAACGGTACTACCACCACAGACACACATCACATAGCTAAATGCCTCAACTCCACCTTCTCAGACCTCAGCTCAGTTCTCCCTAGCAATGTTTTTGATCCAATTCAGCCTACACCACCACCTGAGATCCTCCACCATCCCTTCAAACTCAGAGTCATTACCCCTACAGAAGTGAAAGCCTACCTGTCCAAAGCCTTACAGAACTCCAATTACTGCAAAGATGCCTTCGATATGCGTATCCTATACCTTGCACTAGACTCAGTTATCTCTCTATTCACGGACCTTCTAAATCTGTCCCTGCACCTGGGTCAGTTCCCAACCTCATGGAAAATGGCAGTGATAACACCAATATTAAAATGTGGCGACAGCTCCCACCTAAACAACTACCGGCACATCTCGATTCTCCCCCCACTCTCTAAAGCCCTTGAAAAGATTATGGCCAATCAGCTCACTGACTACCTCCTCGCACACAACCTCATATGTAGGGAGCAGCATGGTTTCAGAGCTGGTCATAGCACTATGACAACCCTCACAGAATTTGCTAACTCCCTGCACTCCACGCTTGACAAAGGGCACCTCGCAAGGGCCATGCTTATAGACCTCTCAAAGGCCTTCAACACGGTTTCTCGTCCCCTCCTTCTTAACACATTACAACAAATTGGGGTCTCTCATTGTCCACTCGCATGGTTCTCCAGCTATCTTTCATCTAGAACCCAATGTGTTAAAATTAATAATACCATATCTGCTATGCTGCCTGTGCACTCAGGAGTTCCCCAGGGATCTATTCTGGGCCCCCTCCTATTCAGCATCTACCTCAATGCCCTGCCTAAATCCTGCCCTGGCAACCTTCTCCTCTACATGGACAACAGTGTTCTTTACGCCACATATCCTGATCATCTCTCTCTCTCTCTCTCCAGCGTACCTTACAAAACTCCTCTCAGATTGAACACTGGTTTGCTGAACACAGATTGGTGGTCAACATTAAAAAAACTAAGATGATGCTCTATGCCCACTGCCAAAACAGATCAAAGGTTTTCCCCCTTGAAATACTCTCCATCTCTCTCATCCCACTGGCACAGGTCCAAAAGTATAAGTATCTAGGTATTACATTTGGCTCTTCCCTCTCATATCGCGAACATATAAAAATCCTCACCTCCACCACCAACACCCGCATTGGTCTCCTTTATAGACATAAAGACTGCCTGCCTCCTGAAGCACTTCACCTAGCCATTACCTCCTCAGTCTTCTCGCTGGTGGACTATGGCCTCACAATCTATGCTGCCGCTGACCCTACAGCGCTTCATCAAATACAAGTAGTCATCAAGAAGGCCTGACGGCTCCTCTCTGGTGCTGACAGAAATACACATACCTGCACCCTAAACGAGCTCACCAATATCCTCTCCCTTGAGGAAAGACTATTATACCAGACCTGTCTCTTCACAAAAAAAATCCACCTGGGTTTAACCCCAATAGGTGTCATGGCTTCTCTTCAGGCAGCCACCATCTCAGCGTTCACACGGGCTGCCCCAAAAACTGTCTGGAAAATGCCTAGGGTCAGGACCACCCTGGCCCAGTGATCCTTCCCCCTTAGAGCTCCATCCTGGTACAATGCCCTCCCACAGGCCATCACATCAATCACCAATCTAGGTCCTTTTAAAGCTGTCTTAAGGGCCCATATCCTCTCCTCACATCAATGCCAGTGTAACTGGTAATCCGTGGATCCTGCACCACACTGCTAGGCCACGCACCCGCCCTTGGCCTGGCAGTGGAGAGCCCTCACTATTTCTAGCCTACAGGCTCCTCACCTCCCTTGGTTACCATATAGTTGCACTGGACTATGAATGCATTTTATTATGTATAGGACAAGGCCTTCTTGAGGCGGCTTACTACCAACTCACATCATGCATTGCTTTAGCTACCAGTTGTATAGGTCTTAACTGCTCATTAGGTAAATATGTCAATAGCTCTGCCCTGTTTTAGCTACCAAATGTATAGGCATTAACCAGTGCTCATTGTACTTGTACTCTGTATGATTGCTCACCCACATTTATTCTATGTAGGTACTGTATGAATGTCTATGTTTTATTCTGACGTGGAGCCTTTGGAAATGAGTCTATGACTCAAAGGGTTGTAATTCCAATTTTCTAAATAAATAAATAAAATAAATAACTATAATCAGCATAGTGGCCCCCACCTGGTAAGCAGAGATAACTGCTAGGTGCACTTTAAGGGTCGTTGCTCATAATTCCAGCTGGGAAAGGGACCAGAGGTAGTCCAGGATGCTAGCCACAGGGCAGGGAAGGGGATCAAGTTCCTTGCCTTGGCACCAAATGGAAACACCCTTCCATTTAAAGGTATAGTACCTATGAGTTGACTCCTTTTTGGAGGCCTCCATGACATGGAGAACATCCTTGGAAAGACCCAAGACCTGGAACTCAAGCTACTCAGGAAACAGCCTATGAGGTGTGGGGACCGAAGGTCCAGGTACAGGACCATCCTCTGAAGTCTGGTCAGCAGGTCTGGGTGGATATGCAGTTACCATGGAGACCTGCTGCTAAGGCTGAGGAGATCTAGGTACCAGAACTGCCTTGGCCATTCTGGAGCTATCAGGATCATCTGTGCCTTGTCCTTCCTGACCTTGACCAGTACCCTGTGGATCAAGGGGAAAGGAAGAAAGGCATACATGAGGCCTGGGGTCCAGGGCCTTGTGAAGACATCCCCCATCAGTGTCGCAGACTGTAGGAGGCACGCACAAATCGGCCTCAGTTTGACATTCTTTCAGGAGACAAACAAGTCCGCTGAGGATGAGCCCCACAGGGATAACAAGTGGTTCACCGCCTTCTGATTCAGAGATCACGCATGCAGCATCTCTTCTACCTGCCTGAGAGTGTCTGCCAGCTGATTGTTCTCCCCCATGACATGAATCACCAGGAGATCTGCACCCAGGCTGCACATGAGGGTCCAGGTGTGAAGTGCCTCCCAACACAAAAGAAAGGAGAGTGTGCTACCCTGTCAGTTCAGGCAAAACATAGTCATGGTGTTGTCCGTCTGGACTTGAATGACCTGACCCTGACTAGCAGAGCAAATTCCATCAGAGCCAAGTGCACTGCATGGAGCTCCAGCAGGTTTATGTGTTGACAGCACTCCCTGGGTGATCAAAACCTGTGGGCCATGTGGTCTCCCAGGTGTTCTCCCCACCCTACCAGAGACACATCCATCATCAGTGTGATGTAAGGCTCTGCGCAGACAAATGTGATTCCTTCCTCCAGATGATCCAGGATCAGCCACCACAGGGTGGCGTCCCACATCAACTGAGTTACTGTGAGCAGCTGGTCCAAGTGGCCCAGGCACTGGGACAACTGATGGACCACCTTCCACTGAAGGTGGCATATCTGCCACTGGGCCCAGTGGACTATGTTGGGGCAAGATACCATGTACCCAAACATCTAAGAAATCCCAGGCAGGGCACAAGAGCCCAACCTGAAATGATCAGGCAAAGGAGGTAAGATCCTGTGCTTGGTCTACTGGGAGGCAGGCCTTGGCCAGAAGGGAGTCTAATTCTGCAACAATGAACTTGATCCCCTGCTTCAGTACCATTTCAGACTTGTCCAGGTTGACCAACAGACCCATGTCTTGGCAGGTCTGGAGAATAAGTGCTGTGGATCTCTCCATGGCCTTTCTGGATGGACCAGGATATGATAGAGACCTTTAAATACCACACAGGGGTAAATAAGGTACTGGAGGGGGTATTTTTCAGAGAATTGGATTAGTGCCCTGTATACTCAACCACAGACATTGACTCAGCCCTCTCTCTTTTCACTGCCATCTTTAAGAAGTCCTGGAATACTAATGCCATCTCTTAAAAAGGCCAGTGTAAAACATTGCCATCACACCTGGATTACAGCTGACCATATTGCTTTGTGCAAGTCTGGGGACCTTCTCCCAATCCCTGACTGATCAACAATACAGGTCACTCAGGAACACCTGTACCAGGGCAGTCCATACTGCATCCAATCTAAATTCCCCCTCTATATTCTAGAAGGTTCTCCACTGTCTATTCAATTTCCCTTCCCTCCTGGTGGATGGCTTACTGGTCTCCAACCCCTCCTGTGCTGCCACGCACTTTAACAAATTTTTCACAGCCTATATTCTACCCCGTCACTCTCCTCCAGAAACTACGGTCCCACCCTTACCTTTATCTTCTGGAAACTTCCATTTCCCTCCTGTCTCCTCTCAGGAAGTTTTCTTTGCCCTAGTTTCACTTAACCTGTCCAAATCTAGCCCAAGTGGTTTAGATCCCAAACTTCTTAAAATCTCTGTGTCAGCCATTGCCTTCCCACCATTGCTTAATTTGTGCCAGTGCTTGGTGGGGGACAGACCCGGCACCTGTTAAATCATTCAAATTAAAATTGTAAGCCTTGCCCTTTAAATAATTGTGCACTGACTACACTCAGTGGGCTGGCATGCCTCCAGTCGCACACGCTTGCTGGGCTCGGCTGCTCTTACCTGTGTTAGATCGGTTGTCAGCAGGTTGAACGTGCCGATGGTAACCGTCAGCCGGACTATCACTTTTAGTTGGCTCCCCTCCTCTCAGCTGCTGCTGTCTGCATCTGCACCCAATGCCTCTACCTGCTCGCTCTCAAGTTTCATCTTTGGACTCGGTAGGAGGGCAGCCAACAGCAGCGAGACTACGTGCGCTTCTGCGCGTGAACCATTTTTTTCTGACCACCACCTAACCAGCTGTTATGTGGTCAGGTGGTGGCACGTTTTGTAATGGAATGTTGGAGGAGGAGTCAAGTCCAAGAGGAGTACATTGACATCCAATCCGTACCCTGTATAGCTTGGTGCTGCATCAGACTTGTGTGTTGGAATCGTCGTCTGCCTCAACTCTCTCTGACTGACTCTTAATTGTGTTCTGAATATCTGATCTCATCCACGGAATAATAGAAAAAGAACAGTGTTTTATTATTACTCAGTTGTCTACTGGCTTCTGGGGGTGGTTAGAAAGAAAGGCGAGCCGGGCTGGGCGGGCAAGCAACCAAGGGCCTGGGAAATGGGAGCAGGAAAGAATGGAAGGGAGTAGTTGTACTGTACACTAGATAGATCATCACTCACTGGCTGGGGCTGTGGGGAAGAAACAAGGAAGCTTCAAGCCATGAAGGCAAGGGAAGAAGGGGCTACCTCTTGCCTGGCTGAGTGTAAAACAAACTAAATGAAAAAGACAAGATGGAGTAAACACAGCACGGAGACTGCCTTGTTGAGGTTCACAGGCCAGGTATATAAAGTCTTAGATGAGGGTAAAATAGTGGCTGCTGGGTTTGTAGACTTCACCAAGGCATTTGACCTAGTTGACCATAGGAAACTATTGTTGAGTTTACTTAAGGTAAATTTTTCTAATGAAGTGATATATTGGATTGATAATTATTTATCTGAAAGGGTGCAGAAAACTTTTATTAATGGTGTAATGTCTGATGAGGGTAATTTGATGTGTGGTGTCCCACAAGGGTCCGTATTGGGCCCTTTGTTGTTTTCTCTTTTTTAAATTCTTTGAATAATGTATGTAATGACACTGAGCTTATTTTATTTGCAGATGATGCAGTTTTATTATGTATTGGAGATTCTTGTCAATCTGTACAACACCATTTGCAGAAGGGTTTTAGCTTACTGCATAATTGGTTTATTGGGCATAATCTAGCGTTGAATCATGTTAAAACAAAATGCATGGTTTTTAAAAATCCTAGATCTAAAGCAAATTTTGAGCTGACCTTGAATGATAATTATGATAAAATCAAAAGGGTTTCTGAAATATGTTATTTGGGTTTAATTATCGACTGTAACTTATCTTTTGAATTACACATTCAGAAATTAATTAGTAAGTTACATCAAAGATTAGGAATGTTATTTCGATTAAAAATATATCTAACATATGAGACTAGGGCAATATTGGCACATAGTTTGTTGTTTTCAGTTATTGATTATGGGTTATTAATATTTTTTTTCTTCAGATAAAATGCAAACTAAGCATACAACAACTTATTATAATATCATTTGATTTGTTACTGGTCAGAATAAAATAACTCATCATTGTTTTCTTTATAGTACTTTAGGGTGTCTGTCCTTTGTTGATAAATTTAGAATGCGTACTGCAGTATTTCTTGGAAAAATACATCTAGGATTTTTACCAGGTGTTATTTGTAATATGTTTCCTAGATTGTTAAATTTTGTTAGGACAAGGTCACAGGTCAGCTACAAATTTCAAATTCATTTTTATAAAAGTACAATGGCTCAAAATTCACTTCAATATTATGCATTTAAATTATACAATGACTTGCCTTGTAATATTACAAAGTCTATTACTATTTCATTATTTAAGAGTGTTCTAGCAAAACTTATGACAAATGAAGCAAAATGCTGTTGTTTTAACTGATACATTTATTGTATGATTTTGTATGTTTTGTATTATATATGGTGTTGTAATTATGTTATGACTGGGCACCAGTGAAAATGGGCATTTTATGCTCACTGGTCATATCGTGTAAAAATAAACAAACAAACAAACTCAATCTGCATCAAAACAGGTATTAGAGCCTGAGTTTTGCCTGTGAGAGCTTGGTGCGTGCAGCTGGCTGACTGGGTTTGATTCTCATTTCACACACTAGTCCACTTGCGTACTGTGTGACTAAAGGGCTATAAACTTAATTAAGTTGTTAACCCTCCCTCCGACAAAAAGCCCCAACAACAAAAGCAGAGGAGGAGGAGTGTGATCTTGGCACATCCAGCAGAGTGACTGGGTTTGATTGCTATAACCTCCACTTGCATACAGCATAGCAAACTGTGTTTTCTCCAAACAGCATTAAGTGTCTGTAAAGTAATAAGTTACAAAAAATAAGTAAATGAATGAATGAATGAATAAGGCAACAAAACAAAAGCAGAGGAACTGTGTGATCTCTGTACATTCAGCAGCGTGACTGGGTTTAAATCCCTACAACCTCCACTGGCATACAACATATTACTGTCTGTGTGACTGTCTCTGAAGTGGCTGTAAACTAAAATAGGAAAAAAAAAGACTAAGGCTAAATGAGAAGGCAGAGGAGCAGATGTGAGTACTTGGGTTTGATTCCCACAAGCTCCACCTGCATACAGCATACTACTGTGTGAGTGTGATTGACTCTGAAGGGGTTGGTGGAGGCAGAGACGGTGGAGGGGTTCAAGAGGGGGTGGGACAGGTACAGAGGAAGGGATCTGGAAGCAAAATCCAATGCAGCGAGACTATCCGGAACTGGGAAGGGAGAAGCCATAGAAGGCGAGGGGAGCAGCAAGGTCAGCTCCCAGGGTGGAGACTGACCAAACGAGCAGACGTGAAAGACCATTAGGCCTATTCTGCTGGCATTTTAGTATGTTAGTATGTTAGTAAAACAAGTAAAACACAAATCCTAAGCCTAATCAACAAAAGTAGAACCGAGCGTAGTACATCCAGCAGACTGACTCGGTTTGATTCCCATAACCTCCACTTATGTACTATGTTACTGTCTTTCTCTGAGCAAGTCATTTAACCTTCCCAGTGCTCCCAGATCACCCCTAAAAAGAGGCAGCCCCTATGCCTGCCAGTGAGCGTTACATGGTTTACAAAGAATACATAAAATATAAATACATAAACAAAAAAACCCAAAAAACAACAGAGACAAAATAGTTATGTGTCTGATGTACCAGGTTCAGTGTTTCACTGGTTTACAGTCTGAGAGGGTTTGTCTTGAGAAAGCAAGTTGCCCTGAAGAGCTATCTTTGCTAGGCTCGCCTTTCAACTTTTTTCTCATCACTGCAATGTTTTAGTTAGAGTAGGTTAGTCAATTTATTTACTTTGCAGCAGCTTTCTCCCATTCCTTGGGTTAAAAACTGTGATTAAATAAAGAAAAAGTAAAGATTTTTCTCTGGTTGTTGCTGTCTGAGAATTATGCAGTTTGAGTCAGGCTTTTTATAAATCCATTGACACAGAGTTGCCATCCTGCAAGTTGTTGTGTGCACTAAAGAGAAAGATTGTGCCAGGCCAGTGGCACTGAGGGCTGAGGCATCCTCCTTACCTCTTGCTATGCCGGTGACCTGGGTTTGGGAGTGAACTTGGGGTACCGGGGTCAGCAGGGGAAGGAGAGGATTGAGCATCTGGAGGACTATTCTCCTCTCCTGGGAGGGCAGGCCATGGACTCCCAGAGCATGTGTGGCTCCCAGTGGAGGTTGGGAGCACTGCCACAGGAGAGACACTCGTTAGGGTTGGAGGTGATGGCGGACGTCCTGTGGGTGAGTGCAGGAGCATACCTGCTTCATGATGATGTCATTGCATGTCATCACCTCCTGGGGATCCAGGAACAAGAAAAAACTCCAGCCCCTGGGAGAATGATGATGGGCCTTGCAGTAGGCCCCTCATGCCCAATGCAGGATCCTGCTCACTACAGGGCCTCTGACTCCTCCACTCAATACCTGCCATCTGGAGTCTGAGAAAGGGTGCCAAGGTAGGTATGGTGGCCCCACCTCAGGAAATATGAAAGCCGGGGGATCGGTGAGGCTGAGGGTGGTTGGAGCTTTGGAGGGAGAGCCCCTTGATCTGAAAGGGTTTCAGGCAGGACAGGAGATGACTAACATAAGAGGCCACAACTGAGGGGATCCCAGTGGGGCTGGTGACCAGAGAGAAAAAAAGAGTTAAAAAAAAAAAGAGAGATAGAGTGACAGTCTGCTGCTACGGATGCTCATTTTTGGTACTTGGCAGCTGACATGTGAGTGGAGGAGGCGTGTTGCTTGTACCTAGTGTGCTGTCATGTATCAGTGCTTCCACCCAGCGACCGTCTAGTTCTGTATTAATTTTGGTGATGACTGAGACATCATTAATCGGATGAAATGTCTCAAGGTCAGAAGAAAATATGGCTGTATTTCTCTAAACTGGGTGCTATTGCGAATGAGGCTGAGCCAGTTACTAAGTGAAAGAAAAAGGATACAGATGAAAACCACGGAAAAGAACCAGAAGATGTACTGGGTGCTACTGTTACATGTGTTAGCAGCATCAGCCCTACAGAAGAAAGCAAGTTCACAAAAAATGAAGGCAAGAGTGGTGCAGAAAGCACTTCTGTTGATAGTGAGTCTGAATCACAGAGCACTGGTAGCAAAGATAACGAATTGCCTCAACATGTCGCGGCTTACAGCAAAAATTTACTTCCTGCAGGATGGAAACATGAACAAAAACAATATTTCCAAAGTAAGTACCTGTGGTTAGTCATCTATGGATTAAATCTTGGTTGCAGTGTATGTCAGCAGGTCAGTTACTTGGGTCCTGAAAAATCTGCAGGAATGAAGTTGTCTTAAGAATGAATAGAAGCTAGTATTAGTTTGTTGATTTTCTTTCTTTCTTTCTTTCTTTCTTTCTTTCTTTCTTTCTTTCTTTCTTTCTTTCTTTCTTTCTTTCATTTTATTTATTTATGTCATTTATGTCTTTGGTTACCGGATAAGTGCACTAATCCAGAGGACCATTTTCAGGCACAACCCAGGCCACAGGATGGCACAGAAAGCATACATTACAAATGTATGTGAAAACAGCAACACAGGCGTAAACACAATACAAAATCCAACACAGTTACAGATGAAAAAATGCAATCAATATAAATGGTACAGGACACATTCTTGGGAATACATAAAAATAAATACAAGTCACAATGTGAAATCACCACAGTAACAAAGAGAAGTACAACTACAGAGGGGTACAGATACAACCCAGAGGTTCCTCTGGTGCCAATAAAATCAAGCAATAGAAAGCACTCTGGAAAAAGACAGGAGAACATGCACACACCCAGTCACATGACATGGCTTCTCATATTTTGGAGCAAGCAAAGAAAGACACATTGCTGCCAAGAAGCGAAGCGTAACAGGCTGTCATATGGTTTTGATGTAGAAACCGACTGCCAGAAGTTGAATGGACTGGACATTGGGTGGATTTTGAAATTCAACGTGGCATACTCTAACATTCAACATCACATTCCTCTGAAATTAAGAAAAAGTTGTTTGCCCTAATCATAGCGATTGCTCCTAAAGTGAGACTTTTACTTGATGAAGTTACTGCTGTAAACAAGAAAAGTACTTTAATTGTGTACATGTGGATGCAGTTACCTAGTTTGGAATCTCTTGCTAATGTATTCGTCGACCTTGTTAAGCTACATGATTTGACTTCTGAGGGAATAGTGAACAGTTTATTGTCCAAACTCAAAAACATTAACCGAACTGAAAACTTTCTTGCCAAGTGCCTGGTACCAGTTGCTTGCGATGGAGCTTCAGTGGTATTTGGATGCAATACTGGTGTTGTGAAGCAGTTGTAAGACATGTTTCCAAGTATTATAGCATGGCACTGTTCTGCCCACTGCCTAGAGCTTGCAGTCAGTGATGTTATGAAAGATGCAGCTACGAATCACTTTAAAAGCTTGCTAGACAAGCTATATTCACTTTATAGCACATCTGGAAAAAAATTGATTAGATCTAAAAGAGTGCACTGAAGCTCTTGACATTCAGCTTTGCAAGATATGTAGAGTGTTAGACACACGATGGGTTGCATTGAGCTTTAGAACAGTGGAGGCTGTTAGGGATGTTTATCCCGCTCTCTAAAGGCACTTCAGGTCAGCAGCTGACAATGTTTCTTGTGACAGCACAACACGCAAAACTTATTCGGGTCTAAGCAAGTGCTTATCATCTGTTCAGTTTGTCAGTAATCTTGGAATTATGTATGATGCCCTGCAGGAGTTGTCTGAGTAATCTCTCAAGTTGCAACATTGCAATTGTACAATTGTCGATGCACACCAAGCTATCTACTGCCAAATACTGGTGTTCATTGCAATGGTTGAAAAGCGAAGAAAATATTCTGCACAGTGTGAGAAAGCCATAGAAGAGAAGTTTCAGGGTATGCTCTTGCATGGAGGAAATGTTTGTGGCAAGAAAATTTACACAGGACAATTTTTTCGCAGCTTAGCAGACAATTTGCAAAATCGTATGCTGTCTACAGGAGGCAGCGCTAGTGACAAGACTGGATACGAGAAACTGATCACTGAAATGAAAGTGTTATATAAGCAATACTGGCCTGATAAGCTACCTACACTGTATGGAGAAAACGAGATTCAGTCTCTTTGCGAAAGGTTTGACATTAGTAACACTCATGAAACCATTCGAGCATATAGGGTGTATAAGGAGTTGGGTGGGAAAGACGTTCAAAAGCAGAATGAGGACCTGTTGATAGCAATGAGAACTATTGCTGTCTCCAGTGCAGAGTGTGAGTGAGGCTTTTCACAAATGAATCTTATATGCACATCAACATGAGCATCCATGCTTATTGAAACTATTTGCTTGTTACTATTCCTGAATCTAGTCAGCCCACCATTGAAGAAATTCAACCCTATCCCTTATGTTTATTCATGGCTGGCCAAAGGGCACAGAGCAGCCAATGACACAAGTAGTAAGTAGAGAAAACATGAGGATAACCAGTCAAATACAGAAATTTTATGGGAATTTCTGGATAAGTAGAGCACAACCATATTTTCCTGTTTGTTCTTACTGGAAAGGTGGAAACGCAATGCTCGAGTGTCAAACCAAGCTGAGACTCAATGGAAAATTATCCTTACTTTAATGGCAGTATTTTGTTTCATATTACATCATATATGATGTGTAATTAATAACGTGTGTTAATGGTATATTGCCTAATTGACTTGGTTAATCACTCAGACTCCACTCAACAGGTCGAGTTCTTTAATAAAACATCCTTTGCAAAGTGCTAGAAATGTTAATAATGTTAAATCTGTTCTGACTATATGAGGACATTTGTTACTTTGTAAATCGCTAATTTTACAATTTGACTGAACTCTGTGGGGTACGTGGGTGTTACTTACTTACAATTTTTTTTACATCCTGATGTAGTACATTGAGGGATGCTTAGCCCTGCTATTATAGGGTGCATGATGTAGTTCGATATTGGATTTCATCCTTGCTCATGGCACCATCTAGCAATCTTAGACCCTATCCTATGCTAAAACTTTGTTCTTACTTGAGCAGCTAACCTTCCATTGTAATAAGTGGAGGGGCATATTTGTGATGTTATTATCAAAATGCTGTAATGCTCTAGTCTAATTATCTACCTGCTGTATTAACTGGACTGTTTATTCAGAAACTGAATAAACTATAAAGTAAAATCTTTGTTATATGTTTTGGCATTGCATTCTATATGTACAATATCCTTTACCTACAGAAAACTTTTCATGCTTCAGTTTTCATGAGTTTTGCCACCAACTAACAGCTGTACCCTGCTTGATACACTATGGTAAATTTTGCTGCTTAATAAGGCCAGCCAGAGTCTACCATACCCCTGATTCCAGGGGAAAAATAATTTCTTCCCTTGGAGTCAGGGGGAGGGAACATGTAACAGAAGATGTTTTATCAATTTTATCTTCAATTAAAGTCCCCAAACTCACCACAGAGCATAAAAACATGCAGAGCTTCTGGGCTGCCCCCAGATCCCCACTTTTTGGGCCATAGCACCTTGCCGTTGTATTCTACATGCCCAAGATTATTTACCTATAAAAAACTTTTCATGCTTCAGTTTTAATGGGTTTTGCCACCAACTGAAAGCTGTACCCTGCTAGATACTCTGTGGTACATTTTGTTGTTTAATAAGGCCAGACGGAGTCTACCATACCCGGGATTCCAGGGGAAAAAATTATTTCTTCCCCCGGAGGAAGGGGTAGGGAACATGTAACAGGAGTGTGTTTTATTTTTAATGAAAGCCCCAAAACTCACCACAGAGCATATCAAACCTCAGAGATTCTGGGACCTGGTGGCCACCAGACCACCTGCTTTTGAGCTAGGGCACCTCTTTCTTTACAAATTAAGCACTGCCTCCCAATGACTCACCATCTGAGCCTCTTTTTTTCCCCTCAGTGCTGTCCCTCAGGCCTGGAAAGTTGCCAAGGTTCTGCCCCTGCACAACAGTGGTGACCCTTCCTCCTCTGGTAACTACTGTCCAATTTCACTCCTTTCCTCTCTTGCTAAGCTTCAAGAATCCATAATGTTATGGTGTGGGATCTACAGATGGACACAGGACTCAGTAATTAAGGTGCAACCCATGTTGGCTTGTGGGATGTTTATTAATCTTCATAAACAAGTTCTTCTTGCACCATCCAAATAACATACAAGTCCAAATGAAAATAACAGCAAAAGAAAAAAAATAACAAGCAACTGTGTTCAGGCAAAGTAACACAAGTATAATCCTTACAGTAGGAACCTTCTCTCTCCACTGGTCAAAAAATACTGACTCTATCTAACAGGTACCTGTTCAGGTAGGATTTATATAGCCACCTACCTGAATCAGGTGACACATCATCATCAAAATAAAAATATATTTTAATAACTTCTAAAACAAATTTATACATATTCCTTAGTGTTTTGCTTGATATAAACAACCTGTTTTAAGGTTTATCTCTTAAAAGTATTCTTTGGTAAAACTTTACCATTTCAAAGAATGTTCTCCAGACAATGATTGACAGGTTCCTGTTATAAATGTGGGCCACTAGGGGCTGCTGATCCCCTAAAGAAACAGTCAGACTTCAGCAGGCTTCTGAGAGAATAGACCTCCTTCTAAGCAAGGGCACTGCTCCAACTACACAGAACCAGAAAAGGAACTTCTTCAGTGAGTCTTATCCTGTTTACTATTGGCTTGGTTTGGCTTTAAGAGTGTTGTAAAGTACATTTTATAAGGTATACATTTTATTTTATCTAGAAGTACTCAGAGCTGAATTTAGTAGACAAAACCCAGATATTTATCAGCTTATAAACAGAAGGAACAAGTCTCAATTGCAGCAGAACTAGAGCAAAACAGCATTCTATACTACAGGGTTAAGCTTGTGGGATAAGTGTTACAGCAGGAAAATGCTTGCACCAGGAGAGTGCTTAGCACAGAAACCCTGTTCAAACAAAAACAAACTCTCTCTCTCTCTTAGTGAAACTCTCAAATGAGAATTCATAACATACAGTCTCCTGTCTATTTTTCAGACTGCAAATGAATATTATTCTGTCCTCTTCTTTAGACAGAAACAATAAATAATGCTGGAATCTAACAAATATTTTATGGGAAATGGAGTCTGTATTTACCCATTACTTAAGGCAGTTAATCTGTTATATCCAAAACTTGATATTTAAGAGTACCCAAGGAAAAAGAGAAATAAAGCATGAACAGGGTAACAGAGATGGGGGGGGGGGCTGTGTATGGAGGTGGCCTGCCTCCATACAGAAAATACAGGGATAGCCTTAGAAGAGGGGAGGAAAGTGGTTGCAACCAGAGAAAGAAATAAAAGATGAGTACTTTTATTTAGTGGCAGGGACTAACCCTGTCACACACAGCTTTTTATTTATTTAGTTTTTGTTGACTGGTTAGGCGCACTAGACAGCATGGCTGCTTATTTTCAGGTGTGACCCGGGAGGTTACAACAGAGGGCATGAAAGCAACAGTAAATACAAGGAAAAATCAAGTGAACAAGAATTGGTACAAAACAAGCTAGAGATCAGTCACAATTCAGCTATATGATCTATACAGCAATAACAGTACAGTTGCAGGAATGATATATAAAACAGATACAAGATAGAAGTGCAAATAACCGGCAGTTATTGAGTCATCAACAAATAGTTAAGTGCTAGGGGTAGTGGGGGTTGCAGGATTTCCCAGGCAGTTTGAGAGAGTACAGATAGATGTTGGTTAAGCAACTAGGAGAAGCCAGCAAAGGAGGGGGCTAACACCACTACAGGAGCAGGGTGCAGAGCTTAGAAGGGCCTTACAAAGGTCCATTTTGAAGTTACACAAGCAGGGGGAGTTTCTGAGAGTCAGTGGAAGGGAGTTTCATAATTTTGGAGCACAGACCGAGAAGGCATTTTCACCCATTTTAGTATTACATCTCGGTTGGACGAGTAGGGATTTATCGGCTGATCTCAGGGGGCAGGCAGAGGTCACAGGTTTGAGCAGTAAAGCTAGTTTGCCAGGTATCTGAGAGGAGATTATATTCTTTATAAAACAGGAGGAGGTAAACTGACTGAAAGCTGAGGGCTAAGCCATCCCAGGCTAGAATATAGTAAGCATCGGTGAGTAAGCTTAGGTAGTGACAGAGCAAATCGGCAAATGTTATTGTAGCAGATATTCCAAATACGGAGGAGCCCTCCTGTGGTTGCTGGAAAAGCTGTAAGTCCATACACCAGTTTGGATCTCAGGATCCCTTGAGCAATGGCCAACCTTGCCGTAGATGTTAGGCTATGTCTGACCTTATAAGCCAGTCAAAGTTGAATATTAACAAATTTGATGACTGAAGCCAGGTGCAGGTCTAAGTCCAGGGCGGGATCAAGGGTGACTCCAAGGTATTTAAAGGAGGCAACTGTGCTGAGGGGAGTGCCATCTAGCACTCTGATACATAAAGGTTGGGTGCAGAATCGAATTTTTGAACCAGAGCAGAAGAGCACAGTCACAGTTGTATTTTTATTGAGGACAAGCTTGTTCTTCGGTAGCCAACTCTGAAAGGTATTAAAATTATGATTGAAGTTCTGGTTGATGTCCGAGAGGTTAGGAGAGAAAGAGTATAGAATCAGATCATTGGCATATAAGAGGGTAGAGCAAGGTTCAGTAAGCGGTGGGAGGTCATTCTTGAAGATTTGGAACAGGAGAGGGCCAAGAATTAATCCTTGGGGCACTCCAGTCCAAGTGGGCGCAAGGGAGGACTTAGCACCTCCAATCTGGATGAACTGCTGATGCTCCAAAAGATAATTTTGGAGCCAGGTGGTAGCAGAGGAAGAGAAGCCAAGAGAGGGCAGCTTAGATAGGAGCAGAGGGTGGTTCACTAAATCAAAGGTTTTCGTAAGATCAGCAAAACTAGCTCCAGTGAGAAGCTATTGTCCATTGCAAGTCTGATATCATTAGTGAACTATATGAGTGCAGTGGTTGTACTGTGTGCTCGTTGAAAGCCATGTTGATCTGTGGTGATGAGGTTAAATGAGTGGAGGTGATCCGAGATCTGTGTGGCCATGATTTTCTCCAGTATTTTAGAGAGGGTGGAGCGGATGACAATAGGGTGGTAGTTATCTAGGATAATGGTGTCTCCCTTTTTGTGGACAGGGACTACTTGAGTAGTCTTCCAGATAGAGGGGACATGTCCTGTGAGCAGAGACAGGTTGAAGAGATGAGTCACTGGAGGGACTATAGAATGGGCAATGGTTTTTAGGAAGTTTGGTAGGAGTCTATCTTCCCCTGCAGACCCAGTAGGAGAGATGGACTTAAGTAATCTTAGGATTTCAGACTCAGACTGGGCGAAGATTGAAAGGAGGGGATTGTGGTTTGGAGTTGCCCAGCGGAGACTCAGGTAATGGCCCCAGTGGAGTAGTATAGGAGGAGACGTCAGTGAATCTGGAGCTAACAGCATTAGCGATAGCGAGTGGGTTGTTGCAATTATTTTATTTTATTTTCATTTAAAATGTGATGACCGGGAAAGGCACACTGAGCTGAGGCTTGTTTCCAGGTGTGACCCGGGTACAGTTTGTACAGGGAGTATCAAGAGAAACAGGGGCCCAGATATTCTAACTGCACCACAAAAGTGCGCAACAGCAGAAGCAGGCACAAGTCCAGTGCGCCCTTGTGCAACACATATGATATTCAAACACTGCACAGGTCAAGATGCGCCTGCGGCACATGACTGAATATTGCACCAACTGCACCATGGCACAACCAGGCATGCGCAGTGGAACAGATGTGATGCACAATAGCACAACCAGGGATGCTCAGTGGAGCAGGGTAGCAGCTCATCAGCACAACCGGGGATGCGCAGGGACAGGATGCAGGGGTTCACCACCAATGGTAGAGATGGGCAGAGGAGCACACAGCAGAACAGACATCACCCCCCACACTCCATGCATTGCACAACCTGAGGAGAGCTGGAAGAGCCACCAGCCCATGGACACCAGCAACAATCCCACAGCCGGGGCATGGTGCCCCAGCACACCCCCTGGCAAGCTGTGACCGGCACACAAGGATGTCCAGCCACCCCATGCCACACCATCCCACCAATGCAGAGCACACCCTGCACCATGACCCCCATACACCCTGCCCAGGAGTAGTGCCCAACAGTGCAGGACAACCCATGCATGCCACCACCCCCACTGTGACAATGCAACCCTGTGCACCATGGAGCCATGCAAGGCAGCCCCACCATGAGCACCCTGCAGTGGGTGGCAGCAGACAGCGATGCAACAACTACATACCCAGTGCCACCTTGCACGTCCCCCCCCGAGGTACAGCTGAGAGACTGACCATGCGTCAGCACACAAGGTACCCCACATGTGACAGGGAATGCCCCGGACTCCACCACCAGCGGTACAGCACCCTGCACACCCTCCTAAGGACACACCCCATCCCAGCACTGGCCACAACAGCCAGCGCAGACACCCATAGTGTTGCATGGAAGCATGCAC
This sequence comes from Neoceratodus forsteri, assembly GCA_016271365.2. NCBI lineage: Eukaryota > Metazoa > Chordata > Ceratodontiformes > Ceratodontidae > Neoceratodus > Neoceratodus forsteri. The sequence continues at coordinate 523,786,009 of CM028129.1, forward strand.
CACACAGGATGCAACACAGTGCATGGACAAACACCCACCCATGCCCAAGGGCACACCAACACAGGGACACAGTAACGGGTCAACCAAGCCACTGGCATGTGGCCACGGCAGCTGTGTACACATGGCAAGCACCCCTCCATGGCACAGATGTGCCAGCCACCCTGCACAGGCACCATGAAGCTGTACGCCACCAGCATGCGGCTGGAGCACAAGTGACAGACAGTGGAGCACATCCCCTGCAACAGACACAAGTGACAGCATGGAGGTGGAACAACAACAACAGCGGAGGCCACAATGCCACCCGAGGTAGACGTGCACCATACCGGTGACAGGAGGCAACCCGGCATTGTGCTGGGTACAGTGGCTGTCCAGCATGGACAGCCACCACTAACATGCCAGCAGACCGTGCAGATCATAGACATGCAAGGGTGTCAGCCACACAGGCCATGGACAGTCTAACAGGGGTGCCATGGACACAGTGCATGCACCATGGACCACTGCACAGTCATCCAGTGCACAGAGAACAACACACAAACCACAGACAGTGACTGATAGCTACGCCCACACCATAGTCACTTCCCCTATGGACACACACGCACGCCCATGACTGCACCACCCCTGACACCATGCACACCACTGCAGCTGAGCACCTGTAGCCTGCTGCAAATCAGAGACCACCACAGCAGGCATAACAAAACAAATGTATATTCAAAGGTACAATAAAACTATATACAGCTATATACATTAGTTGGGGGTGAGGGCCACAAACCAGGTGGGGGTGGGTAAGGGGCAGGGGTGAACAAATGGGAGACGGAAGGAGGGGCGTGAGGGTGGGTCCAGGGGGTAGGGTGAAACTCGAGGCATGGAGGTCTCAACGGCCGCCCCGCTCCCTGCTCCTGTGGTGCCTCCTGCTTCAACGCCTCCGGACACCATGCTGGTCCAACCTCTGCAAAATCCCCAATGATACCCGTGCAGGTTGGAGTAGCTCCTGCATGGTCCTCTCCAGCTGCATCATCCTCCATCCACCAAGGACAAGGGAGCAGAGTCAATAGGTGTGAATGTCCATCCCCCTGCAGCCCACCCATTGTGCATGGCATACAGCCATGGGACACGCCCCTGTGATGGTGTGCGACCACCCACAGTGATCGTGTCCACATGACCTGCCTACCCTGGTGCACACAGCCATGTGGACTGCTGCACACACCCACCGCCCAAGTCCCGCACAACACCACTGTGGCTGTACAGTAACATGGCTATGCGGTGCAAAGGCAGTGGCACAGCCATGTACCCGGTGCACGCATGGACCACCAGCACTGCACACCCACACATGCAGTGCCACAGGAAAGTGCTGAGTGTACCGTGTGGCGTGCACGGCAGTGGTGTCAATGGATGGTGGCCATGCCCCGCCACCTACCCTGCAACACAGCATGCACAGAATATCCTGGAAGAAAGGCACGCACCCTCATCGGCCTGATCCGGGCACTGTTCAATGTTGGGACCGGCAGCCCGTGGCTGTTGCCCAGCTCCCCTGTCTTTCCGGCGGTGGCGGTCCTGCCGGGCTCTGCGATGCTTTTCAGGGCCTAGGGTGCAAACATTGGGAGGGAACATCAGTACAATCCAGTAGCAAAGGCCCCCCCACCCCCAGGTGTGTGCGATCCCACACAGCCCAGCCATGTCACAACCCCCCACCACCACCACCACTGCCCACATTTGATGGCCCACCCCCTGTGTGATGGACACATGCCCACCACGATACCGTATGGACACAACCAGTGTATGTATGGGGCACCTACCTGGTCATGGCACTGCACCTCACCTGGCGTGTTTCTGCAGGTGAGCAAGCCTGTCTGTTTGTATTGGTGGCGACACTGCTCCGACGTCTGGGCGAGTCCTGTGGCCTCCTTCAGTGCCACCGCCACCTCCTCCCAGATGGCACTTCTGGCCCTGTCCAGGGAGTCATTGCCAAAAAGGGCCCCAGCATGGGGCTCCATGCTGGCCACCAAATTGGCCAGCTCCACTTGGCTCCACACAGCAGCCCTCCATCTTGCCATCTCTGCATCAGTTTGGAGACAAAATGGTGCTCTGTAGCGCACGTCTGCCACGTTCAGATGCTGTGCGGTACAGCGCTGCCATTCCCCCATTGTATCACCGACTGTCACCAACATCGTTGTGGATGCATTGGTGCCTGGGGCAAAGGCTAACACAGGGCCAAGTGTCTCTTGTGCACGGACCGCCGCAGTGCAATTGGTACTCCCTGCATGTAGCATGGCTGGGTACCTGTGTGAGATGCCCTGCAGTGGCCTACCATGCTGTGGCACCACTGCATCTACGGCGTTCCAGGGCAAGAGCGCCATATATGTGAACAGCACACTGGCGCCACTGGCATAGTGGTGGCCGTGCCCTACACTGCCTCCCACACTCAGCATGTCAGCGGCGTGGCAGGCATCGGCGTTGGCACCCCAGGCATGCACCGTGCGGTGCTTACTGCACACGTCACATAGCTGCACCTGTGCCTGAGCATGCTCAACACAATTGCGCAAGGTGCAGCAGCGTGATATTCAGCCAGCATATGCAAATTAGCTCATCAGCAATTCCATGGCGCAGCTACCACATTAGCATCCACTTAAATTTGCGCCTCGCCTCATTTGCATGCTTTGTGCTATATAAATGCAACATGGAGCTGCAGAGGCCATAGTCTAGTATTGCAGTCTATTGTGGTGGGTTACATGCTGTTTGCCAGTGTGGACTGTTGTGTGTGGGAGATGCATGGGACTGCACATTCAGAGGTAACACCTGTCATTCCCACAGGATCAATCATGACCGAATGTGAGGAGGAGGAACAGAAACTTGGGAGATGGAGGAGGCCCAACTTCACCAAGGCAGAATCAGATGCCCTGTTTGAGGCCTACCTCGACCAGGAACCGCTGCTCAGCGGACAGCCGGGAACACCACAGGCCCGTGCTGTGGCATGGGGTGAGGTGGCACGTGCCGTCAACCAGCATGGCAGCCACCAGCGGTCCATGCAGGAGTGCAAGAAGAAGGTGGGCATGGACAGGAGGAGGGTAAAAGATAAGGTGGCTGCCATCAGGGCAGCACGGGCTGTGACTGGTGGTGGACAGCTGGCCATGCCACACCTGATGCCACAGGAAGAGCGGGTTGCTGGCAGCATGTGGCGTTGTGCTCTAGAGGGTGTTCCAGGTGGTGGCTTCCAGATGGGTGGTAGCCCGTCACTGCATGGCAGGTCCTGATCTGACACTGTGTGGGGGTTGGGGGGAATGCCACAGGGTAGGGCAAAGACATTAATGCTACTGTGTTCCCTTACAGCTCCTGAGCGTCTACATGGATCAGCTGTGGTGGGCTCGTCCACTGAGGGTGATACCCTGGTCACAGAGGAGCACCCATCCACCTCCACAGGTGTCCAAAGGTCAGGACAACAGTGTGCCTGCCTTGCTATCTGGACTGAAGTTGCAGCTGCTGCGGAGGAGGCCCTGCCCGTGTCCCAGCATAACAGCGTCCATGGATGCCAGCACGCTGAGACTCTGACTGGTGCCAGATCCATCACCAATGATGACGGAGCTCACATCATGGACAGTGATACATGTGGGCTGCAGGATGGCCCCACAGCAGGTAACAGCACAGGCATAGCCGTTAGTGGTGCCGCCGTGGAGGCCTGCGTGACATCACAGTCCCAGCCTGTGCCTGCCTGCACCAGTGGGGCAGCACTGGTGTGCATCCAGGACAGTGGGGCTGTTGTGGCCACTGTGGCAGCACCGTTGAGCCCTGGAGAGCAGCAGCTGGAGGGGCAGTGTCAGCAGTCAGCCAGTGGCGACGGGGGGACAGTGTTGGTGGCTGGTGTCAGTGCACCGCCTGTGGACATGCCCATGCATGGCTCTGGTGTGCAGCACCCAACTTCAAGGGGTGCTGCCCAGCACGTCTGTGAACACCATGAGGGACAGCATGCTGATCAGGTGGATGAGACCTCTTAGATGAGCACACCCGCATACTCCATGAATTAGTAGTTGCGGCTTGTGATGGTGGATGCACTCAATGCGGTTCTGAACCAGGCAGAGGAGCGGCACAGCAGGGGCACCGGTCTGCTGCTGGCAGGGATGGACCGGCTGGGGTGTGTATGCGTGTGTGTGTGTGTCTGTGTGTGTGCATGACCGCATGCTGTGTTAGGCCCTGCCCATCCCTGACAGCGTATGCGGTTCCACGCTCAGCCAATTCTCTTTCCACCATGCGCCCCTGGGCTTTGTCCATGTGTGTTTGTGAGTTGTGCCCTTGATATTGGTGGTTGCACATGGCCCCATGACTTACCTGGGTTGGTTGAAGTGCTCATCTGTGATGGTGTCCCAGTGCAGCTGCGACATCCAGATCAGTCGGGGGTTCCTTCGACCAAGGGGGGCTGCCCATCACCCTCTGCACCAGCATCATCATCGACCCCATCTTCAACCTCTACAGCTATCCCAGAGTCATTGGCCATGTTGTGCTGGATGCAACAGGCCTGGAATAGCCTACAGGCCTTCGAGGGGCTGTATGTAGGGCACCACCAGATGTGTCCAGGCAATGGAAATGTGCCTTCAGCATCCCGAACACCCACTCTATGACATTGTGTGTGGTGGCATGTGCCTCATTGTACTGTTGCTGCAATGGGGTCGCGGGCCACCAGTATGGTGTGAGCAGCCAGGGACGGAGTGGATAGCTACTGTCACCTGTGTGTAGAGGGTGGACATTAGTTTGGTGATCAGCATTGCCCTGCCATGGGCCATCTAGGTCAGTACCCATGGCACCTCTGACTGTGCCCCTCCCAAGATCCATGTCATTCTGCGTGATTTGCATACTCACCCCCTAGGTGGCCAGTGGGGATGTCCCCACTCTCGAACCTGTGGCACAGTGTGACTGGTGCCAGATGAAGGCATCATGTGCTCCCCCAGGGTGCCTGGCATAGACATTGGTTATGCGCCCCCAGCATCACACACCACCTGGCAGTTGATGCTGGCATAGCCCTTCCTGTTGATGTATGCAGCACCTTCCGGGCCAGGTGGCGTGCGGTTGGCCATGTGGGTGCAGTCAATGTCCCTGAGCATTCCAGGCATATGTGCTACCCTGTGGAACTCTTGTATGTGTGCTGTGCACTCCGCCGGTGTGCTGGGGAAATGGATGTACTCCACAGCATGTGGCAGCAGTGCACTGAGGAATTGTGTGAGTAAGCATGATGCGGCCGACTGGGTTATGCCTGTTGTGTCCCCTGTTGGTCTCTGGAAGGTTCCCATGGTGAGCAGGCACATGACAGCTGTTACCTTTGTCTCCACTGACAGAGCATGGCTCTGTTGTGTGGGTGCCTGCATCTCATCACTGCACAGCTCACAAAGCCGCCTCAGGATAACCCGGTTCAGGTGGTACCGGCCTACAATCTCGGTGACTCTGTAGTGCTCGAAGCTGGTGTGGGCTAGGTACCACCTGTTGAGGGCATACCGCCGATGGGCCCTTCCCCGGCCGTGTCCCCCCTGCTGCCTGCCTTCTCACACCCCTCATTACTGCCTCCATCTGAATGATGGCACTGGCCATGTCTCTGGCTTGTGTTCCCCCCCAGCAGCTATAATCCTGTTACCCCTGCTGTCCTTTGTGCTGCTCCCCCTGCACCGGGAACATCTCTGAGCTTTGGATGTCCTGCCCACTGCCACTACCCTCAGTCCACTGTGGCACAGGCTCCCTACTCCTGTCCTGTTGCTGTTTGTTCCCAGGTGTGCCCTGTCCTGCTCCTTTCCAGTCCCACTCACTGCTTCCCTCTCTTCTGTGGCTGTTACCTTGCTACCACCTCTGGCTTCCCTATAGCGTTCTTGCACCTCTGTCTTGTTCCTTTTTATTTTGGATAATTTCGGCTATCACACAACTTTCTGCTTGCTCCCCTATTGCGCATGGAGCATGCTATTGAATATCGCACTGCGCCATTTATTCATGGGTCCTCCCCCTTCAGTTGCGCATGCATTAATTACCATTGCGCTCTTGTGCATTGCGATTTGGGGGGGCGCAGCTGCCTCCAGCTGAATATCGCAGAATGGTGCATTTTCAGACTTGCGCTGGTGCATCTCTGTTGTGCATGGTGCAACCCTTTTGAATATCTGGGCCAGGAAGTATAGGCAGTTACATCCATCCACGACCACATCAGAGATGGTACTGTATTTCTGTTTTCCCAAAATGGAGTTGGCATGACTGCAGAAACTATGAGAGTCTTTAACTGAGGTGCTAAGGAGCTGATGGTGGCAATTACCCTTTGCAGCTCTGATGGATACCTTACATAGGTTTTGGAGTCTTCTGTAGTCAGCCCAGTCCAACTCTGACTTGCTTTGCTTTGCTCTAGGCTTTATCTATCTGTTTCAAAGAGGCCTAGAGTGAGGAGTTTAACCAGTGTGTAGCAGCTCCCTTGATACAGCGCCTTTTTACTGGGACATATTTATCCTAAAGGTTCAAAAGCATGGTGAGGAAGTATTGTGCAGCATGTTCCATGTTTGCAGGTGTTGTAAAGAGGTGCCAAGACAGTATACTGTAGCTCCGAGAATAGAGCTCTCTTATCCATTTTCAAGAAGTCCCTGAAGAGAATTTCTCTGGGAGAGGGTTTAGTGGTCCTAGCTTTCCATAAGCAGTAGACCAAGGAGTAGTCACTGATTGAGTCTGGTAAACCTCCAACAACACAAATCCATTCAACACTGTTAGAGACAACCCAGTCAAGAAGAGACTGGTGACTGCTGTTACTGGACTGTCTGATCAGGGAGGTGATCAACTGAGATAGGCATAGCCTACTAAGCTCTGCAGCATAGATATTAGAGTTTTTCCCCAGTCAGTCCAGGTTTAGGTCCCCCATTATGATGAGCTGTTGTCTGCCTTTTAACGAGGAAAGATAGTTAGTTACCTTAGTAAGGCCTGTTAGCCCATTTTTAACTTTATTTATTTATTTATTTATTTAAACAGCAGTTTGGAAAACCTTTGAGCCATAGGCTCATTTACAAAGGTACCTTGTCACAGTAAGACAAACAAAAATACACAGTATAACAGTACAACACAGTATAACAGTAACTTAAGACATAGATACAAACAAGCTGGTACAGGTAGGATTGATGCAAACAATACCAGAGTTATGTTGTCCTTAGCAGCTTAGTAGTAAGCTTTGTCATAAGTATTGAGTCGACTTTGACTAGTGGCAGTTACAGCTTGGTGTTAATAAGGTGGTTACGTAAGGAAGTTTTGAAGCACGATATAGTTGGAGCTTCGAGATGGAGGGGGGCAGTGTGTTGAACCAGGAGGGGGCCCTAAAGCTGAAGGCTCTTTGGCCGTGAGAGGTCCTAGCTCTAGGGATAACAAGAGAGGTTTTCCCAGAGGTCCGAGTATGAACTAGTGGGACAGAGCGGCGTATGGTGGTGGTCAATCCTGGTGGGGATAGCCCAAGGAGGGTCTTTTTTGTAAGGGTACAGGTCAGATATTTGAGGCACTCGTCAAGATCAAGTACCAGCACTTTAGCATACAGTAGACAGGTGTGTGTTAGCCTAGGTGCCCCAGTAATTAACCTGCAGGCCTTATTCAGAGTAGTGTGAATTTTATGGAGTGAGGTCTGATCAGCAGCTCCATACACCGGCAGTCCATAGTCCACTAGGGACAGGATAGAGGAGGTGACTGCGAGTCGAAGAGCCTCCGGGGGGAGGCAGTGTTTATACCGATGTAAGATGGCCAATCGGATATTAGTGGCAGTGGCTAGGGCAGCGATGTGTCCATGGAAGGAGAGGGAGGGGTCAAAATGGATCCCTAGGTATTTATAGGAGCAAACTTGTTCGAGTGGGAAAGAGGACCCAGAGTGAATGAGGAGTTTGAAGTTGCAGGACTTGTTTTGAGGATGAATGAAGAACATGGTTTTGGTTTTTTTAAGATTTATCACCAATCTATGTTCCTTGAAGCAGCCCTCGGCTTCAGCGAAGGACTTCTGCAGCGAGTCCTGGAGGGCAATAGGGTTACGACTTGAGGCAAAGATGACTGCATCATCAGCATACAATAGAATGTTCCCTGAGCAAGAGCGTGGAAGGGTGTTAAGGTAAAGAGAGAATAGTAAGGGGCCCAGAATGGAGCCCTGGGGAACCCCAGAAAAGATGGGACAGATGTCTGAGTAGGTCCCATTAATTTTTACACGCTGTGAGTGGTCAGAAAGATAACTGGTGCACCAGGAGATAGGCCCAGCAGCAAAACCAGAGAGACTAAGGGCATCAAGAAGGAGGGGGTGGGAGACAGTGTCGAAAGCTTTAGAGAAGTCAATGAAGACCGCACCAGCCAGAGAACCAGTGTCTAAGGAGGAGTGGAGAAAGTTGGAGAACTCTAGAAGGGCTGTGTTGGTACTGTGGCCTGCTCGGAAGCCATGCTGCTCAGGACATAGGACATTGTAGGTGGAGAGGTAGTCAGAGATTTGAGAGGCCACCACTTTTTCCAAAGCCTTGGAGAGAGGAGAGAGAATGGAGATTGGCCAATAGTTTCCAGCCACAGTCCTATCACCACCTTTAAAGATAGGGGTGACAGTGGCGACTTTCCAGGCAGTTGGAACCTTCCCCAGGCAAAGAGAGTGGTTGATGAGGCACGTGATCGGGGTAAGGACTGTGTCTAAGACCAGCTGTAGAATACACGGATCCAGGGTGTCACTACCTGTACTATTACTCTTGAGGGCAGTGACAAGGTGCAGCCTAAGTTCTTGGACAGAAACACGGTGGAGGAGAAAATAAGGGTGAAAAAGATTTACGGCAGGTGCTGGGGGAGGAGGGTCAAAAAAATTTGTAGGGAGGATAGGGCTAAGGTCAGTGAATGAGGTGTTGAGGTGGTTGGCTATGAGGGCTGGGTCTGAGGAGATCACGCCATTAATGTTGATCTGGGTGTGGGGGAGTGTGCACTCCCATTTAACTGTTTAATGTTTAACTTACTGTTTGACTGTTTAACTTACTTTAGGCTTGCAGATTTCCTCCTCCTCCTCAAACTTCCTCTCATCATTCCAGTCTGACTTTAGGAAGAACCACTCCACCACCTCATCCCTGCTGCATATAACTAATTCTATCCTCTCTGGGATGGACCAGGGACACATCACTGCAGCCATTTTCATCAGTCTAGTCAAAGCTTTTGACTTGGTGTCCCACCCAATCCTACTGGATAAGCTGAATGCAGCTGGCCTGTCAGCACCCGCCTTGGACTGGTCCTGCTCTTATCTTATGAACCACTAACAGTCAGTTCAGGAGGGTGGTGTTCTGTTCCCCCTCCACTTCCATTCAGTGGTCCCACAGGGCTCCATCCTGGGTACAGTCTTACTCTCTATTTTCCCAAATGACCTCCCCTTAGCCTGCGTCTCTTCGCACATCCACATGTATGCGAATGACACGGTCATCTTCACTTCAGGCCCAACAACCCCAGCTGTTGAGGTCCCCCTCCAACATGATTTCCGTAATGTGCTGCACTGGTTCCATGCCAACCAACTCAGGGTTAATACCAAAAATACTGTGTCCATGACCTTTGGCTCCAGCCAGAAATTGGCAAGGCTTTTGCCTTTCCATTTTCTCCACCCTGGATGGTACCCCCTTGAGTGTGTCCCTACCTTCAAGTAACTGGGGATTTTGCTCGATAGTAAGTTTGACTTTCCGCCCATATTAACACCACTCATGCCAAACTTCACCCCAAACTTGCCGCCTTATATCGTAATAAGGATTGCCCCCCCCCCAGGTTCACTAGGAGCTCATTATCAAAATGATTTTCCCAGTTTTTGACTACGCAGATTGGTACTGCTCCCTCCTCTTCCCTAGCCCGTCTGGACTCCCTCTGCAATGCATTCTGTCATTTCACCACCAACTCTCCACTCTGCATGCATCACTGCTCTCTCTATTCCTCCCTTTCCATCCTGCATCTACTCTTGTGTTGCCAGTACCACTGTACCTCTTTCATTGCTAAATACTGGTTTGACTCACTTCCCTTCTACCTCTCCTCACTCCTCTCCTTCACCCTCTCCTCCTCTTAATCCTTGCATTCCAGGGATTCCCATACCGTCACTATCTCCCATCCTCACTCTTTTGCTGAACAGCCTTCTTCTCCAATCATCTCCCTTCCCTCTGGAATCTACTCCCCTTTTCCCTTCAGCTCACCATCATTCTCCGTGCATTATGACGCCTGCTAAGACATACTCCTGTTCCCGCCGTACTTGTCTTTACCTCTCTTGAGCCTCCTGCTTCTCCTCTCTTAGCCTCTTCTGTCCCCTCCTCCCCTGCCTATTTCTCCCCAGTTGGGCCACCTGAGCTTCAGGCCCCCTGTCTTCTTTCTAATCTATGTGGCCCATCTTCTTATGCACGTTAGATTTTTGCAGCCATGTAAAGAATCCCATATACTGCTCTTTTCTCTAGACATTTATACGAACATATGAAGAAGCCAGCAGAAGAAGGCCATTTGGTCTATCAAGTCTGTTCGAATTGTGGGGTCCTCAGCTTGAACTAATGTCCCTGCCCTCCCCCCCACTCCTCCCATTCTCTCTACCCATGATCCTTACCTTCCCCCTATGCCTATCCCAGCCCCTCTTAAAGCTGCCCACTGTCTTCAACGAGATGACCTCGTCCAGCAGCGCATTCCAAATGTCCAGCACCCTCTCTGTGATGAAATGCTTCCTGACCTCCCTCCTAAACCTCCCACTCTCCAGCTTAAGACTATGCCCTCTTGTGTTGTGGTTGCCACTCAGCTTAAAGACACTCTCCTTATCAACCTTATTTATTCCTTTCAAGTTCATGAAGGCCCCAATCATGTTCCCTGTCTCTGTCTCTCCTGTTTTCCAAGGAGTACATGTTCAGTGCCCTCAATCTCTCCTCGTATGCCTTACCTTGCTGACCTGCAATCATCTTTGTAGCCCTCCTCTGGACCTTGTCCAGCAGGTTAATGTCCTTTTAATGTTGTCTTGCGCATGTGCAAGCAACATATTGGGGTAGCTTGGAATAGCAGGTTTTGGATGTGCAGTTGTGTTGTGGCCAGTGGTGCCACTTCTTTTTTGGGCTGGGTTCTGTGGCATAAATTAGACTGCATGCTGTCTCTGACTGCAGTGCAAAAGTGTGCCACCAACTTGAAATGATTTAGCTGGTACAATGACAGAAGTGACCCCTCATTGCAGGGTGTGCCTTCCGAGGTGTAACATTTCAATAAAAGACGGTGGTGGCTTTCGCCATCTGCCTTTCGCATCCCCCAACAAGCCGACATCGGGGGTGCCCAGTCCCCCTGTCGGCATGCGCCACCACAGTTAAATTTGCTGTCGGGAGAGCCCAATCCCCATTGGCATAATGGCCCCCTATTAATGTCATTTGAATACAGAGGGGGTGCCCAATCTCCCTTGGCATCATGCCTCCTCCAAAAAAAAAACAGAGACATGGTTCTGTGCCAATGGTGGGCCCATCAGGGGTGCCCAATCCCCCTGTCGGCATGCCACCTCCACAGTTAAATTTTCCGATGGGGGAGCCCAATCTCCATCAGCATAATGGCTCCCTATTAATGAAATTTGTATGCAAAGGGTGTGCCCAATCCCCCTTAGCATCATGCCCCCCAACAGAGATACGATTCTGGGCCAATGGGGGGACAAGTCCCCGTCGCCTTCAGTCCATCTCACCAAAACTGCAGGTGGCACACTAGAAGCCCACCCCAGTGTGCCAAAACACACCTGTAAAAAAAGAAAACCAACCTGGATTGTCTTTATGTATTTTTCTCCTGAAAAATGAAAAACCGGTCCCTCAACGTGTCCGGTGCCCCTCCCCCATCCTGCAGCCACCCTCTGCACACCCCACCTCCCCACACCCCCCTTACCCTATACTTACCTCCAGAGCTTGACGCAATGATCTTCGGTGGACTGGGAACATGTCTGCACTTTTCAAAGCTGACCACGACCTGAAGAAATGCCAGTAAGCTGTATAATGGCATACATGGTTTTTTTTCAATTTATGTAGATATCTCAGCCATTTTTATGACTTTTGTCACCAAATTTTCAACATGGGGTTCTTGGGACCCCACCTCATGATTTTGTGGTCATTGCAAGGAATCACCTTTCGGGACCAATTAATAAATGGCAGTGCCACTGTTCATGAGGTGGGCTCCCAAAAAGCCTATGTTGCAAATTTGGTGAAAGAATTCCAAAAAATGACTGAGTTACGAGCGTGCATTACACAGTTTGTACACACGCTCATAACTTTGTTCAGTACAGATTAAGAAAAAAACAGTGGAACCGTTCAAGAGCAGAGGTCCCAAAATGCCTATGTTGAAAATTTGGTGACATAATTTCACAAAATGACTATGTTACGAGCATGCGTTGCGCAGTGTCCATGCACAGTCATAACTTCGAGACTTTTGAATATTTTCACTCCAGATTTTTAACACTGCCATTTTTGCACACCTCCTTATGATCAGTACAGCTGTCATTTTTCACATCCTGCCCAAAATGTGGTTTTACACATCTGATGCACACAATGGCGTAGTTGCTGTGGGAAATCAATGTTCAGGACAGAGTAAGAAAACCATAGTGCCACTGTTCATGAGCAGAGGTCCAAAAATGCCTATGTTAAAAAATTGGTAAAAGAGTTAAAAACAAGCATTTGTCAATGCCGAATGTTTGCTTGCTGGTATTAGCATTGGAAATGCAGGAATTAAAGAGATGCAGAATAGGAATGGCAGTGAAGTATTGAAGTTCACGCTAACCCCATCTTTATCCTGTAGAGATGGAGCGGCATTGGGGTAAGTGTGTGGGGCATCGCCCATGACGGTCATGCCATGTCATCTCTCCTTATTCTGCAGACAGTGACATGTGCTGAGGTGTGCCTTAGGGTGTTTGTCTATACAGTGACCCCATTCCACACGGACATATGCTGAAATGGGTGCAGCATAGGAGAATGGGGTGATGTGTGGGGCAGAAGAGTCCAAGGTACACCTTGATGGCTGTCAGTGGCTGGGGGTGGGGGTAGGATGGCATGCGTAGTAGAGTCGGCAATCCAAAGGCAGAGCCAGATGCCTGTCCATGTGTACAGGGTAGGATGTGATGGTTAGAAACCCTAACGCCTCAGGCGTTTGTTGATATTTACAGTACAAATGTTCAACATGGCCTTTTTGTGACCCCACCTCATGAAAGCATTTGGGACCTTGTCTCATGAAGAGTGGCAGTGTGATGTTGTCAACGTGTCCCAAACATTGACTTCCAACAGTGACAGTGCCATTCTGCGCCACATGTATGAAAAGATAGATTGGGCAGAATGTGAAGAATGGCAGCTGTGCCATCCATAGGTGGGTGTGAAGGGATGAGAATGTTGAAAATCTTTAGTGGGAATATTAGAAATGCGTGCACGTCCGAGAATGCGTGGAAAGTGCTCAACGCATGCACGTAACACAGTCATTTTATGGAGTGTCGTCACCAGATTTTCAACATAGGCAATTTACGACCTGTGCTCATGAAAAGTGTCACTGTGATTCTGTTAATGTGTCCTGAACACTGATTTGCCACAACAACCACGGTATTCTGCGCCGGAAGTGCACAAACACATTTCAGTCAGGATGTGATAAATGACAGCTGTACTGTTCATGAGGAGGTGTGGAAAAATGTCAATGTTGAACATCTGGAGTGAAAATATTACAAATGTGTGAAGTTATGAGCGTGTGTGCAAACTGTGCAACGCACGCTCATAACACAGTCATTTAATGGAGTTCTATCACCAAATTTTCAACATAGGCATTTTAGGAGCTCTGCTAATGAACAGTGTCACTGTAATTTTTGTAATGTGTCCCACACAGTGATTTTCCACAGTGACGGCGCCATTGTGCACTGGAAGTGCAAAAACACATATTGGCCAGGATGTGAAATATGACAGCTGTACTGTTCACAAGGAGGTGCGGGAAGATGGCAATGTTGAAAATATGGAGTGAAAATATTGCAAATGTGCAAAGTTATGAGCGTGCGTGGAAACTGCGTAAGGCACGTGTGAAACACAGTAATTTTATGGACTTTTGTCACCAAATTTTCAACATAGGCATTTTAGCACCTCTGCTAATGAACAGTGTTACTGATTTTTGTAATGTGTCCTGAACACAGATTTTCCACAGTGACTGCACTGTTCTGCGCCGGAAGTGCAAAAACACATTTCAGCCAGGATGTGAAACATGACAGCTGTACTGTTGATAAGGAGGTGCGGAAAAATGGCAATGTTGACAATGTGAAGTGAAAATATTGCAAATCTGTGAAGTTACGAACGTGCGTAGAAACTGCAACACATGCTCGTAACACAGCTATGTCATGGACTTTTCTCACCAAATTTTCAACATAGGAATTTTAGGACCTCTGCTCGTGAACAGGGTCACTATGATTGTCGTAATGAGTCCTGAACATGGATTTCCCACAGCAACCGCGTTATTCTGCGCTGGAAGTATGAAAACACATTTCAGCCAGGATGTGGAAAATGACAGCTGTTCTGTTCATAAGGAGGTGTGAAAAAATAGCAATGGTGAAAACATTGCAAGTGTGCAAAGTTACGCGTGTGTGTGTGGTAACTGCATAACACATGCTCGTAACAGTCATTTTAGGGACTTTTGTGACCAAATTTTCAAGATAGGCATTTTAGCACATCTGCTAATGAACAGTGTCACTGTCATGTTCGTCATGTGTCCCGAACATGGATTTCCCACCACGACCACGCTAATCTGCAGCAGAAGTGCAAAAACATATTTTGTCCAGTATGTGAGAAATGACAGCTGTACTGTTCATAAGGAGGTTCGTAAAAATGGCAATGTTGAAAATCTGGAGTGAAAATATTGCAAATGTGTGAAGTTACAAGCATGCATCGAAATTGCGCAATGCACGCTCGTAACACAGTCATTTTATAGACTTTACTCACCACATTGTCAACATAGGCATTTTAGCACCTCTGCTAATGAACAGTGTCACTGTGATTGTCGTAGTGTGTCCTGAACATGGATTTCCCACTGTGACCACGCTATTCTGTGCCAGAAGTACAAAAACACATTTCAGCCAGGATGTCACAAAATGACAGCTGTTCCATTCATAAGGAGGTGTGAAAAAATGGCAATGTTGAAAATCTGGAGTGAAGACATTGCAAATGTGAGAAGTGACGAGTGTGCATGGAAACTGCACAATGCACACTCATAACACAGTCATTTTATGGACTTCTGTCACCAGATTTGCAACATAGGCATTTTAGCACCTTTGCTAATAAACAGTGTCACTGTCATTTTCATACTGTGTCCTGAACATGGATTTCTCACAGTGACTGCGCTATTCTGCGCAAGAAGTGCAAAAATACATTTTGGCCAGGATGTGAAACATGACAGCTGTATTGTTTATAAGGAGGTGCAGAAAAATGGCAATGTTGACAATCTGGAGTGAAAATATTGCAAATGTTCGAAGTTACAAGCGTGTGTGGAAACTGCTCAATGCATGCTCATAACACAGTCATTTTAGGACTTTTCTCACCAAATTTGCAACACAGGCATTTTAGGACCTCTGATAATGAACAGTGTCACTGTGGGTTTTGTAATGTGTCCCAAACACGGATTTCCCACAGCGACCGCGCTATTCTGCGCCAGAAGTACGAAACCACATTTCAGCCAGGATGTGAAAAATGACAGCTGTTCTGTTCATAAGGAGGTGTGAAAAAATGTCAACATTGAAAATCTGGAATGAAAATATTGCAAATGTGCGAAGTTATGAGCGTGCGTGGAAACGGCACAATGCACCCTCGTAACACAGTCATTTTAAGGACTTTTGGCACCAAATTTGCAACATAGGCATTTTATGACCTCTGCTAATGAACAGTGTCACTGTCATTTTGATAATGTGGCCCAAACATGGATTTCCCATAGCAACTCGCTATTGTGCGCCGGAAGTGCGAAAACACATTTTGGCCAGGGTGTGAAAAATGACAACTATACTGTTCACAAGGAGGTGTGAAAAAATGCCAATGTTGAAAATCTGGCATGAAAATATTGCAAATTCATGAAGTTATGAGCGTGCGTAGCAACTGCGCAACACACACTCGTAAAACAGTCATTTTTTTGATTTTTCCCACCAGATTTGCAACATAGGCTTTTTGAGAGCCCACCTCATGAACACTGCCACTGTCATTCCAGTAATCGGTCCTGGAAGGTGATTCCATGCAGTGACCACGAAACCACCTTCCGAGGCCGATTAACGCCATGACAGTGAAAGAATTCATGAGGAGGGGTCCCAAAAACCCCATGTTGAAAATTTGGTGCCAAAATTCCCAAAAATGCTTGAGATATGCATCAAAGTTGAAAAATCCCTATTTGTTACATTATACAGCTTACTGGCATTTCCTCAGTTCGCAGTCGGCTTTGAAGAGTGCAGACGTGTTCCCGGTCCACCGAAGATCGTCACGCCAGACTCGGAGATAAGTATGGGGTGAGGGGGGGTGTGGGGAGGCAGAGTGCTCAGTGGGTGGGTGCGGGTTGTGGGGGGAGCACGGAGACTACGAGGGACAGTTTTTTTTTTATAGGTTTAAAAAAAAATCAAACAACCATTGCGGGATGGTTTTTCCATTTCAGGGGCATTGGGCATGCTGGGGTGGGCTCCCAGCGTGCCACCTGAATGTTTCTGGGGGTGGGTGTAGCCTATGGGGGATTGGGCACCCCCATCAGCACAAACGCAGGGAGGCGAAAGAGCAGAGAGGGATTGGGCACCCCCTCGGCACAAATTTACTTTGTTTTGCGGGGGGGTGCATTATGCCGATGGGGAGTGGGCTCCCCCATCAGCAAATTAAACTGGGAGGGGGGACATGATGCCAACAGGGAGTGGGCTCCCTTCAGCAATTTTACATTGGAGGGGACTCAGCCGACGGGATTTGGGCCCCGTCAGCAAAACACTATTGTGGCGGGGGGCACATGCTGCCGAGGGGATTGCCTACCCTGGCTTGGGGTAACTCAATATTGTTTGTGAACAGGCGCAAGCCATCCGCCATGTTCACAAACACATTACAGTTGGCAGTTTTGCCCAGCAATGACGGGTCACTCCCTCACTGCAGCGGAATCACTGACGCTGCAATGACGAGGTGGCCCCTGATTGCTGCGGTGAAAACGTTGCAACTTGGTGCAACTTTTGGAAGCCAGTGTCATCAGCACACTGTGCCTCCATTGGTGCACCATGGCCAAGCCCCAAAGTGCTGTGCCTCCCTTGGCTGCTACACTACCGTGCCTCCCTAACCCGCTTCTCTCCTAAGCTGTCACATAATGTTTCTTGTGCATGTGCACTAGCAAACATAAAAATGACTGTTACGAGCATGCATTGAACAGTTTTCATACACGCTTGTAACTTCGAGACTTTTTAATATTTTCACTCCAGATTTTCAACATTGCTAGCTCTTCACACCTCCTTATGAATGGTGCAGCTGTCATTTTTCACATCCTGCTTGAACTGTGTTTTTGCACAAGTTGTGCAGAATGGCATGGTCGCTGTGGGAAATCAACATTCGGGACAGATTCACAAAATCACAGTGCCACTGTTCATAAGCAGAGGTCCCAAATGCTTTCATGAGGTGGGGTCACAAAAAGGCCATGTTGAAAATTTGGAGTGCAAATACCAACAAACACCTGGGGTGTTAGGGTTTCTAACTATAATGTCCCACCTTGTACAGACTTACAGGTGTCAGGGGTGTGCCTTTGGATTATCAGTTGTAATGCTCATGCCATTCCACCTCACCCCACCCTGCAGCCACTGGACAGGCATCAAGGTCTGCCTTGGACTCTTCTCCCCAAAGTTCACCCCATTCTCCTATACTGCACCCATCTTAACATACTTTCTTATGGAATGGGGTGAGCATAAGGCTGGACGACTCCAAGGCACAATCTGACACTTGTCAGAGTCTGTAGGGTAGGGTGAGGTGAAATGGCATGAGCATTATGGCCAACCCAAAGGAATATCTCAGTGCCTGTCAGTCTCTACCGGTTGGGGTGGAGTTGACTTCAGTTCCATACCTCACTGCCATTCTTATTATGCATCTCTCTAACTCTTGCACTACCAATGCCAATGCCAGCAAGACAACATTAGGCATTCACAAATGCTTGAAGAGGTGTGGGCACCAGTACTGAACTCCATACTCTAGACGCAGCCTTACCAGTGACCTGTACAAGGGCAGTATTACCTCCTCTCTCCTACTACTGATCACCCTAGATATGCATCCCAGCATCTTGTTTGCTTTTGCTGCTGCTTTCTTGCACTGCGTGGAGTGTGTCAGGTCACTAGTGATCATCACTCCCAGGTCCTTCTCCTCCTCTGATGCAGATACTCGGACTCCACCTAGGTAGTACTCTGTCCAGGGATTCTTGGCTCCAATATGCATAACTTTGCATTTCTTGGCATTGAAGCCAAGCAGCCAGATCCTGGACCACTTCCCCAGCTTCTCCAGATCTTTCTGTAGGTCCTGTATCCCTTCAGCTGTGTCCACCCTTCCACAGAGCTTGGTGTCATCCACGAAGAGGCACATTTTGCCCTTAATGTCATCTCCTATGTCATTGATGAAGCCATTAAAAAACACTGGCCCCAGCACTGAGCCCTGTGGGACCCCACTGGTTACCTCTCTGGTACCAGATAACTCTCCCCCCACATCCACCCTCTGGGTTCTGTCTCTGAACCAGTTTTTCACCCATCTGGCCATCTTTTCCTCAACCCCAAGATCCACCAACTTCCTGATCAACCTTTTGTGGGGCACAGAGTCAAAGGCCTTGCTGAAATCAGGATAGAGAATGTCTACTGCTTGGTCTCTGTCTACTGCCTTAGTGACACAGTCAAAGAAGTCAATCAGATTTGTTTGACATGATCTCCCTCTCAGGAACCCATGCTGCCTCGCATCCTAAAGACCTTGCTCCTCCAGCTATTCTACCAATCTTTCCTTTAGTATGGTCTCCATGAGCTTGCCCACAATGGAGGTCAGACTGAATGGTCTGCAATTCCCTGGGTCATCCTTGTGACCGCTTTTGTGGAGGGGCACCACATGTACTGTTCTCCAGTCCTGCGGTACCACTCCTGACTCTAGTGAACTATTAAATAGGTCTGCCAGTAGCCCTGCCAGCTCCTCAACCAATTCCTTTAGTACCCTAGGATGTACTCTGTCCGGGCCTGGTGATTTGTCCACCTTCAATGCCAGCAGCCTCTGCCTCACTCTATCCTCATCTATCACTACAGCTGTTTTCCCCTCCCTCCTGCTCCTCTTTTCCCTCTTGAAGGCACTGGTCTGTCCTTCTCCCAGGTGAAGATGGAACAGAAGTATTCATTTAGTATCTCTGCTTTTCCCCCATTATCCTGCACCCACTCCACCCCTTTCTTAGACCTAACAATCCCTTCCCTCTTGTCCCTTTTCTCACTTATATATCAAAAGAAAGCCTTCTCCTCCTTCTTAATTCCTTCAGCTATCTGCAGTTCCTTCTGTTCCTTTGTTCTCCGGACTTCCTTACTTGACTCACTAGCCAACCTTAGGTACTTTTCCCTACCCACCTCTCTATTGGTCTTCCTGAATTTTCTATAAGCCAGCCTCTTTTCCTTTACTGCCTGGGCAACCCCAGAACTGAATCAGCTGGGCACTTTGGCCCTTGTGTTCTTCCCCATGAGCCTAATGCACTCATCTGTGGCAACCAGTATTCCTTCCTTAATGATAGACCACCTTTGGTCCACCCCCATATCTGCTCTGATGCCTGCCAGATGGCTCTTTAGCACTTCGCCCATTTTCCTGAAGTCCGCCCTAATGAAATCCAAGATTTTGGTCTTGGTTGGGATGCTTTCCCTGCCCATATCCAACTGGAACCACACTGTGCAATGGTCACTTCCACCCAGTGGCTCCCTAACCAGTTATTTCCTGTACATGTTCCCCCATTTGTGAGCACCAGATCAAGAATTGCCTCAGCTCTTTTTGGTTCAGTGACACTCTGAGTCAGAAACCCACTCTGCAGTCCTTCCAGGATCACCTGACTCCTAGCACACGTTGTGGATGGTATGCTTCAGTCCACCTTGGGGAGGTTGAAGTCCCCTACAATGTACTTATTATATGTATTTATGTATTATGTATTTATGCTGTTTTTAGGTCATGTGAGGCCTCCCACCTATTTTCACATTGTCTGTATTGCCACTGTATTGTGTTTTTGCAATTTGGATGTCCTGTAATTGCTTTACATGTCTGTACTCCCCTTTTTCCCCTGGTTCACACCTGGAAATGAACCTTGGCTCAGTGTGTCTTTTTCAGTTACCAGATTTTAAATAAATAAACACATGTTTCATAGAAAAAGGTGTTCTAGAACAAGGGGGTATGATATGAAGCTGGAGGGGGTAAATTCAGGAGAGATGTGTGGAAGTACTTCTTCACAGAAAGGGTGATGGATACCTGGAACAGCCTTCCAGCAGAGGTGGAGGGGGGCAACAACAGAGGTGGGATTCAAAAATGCCTGGGACAGGCACAAGGGAATGATAGGGATAAGGATGGGTGGAGGAAGACATTGTGCTGTAGGTTAACAAAAAAGGGCAGACTGGGTGGGCCCTGAGGTCCTTATCTGCCATCACATTCTATGTTTCTCTGTTTCTATGACTCTTCAAAGATGGCTGTCAGCTGTTAGTCACCATGAACATCCCAGGAATCCTCACCCAGGGTAATCCGAATTGACAACAGGCTTGGCAAGCTAGGGGCTGAACAGCTAGCATCCTTGGTAAAATGGCTGACTGGCAACTGTCAGGATGGCAGCTCCACTGTAATCAGTGGAGAAGCAGGTGTGTGGAGCACCTGCAGAACCTGGATCAATGTTGCAACCACTGACAGCTGCCAGGGGACTGAAGGCCCTTGGGGTAGAGTCCTGCCCTGCTCCTCGATGGCCCACTGCTGCTAGAGGAACTCCTTGTAGCACCAGCGCACCTTCCACCGGTGTCTCTGCTTACCTGAAGATGAGGAGGACAAGGAGCATAGACAGCAGAACCTCCCGGTCAAGTGGAGTCGAGAGTGCAAATGCCTCGACTATGATCTTGACTGAGACCTCAGCCATCAACCACTTGGTCGACTGTGATGGGGGTCTTCTTGAGGTTGGCCATAGATTATACACCTACCAACATTTAGCAACAAGGGTGTCGATGACCCAACCCCAGGTGGAGTCTGATCCCTGGAAGGGTTGACTGGGATCACCGATCAGTTCACATCCTCTTGAGCTAGAACCGGGAGCACTTAGATCTCTGAGACCAAGTCCTTAGCCTCGTGTGACACAGGTTGACTGAGTCGAGAAAAATCTTGACTGCTTGATCAACTGGAGCAGAGGTTGTCTGGCTTGATTTGCAGAGCTGAAGACTCTCTGACCTGTCCAACCAGCCCCTTGGCTAAGGGGTGCTCGACAGCCATCAAATTGTCAGGCTAGTTGAGGGATGAGAAGGATCATGATCTCTTCCATCCTATGACCGGTGATGGTGGTGTGAAGATTTGGTTTTGGATTTAGAACAACAGAGGGCAGGGCTCTGCCCCATGGTCTAGTGGGACCCACACATGTCTTGGAACTGGTTCATGAAAGTCCCTCCAACCCTGGCCCCAGATGAAAACACTGAGACTGAGGAGATTCTCACTGCAGCAGCTGCCTCTTCTGCCTCAAGGACTGCAAGCTGAGCAGCAGACCCAGCCAAAACCAAGGTCTTTCTGCAGCCCTTAGGGTGATTCTTTAGATCATGTTCTGAAGGCCGACACGGCACGAGCCAGATCTTCCTGTCCTCAAGGGACTCGGGAAGGATGGATAGGCATAGACTACACCCGGCCACATTGTGTTGCCTGTCCAGCCAGCACACACATGTGTCATGCAAATCAGCGACCAACATCTTCTAGCAGCTCCGAACGCAGAATTTAAATCCTGGTTTCTTGTGTTCCATCATTGGTCTGGAGACGGAGTCAAAAGAATCATGAAACTGCAGTGAAATAAGTTTGAAAACTTTATAAGGAAAGATTTGCCAATGGTGCAGAAAAAATTCTGAGTGGAGCACGAAGGAGGTGACCTGTTTTCCAGAAGAAAGATAGATCTGTCTTCACATGGCAGAGTTAGGGATATACTGTATTCACCTGGTTGGTGGGAGGAGCTTAGCTTAAAGACATTCCAGGCAATCACCATATTCCAGAGGAACTTCCAGAGTGTGGATAAGTGAACCATACCCACACACCCTTAGAACATTTAACAATGGTGTCCAAAAAACACACAAAATAAAGCAGCAACAAATGTGGCCCCAACTGCCCCAGCACTTTGCTTGGAAGGAGTTTCATCATTTGGGGTCACATTTTTTGCTGCTTTATTTTGTGTTTTTTGGACACCTTTACTCACAATTGATTGTTTATATCAGCAAGTATCTGTGATAGTAAACATTTAAATTATTGTGCAGGTTTTCTGTGTTTATTATTATGTCCTGACACTTCTTTTGTTCTTGAGTGCGGTCTCTCTGTGTAGTGTGTAAGTGGCTAGTCGTGCCTGGACTGCACTGCTCTTACACCATGGCTGTATTTGTCACCTTGGATCGCTGCTGTGATGAGCCTGAAACTTTATTTATGAGTGCTGGTTGTGACACAGAGTCATCCAGTACACTTTACATTACAGAACCTGCCTCACATAAGATGAAGTGTCTATAAATTTATTTATACAATAGGGTGGAGATATACAGAATGTGATAAATCCATTTATTTGAGTAACTGTGTACGTACATTTCATTTATGTATACAGTGCTTATGTCATCAGCCATTTATCCACACAGTGTTTATGTCATCGGCCATTTATCTATACAGTGCTTATGTCATTTAGAATGTTCAGCCTCAGTAGCAGTATTAACCATATTCAAATGTGAATAACTTTAAAATAAAAAAATAATAGCATGGTACTGTGAGCATGAAAGTTGTTCAGCACAGAAATATCTACAACATAAGTGGTGTATTATTTATTGATACATTTTATATTTTTTGCTAATTAGCAAAAAAACCAAACAGCAGAACTTTTTTTTTATTTTGTCAGCAAACAAATGTAAATAACTTTAAAATGAAAAATGATAGCATGGTACTGTGATCATAAAGTTTATTGAGCACAGAAATATCTACAAAATGAGTGGTGTTTCATTTATAGATACTTTTTATTTTTTTCAGAATTAGCAAAAAGCAGCAGAAAATTCCATTTTTGTGCACTTTTTCATCAAACAACTGCAAATAACTTAAAAACCAAAAATGATAGTATGGCACACTGAGCACAAAAGTTGTTCAGCATAAAAATATCTACAAAATGAGAGGTGTTTTGTTTCTATATTCCTTTTAGATTTTCTATAATCAGCAAAAAATGGCAGAAAATTATATTTTTATTCACTTTTTTGACTGACAAATGCCCCCTGCAAAAGCAAAAACAAAATAATTGCATAAATGGAATATGCAATGGAAAACTTGTGTAATAAATTATTTATTTGCACTTGAGCAGTTTGACCTTGGAGATCTCAATCATGGCTTATGCCACTCATGAGGTTACCTGAGGTCAAACTGCTTTTGTGCAGATAAATCAT
The DNA here is from genome assembly GCA_016271365.2 of Neoceratodus forsteri. Classification (NCBI taxonomy): domain Eukaryota; kingdom Metazoa; phylum Chordata; order Ceratodontiformes; family Ceratodontidae; genus Neoceratodus; species Neoceratodus forsteri. The sequence goes on from CM028129.1 coordinate 523,809,590, forward strand.
TTATTACACTTCCTTTCATTGCATATCCCTTATATATATGTATATAATATATATATTTTTTCCTTAGCGCTCTTTCTATTCAAGCTTGTATATTTAGTTGTCTTTTAAAATTATTTTTCTGTTCCCCTTTTCCATTGTCAAACATCAGGCTGATATATAGTACATATGCAGCACAGGACCAAAGGCCAAACCCGAACACTGGTGAGAGCAAAAGAGATCCTGCCTTTTTCAATTCAAATTTTTTTCTGCCTCCCTCCATTTTCCCTTGTTAGGCTAAAGACTGATACTGCCTTTTTACAGCTGTAGGGTGGAGCTCTGTAGACATTTTACTATCACATAGAAAAATGGAGCTCGGCAGATTCTAGCGGACTTCATAAAATTGAAGTTTTATAGCAATCCCTCTGCTCAGCAGTCTGTTTACTGCACTATGTTTCTCTGTCAGTCAGTGTTTCCCAGTTAAGAATGAGGTTCGGATTTCATTCAGATCAACACAGAATGAAGAGTTGTTATCACTGCAGGAGATCAAGGCTGCCATCTGTAACTATGCTATCCTGCAGTGGTAACTTGGTAACTTGGTAATTCTAGACAAAGTAGGCCAGGACCCATTTAATTGTCTCCCACTCCTAGTGGGCTTATTTATGGGTATATTTTTTAATATTCCTAAGCAAAAATTTATCTAATTCCATTTTGAATGTACTAAAAGTTGTTTGCTCTACTACATTCCTTGGTAAATTATTCCAAATTAGAGGAACTCATATGTTATAAAAATTTAGATGTCTGTTGGATCTTGCTCTATTTATAAAAATTTGTTTGTCATGAGATCTTGAATTTATATTTTTGGGATTCCAAATTATGCTACATTGGGACATCAAAGTATTATTATCCAGAATATTATATAACAATAACAGGTCCCCCCTTATGCGTCTTAATTCCAAGGGATACAGATTAAGTTTGGAAAGTCTATCCGCATATTCCACAATTTTCAAACCTTTTATTGATTTAGTTAAATGCTTTTGAATTTTTTCCACTCTAAGTATGTCCTTCTTTAGATAAGGGCTCCATAAGGGGGAACCATAGTCAAGATTTGGGAGTACATAGATCTTATACAATTTGAGTATACACTCACTATTCCTTGATATGAAAGCCTTATTTAGAGCATACATTATGCTATTACATTTCCCTATTAATTTAGAGATGTGCATATTAGATGATAGTCTGGAATTTATCCAAACACCCAAATCTTTTTCACTATTACTTTGTTTTATTTTTTTAAGATTTAAATAATGTGAATATTTTGGATTATTTTTCCCCGAGATGAATTACAGCGCATTTATCTTCATTAAATTTCATACCATTACATTTTCCCCATTCCTCTATTAAATTTAAACTGTTTGTTAGTTCCATATAATCACTAAAAGTTGTGACCTCACCCCCCCAATTTAGTGTCATCAGCAAATTTGGTTATAAGGGATTTAACACCCGCACTCATGTCACTAACATAAAGGGTGAACAACAAGGGGCCCAATACAGAACCCTGGGGGACACCACTAGTGACACATCCCTCATCCGATAAAATAGTATTGATATGAACCCGCTGGGTACGTTTTGTCAACCAGTTGCCAATCCATCTGACAGTATATGTATTTAATCCAAGTTTGAACAATTTGTTTACTAACTGATCATGAGGAACTGTGTCAAACGCCTTCCCCAGGTCCAGTAGAATCACGTCCATCGGTCTACCGCTATCTAATTTATGGCTGATGTGATTATAAAAAGCTAATAAGTTAGTGTTACAAGAGAGGCCACATCTAAATCCATGCTGAGTAGTATCCTGCAGTCCCAATCTTAGGATATCTTTGTCAATACTATTTTTAATTAACCTTTCCAACAATTTACCACAAACTGACGTTAAACTGATTGGTCTATAATTTTTTACGCAACATTTGTTGCCCTTTTTGTGAATAGGCACAACTATAGCCCGTCTCCAATCCAAAGGGACCTCATCAGTTTCTAAGGATTTATTAAATAACTTAGTAAGAGGATCGATTAATACATCTGCAAGTTTTTTCCATACAATGTATCAATATTTTTGGGTCCTGAAGAGGAAGATATTTTTAGTTTTAATAGTTCTTGTTTGACAACTTCTTGACTAATATTAATAGGAGACTCATTGTTATTCTCAATAATACCGAATTTGGTATTTTGTGCCTGATATATTGATATAAAATGTTTGTTAAAGTTATCGGCTATATCTTTGTTTTTGGTAATAGTTTCCCCATTTACCATTACTGAGTTAATTTTTTTTGAAACACGTTTGTTACCATTTATATAGGCAAAAAAAGCTTTTTGGTTTTTGTTTATAGCAAGATTATTTTCAAATTTGATTTTGCCTTTTTTTATAATAGTCTTGAGCAATTTCTGTTGTTTCTTATAATTTATATGATTTAGTTCTATTGGGTTCCTTTTATACTTCTTAAAAGCTTTGTTCTTCCTTCTGATCTGTCTTTTTATATCAACATTAAACCAATGGGGGCTATAACCTTTACTATTAACAGTTTTACGCATAGGAATGTAATGAACAATAGTTTCTAGTATTTTATTTTTCAACTTTTCCCACATAAGTTTTACCCCTAAATTAAGGAAAGATTGCCCCCACTCCAGTTTTTTAAATATGTTGATAATTTTGTTTCAATCTGCTTTTTTATAGTTAAAAGATTGTAAATCATTTTTGATTTTAATATTTCTAATATTAAAGGAACATTCGACAATGTTATGATCGCTATTACATAGATGTGGCAGTATATCTATCCCAGTGATCTTATCAATGCAATTTGTAATAATCAAATCCAAGGTACTCTTTCCTCTAGTTGGGGCCTCAACCATTTGTTGGTAACCTTGGGATGTCAGGATATCCAAAAATGTTTTCTGAAAGGCAGTAGTTGCAGTATGCTCAATCCAATCAATACCAGGGGCATTGAAATCGCCCATTATCAGGAAATCTCTGAAACTTGAAATGTGAAGCAGTTCTTCTAATAAGTTATTATTATAAACATTGTTACTGTTGGGGGGTCTATAACAGATCCCTAAGTTCAACTTAGGTGAGTGTGGGAAAACTATGCTTATCTATAAGCTTTCGGGAGTATTGTCTGTAAAGTTACTTATTTTAATTTCTTGACATTGTAAGAAATCGGAAATATAACAGTGTACTCCACCTCCCTTTCTCCCAATACGATTTTTGTTGAATAAATGGAATCCATCAATGTTATTAGACCAGTTGTTAGATTCATCCCACCAGGTTTCTGTCACACAGATAATATCAATATTTTCCTGTTGTATTCTTAATTTCAGTTCACTTAATTTATTGTTACCAAGGCTTCGTGCATTTACATTCCACATTTTCAGTCTACATATGCCATTGTTAATAAAAGACATCGATTTCAAGAAATTAGAGGTAAGCCTTGAGTTGGGTTTAACCTTTATACCCAGTGGTTGGTAAGAAGCACTTTTTTTCTTTCACTCTGACAGTGTTTTTAAATGTTGATGGGAAATAATGAGCACAATAACAGTACATGTATTTCAATCTTAATTTGTGCATAACAGGACTTGTGTGATAACATGGTCACTAGTTTCAGCTTGTTAGCCATTCTCATCATGCCTGCCTTAAGTGACCTGAAAGATAGTGTCTTGTTGTAGGCACAAAGGCAAGTTATTTGTTCAGTTTGTAGCCACAGATTTACCTGGCATTTGCAAAAAGAAAACATCAGAAGTCTTTATATGTACACTTGCTGGCTTGTTAATTTTATTTATTATTGAAATGTGATTTGCTAGTCATTGGAACCTAAGTAATTTACTAACATAATTTGTAACAGAGGGCATAGCATGCCTTTAGAGGAAATTCCAGAGGAGTTTCAAATTACTTTATCAGTCCCAAATATTTGTGTGTGTTTGTGTGTGTGTGTCAATCATTTTTCTCATGGCTTTGCATTTGTAGGAGGGGTAAATGCTAGGCAACTAATGTTTAAAGGTTTCCAGGGGTTGCCAGGGAGCATCATAGGGAATTGCAAAGAAATCATAGCAGTATGAACTGCAACACCTGGCTACCCCAGAATTCATACCTCTCAGCCTGCCAGGATCAAAATAAGGGATACTGCCCAGTAAAATTAGGGACAAATGCTCACAATTAGAGACACCATTCTTACTTGACATACAGTGCAGTTTCACAATTTTTACATCTATTCAAATGCACTCCACAACCTGTCCTAAAGGTAATATTATGCACTGGCATTAATACATATAGTACTGTTTTGTAAGAGGCTTGCATAGGTAAACCAAAAGTTAACTGGCTGAACAGAATTGCAGCCATGTTACAATTGATTTCCAAAAAAATAATAAAGTGGTTAAAAACAAGGTTTTAAATTGTAAGCAGCATCAGTGGCTGTGTGTCATTACTGTGTAGCCAATGTCTGGGTTATTTAAATAAAACATAAATAAAATCCTATATTGTAGCTTATTCAACATTGGTATATAGCTCGAAACCATCATAATACAGCAACTCCATAAAGTATGTACCTATCATGCAGTCACCACTCTGAGTAGTACATTGCTTCACATCTATTCCCCTTGATTGTTTCTTCCTTACTCAATGAATATATTAAGGGGGAAAATAGAGAGAGGTCTCGTTCCTTTTCCATCTCAGTCATTAATAGTGGTCAGTTATTATTGTTTCTGGCACTGAGTGTGCACAAAGGATTACCACCATCACCAATGACTACTGTAAAATCAATGTGACTAACATTTCTAGATTCCTGTTTGCCACTGTGGATAAGACATTCTGATGAATGTAAATGAATGTGGCTAGCTGTCACGCCACACCACAGCAGGTCAGCACTGTCACATCCATCAGTATGTTTGACCAATTGGTGCAATGCAGCAGAACAATTTTTTTTTGTCTTCACAAAAATTATGAGCAAAGCCTGCTAGAGAGTACAAGTTCACTCACGGCCCCTTGAGAACATGATATCTGTCAATCCAGTTCTGGCACCAAACAGTGGAGAACCCCAGGAAGTTTGGGTTACAGAGACAGGAAAGCAGCATGACTGCTGGGCCCATCTAGCCTGCCTGTATTTAATTTTGTTCACTTTTGCTACAGACCCAACTTGATCTACAGCACAGTCTCTTCCACCTCCTTCCATCCTTCAGACCAAAAATTAATTGGTTGAGCAGCATTGCAGTCACTTTATAAGTGATTTTCCAAAAATGAATTAACAAAAACAAAACAAAACAAAAAACAAGGTCACAAATTGTAAAGAGCATCCTCTGCTGTATGTTATTACTGTGTAGACAATGTCTGGATTATTAAAAAAAAAACAAAAATAAATAAAATCCCATATTGTAGCTTACTCAACATTGGTATAGAGCTGGGTACCATCATAATACAGTAAATTTGTACAGTATGTACCTATCATGGTGTCACACCTCTATGAGTAGTATATTCCATCACACATGTTCCCCTTGATTTTTTTCTCCCTTGCTCAATGCATATATAATTACCGGACAGCGCTTTTTCCCATAGGGAAACCCGGTTATAATTTGCCGTTATAGCCAGCTCAGCTGGTTATAATGGCAAACACGTGCCAAGTTTCCCTTGGAACAGCCATCCCTCAGTCGCTGTTCTCCGATGTTCACCTTCACTGATGGAATCCCACGGCGCAGCACACTTCCTGGTCCCTCATATTTGGGGAAACAAACTCTTCATAAAGGAAGCATTCCACAGCTCAGCAACTGCTGTTCGCCGGTAAGCTTAAACAAAAATAGCATACTTGCTGTGACTTACAAAATTAGCTATTTACTGTAAATTCTCATACCACAGACCACAACAGCACAGACTCCTGAGTAGTCTGTCACTGCCTCACCGCCAGTCTACTGCCTGATTTTTTTACAATTGCTGAGGCGAAAAAGTGCAGGCCGGCAATTATAAAAACCAAAATATGGGGTGGTGTGTAAAACTCGATTTTACACACACCCTCATTGTGGGATGCATTTCATATGTAGCATCCCACAACTCAGGTGTGTGTAAAATCTCGTTACACACACCACCCCATATATTATTCTCTATATTATTACTGATTATTATAAGACAAAGAAATTACAAGCAATCTGATTGGCTGTCATGGTTCTAAGAGGGTTACATTAACCCACGTTAACCTAGCCTGTACAGCCTGATCACTGCATGTTGATTTTAATAATTTTGTACAAAAAAAGTGCCAGTCAGTTGTTAGAGACTCAGCAATTCCTTGAAAAAAAATGGCTGTCCGTATGAGACCTTATCGTAATGTGGCCACGGCACATCACTACGCATAGAAATGGCATACATCAAGTATTATACCCAGCTACTGTAAGCTGGAAAAATCAGTATGATAAATAAATGCCTGGAAAAACATTCTGTAATGTGGCACGGCTTGTGAGCCTGTCAGAGTGCATACGAATTAGCTACTGAAATTGAAAGTGATGATTCGCAACGCTGTGCCAGTAATGAAGCCCAAAATTGCAGTATTGAGTAAAATAAACTGTACAAAAATTAATCAGATTAGCAAAAGAGCACACAGCTGGCAATTAATTCAAATGAGAGCCACATTCTGAAAACAATCCTGTGAGCAAGTGCCCGAGAAACATACAAGTGAAGCAATACTGCGCATGCTCGCGGTAGAAAGATTGCTAAAAAAAATCAATAAATCCCACTTAATTAATGAAGAAATTGAAGGTGTGACTACATAGCTTGAGGATCGCCACTGAGCTAGACTTTCATATCACCCGTTCTGCAATTTATCGCAAGATGCCGTACATCAGCACATTACGAGGTGCAGAATGTTGGTGACATATATCAGCATTGAAACTACTGGCTCACTTTAGAAATACCAATTTAAGAATGGTTTTGACAAAGGCATGACTGCACATCTTTAGGCACAAAAAAACAGTTATTCTGAAATGGACTGCCAGCTGGCTAGATACTGCAATCACCCGTTCTGCAGTAGAAGGTTGTTGCTATGTCACCATAGCAACTAAATAAAGACTCCATGATACTTCAAACTTGGACAGCGCGGAAGAACTATTTTACCTTTAAGCAACACAGATTGTAAAATTAAACATCTAAAATAGGTTTCAACAAATTCATGTGCCCAATGATCTTATAATAATAGCAATAAGGTATGATCAGAGGTTAGATTAACAGTCAATCACTCCCTTTGTGGCAATATGGCATTTGGCTGCACCTCGTGCCACTTTATGCCACAAGTGGGTGATTAACAGACTCTTAATCTAACCTCTGAGCATACCTTATTGCTTAATTAGATTATCATGTCTGTGTAGTGTAATACAACATGAATTATTTGAACCACACAGTTTACAGTATTGACATTGTGCATATTAATAATTTTACACTGTATCCATTTGAATCGCATAACCTGTCATACATAGAAACATAGAAATTGATGGCAAATAATGACCACTGGGCCCATCTAGTCTGCCCATTTTTTAATTATCAGTTTTGCTGGAGACCAAACTTGATCTACAGCACTTTCTCTTCCATCCCCTTCCTTACTCCAAAGGTTCCTTTGTGCCTGAGGCATTTTTGAAACCCACCACTGGTTTCACCCCCACTGCCTCCCATGGAAGGCTGCTCTAGGAATCTACAACCCATTCTGTGAAGAAGTACTTCCTCACATCTCTCCTGAATCAACCTCTTTCCAGCTTCATAACATGACCCCTTGTTCTACAGCACCTTTTCTCTGGTACATATCTCACTTCTGTACCTTATTAACCCCCCATGAGGTATTTAAAGGGCTCCATCATATCCCAACTCTCCCTCCTCTCCTCCAGGGTGTACATATTGAACTCTTTCAGTTTCCTCTCATGGGGCTTCTCATGCAGATCTTGCACCATTTTGGCATCCCTCAGCTTTCTTCTTGTTATTTTCTCCTTTTTCCAATTGTTCCTCCATCCTCACCTTTCTTCTTTAATTGCTCCTCCCCCCCTTCCTCCTTTGATAATCCCCTGCTTGGGATGTCCCTACTCTCTATCTCAGCCTGTGGTGGCCCACTTTCTGCCTTCCCCATTTCCTGCATCACCCCCATCGGCTACTTTAAAAGTCCATTGAAGAAACATTTAAACCATGCACTGAGAACTATGGTTCCCCCCTTAATGGAAGCTGGCCATTACCTTAGTATAGGCTCTTATCCTTCCAGGTTGGTCATCAGTCCCCATTGTAGCCATACCTCTCCTCTCTGCACCATTTTTTCTACCAAAACTTGAAGGCCTTGGAGTGGAGCTCCCTCTCCTTCCCCTCATAGTATGAGACACACTCACCATTTGCATTTTAAACACATGGGAAACACAGGATTAACCAGATAAATGATTTAACATTTCCAAAAATTAAATTTACACACAAAGCTGACTACAGCAATTCATCTTTACATTTAAGCACATGAAACACCCTTATCAAGTTGATGCATTAGCAGCCACAGGGGCCCTGACCAGAGTTTGTTTCTAGGTCAGTTTATTGTGCTGCCTGCTGGTATGCCAGACACCCAACTCGCACACTGAACAGAAACAGAGAGAGAGAGATGTCAGGCAGATGCTGCCTTTTTGGGGTTTTCTTTTTGCTGCTTGCTGATATGTATTTCAGGGCCAGACACCCAATGCCAACAATGAAGAGAGATTGAGAGGGAACCTGCTTGGATTGCCTCTTTTTTAAGGTTCTTTTTTTTTTCTTCTTCGGTTTCTCCAGTCAGACACAGATAAGACAGATGAAGTCATCTGAAAACCAGCACTACACCATTTTGCTTTGTGCTCCAACTCTTTTTCCCTCCTGGATCCCCAAATACTTTCCCCTTGTGCTAGTTTAAATGGCACTAAGCAGATGTACCCATTTGCTCTGCACTATCTACAACCCACCCTGAAGTCTTGTGCATTTTCCTCTCAAGGGATTGTGGGGCCAGTCAGAATCTTGTACTTGCTGGCAGCCTAAGGTGGTAGTCAGACATCACATAATGGCATCAGGAGGATTCAGACAGCAGAAACCATCACATGATGGCAAGTGGCTGGGCTTGACATGCCACAAGAGTGAAAATAAAGTTGAAAACAAGCTTAAGCCTAATCTGGGCCAAACCAACAAAGTTTGGCTAGGGGCTCACAAATACTGATCCACCCAAGTTTGGTGGGGCTCAGATTTGGGCTTAATGGTTCTGAACTCCTCTAATAATCATTCTATGTGGTTTGGCATAAGAATTGGAAAGGAGAAGAAAACCACACTAAGATGAGAGTCCTAGATTTCAGAAGGGCAGATTTAAAAGCAATGGGAAACTGCCTCAATAAATGCCTTGTAGGAAGGGATGGCCGGGGGGGGTGGAGTGGAGAAAAAATAGAAAAGGATTGCAGAGGGAATAGCCAAGGCAATGGCGTGCTGTTTGAAGGAAGCAAGGGAAGGAGGAGGAGTAGACTGCTTTGGGTCTCTAAGGAAGTAGCAAAGGCAATAAAGAAGAAGAAAACAACATTTAGGAAGTACAAAATGACCCAGACAGAAGAAGACCAGGAGGAATATCTGGTAAAGCATAGGGATGCAGAAAGGCGAGTGAAGGCAGCTAAGGCACAAACAAAGGAGAGGATAGCTAAGGAGGTCAAAGAGGGGGCAATACTTTTAAGTATGTGAGTGAAAAAAGGAAGACGAGAGGAGGGATAGTTAGAATCCGGAGGGCAGAGGGACTGTGCAGAGGAAGATCAAGAGAAAACTGGAGTTTTAAATGATTACTTCTGCTCGGTTTTCACAGTGGAGGGAGGGGTCAGCATGTAACAGAAAGCACCAGGGAGAGAGGAGTGGATGCAAGTCCATTTTTGGTAGAGAGAGTCTGGAAGGGATTAGAAGTCTCAAAGGAGAATAAGGTGATGGTGCTGGATGGAATTCATGGATTCACCCATGGGTCCTAAAAGAACTGAACACAGTGCTAGATGCCCCTCTGGCAACCTTATTCAGCAACACATTTGAGATCGGGGTAGTTCCGGAGGACTGGATGAGGGCCGATATTGTTCTTCTGCACAAAAGCAGCAGCAGAGAGGAGGCTAGCAATTACAGGCCAGTCAGTCTCACATCAGTGGTGGGGAAATTAATGGAGACTGTACTGAAGGAGAGGCACATGGAGTACTTGGAGGGTAATAGACTGCAGGACTACTGGCAGTATGGTTTCACAGAGGGAGGTCATGTCAAACAAATCTCAGTTTCTTTGGCTGCATTACTAGGGAGGTGGATCAAGGGAGAGCAGTGGATGTGGCCTATCTAGACTTCAGTAAGGACTTTGACACTATGCCACACGGGAGGCTAGCTAAGAAACTAAGCAGCCTGGTGGGGGGGGGAGAAAGTGGTAAGCTGGGTATCAAATGGTTAAAGGATAGGAGGCAAAGGGTGGTGGTAAGGCAGAAACTCAGGGGATAGGAGAGTGACTAGCAGGGTGCCACAGTGATCCAAACTGGGACTGGTTCTCTTCAATGTCTTCATAAATGACACTGCTGAGGAGCTGGAGAGGAAGGTGTGTCTTATTGCAGATGATACAAAAATCTGCAATAGGGTGGGCACTCAGGAAGTGATGGAGAGACTGAAAAGGGATCTGAGGAAACTAGAGGAGTGGTGTAGGCTGTAGCAGCTGCATTTTAGTGCCAAAAACTGTAAGGTTATGCATTTGGAGCAGAGAGACACAGGAGCAAGCTGTGCATGAGATGGGGAAGAAGTACTTATACTCACCAAGCAAGAAAGAGACCTTGGGATCATCATATCTGATGACCTCTAGGTAACTGATCAGTATGACAAGGCAAAGGCTAGTGGGATGCTGGGGTGCACAGGGAAGGAGATTTCTAATAGGAGGAGGGGGGAGATGGTGTTGTCACTGTATTATTCACTTGTCAGTCCCCACCTGGAATACTATGTCCAGTTCTGGAGGCCCCACCTCCAGAAAGACATTGACAGGGTGGAGGCAGTACAGAGGAGGGCAACAAAAATGGTGTGAAGGTTGCACCAAAAGTCATATGAGGAAGGGCTGCAGGAACTCACCATGTACTCCCTGGAGGAAAGGAGAGGAGCGAAAGAGAGAGAGAGAGAGAGAGAGAGAGAGAGAGGGGGACATTATTGAGACCTGCAAGTACCTCACAGGGATGAACAAGGTGCAGGTGGAGCATCTCTTTCAGAGGGAGGAAGGAAGGCACTAGAACACAGGGACATGCATTGATGGTAAAAGAGGGACATTTAGGAGAGATGTGAGGAAATAATTCTTCATGGAGAGGGTGGTGGATGACTAGAACAGCCTGCCAGAGGATGTTATTGTGGTAAAGACTGGGGGGAGCTTCAAGCATGCACGGGATAAGCACAAGGGCAAATTAGGTAGAGAAAGGGAGAAGGGCGGGATGCCAGTAATCAAATAGGGTCAGAAGTGTCAGCATAAACAGGGAAAGGGAGCAGATGGGTCTGCAGATCTTTTTCTGCTGACAAAGTCCAAGTTTCTATGTTTCAGACAAACATTCACAAACTATACAAAGACAAACACACCAAAATGTGTAGACTCCATCTGTCTTCCAGTGACATCACTTCTATACAACATGAATAACTCAACCATCTTCGACATCAGCAACTGTGACAACAGCAAACTAACAGAAGCTGTACCTTCAACTCTTATGAGCCAGTAATTATGTAAAGTATCAAGTCAAAATTACTCTGTTTAACAAGTTTAACTCCTTAACTGCTGGAAACATTTTAAAATCTCTGAAAAAAACTTTAAATCAAGCCATTTTTGGCTATCCATACTGTATGTATTAAATAAAAAAAATGTGAGGAAAGTAATGTGTGCTTGTAAAATAGTGCTACTATATATATATATGTATAGATATATAGATATATAGGATACACAACAAGGATGTGTGGAATACATGATTTATTTTCACTAGAGCTGTTTGACATTGGGTAACCTCATGAGTGGTGAAAGTCATGAGTGATGTGCCCAAGGTCAAACAGCTTGAGTGGAAATAAATCATGTATTCCACAAGGTCCCTGTTGCATATTTCATTTATGTGTAACCCCTAGCTGGCACTACACCAGGGGCCACTACCCCTGCCTGCTTAGCTAGTAGCAGGTTAAGGGACCTGGGTTTGGTAATGGGTACCTCTATTTTGTAACCCCTGTCCCTACGTTCGGGGAGAAAACATTTGCTCAGCATCATGGCTAGGTTTGTACTTCTGGTCAATGGGCACCCAAGTAACTCCGGAAACTGAATGTCCAAACCTGGAATGGGATTCTAGAGTGTGGCTTTTATTCACATCAACACAGGAATAGCAAAGCGAAGATGGACCTCCACAGGCTACTCTCACTGCCAATACAGATTTACAGAGGTCAGAGCACATCTTCTTCACTGCATGAAAACCCTCAGGTTCTGAACTACTCTAGGCTCACATGACCTGAACTGGTACTCTTCTACTTTGATTCCTTGACATGGCACCCCAGCCAGTACTTGGACACTTTTTCATATGACATGGATTTTGATGGTGGCTCCCTAAACCACCCATGAGCCCTTTCTAGCTCTAAAGGGAAACTCATCCATAATCCCAAGTCTGGGTACTTTCTGCAGACACTGGCCAAGTACCTGGGAGAAAATCAATAGGTGCCCAAACTGAACCAGTAGAGGTAAACCTGGTTACTTCAGATGGGGTCTCCCACCTTTTCCTCCTAAATCTATACCCAGCCATTCATTTGGAACAACACCTTTCTTCGAAACTACTGGTTGTAGATGCTATCTCGAAATGTTTGACACATTTAACATTCTACACTGTATTTAGGTGGTGTCCTGACTCAAAAAGTTCTGCTAGTGGCTATGTCCATTCTTTAGACCCCCACTGTTTCAGATGCTTCAAAGCCATACACAAATTTAAAAGGATTGTACTTGACTATTCTTCTCCTGACCCCACAGTAGGCAGATACTTTTACACAACTCTGTCTTGGTGAACATATGCTCTATTTCAGAATAGACTCACTGTGGTATGCAGGTGCCCCAGGGCTTCTCTCAAAGGAAACAAACAAATTCTCTGGTTCTCAACACACTTCCCATTTTCAAGCAGCTTGTCCCTTTCCAGGGAGGGCCAGGGGATTGTCCCTGAAATTCTGGAATTCTTCCCATCCCTCCGGGGATGGGGCACTGGAACAACACATGGGATGGTCTCTACCACTTTCTTCTGGTCTCTTCTTTGTTCCTCTCTAGGTTGAGAGAACACAACTCACTTTCTGATGTAGCTCTAAAGCAGAGCTAGGCTCTGAGGGGCTGCCAACTGCAGTACACCTCTTTCTCTTACTGCTCCCTCCAGAAGACTCCTCAGACTGACTTGAAATCCCCAACGTTCTAACACTAACCCCTGCTGCGAGCATTCCAATGTAGCTTATGCTGCTACTAGAATTCTATGGTGATGTCATCCCTCCAGCTCAGCTGAGACTGAGGACAGAGTGAGACAGTGCAAAACCCAATTAACTGGTGTCTCACAAGCTGCCTTTCCCTGCCTGCCACTGGTTCTAAGTGGGATTCAAGTAACCCCAGGGAACAAGGGGGTTACATATGCAATAGGCCTGAGTTTTTAAAGTATATATTTTTTATCTATATTATTGTTTGCTTTTAAAATACAATAGTAGAAAGGATTTTTTGGCAAACTGCCATGTGTGTGCCCACATTGGAATTTAGTTGCTGTGGAAGTTATTATAGAAGTGTGAAAGCACAACGTCCTTACATTGAGAGCATGCCTTGCAATTGGTGGATCAGTTTTGGTAGGTTGAGCTATAGCAGACTAATCCATTGAGAAAACACGGTGGCTCCACTTTCATTTTAATGAAAGCCAGTGATGTTGTTTTGCTATGCCTTGTTTTGTGGTTCTTAGTTGCTTTATTTTCTAATTAGGTAATAGTTGTTGTGTGTTTGTTATTTAAGCTGATAAGGGAGCCACACTACAGAGAGCGGGAATGGAGCAGAACAACAGAGAGCAAGCACTGCCAGCAGTTTCAGAGGATGCATGTGAAGAGATGAGTCCATTTTGTAAAGTTTTAAAAGGTAGTAATATTTCTTCTTGTTGGGAGCAGCACAGCAGAAGGGTCAGGACTGATAGAATTACACAGAGTACTGACATTTCAATGAAGTGAGCAAGCAAGCTGGGCAGACACTGCAGGCAAAGAAAATGCAGTGAGAGACTTAACGTTTGAAAGGAAAAAACTGTTTTACAGCATTTTGAATTATGACTACTGCAGTTCATTTTACAGGTTGTGTGGTTTTGTGTAGCAGAGTTGGAATGGTGCATGACCTTGTGAGTTTAAAGTGCACTGTGCTATAGACAAAAGTTCTGTATGAAGTACTGCTCTTTAAAATGTTAGTCCCAGCCAGTCGGCCGGGGGGGGGGGGGCATCATGATGATGTGTCTACTATGTACATAAATCATCATGATGTACCTTCTCCCATTGTAGACATTTGGGTTCCCAGATGAATAAAGGCCACAGAGCAGCAGAGTCCACAGGCAACATGCACCATAGCAACACAGGCAGAGATTTGGAAAGGTAAAAAAAGTGGAAAGATAATGTTATTTCCATTCCCACTAGTAGCCAATCCAGATGTATTGCCTGAACTAGAACAGATCCTTCCATATCTAGAGAGCGCATGGGGTTCACTCTTTGGTACACCTGCTTATTTCAGATTGATAGATGACCTTTCCGGAGATGGGATAGTCATGGTAGATTCCACCAATTTACCACTGCAAATACTTGTAATTCAGGAGTTCTGTACAAAGAATGGGAGAGGCTCACCCAAGGCTTCCTCTCTGTCCACCAAAAACTAGTTAATTATGGCCAAAAGAGAAGACTGCACAAGGTTAAACTGGTGGTGGTGGTGGGGTGGTGGGGGCTGATGTGTCTCTAAAGGTTAAAAGGCTCTGAGAAACAGACCTGGGAAGAGACAACCCACTGTAGAAATGGGCATTAATAGTAATGAGCTGTAAGTGTCTTTTGTTATGCAATAAATATAAGGAATCACAATAAAAATTTCTTATCCACCTCTTCTTCCCGCCATGTATGGCAAACAAATACAATAAAGGCATCTTTTCATTATGTGGCTGATGCACAACAGAAAGGGTTACATACTCTATATATACTGATTTTGAGGGTGCCAGAAATAGAAGCCCATCTGGTCAGAAGTAGCAGTTGTAGATGAAGATATCTTGTATATCTGTAATGTTGATTTGGGACCCCTTCAGCAAAGATCAGGGCAGAATTAGGCCAGTATTCAATAAATTGTCAAATTCAAGAAAGAATGGATAGCTATTGGATTAAAACACATAATATGAAAGAACATAGATTGCCTAGACTCTGTATTGAGAAAACAATTATTTAAAACATACTATAGTATTTCCATGTATGATGATAGTGGAAAAGTTTATAAAACCATATGGATTACTTCAATGTTTAACAGATATTTTCAGGCTGCTCTTAAAGATGGTAATAAACGAGATAAAAATAAGGAAAAAAGATGTCTCTAAATGAAGAGACGTGCAATACTGCAAACAATTTAAAAAAATGTGGGTGAATGTAGAAAAATAAAAGAAACCAGGAACTGGAAAAACACTTGAATCTCAAAAAGGACCCAAATAGAAGAAGACTACTATCAAGATTCAGGTTTGAGGTCTATGAAAGCAACTGGCAAACAGCCCTATATAATAAGGAGTCCTTTTTAATGTCTTTATAAGTGACATTGCAGAGGAACTGGAAGGAAAACTATGCCTCTTTGCAGATGACACAAAGATCTGCAACAGGGTTGATACACAAGGGGGGTGGAAAGGATGAGAAGGGACTTGTTAAGGTTGGAGGAATGGTCAGAAGTATGGCAGCCTGGATTCAATGCAAAGAAGTGCAAAATAGTGCATCTGGGAAGCAAAGACCCAGGGGAAGAGTACACAATGGGGGGGGTACTAACAACAACAAAAATGGAAAGGGACATGGGGGTAATCATATCAGATGACCTTAAGGTTGGCAAGCAATGTGAGAAAGCAGTAGGGTGGGCTGGGGGGATACTGGGATGTATAGGGAGAGGCATCACCAGCAGAAAACAGGAAATTGTTATCCCTCAGTACAGACAGATGGTAAGACCCCATCTGGAATACTGCATCCAGTTCTGGAGACCCCACCTCCGCAAGGACATAGACAGGATGGAGGCAGTCCAGATGAGGGCAACTAAAATGGTGCAGGGTCTGCAAGAGAAGCCATATGAGGAGAGACTAAAGGAGCTTAATATGTACACCCTTGAGAAAAGGAGGGAGAGGGGGGACATGATTGAAATGTTTAAGTACCTCCGTGGAATCAACAATGTCCAAGAGGGTAGCATCTTTTAGAAAAAGAAATGTGCAAGAACAAGGGGACATAATTTGAAGATGGGGGGATGGTTCAGGGGCAATGTGAGGAAGTATTTTTTCACAGAGAGGGTGGTGGATGCATGGAACCGCCTTCCTGAGGAGGTTGTGTGCTCTAAAACTGTGAGAGAATTCAAGAATGCATGGGACAGGCATAAGGCAATTCTTGTGGGGGTAGGAAGAAATAGGCTGTTGGTTAACTAGGATCTGCAGCCTATCCAGTAGGTAGAGAAATGTGCAGACTAGATGGTCCTTATCTGCTGTCAAAGTCTATGTTTCTATGTTCTATGTTTCTATGTTAATGACAACTGCAAATGTAAGCTAGGGAAGGATGACTTACATCTTTTAATACTATGCCCATTATGTGAGAAGGAAAGGAATAAATACTTGAGGTAAACTCTGAAAAATTTGGCAAAGAAACCCAAAGACATGGTTATCCATTTACTTAAATCTAAGACCTGATCAACTTTGGAAACTGTGGCTTCCCTCCTCTGTCTCATAAATAAGAAGTCACATCTACAACAAGTATAAGGCAGGATATATGGAACTGGAATTGAGTTAAAATGTGCAATTTAGAATGGCTTAGCCCTCAGTCTGGATAAGTCCACCAATTCAGAGTGTGCAGCATGCTTTAATAAATGACATAGAATATAAAGTTATGCAAATTAATAAATATTGTGCAATAGTACTAATGGAAAAAAGTTTACAACATTACGGAAAGCTGAACCCTAGATAGATATATGTGTTGTACTTCTTTTTAAAAAATTTTTTTTTTTTCACTTTTTTAAGAAGCTTGTATACTGTGTAAAGATTTGTATTGTTTTATGATCTGGTAACTTTTGTAATGACATAAACTGATTGATTGAGCTGATTGATTGATATCTGTAATGTGAGACAAACACTCTCATATACTTGTTACTTGGAGTGCAGAACAAGAAATGGGAAGTAGTGAGTGGACTATGTGCCCTAGGATTATTCATGACATGTTGATGCTGGCACATAAATGTGTTCTGGATATGTGGGTCTTACTTTATAACTACCTACTCCACTGAGATTACCATTTAGGCTGCAGTACATACAGACTACATTTCAATCACTTTGTGCTATACTCCCATCTTATTACCAGCTAGGAGAGACTATTTTTCAAAATGGTGTCTTAGAATGTTCAGTTTCAATGTGAGTACATTGCTATTTTACCTGCAATGGTGCTTGCTGTATCTGCACATGAACCCTTTCCAGGGTAGCCCTGCAAATGGAGTTTCATGCTCCAGTGAATTTACCAAGTGAACAAAAACAAACACATAAATAATACAGCACCTGTAAGAAAATGCCTTTCAAAACAGAATGTTGAAGCTCACTGAGAACTCATTTAAAATTTATTGCTGTTTCTACTGTTGTGTATCTGCAGCTGAAATCACAGCACATTACCAGTCCAGTTCAAAATTACCTAAATATAGTCTTTATTGTGCCTGCTCCAGCTGATTGTAGTGCAGAACCCAGTGTGAAGGAGAAGGTAGGGTATGGAATCTAGGAGTTGCTGGAGACTCAGTAGCTAGTGAGTAAAGATGACTTCTCTGTAATGACTCAAACAGATACTTGGTAAAACTTCTGTCTTCAATTGATACTGCAACATGTGAGGATCAGTCTCTTCAAGATAATAGCAATTATTACACTTTAGCAAACATTGTTAATTTTTTAATGTTTCTGTAGCCAGGTTTCATCACATTCTGTTTCTATGTAACACTCCTCTGGCTGACTGGCAGTTCTAGTTCCATCTGTTTCAGCAGACTCACAGCCCACTGAACTGTTTATCTCTCTTGTTGGCTATTAGTCCTCTTCCTAACTGCTCCAGCCCAACCTACTAAAATCTTAACCTTATGCTGTAAGACGTATCACTATATGACTTATACTTGTTATATCCTTATAACACTACAGTATGCACCCATAACTTTACATTAGCATTTGGCATGCACTGGACCCACACATATAACTTCTTCCCCCTGAGTCTCTGTACATGCAGTTTATTTATTTATAACATACATCAGAGCATGCAGCTATTGGGTAATTACCACATGCCCTCCCCCACTCCGAGGGTCGAAGACATGAGGCATTAGCTGAGTGCCCTTCAACCCGTGGGTGGAGGCGGGGGAATGCAATTACCCAATAACCACAAGCCCTAAAATGTGTTATTGTGTTTATAAATTGACACCAAAATAATAAAAAAAACACAAGACAATAAATCTGTGAAGAGCACCTTTCTCAGAGTGGCACACAAGAGGAAGTTCCTTTATCTCCATGGGAGCACCTCTGTGGTAGTAGCATATTTTATTTTTTTGAAATTCAAGTTTATTAGTTTTTCCCATAAAGGCAATAACACAGACAGGTTACAAGTACAGATACAATCTGACATGGTATTTCCCGTGTCATGCCTTCCTCCCTAACCCCCCGACCCCCCCCCCGCTTGATATATTGGTAGTAGCATATTTTTTGTCATACCCTGAAGGAAGGGAAGGGATAATAAATTGCCCCAGAGATTCTAGCTGTGCAGTCCCTTTCCATGTTCTGGCTGCTGGCCATCCCCCCCGCATTCTGATGTTTCATGATATATGTATGGGGAAAGTGTGGAGTGCATTCTATTCAATAATATGACGCAAAATCTGCAGACATAGTTTTCAGTTGTTTAAGTAACTATTTGGGAAAATCAGAGCCAGAGTTCAACTAACAAGAGCCATGTTAGGTGACCCCAGCTCAGATTTTGCCAAATGGTCACTTAAACAGTTAAAAACTGTGTTTGCAAATCCCACTCCATAAACTTGGCTCGAGTATGACCCCATGCTCTCCCTATGCATACGTCACAGAACAGGGTGTAGCCAGCAACCAAGAAGTGGAAAGGGATTGTGCAGTTAGACCCTCTCAGCAATTTGCAATTCCATTCAGGGGTATAAAAAAAATATGCTACTACCACAGTGGAGGTCCAATGGAGGTAAGGGAACTTCCTCTTACTTGTTTTACCTTTTCAAGAACAGCAGGAAAGGTTCTCTTTAAATTAAGAACAAATAAATGTTCATCATTTGTAGATCAGTTCTCACACCAAACAGCTGGGTTGCCCCATCAAAGAGGTTAAACTGGCTGGCAGGATAGTCACTTATGTTGTTAATTAAGCCTCCGCCAACTGTCACAGTTACTGAGACAGCCTAGAAAACAAGTTTCTTTACTTGCAAGGCACTTTCTAGACCTGTGCAGTTATTTGCCAGTTACTGCACGTGTCTGAACAGCTATTTACTAATCAGATCACTGGATTTTTCTTGCTCATTTTACAACTTTGAATTATGCAATAGCAAGAATAATTTTAGCATTCTGATTGGTTAGAGTGTCCTAAAGACAGTGAAGTTACCTGACAGTAACATCACTGCATCTAGGGCAGGCAGAAATGTGACTGCAGAACACTGAAGGAAATCCCTCCCTCGCTGCTCAAGCTACTACGAAGTGGACACGGCTTCACTGTCCCCTCACTTCACAGTCCCCTTGCAACCACAAATTATACACAGCCCCAGTCACAGTGAAGAAATCCCTCCCTCCCCCCTCAAGCCATCCCGAATCTGAGACAGTTTCACTGTCTGCTCCCAACCACAATTACTTACAGAGCTCCATCACCATCTATCTCTAGCAAGTTAGATGCCATTTAAAAAAAAGTTGTTGAAAGCCAAACCACCACACTGAGAGGCATGTGTCCACACATCTTCCTCTCCCCAACCTGCCTCAACTTACCGGTCCCTCCGAGCATCTTCAGCGTTGTTGTCTTGTGGTTTCTCCCAGTACAAATCAGAGATGTTAGAAACTGTACTGGGAGAACATAAAAAAGAAATATTAGTAAACCCCAATCGGCAGCTCAGATGTTAGCACATGCTTAGTTCAAGAGTGCTGCAGTATTGGCTTGGCAGCCACACTGAGGTAAAAAAAACTCAAAAGTTAAAAACTATAGGCTAATTCTTATTTTTTTTGTTTGTTTTTTTTTGTTGGAAAAACAAACCGCACAAGGAACATAACTTACATATGGGAAGGGAGGAGAGCCAAGAAAAATAGTGAGTGAGACATAGAACAGCAATGGGACACAGTGCGGGGGGAGGGGAGAAACCGACTGCTGCAGACAGTGCACATTCAACAGCACCACCTGCTGGAGAAGTGCGTGAAGGAACTTCTTTTTTGTTTAAATAATCTTGCACAATAGAAAATCAACAAAAAAACTCACAAATGTATGTCTATTTACTGTATTTTTTATTCTAAATATAATGAGCCATTGTATAATAGCAGTAAGGCACTCCAGGGTGTGTGTTATTGTGTAGTAACGTCACTTCTTGGGCTTCAACCGCCTAAGGTGTGATGTTATTACCCAATAACATACACTCTGTCATGCCACATTGCTTAATTTCTGCACATCAGGATATCAATATTTAGATACCACGCATGCACAATTTTATTTATTTACTTACTTGTAATGTCTGACCAGGAAAGACACACCAAACTATATTATGGCTTGTTTCCAGGTGCATCCTGGTGGTGGGTTGTATGGATACGTTTTAATGTCAGGGTATGTTTTCAAGAGGATCCTGAGGAGAAGAGTTACAGAAGCAGATATTACTTACAAATGCACAACTACAGTAACAATTGAGAGACTTGGTGAGCAGCACAGTTGATATTAACAAGTGGAATATAAATATTTACCTTTCTATAGAGGTAAGATTAGTATAACTCTTACTGTGCTGGGTAGGGTGGGGCATGGGGAATGGGCAACTGGGAGACTAAGACATCAAGGGTTTAAGAGTGGGCCAGGTACATGATGTACTGAAGTGCCCGTATGTGACCTTCTTGAAGGGATTGATGGTTGGGACTTCCTTGGTATTGATAGAAAGGGCATTCCAAGTAGTTGGGGCAGCTACTGTGAAGGATTTAGTTCCAATGGTCTTATGCCTCCTTGATAATTGGAGGAGGCTCTTGGCTCATGGCCTGGGAGTTGGCAATCCTGACGGAACTAAAGACAGAAGCCACAAGGTAGAAAAACAGTAGGGCAAAAGAATCACCAGGCTTGGCTCACAGTTGCAGTCAGACAAAAGATGAAGAAGCAGTATGAACTGACCACCATGTTATGAAGAAGTGTTGCTGGCAATGCAATGCTGTCCCCACTCCATGGTGGTACTATAAGTTAGGGGTGTGCGAGTAAAGAATATTAAATCCTGAATACCACAAATAATTTGGTATTCGGGAGCCGAATACTGAATATCGCAACTTTTCAGCGATATTCAGTATTTGGCTGTCCTGTGGGATTTCAAGATCTCACAGAACTTGCTGGCCAGTCGCTGAGCATTTGGCAAAGCTAGATCACATGACACTTTGATTGCTGCATAGTGGAGAGAGGGCGTAGTGGAGAGTGGAGATAGCTCTGTGTCAGCAGAGATTAGGAGTTGCAAAAACTAATATTTTCATCACAAAACCTGTATTTGTTTGCTCTGTACCATGTGTTTTTAGTGCCTAGTACTAGTAGAAGCACTGGGAGGTTTTTTTTATGAATAAATCATTTGATGTACTGATTTTTATGTTGATTGCACGCATGCACAAGAAACATGTTGTGTCAGGTTTCTCCAGAAGCAGGTTGTGGAGGCGTGGCACTATTCTGCCCAATGCCCCCACAGCCTGCAAAGGCTTGTCCCCTGTCCCCCAATGCCATGGCACACTGCTGCTGACACTAGTTCAGCCAGCTTGCCACAACTTTCTAAAAAATCAGCCGCTGCAGTCAGGGGCCGCCTCGTCATTGCAGCGTCAGCCATCTGCTGCAATGAGGGAGTGACCCGTCATTGCAGTGTGGGATGTAGGGTCTGTGATATTGTTTGTGAACATGGTGGCGGCTTGCCACCGTATTCACTAACAATATGTACCCCCCCATGTTTATTTGCCGATGAGGTAGCCCACTCCCCATAGGCATAATGTAACCCCCCCAGTTTTATTGCCTGCCAATGGGGTGCCCAATCCCCATCAGCAGAAATGAATTCCCAACCCCCCTTTTGTTGTTTGCTGATAGGGGTGCCCAATCCCTGTTGGCTACAGTTGGCCCCCTCTAAAACAACTCTGGTGGCATGCAGGGAGCCCACCCCAGTGTGCCACATGCCCCTTTAATTGTGCTGATGGGGGTGCCCAATCCTTCATCGGCTACAGCTGCCACCCCAAAACAAGACTCCGGTGGCATGCTGGGAGCCCACCCCAGTGTACCACATGCCCCAGTAAATGAAAAACGGTCCTGCAAAGTCTTTTTTAGGTTTTGCACCTGAAAAAAGGAAACGGTCCCTCGTAGTCTCCCTGGCCCCCCTCCCACAACCTGCACCCACCCACTGCACAACCTGCCTCCCCACACCTCCCCTCACCCTATACTTACCTTCAGAGCTCGGCGCAATGATCTTCGCTGGACCGGGAACAGGTCTGCGCTCTTCAAAGCTGACAGCGAACTGAGGAAATGCTGGTAAGCTGTATAATGTAATATATAGGGTTTTTTCAACTTTAGTGCATATCTCAGGCATTTTTGGGAATTTTGTTCACCAAATTTTCAACATGGGGTTTTTGGGACCCCTCCTCTTGAATTCTTGAACTGTCATGGCGTTAATCGGCCCCGAAAGGTGGTTTCATGGTCACTGCATGGAATCAGCCTTCAGGGCTGATTAACAAAATGGCAGTGCCAGTATTGATGAGGTGGGCTCTCAAAAAGCCTATGTTGCAAATTTGGTGGAAAAAATCAAAAAAATGACTGTTTTACGAGCGTGCGTTACGCAGTTGCTACGTACGCTCATAACTTCGCAAATTTACAATATTTTCATGCCAGATTTTCAACATTGGCATTTTGTCACACCTCCTTGTGAGCAGTACAGCTGTCATTGTTCACATCCTGGCCAAAATGTGTTTTCGCACTTCCGGCACAGAATAGCGTAGGCAGATTAAGGAAATCAGTGAACTGTTCAGAGTAAAGGCCATAAATGCCTATGTTGAAAATTTAGTAACGATACTCTGTAAAATGACTGTGTTACGAGCATGAGTTGCACAGTTGGCACGCACGCTAGTAACTGCGCGAATTTCTAATATTTTCACTCCAGATTTTCAACATTGCCATTTTCCCAGACCTACTTATGAACAGTACAGCTGTCTTTTTTACCATCCTGGCCAAAATGTGTTTTTGCACTTCCGGCGTAGAATAGAGCAGTCGCTGTGGGAAATCACTGTTGGGGACAGATTAAGAAAATGGCAATCATACTGTTCATAAGCAGAGGTCCTAAAATGCCTATGTTGAAAATTTGGTGATGATAGCCCATCGATTGACTGTGTTACAATTGTGCGTTGCACACTTTCCACGCACCCTTGTAACTTCGCAGATTTGTAATATTGTCACACTACATTTTCAACAGTGCTATTTTTTCACACCTCCTTATAAGCAGTACAGCTGTCATTTTTCACATCCTGACCGAAATGTGTTTTCACAGTTCCGGCGCAGAATAACATGGTCACTGTAGGAAATCAGTGTTCGGGACAGATTAAGAAAATGAAAGTGGCACTGTTCATGAGCAGAGGTCCAAAAATCCCTATGTTGAAAATTTGGTGACAAAACTCCATAACATGACTGTGTTACAAGCATGCGTTGAACTGTCTCCACGCACCCTTGTAACTTCGCAAATTTGTCATACTGTCACGCCACATTTTCAACAGTGGCATTTTTTCAACTCCTTAAGAACACTACAGTTGTCATTTTTCTCATCCTGGCTACAATATGTTTTTGCACTCCTGCGGACAATAGCATGGTCACTGTGGGAAATCAGTGTTGGGACAGATTAAGATCGACTGAGTGAGAGGGGGAGTGACCGAGCTCAACTGAGCTCTGTCAGGACTGCAGCAGATTTGTCTGTGGCAGACAAAGGCTCCAACACAAGATCCCAGTACAAAAGGGCAGCCTGCAGCACTGGGAGAAACAGAACAAGAGAGCTAGTGAGGGAGGGGGAGTGAGCGAACCTATTAAAGCGCTGTCAGAACTGCTGTGGATTTCTTTGTGGGCAGAAAAAGGCGTCAATACAGGCAGGGGCCCAGCACAAAAGGCCAGCCTGCAGCAGTGGGAGAAACAGTATGAGCGAGTGAGACAAGGGGGCTTACTGAGCTCAACAGAGCTCTGTCAGGACTGCTGGGATTTCTTTGTGGGCAGAAAAAGGCACCAATGCAGGCAGGAGCCCTGTACAAAAGGGCAGCTTGCAGTGCCAGGACAAACAGAATGAGCGATGAGAGAGGGAGACTGAGCGACCTCAAAGGAGCTCTGTCGGGACAGCTGAATTGCACAGTTGCTGTGGGAAATCAGTGTTCAGAACAGATTAAGAAAATGACAGTGACACTGTTCATGAGTAGAGGTCCTAAAATGCCTATGTTGAAAATTTGGTAACGATCCTCCATAAAATGACTGTGATACGAGTGTGCGTTGTGCAGTTGCCACGCATGCATGTAACTTCATGAATTTCTAATATTTTCACTCTAGATGTTCAACATTGCCATTTTCCCAGACCTACTTATGAATAGTACAGCTGTCATTTTTCCCATCCTGGCCAAAATGTATTTTAGCACTTCCGGCGCAGAATAGAGCGGTCGCTGTGGGAAATCACTGTTCGGGATAGATTAAGAAAATTACAATGATACTGTTCATGAGCAGAGGTCCTAAAATGCCTATGTTGAAAACTTAGTGATGATAGCCCATCAATTGACTGTGTTAAAAGTGTGCGTTGCGCAATTTTCACGCATGCTTGTAACTTTGCAGATTTGTAATATTGTCACACCACATTTTCAACAGTGCCATTTTTTCACACCTCCTTATAAGCAGTACAGCTGTCATTTTTCACATCCTGACCAAAATGTGTTTTCACAGTTCCGGCGCAGAATAACGTGGTCACTGAGGGAAATCAGTGTTTGGGACAGATTAAGAAAATGACAGTGGCACTGTTCCTGAGTAGAGGTCCTCAAATCCCTATGTTGAAAATTTGGTGACGAAACTCCATAACATGACTGTGTTGCAAGCGTGTGTTGAACTGTTTCCATGCACCCTTGTAACTTCACAAATTTGTAATACTGTCATGCGACATTTTCAAGAGTGGCATGTTTCACAACTCCTTATGAACACTACAGCTGTCATTTTTCACATCCTGGCTAAAATATGTTTTTGCTCTCCTGCGGACAATATCACGGTCACTCTGGGAAATCAGTATTTGTGACAGATTAAGATCGACCGAGTGAGGAGGGGACTGACCGAGCTCAACTGAGCTCTGTCTGGACTGCTGCAGATTTGTTTGTGGCAGACAAAGGCCCCAACACAAGATCCCAGTACAAAAGGGCAGCCTGCAGCACTGGGAGAAACAGAATGAGAGAGTGAGTGAGGGAAGGGGAGTGAGCGAACTCACCGAAGAGCTGTCAGGACTGCTGTGGATTTCTTTGTGGGCAGAAAAAGGCGTTGATACAGGCATAGGGGCCCAGTACAAAAGGCCAGCCTGCAGCAGTGGGAGAAACAGTACGAGTGAGTGAGGCAAGGGGACTTAGTGAGCGCAACAGAGCTCTGTCAGGACTGCTGGAATTTCTTTGTGGGCAGAAAAAGGCACCAATGCAGGCAGGAGCCCCGTACAAAAGGGCAGCTTGCAGTGCCAGGACAAACAGAATGCGTGATGAGAGAGGGAGACTGAGCTACCTCAACAGAACAGCTGTGGACTTCTTTGTGGACAGACAAAGTTGCCGACACAGCCAGGAGCTCCATGCAAAAGCGCAGTCTGCGGTGCCAAGAGAAACAGAACAAGCGAGTGACAGAGCGGCAGTGAGTGAGCTCAGCGGAGCTCTGGTGTGACTGCTGCAGATTTCTTTGTTGGCAGAAAATGCGGCAACGCAGGCAGGAGCCCAGTACAAAAGGCCAGCTTGCCGTGCCGGCAGAAACGGAACACAAGAATGACACACGAGCAGTGAGCGAGCTCAGTGGAGCTGTGTCGGGACTGCTTCAGATTTCTTTCTGGCCAGAAAAAGCCACCAATGCAGGCAGGAGCCCAGTACAAAAGGGCAGCCTGCAGCGCCAGGAGACACAGAACGAGTAAGTGAGGGAGGGAGGGGGAGTCAGTGAGCTCAACAGGGCTTTGTTGGGACTACTAAAAATTTGTTTGTGGGCAGAAAAAGGCAGCAATGCATGCAGGGGCCCAGTAAAAAAGGGCAGCCTGCAGTGGCAGGAAAACCAGAATGAGCGAGTGAGTGAGCTCAACAGAGCTGTATTGTAACTGTTGCAAATTTCTTTGTGGGCATAAGAAGGCAGCAATGCAGGCAGGAGCCCAGTAGAAAAGGGCAGCCTGCAGCGCCGGCAGAACAGAATGAGAAAGTGAGAGAAGGGGAGTGAGCGAACTCAATGGAGCTTTGTCGGGACTGCTGCAGATTTCTTTGTGGGCAGAAAAAGGCGCCAACAGAGGCAGGAGCCCAGTACAAAAGGGCAGCCTGCAGCGCCAGGAGAACCGGAATGACTGAGTGAGACAGGCAGAGTGAGCGACCTCAATGGAACTTTGTTGGGACTGCTGCAGATTTCTTTGTGGGCCGAAAAAGCCACCAGCACAGGCAGGAGCCCAGTACAAAAGGGCAGCCTGCAGCGCCAGGAGAAACAGAATAAGCGAGTGAGACAGGGGGAGTGAGACACCTCAATGGAGCTCTGTCGGGACAGCTGCGTATTTCTTCCTCGGCAGAACAAGGTGCCAATGCACACAGCAGCCCAGTACAACAGAGCACCCTGAAGTTCTGGGACAAGCAGACTGAGCCAGTGACAGAGGTCTACTGCGTGAGCTCAATAGACCAACACAATCAACATTCGGCATTGACAAATGCTTGTTTTTTGTAGCTAGGAGCTGCAGATAAACTAGTATACCTTCATTTTTTGGGCCTCTCCTAACTGCCTGGTGGAGAGATTATAGTGGAGGAGAGTGGAGAGAGAACTTTGAGTCAGCAGAGATTAGGAGTTGCAAAAAACTAATGTTTCCACCACAAAACCTTTATTTTTTGTTCTGTACCAAGTGTCTTTAGTGCCTAATAGTAGTGGGAGCACTGGGAGTTTTTTTTTCCTGGATAAATCCTCTGAAGTAGTGATTTTTGTTTGCTAGGAGCTGCAGAGAGAACCTAGTATACCTTCATTTCAAGGACTGATAGTGGTGTAAGACATTTTGTATTTTCCCCAGAAAAAATTGGTTTATTTTGCCTGAAGGAGCTGCAGAGAGACTTCAGTTGCAGTTTAATTCCTTAATTACAGTAGTTCTAACTTCTACCTTGACTGCTGTACTGTACTGATTTTAAACAAATGTCTTTAATTTGGTGGTGTAAATAATAAGTACTTCTTCTGGGGAAGGGCTCAGGTTTCACAAAACCCAATAACAGCCTAGCCAGAAATCTCGGAGGAGGAGTCGGCTGACTGCACTCCAACCCCCCATGGTTTACAATTAGGTAGCGATGCTTGCAGTGTGTGCATACCCTCGCCTGCCCTGAGTACATGCTGCTTGCAGTAATTTTTGTGTGCAAAAATAAAGAAGTATTGCTCCTTGCAACCATTTTTACGTTCGCTTGCACACATGTGCAAGGGACGTCTTGGGAGAATAGGACACTTTGGAGGTGTGACTGTCCTGTGCAATCCACTGCTCCGTTGAGCAGGCGTAGTGGTCCTGCACTAATGGGTGCGGGTGCTGTGTATGACAGAAGTGGTCTTCACTTCAAAGAAAACCACCATTGCGATCAGTGCTGGCAGCGCCTCTGTATGAGCTGCCGAACCTGTTATAGCGATGGGGTGCCCAATCCCGTTGGCTTCAAGTCTACGCCCCAAAGCGCTTTGGTGCCAGCTGAAGCCCACGCAGTGTGTAAATCTTGTTTTGGCTGACGGGGTCCCAATCCCCATTAACTTCACGTTCCCCAAACAACTTTCCCTGCTGCCACGCTGAAATTTTCAGCGTGAGAAACATCAGTCGTCTGAATAAAAAAAAAAAATGTAAAGAAAATGTTCCATCACTGTCTCCCCACCCCTCCTACAAAATGCACCCACCCACTGCGCACCCTGCCTCCCCACACACCCCCACCCCATACTTACCTCCAGAGCTCGGCGCGATGATCATCGGTGGACTGGGAACTCGTCTGCACTCTTCAAAGCCGACCGCAAACTGAGGAAATGCTGGTAAGCTGTATAATGGGATAGATACGGGATTTTCAACTTTATTGCATATCTCAGGCATTTTTGGGAATTTTTGCACCAAATTTTTAACATGGGGTTTTTGGGACCCCTTCTCATGAATGTTGTCACTGTCATGGCATTATTCGGGCCTGAAGGGTGATTTCGCACTCACTGTGCAAAATCACCTTTCCAGAATGATTAATGAAATAACACTGCCAGTGTTCATAAGGTGGGCTCTCAAAAAGCCTATTTTGAAAATTTGGTGGAAAAATTCCTAAAAATGACAGTTCTGCGAGCGTGCGTTGTGCAGTTCCTATGCACGCTCGTAAGTCTGTGAATTTCAATATTTTCACTCCAGATTTTCAACATTGCCATTTTACCACACCTCCTTATGAGCAGTACAGCTGTCATTTTTCACATCCTGCCCAAAATGTGTTTCTGCCCATGTAGCGCACAATGGCGCTGATCGGTTTCCGAACTCAATGTATGGGACACATTAAGAAAATCACAGTGACACTGTTCATGAGCAGATGTCTTAAAATGGCTATGTTGGAAAATTTGCGGAAAAAATTTAAAATTACTGTTCTATTTAGCTATGCTATGCAGTTCCTATGCACGCCAGAAGTCTGCGAATTTTAAATATTTTCACTCCAGATTTTCAACATTGCCATTTTACCACACCTCCTTATGAGCAGTACAGCTGACATTTTTCACATCCTGCCCAAAACATGTTTCTGCCCATGTAGCGCACAATGGCGCAGTCGGAGAGCGAAATCAATGTATGGGACACATTAAGAAAATCACAGTGACACTGTTCATGAGCAGAGGTCTTAAAATGGCTATTTTGAAAATTTGGTGAAAAAATTCCTAAAAATGACTGGCTTACGAGCGTGCATTGCGCAGTTCCTACACACGCTCGTAGGTTTGCGAATTTTCAATATTTCCACTCCAGATTTTACAGCTGTCATTTTTCACATCCTGCCCAAAATGTGTTTCAGTCCATGTAGCGCACAATGGCGCAGTCGGTGTGCGAACTCAATGTATGGGACACATTAAGAAAATCACAGTGACACTGTTCATGAGCAGAGGTCTTAAAATGGCTATGTTGAAAATTTGTTAAAAAAATTCCTAAAAATGACTGTTTTACGAGCGTGCGTTGTGCAGTTCCTTGCGCTAAATAAGTTCGATTATCAATATTTGCACTCCAATGACTTCAAATACCTAAACAGCATATAGAAGCAAGCAACATTCAGCATTGACAAATGCTTGTTTTCTATATTTTTAATACTCCTCTCTGGTGCAGCCAATATCCTCCACGTCTTGCCCACTCCCCAATGCCTAATGCACTTACCCCTCTGCCTTTCAACTCTGAGCTTTCCTGTGGCAGAGTACGGCCAAGCCTGAAAAGCACCTGTAGAAGAGGGGTTTGGGGTGGGAGGAGAGAGGAGGAGGAGGAGGAGAGGGGACAGGGAAATATATATATATTGTAAAAAACAAAGACAAGGCGCTGCGTCAGCATGTGGTCTAAAAGCAAAAACAAAATGGTTATATTAAATGCACGCTGAAAGTGAAAATAGAGTTAAAATCTACGTTTCGACCTTAGGTCTTCTTCAGGAAATATCTAAAGAGAAAAAACTATAAGACTAACGTTTTTTTTCTCTTTTAGATATTTCCTGAAGCTTAAATCAGCAGAACTATTTAACTCTATTTTCTACTTTCAGCGTGCATTTATTATATATATTCAGGGATGTCCAAGACTTTGCCTTAGCATGTTTCTGTCTCTCCTACAATTTGTTTCTGTGACTGAACAGTGGGTAACAGAGTTACAGACTTGCTCTTCTGCAGACAAAGTATTTTACACCAATACTGTTATGCTGCCTGCTTCAGGCAATAGAACCACTTGTGAAACTGTCTCCCTCATTTTACTTCTTTGTCACTGATTTTTTTAAGCCATGTCCAAGTGCCAAATACCACTGCAAATACCTGCAAGCGAACGTTCAGCATTGACAAATGCTTGTTTTGTACTGAAATACAGCAGAACTTGTCTGCATTTACAAAACAAAAGTTCATTGCAGTTGTGCCGCAGAAATCTCTGTAAGAAATATTTGTGGTGTAATCTGAGGTTGGGCTGGGGTTTCACGAAAGTCAGTAGCTGCCAGCAGTCTTGCAGGCCAGTCGGCTGGCTGCACTCCCCCACGGTCTAGGGCTAGGTAGCGAGTTGTGACACTTGCAATGTGCACACGTCCCCTCGCCTGTCCTGCGTTCATGCTGCTTGCAGTAATTTTTGTGTGCGAAAATAAAACAGTACTGATTGAGACCATTTTTTGGTACTGAAATACAGCAGAACTTGTTTGCATTTACCAAAAAAAAAGTGAATTGCAGTAGTTCTGCTAGAAATCGATGCAAGAAATACAGTTTTTGTGATGTAATCTGAGGTTGGGCAGGGGTTTCACAAAAGTCAGTAGCCACCAGCAGTCTTGAAAGGCAGTAGGCTGACTACACTCCCCCACCCCCATGGTTTAGGGCTAGGTAGTGACGCTTGCAGTGTACACACACCATCACCTGCCCTGTGTGCATGCTGCTTGCAGTATTTTCGTGTGTGAAAATAAAACAGTACTGCTGCTTGCAACCATTTTTTTGTACTGAAATACAGCAGAACTTGTCTGCATTTACAAAACAAGCATTTGTCAATGCTGAACGTTCGCTTGCAGGTATTTGCAGTGGTGTTTGGCACGTATGGTGCTTTACCCTAATGCCCTGTGCGATTGCTGGTACTTGCACAATAAATTTTCAGCATGACCTTTTTATTACCCCCACCTCATAAAAGCATTTGAGACCTCTGCTGATGAACAGTCCCACTGTTATTTTGTTAATCTGTCCTGAGTGTTGATTCCCACAGCGACCACACCATTGTGCTCCACATGTGCAAAAACACAGTTCAGGCAGGATGTGAAAAATGACAGCTATAGCATTCATAGGGAGGTGTGAAGGGATGGCAATGTTGAACATCTGGAGTGAAAATACAACAATTTCTCGAACTTACGAGCGTACATGGAAACTGCGCAATGAACGCTCATGACACAGTCATTTTGTGGACTTTTGTCACCAAATTTTTAACATAGGCATTGTGGGACCTCTGCTCATGAACAGTGTCACTGTGATTTTCATAATCTGTCCTGAGCTTTGATTTCTCACTGTGACCACACCATTGTGTGCCGGATGTGCAAAAACACATTTCAGCCAGGATGTGAAAAATGTCAGCTGTACTGTTCATAAGGAGGTGTGAAAAAATGCCAGTGTTGAAAATCTGGAGTGAAAATATTTCAAATTCTGGAAGTTATGAGTGTGCGTGGAAACTGCGCAACGCACGCTTGTAACACAGTCATTTTTTGACATTTTTTAACCAAATTTGTAACATAGCATTTTGGAAGCCCACCTCATTAACAGTGACACTGTTGTTTAGTTAATCAATCCCAAAAGGTGATTTTGTGCAGTGACCATGAAATCACCTTTGGGGACCAAATAACTCACATGACAGTAACTGAATTCATGAGGTGGTGTCCCAAGAACCCCCTGTTGAAAATGTGGTGCCAAAATTTGCAAAAATGCCCGAGATAGCCACCTAAGTTGGAAAGAAAAACACATTTATGCCATTGTGCAGCTTACCGTCATTTCTTCAGTTTGCATTCTGCTTTCAAGAGTGCAGACGTGTTCCCACTCCACTGAAGATCATTGCACCAGGCTCCGGAGGTAAGTATGGGGGGGAGGTGGGGTATGCAGAGGGTGGGTGTGGGTTCAGGGAGGGGGCACAAGACACAGCAAGGTACGGTTTTCTGTTTTCATAGGTTTTAAAAAAACAAAAGATGTTGCGGGACAGTTTTCCCATTTACAGGGACAATGGGCATGCTGGGGTGGGCTCCCAGCATGTCACCTGGGTGTTTGTTGGGGTGGCCTGAAGGCAATGGGGACTGTGCACTCCATCTGCACATACAATGTGTTTGGTGGGGGCAATAACAAGGGAGCAGGGTAGACGGCAGCAGAGGGGGGAAGTGGGAGGGATTTTATTAGCAGCCAGAGGGAAAAGGGTGACGACAATATGCTAAATACACACACGTTACCACCACTAATTGCAGTGGTGCTTTTCTTTTAACTGAAGACCACTGCAGCCAAACTGCTGTCATAAACAGCTCATGCATCCATTGGTGCAGTAGGGTTGCACACGTTACACTGAGCACTGCATTGGACAGGAGGGTCACACACCTTCAAAAAGTTGTACTGTCCCAAAACGTTCCTTGCACATGCATGCAAGCGAATGCAAAAATAAACAAGCATTTGTCAATGCCGAATGTTGCTTGCTTCTATGTGCTGTTTAGGTATTTGGAAGTCATTGGAGTGCAAATATTGAAAGTTCGCGAACTTACGAGCGTGCGTAGGAACTGCGCGACGCACGCTCGTAAAACAGTCATTTTTAGGAATTTTTCACCAAATTTTCAACATAGCCGTTTTAAGACCTCTGCTCATGAACAGTGTCACTGTGATTTTCTTAATGTGTCCCGTACATTGAGTTCGCACACCGAATGCGCCATTGTGCGTTACATGGGCGGAAACACGTTTTGGGCAGGATGTGAAAAATGACAGCTATACTGCTCATAAGGAGGTGTGGTAAAATGACAATGTTGAAAATCTGGAGTGAAATATTGAAAATTCACAAACCTACGAGCGTGCGTGGGAACTGTGCAACGCACGCTCGTAAAACAGTCATTTTAAGGAATTTTTTCACCAAATTTTCAGCATTGCCATTTTAAAACCTCTGCTAATGAACAGTGTCACTGTGATTTTCTTACTGTGTCCCATACATTGATTTCGCACACCAACTGCGCCATAGTTCACTACATGGGCGGAAACACATTTTGGGCCAGATTTGAAAAATGACAGCTGTACTGCTCATAAGGAGGTGTGGTAAAATGGCAATGTTGAAAATCTGGAGCGAAAATATTGAAAATTCGCAAACTTACGAGAGTGCATAGGAACTGCACAATGAACACTTGTAAAACAGTCATTTTTAGAAATTTTTTCACCAAATTTTCAACACAGCCATTTTAAGACCTCTGCTCATGAACAGTGTCACTGTGATTTTCTTAATGTGTCCCATACATTGAGTTCGCACACCGACTGCGCCATTGTGTGCTACATGCGGAAACACGTTTTGGGCAGGATGTGAAAAATGACAGCTGTACTGCTCATGAGGAGGTGTGGTAAAATGGCAATGTTGAAAATCTGGAGTGAAAATATTGAAAATTCGCAAGCGTACGGCGTGTGTGGAACTGCTCAGCTGCGCTCGTAAAACAGTCATTTTAGGAATTTTTCACCAAATTTTCAACATAGCCATTTAAGACTTCTGCTCATGAACAGTGTCACTGTGATTTTCTTACTGTGTCCCATACATTGAGTTCGCACACCGACTGCGCCATTGTGTGCTACATGGCGGGAAACATGTTTTGGGCAGGATGTGAAAATGACAGCTGTACTGCTCACGGGGAGGTGGTAAAATGGCAATGTTGAAAATCTGGAGTGAAAATATTGAAAATTATAAGCGTCTGGCGTGTGTAGGAACTGCTCAGCATGCGCTCGTAAAGCAGTCATTTTAGAATTTTTTCACCAAATTTTCAACATAGCCATTTTAAGACTTCTGCTCATGAACAGTGTCACTGTGATTTTCTTACTGTGTCCCATACATTGATTTCACACACCAACTGGCGCCATTGTGCGCTACATGGGCGGAAATACGTTTTGGGTGGGATGTGAAAAATGACAGCTGTACTACTCATAAGAAGGTGTGGTATAATGGTAATGTTAAAAATCTGGAGTGAAAATATTAAAAATTTGCGAACTTACGAGGCTGCGTAGGAACTGCACAACGCACACTTGTAAAACAGTCATTTTTGGGCATTTTTTGCACCAAATTTTCAACATGGGGTTTTTGGAACCCCTTCTCTTGAATGATGTCACTGTCATGGCGTTATTCAGGCCCGAAGGGTGATTTCATGCAGTGACTGCACAGTGAGTGTGAAATCACCCTTCAGGCCTGAATAGCCATGACAGTGACATCATTCATGAGAAGGGTCCCAAAACATGTTAGTGATGCAAAATCTAAAAATGCCTGAGATCACAATAAAGTTGAAATACCCCAATCTAGCCCATTATACAGCTTACCGGCATTTCCTCAGTTCGCGGTCGGCTTTGAAGAGTGCAGACGTGTTCCGGGTCCACCGAAAATCATTGCTCCGAGCTCCGGAGGTAAGTATGGGGTGAGGGGGGTTTGGGGAGGCAGGGTGCGCAGTGGGTGGGTGCAGGTTGTAGGAAGGGAGAAGCGCTGTGGGACCATTTTATTTCTCGGTAGCAAAAAAAAAGATGATGCGGGACGTTTGCCACACTGGGGTGGGCTCCAGCTTGGCACTAAAGCTTGGGGGTGTTTGGGGGCGTGGAGCTGACGGGGATTGGGCACCCCGTCAGCAGAAGATGTGAGGCGTTGCCATACTGGGATGGGCTCCCAGCGTGGCACCAAAGCTTTGGAGGGACCTTTGGGGGATGTGGAGCCGATGGGGGATTGGGTACCCCCGTCGGCAGAGGACGCAGGATGTGTGCCACGCTGGGGTGGGCTCCCAGCGTGGCACTAAAGCTTTGGGGGGGAGCGTAAGGGCCTACCAGTGCTGTGTATGACAGCGGTGTTTTTCTTTGAAGCAAAGACCACTGCTGTCATACACACCCCACCATTGGTGCAGGACCACACGCCTGCTCAGCGGGCAGTGGATTGAACAGGAGATGCATACCTCCAAAGTGTGCTACTCTCCCAAAACGTTCCTTGCACATGCGCGCAAGTGAACGTAAAAAAAGTAAATTGCAGTAGTTCTGATAGAAATCTCTGTCAGAAATATTTGTGGTATAATCTGAGTATGGGCCAGGGTTTCACAAAATACAGTAGCCTAGCTGACAGCAGTCTCAGAGGGCAGGCAATAATTTTTCTGTGTAAAAATAAAGCAGTACTGCTGCTTGCAACAATTTTTTGTACTAAAATACAGCAGAACATGTGTGCATTTACAAATTAGAAAAAAGTGAATTGAAGTAGTTCTGCTAGAAATCTATGTAAGAAATATTTGTGATGTAATCTGAGATTGGGCTGGGGTTTCACGAAAGTTAATAGCCGCCATCAGTCTTGGAAGGTAGTCAGCTTACTGCACTTCCCACCATCATGGTTTAGGACTAGGTAGTGACTCTTGCAGTTTACGCACACCATCCCCTGCCCTGCATGCATGCTGCTTGCAGTAATTTTTGTGTCCAAAAATAAAACAGTACTGCTGCTTGCAACCATTTTTTTTTACTGAAATACAGCAGAGCTTGTCTGCATTAACAAATTAAAAAAAAATGAATTGCTGTAGTTCTGACATATAAATCTCTGTAAGAAATACTTTTGGTGTAATCTGAGTTTGGGCTGGAGTTTCTCAAGTCAGTAGCCTAGCCACCAGCAGTCTTGGAGGGCAGTTGGCTAACTGCACTTCCACCCTTCATGGTTTAGGTCTAGGTAATGACACTTGCAGTGTATGGACACCCTCGCCTGCCCTGCATGTGTGCTGCTTGCAGTAATTTTTGTGCGTGAAAATAAAGCAGTTCTGCTTGCAACCATTTTTGTGTACTGAAATACAGCAGAACTTGTCTGCATTTACAAAAAAAAAAGGGAATTGCAGTAGTTCTGCCGTATAAATCTCTATAAGAAATATTTGTGGTGTACTCTGAGTTTGGGCTGGGGTTTCACAAAAGTCAGTAGCCTAGCTGCCAGCAGTTTCAGAGGGCTTGCAGTAATTTTTATGTGCTAATATTAAGCAGTACTGCAGCAGGGGCCGCTTGCAATAATTTTTTGGTGCTACAATAAAACAGAAATTTTATACATTTATGAAGTATTAAGTACTTGGGAGTGTTTAGAACTTGTTGGCATAGACAAAGACAATGACAGGTAGAGGTGGAAAAAAACGTACTTGGTCCAGCCCAAGCAAATCTACAATGGAGGAACAGGTTGGTGATGCTGAACCTGAATGTAAGTGACAGTCAGCCCATCTTCGATGCCCAGAATTATTCTTTACCCCTTCAAAGCCTATGTCTTCCAGCAACAGTAGTACTGTGGCCGGCACAGGACAAAGTGATACAAGAAGCATAAGCAGAAGGACACTCTTTTCAACTACCAGTACAACCACCAATGTGTCCCCATCTCTCACCAGTACTATCATAACTCCCACCACAACCACCACTGTGTCCCCATCTCCCACCAGTACCATCACATCTGTCATTACCACCACTATAGAGACCCTGTCTTCCCCCTTCCACAGCAACGGGCAACATGACTAGTACAGCCAGTCCTGCAACTGTGACTGTCACTCCAGCCACTAGTGGCACTATGAACACTGCCACTACTGCCACAGTATCACCACCATCTGGTATCTCTGCCATGGTGCATATTACCAGTATGACCACTACAGTTGATACAGTTATGCCTTCTGCTTCTCAGCCTCTCAGCACTCCTGAAAATGTTGTAGAGGATGACCAGTCATCTGGTTCTGAGTATTTCCCTCCACATGATGAACTCCCCAGTGACACATCATCTTCTTCATCAGAGGCACATGTGAAGTGACTTTGAGGATAAGGCAGAGTACACTATGTACCTTGAGGGCAGAAAAAGAAAAGGTGGCTGGCAAAAGAGCCTCTAGGTGTAGCACTACTAGCAAGGGTAGTAGAAGTAGCAGGAAGTGTAAAGGGTCCCCTTCCCTCTAAGAAGACCAAACAAGCAACACTAACATTTCTTTTGCAGTCTTTGTCACAGCCTGAAAGACAGCCAAGTGGTGGCAGCACTGGCATGGTACCATCAGGGGCAGTGGTCACAGGGCAAGAACATCAAGACAAGACGGGCACATCTGTTGAAAAAACAACTGGGAAATGTGGTGCTAGCAGAACCACTGGTAACCACAGTGTTAAAAGTGCTGCATGACTGCATTTCACAGTGTTAAATGAGGGCACAAGGAAAGCAGCCTATTCTTTTTGCAACACCACTATAAGCTGAGGGAAATCACTCTCTAACTTAACCACAACATCATTACAGAACCACTTGAAGCTTACGCACCCTCAAGTGTATCGAAGCTCATCTGGGTCTGGATCAGGACCCTTGGTTCACCAAAACTAAGCCCCTACAGTGGAGAGGCATGCACAGATGGTAATGGTGGTGCCCCCCACAATCTGGTAGTCTCATTAGGTCAGCTTTGCTGAATGTCGGACTGATCGAGGAAGACCACAGAGCACATAATATTCTCACGTTCCTGCAAGACATGTTGCAGTCTTGGACTGGTGTTAACACCAATTTTAAAGCTGGTATTTTTGTTACCAACAATGGCTCAAACATGGTGAAAGCCATCAATGACGGCCATTTTGTGAGCATTCGTTGCATTGCACACGCACTAAATTTAGTGGTGACTCATGCACTGCATAGCAGTAGTAGCACCAACAACATACTAACCACAGACCATTCCATCTGCAGCCATTTCCATCACTCTGTAAAAACCACTAACAAATCATAAGAAGTTGAGGACTGCCTTGGTCTACCCCAACATCATGTAATACAAGATGTTAGCACTCGGTGGAATTCTTCATGCTTGATGCTTTCACAACTCTTGGAGCAAAAGCGGGCACTACATGAAATATCTATGGAGGCAGACATTGGAGGAGTCCTAGGACATCATAATTGGTTAGTTCTTGAGGGCATGGTGAAAGTTCTTGTTCTATTTATTTATTTAAGAGTTTTACCAGGAAGGCATACTGAGCGGAGTACCGCTCGATTCCAGATGCGTCCTGGGGACAATACAATGAACAATGTGTGGCAAACAATATAACAATAGACCAATAAGAGATGATAGGTGCAGGCAATATAAGAGCAAGGTTACAACATGATTCAGGGTAGGGTGTTAGTGCATTTACAATGAGAGTTACGACTGCTAAAGGCAGATCCCACTAAGTAATGATACGGGGTGTGGTTGTGCAACCAATACAGCTCTGACTGTGGGACCAACAGGGAACGGAAGCACGGGGATAACTGAGTATGGGAGGTTCTACAGTGGAGCTGAGTAAGCCAGTGGAAGGAGCTGTCATAGGGCTGGAAATGTGTTAGTCACATGAGCAGGTGGTGAAGAAATGTGCAGATAGCAGACCATTTGGGTGCTGTGCGGGTACAGAGTGTCACATGTGCAGAAGAAGGGAGTTCCAAAGCTTGGGCATGCAGTAGCTGAAAGCCGCCTGACTCAATGAGGAGGACCTATGTGAAATATAAAGGAGTCTAGAGTCATTTGTCCTGAGCTCATTAACTGGGTATGGTTGCACTGACAGGGCCGAGGAGAGGTAGGGAGGCAAAGCATGGGTCCAGTACTTGGCAGTGAAGTGTGCGCAGTGTGAAGATCCACGGTCCTGAAAGGAGAGTAGACTTAGAGATTGGTAGAGAGAGCAGTGATGGGTGGAGTAGGGACAGTCAAAGACAAAATGACAAAAAGAGTGACAGAGGGTGTCCAGTCTGGTCAGGGAGGACTTTGGGGGTGGCACTGTAGACTACATCACCATAATCAAAAATTGGCAGTATAATTTTCTGTACTATGGCGTGACGAGGTCGCAATAGGATGCAGGCATGATTGCGATAGAGGGCACCCAGTTTTGTGTGGAGTTTTTTATGAATGTCATTGACGTTTACAGAAAAATCAGGGTGCTGGTATAGCCAGACCCCCAGGTATCTGAAGGAAGGGCAGACCTCCAGTAAAGTCCCATCCAGGGTGTGGAAAGAAAGGGGAGAGGGGAGCCGAGACAGAGTATCTTCTATGTGTCAAAGGTCATGGAGACTGTCTTCTTGGCTTTGAGGTGAAGCTGGTTTGAGCGAATCCAGGGCTGGACACTGTTGAAATCCTGTTGAAGGCTGGTCACCACATCCCCAGAAGATGGGCCTGATGTGTATAGCACAGTGTCGTCTGCATACATATGAATGGAAGTGTAGGGGCAGGAAGACAGTAGGTTGTTTAGAAAGATAGAGAACAGGAGAGACCCCAGAACAGAGCCCTGTGGAACTCCTAAGGTAATGGGAAGGGGGTCAGAGGTGGAGTTACCAATCCTGACCAATTGTGTCTGGTCAACCAGGTAGGAGTGGAACCAGGCAGTGGCCGATTGTGAGAGACCTGCATTGGCAAGCTTGGCCAGGAGGAGAGAGTGGGATACTGTGTTGAACGCCTTCGCTAGATTGACAAAGATAGCTAAGGTGATATGCCCTTTATCCATAGCCAAGAGGATGGAATCTGTGAGCCTCAGAAGGGAGGTGGTGGTGGAGTGTGATTTTCTGAAACCAGATTGGAAAGGGGTGTAGAAGGAGGAGGAGTCGAAGGAGGTGGAGAGTTGAGAGAGTACAAGTTTTTCTTGGAGCTTAGCTAGGATAGGTAAGAGAGAAATGGGCCTATAGTTTCTGGGAGGTAGATGGATCTCCACCCTTAGATAGGGGGATGACCGTGGTGTGTTTCCAATCTACTGGTATTGAGGCTTGCGAGAAAGACAGGCTGAAAATCGCAGCCAAGTGGGTTGCAATGGCAGGGGCCGATAGGCTCAAAATTTTAATATCGAGGCCTGAGGGGGCATTTGCCCTTGGCCGGGTTAAGAGCGATGAGGGCATCGTGCACCTTAAGTAGGGTGACTGAGAGAAGGGAGAAGGAGTGGGTTGGTGGGGGGTCTAGGACAGGCATGGAAAGTGGGGAGGAGGATGGGGGCAGAGAGAGGTTAGTAAGGAAGTGATGCAGTTAACGAAATAGGAGTTGAAAGCGGCGGCTACAGCCGGGTGGGGGGCGTCATTCACTGTGGACGAGCCCAAATTTAGGGATGGCGTTGGTGGCTGGCAAGGGGGGTTGAATAGTGATTTGATGACCTTCCAGAATCTAGCAGGATGGTTTATGTTTGTGTGGAA
The DNA here is from genome assembly GCA_016271365.2 of Neoceratodus forsteri. Lineage (NCBI taxonomy): Eukaryota > Metazoa > Chordata > Ceratodontiformes > Ceratodontidae > Neoceratodus > Neoceratodus forsteri. The sequence continues at coordinate 523,850,299 of CM028129.1, forward strand.
TGTAGTGTTGAAGTACTTAGTCTTTGCCTGTCAGATTAACCTTGTAAAGCGTTGTGCAGAGTGCAGTACTTCAGTAGGTCTTGGGGCAAGCTAGATACCTTGAAAGGTTTCCATGCCAGGTCACAATCTTTGAGGCTGGTGATGATGTCAGCCGAGATCCAGGGGAGGTGTGCACTACACACCCTGGCTCATCTGATGGGGGTATGGTGGTTTCAGATAGCAAGGAACCTGGTTTTGAAACCCTCCAGAGCAGTGTCTCCAGAGCTTGGCTGATGAAGGACCAGTCAACGTCGGCCAGGTCCTGTAGAAGAGAGGCAATGTGCAAGGCTTTGTAGAATCTGGTGAGGAAGATGTGTGATGGTGGTGCCTTAGACCTAAAGATCTTCCTGATTATACAGATCATGTGGTGATTGCTAAGGGAGTCAGAGAGCAGGCCCATTTCAAGAATCCAGTGAGGGTGGGAGGTGAGGGCCCAGTCAAGAAGGGAGTGGTTTAATAATTTATGATTCAGCCGGGTGGGTTCGGCGATCATTTGAGCAAGGTTTAGGGCACTGAGTTTGTCCCAGATTTTGGAGTTGGTCCAGGAGTGTCAATTGAGATTGAAGTACCCAAGGATGTGGAGCTCACCCCTTGTGGCTAGTGCTTTTAGGCTGCCAAGGTAGTCCATGATGGTAGGCAGAGTGGCATCAGGTGTGCAGTATGAACCTGTGATATATAGCGGAGCATTATGAGGGAGGGCTAGTTTTATTAGGAGTGTGTCTATGGATTGTGAGGGGTGAGGCATGGCAATGTTTGAGAACTGAGTCCCAGCTGCAATATACATGGCAACTCCGCCATCTCTTTTGCAGCCTGGACGATCATGGTGGATGACCAAGTAGCCAGGGAGCATGATTTTAGAGCCCTTGTTATGTGGTTTTAGCCAGGATTTGGGTATAACCAGGACATCAGGGTGAGGGGGAGAGCATGACTGGTTGCAACAGGGGCAATTTGAGTAGTAGGCTGCATATGTTAAGGGGCATCAGTTTCAAGCCTCTGGGGAGCTTGGAGGGTTGGGCAGTGGTAGGACTGAGGGTAGAGAAAGGGTCAGGGTGTGGCTCAAAATTTCCAGATAGCAGGAGGAGGGGAGAGAGATCACTAGCTTGGATAGGGGTCGTACCCACAGGGGCTTATATGGCTGTGTAGTTGAAAGCTTGGTGGGCTTGAAGGAGACCATGGTAGAGAAGTGAAGGGCTATTTGTGCTGAAAAAAGGAGGGAGGGAGGGAGGGAGGATGTAGGGGCCCATGTAATGTCGATGTAGAAGCACTGTAGAGAATGTGATGGTTGGTGAAGTACTGGGGGTAGGGGGGATCCGAGAGGGGATTAAGGTATAGGTAGGTGCTCCTGCTCAGCTGGGCAAGAGGAGGGTGGGTGGGACTGTAGGGTGAGCCCTAAGGGAGAGTATTAGCAGAGGTAGAAGCAAGGTAAAGAAAGCTATGGGGTGACACCAGTTTAGGCAGATTAGGTGTGATGATTTGGTTTGGCTGAGGGTGTTAGCGGCCTCTTGTGGCAAGCGCAGGTAACCTGCAGATGGAGAAGTAGACTGATTGATTTAAATCTCAGTCATGTGACCACCCCTATAAAGTTAGAAGATCACCAAGGGAGGCAGTGGGGAAATCCAGGCTGCAGCAAACAAGCCAACATCTGTGGCTGTGTATCCGTACCTGCTGCTTCAGGTAGGTAGAGAGCTCCTTGAATTGCGGGGAGGGTTGAAGGTAAGCCCTCATGACCCCCAGAGTAGTGGAGCTATGGAGAAGAGAGAAAGGGGACAGAAGTTAAAAAATGCAGGTAAGGGGGGCCTAGTGGGGGAGGGAAGGAGCAGGACAACAGTGCAAGGCTGCAGATTGTTTGGGCCACCTCTCATTTAACAGTCATTGTATCTGAATTTTTTGCAATTTAACAGTCCCTTTGGCTAAATTTATAGCAGTAAATTACTGTAATTCACAAAGCAGGCTGTCCATAAGGAAAGTAAAAACAAAATGCTGCAGAGCTAAGAGTTAATTACAGCACTGCTAGACTGAGGTACGTTGCCTTAGGCTGTAAGGAATCAGACAATCAACTGGAGCAGCGAAAAGCATAAAAACAATAAATAAAGTTCTAAATTAAACCAAACTGCTGCTCCTTAAAGTACTGAATTTCCAACCAGTAAAAGATGGCATTTTGTTCTAATTTCTCTTGTATAAACCCATCTGCAGAGCTATGCCGACTTTTAAGTCCCTGTTAAGTTTGAATTTGGTATTGGTGCCAAAAACTCCAAGCTGCAGCAAACAAGCCAACGTCCATGGCCGTGTATCCATACCTGCTGCTTTGGGTGGGTAGAAAGCTCCTTGTGTTGCGGGGGGCTGAAGGTAAGCCATCATGACCCCTGGAGTGGTGGACCTGCTGCTTTGGATGGATAGAGAGCTCCTTGCATTGTGGGGCAGGGCTGAAGGTAAGCCCTCATGACCCCTGGAGTGGTGGAGCTGCTGCTTTGGGTGGGTAGAGAGCTCTTCACATTGCGGGAAAGGGCTGAAGGTAAGCTCTCATGACCCCAGAGTGGTGGAGCTGCTGCTTCAGGTGGGTAGAGAGCTCCTTGCTTGAGAGGAGTACACATGATCTAAGTGCTTCCACAACCTTACTTAGGTTATCTCAACTGTGTATATTCTCAAATGATCATTACAATGTTTTTTGGCTGACAACACAGTACACAAGAGGTCACTGACCTTGTTAATCATCTCGATGCAGAGCTTGATGCAAGGTTCGCCACAGTCATGGATACCTGCCACCATGTATTTGCTACCATGTTGGACCCTAGGTTAAAGTGCGAGATCCTTCATATAGCCATGGACACCCACAGGGTGACTCACTTTAGGCTACAGCTCAGTGAAGAGTTAAATAGTGCCATGTAGGCAGTCAGACACTCGGAAGGGGAGAAACATGCTCCAGTTCAGGTTCCTGAGGGAGAGAGACAGGCATGTGGTGGTTTGCAATCTGATGATACTGGTGGAGATGGGGAAAGAAGACATAGTGGCAGTGCAGAGGAGAGTGACTGGGCATTACTCAGCACATCATTGCATCAACGGTAACGCAAACTCTCACAGTATCAGCCTTTCTCTGCAGAAAATGTATTTAATGGCTACTTTGCAGAATCAGTTGAGCCATTTGATGTTGATCGACTGGGCTTCTGGGTTCAGAAAATCAACTCCTCTCATTAACTGGCACAGCTTACTTTAAAATACCTAAGCTGCCCTCCTACAATTGTGCCATCTGAGAGGATGTTTACCACTGCTGGTGACATTGTAGTGCTACACCGTTCCAAGCTGGACCCTCAACACGTTGAACAGCTAGTGTTTCTTAAGCTACACTTATCAGGCATTGGCTACAAATATGATTTGCCCACATAAAACTGCTACTACAGTACAGCTCTCAATCTGCCTAATGTTACAAAAGTGTAATGTTAAATTTTTTGGCTCACTCGTTCTTTTCTTCTATCATGTAAAATATTTAATTAAAAGGGTAACTGAGTCTCCACTCCCTGGCATTAACTGCAGGACCACCACAAGGCCCCTGTTAAACTAGAAACATGTAAATAATGCCTCATGTTTTAGTTACCTTACCATTGTGTACTTTAGGGTAATAATTATCTGTTGGAAAAGGACCGCTTGGCCCATACAGTCAGCCTAGATTGTCCATCCCTGCCTTATTAGTCTGTAAATCCTAAAGCAACCCTGCTGCTTCCCTGCCTGTTTTTAAATACACTCCAGCCCATGCCTATCTCACACATGCTTGAAGCCCCACACTGTTTTCAGCATCATCACTTATGTTGCCTGTGACCCTGTCAGTCATTTACCATGCCTTCCGTGAATATTTCTTCACAGCTGTCTTGATGAACTCTCCCTTCAGCTTCATCACATGCACCCATTGCCCGTGGTACTTGTACTCGTTCTCATTTAAAAGACACTCCCCTTATGTGCCCTGTCTTCACCCCATGAGGTATTTGTATAGGTCTCTATCATGCCACATCTGGCTTTCCTCTCTTCCAGGGTGGACATACAAGTCACTTATGCCAGTGCCATTTTAGTAGCCTTAGGCAAGATACAGAACATCACCTCATCTGTGGCCTTTGCTCAATCAATGAAGACCGTGTGTCACCTGACCACTGACCAGACCAGTGCAGTCGTTTGTTGCCTTTTTGGGTCCCTGAAAGGCTGTTGGGGAGTGTTCATGGCAGAATTGCCTAGTGTACTTCAAAAGGGAAGGTAATGGTAGAGTTTATCAGTGTTACAATGTCTTTAAAAAAAAACAACACTTATCTGGGGGGGGCCAAATAACGAATACCGAATAATGAATATCTGGCATCCAGAATACAAATATTCATCCAAATATTAGAATTAAGGAATTCGCACACCCCTACCATAAGTGACTAAAATTTAAAAACTTTCTTAAAGTTAAGCAGTCTTCTTCATATTTCTGAGGCACATGAAGCTGTCATCTGCTTCTTGAGTAACTGGTTTTTACCCTTAGATAAGGAAGGAGCAACCTGTAAGTAACCTACCATGCATTTTTAAAAGCTTAACAAACATATATTTAGAAAATATAATTAATAACCTTTTATGTCTGCTGTTTTTATCAGTACTGACCAAAGTGACAACATGGTCCCAAACAGGAATTGTTTTGCACCCTGAATCAGTGTGAAGTATAACTACCCTTCAAAAATGTGCTTTAACATATAAGAAGTGTCATTGGCTGGCAGCAGTACATTAACTTTCAGTTAGAGCCCTCTAAATAACAAGTCCCATCTATGCCAACCCACAAAGTATCCTAGTGCCCACCTTACTCCCTAATTGGTTACAAGCACCTCATTTGAACTTCAGATCACCACCATTTGTTTCTCTCGCTTAATGAGAGACACTGTCCCCTAAATACCAGCTGCCTAAATGTACATCACACAACCTCACCTAGGTGCATTCACAACTACATTTTAAAACATTTTTTAATTACACTACCTCTTGTCCGACCGCATGCTCTCTCCTCCCTGCTCCAGCAAGCTGGCCGCCTGCCTAGTCACTCCCAAAATTGATCTTGCTTGTCATTTTAACTGGACGACAGAGAGAGGCAGCGCCCCCCCCCCCACCAGCAAGAGAAGCACCCCCCCAAGTCTGCCTTACTTAAAATTAAAAATAAACACTTAGCCATAAATACAAAAAAATAAAACTATGATAACAAAAGAGAAGCCATAATATTGATTGGCTCACGGAAGCATTTGCTGTCACTCTGAATTTGAAACATGCAGCGCAAGACTCCTCGGCAGCTGAAGTCAGAAACATTGCTTTTTGTACCTCTCTAACATACACTTGCTGCCTCCAAGAAAGAAATACAAGGGTTGACAAAATCCTAATCTGCCTCGATGTATCCGATGGCCACCACACAAAAACCTTTCACTTGAATGAAAGTTTACCACGGTGCACAGCTTACTGCTGTCATAGATTGGGCGCTTCAGTAATGGCTTTCCTTGTTCTCTGTAGCAGCAGTATCTTTCATTTACCCTACAATACCCTCTTGCTTCCACTGAAAGGACTTTGGGGGAAGGGGAATTGCATCAACAGTGTACAAAAATAAGAAAGAAAGAAAGAAAGAAAGAAGAGGACACACTAATGGGATGGTGGGTGGTGGCTGAAATGGCACAATGACAAACATCACAGCATCCTCTACTATCAGTGCCAGTAGCAGAGGGACTACTTTACCAAAAAAGGACAAACAAATTGATTTCTAGTAATTTTTATAGAATTACTTTTCTTTTTTTTATTATTCCTATAAAAATGCCATAGTACCCATTTTCTAAGTGCAATAATACCCTCCAAGGTAGGTTATGGGCGATACCAGACATTCCAGGAGCTATAAGGCCCTCTGCCTGTGGCATCGGGCCTCATTACACCCCTGGGTGGTCTGGTATTGCCCAATACTGCCCACCCTTTTGGGTATTATTGCTTGCATGTCCACCGGCTCATCCTTGATAATGGACTTGGTTCTCAATGGCATTATTTGGTTACCAAAAACTAAATAAAATAAATATATTTATTTTTATTAGTAAGGTAATGTTAGGTAGGGTACTTTTAAAGAGCCCTAGACATCTCAGTGGAAACATTGAAATAAAAACATCATTTTCTACTCTGTTCAGGTTATATTTAATATGGTTTCTGTACCTACCAGATCCACTTTTTAATTACAGTCTCACTATTATGTGTAAAAAGTCACTTCTGGGTCATACCCCAATTGGGGTTCAATCACTCTTTAATCAATTCTTGAATAGGTTTCTTGCTAGGGACATGGCATGTCAAAGACTTCAAGTTCCCTACAGGAAAAGTAACTTAGGACTAAGGTCCTTTTCTGTTATATCAGCAAAGGTCTGGAATTTGCTTCCACCTGAGATTTGTGGTTTAAATTTATTTAATGTTTTTAAAAATCATGTACTAAGTCTGTTTTCAAATAAGTTGGTATGTAATTGGAAATGAAATTGTTTTATTGTATGGTTTGGACTATTGTACTGTTTGTCTGTAAATGACATTGTCAACTCTTTAGCTCAAGGTTTTTCTGAATACAATGAACTAAATGTTTTCATTACAACTGGAATAACAAAATCTGGTAAGAGCCACAATGGCTGCTAATGCATTACTCTGAAAATAAACATAGAATTCAAATGTGGGCTGGGTTTTAATTTATTTGTTGTATTATTGTGATACTAAAATTACAGACTTACATCATTATAATGGGAAAAAAAAAGGAAAATCTTAAATGTCAAAATAATGTAGAAGCAGGTGTTGTTGACTGTGGACATGCAGTATACTCCCCTGATACAACCACACTTACAGACACACACACACACACACACACACACACACGTAATTGCTTATATAGCAATACAGGACTGCCATGCAGCAGATGGTGCCTGGCTGTGGAGGTTAGTACTGAATGTGTGCCAGTGGTATTCTAAGACTGGGACTGAGGTTTAGGGTACAGTGGGTGCTTGGGGTACAACCAGATACTAGGAATATTGGCAACAGGACAGCTAGGGGGTGGTGTGCCAGTAGACACAAGGAGTAATGTTATTGGATCAGGGAGGGAAGGGTGGTACTAGAGGCAGGGAACCACTAAAAGATTTATCAGGATGGAGCAGCTGATTCCAGGACAGCCCAGCTGAGAGCTTGTTTTCAGTGAAGTGTTTCTCATTTACCAATTCATATAATGTATGTATGTATGTACAACTGCACAGCTGAGATGCAATATCTGATTTTCTGTGGGGTCCTACTCTTACCCATCTTTTCCATGTATTTACCCAGTATAGGTGAACTGAGATGAAGTATTTCATTTCAGTGAGGATGCTGATTTTACACATTTTGACACAGAATTTAGCCAGCATACCCCAGCTAAGATGTAATATTTCATTTTCAGTCCTTTATTTACACAGTTTTATAGTGTATTTTTCCCAGGACAGACATGCTGAAATGCAATGTTTCCTTTTCAGTGGGGTTCTGCTGTTACATGTTTTACAGTGTCTGTTATCTAGTACAGACCATATGAGATGCAATATTGTATCTCATTTTCAGTGTGGTCCTTCTTGCTTTTAGCCATTTTTAAGAATGAATTTACTGAGGGTAGACCAGCTGAGATGCAATATGTTATTCTCAGTTCAGTCTTGCCTTTTTACCAATTGTTGCAATGTATTTATCTACAATAATATGGTGGAGATGCAATACCTCGTTTTCAGTTGGGTCTTATGTTTACCCATTTTTTTCATTGTATTTTCTCAGGATAGATACACTGAGATGCAATATCTTATTTTCAGTGCGGTCCTGCATTTACACATTTTTGCACTATATTTCCTCATAATAGCCAAACTCAGATGCAATATCTCATTTTCAATGGGTATTTCTTTAATCCATTTTACAGTGTATTTACCCAGAATGGGCCAGCTGACAGGCAATATCTCATTGGGGTTCTGATTTACACATTTTACACTGTATTTATCCAGGACCGCACAATGGAGATGCTACATCTCATTTTCAGTGGGATCCAGATTTGTCCCATTTTTACTATGTATTCAGCCAGCATAGCCCAGCTGAGATGTAATATATTGTTTTTAGTGGTGTCCTGCAGTTATACATTTTTATAATGTATTTATCCAAGATGGCCCCGCTGAGATGCAATATCTTGTTTTCAGTAGGTTCCTGCTTTTAGCCATTTTTACAGTTAATTTACCCAGGATGGCCCAGTGGAGATGCAATATCTCATTTGCACTGGAGTCCTCCTTTTACACATTTTTACACTGATTTACCCAGGATAGCCCAGATTAGATGTAATATCTCATTTTCAATAGGGTCCTGCTTTTACCAGTTTTTACAATGCATTTACCAATGATAGGCCAGCTGACAGGCAATATCTCATTTTCAATGGGGACCTGATTTTACAGATTTTTGCAATATATTTACTCATGATAACTAAGCTGAAATGCAAAGAGCTGGCTGCATGCTGAGCCAGCTTGTCCAGTTACGAACATACGAACATATGAAATTTGCTGGCAGATAAAGGCCTAGAGGTCTATCAAGTCTGCTCGAATGTGCAGCTAGCACCCCTTATTCTGTAGCTGCCCTTCCCTTCCACCCTTCCCCTTTATTAACCCTCCCCCTTGTCCTGTCCCATCCTCGTTTGAAGCAGTCAACTGTTCTACTGCATACCACTTCTGCAAGTAACGCATTCCACTCAGCCACCATCCTCTCTGTAAAAAAGTGTCTCCTCATCTCCCTCCTGAACCTTCCTCTCTCCAGGCTCATATCATGGCCCCTGGTGGCCCTCCCTTCCCTTACTTTGAACAGCCCCTCTGTACCCGTCTTGTTTATTCCTTTCATGTATTTAAAGGTTTCAATCATAACACCCTTGTCTCTCCTCTCCTCCAGTGAATACATGTTCAACTCCTTCAGCCTCCTCTCATATGATAAGTCCCCCAGTCCCTTGATCATCTTTGTTGCCCTGTGCTGCACCCCCTCCAGTAACTTAATGTCCCTCTTCAGATACGGACACCAGTACTGCATGCAGTACTCTAGGTGTGGTCTAACTAATGACCTATACAGTGGCAGAATCACCTCCTCCCTCCTCTGAGGATATACCCCTTGCAATACAACCCAGCATTTTGTTGGCCTTTTCAGCTGCCTTCCTACATTGTGCTGAGTTGTTCATTGACCCTGTAATGAGCACACCCAGATCCTTCTCCTCTTCTGTCTGGGCTAGCTGCACTTCCCTAGCTGGTAACTCCTCCTTAGGTTATTCATCCAAGCAGCACCTTGCACTTTTGGCATTAAATTCAGTTGCCAGGTGTCTGACCAGGTTTCAAGCTTTGCCAGATCATCCTGCAACCCCTGCCATCCCCTAGGTCATCCACCACCGCGCCTACCTTGGTATCATCAGCAAACAGACTGATCTTGCTCTTGATGTCCCATAATATGTCTGCAATGAATATCCCAAACAACACTGGTCCCAACACCGAGCCCTGTGGAACATCGCTCATCACTGCCCTTGGGTGTGAGAGCTCCCCACCCACCACCACCCTCTGTTGCCTTCCCTGCAGCCAGTTTCCTGCCCATCTCACCAGTTTTGCACCCACCCCTGTGCCTACTAACTTCCTTCCCAGCCTTCCATGTGGCAATGAGTCGAATGCCTTACTGAAGTCCAGATACAGGACATCCACTGCATGACCCCTGTCCAGTTGCCTAGTTACCCAGTCATAGAACTCAACCAGGTTGGTTTGGCAGGATCTGCTACGCATGAAGCCATGCTGTCTGCTGTCCTGTAGTCCTTTGGCCTCTAGGAGGGCCACCAGCCTCTCCTTCAGGATAGTCTCCATTAGCTTACTCACGATGGATGTGAGGCTCACTGGTCTGTAGTTTCCCAGTTCATCCTTGGGGCCACTCTTGTGGAGGTACACCACATGAACCATCCTCCAGTCCTGAGGTACACACCCTGAATGTAGTGAGGCATTAAATAGGTCTGCCAAAGGTCCTGCAAGGACCTCTGCCAGCTCCTTCAGTACCCTGGGATGGATGCCATCTGGGCCTGGCACCTTGTCCACCCTCAGTGCCTTCAAACCCTCTTGAACTCTGCCCTCCATGATTTCCCCATCTGTCACCACTTCCCCCCCATGCGTCTGCCATTTCTCCCACCTTGGGTGTCACCCCCTCTTCTCTTTAGTAAATACTGAGCAGAAGTACTTTCGTTTAGTGCTTCAACCTTATGTAATCTGCTTCCACCCAACCCCCCTCCTTCCTAATCCTTACTATGTGGTCCTTGACTCTTTTCTCCCTGATGTACTTAAAGAAGTCCTTCTCCCCTTCTTAATGCCTTGTGCCAGCCTGAGTTCCGTAGATGCTTTGGCTCCCCTTACTGCCCTTGTCACCTCCTTCAATTCTGTCAAGTACTCCTCCCTGTCCTCCCCCTCCCTGTTTTTTTGTACTTCCTAAAGGCAGCTCTTTTCCTCCTTACCTTTTCCATGACCTCCTTGCTCAACCAGTTCGGTTTCTTAGCCATAGCCTTCTTGCTCTGAGCTTTGCAGCAGGTTAGGTTGCCTCCACTATCTCCAGCTTTATGAGTTCCCACCTCTGGTTAGTCTCCATACTAGATTGAATTCTAACCAGGTACCCTTTTACCACTTCCCCCATCCTCCCAAAGTTGGCCCTCCTGAAGTCCATCACTCTTGTGCCAGATTCCACTCCTTCCTTGCTCATATCCAATGTGAGCCATACTGAGTGGTGGTCACTCCCTGACAGTGGTTCCTCCACTGTAAGTTCTCTCACAAAGTCCCCATTTGCCAGCACAAGGTCAAGGGTATTCCCTAACCTGGTTGGTTCAATGACCATTTGCAGCAGGAAGCTGTCCTGGAAGGCATCCAGCAGTACCTGCTCCCTTCTGTTCCTGGTTGTTGGGGTGCTCCAGTCCACTCCTGGCATGTTGAAGTCCTGCACAATCACCACACTACCCTTCTCGCAGGTCCTCCTGATCTGTCCCGCTAGTTCCCTGTCTAACTCCTCCGTCTGAGATGGTGGCCTGTACACCACTCCCATTCTAAGAATTCTATTCTTAGAATCCTGGATTAGCATCCAAAGTGACTCCGTACTACCCTCCTCCCCTTCATCCCTTACACACTTCAGTCCTTTCTTCACATTGAGTGCCACCCCCCTCATTCTGAATTCCTCAGTTCTGAATATGGGGGCCATAGTCATTTTATGACCCCATATTATGATCAAGATGTGGAGTTTTTGAAATCCAATCTGAAAGGTGATTTCATACAGCAACTGTGAAAACATGTTTCAGAGGATGATTTGAAAAATGACACTCATCATGTTTATTAGGTGGGGTAAGAAATGGCCTATGTTGCACATCTGGGCCAAGGATTTGCAAAAAGTACAAAGCTGCAGTATGAATAAACATTGAAAAAATTCAGCATTTCCTCATAACTTTGTTGTTTTTTTGACATTTTGACCCCGAAACTTCAAGTCTTTTTTTGACCACCACTGAATGATCAAGACAGGTGGAATTTTTCAGATCTGGTCTGAAAGGTGATTTAGTGGAGCGACTGTGAAAACATGTTTTGAATGGGATTTAGAAAATGAAATCTGTCATGTTCATGAGGTAGGGTAACAAGAGGGCTGTGTTAAAAAATACTGGGCCCAGATCCTACAAAAATCCCAAACTTATGGGTAAATGTTTTTGAAATCCTATCCAAAATGTCATTTCACATAGTGACTGCAAAACGAGGTTTGGGGGATTTAAAAAAGTCACCTACTTGGTTCATGAAGTGGGGTGAAAATGGCCATGTTGAAAATTTGGGGCAAAAATATAAAAAAATAACAAAGCTATGAGTAAAAGTTGAAAATGCACTAAATACAGGGGGTGGGTGCTGAGAGAGGGGCAGGGTGGTGGTGGAGGCAGAGAGGTGTGGAGGGCAGAAAATGTTGGGACCTTTTTTAGACAAATGTGGGGACAGGAGGCTATGCAGAGGGGAGGGAGGAGGTTTTTTCTGTTTCAAGGAATGAGGTTGGAGGGTGTGGGTGGGAGACCATGCAGGGAGAGGGAGCAGGATGGATTTGATCTGTTTTGGGGGTGGGGCTAGAAGATGGGGGCAGGAGACCATGCAAAGGGAAGGAGAGGGAGGGATCAGTAAAACTACATAGCTTTCTGACCCCAGGGCAGGCAGTGCGGTCGGGAGTGGAGAAGAACCAGCATCACCATTACTTGCTCCCTGACTTCATGGCAGGCAGTGGGGTTGGGAGCAAGAGTCAGCAACAATGGAACTTCTGAAGTGGAAACAGAAAAGTGCAGGTGGAATGGAGAACAAGGGAGAGACAGAGTACAGGATAGACAGAACACAACTGCTCCATTGATGCTCTCAAAGAAGAGCTGTGTGTTGCCAGTAACTTTGCAAAGTTGTTGGAAAAAAATATTAATATCATATTTACCAGTTACACGTCAGGAGGTGAGTAACTTTGTTCATCTGACATATGAACATACAAAATTGCCAGCAGATATAGGCCACACAGTCTAGCAAGTCTGCTCAAGTGTGCAGCTAGCTTCCCACTTAACATGGCAGCTGCCCCTCTCTGCATAACATCGATCTTCCCTCTCACTTTATCCCACCCCCTCTTAAAACTGCCCACCAACTTACAGGAAACCACCTCCTCAGGCAACACATTCCACTTAGACAGCACCCTTTCTGTAAAAAAGTGTCTCCTCATTTCTCTCCTGACTCTACCACCCTCCAATCTCAGACCACATCCCCTAGTGTCCCTCCCCCCTTAACTTAAAAGTTCTCTCTGTACCAGTTTTGTTAATACCCTTCATATATTTAAAGGTTTCTATCATATCCCTTCTTTCCTCCAGGGAATACTTGTTCAGTTCCCTCAGCTTCTCCTCATAGGGTTTATCCTCCATTCCCAGGATCATCCTTATTGCTTTGCACTGGACCCCCTCCAGTAGTTTAACATCCTTCCTTAAGTATGGGTGCCAGTACTGCATGCAGTACTCCAGGTGTGGCCTCACCAATGACCTGTACAGTGGCAGGATGACCTCCTCTCTCCTGGATGTAATACCTCTAGCAATACACCCCAGCATCTTATCGGCTTTAACAGCAAGACTGGCTTATTGGCTGACAACAAGATTTGTAAAGTATACAGCAATTCAAGCACTCACAGTCAACAGGAGCACTGTGGCAGAAATGAAGCAAAGTGCTGGTAGTCATTTAATGAGCTACTTCCCTCCAATAGGTACAAAAATTACATTTTCAGTCAATTTACTGAATGTTCCCTTACTTCATTTCATCTGGGTCCAGTGACACATCTGATAACCTGTTATCCTTTAAATTGTACTTTGCATTAATGCTGAAAATCTATTTCACAATACTTTTAAGACTGAGGCAAGTGTCACTGAGATAAGTATCAACTCCAGGTGACATGCTACAGGTACAGATTTTAATAACATTCAATTTTAAAGTATGCTTCTCAGAGTACTATATCTGTAGTTTGCTCACAATATTTTTTTCCTGTTTTCTGTCCATCTTTCTCACAGACACCACTTGTGAAATGACAGCTGGCAATGGTAATTTTATTTACATGGTGCCAGTGGCATGCATTCATGTATGCAAGGCACACACTGCATGCCTATAAAGTGTTAATTTTTTTTTGTTCTGTAGAATCAATAGTATAGCAGTCTGTCTGTCCTGACTCTCTATGGCATCTGGGAGCACCAGCAGTGCTCTGATGTTGGCTGTCCTGGCAATGGCATGCAACACTTGAAGTTGCATCCAGTTGCCTAGGTGATGGTGACACCATGCAACCCCTCTCCGACCAGCATTGCCTTGAAAAAAGTAGCCAAGTCATGCGATTTCAGAACTGAATCAACTGGAGGGGGAAACAGGGCAAAAGACGGAGAAGAAGATATCATATCTGGTGGTACAAGAGGCGTGAGAACTTGAAGTCTATAGCAGGCACTGTTGGGAGAAGGAGCTGCACAAAAAGAAAGGCAGCACAGGACCAGGAGCACTTAACTTCTAAAGTTTTGGTTTGGGTGGGTGTACTGTCAGTGGGTAGCAGTGCCGCTAACTGATTTGGTGGGGTTGGGAGTGATAGAGCTGCACCAAAGCAGAGAAATTGGCAACGGCAACTGAGGAGCTGCACAGTGGGTTGCCAGAAGAGGAGAGCCAAAGAGGTAAAAGGGGCCAGCGGGTAGTGAGGAAGAGAGGCAGAGGCAGAGAACACAATTTAGCCATGGCAATGTGGTTGTTCTTCCATTTGGCTTGGAAGCCCACCCATAACACTAAGTTGCAAGCTAATCCAAGGAGCTGGATCTCAGCACATACTGCTGCAAGGCAGGAGGACAGAAAGTGAGACAGAGATGCTGGAAAACACTTGATTGATGAAACACGGTCCCTCTCCCTCTCTCTCTCTCTCTCTCTCTCTGTCTGTCTCTCTCTTTCCTTCTCACTCTCACAGTGTGCTGTTTAAAATTAACAAAGTGCTGGGATCAGGGAAGTAAGCTCCCCTTTGTCAATTAACAAAGTGCTGGGATCAGGGAAGTAAGCTTCCCTTTGTCTACCTAGACACTTTATGGGGCAAATTTATATGTTTTTATTTCAAATCATAGGTGTAAGAACCGGGGGAGGCCCAAAAGGGGTGGCGGCCCCCAACTTTTTTTTTTGTATGGCAAAAACTAGTTTAGAAAAAGTGCCCTTTTTACCATTATAAGTGCCCTTCTGTTCCTCTGCCCCCTCAGCTTTTATTATCTACCGGCATCCTTGTTTCAAATACTAACAAATAGCCCAGCTGAGAGAAAGGAATGTGCGCCAAAAACAACAAGCATTTGTCAATGCCGAATGTTTGCTTGCTGGCATTGGCATTGGCATTGGTAGTGTAGGAGTTACAGAGCTGCATAATAGGAATGACATTGAAGTATTGAACTGAAGCCAACCCCACCAGCACCCTGCAGAGACTGACAGGCGTGGGTGTGCCTGTGGGTCGTCAATCCTGTAGCCACACCATTTCACAACACCCTACCTGCAGACGCGACAGGAAGTGTCATGGTGCACCAGGTCTTTGGCCCTATGCACTCCCCATTCCATCAGGAAATATGGTAAGATGGGTGCAGTATAGGAGAATGGGGTGAACTTTGGGGCCAAAGAGTCCAAGACACACCTCGAAACCTCTCAGTGGCAGCAGGGAGTGGGTGGGGGTGGAATTGTATGATCATTGCAGGCGACAATCCCAAGTCACACCCCTGATGCCTGTCAGTCTCTACAGGGTGGGGCATTATGGTCAGAAACCCTAACACCTCAAGCATTTGTTGGTATTTTCACTCCAAATTTTCAACATGGTTTTTTTGTGACCCCCACCTCACGAACAGTGGCAATATCAGTTTGTTAGCCAAAAGCTGCTTTTGCACAGCGACTACAGCATTTGTCACCACAAGTGCAAAAACACATTCCGAATAGGATGTAAAAAATGACAGCTGTACTGCTCATGGGGAGGTGTAAAAAATGGCAATGTTGAAAATCTGCAGTGAATAATCATGAGCATGCGTAGAAACTGTGCAACCCACACCCGTAATGTAATTAGTTGGGGATTTTTTACAGCAGATTGTCAACACAGGCATTTTGGAACCTCCGATCATGAACAGCTGCACCGTGATTTTCTTTATCTGTCCCGAACAATGATTTCCCACAATCTGGACTGAAAATATTACAAAGTCATGAACTTACGAGGGTGCATGCAAACTGCACAATGCTCACTTGTAACACAGTCATTTTATGGACTTTTGTCACCAAATTTTCAACATAGCCATTTTAAGACCTCTGCTCATGACCAGTGTCACTGTGATTTTCTTAATCTGTCTCAAACATTGCTTTCGCACACCGACTTCACTATTGTGCGCTACATGTGCAGAAACACATTTTGGGTGAGATGTGAAAAATGGCAGCTGTACTGCTCATAAGGAAATGTGGTAAAATGGCAATGTTGAAAATCTGGAGTGCGAATATTAAACATTTGCAAACTTGCGAGTGTGCATAAGAACTACGCAACGTGTGCTCCTAAAACAGTCATTTTGGGGAATTTTTTCACCAAATTTTCAACATAGCCATTTTAAGACCTTAGCTCATGAACAGTGTCACTGTGATTTTCTTAATCTGTCCCAAACTTGGATTGCGCACACCGACTGCACCATTGTGCGCTACATGCTCGGAAACACATTTTCTGTGAGATGTGAAAAATGACAGCTGTACTGCTCATAAGGAGGTGTGGTAAAATGGCAATGTGCAAAATCAGGAGTGCAAATATTAAAAATTTGCGACCTTACGAGCGTGCGTAGGAACTGCGCAACACATGCTCGTGAAACAGTCATTTTTAGGAATTTATTCACCAAATTTTCAACATAGCTATTTTAAGACCTCTGCTCATGAACAGTGTTACTGTCATTTTCCTAATGTGTCCCATACATTGATTTCGCACACCGACTGCGCCATTGTGCGCTACATGCACAGAAACACATTTTCATCAAGATGTGAAAAATGACAGCTGTACTGCTCATAAGGAGGTGTGGTAAAATGGCAATGTTGAAAATCCAGAGTGCAAATATTAAAAATTCGCGAACTTATGACGTGCGTAGAAACTACTGGCATGCGCTCATAAAACAGTCATTTAGGAATGTTTTCACCAAATTTGCAACGTTACCTTTTTGAGAGCCCACCTTATGAACACTGGCACTGTCGTTTCATTAATCGGTTCCAAAAGGTGATTTCATGCAGTGACTGCGATATCACCCTTCGGGCCCGATTAATGCCATGACAGTGACATAATTCATGAGGAGGGGTCCCAAAAACCCCATGTTGAAAATTTGGTTGCAAAATTCCAAAAAATGCCTAAGATATGCAGCAAAGTTGAAAAAACCTTATTTATTACATTATACAGCTTACCAGCATTTCCTCAGTTTGCGGTCAGCTTTGAAGAGTGCAGACGTGTTCCCGGTTCACGAAGATTATCGTGCCGGACTCCGCGGTGAATTGGGGTGAGGGTCTGGGGAGGCAGGGTGCGCAGTGGGTGGGTGTGGGTGGGGGCAGGGAGACTACGAGGACTATTTTTATTTACAGGTTGTTTTTATTATTAAGATGGCGTTGGGCGTTTGCCATGCTGGGGTGGGCTCCCAGCCTGGCAGCTGGAAAAACTGTTTGGGGGCTGGGCCGATGGGGATTGGGCACCCAGTCGGCCACAACCAAGCTTTGCCATGCTGGGATGGGCTCAGCGTGGCACCTGCTTTGTGGGGGCGTGGGCCGACAGGGATTGGGCACCCGTCGGCTATATAGAGTGCATGGGGGGGAGCCCATAAGCATGCAACATGCGTGCGTGCGTGCATCTGTGTGGGGAGGGGGAGCACTGCTCACTCAAGCGGTGCTCTTTCTTTCAACTGTACTGCACTGCATTTTGCATCATCGCACTATGTTTCATGCACATGCGTGCAAGCAAACATAAAACTGAAGGTCCAACTTGTTGCTGCAAGCCGGATGGCCACTCCGTAGTGGAGCATTTCACACAGATAAGCAATTTATCTGCCCCTTCCCCCATTTTGGCTTGAAAGCCCTAAAACAAAACTTTTAAATGTGGGCAAAGTGTAGGGAGAATATGCGGGGAGGTGCTGTTGTGACTCCAGGGAAGTGAATGGGAGAACAACATGAGAGGAGCTATGCAAAAGTTCTCTCTCTCTCTTTCTCTCTCTGACATTGTACCAGTTCCTTCTGTGTCACAAGTCCAAAATTTAAGGAGGCAGTATAGCGCAGTGGTCTAAGGCTCTGAGCTGCAAATTTGGTGACATACAGCAGATCTGACCTGGGTTTGAATCCCACAGCTTCCACTTGCATACTGTGTGACCCTGAGCAAATCACTTAACCTCCTTGTGCTCCCAGGTCGCTCCTGTAAAAAAGCTTTCAGCTTAGTATGCTATACCTGGTTAAACAAAAAAAAAAAAAAAAAAGACCTGTGGCCCAGAGCCTAAATAAAAGCTGTGATGCAGGGGTAAATGAGTTTCCCTTAGGAAGCCTCCTAGACAGGTGAAGCACTGGGGTATTGCACTGTGGTGATTTAAATGGCTGGAAATATGTATGTTTCTTATTAAAGACCTGGGGCCAGATATTCAAAACTTTGCCCCGGGGCTAAATTAGCACTGCCCAGCATGCTAAATTAGCCCGGAACCAGTAGCCTGTTATATCAAAAGGGATAGCCCTGGTTGTAAACGTGCTGAATATAGCGTGCTAAGGAAGCTGAGCAAACTGGGCTGGGATAGCAGTGCAAAAATAGCTGGGGAAATAAGACAGCTCTGAATATAGCAACCAGGAAGTGCAATCCACAACAGCAGCTCAGTGCATAGTGACATGAAGGAAGCTAAAGGTGAACTACGTGGCCAATGTGTGTGCTAGCAAAGGAGTGGATTCATTAAATCTGCAAGCACCAGTGCATGTGAAATTCTGCAGAAATGTACCATGTTTCTGAAACATTTGCATGATGCGGACACATTTTTGCAGATTTTGCACAGGTTTTGTGCGGAGCTAAGACATTTGTCCAGTGCTAGCATGTTTGCCTGGGGCAAAAATTTGCAATGTTCAAAAGTGACATGCAAATGAGCTTACTTAGGCAGTCAGTGGGCAAACATCCAGATTAGCAGCTCACTGTGCTCTGATTTGGATGCAGTTTGCCCAGCGCTATTGCAGGATCCCACAGCTCCACCTGTAGGTCAGTCTGGTAGTACAGGGGCTGGCTGAGTCTGCCCACAGCACCACCTGTAGGTCAGTCTGGAAGTGCATGGTGGTTGCTGCAGGCTACATTTGTACAGAACCGCATAGAATATTGTGCCCCAGGGGACTGCACAGCACAGGCACAGGTAGTGGTGCTGCATGCAATAGTTGAACTGTAGTTCCTGCTACAGTACACAGCAGACACTACAGTAACAAGGGGGCCAGTAGTGTGAGGGACACAACAATGCCTATGGTGTGCAGGACATCAATGATTGCTGTACTTTACACAGTGACAGGCCCATCTTGCAGGTGTGTACTGACAGTGGACATTACTGTTATGCTGTTGTTCAACCAACAGATGCTGCACTACTGGCATGGGATACTCACAGTGACATATACATGCCTGACTGTGTGTGCTCTGGCATCTGTACAGATGTGTGGTATGTGGCTGAGGGGGCACATACCATCAGACAGGTACACTGGTGTTGGGTTATTCCCTACACTGGACCATTTGCACTTAGTAGATTGCCTCAGCCTTGTGGCAGCACCCAGTATGTGATGCAGACTGGCCACCTTTACACTCTCCCCTCAACACCCTCCATACCCCCAGTGCTACATGTGTGTGCTGGATTCTGTTGGTGTCCACTGAAAGGTGGTCTGCAGGTGTGTGCTGTATGGACACACTGCCATGGTGTCCACTGGGTGCTGGGTCACCAATCAATGCCTGGCATTGTTGGGACTGATGGCAGATGATGGCAACATAGGTGGTGCCATCTGTGTGCAGCATGTTTCTTCCATGTCTGGTTTCTTTCTATGTTTAATATTTACTGGTTAGGGTCAATAAACCACCTGTGGCATACCCATGCAAACTCCATAATTCACACTTGTGAATTACAGAGTTCCATACACCATGGTTCTATGTCACTAAAAAGTCATGCAAAGTTGCGCAAAGCCACAAAGGTCTGCCCAGAGTTAAGACTATCTTTTTCTGGGCAGTAATTTGTAGATATAAAGTATCATGCTAAGTGACACAAAAATACTTTGGGTGGCACTAATGCACTGAATATAGTATTGCACCTGTATTTATGTACACACCCCCTCTTTTGGCCCCTTGCATGCATGATACTTTTGCCCAATGCTAATGCAGTTTGCCCACGCTATTTGGCCTTTTGAATATAGCGGACCTGTATAAACCCTGTGCAAACCCTGCACAAATGGTTTGTACCCAGCGGAAAGTTTTCAATATCAGGCCCCTGATGTTTGAATTCTACAACAGGCAATGTTTTCCTTGTTGGAGTGCATAGTTTTTAGGATTTTGATTTCAATTTCTAAGTGTTCTGAATATCTGGACCCATCAATTTCCTATAATTAAATACTGTACAGTGATTTTTTTCAGCTCTGCAGATTGTGCTGGTCAATCCTTACCACCTGCTGCAGCTTCAGAGCTGATTAGCATTGTAGGTGAACAACTGCTATCCATTGTTCCAAGTTGTTTCCCACCCTTTATTTGCAATATGTTCTAACGCAATATCTCAAACCTCGGTCTAAACCAATTCAGACTTCACTTATTTGGATATTATGAGGTTTCCAGGTATACTTCTTCATAAAATGGTTTCTTTTTAATCCCCCAATGACAGTTGATCTGTCTGTTGTCACTATGCGCCATGATGACAAAACTTACAGGAGGAGGCTAAAAAAAAAAAAAGATACCAGACTATCACACAAAAACACATCTGGCATACAAGTCACACATTATTTTTTTTGTACATACTGTGTTAGAAAATGTGCCTACTGTAAGATGTTAAGAATGATAATGTCACATTGCATAGGTGTCAGAATGTTATTGAAACAGTGTTGAGCTGTGTAGCTAGGGTAAGTTTTAAGGACAGATTACTTATGACTTCCCCATAACAATAAATATTTAACTACAGAATTTCTATAGGCTCCATTTTGTAGCAGCATAAACAGACATAATATGCAAAAGACAGAAACAAAAAATATGTTATAACTGCTATATCAGCTAGTTCTCCTTCTTTGACTGATATGAACTAAAAAACAGAATTTCAATACCAAAACTCATTGCTTTGTGTGCTATATAAAGAGGGCTGCAGGCAAATAACTATCACTTAATGTTTGAAAAGTTGCTGCCAACTGCTTGGAGACTGTGCTTCCACTTACTAGTAGCAAGAAAACTTTTCACATCACTTCCAGTTTAATGAATTGTGGAGCCAGCAAATGGTTTTGTTTATTTGGTTTTATTCTTTGCTAGTCCTGTTGTCATTCCTGTTTGAATGGTTTAATGTCCCCTGTAAAGTACAGTTTTGGGTGAAAAAACTGGGGAATCAGTTCAGGTAAGCACCAGTTAAAACATTTAAAAAAAGCGTCACTGTTTTCAGAAAATTGTTGTCCTATGATTTTTTTTTGTTTGTTTTTTTGCACTGCTGCTGATGTATTAGGTGTATTAAGTATATTGAGCTGGGCTGTTTAGATTAGGAACTGCAGCAAGCCGGAAGGCACTTTAGTTTGGGACACAGTGCTGTACAAGGAATTGCATTGCATTACTGCCTGCTTGTGCATACAATATATATATATATATATATATATATATATGTATACTTGGTGCTTCAGTTAATATTATGCAAAAAAAAGCCCTCCAGGGCACTCTTATACCTTGTGGAGTGGTGGCACTGTGACCTGGAACCAATATTCAGGGCATGCTTGTAACATCTGGGGGCATCAAAGATCCCTTCAGAGCACTCTCCTGTGGGTCTTAACTCATGACCAGGTATCAAAGAGCCTCCAAGGGCACCCTTGCATCCTCTACAGTGGAGTAGTGGTGGTGACATACACATTCTAAAATGTAACAAAAAACCCCCAAACTGCACCACAGAGCATGAAAAATCCTATAGCTTCTGGGGGCCTAGATGGCCTCCAGACCTCTAGTCTTTTTGTAATTTATAGTTGCGTACCTTGATAGCAAAGTCACTGCATGCCACTGTATGGCACCCAATCCCTGAGGCTCTGGGTGCCTTACAATAAGTAAAACAAAATTAAAAACAATAATTACATAACACAACTGTAAATAATCTAAAATCAAGAATCCAGGCAAAAACATAATTTAAAAAAGTTGTTTTTCAAGGATCTTGTAAAAGTAGCCAGTAAAGGAGCACATCTCACTTCCTGGGGAAGGGTGTTCCAAAGAATCGGGGCCACTACACTGAATGCCCTATCACCTGAGGATTTTAACCAAGATCTGGGTACAGACAGGAGATCTGCCTCCACTGACCAGGGGGCACAACCAGGACTGTATGGCACCAGTAGGTCTTGCAGGTAGCCCAGATCCAGACCACGAAGAGCCTTGTACGTCAACAAGCAAACCTTGAAGCTAATGTATTACCAGACTGTGAGCTGGTGGAGAGAATGGAGAACCGGCATGATATGCTCAGACCGGAAGGTTTCAGTGACCAGCCGAGCTGCCACATTCTGAACTAGCAACAGGTTATGCATCAGCCTCATGCATAACCCAAGTCAGAGAGCACTACGGTAATCCAGACTAGATGAGACTAAGGCATGCACCAGTGTTGCCTGATTAATCAGTTCAAGATGGGGCTTGATTTGGCTGATGTTCTGAAGATAATAAAAGCCACTGTGGACAACAGTTGACACCAGGAACTCCAGAGTCTGCTTGGAGCCTACAGTGACCCCCAGATTCTTCACCCTGTCTGCAGCACAAAGGGCCACATTGTCCAACAGAGGAAGGGCTGTTCTACCACTTGTTGCCATGGAACCTGACCAGCCCGGCTCCACCAGTAATGCTTCCATCTTGGATGGATTAAGTCTAAGCCAGCTAGCTGCTATCCAATCTTGGATTTCTCTGAGGCACCTGCTCAGTTCCAGAACAGCTGTACTATCATCAAGGGCACAGGACACATACAACTGGGTGTCATCAGCATAGCAATGAAATATGCCAAGCCATAGAGTTTAACAATCTCCCCTAATGGAAACATGTACACATTAAATAGTATGGAAGCCAGAAATATCCCCTGAGGCATACCACAGCAGAGTGCAGCACTGCTTGATGTAAAGGAGCCAAGTGCCTCCTGCTGGGTCCTGAAAGACGAAAATGTCTGGTAAAGGACGTGCTTAGTGGGGGTGGGTGAAATAATTGAAATCATTTACCTCTTGTGTTAGGTTACAAACTTGTGAGAGAATGAGGACTAGAAGCAGGGGGCAGTAGCCGCTATGTGGGGAGAAATTGAATGGGGACTGTGTGAGCCACCTGAGGTAACGTGGATGAGTGACAAGCACAGCGATGAGGACTGGAGGTGGTGGCAACAGCTGATATGCATAGACAAACTGAATGGGGACTGTGTGAGTCTGGCCAGATGGGATTATGTCAAGTGGGGGAATCCCAGAAGGTTGTTATTCACAAAAGGGAGAGAGACAAGCTAAAGGTGAGCTGAGCCTGCAGCATGCATAATATGGGGTGTCAATTGATTCCCTAGAATGTGAACAGTTAGGACATGTTATCCACAAGTAGCTTTCAAGCTCCTGACTGACTAAGGCATGAATGGCTGCTTAGTAAGTGCCAACTGGACATGAGATGAGCGGCAACTGGGCAATGGGGGGGAGGAACTAGGTGAGAACAGTGACTGGGCATGGGAAGGGAGAGAGAGAAAGAATCTGGTGATGGAGCTGGAGAAGGGAGAGGTTTGCTACACTCCAGGGACTCAAGGAGTGGAGGAGGAGAGGGAGATCACTGGGCAAAGATGGGAAGGGGCAGGTCACAGAATGAATGAGGCAGGGAAAGTAATTAGAAAGAGCCCCACCTCTGATGACACTCACCAGCAGCCCTGCAGCAGTCGGTCAGCTGGCACCCATGTCAAACCTTTGTATGAGGGAGGTGGGACACACTGCAGCTACTGCTCTACTGGGGGAGTGGGTGGTCAAGGAGTGCTGCTGAGTGCGGCTGGATGGGGAGGCATGGGAAGTAGGGCCACCAAGGAAGAAATAAAGCTGCTGTAGCTCAGTGACACAGCCATATGGTTGTTACATAATTTTTACTAAGCCTGACTGTCAACAAACTTGATTTTAAAGTGCTAGATGCCCAAAGCAATGCAGCAGTTTTAAAAAGGCTTCACTTAAACTTTAAAAGTAAATTTTAAAAGAAAATAGAATATTGTCTCACCATCTACTATTTTGTTGTGGGATCTTGCAATACTTTTGCCCTGCAATCTCCTGACTAATGCAACAACCTGATCCCCACCCAGTCCCACCTCTGATGCTGATGAGTGGACCAAAGGGTGGGAACCCGATGTCTGTTGGTTGGCTGCATTGTCATTTGCTAAAGTACTTTCATTTTCCTACTGAGTGCTGCTGTGAAGAGATAAAGCAGCTGCAGCTCACTGATACAGCCGTATGGTTGTTATGCAAGTTTTACTAAGCCTGACTGTCAGCAAGTTTGATTACAAAGCACTAGACCAAAATAAATCCATTTGCTGTGTTTTCTCAAACCTTCAGATGTGCATGGTGCTAACATTTGTTACTGGGGATCAAGAAAATAGTGCAGTGGGGGGGGGGGCAGAAACTGCACTGTAGTGAATAGAGAGCATGCAGAGAGATGTGCTTTGACTCCACCTTGTGTAATGAGACAGGCTGTGGTACATTAGGTATCTAGTAATGTGTTTCCAGAGCTTCCTTTTTTCTACTACATAATAGCAATACATTAGCATAGCTCTCGCTATGAAACCATAAAAATGGTATTACTTTCCACTGCTCTGGCTGTTATTCAACACCAGATGGGCTAATCCTCTGTTTGTAACATCATAAGCATTTTAGCAGTAACAGATTGGGATGTCACAAACAGAGGATTGTGATATCAGGTGTAAACAACCAGACAGAGCAGAAGCCATTGGAACAGTGATTCTATTTTAATATTCATATGTATAATTCTAAAGAAAATGAAGAAACTGAATGTAACAACCCCATCCAGCTACTAGGAGCTAGGGGATTGGTTACCAGAAAGTCAGTGACATTGGCTTAGTTAGTCCAGTGTCTGGAGCTTCATGAAAGAGAGAAGGGTGCCACGGTACTCTTGAGGGGACCTCTTGGCAGACTGATGCCCTGAGGTGGTATGTACCACACAACCCGCAGCTGTTGATGGATCCAGACCTTGAGACCAAATCATCTTGATGCCCTGTCTCCCGGTAGCCTTCAAGGACAGGCCCAGTAGAAGTGGAGATCCCAGAAAAGGGATCAGAGATCCTTTAATGTAGATGGTTGTTAATTCTGTAAGTTTGTAGGTGACACTCAGGAAGGGTGAGGAGACCCTGAGTGACTTCTGTCTTAAGGGGAGTCCTGACCATTTTGCCACACAGAAAGTGTCCAACAGAAGAGGAGGTGTCACAATTGGGGGCATTTGCAGTCCTGTGTCTGAGAGATGCTGCCAAGTAAGCTGCTGATGGAGAGAGACCTGGTGAGAGAGAGAGAGAGAGAGAGAGAGAGAGAGAGAGAGAGAGATGATGACAAAAGTAGGAGATATGCCTACATTGTATGACATGAGATCCCAAACTGAGATGGCTACCTGAGCTGCGGCCTCTGACAGAGGTTCTGGGGTAATTGTCAGCCAGTGCAGTACTGCCAGTATATACTGCTCTACCACACCCAGCACACCTACCAGTAAGTGAGGAGAAACTGATGTGAGGCACCCAGCACCCAAGGGGAGGCCTCTGGGCTCTAAAGGGATGACTAGCCTGATATGGAGTGGATAGTGGCTACCCTTAGACCCAGAGAACACACGGAAACCTGCCAGGGTACCAAAGTCCTGGAAGTGATTTCCCTACGGTAGCAATGCCTCCTTCAACAGAAGCTGACAAGGCACTGTGGTGCCAAAGATATGTAAAATATATAGCAACCCAAAAAGCTTGTAGCAGAGTGGGAGAACTAAAGTTGTGCCGACTAGAATAAGCTCTGACCTGATTTGTAACCTCACCCACTACTGTGTGAAGGAGGGGTTGTGTACCTTCACAGACGTTTTGCATTGTTTCAGGTGCTTTCTCACCTTGGCAAAGTGCCTAATATAGTGTGAAACACAGGTGGTGGATGGATGGATGGTGCATGAATGGTGCACATGCTTGTTGTGCTGCATTTTACATAGAACTGTATCAATAAATTGATTATAGTGTATGGTGGAATGGTGTTGTGTGTGGAATTTCATACCAGGGTAGGCTTCTTGTACCACAGTAGTGATCTAAAAATGCTGTGTTGCACAAGGTACACCATTACTTTGGTACAACAAATTGGAATACAGTGCTCCCAGATCGGGCAAAGCATTTCCCTGTAGTGCACCCTTATTTCCCCTGTAAAACTGGGATGAAATTCCTGTATATTTTCCAGTATGTACAAATCATTGTAAGCATGCAATTGGTTTTATTATACCTGTCAATAAAATAACTATAATAAATGTTAAGGCTGTTTTTGAAATGGTAACTTCACCTACAATATGTCACATAACTATTTTGCAACTATTACATTTTGACAGAAAACAGTATTTATTTAGTTTTTGTTGACAGGGTAAGTCACTAGACAAATCCGCCTATTTTCAGGCACGACCGGGGGCGGGGGATACAGATGAATGCCAACTGATCTCTAACCAGATTAAGCTGTTAATGGTATTTTTAGTGAATGAGGGAAATTTGGCCAGGACACCAGGGAAATTCCCCTACTCTTTTCGATAAGTGCCATGGGATCTTTAACATCCACTTGAACTACCACCAATGCAGGCAGAATGGGACCTCGGTTTAATGTCTCATCCGAAAGACAGCACCTCAGAAATGCAGCACCCCTCTCATGCTGCACTACAGTGTCAGTACTGGGATATTAACCCAAGTGCCAAATGTGGGAACTGAACCCCCAGCCCTCTGATCTCCCGGCCTCAGAGGCAAGTGTGCTACCTACTGAGCCACTGACACTGACACAATCACAATATCATACCATCTAGAGAAATTGAACCTCTCAAGCTTCGCTCTTAAGGTTTATATGTCACCAAAACCTCTTAATGATATTATAGCCTTGTAATATACAGTTCCCTATATCATTCTATTTATAACATGAAATCTCATAACACAATAACTTTTAATTAGCCTCTTCCCAGACTGGTACATTCTGGTTTCTGGTCACACAGCTCTGTGCACCTGTATGTAGCACTCCCTTTAATAAACACGGTTCAGTTTTTTTTTTATTTGCTTGGTACAGTGTTTTCTTATTTTTTTTCCTGGCCCACATTCAGTCAGTCAGTCACTGGCCTTCTTAAGCACTCCTCCCACACAACTCTGCACCAAGCTGTCTGAGGTAAAAACAAATTGTCTGATTGTTTTTTTAATACTATTTTATTAAACTTAGGCTGGACCAGTGACTGTAACTCTCTTCTGATCACACACACACACACACACACACACACACACACACACACACTTCTTAACTCCTGCTTATCTTGAGGTACTCTTCCCCAACACTTTTCCCATGCCCAAATTTAAACAGAAAAAGTGCCTTTTTTAATAACCTCAGGCTCCCTAGGCTGGTCCCTGGTCAGATTAAGGACATAACACAAAGAACTATCAAATACTACCAGACTATCAATGAAGTTGCACAAGCATAACTCAGCACTAACATGTGTAAATACATTGAAATAACTCTGAGCAGTCTCTCTGCTGTCTTTTGAAGACTTCTTCACTTTTCTATGCCCTCCATATAACCTCCATCTGCTTGGAATCTTTTTACAACTGTATATAGTGCTTTTAGGTGATACGATCTTTGTAAATGTATTTAAGCAATATTGGAAATTCATGTTCTCATAACTATGTAACTGTAAGGTACTGACTCTTCTGCTGGATCAATGCTGGACTAATCCCTAAGGACCTTCTTGAAAGATAGTTGTGTGAGCCCCCCTTGGGGCTTATGAATGTTGAAAGGGTTAACTTCTGTGCCATCCTGGGATTGCCTGCAAGTGAGCGGCCTGGTTACTGTGGGAGGTATAAATTGGAGAGGTTTTGGCATGAAGGGGAGAGGTGGTCAGAGTCTGGTCCAGAGGAGGTCCACGGCTCAGGGCTGGATTGAGGCTGTTGCTGCCCCAGCTCACAGCTATCAGCAGAATAGCAGCATCGGGGAACAACTATGGGAGCGTTCTGTGGAGGGAGAATGGCTGTATTGAAGACGATTACTGATAGAACGCTCATCTATGCTGCAGAGAGGGAATTGGTGGCAGGGCAGGGTGAAAGGCTATCCAAACCCTCCCCAGTGATTGTAAGATGGCACCAGAGGTGGCCAAGTGAGAAGCAGGTGGGAACAGGTTGATATTGCTGGGAGCCCAGGCATAAGTCTCTGTGAGAGGCTCCATGAGTGGTTGTCACTGCTGTGTATCCGGTGTGCCCATTATATCATTCATGTTCATGTTGCCCAATGGCCCTGATGTATAGGCAATATTTGGGTGATTGGCCATAGAAGATGTAGTGCAGGTGCAGACTGCTGAGGTTCAAGCCCCGTCGAGTGCCAGACCCAATCTGCAGTTTGAAAGTAGTGGGGGTTCACTCTGGCAGTCTGCCATCTATGGGACTTGTATCAGTTCTCATTGAAGATTGATTGAAGTTCAAGCAGGAGTGAAGAAAGGGAGAAGCTGAGCTGCCAAAGGTGTTTATTGCCTGATTTGACCTCCTAATATGTTGCTGTCACCAGGAAACTGGAAGCCTGATTCAGCTTCGAGAGGAAAAGCTAGTGGGAGATCTTCATGATCAATAGTGTATCACTGTGTGAAGGTACTTGTGTGCCTTGAATTTATTAGCTGCCTTTGTTCACCCCCACAGCCCATGGAGTGGAATTTTGATTTGCCCCACCAAATTAAATAGTGTTTTGAACATTTGCTCAGTGTGTGGAGAATAGACTTATTTATTAAATTGCATTAGGACTAATCCTTGTCTCCCCTTCAGCTGCAGCACCCTGTGTCATTAGGACACCCTGAACAAGATCAGCTAACCAGGCAAATGCAGCAGTTCTGCGTTGGTGTCTGCTGCTGTGGTTGCCCCCCCATCGACAATCTATATTAACCCATGACATCGGGGAGGGGGGTACTACTGTTGTTTCACCTAGATGAGACTATCCTGTTGTACAAAGTCCTAAATAAAGAAAAAAAAACTGCATGAAAACAGTCTTTCGGCCCCCCCCCCACTTCATCTCATCCTTCTGCTTCTTCCTGCACTGGAACTCCAATCTGTTGCTATGGGAATTATTTTGATCTCACAAACTGAGGCTTGTGATTGGTTGACCATCCATTGCACTCCAGACCTTACCTCATGGGTTTTAGCCCACCTGATAGGCTAGTGATGCACATGACCTTGGATCAAATTTCTAGACCCCTGGTCCCAGAAGCCCCTGTTCTAAAACCTCTGTTCCCCTGTGGCCCCGGTGCCTCGTGGTATCTGCTTGGGAGGGGATCCCACTGAGCCCATGGTGAAGTAGGTTCTTTTGCCCATCTGACCAACTAAAGGATATGTGAGGTTTTGCCCCCCCCCCATTTGAATCTGCGGCGAGAAGAATAGAGCACAGACACCAAACGAAATTCTTCCTGTCGCTCTCTCTCTGTCTCTCTCTCTCTCCCCCAATGGTAGTTACATTTTCGCTCCCAACGCCTGTGGCAGAAGGCAGACATCTGGAAGCACAAGGGAGAGCAATAGACTGAGTGAGGCAGTAAAAGGGAGTCACAAGGTCAAGCTGCTACCAGGAGACGTGATGTGTCAAAGGCCTGGAGGAAAATGCTGCATCCCTGCATGAACACTGCATCCCTGCTCATTCAAAATGATGTGGAAGATAAAGAGACAACCTCAGAGACAGGGGTGGAGTGAGGAGGGGAAGGAGAAGCCTGAGAGCTACATGACGCTCCCCCCCAATGTGGTCTCACTCGGGGGTGGGGGTGGGGGAGGCTCCTTTGCAAAATCAGTGATACTTCAGTGCGAAGTAGCAAACTTTAACTTACTCAGCTGATCTAGCGCCCAAAATGGTGATGCAGAAATGTCTCATTTACACAAAAGCCAACCATCTGTAAGCCAAAGAAATGGTGGAAATATACAATAAAAACACCTCTGTCCCAACAAAGCGGACCAGAGTGATCTAAAGCGTCTCCTGGCAATGTCCAGACAAAGAAGACAAACAGCGATTTTAGCACCATAAAAGTAGTCTTTAACAGCTTAATTCTCGAGATAGCAGCAAGCCTTCATCAAGCAAAGGGTAATAAACCTGAGTTGGCCTTGAGCAATACAGCCCCAGGCTGTTGCAGGCTAAGCAAAGTTAATTTTCTAAACTTATGCAGTCAATACCATTCTTCTAACATTTAGACAGGCTCAGATACGATTTTGGAAAACA
The DNA here is from genome assembly GCA_016271365.2 of Neoceratodus forsteri. NCBI lineage: Eukaryota > Metazoa > Chordata > Ceratodontiformes > Ceratodontidae > Neoceratodus > Neoceratodus forsteri. Next base: position 523,880,538 of record CM028129.1, read on the forward strand.
AAAATATTTCTTTTCTGTGGAAACCACAGGCCTACCTTTTCCTGGCACAGTACAGGGACTCCTGGAGTGCTTGTAACCTTATCAGATGCATGATTTGAACTGGAGAACAGGGGCTTCTGGGACCAGGGGTCTAGAAATTTGATCCAAGTTCATATGCACCACTAGCCTATCAGGTGGGCTAAAACCCATGAGGTAAGGTCTGGAGTGCCATGGATGACAACCAACACAGTCACCTTTACCAGGTGAGTAAACACCCATTACAGCTGCAGCAGAGGAAAAGCAGAAGGATAGGATGAAATCTTAGACTCAAGATTCTGTTTGTTTGCAAATGGCCTCAGTAATGAAGAATGTGGGGTGCTAAATACAGACAGTTGAGGAACTGCAGGCTGAACTGTGTCTCAATATCAAATTCTTAAATGTTTTCCTGGATACTGCAAATCGCTTTAATTAGAAGGACTTTTTCTAATTAAAACCAGAAAGGTTTGACTCTCCTTACTTTCAAGTAGCGATCTGAAAGGAATCTCCCTGGGGAAAGAAAGCATCAACCTATTTTTAATCACTACCCTTATCTTCCACTCGCGTGGGCTTCTTTTATACTAATGGAGCTAATTTGTCTCTGCCTGACTGAGCTGTCTTTAGCTATCCATCCAACTGACTCCGATACATTTACCTCACATTGGTGCAGACTGCAAACCACTGTGAGAAGCGGGTAATAAAAGCATCTGGCAGGATTCCAGGCTCCATGCCCTGGTCTCCACAACATTCTGCAGGGCAAATGGTTTAGCACCAAACTGTGGACAGTCCTGGATCTCCAGCAACAGGGGTGAGGGTGTCATGAAGCAGACTTTTTGTTCAGTAGGTGATTTCCTTGCATCCTGTACTGTCCCTATTTGATCTGCAACTGAATCCAAACAATTTGTCCATGGGATTCAAAGAGTAACTAAAAATAGTGATTATACAACAATGGAGTTTGATGCAAAACTTGTGTTTCTACAAATGTTTCTGAGGCAAGCAGCACTTTTCTTGACATGAACAGCATTGAGGATGGGCCATTGTAATTCAGTGGGAATGTGTGAGTCATTCGATAGTTTGATACGTCTTATTGCAACAACATATATATTTTAGAACAATGTTACAGTACACAAGATTCTGAGGCCAAACAGGGCCTTCATCAGGTGTTGTAGGCAACATTGAATAGAAGCTGTCTAGTGCACGATGCCGGTGTTACTGGTCCATTTTTATGTTTGCCTTGCGTGCATGCACTATGAACATCTTGCCAGAAGAGTGAATTTTGAGGGGTGTGACACTGTCAGTCCAATACAGAGTGATCTGCAAGGTACTCATGAGTGTCACACCAGTCATCAGCTAGGTTGATCATGAGAGTATTTTTTATTTTTATTTAGAATGCTTTTAGGGTGCCTGTCCTCCAAGAGGTCAGTCCCCGATTTCTCTGACCTCTGCCCACTCCTGGACATACTTGGAGTGGTGATCAACCCAGGCTTGCCCCCTCTGGGCACGGCTTTCAGGCAGGCATGGCCCCATGGAAGACAGTACAAGGGTCTTGGTGGAAGAATGTCTTACCCCACAAGATGGGTCTGTGGGTCCGGACTGCACCAATGGAGATTCTTGCTCAGTCACCAGCCAAGCTTCACAGAGGGTGGCACGGGGGATGGAGAGATGGAGCATCATAAACAGAGCAGGCAGCAGTTTTTTTCTGAAAATGGACTCCCCCGAAGGCATGGCATTCAAGCCATAGTGTGCAATATGCAAGCGGCCAGCATGCCTCCCTGACAGCTCAGCTCCAGCAGCTGTATTCCTCCAGCCACCACCAGGGGTCAGTCACATGTCAGTCACTCCCCCCAGAGGAGGTGAGCAGTCCCAAGGACGTTCCGTCCTCCTCCCCCTGGCCAGCCCTCCGAAACTACAATTCTGGTTTCGAACCTGGGTTGCCAGTGTCACAGATGGAAATCCAACCTCTGTGCCAGCGTGCCAGCTCATGACAATATTCTGGCTTGCTGGGTGGAAACTTTGCATATTTCAAAGGAAAGAGACCACCCAATCATAGGTCATCTCTTTCCTTTGATCTACATTGCCCAACAAGCACAGCTGAGCTGTCAAGATCAGCCTGCTGAGGAATTACACCCTGTAACAAAGAAAACCATCCATTGATGTCTTTTGCTGGCATTACTGTAACTATGCCATCCACCCGACCCTCCTGCTCAGCACCCACCACCCCACACCTCCCCCACACACAAATATAACACTGACACTGGGGATGCCCAATCCCTCAGCGTCCACCTGAAATAAAGAAAAACATTTCTCACAGTTTTTTTTGTGACACTGTCGAGTTTTTTTTTTCTTTCTGGAGCCAACTTGTCTTCAGAGGAGCCCCAGTCCCATCTCTGGCGTCCACCAGCAGTTGCCCAGCCTACTCCCAGGGCTTGCCCCGGTGGGGCTGGCATGGTTCCCCAACTCCCACTGGAGAACAGATTCAGTGTGCAAGTGCCGTGGCTAGCCAGGAGCGGAGCCTGCGAGGCGCCCTCGACCATATTGCCGTGGCTCTCTTTCCTCTTGTTTTCTCCCCAGGAGTTAGAGCATGCAATGACACCTGCAGAGGGAAGCACGCATGCATCTGCACACACTCCTTCCAAGTGTCTGCCTCAACTCCTCCCCCATCTGCAGCTTGGCGTCCTGTTCCCCAGACTCTGCTAGGGAGCAAGCAAGCACCAACCACTGAGGACACCCTCCCCGCAGAAGGAGAACAGTCCATCAGATGTTCAATCCTTCTCCTCCCTTGCTGACCTCTGGTGGCTTGTGCTTGTTCCCGAACACAGGTTGCCAGCGTAGCGCGAGGTAAGATGCCAGCACCTCAGCCCTTAGTGCCACTGGGCCGTCTGACACTATGAACTTTTTTTGCAATTTGGTAAGCCTACTGTATCACTTGTGCATCTGCCAGTTCTAAGAACCCACACTACATATTCTAATAGTGGATTTCATTAGTAAGGCCATTTTTCATGTATTTGTATAACAAAAATAATTGTGAGTGATCCAGCCCTGAAGTCCCGCTGGCCGATGTTCTTGCGCATCCACGCTATTCTGTGACACCAAGCCATGAGCAAACTCATGCATGAGTGAGTTTTTAACATTTTTAAGTGGATAAAAACAAAAAGTACAGTGCCTGTCTCTGTGCTGTGTTATGTGTTGCCAAAGTGATTACCTTCTTAAAATAAGTGCTCTAACCCATTTTATTTCCATTTGAAAACTGAAGCTGGGACTCTGGGCATGTGCAGATGGCCAGGAGTTGGAAAATTTCTCCACCCTTGTTCATGAGGTGGGGTCATATGAAGACTATGTTGAAAATAAAACAAAAAAGTTATGAGCCTACATTGAAATTTATGAACGCAGGCTCATAACTTTGGTAATTTTCAATATTCTGACCCCACATTTTCAACATAGCTATTTCTTCACAGCACCTCATGGATATGTCTGCTGTCATTTTTCAAATCCTGGCCAAAATGTGTTTTCACATCCCAAAAGGTGATTTTGCAGTCACTGTATGAAATCATCTTTTGGGCAGAAGTTGAAAAATTTCTCTGTACTGTTTTATGAGGTATGGTCATAAGAAGACTGTGTTGAAAATTTGGGGTAAAAATATTAAAAAACAACAAAGTTATGAGCCTATGTTGAAATTTATGAAGGTAGGCGTATGTAACTTTGATCATTTTCAATAGTTTTACCCAAAATTTTCAACATAGCCATTTCTTCACAGCACCTCATGAATGTGACAGCTGTCATTTTTCAAATCCTGACCAAAATGTGTTTATGCACTTGTGGCACAGAATCACCTTTTGGGCAGGATTTGAAAATGTTCTCTGCCCTTGTTCTTGAGGTGGGATCATAAGGAGGCTGTATGGGGTCATAAGAATGCTATATTGAAAATTTTGGGTAAAAATATTAAAAGACAGCAACATTATGAGCCTACATTGAAATTTACAAACACAGGCTCATAACTGGTAATGTTCAATATTTTGACCCTAACTATTCAATATAACCATTTTTTCACACCACCTCACAAATGTGACAGCTGTCATTTCTCAAATCCTACCCAAAATGTGTTTTAACACTTGTGGTGCAAAATGATATTTTATAGTAACTATTGTTTTATAAATGACACCTGTCATGCTCAGAAGTGGTCATAAAAAGATTATGTGGAAAATTTGTGGTAAAAATGTGAAAAACCAGTACAACAGCAATACCATCAGTGAACATTCAGCACTGACAAATGCTTGTTATGTTTGCTTGCACGCATGTGCAAGAAACATAATGCCATCATCCCGAGTTTTCCAGAGGTGTGTCAGCCTTTTCCAGTTCAGTCAGTGTGTTTGCAGGTGCGGTCGCAGTGCGCCAATCACTGCTCCAGCTGTCTATGACAGCTGAAAATGCAGTGGCTTACAGTTGAAACAGAGAGCTCTGCTTCAGTGAGCAGAGCTCCCCCCTCAACACGCATGCATGTATATTGCGTGCTGATGCACCCCCCCACGCACATACTGAATAGCCGACGGCGATGCCCAATGCTCCGCCGGCTCCACCCCCAAAAAAGCTTTCCTGGTGCAATGCTGGGAGACCACCCCAATGTGGCACCGTCCATTGTGGCTGACAGGGTGCCCAATCCCCGTCAGCTCCAGCCCCCAAACAGCCCCCAGCTGCCACGCCTGGAGCCCACCCAGCGTGGCATTGCCTGTATGGCCGACAGGTGCCCAACTTCGGCCGGCTCCAGCCCTCAAACAGTTTTTCCAGCTGCCAAGCTGGGGACCACCAGCGTGGCAAGCGTTCTCGTCATCTTAGTAATAAAAAAAAAAACTTGTAAATTAAAAACGGTCCCTCGCAGTCTCCCTGCCCCCACCTGCACCCACCCACTGTGCACCCTGCCTCCCCACACCCCCCTCACCTCATACTTACCTCCGGAGTCCGGCACGATGATCTTCGGTGGCCCGGGAACACGTCTGCACTCTTCAAAGTCGACCGCGAACTGAGGAAATGCCGGTAAGCTGTATAATGTAATAGATAGGGGTTTTTTTTCAACTTTGCTGCATATCTCAGGCATTTTTTGGAATTTTTGCACCACATTTTTAACATGGGATTTTTGGGACCCTTTCTCATGAATGCTGTCACTGCCATGGCTTTACTCGGGCCCGAAGGGTGATTTCGCAGCCACTGCATGAAATCACCTTTCGAGAATGATTAATGAAACAACACTGCCAGTGTTCATAAGGTGGGCTCTCAAAAAGCCTATTTTGAAAATTTGGTGGAAAAATTCCTAAAAATGACTGTTTTACCAGCGTGCATTGCGCAGTTCCTACGCACGGTCATAAGTTCGAAAATTTTCAATATTTTCACTCCAGATTTTCAACATTGCCATTTTACCACACCTTCTTATGAGCAGTACAGCTGTCATTTTTCACATCTCACCCAAAATGTGTTTCCGCTCATGTAGCACACAATGGCGCAGTCGGTGTGCAAAATCAATGTATGGGACACATTAAGAAAATCACAGTAATACTGTTCATGAGCAGAGGTCTTAAAATGACTATGTTGAAAATTGGTGAAAAATTCCTAAAAATGACTGTTTAAGTGTGCATTGTGCAGTTCTCGCACACTTTCGGCAGGTTGCAATTTTCAATATTTTCACTCCAGATTTTCAACATTGCCATTTTACCACACCTCCTTATGAACAGTACAGCTGTCATTTTCACATCTCACCCAAAACATGTTTCCGCCCATGTAGTGCACAATGGTGCAGTCGGTGTGCGAAATCAATGTACGGGACACAGTAAGAAAATCATAGTGACACTGTTCATGAGCAGAGGTCTTAAAATGGCTATGTTGAAATGTTGGTGAAAAAATTCCTAAAAATGACTGTTTTACGAGCGTGCATTGCACAGTTCCTACGCAGGCTCGTAAGTACGCAAATTTTCAATATTTTCACTCCAGATTTTTAACATTGCCATTTTACCACACCTCCTTATGAGCAGTACAGTACTCATTTTTCACATCTCGCCCACAACGTGTTTCTGCCCATGTAGCGCACAATGGCGCAGTCAGTGTGCGAAATCAATGTATGGGACACGTTAAGAAAATCATAGCGACACTGGTCATGAACAGAGGTGTTAAAATGGCTATGTTGAAAATTTGGTGAAAAACTTCCCAAAAATGACTGTTTTAGGAATGCACGTTGCGCAGTTCCTACGCACGCTGGCAAGTTTACGAATTTGTAATATTTGCACACCAGATTTTCAACAGTGCCAATTTACCGCACTTCCTTATGAGCAGTACAGCTACCATTTTTCACATCTCGCCCAAAATGTGTTCCCGCACATGTAGCGCACAATGGTGCAGTCGGTGTGCGAAAACTATGTTTGGGACAGATTAAGAAAATCACAGTGACACTGGTCATGAGCAGAGGTCTTAAAATGGCTATGTTGACAATTTGGGTGACAAAACTCCATAAAATGACTGTGTTACGAGTGAGCATTGCGCAGTTTCCACGCACCCTTGCAAGTTCATGAATTTGTAATATTTTCAGTCCAGATTTTTACCAGTGGCATTTTTCCACACCTCCTTATGAACAGTACAGCTGTCATTTTCTACAACATGGCCTAAATGTGTTTTCACACTTTCAGCACAGAAGTGCGTGGTCGCTGTGGGAAATTATTGTTCGGGACAGATAAAGAAAATCACACTGACACTGTTCATGATCGGAGGTCTCAAAATACCTGTGTTAACAATCTGCTGTAAAAAAAAATCCCCAAACTAGTTACATTACGGGTGTGCATTGCACAGTTTCTATGCACACTCGTGACTTCACCAGTTTTTTTAAGATTTTCACAGCAGATTTTCAACATTGCCATTTTTTACACCTCCCCATGAACAGTACCACTGTCATTTTTCATATCCTGTTCGGAATGTGTTTTTGCACCTGTGGTGCCAAATGCCATAGTCGCTGTGCAAAACCAGTTTTCAGCTAACAAACTGATACTGCCACTGTTCATGAGGTGGGGGTCACAAAAAAACCATGTTGAAAATTTGGAGTGAAAATACCAACGAATGCCTGAGGCATTAGGGTTTCTGACAATAACGCCCCACCCTGTAGAGAATGACAGGCATCAGGGGTGTGACTTGGGATTCTTGCCTGTCATGCTCATACTATTCCACCCCCACCCACACCTTGCAGCCAGTGAGAGGCATCAAGGTGTGCCTCGGACTCTTCGGGCCCAAACTTCACCCCATTCTCCTATACCGCATCCATCTCATCGCATTTCCTAATGGAATGGGGTGCGCATAAGGGCCAAGGACCCCAAGGCACACCGTGACACTTGTCAGTGTCTGCAGGGTAGGGTGTGGTGAAATGGCGCGATCGTTATGCCTGACAACCCAAAGGCACACCCCAATGCCTGTCACTCTCTGCATGGTGGTGGTGGGGTTTGCTTCAGTTCAATACTTCGCTGCCATTCCTATTATGCAGCTCTGTAACTTCTACACTACCAATGCCAATGCCAGCAAGCAAACATTCGGCACTGACAAATGCTTGTTTTTCTAATAGTTCCACTCCTATCCCTCTAACCACTCCTTTTACGTGTTTTGCAGTGTTTTCTTTTCTCTCTCATCCTAGCTTTTATCTTTTGGGAGATCTAGAAAGTTCTATACTGGGCCCTCTTCTTTTCTCATACTTCTTTCTCTCTGTAGAAGACTCATCTAAGAATTATGACCTATGGCTTCCACGTCAGTGCTGATGACACACAGTTTTACATCTTATTGCACTCCTGCAGTAACCCCTCCCTCTCTGCCCTGTCCTCTTGTGTTGAACATGTCAACCACTAGCTCTGGTCAAATTTTCTCTAACTTAATGTTTCTAAAACTGAAGTGCTGCTCTTTGGCAAGAACAGTAAAAAGAGGTGCCTCTCCTCTTACACTCTTAGCTCTGAAATCAGGAACTGTGTGTGGCAGAGAGGCTTCAGAACATACCACACAGAGTTCAAGTCCCATTCTGGGGGGTTTAGCTAATACCTAATGCTGACAGCTGCAGTATTGTACTTTGGGTGGTGGGGGTGCTCTGCTGGAGGGTCTGTGCTTTGGATAAGATACTAAACTGAGGTCCCTTCTCCCCATCTCTGCTGGTTGTCCAGGTGTAAGTTACAGTTTAGATCCCAGACACCATTTTGAGGGAGCAGGGGATATTCTGGTGTCCTGGTCATTATTCCCTTTCTGCTCATGTCCATAGATGTGTGTGGATCCTGTTGAATACTATAGGGGCTGCTGTGTTTGTCCACATACAGTCCCAATACTACTGCTATGGTATCTACTCAGAATGAGCAGCACTGATTCTAGCAAAATAGACCTTCCAACAAGTGGCTGGAACCAGCACATACAACCTGAAGAAACCTCCTCCCAGAATAAAAAAAAACAGTTCTAAATAATTAAAAATAAAATGCACACAATGGGGGCTATTCTCCAAGGTGTGAAGTGGCCATGTGTCGCATATCTGCCATGCATAGATACTCCTTGGCTGCTGCACCCCCTGTGCCCAATTCACCAAGGAGGTGAGGGACTGTTATGCACTGGATACTCTGACCTGTTGGTGATCTCTGCACAGAGGCATGCCTGCACTATTCTTGAAAGCATGGAGTGCTGGGTAAGGGGTGGCACAGGCTAAACGTTCTGGAGGTAGTCATAGCTGCTGTGCTCCCTCCAGCTGGTATGCCACCAGCAGCGGCAACCACCGTAGGGCCCCTCTGACATGTCAGCCCAGCCCGCTTGGACCACTGTGAGGGTTTGGCGGCTGCCCAGGAACATGCCCAGTGTTTGTGTCTGTGACCCCACTGACTGTCCCTGTGGCCGTGGTGCCATGTGGCACAAGGGATCCAGTGGCAGATTGGGTCGGGGCATCCCACAGGAAGTCCGCCATATGGCTCCCATGCACCTGCGCGCTGGGAGGCCAGTGGAAGGGAGCCATGCAGTGGCCGTGAATATGGCCACCGTGCATCTTCCTGCAGGTGTGGAGGTCCGCGGGCAGGATACGTGCCATTGGCGCATACTTCCCGCCCCTTGGAGAGTTCTCCCAATAAGCATATGATTAATATGCAAATTTATGCAAATTACTGGGCTCAAAAAGAAGTTTGGAAACAAGAACACATTTTAGGACCTTTTTTGTTCTAATTACAAAAATTGTTTATCATACCACCTAGTCTCTTTGAATGTAAAGTGCTTTGAGACGCAGGACCAGATTTTAAAAGGCCATGCATTGCTGTGTAATGCTAAGGAGTACTGTATGTGCTGGCAATATAGCCTAGAGCTTAGAGCAGTGAGCTGTGAATGAGCTTGGTACATCCAGCAGACCTGGGTTTGATTTCCATAATTTTCACTTGCATGCTATGTGACCCTGAGCAAGTCACTTAACCTCCCTATGCTCCCGGGATGTACCTGGAAACTTGCCTTGGCTCAGTGTGTCTTTCTTGGCCAAAAATGTTAAAATTTAAAAAAAGTGCACTTACATTTGATAGTGGAGGCTAGCAGGTGATTTTCCTACATTGTTGCAATTTGTTGAACTTACCCTGATTTACAGTTGCTTGTGTGAATAAATTTTCTGTAGCTGGCCAAAAGAGATGCAGATGTTACTGTATGTATGTCCCATGCACAACATGCATCTACAACTGATAAAAAGTAGCAAAGATGGTGGAAGTGTCCCATGCACAATACATGTCTATAGCTAGCCAAAAGGAGTCAAATGGTGGATATGTCAAATGTATAACATATTTAAAGGCAGCCAAAGTGTCAAATGATAGATGCATCTCCTGCACAGTACGTCTACAAACAGCCAAAAGAGGTGCAGATATTGAATGTGTCCCACGAACAATGCGTGTCTAAAAACATCCAAAAGAGGTACAGATACTAGATGAGTCTCATGCACAATACATGTCTAAAGCTAACCAAAAGTGGTATGGATGATGGCCCTACTGCAGGCACAATGCACATCTACAAACAGCTAAAAGAGGTGTAGTTGGTGGACATGTCCCATGAGCAATGCATGTTTACAAATGGCCAAAATAGGTGCAGATGCTAGATGAGGGCCCGGTACAATGCATGTCTGAAGCTGTCCTAAAGTGGTGTGGATGGTGGCCCTGTTGCAGGCACAATACTGATCTACAGATAACTAAAAGAGGTGCAGTTGGTGGACATGTCATATGAACAATGCATGTCTACATACAGCTGAGATAGGTGCAGATGCTAGACGAGGGTTCTGCACAATGCATGCCTGAAGTTGTCCAAAAGGGGCGCTGATAGTGACCCTATTGCAGACACAGTACACACCTACAAACAGCCAAAATCGGTGCAGGTGATAGATGAGTCCCATGTACAGTACATGTATATAAGCAGCTAAAAGACATGTTGATGATGGTTACATCCTATGCATATAACAAGGTTACAAATGGTCAAAAGAAGTACAGATATTGACAGCAGTGTCATGCCACTGTGACATGGAGAACATGTGCCTTCCCTTAAATATTTCTGCAATGTTATTCTTTAATTTTTATTTATGCATTGGCTTCCTGATTTTCCTCTGAGTTCAACACCTCTGGAGGCAGTGTGCAGGCACATTCATTACTCCCATATGAAACTGAATCAGGAATAGCAGTGGCCCAACAAGTGAAGCCAGGATTTGTAGCTGAACTTGGTAAGGAGTGGTATGGCACTGATCAAATTGAAGTGGACTAAATCCTGTGTTGGAACGGAGCCTACCCTAAGCTGCAGTGGGTTGCACCATTTTACTTCATTTGTCAAAAATTTCCCAGGGGGCCTGTAGACCTCCTAGGTTTCTTTAATGTGTGGCCCCCCCCAATTTCACATTATATGACATGCCTGGATAATGGAAGCATCCCATACACAATACATGTCTACACGTAGACAGATGCAGAGCAGATACTGAACATGTTTCATGCGCAGTACACATCTAATAGCCTAACTAGTGCTTGAATGCAAACCGCTTTTAAAACCTAATCCAGAATGTATATGAATAAATCAAGTAAAAGGGTGATTTTCTTGCATGTACTTTTGCATAGTGATGGGAGTTTTGGGTCAGTTCTATGAATCCTAACCCAGTACTACCAGAATAGCATGGTTCCTACTCATGACATCAAGCAACAGTGCAACAGTTGGGGCCAGATTGGGATTAACTGGGATTGTGTTGCAGTGCCACTCAATTCATTAATGTCCCCTAAATGATAGTATTTCTAACACTTTTAGAAGTAATTAAAGAATGTAAATTTAGATTTCAATTTCCTTCTAACAAAAGATAAAGAAGGTGCTAACCTTTGACCCCATAATACTCAGCCCACTTGTGCATTCTCCTGATAGGTTTGGCAGGCCTGATTATGCGTTCTGTGTGCCACTTTAAATATAGACTTCAGTATATCAGACAGTGATGCTACTTTTGTCATGCAGGAAGCAACACACTTTAGTGCTTGAAATACACCCACCATGCCTATAATTGGCAACGGGGACGTAGCTATCTAAAAAATGCCACTTGCCAATCAGGTTAAGTGAGCATGGATTCAATTATGTTTGTCTTGATCTCTGAAGCAATGCTGGCTGAAACAATTTACCATTTTTTCAGAGTGCAATCATTAGAACAATCCTATAATAGCATTCCCATTGACCTGGATGTTTAGTTTAGTTTAGTTTATTGTTCTGGGAATTACTACCTTTGAGCCAGAGGCTCCTTTACAAAGGTTCCACGTCAATTAGGTACAGTACAAAAGGTTACATAGATAACACAACAATTTGTGTTGTGTCAAGAGCAAGAAACATATACAAATACATATCAAATCATTTGTGCAAAAGGACATGAGATATCAATAATCACATTATTATTACAAGAAAGAGGTCATGCCAGATTAGGAGAAACAAATAGGGAAAAGTCCAGAACAGAGAGGGTAAGTGAAAGGTGTGGGAGCAGACAATAGCAGGAGAAAAGGTTTCCAAACATGTCTTTGTCAAATAACAGGACAGGGTGGGTAGTGAGAAAATAGGAGGTTTAATCAGGGCAGTCACAGGAGCTGGAGGTGGCAAGGTGGAGAAAAGCCTTGATTTGAAAATACCTAGAGGTGGAGGCAGTAATATGAGTGCTGTGAGGCATTTAGCCAGCTGGGGCACGATAGGCCAAATGATCTTATCCTGAGAAGTCCGGCATCGGGGGACTTGGAGAGGCTGGTGTTCTGATCTTCTGGTAAAAGCGGTGCTAGCGCCGGCATAACAGGTCTTGGATACAGGGTGGAGTGAGGGCCCAGAGTGGATTTTTCTACCATCAGGCAGGTAAGGTACTTTATCCAGTTTGAGAGTTGCAACCAACCTGAGTCAGCATAGAGTTCACATGTGGGAGTGCGTCGGTGTGCACCAGTGAGCAACCGACAGGCCTTATTTAGGGATGTTGTAATGCGACTAAGTGCTGTAGTAGTGGCAGATCCGTATATAACTAAGCCATAATCAACGACTGAGATGATAGAGGATTGGATGGCAATCCTCAGTGCAGAATGGGTAAGAAGCTGTCGGTTCCGATACAGAATCCCAATTCGCTGATTAATAGTTTTTGCTGTACTATCAATGTGAGTTGCAAAGGTTAGGCCTTGATCAAAGTTGATTCCAAGATATTTGAAAATTGGCACTTGTTCAAGGGTATTTCTAGGTATGTATTAATGGTGAGTGGGACTTGCCGTTTCTTGTTTTTGGGTTAGAGAAGAGCATGGATTTAGTTTTTGTGGTTTAGAACCAGCTTATGTTCAAGGAACCACATCTCAACTTTGGAAAAAGCATGCTGAAGGTTGAGGCGAAAGAGGTTCGGATCTTTATGAGTGGCAAGAATCACGGCATCATCGGCATAGAGGATTATTTGTTCAGGGCAGGATTTGGGGATGGAGTTTAGGAAAAGGCTGAAAAGGAGAGGGCCCAGGATGGATCCCTGGGAACTCCTGAGCGAACCGTTTTGAGTCTGAGAGAACTCCAGCTACTTTTACAGATTGAGAGCGCTGAGCAAGGTAATTTTTTACCCAGTCACCAGGACCTCACGAGAGCCCTAGGGATAGTAGTTGTTTGATAAGTAGGCCATGGTGAACTGTATCAAATGCCTTGGTTAAGTCAATGTAGACTGCTCCAGTTAGGTTTCCTTTGTCCATGGCATTGTGGATTGCTCCTGAGAATTCAAGTAGGGCAGTCGATGTGCTGTGCCTTTCCTAAATCCATGCTGCTGAGTGCATAGGATGTTGTGCTTTTCCAGGTAGTCTGAGCTGGTCCGCCACAGCGTTCAAGGGCCTTAGAGAGAGGTGGTAGTATTGATATCGGGCGATAGTTACCAGGCAGTGACTTATCACCACTTTTGTGCACCGGAGTGACAACTGCAGCTTTCCATTTCCTAGGGAATTGGCTGTAGCCGAGGGAGAGATTGAAAATTTTTGTGAGGGGGAGCAGTACTTCCTCCAGAGTGAGGGACAGAAGTTTAAAGTCAATAGTGTCACTGCTTGCTCGGGACTTAGAAATGGCCTTCTTTACATATTTATAGACTTCATGTGCCTTTACTAGTTTGAAATGGAAGGGTGGTTTGGTTGGAGAGGCAGTAGTAGAAGTAGAAATTGGAGGTCAGCATCAGTGAAGAAATCAGATGAGAGGACACCACTAAGGTCCGTGAAGGTATCATTTAGGGTGTTTGCAATGATCTCTGGGTCTAATGTAGTGGTTCCATCCACATTCATTATTGTAGGAGAGGATTTGGACTGCTGACCCATGATATTCTTTATGTTGTCCCAGAAGGATTCCCTTCATGGGAGTTGGAGGGCATTCTTGAAGTAGGAGCTCTTCATCAAGCGGATCTGTTTAGTACAGTGGTTACGAGCCTGTTTATACTTTTGAATGTCCAACAGAGTGCCAGCAGCTCTTGCAGTGGCCCAGAGGTGATCCCTACTTTTGAGTTGTGCCAATAGCTTCGCCGTGAGCCAGGGATTTGAGAGTGCTTTGATTTTGCGCTTTTTTACTGGTGCATAGGTGTCACAGGCAGTGTTGAAAGTAGAAATAAAGTAATCAAGGGCTAAGTCAACATCTTCAGTTTTGTAAATCAAGGATCAGTCTATCTGCCTAAGACAGGTCTTGAGATGAATAAGGTTGCCATAAGGTAGGACTCTGCTATAGATGGTTTTTGGAGGCGGCTTACAAAACTTATTTGTCCAGGTACATTATTGGAGAGTGATCACTGAGCGTAGTCAGGGAGAACACTTACATTGGTTATAATGGATAGGGTGGCTGGTAAGGATCCAGTCAATGAGGGTGCTGGTCCCTGATTTGTAGTTTTCCTGGTAGGGAGTTTACCACTTGTGTTAAATTTGCTGCTAGGATAGCATCTTTGTTTGACCCTGCATCAGGAGCAAGCCAATTTATATTAAAGTCCCCAAGGAGAAGGAGTTTGATGTCAGAAGGTTGTGTACTTACGAACTCGAGGACAGCCTGTAGGCCAGAATCAGGATCTTTTGGTGGGATATAGACAGCAGCAATCGTGAGGACTTTGTTTGGGCACCAAGTAGTATCTTGATAGGGAGGTTGACTGAGGTTTCTGTGGTGGGGTAAGAACCAGGGAGACAGGTGAGGTAGTCCTTTATGTAGATTGCACACCCACCACTCCTTTTCGAGGTCCTATCCAGCCTGAATATCTTGTAGCCTTGTATAGAGATGGCATGATCCGGAGTATTAGGTGTCAGCCAAGTTTCGACGATGGCAAGGATATCCGGGTTGTGCTGGCTGGCAAAGATTTGAAGGGAGGCCAGTTTTGGGAGGAGACTGCAGATGTTTAAGGTAGCAATTTTGAGCCCCCTCCATTTTGGCAGGCTTTGTTGTACTGTAGGAGACAGGGCCAGGATTTGAGTGGACACTTCCTGATATCAAGAGGAGGAGGAGTAGGAGTTTAAGAGACAGTTGCTGTACTTCGTAGTCAATAGAATTACACTTCTGAGGCTTATGCGGCTTGGACCATTGCAGGCATCTAGGGACCCAGAGCAAGGAGCTTGTTAGTAATAGAGGATGATATGCCCATTTATCCTTGTTGTAGCTTGTCAGTTGCACCCAGTCGCTTGCAGATAGGTACCTCCCATATTGGTTAGTTTGTCAAGAAGTGAAGCCACAACAATGAGACTGTTGCTGGATTTTCCCAGCCTAGCAGCACGTTCCTGGTACACCATTTCCACATCCAATTCAGGAATACTGTTTTTCCAAGGGATCATCTTTTTCTGAATGTCAGCCCCTTCAGGCTGGCTATCCATTTCTTCTGAGGAACAATCTTTACTGCTGTGAAGAAAAATGCAATCCAGCCAGTCTTATTCATGTGCTGCCAGCTGTGGCTTTCACTGCTGAAACCTGTGACACTGTGAAAGCTGTGTTTAGTTTACTTACAGCTGAGTAGGTCACAACAATCAAGTTGCTGCCTCTTTTCATCTTATTAAAACAAAACAAACAGTAAAAATTAACTTTTGTTTGGAGCTTTTTTTATACAAAATGCTTGTTATAAAACTGTTATTTATCTAGTTTTCTTATACTTTCTTTCTCTCCTCACTTGACTACCCGATCAAGCTCCAGTTCCAGGCTGTCTTCTCTCTTCCTGCCACCAGCTATCCACAAATTCCTCCTCTCTTCCTGCACCAGCTATCCACAAATTCCTCCTCTCTTCCTGCCACCAGCTATCCACAAATTCCTCCTCTCTTCCTGCCACCAGCTATCCACAAATCCCCGCCCCCCGAAAGGTCCCCTAGGCTACCACCACTGGTGAGGAATCAGATACACAAATGAGTCAGGTCTCGGAGGTCAGAGATTTACTGAGGCCTGCATGGCTGGGATGTATTGTTTTCTTGTTATTCCCCTCCCCAGAACATCCCAAAGGTCTGAACGCGCGACAGCCAAATGGCAATAAGTCATGCCCTTCCTGTCCTGTGGAATTGTGTACAAAAACACTGAGGCTTGCTCTCCTGGTGAAGCTGTCTATCTTCAAAAATCTGTTCTTGTGATCATTCAGGGAGATGTAATTATTTCCTCTATTGAGCTACAATAAAAAAATAAATAAACTAAAAAAAAAAACACAAAAAAAATGTTCTTGCAGTCATTTTAGGGAGACACTTGCTGCCTCTCCCTTGTTGCTTAAACCCTAATCCCCTGGAGGTTTTCTTTCTTGTTTATCTGCATTATGTATTTATTATATATATTGTATATAGATTACGATTGTATATTGTACAAGTTCAATTGTATCTTGTGTGCCACCCTGTCCAAATATGCAAACCTTCCTAGTTCTGTATCTCAAGTGTTGTATGTAACTTTATGTGGCCTGGTTATGTGGCTCCCTGTTGCTATGTATAAGTGATGTATAACTGTTGTATTTGTTGTAAACCGAACCCAGGTCCACCTTGCAAATGAGTCCATCTCAATGGTGTTTAACCTGGTAAAATAAAGAATTGATTGATTGAATGATAAAAACACAAGAGATTGATGGAGTGTTCTACTGGCATCATGCCAACTCTGATGCCAGTGTATGGCTTCCAAGTAAATTCCCTTGGCCACCAAGATGCAGTCATTCTCCAATGCATGACCCCACACCCTGGAGAAGGCACCTGCCCACTTGGATACTGTTACTACCTCTTCTGATTCACCAAGGAAGTGACAGATGTGGGATGCAAACCTGGATCTCCCACTTGGTAGGGCAATGTGCTACCACCAGCACCATGGATCACCCAAGGTGGAGATTTTTCATCATTAATTATCTTAAATTGTGTCAAAGATAAAAATTAGCTGATTATTTATATAGCTTCTGTTATCTAGGCAGTGCCACTTTAATGAGCAAATGATACATACTCATAAACATAGAAACATAGAAGTTGACGGCAGATAAGGACCGCAAGGTCCATCCAGTCTGCCCATTTCTTTTTCTACCTTATAAATGTGCCATCGGCCTTTGCTCTGTCAATGGCCTATCTATTCATACTCATCTGTATTGCTCCCTTATGCCTATCCCATGCCTGTTTGAAGCCCTGCACTTTATTCATATCCACCACTTCCTGAGGTAGGCCATTCCACGCATCCACCACCCTTTCTGTGAAAAATAACTTCCTCACATTACCCCTTAATCGGCCTCCCTCTAATCTTATGCTGTGTCCTCTTGTCCTGCTATTTGTTATGTTGCTTGCATGCATGCACAAGAAACATGGTGCGGCAGCTTGCTGCAGAAGCAGGTTGTGGAGGTGCGGCACTGTTGTGGCCAATTCCCTCCTGCCTTTTGAGGCTTGGCCCGCATTCCCCAATAGGGTGGCACGCTGCTGCTGACACTAGTTCAGCCAGCGTGCCACCACCTTGAAACGTTTTAGCCACTGCAATCAGGGGCTGCCTTGTCATTGCAGCATCAGACATTCTGTTGCAATGAGGGAGTGACCCGTCATTGCAGGGCAGTTCCTTGCATGCCCCCAACCCAGTTTGCCGATGGGGAGCCCAGTCCCTGTCAGCATAATATCCCCACACCAAAATTTATGCTGTATGCCAAGGGGGTGCCCAATCCCCCTTGACATCATGCCCCTCCTGCTTTCTTTGCCGACGGGGCACCCAATCCCCATTGGCTTCAGTCCCACCTTCCAAGTTGAATTTGCCAATGGGGGAGCCCACTCCACATCGGCATAATGCCCCTTCAATGAATTGTGTGCTGAGGGGGGTGCCCAATCCCCCTCGGCTCTTCTCCCCATGTGCTGACGGGGGTGCCCAATCCCCTGTAGGCTACCGCCCCCCCACTCAGGTGGCATGCTGGGAGCCCACCCCAGCGTGCCAAATGTCCCTGTAAAAGGAAAAAATGTCCCACAATGTTTTTATTTTAAACCTTGTAAAACAGAAAATGGTCCCTTGTTAAGTCCGTGGCCCCGCCCCAACCCGCATCCACCCTCTGCGCACCCTGCCTCCCACACACCCCAACCCCATACTTACTTCCGGCGTAGAATAGCATGGTCACTGTGGGAAATCAATGTTCAGGGCAGATTAAGAAAATGACAGCGACACTGTTCATGAGCAGAGGTCCTAAAATGCCTATGTTGAAAATTTGGTGACGAAAGTCCATAAAATGACTGTATTACAAGCGTGCATTGCACTGTTTCCACGCACCCTTCTAACTGCGCAAATTTGTAATATTTTCACGTCAGATTTTCAACAACACTGGCATTTTTTCACACCTCCTTATGAACAGTACAGCTGTCATTTTTCACATCCTGGCTGAAATATGTTTTTGCACTTCTGGCGCAGAATAGCGCAGTCACTGTGGAAAATCAGTGTTCGGGACAGATTAAGCTCAAGAGAGTGAGAGAGGGGGAGTGAACGAGCTCAACTGAGCTCTGTCAGGACTGCTGCAGATTTCTTTGTGGGCAGAAAAAGGTGCCAACGCAGGCAGGATCCCAGTACAAAAGGGCAGCCTGCAGCGATGGGAGAAACAGAATGAGCAAGTGAGAGAGGGGTAGTGAGTGAGCTCAGCGGAGCTCTATCGGGACTGTTGCGGATTTCTTTGTGTGCAGAAAAAGGCACTAATGCAGGCAGGTCTCCAGTGCAAAAAGGCAGCCTGCAGTGCCAGGAGAAACAGAACGAGTGAGTGGGGGGGGGGGAGTGAGCAAGCTCAACAGAGCTCTGTTGGGACTGCTGCGTATTTCTTTGTGGGCAGAAAAAGGCGTCAATGCAGACAGGGGCCCAGTACAAAAGTGCAGCCTGCAGCGCCAGGAGAAACAGGATGAGCAAGTGAGGGAGGGGGAGTGAGCAAGCTCAATGGAGCTCTGTCGGGACTGCTGCGGATTTCTTTGTGGGCAGATAAAGGCGCCAACACAGGCAGGAACCCAGTACAAAAGAGCAGCCTGCATCACCGGGAGAAACAGAACGAGCGAGTGAGAGAGGGAGAGTGATCGAGCTCAATGGAGCTCTCTCGGAACTGCTGCAGATTTCTTTGTGGGCAGAAAAAGGCACCAACGTAGGCTGGAGCCTAGTACAAAAGGGCAGCCTGCAGTGCTGGGAGAAATAGAAGGAGTGAGTGAGAGAGGGGGAGCGAGCTAGCTCAATGGAGCTCTGCTGGGACAGCTGTGAACTTCTTTGTGGGCAGAAAAAGGCACCAACGAAGGCAGGAACCCAGTACAAAAGGGCAGCCTGAAGCTCCGGGAGAAACAGAACAAGCGCCTGAGGGTGGGGCAGCGAGCGAGCTCAATGGAGCTCTGTCAGGACTGCTGCAGATTTCTTTGTGGGCAGACAAAGGTGCCAATGCAAGTAGGATCCCAGTACAAAAGGGCAGCCTGCAACATCGGGAGAAATAGAATGAGCCAGTGACAAAGGTGGAGTGAGTGAGCTCAATGGAGCTCTGCTGGGACTTTAGAGTTGCCCTCCCTCCTGCCCAGGGTCCTGTGTTGTCTTCTTAGGCATGGTACTTTCACTTCCAAATACCTAAACAGCACATATAAGCAAGCAATATTCGGCATTGACAAATGCTTGTCTTATATTGAAACATGTTAGACTCTTTCACTTTGTTAATGCCCTTAATGTGTTTGAATGTTTTGATCATATCACCTCTCTCCCTCCTTTGCTCTAGGGTATACATCTTAAGCTCCGTTAATCTGTCCTCATATGTTTTCTGATGCAGTCTCTGCACCACTTTGGTTGCCCTTCTCTGGACTGCCTCAATTTGGTTAATGTCCTTGTGAAGGTGTAGCCTCCAGTACTGCACGAGGTACTCCAGATGGTGCCTAACCAGTGTCTTGTAAAGAGGGATTATTACCTCCCTCTTCTGACTTGTGATACCCCTACTAATACACCCCAACATCCCCCTAGCCTTACCTACTTCTTTAGTGGTCTGCTTGGATGATTTCAGGTCATCGGTGATGATGATGTCCAAGTCTCTTTCTTCCCTTGTGACTGCCAGAAACTTCCCTCCCAGCCTATAGGTGGCTTCAGGGTTTCTGTTCCCTATGTGCATGATCTTGCACTTCTTTGCATTAAACCCCTGTTGCCACTCTTCTGACCATTTTGCTAGTTTATCCAGATCTCTTCTCATTCTGCCCACCCCATCTGGATCATCTACTCTGTTGCAGATCTTGGTGTCATCTGCAAACAGACAAACCTTACCCTCCACTCCATCTGCAATGTCAGTGATGAAGATATTGAAGAGGACTGGCCCCAGGACTCATCCCTGAGGTACCCCACTTGTGACTTGCATCTCTTCTGACTGTATACCTTTTACCACCACTCTCTGTTTTCTGCCCGTCAACCAGTTTTCCACCCAGTTGACCAACTTCTGACCCACCCCAAGTCTACCCAGCTTATTAATCAATTTTCTATGTGGAACAGTATCGAAAGCTTTACTGAAGTCAAGGTAGGCGACATCAACTGCTCTTCCTTGGTCCACCACTCTGATTACCCAGTCAAAGAAATTTATGAGATTAGTTTGACAGGATCTTCCTGTTATAAAGCCATGCTGTCTTGGATCCTGTGCTCCTAAGGATTCTAGGTATTGCACTATCCTTTCCTTAGATAGTGCCTCCATAATCTTGCCCACTACTGAGGTAAGACTGACTGGTCTGTAGTTCCCTGTCTCCTCTCTGCTACCACTCGTGTGGTGTGTGATCACATGAGCCCTTCTCCAGTCTTCTGGGACCTCTCCTGTGCTCAGAGACTCACTAAACAGTTCTGATAATGGCTCTGCTAGTTCCACCCTTAGCTCCTTTAGTACCCTGGGATGTATGCCATCAGGTCCCATTGTCTTGCCCACCCTGAGCATATCGAGCTCTTGTAGGACTCTTTCTTTTGTGACGGGATTAGTGCACACCTCCCTCCCCCCTGTGTCCATGGTGCTGAACTGTGGGCCCTGCCCCACCTTCTCTTCAGTAAATACTGAGCAGAAGTATCTATTTAGGATAGATACTTTTACATGGTCCTTCTCCTCACATGCCCTCTTATCCCCTTTGAACTTAGCAATACCCCCTCTGAACTTTCTCCTTTCACTAATGTAGCAGCAGTGGGAGATTCAATTGCCTGCATTGCATGTTAGTGCTTACACAGGCAATGATCTTTTCTTTTCCTGTCCTTCTGTCATCCTAGGGCTAAGAACAGTCACAGAGGACTGTACTGACTGAGTCACAGGAGAACAGTAGGACTGGTAAACATCTGATCAAAGCTTACAAAAGCTCTAACATGCACTGCATGCTTATATTTAAGCAATAAGGCTTGAGCAGGGGTTGGATTAACAGTCATCTGTTAATCACCCTTTGGGGATTTAATGTGGAATGAGGCATAGATAAGGTTCACATTGCTCTAGGGGGTGATTGACTGTTAATCTAACTCCTGGGAGTGCCTTATTGCGATTATAAAAACATCCTAAAAAGAAGTTGTAGAAGTATATCTTTTAAATGTTTTCTTCATTGAGAGGAAGACTTTTAAGAAAACATTTAATCCACCAACTGTTGAATGGGGAACAGTCAGCACTAAGAGCTCTACAGCCAAGTTTGGGGCTGGTCCCTATCTGCAATTTATGTGCAAAAACGTTTTTTCCATACTGTTTGCTATAGTATAGTAGATTGTGTCAGACCAATTGTGCTTGCTTCCAGGTTGACATTTTCTGTAACTACAAATCCCAGAGTTCCTGCAGATGACATCTGAACAAGACTGCAGCAGTGGGAGATTCAATAGCCTGCAGTGCATGTTAGTGCTTACACAAGCAATGATCTTTTCTTTTCCTGTCCTGCTGTCATCCTAGGGCTAAGTAGCTACAGAAAATGTCAGCCTGGAAGTAAGCAAAATTAATCTGATGCAATCTACTATATTACAGTAAACAGTAAGTAACACACACACACAAAAAAGAAATACATTTTTCACACAAAGTGCAAATTGAGACCGGCCTCACACTTGGGTGTGGGGTTCTTAGTGATGACTTTTCTCCTTTGAGAATGCTGCTTCAGAATCAGAATGCATAATTCCAGTCATTTACCCAGTTTACATGCAGGGTTAGAATTGACTGCAAAGCAATTGTAACCAGTCCTAACAATGCATGTAAACAGCTCTATCAACAATGTTTGGATCAATCATGGAATCGATCCAAGTGCACCGAACAAGTACACCGATTACCAGGGCATCTGTTGTGTCTTGACATGTAGACAGGAACAGAGCTGGAACTGATCTCACGTGCATGCTCAGTTAACATGTACCCTGGAGAGTTAACTTCAAGGTGAGTTTTCTCATCTATAAGGCCCTACACAGGCTCGGTCCTGCCTACCTGGCTGATCTTCTGGCATCTGCCATCTCAGTCCACTCCCTCTGTTCCTCAATCAGGGGCCTCCTTGAAGTTTCTAGGACCAGGTTAAGAACTTCCGGCAGCCGGGCTTTCAGTGTTGCCAAACTGGTCCTATGGAACTCATTGCCAGCTGATGTTAGGGAGATCCCATCAGTTGAGGGGTTCAAGAGTGGCCTAAAAACCCATCTTTTTTCCCTGGCCTTTCCAGGGGTTGAGAGCTGACCAGCCCAGAAATTCTGAAAAAAAATCTGTTGATTTTGATATTGGTGTTTTACGGTTTATTCTGATATTGCTGTTCTAGTATTTTTTTTATGTATGACATTTTACCTGATACCCTGCTTGTTGTATTTTTATGTATGGCACCCAGATCCTCGGGGATTGGGCGCCTTAGAAATAAACTTTGCTTTGCCTTGCCTTGCCTGTTTACATGCAGGGTAAAATTGATTACATAGTAATCAGTTATTTTGTAATTGAATATTACCCTGCATGTAAATCTGTTCTCTGCATGGTGCATTGAATGCTGCACTTCATGTAAACATGAACGGAGCTAGTGATTGATTACCTAGTATCAAATACAAGGTAATCGATCACCAACTCATGTATTGAGTATTTCTTAGACCGTTTTTGTAATAAATATTTATGAGGTGATTACATACTCCTAAGATGTCTCATAATGTGAAGCAGGCCATCATTAATGGTGATCAGACAGTGGAAATTCCAGTGCAATTGAACTCCATAATATATAAAGGATGTGAATCCAATGACAATTGATCAGGTTCCAATTCAGAATTGCATGCCCTTTTTATATAGCAATACAAATGCAAAAACACCAACAGTAAAAGTGATTAGTCAATAATGGAATTTTATAGTGACTATCTGATCTTAAAAATGATCTGATGCAGGTGTCAGCTGAGATGCTGCAATTCTCATAAATTCTTAATCCAATGAAATGGCACCATCAGATGCCATTTAATTTTGAAGGATACTACCTGAGCAACTCTAGTCATTGAGAGAGAGAGAGAGAGAGAGAGAGAGAGAGAGAGACAGAGAGAGAGAGAGAGAGAGAGAGTGAAGACTGAGCTACATTTTCTGTGAGGTGTTAAATGTAGCAGTGCAAGAAAAAACAAGCATTTGTCAATACAAAACGTGTTTGCTTCATGTTGTTATGATTTCAAGTTCAAGTTTATTTTTGTTAACATTTGGCTGTCACAAAAGAAAAAGAAAAACATTTATCAAACTACAGAGTGAGTTAGGATTTCAACATCCTGGGCAAGTACAATTCAGCCTTACAGTTGTACACCTGCCTGAGCTCAAACAATTATTACAAAGAATAAATGTACAAAACAATGATAAAAGACATCCTGATAATTATGTCAACACCAATAAAGTGCAATAAGTCAGGAAGACATCTATGTGATGCTTTAGCTAACGTGGGATAATTCCAAGTGTAAATGGATCCCTGCAAGACTCTGGTCTGGTTACCTATATGTCAGTGCAGCGTATTGAAGTCTGTATTCCCTAATCTGAAATATAAATTTGAAAAAGACATCTGTAGGGCTTAAAAAGTACACCTAAGATTTCTCCTGGTATCATTACAAAAAAGCATTAGATATCATGGGCCAGATATTCAAACATTAGCACCAGCACTAATGAGATTTGCGCCAGCACTATCCGGGTTTGTGGCTTGCACTGGCAGGCCATATTCAGATGCTCAGGTAGCGTGCCCTAACCTGGTAGCACCCAGGCACTAACATAACACACTGCGTCTACACAAATGAGGGTTATCCTCCTGCATATGGGCACAGTGGCATGTTCAAAAGTTTGCAACTGGAGCAAACGGCTCCCCCAAATGGTGCTATTTACCACTGCTGAAAACCACCTCTTATTTGGGTGCTAAGCCCACGCCCCCAACACATCAATGTCAGGCCGGCTGTACTGCACCCACATCCCTTATTACCTGAGGCACCTGTGAGGTTTCAGTCTGTGGTGTCCAGTGGCACCCTCCAACCCAGAACACCCATTCCACATTTGGTGTCCTTATCTCTGGTGTCTAGTGGCACCCCCACCTCCAAACTGCTCTTCTGTGTATAGTCCAGTATTCTCTGGTGTCTAGTGGCACCCCCCACCAAACACCCATTGCGCATTCAGTTTCCAGATCCCTGGTGTCTAGTGGCACCCCCACCCTCTGTACATTCGTGTTGTGGCATTGTACAAATCTCTGGTGTCTAGTGGTACCATCCATCCCCTGACCCCCTGTCCCACATTCAGTGTCCTTATACCTGGTGTCTAATGGCACCACTCACCCACTGTACACCCATGCCACGGCACTGTAGATATCCTTGGTGTCTAGTGGTACCTCTACTCCCCCCAAGCATTGTGTTCAATGAAACAGACCACCCTGGTGTCCAGTGGTACCTCCCCAACCCCCAAATGCTCATTGACATACAGAATAGTACACATTGGTGGTCCAGTTTCCCCCTCACCCACTCTGCCTGCTCACAGAACACCACCCATTCAACTCCCTGTTACCTGGGTGTCCAAGGATGTGCTGGGATGTCCAATATGGTGACCATCACAGCCCTCTTCTCACCTCCTCAGCTGACTGCTGTATGAGCTGACAGTGACCACGAGTATGATTTCATATGGTAGGCAGCTGAGGAGGTGAGAGAAGCTGTGCTGGTTACCATATTTGATGTCTCAGTGCATCCCTGGAGACCTTGGTAAGAGGGGTGAATGGGTAGTGTTCCATGAGTGGGCAGGGCTGGTAAAAGGACACTGGACTTCCAAATCATATTCTTCTATATGTTGATAGGCATTTGGGGAGTACCACTGAACACTGGAGTGGTCTGTCTCATTGAACATGGGTACTTGGGGGGAGGAGGTGCCACTAGACACCAGGAATTTGTACAATGCCATGGCATGGGTGTATGGGGGGGTTGCCACTAAACACCAGGGATAAAGAGACTGAATGTGGGCTGGGTGATTGGGAGTTGGGTGGTGCCACTAGACAATAGGGAGTTTTACAATGTACAGGATGGGGGATGCTAGTAGACACCAGGGATAAGGAAAATGAAGGTGGGATGGGTGTTTGAGGGTGGAGACTGGTTCTAGACACCATTAATACTAGATTTACATGGGAGGTTGTTTGGGGAGGTGTCGCGAGACACCATGGATAAGGACACCGAACCCAGGACAGGTGTATGGGGTGGCAGTGGAGGCTGCTAAACAGGATGATATCAGGCACACAAATGATGAGTGCTAAGGGGCTGCCATGCACCATGCAAATGAGCCCATAATGGACATGCAAATGGACCCTTAGTACCTTGTGTGCTTAATGGACTCATTTGCATGTTGTGGCTGAATATAGCCCATAGGGGTCCCGGCGCTATCTGTTCCAGTAGTGCAATCCACTGTGGGCTGGATATAGCCCGGGTCCATGTCAGGGCAGCACAGTTTTACTTAGTGCTGTATTGACACAGGCTAATATTCAGTCGGATAGTGGCAATCCACTATCCAACTGAATGTAGCAGTCGCTGGTTGGGGAACAGGTGCAAGCATGGCACAAACCTTTGCACTGTGCTTGTGCCTCCCATTGCCAAACTATAAAATTATGCTTGATAGTGATTTATCACACATGCATAAAATAATAACTCCAGTTTCTGAGTATTCCCTCATATAGAATGACATCTCAGAGGCAGCCCTAAAAATATGCACTATGTTGCATGAAAATTCAGTCAGAAGTGAACAATATACTAAGTCAAAAATGGTTAAAATAAATGATATGGCTTTAATAAAGCCTGTGACATTTTTCAAAATCTCAGGATTAGAAGATGAAAATAAAAGCAAAAAAATAGCTCTATCTTTATGCATATTACATGGTTCGGATAGAATTTCACTCAAATACTTATTTCTTTGTTGATAGAAAAAAAGACAAAAAAGAAAAAAATGCACACGGTCATCAATCTCTGCATTTGTGCAATTACATTAATGAGATGGGACTTCATTTCTGCTGTCAGTGTATGGTCTGGGACACAAACAGGAAGGTTTAGTAAATGTCTATATCATTTATTCAAGATTTTCTGTAAGGGAATTAAATTGAACATATCTCAAATTTCAGAGGCATTATGTTATAGACACCTTAACTTTGACATTTATAGTTGTAAGACAGCCATCCACAGAAAAGCCTCCATTGTTTTTCATGAATCATAAAACTCCATCTATAGAAGACTGCAATTTTGTTTCTAGATAAATTACATGAGAATTCCACTTGACATCCCTGTTGTAACTGACACTCAAACAGTCATATGTATTAACTGTTTGAAGTTTGACATGATCTAAAGAAAAAGGCAAAAGGAGTCCCATCTGGAACTGCCAAAAGTAATAATTGTGTTTTTGTTTTATTTGTCATCAAATACTTTTAAAGGCATTACATATTTATCTTATCTAACTTTTTCTATAATACTAAAGGCAAAGTAGTTATTAATACCACGTCGACTGCATATGCGAACTATGAGACTGTATTATCCATGACCTTAGGAAAATTAAAATCCTGTTCATATAATTGATGAATTATTTTATTTAGCTAAGGGTTAAATAATAAAGGAGCCACTATGCGGCCCTGAAACTCTCATATTTGTATGATGTACAGAATTATGATATTGAATTTTGAGACCACGTACTCTAGCATAATCAACATATTGAGTAAATATGTATCAGTCCCTAGCTTATATGACGTACTCCACAAAGCCTTCCTGCTTATGCAGTCAAAAGCCCTTTTTAAGTCAACAAAACAGCAGAAGAGTTTCCCTTTCTTTATTGTCACATGCTTCTTTATAATGTGAAAAAGAACCACACATTGCTGAGTGGTTGTTTTTTCCCAAAGTCATTTTGTTCTTCTTCTAAAATAATATTTTCTTCTACACATTGTTCAAGTCTAGATGGAACTATAAGACCTTTTTTTGGAGTTGTATCAATTAGACTAATTGGCCTGTACATCTGAAGATCATGTAAGGGACCTTTTTGTGTATCGGATATATTATATTATCAACCCAAGAGCTGGGAATATACAAATCTGTAATATATGATTACCTAATTGACATAATAAAGATATCCACCAATCTAAGTAAAATATAAATATAGCTGAAGTTAACTTATCAGGTCCAGGTGATTTGTTGTTCTTAGTCTGGAGAACTGCCTCCATAACTTCAGATCTTAAAAAACAAATCAGTATGGGGTGAGAATAACTAGTTGTATTTTGCTGCATTAAATGTAATATGCTATTACTTTTATCTTCTCCTGGATTATAGTACACCTTGGTTCAGCTGGATATAAATATTCAAGGTGTTATGAGTTAGATCAACAGTATCTTGAGGCTGTGGCAGGATGTCACTACATGTACACAAGCACATGGGGGGGTGGAGCGAGCACACTGAGAGAGGGGCAGAAGGGGAGGAAGAGTTTGTGAGGCATGGTGCCATGGTGGGCTGCTGAGTTGGCCCCATGGCATGGTGGTTGGGTGGCAGGCTGGGGTTCTGAGGGTGCTGGGTTTGTGTCTGGGCATACATACATTTTGTTGTGCCTAGTCCCAATTTTTTTTAGGGCTTTGCACTCCCCCGACATGCACACCCCTGGAGTTGAGAATCCTTTAGTAGTGGGGTGCGGGGGGCAAAGCTCCCTGCATGCAAAAGAAAATCCTAAGTCCCCAGTGCCCTTTTGCTGTGTGCTGGAGGTGTTCATCACCGAAACTGATTTTCGACGATGTACACTCACCCTAATGGTGATCGCCTTTCGACAGTCACCATTATGACACAAAACCCTGTGGACAGACCTTTCTTCCCCAGTAACCTTTGTCACTTGGACTTTAGGTTCTGCCAAGCTAAGGGGTACAGAGCTGAAAAATAGTGAGCAGAATAAGGAACATCTTTATAAGTTCAACATCTCTTCATAACATCATTGTTTTATTTGGCATTTTGACCCTAGATTTTCAACATAGTCTTTTTATGACCTCAAGTGATGATCACAGCAATTAGAATTTTACAAATCCCTTCTGAAAGGTGATTTCATAGAGTAGCTGCAAAAAAATGTTTCAGAGGGGATTTGAACAAGCATTTGTCAATGCCGAATGTTATCTCGCTGGCATTGACACTGGTAGTGCCGGAGTTTGAGATGCATAATAGGAATGGCAGTGAAGTATTGAACTGATGCCGACCCAACCCCCACCATGCAGAGACTGACAGGCATTGGGGTGTGCCTTTGGGTCGTCAGCTATAACGCTCATGCCATTTTACCTCACCCTACCCTGTAGACACCAACAAGTGTCGTGGGTGTACTTTGGGGTCTTTGGGCCTTATACTTACCCCATTCCATGGGGAAATACACTGAGGTGGGTGCAGTATAGGAGAGTGGGGTGAACTTTGGGGTCGAGTACTCCAAGGCACACCTCGATGCCTGTCACTGGCTGCAGGGTGGGGTTGGGGGTGGAATGGCGTGAGCATTACAGTTGATGATCCCAAGTCACACCCCTGATGCCTGTCAGTCTCTACAGGGTGGGGTGTTACAGTTGGAAACCCTAACACTGTAGGCGTTTGTTGGTATTTTCACTCCAGATTTTCAACATGGGCTTTTTGTGACTCCACCTCATGAAGAGCAGCACTATCAGTTTGTTAGCTGAAAGGTGGTTTTGCACAGTGACTGTGGCATTTGGGCAGGATGTGAAAAATACAACTGTATTGTTCATAAAGAGGTGCAAAAAAATATGGCAACGTTGAAAATCTGGAGTGAAAATATGAAAAATTGGAGAAGTCATGAGCATGCATAGAAACTGTGCAACACACATCTGTAACCCAATTATTTTTGGGATTTTTTTAACCACATTTTTCAACATAGGCATTTTGGGACCTCCCCTCATGAACAGTGGCACTATGATTTTGTTAATCTGTCCCAAAAGTTGATTTTCCACAGCGACCATGCCATTGTGGGCCACAGGTGCGAAAACACATTTTGGGCAGGATGTGAAAAATTGCAGCTGTACTGTTCATAAGGAGGTGTGAAAAAATGCCAGTGTTGAAAATCTGGCATGAAAATATTGCAAATTTGTGAAGTTACAAGAGTGCATGGAAACTGCGCAATGCATGCTTGTAACACAGTCATTTTATGGACTTTCATTACCAGATTTTCAACATATGCATTTTAGGACCTCTGCTCATGAACAGTGTCACTATCATTTTCTTAATCTGTCCCTAAAACTGATTTCCCACAGCGACCGTGCTATTCTGCACCAGAAGTGTAAATACACATTTTGGTCAGAATATGTAAAATTACAGCTATACTGTTCATAAGGAGGTGTGGAAAAATGCCAGTGTTGAAAATCTGGAGTGAAAATATTACAGATTCATGAAGTTATGAGCGTGCATGGAAACTGCGCAACACACGCTCATAAAACAGTAATTTTCTGAATTTTTTCCTCCAAATTTGCAACATAGGCTTTGTGAGAGCCCACCTCATGAACAGTGGCACTGTCATTTTGTTAATCAGTCCCGAAAGGTGATTCCACGCAGTGACTGCGAAATCACCTTTTGGAACTGAATAGCACCATGAGAGTGACTGAATTCATGAGGAAGGGTCTCAATAACCCCATGTTGAAAATTTGGTGCCAAAATTCTCAAAAATGCCAGTGATATGGGGGTAATTTTATCAGATGACCTAAAGGTGGGCAAGCAATGTGAGAAGGCAGTAAGGAAGGCTGGGGGGATACTGGGATGCATAGGGAAAGGCATCAATAGTAGAAAACAGGAAGTTGTTATCCCTCTGTACAGACAGTTGGTGAGACCCCATCTGGAGTACTGTGTGCAGTTCTGGAGACCCCATCTCCGCAAAGACATAGACATAGTGGAGGCTGTCCAGAGGAGGGCAACCAAAATGGTGCAGAGTCTGCACCAGAAGACATACGAAAAAAGACTAAAGAATCTTAATATGTATACCCTTGAGGAAAGAAGGGAGAGAGGGGACATGATAGAAACTTTCAAGTACCTCAAGGGAATCAACAAAGTCCAAGGGGGTAGCATCTTTCAGAAAAAGAGATGTGCAAGAACAGGGGGGCACAATTTGAAGATAGAGGGGGATGGCTCAGAGGTAATGTGAGGAAGTATTTTTCCACAGAGAGGGTTGTGGATGCATGGAACAGCCTCCCTGAGGAGGTCGTGGAGTCAAGAACAGTAGGGGAATTCAAGAATGCATGGGACAGACATAAGGCAGTCCTAGTGGGGGGTAGGAGGAAGTAAGCTGTTGGTTAACTAGGATCTACAGCTTATCTGTTAGGTAGGAAAATGGGCAGACTAGGTGGGCCAAGCGGTCCTTATCTGCCATCAAATTCTGTGTTTCTATGTTTCTGTGATATGCACCAAAGTTGAAAAAACCCTATTTATACCATTATACAGCTTACTGGCATTTCTTCAGTTTGTGGTCAGCTTTGAAGAGTGCAGACGTGTTCCCGGTCTACCAAAGATCATTGCGCCAGGCTCTGGAGGTAAGTATGGAGTAAGGGGGGTGTGAGGAGGCTGGGCACTCAGAGGGTGGGCGGGTGGGGAGAGGTGGAGAGACCACGGGATCATTTTCTTGTTTTACAGGGGGAAAAAAAAGACAACGAGGGTCGGTTTTCTTTTTTTGCAGGTGTTGCTTTGGCACACTGTACCACCTGCATTATGGGGAGGGGGACTGCAGCTGATGGGGATTGGGCCCCTCAGCACAGAAAGGGGGCGATGATGCTGAGGGGATTGGGCACCCTCGGCACACTGCACAAATTGGGGGTGGGACATTATGCTGACAGGAGTGGACTCCCCCATCGGCAAATTGAACTGGGCAGGGGGGACTGAAGCCTATGGGGACTGGGCCCCCTGTCGGCAAGGAAAGACTGTTGGGGGCGCATGATGCAGAGGGGGATTGGGCACCCCATCAGCACACAATTGGAATGGGAGGGGGGCATTATGCTGACAGGGAGTGGGCTCCCCCATCGGCAAATGAAGTGGGTTGGGGCATGCCGACAGGGGAGGGGGATTGGGCACCCCTGAAGTTGGCATTGTGTGCGGTGGCACTCAGTGCTGCTATGTTTACTGGAAAACTTCTCCAGTAAAGGCACGTCAGGAGGTGTATTATTGTGCCGCTGCATGACGAGCTTGCCTCTCATTGCAGCAGCACTTTTGTTAGATGTGGTGGCCACTTTACGTATTGCTGGTGTCAGCGCCTGCATACTGGCTTATTTGGGAATGAGGGACGCACCTACTGATGTGTGCCTTGCATTTGTCCACAGTGACCACACCTCCAAATCTGCTACTACCGCAAGATGTTGGCTGGTGCGCACACACGAGTCAACATAAAAATTATGCTTGTTATGTTCATGGGGAGGAGGGGACACAAGGGCGATGTTGAAAATTTGGGGCCCAAATCTGCAAAAATAAAGTTATGAATAAATGTCAGAAAAATGTATTTCTTCATACCTGATTTTTTTCACATTTTGACTCCAAAAGTTCAACCTCGTCTTTCATGACACCACATTATTATCAAGACAGGTAGAATGTTTTAAATCCCATCCAAATGGTGATTTTCACAGAGTGAATGGAAAAGCATGTTTCAGAGGGGATTTAAAACAAGCATTTGTCAATGCCGAATGTTGCTTGCTTGTATTTGCTGTTTTGGTATTTGGAAGTCATTGGAGTGCAAATATTGAAAATTCGCGAACTTATGAGCGTGCATAGGAAGTGCGCAACGCACGCTTATAAAACAGTCATTTTTAGGAATTTTTTAACCAAATTTTCAACATAGCCATTTTAAGACCTCTGCTCATGAACAGTGTCACTGTGATTTTCTTACTGTGTCCCATACATGGATTTCGACACCGACTGCGCCATTGTGTGCCACATGGGCATAAACATGTTTTGGGCAAGATGTGAAAAATGACAGCTGTACTGCTCGTAAGGAGTGTGGTAAAATGGCAATGTTGGAAATCTGGAGTGAAAATATTGAAAATTCACAAATTTAGTGAGTGGTAGAACCGCTGCAACGCCATTAGAAACAGTCATTTTAGAATTTTTTCACCAAATTTTCAACATAGGTTTTTTGAGAGCCCACCTTATGAACACTGGCAGTGTCATTTCATTAATCAGCCCCAAAAGGTGATTTCACGCAGTGATGGCGATATCACCCTTCGGGCCTGATTAACACCATGACAGTGCAAGAATTCATGAGAAGGGGTCCCAAAAACCCCATGTTGAAAATTTGGGTGCAAAATTCCCAAAAATGCCTGAGATATGCAACAAAGTTGAAAAAACCCTATTTATTCCATTATTCAGCTTACCGGCATTTCCTCAGTTCGCAGTCGGCTTTGAAGAGTGCAGACGTGTTCCCGGTCCACCGAAGATCATCACGCCAAGCTCCAGAGGTAAGTATGGGGTGAGAGGGGTGGGAAGGCAGGGTGTGCAGTGGGTGGGTGCAGGTGGGGGCAGTGAGACTACAGTGACCGTTTTTTATTTACAGGTTTTTGTTTTTTAAAGATGACGATGCAGGACATTTGCCACACTGGGGTGGGCTCCCAGTGTGGCAGCTGGAAAGGCTGTTTGGGGGGCTGGAGCTGACAGGGGATTGGGGACCCCCGTCGGCTATAACAAGATTTGCCACACTGGGGTGGGCTTCCCAGCGTGGCACCTGGAAAGGTTTTGGGGGGGCCGTGCAGCCGTAGAGCCAGTGGAGGACTGGGCACCCCACTGGCTATAACATTTTTTTCGATGCTGGGGTGGGCTCCCAGCGTGGCACCTGGACAGTTTTTGTTGGGGGGGCGTGGAGCCGACGGGGGATTGGGCACCCCCGTCGGCCATACAGTGTGGGCATGGGGGGGCGCATCAGCATGCAATATGCGTGCTTGTGTGTGTGCGTGTGTGTGCATGGGTGGGAGAGCTCTGATCACTGAAGAGGAGCTCTCCCTTTCAACTGTATGCCACTGCATTTTGCCTGCCGTCATAGACAGCTGCAGCAGTCATTGGAGAACTGCGGCCGTGCCTGCAAACTCACTGACTGAATTGGAAGAGGGGGTGCCACACCTCTGAAAACTCGGATGATGGCACTATGTTTCTTGCAACATGCGTGCAAGCAACATAAAAATGACACTTGTCATGTTCGGGGTACCAAAAGGGCTGTGTTGAATATTTAGGGTCAAAATCTACAAAAATCATAAAGTTATGGCTAACTGTTGAAAAATATAGAAACCTAGAAACATAGAATTTGATGAGAGATAAGGACCACTTGGCTCACTTAGTGGGTAGTGTAAAACATTAGGTGGGGGTGTTGAGACGATTACTGCTGTCTAGCTGGGGATCTACTTTTTACAAGAATTTGCCAAGAGTTTTTAATGGACTGGCTATTTTAAGTATTTGTTAAGTGATTGTGCACTACAGTAAAAGAAGTTGGAGGCTGACAGTGACTGTGAGTGCAATGTTTGTTTATTACTTTGAATTACGGATTATGGTCTAGTGAGTGCTGCCTATTCCCCTTGAATTTACATGGCTTGGGTAGGCACCATCATTTCTTCACTGCATCTCCTTTTTAGTGCTGCAGTGGGTGGAGCCATAAAGCCCTTTTGGTTTCAGAAAAAGGATGCTGCATTCTTTGCATTCTTTTTGTGACTGAACAACCTGTTGGACATGCATCACAGTTGCCTCCATGTCTATGGTGCTGTCTGCTCGCAAAGCACTATTTTTTTATAAAAAAAAGGCAGTCCTGATCATGACACTGGGGAACTGGGCACCCCCAGTATCACTCTTATGCTTTGGGGGGGATGCTGACAAGGAGGGTCAGGTGGGGGGATATCTGTAATATTTAAAAAAAAACTATAAATGCCAGTCACAGCTGCCAAACTGCATTGTAGATTCACAACTACTAACGTGTGCACAACAGGTCTCAGTGGCCATCTTGGTCATGGTGGATTGTGCTGTTATCTGCCGCGACCTCTGAAACTGGAAGACTGGATTTTTTTTCATTTACTAGATATATATATATATATATATATTATAGTGCCACGGTAGTGTCACTATAGTTAGAGTTGCACGGCTACTTCTATGTTAACCCCAAAATTGTGCACTTTAATAACTTTGCAATGGTTTGTCTGATTTGCCTGAAATTGTGTGTGTTCCATCTGGTATCATAGATCTCTGGATCTGCCAAGTTTTGTTCTGGTCGGAAGTGCAGTTGTGGAGCTGTATGGTGCCCAAAAGTGTGAAAAATCCTCACTTTTTGGCAACTTCTTTGCTCGGAGCTAAAGTTCAAATGGTTTGTCATTCTGATTTGAAATGGGGTCTGGGACACAGATGTGCCTTTTGAGAGTTTGGTGAAAAAATATTAATCTGTTCCAAAGTTATTAAAATTTAAAGTTTCCCATTGTAGCCTATGGGAAAAATATATGTCCAGCAGGAAAGCTTTTGCGAAAGCACTTTTTACTGCCACAAATGGGTTTTGTACTTTCGTGCTGCTGCCATCTTCTTTTCAGTTAGCAATGGCTAAAAAATGCTGTAATTCAAAAAATACTGCCCCTTGGTAAACAGCAGCAGTAGTTGTGTTTACTTAATTGGGGCCCAAGGAACATGATCCTGACATTCATTTTCAAAATAATGTCTGGAAATATGTTTTCTCAATTTTTCCATTGGAACTTTTTGCAACTTTGCCTTGGGGTCATCAGGCCTAACTCTCACCCCATTCTCCTATACCGTACCCTCTCAGCTTCCTTACAAATGGAATGGGGTGAGAGTTAGACCCTAGGACCCCAAGGCACACTTGACGCCTGTTGGTATGTGGAGAGTCGGGAGATAGGGTTGAGGTGGTAGGGTTGGCAACTCTAACATCAAATTTCCAATCTTCAATCTTTTGTCACTGTAATAGAAACCCTAACTGATGCATTAATGGAGTTTTTTTTTCAAATTTTATATATATATATATATATATATATATATATATTTATGCAATAGGTGTGGAGATAAATAGAGTGTGATAAATTGATTTATCTGAGTCACTGGATGTATAAAATATAGAGTAAAGTATGGGTTGGGGTGTGTAATGAGATTTTACACACACTCGCTGTGAGGATACATAAACCCGGTATAAGCCCGAGGCTTGTGAAAGCATCCCACAAATCGAGGGTGTGTGTAAATCTAGTTTAACACCCCGACCTATTTTTATTTTATATAATTGTTGGGTTTCCCTTTTTTGCCTTAGCAATTATATAAAATAGAGAGCTTGAGGTGTGTCCTCAGTTCGGTTTAGTTTTAGCGGTGCCGAGATTTGCCGTATTTTATACTAATTTTTCTTCCTTTGAGCAGGTCTTTGTATGTGTTACAGTGTATGTGGGGGGGGGAAGAAAATAACTTACTGCCACATTCTTCTGGCGGTTCTGTTTGGTGCGAGATGGAAGCATTGAGTGGTCTGGACTGGTCACGCGCTGCTGCCTGAGCATGCGCACAAGCAAGGGAAATCGATGCACGTGTTTGCCGTTATAAACACTCCTTTATAACGGCAAATTACGCCATGGTTTCCATATGGAAAAAAGGGAAAGCCAGTTATTATTTTATTTATACACACATTTACTCATTTATACATACAGTTTCTATGTCACAAATCTGTTTGGAATTCATTTAGAATGTTCGGCCTCAGAAACAGTACTAACCATATTCAAATGGGAATAACTTAAAACAAAAAAAGATAGCATGGTACTGTGATCATGAAAATTGTTCAGCACAAAATTATATACAAAATGAGTGGAGTGTCAGTAATAGATACCTTATAGATTTTATTATAATTAGCAAAAAAAAAAAAAAGAAAATTTAATTTTTTTTTCACTTTTTTGACAAACAAATGTGAATAAATTTAAAATAAAAAATGATAGCATGGTACTGTGAGCATGAAAAATGTTCATCACAAAAATATCTACAAAATGAGTGGTGTTTCATTTATAGATACCTTTTAGTTTTTTATAATTAGCAAAAAAACAGCATAAAATTCAATTTTATTTTCCTTTTTTGACAAACAAATGTGAATAACATTAAAATGAAAAAGGTAGCATAGTACTGTGAGCATGACATTTGTTCAGCAAGAAGTTTTCTACAAAATGAGTGGAGTTTCATTTAATAGCAACCACTATGCTAGTCGGACATACTGTAGGAAAGTTAACCAAAACTCCCAGAAATTATCATTTAAAATAAAGATAAACAGTCAAAACCAAATGTTCCTGCACTGATAGAAAGCATCCCTATTGCATAAATGAAATATACAATGGTGAGCTGTCAGATAAATGATTTATCTACACTTCTGCTGTTTGACCTCTGACACCTCACTCGTGGCTTATGCCACTCGTGAGGTTACCCAAGGTCAAACAGCACTTGTGTAGATAAATCATTTATCTGACAGCTCGCCATTGTATATCCTATATATATATCTATATATATAGATATATATTAGCTACATGATAGTGCAGCTATAATTTTGCACTTTAATAACGTTGCAACTCTTCATCTGATTTTCCTGACATTTTGCATGTGTCATCTTCTATGATTGATCTCTGGATATGGCAAGTTGCGTTCTGGTCAGATGTGCGGTTGTGAAGCTGTGAAGTACCAAAAAAGGACAAAACAACACTTTTTTGGCCATTTTTGGCAAATTCTTTGTTCATCTCTACTGCCTGCATGGTTTGTCTGTCTGGTCCAAAATGTTCAGGGTATATGGGGAATGGGTCAGGGAAGTGCCCTTTGAAGGTTTGGTAAAAATGTATTAATCCATTCAAAAGTTATTATAGTTTAAAATTTCCCATTATAGCGTATGGGAACAAAATATATGTTCCCTTCAAAAGCACTTTTTTACTTTCGCGAAAGCACTTTTTACTGCCACAATTGGGTTTGGTACTTTCGTGCTGCCACCATCTTGTTTTCAGTTAGTGAGGCAGAAAGAACATTGTAGTTCAAAAAATGCTGCCCCTAGGTAAACACCAACTCTTGGGTTTACCTAATCAGTGCCCTAGGACCATAACCCTTGCATTAGTTTTTGGCCAGGATGCTCAGAAATATTTTTAAAGTTTTTCTACCATCTTAGCTGCAGATCTTTTGTGAAACATCCGCTGACTTTCACGAAAGTTCCGTGAGTACTTTTGTGAAAGTCCTGCATCTACAATGGCAGAACTTTCGCAAAAGTTCTGCAGCACGTCCACACAAGCTTCCCCAAGTAAACCAATGGAACTTTCATGAAAAGTTCCGCAGTTCAACAGCCCCAAAACATCACTTTCTTTGCCACTTCATAGCAAGACAATGGCTAGGACTTTTGGGCTGACATTTGCAGAGTGGCAAGCCCTTGCCCTCCAGATGTGCCTTTTGCTGGTTTGATGAAAACATTTACACTGGTTCCAGAGTTACAGCAGTCCAGAGTTGCAATTTTCCCATAGAATACCACTGTGGCAGCCGCGGCACCTTTTGGTGCCTTTATGTTGAAACGGCTCGAGATATGGATTTTTCGCTAAGTGCAGTTTAGCACAGTCTTAGGTGTACTAAGCATGCATGGAGGTGGCTAGGTCATGAGTACAACTGTGAAATAATTTTTTTTGTAGTTGCTATATTATTGAGATATCACCAAATAAGCATTACAAGGGTGATTTGGAATTCCTCTAGGCCTGTGCTATGTGCCTGTACTTGTGGGTAGGTGGGAGCACAGGTACCCCACCTAGGCATACTATTTATGCTAATCTGGGAGCATTGGGCCTCCTACACTATGCCTCTACACTCAGGGGTGGGTGGGAGCGCAGGGCCCAGAGGGCCCCTGTACTTTAGTTTTGCACATTAGAATTCCATTTCTACATTCCAACAGGTGTGCCTGGGGTTATTAGCCTAACTCTCACCCCATTCTCCTATACTGTACTATCTCAGCTTGTTAACACAAGGAATGGGGTGAGAGACCTGTCAACCCCAAGGCAAACCCTGGCACCTATTGGTCTGTGGATGGTAGGGGGTGTGCAGTGGGATAGGGTTGGTAACCCTAATATCAAATTTCCAGACTTTTGTTGGTATGGAATCAACCCTAACTAATGCATTAACTGAGTTTTTTTGCAATGAATATATATATATAAAATTGATGTATAGTGTATGTTAGAACGCTGTATTCGCTGAAAACCAAGCTTTCCCTAGGCTTGTTGTACCACTGATGTGATGTCACAATGTTGTACCATTGTGAGTACATCACATCGATGGTACAACAGCATTGAACGTCTATGTACATGCGCAGTCAGCAACATGCGGGACTTCAGGGAAACGGCCACGGTGGTGAGTCAGAAACTAAGAGAGCATAAAACAGAGAAATCAATGGCATACAGTAAATCTAGTGTCTCAATGTTGATTTTCTGGTGCCCATACACTATAAAAGACAGTGTATGGGCAACAGTGAACAAAAACAGTGCTGTTCACTTCTCGAGGTATCATGACACCCTCAAACCTCTCGAGCTTCACTCTCGAGGTTTCAACGGTTATCATGACAACCTCTCAAAGTGAACAACACTGCTGTAGTTCACTGTTGCCCATACACTATCCTCTATATTATGCACCCCTCCCTCCATCCCTCTGAGCACCCACCACCCCACACCCCCAAAAATATAGGAGTGACCCTAGAGGTGCCCAATCCTCAGTGTCACAATTCTGAATCCCCCTTCAGTCCCCTGCAGCCTGAATTTCTTTTTTCTACTCTGCCCCACCGACTCTCCCTGTCAGCACCCCCCCAAAACATAACAGTGACACTGGGGGTGCCCAATCCCCCAGTGTTGCAAACAAATTCTATCCTCATTCCTTTTTTATTCTTTTCCATGTGAAAAGGAAAAATGTCCATCGATGTATCTTGAGCATTTGGGTTTTTTTACCTGTAAAAAGAAAACTGTCGATCAATGTCTTTTGCTCCATTCTTGTCCACCTCCCAGCCCTCCAAACCCTTACTTACCCATGGGTGGGGGTCCAGTGCTGTCATCACCTCCGGACCGCAGACATGTCTTTACTCTTCAAAGCAAGACAGCAAACTGAGGAAACAGACATGTGGTTCAATGTATTTCAATGGGGTTTTGAACTTAGTGCCATAACTTGGACTTTACTATATAGTATACTGGCATGGTAGCTCCAGTATATTTAGGGCTGAGTGCAAATGTCTATGTTAAACCTGAATATGTGAACCTTAATAACTTTGGAACTGTTCAACAGATGTACACATAATCTGGTATACATAATCTCTATGGGTATGTGTCTTGATATACCAAATGTCTTGTGAATCTGTTGTGTGGTTTTTAAGATAGAAAGTGTCAAAAAATCCTAAATTCACATGTTTTTTGACATTTTTTTCTACTTTATGTTGTGGTCTAAAATTTTCAGGGTAGAAAGCCTTAGGATCACAGATTTGCCTTTTGAAGGTTTGGCGAAAAAATATTAATTTGTTCAAAAGTTTTTTGCTTTTTAATTTTCTCATTATTTCCTATGGGAAAAGTTAAGTGTCCTGCACAAAAACAAGCTTGTTTTTGCAGAGAGGTATCTTGTTTTCACAGTCAGGGTTACAGAGTGTTGCAGGGAGCCTGATGTATTTTCACAGAGCTGTGTTGTGTTTGCAAGAATGTAGTCTTGTTTTCACAGACAGGGTGACATAGTGTCACAGGAGTCTGCTGTACTTTCGCAGAGCAGTGTTTTGTCCACCATTTTGGTTTCTTGTTAGTGAGAGTCACAAACTAAAGAAAAGATATAAAAATGAATGTTATGGAAGAAACAAACATCAAAATTTACCTAAACAGGGCCCATTTAGCCACATTCTGTTTTTTTTTTTTAATATTTGGGCTAGAAGTACTTTTTTGGGCTCCTGATATACTGGGTGCTGAGGTTAGTGAGAGGACCAATTCAGCCATGTTCTCTGTATGAGAACAGATGGATTTTCTTGATTCCTGCAGTCACTGCTGGAACTTGTGCTGCAGCCCGTGGAGTCAAGTTTGAGCCACTCCTTTTCCCTGGCACCCCAACCCTCCCATTATTTGTATAATCTGGGATGCTGGGATGCTGGGATGCTGGGATGCCCACTCCCAGTGTCAGATGCTCTCCCCCTACTGCAGTGTTTTTACTTATTGTTTGCTGGCATCAAAGGGCCCAATTCCCATGCCGGCAATGGAAGCCTACCCTCTCCAGCAGTGTGGGACACTAGATAAACCACTCCCAGTGTCCCAAGTCATGTTTTCCCCCAGCAGTGTGGGACACTGGGGAGCCCACTCCCAGTGTCCCAAAGTATATTT
The DNA here is from genome assembly GCA_016271365.2 of Neoceratodus forsteri. NCBI lineage: Eukaryota > Metazoa > Chordata > Ceratodontiformes > Ceratodontidae > Neoceratodus > Neoceratodus forsteri. The sequence goes on from CM028129.1 coordinate 523,921,220, forward strand.
ATGAGTATCCGTCCCTTGCAGTGTGGACACGGGGGAGACCTCTCCCAGTGTCCTGAAATACTGTATAGCAGATTAAATTCACTTTCTGTTTAATTTTGCTATGTTGGCTGACAGCATAAAGACATGAAATTAAACAGAATGTCAATATTATCTGTCATACCAACTAACTCCATCGGCACATTTTCAGCTTATTTCAAAGGCATAACATGTGTTTAGTGACAAACGGTACAGCACAGTATTTACAAATAGTGACTCACTGGGGGCAAGTGTTTAAAAAGTTACTACTTTATTTCATTTTGAAAAATAAATAATAAAAAGAAAAAATAAACATAAGTGCTCAAAAACAGTTTGAGCTGTCTTCCGATTGGTTATTCACAACCTCCTGAACTGGCATGTGATTACAGTAGTCTGCTTCTCAGCACCATCTGTAAAGCATAAAGAAGCAGAAACAATGAATGAATCACAGTGTCCCACTACCCACTACCAGGCTTTATGATAACATTGGTGCACTCACATCACTCAGGCAGTTTTTGTGGGTTTCATGTATTCCAGCTTGTTGAAATCCACATGCAATATCCTCGTGGCATGCTTTCAATTAATGAAATCTGGTCTCTAGCTACCACGAATGGTGCTCTTTTAAGTTCTGAAGGCATATATCGGCACTGAGGTTTTCAACTCCACCAGCCACAATTCTTTCCAACACCATCCCCCTCATACCAGCTTGTGAACTCTCATTTTCAGATGATCCTTAAAAATTTATTAATAGAGACATCCACTGGTTGCAGGGTGTCAGTGCATGAGGCATGTACTTGCACTGGAATGATGTTATTTGCCTCGAGATCCTTGTGACGGGGTTGAATAAGGCCCTGCCCCATTCATTATGCAGAAAGAGTTAAATGCAAGGGTCTGTTCTATCTTCTCCTTTTCTGTCTCTTGTCTGTCTGGTTGCACAACCAAATTTTCTTGTAAGACCTAGGAACTGATCACTCTGATGGTGTCACAATTCAGTGCCTCTTGCTATCTCTCTGCCTTCCCTTGCTGTTCCATCTTTTCTCCCCCCTTGCATACCTGTGGGTATAAAAATATATGTGAATCTGTATGTGAAACTGGGATCCTTTGTTTAAAACTGTATATAGTTATACAGTTGAAATGATTGCAAAAAGCTATTTGGAACTCAAAGGGTTAACCTGAGATGCAGTTTTTAAGCCTTTTGCAGAGCTGTAAACAAGAGGTCAATTCTGGGATACCATGTACTGTTTTGCTGCACCTGCAAGGTATGAAACTTACAAGAACATTCTGTAAACTGGCTGCCGTATTATTTATTTGTTCCTCATCTAGACATGCTATAACCTTTTGAAACTGGCTGGCTGGCAGTTGTTTAAAGATAGTGAAGAAGCCTTCTCTTTCTTCTATTTCATGTTTTGATGCAGAGATCTCAGACCTTCATGTACAGAAAAACCTAATTAATTTTTGGACAGTGGAGCTAAATGAATCAGAGTCTGTTCTTATCTGTGGCTGCATGAGACACAGAAATGGCCCATAGTAGGGTGCAGGCTGATCATTATACATTCTAATTGTTGGACCTTTTCGAACATAATGAGCATTACTCTAGTTTTATAATAGACATTATAATTCAGCTTTTGTTTTCATGAGCATGCCTGTTTTATTAATTGTCTCTAAGCTCCAATTGGTTATGAACTTTAACCTTCCAAAGATATGATGTTCTTCAAGGGATCAGAGAAGCAGTCTCTTATGGGTGCAGGGTGTAAATGTTATTATTCCTTGCTTAGGTTATTTTTCCCACTTTTCCCTGCCTCTTCCTTTCTCTTTTCCCACCCTTTTCCCTCCCCCTTTTTTGTTTTGCTCGCTGCTATGTACGTGACAGATCATATTGTTGCCTCCTGATCTGTGGTAGCTGAGACTGCTGTCACAGTGCTGATCCACCATGGTTGGAATGGAGCTGGATGACCTTGGGTCATCCTTGGGGGAGACTGCCTGTCCCCTCTCTCCCCCCTTGTTCTGGGAGGGGGAAAATGTGGAGGCTGTTTGCCTTATTATTTTGTGGTTGGTGTTTACAGTTGTTTCTGAATTTGGGTTTTATTTTTTATAGGTGGAGCATACTATTTTTGACTATAAGATAGGCACATCACTGGGAGAAGCACAGACAGTCTTTTGAGGGGCTTATACTATTTCAAGCTCATTCAATGTCCAACTCTTGTTCATTGTGGAGGGTCTGGTACACCGTAAGACACTTTTTTATAGTGTGTTTATAATGGCAGCTTCATCCCTGACTTTTGTTTCTTGGAAGACTAAAGGAGGCAACTGTTCCTTAAAGTGCACTCAGGTTCTTAAATATCTTGCCTCCTTAACACTTAATGTGGTGATATTGCAAGAAACTCATCTCCTTAAAGAACAAGCTTTGCTCTTTAGACGTCAGTGGGTGGGGCATGCGTTTGGGGCAGGTTCAAGTAAATGAAGAACAGGAGTTTTAATCCTGGTAAAACGGCACCTATTGTTCCACCCCATCAAGGAATATTCTAATCTGGATGGTCTCTATATTTTTCTTCAGGTTAAAATTGGTGTTAGAGATATTGTTTTGGGCTGTGTGTATGGCCCTAATTTGGACTTACCTGACTTTTTTGCTCATTTGGGGAATCTAATTGCTGAATTTAATCCCTTACAGTTACTTATTATGTGGGATTGGAATTTGACCATTGATGCATCCATGGATAGATCTGGATCCATAAGAAAGGGTTATCTCCAGCACAAAGGATGCTAAGAGATATGATGGACTCTGGGAGGCTGGTAGATATATAGAGAATTTTACACCCCACTTATCAAGATTAACATCTTTTGTTCTCCAGCTCACAACTCCTACTCCTGCTTAGATTATGTTTTGTTAAGTGGATGTCTCTTCCAGGGGTTAGGAGTTGTGAGATCCAAAGTAGGGTGATCTCAGATCATTTTCCAATTTCTGATACTCTTTGTCTTTCATCGGGCCCTGAGGGGGACAGGTGTTGGAAATTGAACAACTACTTATTAAAGGAAGACTGGTATTTTAATAAGGTGAAACAAGGTATTGCTGATTTTTTCCAGCATACTTCGTCCCCCTTGCAGACTATGGATATTATTTTGAGTGCATTTAAATGTGTTATCAAGGGTGAGTTAATTTGCATCGCCACAGTGAGGGAAAAAATGTAGGGAAGGGCAACTTGCAGATTTACTTCAGTCCATTAGAAACCTAGAATGAGATCTAGCCTCCCAATCTCCAGAGGAAGATTGGCTCCATCTTGATCAAGAAATGGCTAAATATGCAGATTTAAATAGGGAAAAAGCAGAATACATTTTATTTTAATCTAAAACCAACTATGTTATACAGGGAGAGAAAGTCAGCAAGCTTTTAGCAATGAGATTGAAACAACAGGAGATATCTCATTTTATAACGGGAGTTTGATCACATTCGGGGAACAAAAGATTTAGCCCCTGTTTTGGCAGATGTTTTCAAGTATTGCTTTGAGATTAATATATTCCCATTGGATTTTCTAGAAGCCTATATATGATTAATTCCCAAATCTGGCAAAGATCATTCAGACATTACTAATTATCAGCCAATCTCCCTTTTTTTTCCATTCAATATACTTTATTCAGTTTTCTTCATAATACAGAAGAGGATACATGAAGCAGCCTTGGTTACATATTCAATAAACAGCTGAGATACATGAGGCTGCATTCCAGAGACATATTATTCAACTAATAAGAATAAATCAAAACCATGCCCCAGTCCCCCTTGTTAGCACCAAGTGTGAGAGTCTATTGTTATTTGTTACAAAGAAAAAGGAAACAAAAAATTTAGACTTCAAAATAACTTATATAACATTTTAGGGTTTTCATGCCACCAGTAAAGCATCAAGGGTGCCCCATTTATCTAGGTACCTCAGCAGTCTATTGCTCATCATGGCTATATGCTTTTCTAACTGAAGGGGCAGCAGCATTTCTCTGTGGCATTCCAATACAGGAGGTAAGGCGTCGTCCTTCCAGTGTCTCATGATTATGAGCTTAGCCACTGCAGATATTAGGGCTATATGAGCCTTCCTTATCCTTATGGTCCCTGGAAGGAAATAATTAAGCAAGCAGGTTTCAGGTAAAAACAGTGGATCCAAGTCCAGTAAAGGATCTAATGAATTTTTTATGGCCATCCAGAATGTTTGAACCTTTGGACAAGTCCACAACATATGATACAAATCTCCATTTGTGCCAAGGCACCTGTGACATTGTGGAGAGGGAAGTTTACCAATCTTATATAACTTTACAGGTGTAAAGAAGAGATTGTGTATGACATTATATTGTACTAGGCGTAGTCGGTCTTGTTTAACAAATCTGTATAGATTACTCCACATTTGCTGCCAGACATCAGGTTCCACTTCGAGAGAAAGTTTGTGTACCCAATAATAACAGGCACCTTTGGGTAGTTGGGAATCCAGAGATTGCAACTCCTTGTAAACCCTGGAGACCGAATGTGATTGGTCTGCTGCTTGTAGGAGAGAAGACAATTCCACTTTAGGTGGATCCATTCCTGATATATTTTTAAGGAAGGAGACCACTGCATACCTGACCTGCCAATATTTGAAAGGACTTCCCAGTGAGCAATGAGTACCTTGTTGGAATTGTACATGGGAAAGCACGTTACCATTAGGAGCAATATCTTCAAGCCTGAGTCCTTCCAAGGGGGTCAAGTATGAAGAAGAGATAGGTAAATTTTGAATTTGGAAATGGGGTTACCAAACAATGGCTGTTCCGGGGATCTGTGCCAATCAATATTCAAGTGACGCTGCACTTGGTGCAAGGCCCTAAGGGACCACCCTATTGGGTTTGTCCATAACTTTCTGGGGATGAATTTTGGCGAGGAATAAATTAAGGCTGAAAGGGTGCAGGAAGATTTAAGAGCCAGTATCTTTTTGATTTCTAACCAGAGAGGGAGATAGGACCCCATGCCACTTGAGGCCGGTGCACAAACCCAATGTGCTAATTTGCTGAGGTGGATAGCCCCATAATATGAGAAGAAGGATGGGAGGGAGAGACCACCATGCAATTTTGGTGCAGTGAGTTTGAGATAGACTCTTCTAACTCCTTTCCCCTTCCAGATATAATGATTTAATAACTTTTGAAGGTTAGTGAACCAGGATTTAGGGAGCAATAAACCTAGCATATTCAAGGGATAAAAGATCCGGGGCAAAACATTCATTTAAGGAGAGGGGTAAAGCTCTCCATCTTTCAAGGTGTGTCTTTAATACATTTAGTAAATTGGAAAAGTTTTCTTCAACTATTATAAAAATCTCCCTAGAAACCTTAATACCCAGATAAGTCAAGGATTTCAATTGCCATGTTAAGCCATACTCCTCTATGTCCATTGGCAACAGTTTACCATTCAGGGGGAAAATGCTGGTTTTTGAAAGATTAAGTTTGTATTGGGATACTTTTGAGAAGGAATCTCTTGCAACAAAAGTGGTATACCAATGACCGGGATTTCCATATGTAACAGTAAGTCATCAGCGTAACCTGACAGAAGGTGTTGTTGTGACCCCACTTTAATTCCACAAAGGTTCTGGGAGGTAAGTAGTCTCCAAATGAGGGATTCCAGGTGGAGGTTGAAAAGTAGATGAGAAAGTGAACAGCCCTGTCTAGTGCCACGGTGCAGTGGAAATGAGTTGGAGAGGACACCATTGCACCAGACATGGGTGGTTGGGGAAACATATAATAATTTAACCCATTTAATGAATTCTTGTGGGAAGCCAAAGCTAAGTAGGGCATGAAAGAGAAAATCCCAAGCTACTCGGTCAAAGGCTTTCTCTGCTTCTAACATGAGGAGGACAGCTGGGGTATCTGAGGTCTTGCTTAGAGAGAGAGAAGGTGTAGTAGTCAATGCATATGGTCACTGCAGGATCTGCCAGACTTGAAACCAACCTGTTCACCAGCAATGAGTTTGCCCATCAGAGGTCCCAACTGATTGGCTAATACTTTAGCTAATATTTTAATGTCCATATTAAGTAATGAGATGGGTCAGTAATTTTCTGGGTAAAGGGAGTCTCGACCTGGCTTGGTTATGAGAACAATGAGAGCCTCTAGAAAACTGTGATCTGAAAATCCATTCTTATACCATGAGTTAAAAATGGTTGTCAAAATTGGGGAAAGTTCCTGGATATATGACTTATATAGATCAGTCGAGAGGCTATCAGGCCTGGGTGATTTATCTGAAGGGAATTGTTTGATTGCCTGTATGACTTCCCATTCCTCAATGCGAGAGCCTAAAAAAGAGCTTTCATTTAGGGATAAACCAGGAAGTTCCAACGGTTCGAAGTATTTTTCAGTGTCTTCCATCATTGGGATTTCCTCCTCAGGGACAGTATAAAGGGCCTCAAAGTATTGTCCAAATCCAGAAGCTATTTCTTTTGGATCCGTGGTTAACGGGCTGTGTTTTGTTAGATGCATAGCGGTTATTAAATGTATAGCCTCTGCTTGTTTAATCCGAATGGCCAGCAATTTGCCCGCCCTTTCACCTGATTCCAAGTATTTAAGCTTGGTTCTCTTAAGTGAAAGTTCAGCCTTTTGAGACATCAGGTTAGAGAATTAAGCATGCAAAATATGTAGTTTAGTCCAGTCACTATCTGATGAATGATGACTGATATCTCGTTCAAGGAGTTTGATAGAGTCCAGCAAATCCTTAACCTGGGCCTTAAATTGTTTGGATCTAGTAGATGCCAAGTGGATACATTCCCCCCTCACTGCACATTTTAAGGTTGCCCAAACAATGTCAGTTCTAGAAACTGACCCCTGGTTGGTCTCCAAAAAATGAGAGATGAAATCCTTGAGATGGGCTCGAGTACTAGGAAAGTGGAGAAGTTGGTTATTTAAATGCCAAAGGGAATCTCTTCTAATTCCTGGGCCCAAAAGATAAGTGAGGGAAACAGGAGAATGGTCTGAGATGACTCGTGGATGTATACATGCATCCAGAATGCCTGGTAGAATATGGGAACTGACCAGTAGGTAATCTATTCTTGAGCAGGTGCAATGAGGAGAGGAGAAAAAGGTGCATTGTCTTTCTTAGGGATTTAAAATTCTCCATATGTCTATTAACCCCACCCCATTCATTAAATCCTTTGGGGTTCTCTGCACTGGTAAAAGACTAGTCCTCTGGGATCTGACCTATCCAGCTGCACTTGAGGAGTAATGTTCCAATCCACACCAAAAAATAGTGTTCTGGACAGGTTGGAGGCCATTAAATCTAGGAGGGATGTAAAGAACTCGGGGGGGGGTCTGCATTTGGGCCGTAGATAGATCCAATCAAGATCTGTTGAGAGCCTAGGGCTCCATTAAGTAATAAGTACCGTCCATTGCTATCCCAAACCTCTTGTTCCAATCTAAAGGGTATAAGTTTATTAATTAATATAGTGACTCCCCCCCGATTAGTGGAGACCCCCGCTCTGAAAGCCTGTCCAACCCAGCTTTTGCGCAGCAAGGAAGTGTCTTCTCTTCTGAGGTGGGTTTCCTGCAGGCGTGCGATACCCACTTTAAGATGCAATAGATGTTTTAGAATAACTTGTCTTTTACATCTATCTCGAGCACCCCTAACATTCCAGCTCACAATGGTGTACATTCCGCACATTTATCAAATATAAGGTAGTAACTTGATAACAAAGGCTCACAAAGATTAGGAGATCTAGACACTGGTACTTTCCCCAAAAAACTCTCCTCCTCCCCAACCCCCGACACCCATTGATTATCCTAATAGCTACCCCAGTTCTTCCAACTGCACTGACATATTCACCATGTCAAGTGATGTTGTGGCACAAACCCACGAAACAGACACCCTCCTCCCTCCTCTCCTCCCACTTTAGACACTCCAAAAGTGAAACAATATATATCTATTGGTAGTCTATCAGATTTGTGTCTGAAGACCAAAGTATGTGGCCGCTCCTGAAAGGAATCCTGAAAAGAATGAACCTGTGATTAAACAAATCCAGCTGTCTGTTAAACTCGCAGGAGCGGTTTCACCTTAAAATGTTCAAAACTAGCAGGTAAAGTTCACCAAAGTTCACAAAAATTAGCAAAAAGTCATTTCTCTTATGTAAGATGGTGTTTAGAAACATAGGAACATAGAATTTGACGGCAGATAAGGATCGCTTGGCCCACCTAGTCTGCCCATTTTCCTACCTAACAGATAAGCTGCAGATCCTAGTTAACTAACAGCTACTTCCTCTCACCCATCCCTAGGACTGCCTTATGCCTGTCCCATGCATTCTTGAAGTCCCCCACTGTTCTTGACTCACGACCTCCTCAGGAGGCTGTTCCATGCATCCACAACCCTCTCAGTGAAAAAATACTTCCTCACATTACCCCTGAGCTGTCCTCTCTATCTTCAAATTGTGCCCCTTGTTCTTGCACATCTCTTTTCTGGAAGATGCTACCTCTTGGACTTTGTTAATTCCCTTGAGGTACTTGAAAGTTTCTATCATGTCCTCTCCCTTCTTTCCTCAAGAGTATACATATTAAGCTCCTTTAGTCTTTCTTCAGATGTCTTCTGGTGCAGACCCTGCACCATTTTGGTTGCCCTCCTCTGGACAGCCTCCACTCTGTCTATGTCTTTGCGGAGATGGGGTCTCCAGAACTGCACACAGTACTCCAGATGGGGTCTCACCAACTGTCTGTACAGAGGGATAACAACTTCCTGTTTTCTACTATTGATGTCTCTTCCTATGCATCCCAGTATCCCCCCAGCCTTCCTTACTGCCTTCTCACATTGCTTGCCCACCTTTAGGTCATCTGATATAATTACCCCCAGGTCCCTTTCTATTTTTACTGTTGTCAGTATCTCACCCCCATTGTGTACGCTACCCTGGTTTTGTTTCCATGTGCATTACCTTGCACTCTTTGCATTGAATCTGAGCTGCCATACATTTGACCATTCCTCCAACCTTGCCAAGTCCCTTCTCATCCTTTCCACTCCATCTTTGTGTATCAACCCTGTTGCAGATCTTTGTGTCATCTGCAAAGAGACATACTTTTCCTTCCAGTTCCTCTGCAATGTCACTTATAAAGACATTAAAAAGGACTGGTCCCATTACTGAACCCTGTGGTACCCCGCTAGTAACCCTCCTTTCTTCACTGTGTACTCCTTTTACTACTACCCTTTGTGTCCTGTTGTCTAGCCAATTTTTATCCAGGCTACCACCTTGGGACCCATTCCAAGGCTGGCTATCTTGTGTATTAATCTTTGTGTGGGACTGTATCAAATGCCTTGCTAAAATCTAGGTAGGCCATGTCCATAGCCCTCCTGGTCTACTACTTTGGTCACCCAGTCAAAGAAATCTATTAGATTCTTCTGACATGACCTTCCCATTGTGAATCCATGCTGCCTTGGGTCCCTGCCCCACTGGCCTCTAGGTACTCAACAATTCTTTCCTTCAGAAGTGATTCCATCATTTTCCTACCACTGAGGTCAAACTAACTGGTCTGTAGTTTCCTGCTTCTGTCCTGCTCCCACTTTTGTGAAGAGGAATCACATCTGCCCTCCTCCAGTCCTCGGTACCACCCCACCTCCCATGATTTGTTAAAGAGAGTAGTCAGTGATGTCACTAGTTCTACCCTTAGTTCTTTTAGAATTCTTGGTGAATCCCATCAGGCCCCATTGCTTTGTCCACCTTCAATTTTATTAGTTCTTTCAGAACCCTTTCTTCTGTAAATGGACTGGTATCAACCTCGTCTTCAGAGTGTTTCTCTTGTTTGGTTTAGGTAACTCCCCTCTCTCCTTTGTGAATACTGAGCAGAAATATTCGTTCAGTATCCCTGCTTTTTCACTGTCACCCTCTACCCACATTCCTTCCCCTTTACTAAGCTTCAGTATCCCTCCTTTGGTCTTTCTTCGCTCCCTAATGTACCTATAAAAGGTCTTATCCCCCTTCTTAACAGAATTGGCTATCCTTTCCTCGGTTTGGGCCTTTGCTATTCTGACTGCCTTCCCAGTATCTTTCTGCTTTAACTGATAAAGTTCTTTGTCCTACTCCTTCTGTGTTTCCTTATATTTCCTGAATGCTGTCCTTTTCTCCTTAACCTTCCCTGCCACCTCTTTTGTGAACCATAGCGGTTTTTTCCTTCATTGTGTTTTATTGATTTGCTTTACACAAAGGCTTGTTGCCTCTGTGATGGCTGTTTGATCCTCCCCATTGTTCCTCCACCTCATTCTTGCCTGTTTGCTAGTGCTTTTCTGAGGCACTCTCTCATTTTTCCAAAGTCAGCCCTCCAAAGTCTAGTACTCTTGCTTTTGTATGCAAGCGATTGTATGGCTGTGTTTATCGTGAACCACACTGTTTGGTGGTCGCTTGTTCCCAGATGGCTACCCACTTCTAAATCTGAGATTCTTTTTCCATCCCCATTTGAAAGTACCAGGTCTAACATTGCTCCCTCCCAAGTGGGTTCTGATACTAGCTGTCTGAGGCATGCCCCCTGTAGGGCATCAAGAATGACCCTGCTCTTGGACGAGCCTGCAGCAAAGGTGCTCCAGTTAACATCTGGCATATTCAGGTCCCCCATCAACAATATCTCCCCTTTTTCTGCCATTCTAAGAAAGCCTTCTATCATTTCCTTGTCCATTCCCTCCCCCTGAGATGGGGGTCTGTATACAACCCCCATGCGGATTGTGGTGCCATTTCCTGTCTCCAGGGTGACCCAAAGTGCTCTGCTCCTTGTTTATGCTTTAGTTCTGTTGCTTTGATCCCTTCCTTTACATAGAGAGCTACTCCTCCTCCTCTTTTACCCTCCCTGTCCCTCCTGTAGATTGTGTATCCTGGTATGTTGACATCCCAGTCACGGTTCTCTGTGTACCATGTTTCTGTGACTGCCACAATATCCAGGCAACCCTCTTCCATCAAGGCCACTAGTTCAGGGAGCTTGTTACACAGACTATGGGCATTGGTACTCATCACCCTCCACTTTTTGATAGCCTTACCCTTTTAGCCCCATTTCTGTCCTTACTGCTTTTGCCTTTTTACATTTAAATCTGTTCTGCTCCCAATAACTTCTGTACCTTGGTGTTTACCTCCTAATCACCATGTTTTGTGGAGGCTTGATTTCCTGCTTCTTTTCATTGCCTCCCCTTGGCTAGTTTAAATGCTTGCCAATGAAGCATTCAAACCTCTCACCTAGGATCCTGGTTCCCCGGACAGATGTAGACCATCGCACCAGTATAGGTCTGCATCCCTCCAGGTGGCTCTCCAGTCCCCAATGAAGCCAAAACCCTGAGCTCCACACCAGTTTTTCAACCACTCATTGAATTCCCTGGTGAGAAGTGCCCTAGCATCTCACTTGCCATAGACAGGCAGCACCTCCGAGAAGGTTACCATATGCGCTACTTGTCTAAGGCCCCTTCCCAACTCTACAAACTCCTCTTGCACTGCTCTGATCCCCATTCCTGGCCAGGTCATTTGTTCCTAGGTGGACAATGACATCCAGCTCCCTCCCTCGTGCAGCTCCTCCCACGATCCTGAGGATTCGCTTCCTGTCCCTCCAAGCCGTGGCACCAGGAAGGCACCTTACCTCCCTCTCCCCTTCCTCCCCTTCCTCCCCAATTCTACCCTCCTAATGATTGAGTCCCCCACCAGGAGTTGTTTCCTTCCCCTGTGGGGTCCCATGCCACCCTCCTTTGTGTCTCCTTTTTGAAGGTTCCCAGCATCCTCCTTGGTCTCCACTGCAGGTGCCTCCATAGAGGAACCACTATCCACCAGAAGAGCGAATGAATTGTGGAGAGGTACAGCTGGAGGTATGCAACTCTGTTCCACCACCCTCTCCCTCCTTGAGCCCACCCTGGTCCAGCCTCTCCTCTTTCTTGGCAACCTCTGAGGTAGTGGCATTGGCCCTGGTGGTCCCTGGGTGGGGGGAGGAGGTTTCATGAATCCTAGCCAGGTCAGCCTGGAGACGGGCAACCTCCTCTCTCAGACCAGAGAGGTGTCTGCAAATAGGGCAGCATCGCAGCCTCCAGAATGTCTCCCAGAACACTTCCACCCCACAGCCATTGCACTGCATCACTCCTATCATGTCTTATTTTGTGTCCCCTCTACTATTTCACTGGATGCTTACTCTCTCCTCTCCTTACAATTCTCACCCTTCCTGTTCTGGGACAGCAACTTCCTATCTTCTTTAGTAGCCTCCTTCTTCCTTGCTCAATATCAGACCACCAGCAGCTAGGGGGGGAGAGTGAGCTACTTTTTCTACTTTAGGGTTGACAAAACCAATGTTTCTCTATGATCCTTTCCTTCCTACTGCCAAACAGGAAGTTCCTGTTGACAGTCAAATCCAGTGACTATAAAGTAGAACTGGCTTTGGGTGGGTGGGATGGAGGGCAATTAGTAGGAAAAAATGCTAGCAACAGGAAGTTGTAATTTGACTCACCTGCTTTTATAGTGTCTAAACCACACCCCCAGGTAAGCTCTCTTTCCTCCTACTGGTTTAGCACAGTCAGCTGATACAGTACCTTTCACTGCACAGAATACACACTGACCTTCTTTCTTTTCTTTCTTTTTTTTAACCCCAAATACTTCCCCTTCTACTTCTAATAAAGTTATCTGTCTACTTAATCTTAACAGACACTGACTCCTGCTGAGATATACATTTTAAATTAAGAAGAAAATGTAGCTTCTTTTAGTTAGCTGCTTTCTGCTCTACAAGCAAGGCTAGCAACAGGAAGTTGTAATTTGACTCACCTGCTTTTATAGTGCCTAAACCACACCCCCAGGTAAGCTCTCTTTCCTCCTACTGGTTTAGCAAAGTCAGCTGATACAGTACCTTTCACTGCACAGAATACACACTGACCTTTTCTTTTCTTTCTTTTTTTACCCCAAATACGTCCCCTTCTACTTCTAATAAAGTTATCTGTCTACTTAATCTTAACAGACACTGACTCCTGCTGAGATATACGTTTTAAGTTAAGAAGAAAATGTAGCTTCTTTTAGTTAGCTGCTTTCTGCTCTACAAGCAAGGCTAGCAACAGTTTCTTCCACTCGTCAACATAAACATTGATGAAGCCCCATTTGGAGTCATATACTTCCCGAACAAGCCATAAAAGCAAGCAAAAATATGCCAAACCCCAAAGGGTCAAGTGATTCTCGACACCTGCCTAGCCCCAAGCCTGGAGATCTCTGATATTTATATTAGTCAGTTCTCCTTGCGACCTTTAGGATAGAATGCTTTTAAATTACTATCTGCTGGAAATAGTTCTTACAAGCCGGTCAGGCGAAGTCACTTGAATAACTCTGGCAGTACTTTCTTTAGCTCAGTGAGAACTTGCTTTTGTGTTTCATAGCTTAGCCATTGTTCTCCAGTCTTAACTTGTAATACCGTCGGGTATTTCACTCTGAATGGCTTTCCGGCGGCAATCAATTTGGAGATGAGAGGATGTAGTTCCTGTTGCTTTATTCTTACAGACTGCGGTAAGTCACTATTTTCACTGGCATTTGGATAGTTTATTTTATGGTTATTTTATTGTTTATGTTTTTATTTATTATTGCTGATGTTTTATCTCTTGTTTTGTATCAGCGCTTTGATTTATTGAAAAGCTCTTTATAAATAAATTTTGATTTGATTTGATTTGATTTGAAGTCCTGAGTAATTCTAACTCTTTTGCCTTCCCATTGAACCTCTTGCAAGGTCTTTACTTGGGCCAAAATGTGTTTCTTATCCAAGAAATTTAGCAATTTAAAGATGAGAGGCCTGGGGGTCGAGCTGGGTGGTGGTGGTGGGCGAAGTGCTCGGTGGACTCTATCACATTGGTAGATCTGTTCAGAGAGGGGCCTGCTATCTTTTCCTAACATTTTTGGAGAAAAAGTACTGGAGAGCTGCCTTCTTCATGCTCTTCATGCATCCCAATGACCAGCAAGTTATTTTGTCGACTTCTCCCCTCTAGGTCCTCTAGCTTCTCCTCTACTTTTTTTATTCTCCAAGTGGCAATGACATGATCAAGCTCTGTTTTGTCATGTTTCTTTTCTAAGGATACAAGTCTGGCTTCGGAGTCCCCGACTCTCACTGTTAAGGAGTTTATTGAGCTTTTGATATGGTGTATTTCATCTGTCATGGTTGTAATGGAGTCTTGCATTGGCTGCATTATTTCAATGAAGCGTTCCTCAGTTAGTGGAGTAGGCCCCGTGGTAGATTTATTAGCTTGTTGTTTAGGCCTCTTAGGGGCCTTATCTTTCTCTGGGGATGGTGGAGGAGAGTGCCACGGTGGCGCCTTGTGCATATAAACTTCCATCGTGTCGGAGTCTGCAGGCACCAAGAGATCTTCAGACACAATTCCAGCAGATTAGAGGTTGAATTCTCCAGCAATTCAATAGTTCAGCAGTAGGAATCAGTGGGAGAGGAACAGAGATACGGGAGTTGGCTGCTTATCACTAGGCTGCCATCACATGACCCCAGCCAATCTTCCTTTTAAATGTGAACACTAAAATACTTTCCCACATCTTAGCACATAGTTTAGCCAGGGTCTGGCAACCTCTTATAGGAGGAGAACAGACTGGCTTCATGGAGGGTCAGTTGGTGTCTGACCATTTTAGGAAGCTGTTTCAGCTGCTCTTGGTATCTAGGGAGTCTGGGGTCTCTGCGGTCCTGGCCTCTCTGGATGCCAAGAAGGCATTTGATAGAGTCTCTTGGAACTATCTATTCCAGACACTGATGATATTTGGCTTTCCCAAGGGGTTTATTAGATGGATCAGACTATTATATTCCAAAATCACACATGCCCACACAATGCAAAGCATCATGGGCTGCATATGCAAATCACCACAGAATGTTATGCTGGTTCAACTTTAAGCAGAACTGCATGGTGCTGAAAGACCTCTCACACAGTTTGCAAAGGGTGCTAACAGATGACATAGACACGTGTTTTGTCCTACCAGGACTCATCAGTATGCCTCGTCTGTTTGACACCCCAGTGGAATGAACCAGCTACCCTAGGACGGTCTGTCTGGGTTATGTTGTGGTGAACCCATTAAAACAAAAAACTATTTAAAAAACAAAGAACCTCTATGCGCAAACACTGAGGCAAGGGTTACCCCAAAGGGCATTTGGCTGGGAAGCCAAGTTTCAAGAAAAATACAAATTGTATTTTCTTGAAACTTGGCTTCCCAGCCAAATGCCCTTTGGGGTAATCCTTGCCTCAGTGTTTGCACACAGAGGTTCTTTGTTTTTTAGTATATTCCGCCTCTAAAGCTTGCATTCAATGTAATGGGGTTCCGTCAGATTTCTTTTTCTATAGGGGGCACTCGACAAGGATGTCCCCTTTCCCCATATTTATTTAACTTATATTTGGAACTTCTTACCCGACATATTATCAAAAAGAAAAGATAACAGGAATTTCCATTGGCCCCTCCTCTTTCAAAATATCCACTTATGCAGATGATATTTTGTTAAACCTAACACATCCATCCACTTCCTTGCCTGAAGTCTTACAAGTTTTCAAGTCATTTAGTATTTCTGGTTATAAGTTAATATTTCTAAAACAGTCATTATGCCCCTGAATTTTGAAACCTTTAAGCAAGAGCTCCATTCTGATTTTAGAAATTGTTGGAACAGTTCAGCTCTTACATATTTAGGTATTAAAATAACACCAAACACCCAAACAT
The DNA here is from genome assembly GCA_016271365.2 of Neoceratodus forsteri. Taxonomy (NCBI): domain Eukaryota; kingdom Metazoa; phylum Chordata; order Ceratodontiformes; family Ceratodontidae; genus Neoceratodus; species Neoceratodus forsteri. Next base: position 523,936,882 of record CM028129.1, read on the forward strand.
TGATTGAGCAGAACCTTACACCCTTGATTCAAACTATTGCTGCTGACCTTTCACGATGGCAACTCTTACCATTGTCTTTGTGGGGCAGAATCTCTATTGTTAAAATGAACATATTACCAAGAATTCTATATCCACTTTCTATATTGGGAGTGCCTTTACTTAAAGTTTGGTTTATTAATTTACATGGCTTAATATCTACCTTTTCATGGCAAAATAAAAAAAAAAAACGCATTGCCTTTACAACTTTGACTCTGGCTAAATCCCAAGGTGGGTTGCAATTAATCAATTTATTTTCTGGTATTATCTAGCAGCTCGAGCCAGTAAATTTTTGGCATGGTTTTGGCCCGACATGGGACGGAATTTGGATTTTCCCACCCCCCAGTGGAGGAACATTGAATACCACCTATGTCAGCTTTACTGTATCTTTCTGAGGGCCTTACCCCACATACAATGGAAAAGTTTGCCCCCCTCTTTACGAACTTCTCCAATAGGTTGGTCAGTTAGAATAAACATACAATTATGTAAATTGCTGAATTATATCCCTCACAGGCACCCGATTCAACCTATTAGTCTCAATCCTACTTTTAAAATAGCTAACAGGCCTATCCCCTCTTCCTTTCTTCCCTCAGCATTGTTAGACCATTTATCTTGCTTGATACAGAGGGATCAAATGATGTTCTTTGAATGATTCTGTATGTTTAATTCTTTGTCCACCATTACCACCTTTCCCTTCTTCCAATTGATCCATGCTGTTAAAGCAGGCCTTGGTCCTCATCCTTGGCATTTTTCTGAGAGTGTTGCCTCTAGAGAATTGAGTTCCTACATAAATAAAGCACACTCTGTGTATCTACTGTATAAAGCAATTAGATAGTTAAAAGGGAATCAAAGGCAGTTAAAATATGTTTATTGGAAAAACGAGTTCCCGGGTCATGCAGAATTTTTAAATTCTTCATCCCCATGGGACTGTATCTCCTGTTATACAAGAATAGATAAACTCCAACTTATGCAATATAAAATTCTGCATAATGCTTATTTCACTCCCCAGAGACTCTCTGCAAGATTGGCCACTTGCCTAATCCCATGTGTTCGAGTTGTGCTGAAGCTCCGGGTACACTCAAACACCTTCTTTGGGATTGCCTCCCCCAGGTTAATTCTTTTTGGAAGTGAATTCAGTGCCAGATGAACCCATCATTAGGTTTACAGGATGCTTTTACTTTGGAAATTTGCCTATTGGAACTGGGTGTAGAGCATCTGGTAGGATATCAGAGGTTTCATACTTCATTACTAGCTGCAGTAGCTAAGCTAATTATTTTGCATCACTGGATGGATAGGGAAGATCTATCATTTCGGGAATGGTACAATGAAATACTAGTTATACTGCTCATGGAAAAACTAGTAGCTGGCATGCAACATGCCTTCCACTCCTTCAAATCTAGATGGGAGAAATTACAATCTCTACTCTTGCTTGCTTGATAGACAAATGCCCCTTTGTTTAGAATATTTAAGCCAGGCACTCATTGCTGCCTATGTTATGTTAGTGTGACTAATCTGGACATTCTTTAATTGTCACTTTCCCTTCTTCAATGTTTTTATACATCTATTACTTACATTTTGTACCAGATTTATAGTACATATTTGTTTAGTTATTGTAATGATATATGATGTTCTGTACTTCAAGATTTCTAGTTCAGAAGATATAACATTTCTTTAATTTCATCCCAGTGTATGTTTGTGCCCGGCAGTGTATGATTGACATAGCTCATATTCATGATTTTACTTACTTTTAATAGTTTTTAGTTCTTTTTTGTTGGATTTTATTATTCTTTATTTGTGGTCGTTTGGTTGATATTGTAGTTTTGAACATTCTTCAATAAAGTGAATTTAGTTAAAAAAGGAACATTCTATAAACTTACAAGAACACTCTGTGAGAAGCAGGATCTCTTAACGAGTTCCCAGACAAAGACATAAAAAGAGCAGCAATACTTCTGCTACAGAGACAGAGAGAGAGAGAGAGAGACTGAAACTTGGAATTAAGAGATACCCTCAGAAGAAGGACTTACTTTTCTCTGTTTGTACAGCCTTTGTAAATAGTCATACTGAGTAATTTTTATTTTGCTTTTATTGAGAAAAATAAAAAGTTATTTGTGAATTTTGAAACTGCTCCTGGTTTTCCTATGCTTCCTGACCCGTGCCTCAATGACTAGTACTGTAGTACTGCCTCTGTTGTGTGGGCTCTGTACAGATTACAAATTAGGAGAGCCTTTTGTTCATCCAGCGGTGACAGCTCTTGTATTTGGGATCTCACATGGGGCAAAACCACATTATCATCAAACTGAATAGTTGTTTCCATGTTTGCCCAGTGATTGTCCGAGTCACATGCCAGTCACCAGGGAATTTATGCTTAGGGTGACATGCAACACTTCTCCCTTTGTAGATTAGTTGCAGCGGCAGCATATCACCAGCCAGGGTGCAGGCTAGTACAATGGAGATCTGGTGTTCATCTCCTAACCCTGTCACAGAAACCTGCTTCACTGCAGTAGCCTCCATCATTTATTCAGAGACAGGGATCATGTTGACCCCTGTCTCATCCATATTAATGATTAGCTGGGGGTGTATCAGTTCCTGAGCACTTGCTCTGGCAGTTTGTGACAAAAATGAAGTTTTCAAATTCACAAAGTCACTTGGCATTTTACACCTAGCTTTTGTCCCCTTTCATTTACTAAATCCTATCCGAGGAAGGAAACCCCAAGCCCACTTACTGGACAAATTTAAATGCCCCCCCATTGTCTAAGTAGCTGTGGTGAGATAGCTTTGACAACGCCTGCAGCTACTGCTTGAATCACACCTGCATTCACTACTGCCCCTTCTGTACGCAGAGATTTCACAATCATTTTATGTTGCCCCTCGAGATTGTCCTCCAAATGTGTTGGGCGGTCCCAAGGTTTTTTAGGCAGTACAGGTGACTTTGCAGTGGGGTCTGGTGTTTTCCTTAATTGAAAGAGGTAGTCAGCTTTACAATTTCTGATTGTGCTTTCATTTATTTCACTTCAGGTACTTATAAGGTAGGACTGGATAAGCAGCCATAACCCCCTGTTCAATTACATAATTCCCTAGCTGAAATCTTGTCTCAGGTTGGTTATTCACATAAGAGAAAGGGTGGCATTTCTTTGAGGAGGGTGGGGAAGCACCTGCAAGCTCTTTAGCTACAGACACAGGTACATTAAGCTCATTGCCAGAGCTCTCAGCCATCTCCACATTACATACAGTGTTAGTCTCTACTGGGTACTTCCTCTTTTCTTGAGATGACTAGATCCCTTTCAAAAGAGGCATGGTGAAGCAAATGCACCAGCCAGGTAAATCAAACTGTACAGAGCAGCAAGGTAAACAAGTGTGATGGGAAGGATTTGTAGGCAGTTAGCTGTCTACTAGCAGTAAGCGGTTGGCAATTAAGTTAACAAGTAACTACAGATCTGGTAATTGCCAATTCAAAGCGCTCACACTACTGTAATTGCAACTACCACAACTACTGTAATTAACGGTAAGCACGGAATGCTAATTCTAACAGGTGCAAATATGTATGAACTGAGGCATCATGCTAAACATATCAGGCACTAATATTAACTGCTATAAAGTATGTCCTTTGTTTAAACCTGTAGGTAAAGAAAACAGTCCCCCGATGTATTTTTAACTTTTTAACCTGAAACAAAGAAAATGGTCCCTTGTCATTCCTGCTATTCCCCTCCCCCATTCCAACCCTCCCACTGTGCACCCACCACCCCACACCCCCACCTACCCTATACTTACCTGTGGAGGTCATGCGCTGTCATCCTTTGTGCACTGGGACAGGATTGGTCTCCTCACTGAACTGGACACTTGATGTTCAAAAATATCATATGTGTGAAAATAGGTATAGCTTATTTTTATACATGCTGCATTTTGAAAGTCATGTATCCAGATACACACATTCTGTTAACTGAAGGAAAAGCACTTTGCTATTGTGCTTCTGTGGTGGTGCAGAGGACAGGGCACATGACTGTAAATGCAAGGGTCCTGGGTTTGAGACCTGTCTGTCCATATTTTTTAGACCTACAATAATGGCGAAATAATATAGAAAGGCTGGCCTCAAACCCAGAAGTCTTGGTGCTTGTAGTCTAGTTCCCAGTCCTGTACTCCATGGGAGAAACACATTGGAACTGTGCTTTTTTCTTTAGTTATCAATGATATGAATATTTGGTCACAAGTGCATGTTAATGTTCAAAATTGTAGTGTGTGAGAAAATAGGCATAGTCTATTTTCACACACACACCACACTTGCGAACATTTGGCATCCACTTGTGGCCAAAGATTCACATTATTGAGAGCCCCAGAAACCCCAAGTGGATGCACCCCCCAGAGTGTGAGACACTGGGAAGCCCACTCCCAGTGTCCCTAGTCATGTATCCCCCCTTGCAGTGTGGGACACTGGCGAGCCCACTCCCAGTGTCCCCAGACATATTTAACCTCCCCTGCAGTGTGGGACACTGGGGAGCCCACACCCAGTGTCCTGAGACATCCATTAGTGCCCCCTTCCCCCTTGCAGTAAGGGACACTGGGGAGCTCTCTCCAAGTGTCCCAAAATCCATTTTTGCTTTAAACCTGTAAATAAGAAAACAGTCCCCCAACATGTTTTTCACTTTTAAAGCTGAATAAAAGAAAATGGTCCCTCGTCCTCCCTGCCATCCCCCTCCTCCATCCCGACTCTCCCACTGAGCACCCACCACCCCACCCTTACCCTATACTTACCACCAGAGGTTGTCCACTGTCGTCTTCTGTGGACCGGGACACGTCTGCACTATTCTAAGCTGAACCACAAACTGACAAATCAAGGTAAGTGCCTTATAATATATTTTGGTGGTGTTTTGAACTTATCATGATATCTTAGCCATTTTTTGATATTTGTTCACCAAATTTTCAACCTGGGCCTTTTCAGATCCCACCTCATGAACACTGTGGCTGTCATTTCATTAATTGGGCCTGGATGGTGATTTCATGGTCACTGCACAAAATCACCTTTTCAGGACTGATTAATGAAATGAGAGTGCCAGTGTTTATGAGGTGGTGTCCCAAAAAGGCCATGTTGAAAATTTGGTGAAAAGAATTCCTAGAAATGGTCAAGTTACGTGCGGCCTTTGACATTTCTCTATGCACATGTGTAACTTTGGTAATTTTTTTATATTTTCACTCCAAATTTTCAATATAGCCATTTTTTCACATCCCCTCATGAACAGTACAGATGTAATTTTTCACATCCTGTCCAAAATGTGTTTTCGCACCTGTGGCATGGAGTGACATTTTTCCATGGATTTCAAATGTTTCACCTATGGGGTTCATGAGGTGGGATCATAAGAAGACTATGCTGAAAATTTGGAGTCAAAATCTGAAAAAATGCCAACGTTATGACCATTCATTGCGTTTTCTGTACGCCCACTCGTAACTGTGGAAATTTTTAATTATGTGACCCAGATTTTCAATATAGCCTTCTTATTACCTGCCCTCATGTATGTCACAGCTGTCATTTTTCAAATACAGTCCAAAATGTGTGTTCCCACCTGTGGTGTGGAATGGCATTGCACTGTAGTTGCGCAGACCTATGTTTTGGCAGGGATTTCAAACATTTCTGTAATGACTGGTAATAAGATAGCTAAACTGATAATTTGGTGATGCATCTATGGAGGGATAGGTGCACAGGGTCCAAAGGACCCTGCACTCCCACAGTAAAATAAGGAAAAATACGGAGTATGGCCCACTGTGACATAAGGACAGTTATGGAAGATGGGAAAACTATGTGAAAAAATAAGGAAATTAATTGCAAAAAAAACTTCATTAATACATCAGTTAGGGTTGTTACTAAAGCAACAAAAGTAGTGAAATGTGGTGTTAGGGTTTCCAACCCTAACACCCAGCCCCCACCCTGTAGACACCGAGAGGCATCGGGGGTGTGTCTTGGGGTCATCAGCCCGAATGCTCACCCCATTCTTATATACTGTACCCATATCAGCTTATTTACTTATGGCATGGGGTGAGCATTGGAGCTGATGACCCCAAGGTACCCCTCTGATGCCTGTCAATGTCTACAGCGTGGGGTTGGGGTTTTAGGGTTGGAAACCCTAATGCCACATTTCCCTACTTTGTCACTTTAGTAACAACCCTAACTAATGCATTAATGACATTTTTTGTAATGAACATATAATAAAATTGATGTATCCCCCACCTTCCCCTCCCTCTGAGCACCCACCACCCACATCCCAAAAAATATAGAAATGACACTGGGGATGCCCAGTCCACCAGTGTCATGATTCTGAATCCTCCCTCCAGTCCCCTGCAGCCTGAATTTCTTTTTTCTGCACCCCCCCCACAATCCTCCCTCTCAGCTTTCCCAAAAACTTAACAGTGACACTGGGGTGCCCAATTCTCCAGTGTCACAAACAAATCCTCCTTCCTTTTTTAAATGTGTTTCCCTGAAAAAGGAAAAAACATCCATCAATGTCTTTTGAATGTTTTTTTTTAACCTGTAAACAGAAAACTGTCCATCGATGTCTTTTGCGCCATTCTTGTCCACCTCCCAACCCTCCAAACCCTTATGTACCCTCGGTGGGGGGGGTCAGTGCCATCATCTTCTCTGGACCCCAGATGTGTCTTCACTCTTCAAAGCTGGACCATGAACTGAGGAAACAGGTGTGTGGTTCAATGAATTTCAATGAGGTTTTGAACTTAGTGCCATAACTTGGACATTTTTGTGTACCTTTGCCCCAAAATTTCAACATGCCTTCTATGGGACCCCACTTCATGAACAATTGAACTGTCATTAGGCAGATCTCTCCCAAAAGGTGATGTCACAGTCCCTGCACAAAATCACATTTCGGGCAGGAACATTTTGTCTGCTCTTGTTCATCAGGTGGGGTCATAAGAAGGCTATGATGAAAATTTGGTGTAAAAATATTAAAAAAATAAAGTTATGTGCTTACATTAAACTTTGTGAATGCAGGCTCATAACTTTGGTAATTTTAAATATTTCCCCCCCAAATTCACAACATACCCATATCTTTACAGCACCTCATGAAGGTGACAGCTATCATTTTTCAAATCCTGGCCAAAATGTTTTTTTACATCCCGAAAGGTAACTTTGGCGTTCCCTGCGTGAAATCACCTTTTGGGAAGGAGATGAACATTTTCTCTACCTTTGTTCATGAGGTGGCATCATTAAGAAGGTTATGTTGAAAATCTGGTGTAAAAATATTAAAAAACCAAGTTATGAGTCTACATTGACTTTTGCGAATGCAGGCTTGTAACTTTGGTAATTTGCAATACCCCCCCCCAGATTCATAACATAGCCATATCTTTACAGCACCTCATGAATGTGACAGCTGTCATTTTTCAGCTCCTGCCCAAAATGTATTTTTGCATCCTGAAAGTTGATTTTGCAGTCCCTGTGCAAAATCACCTTTAGGCCAGGAGTTGAACATTATCTCTACCCTTCTTCACGAGGCAGTGTCATAACAAGGCTATGTTGAAAATTTGGTCTAGAAATATTACAAACCAAATTTCAATAATTTTACCCCAAATTCCTGAGCTGCAACCTTTTGGCTGTGGCCAGAGTATATTTAAATGCTGATCATAGAATCCATCAACAAAAAAAACCCATTCCAGTTTTGAAAGGCCTGGTGAAGGAGAACAAAAATGCCTACACTTTCATTTGGAGAGCATAGAAGACTCTGTCTGCTTGGTGACCATTCAACTTTTGGGAATCCCAGATGGACTGGAAGACCAAAACCCAGTGAAATTTATCATCAACCTATTTAAAATGTAGTTTGGTGAGCCACAGGGATTCAACATCCTCTAAGCATACAGAGTAAATCCCAGGAAAAAACTAACAACATAGACGTGCCAAGAACTTTTATGGTAATCACAGGGGGGTTCTTGCCAACGGGGCTAAATTGATTTGAAAGCCAAGGAGCAGAGCCAACTACATGTGGAGTGCATACAGACAATGCATTACAACCTGGATTTCAGCTATTCCATGAGGGAGAGATGATCCTGCAACATAGTCTGTGCAGGACTGAGGGAACTGCGTATGACCCACTCGTATGCCTGCTCATTTGAAAATGTCATATGCAGGTAAACATTTTTTATTCAGCAGTCCAGTGGAAGCAAGAAAGAAGCTGGAAAATGTGAGTCAGGACTTTGTTGTCATAGAGACTGAACAACATGTTGCGGACTCTGAGTGTGAGGAGAAAAGTGCAGTATTTGTCATTAAGTTGAACTGCTTTAAATGTAAGTAAAAATGCCTGATCTTTACCCATCCCATATGCTTGATAAAGCAAATGATTTATTATATTGAATTTTTTTTTTCAGCTTTGTGTCACTCTGGTCACCGGCTGATGGGGCATCTCTCAGGCAGGGACCCACTCAGCCTTGCCTCTACCTCCCACCAGAACCCCTCCCCTAACCGGGCATTGGGTCCTCCCTCTCCCACAGGCCCAGATGGGAGGAGGCAGGGATCATGGAGAGTCAAATCAGGGTTCGTGCTGGCATTGGGTGTGTGGGTTCGGCCCTCGAGCTCCGCCATCACCTCCCTGCCAGACAAGGTTTTCCACCTTAGTTTTTGCCCCGAGACACAGATGTGCAATGATGTTTGCACGAAGGATGCAATCCCACCCCCTCCACTGATGTCCACTGTCACCTCTCCCCCTCAGTGGATCACTCTTGTGATTCCCCCCAGTCTCCACTGGGGGCCACCGCAGAGCGATGCATCCTCACAGCTCCACCCCAGGAGAGGAGTGCAGTCCTCCAGATGCTCAATCCTCTCCTCCTCCTCCTGCCTACCCCGTCTCCCAGAGTCTGCTCCTAAACACTTGTAGCCAGTGTAGCATGAGGTGCGGCATCCAGTGCCTCAACCCTCATTGTCAACGGGCCAGCCAGTTTACTATATTGATGTGAAAGTGGACTGCAAGAGTGTAAGTATGAGCATATCCTGGTTTACATTAGTTCTTACTGTGCATAGATTTGATAACTCAGCTGACAGCCAGTGGCCCCAGCACCTTGTTTAAAGATGGTGACGGCCTTGTGGCTACTTTCATATCTTCTCTGGGAGCAGAGAATGAGAGAAACCCTCTGTGAGCTGTTTGGGTGATTGTGGCACACAGCCAACCTGCAGTCTTCCCAGAGTTCATCTTTGTTACCAGCTCGAGGTAAGCAGTTTGAGAGGCCCATTTCTACCTTTTTTAGAGCATCTGAACTATCTGTTGTTATAAGTACACCCCTCTTCTATCTGGACCTAAGGCTAATAGTAAATGGCCAAAGGGCATCACAGGGAATCAACACTGAACAAATCTTTCATTATACAGGTTCAGTGTCATGCTGCATTGATTCATTAAATGAACACTTTTTTTTGACATTATTGCTTGAACAATATGTCAACAGGGATTTATTCACAAAATGGTTAACAGCTTGCTGTATGACATGGTCTCTAATATTCACATAAAGTATGATGCATTATGGATTCTTACAGCTATGTACCTTGTTTTAAGTGGTATTTGTTTACCATAAAAACAATAAAATAAAGTTAAAAAAAGTTAGAGCCAGCCAGCAAAAGCCAGCCATCAGCTAGCCAAAGTTGTCCTGTAACCCAGACTCTTGAGCAAGTATAGCAGTCAGGCAATACCAGGCTCAATTTAAAAAAAAAAGCCAACAGCCAGTCAAAGTCCTCCTCTAACCAGGACTCTTGGGCCAGCATAGCAGCTGGTCAATGCAGCCTCAACATACAAAGGCAGCCAGCCACCAGCCAAAGCCAGCCAGCCAAAGCAAGTCACCTGACGACCAAAGTCCTCTTCTAACCTGGACTCTTGGGCTATTGTAGCAGCCTGTCAGTGCTGGCCTCAGCTTAAAAAATCCTGCCAGCTACTAGCCAAACTCAGCCAGTTCACAGCCAGTCAAAACCAGACACCAGCCAGCTAAAGACCTCATCTAACATGGTTACTTGGGCCAGCATAGCAGTCAGTCAATGCCAGACTCAGCTTAAAAAGCCAGCCTGCCACTAGCTAAAGCCAGTATTCAACCAGCCAGACTCTTCTTCTAACCTGGACTATTGGTCCAGCAAAGGAACCCATTGATGCCGGCATCAACTTAAAAAGTCAGCCAGCCACCAGCCAAAACAGATGAGTCAAAGCCAGCCACCAGCCAGCCAAAGTCTTCTCTTCTACCCTTAACTGCCAGGCTAGAGTAGCAGCCAGTTAATGTCAACCTCAGCTTAAAAAGACAGTCAGCCACCAGCAAAAGCAAGCCAGTCAAAGACAGCCAGCAATCAGCAAAAGTCCTCCTCCTACCCAGAATGTTGGGTCAGTGTAGCAGTTGGTTAATGCTGTCCTCAACTTAAAAAGCCAGCCAGCCACCAGCTAATGCCAGCCACCCAAAGCAAGCCACCAGCCAGCCACCAGTGAGTCAAAGTCCTTTAAACTGGACTCTTGGGCAAGTATAGGGCCAATGTCAAGCCAGACTAAAGCTAGCCAGACACAACCCAAAGTCCTCTTGTAACCTAGACTCTTGGGCCTGATTAGGACCCCTGTCAAATCAGACACCAGGCAGTCACCAACCAATGGCTAGTATCCAGCCAGCCACTAGACACCAACCATCCAGACAACCAGAAGCCAGCTGACAGCCAGCATCAAGCCAGTCACCAGCTAAACTCCTCCAGTTACACAGACTCTTCAGCCACTATAACACCCATGTCAAGTCAGCCATCAACCAGCCAGCCAACCATCAGGCAGCCGCCAGCCATCATCCAGCCAGCTACCAGCCAAATTCCTCCTCTAATCAAGACTCCTGGGCCAGCATAGCAGCTGCTTATTGCTGGCCTCAACATAAAAATCAAGAGCCACCTACCCAAACCCAGCCACCAGCCAGTCAAAGTCATCCTCTAAGCCATACTCTTGGGCCAGTACAGCAGTCAGCCAATGCCAGGCCCAGCTTAAAAAGCCAGCAGGCCACCAGCCAAACCCAGCCACAAGACAGCTAAAGTCCTCCTCTAACCTGGCCTCTTTGGCCAGCATAGCAGCAGGCCAATGCTGGCCTCAACATATAAAGCCATCCAGCTACCAGTCAAAGTCAACCAGCTAAAGCCAGCCACAGGGAAGCCACCACCCAGCTGAAGCAAGCCACCTACCAGCCAAAGTTCCCCAGTAACACAGACTCTTGAGCCAGTATAGCACCTGTGTTAAACTAGCCACCAGCCAGCCACCAACCAGCCAGGCAGCCAACCATCAGCTGACAGCCAGTCATTATCCAGCCAACCACCAGCCAAAGTCCTCCACTAACCCAGACTCCTGGGCGAGCGTAGCAGCCAGTCAATGACATCCTTAATGTAAAAAGCCAGAACCACCCAGCCAAAGCCAGTCACCAGCCAGTCAAAGTAGACCTCTTACCCAGACTCTTGGGCCAGTATAGTAGTCAGTTAATGCCAGGCTCAGCTTAAAAAGCCAGTCAGACACCAGCCAAAGCCAGCCACCAGCCAGCCAAAGTCCTCCTCCAACCTGGATTCTTTGGCCAGCATAGCAGCAGGTCAATGCTAGTCTCGACAGATAAAGCCAGCCAGTCACCATCTAATGCCAGCTGGCCAAAGCCAGCCACTGGCCAGCCAAAACAAACCACCTACCAGTCAAAGTTCTCCACTAACATGGACTCTTGGGCTAGTGTAGCACCTGTGTCTAGCCAGACACCTGCAAGTCACCAGCCACCAACTAGTCAACCACTGGCCAGAAGCCAGCAATCATCCAGCCAGCCTCCTGCCAAAGTCTTCCTTTAACCAGGGACTCTGGAGCCAGTGCAGCATCCAGTCAGTGCTGGCCTCAACTTAAAAAAACAGAACCAGCCAGCCACCAGCCAGTCAAAGTTATCCTATAACTCAGACTCTTGGGCCAGTATAGCAGTTAGTCAATGCCTGGCTCTGCTTAAAAAGCCAGCCGGCCACCAGCTAAACCCAGCTGCCAGACAGCCGAAGTCATCCTCTAACCTGGACTGTTTAGTCAGTGTAGCAGCAGGTCTATGCTGGCCTCAACATGTAAAGCCAGCCAGCCACCAGACAGCTAAAGTCATCCTCTAACCTGGACTCTTTGGTCTGTGCAGCAGCAGGTCTATGCTGGCCTCAACATATAAAGCCAGCCAACTATCAGCCAAAGCCAGCTGCCCAAAGCCAGCCACCGGCCAGACAAAGCAAGTCACCTGCCAGTCAAAGTCCTCCACTAACATGGATACTTGGGCCAGTATAGCACCCATGTCAAGCCAGACCCCAGCTAGCCACCAACCAGACAGCCAATGATCAACCAGCAGCCTGTCATCATCCAGCCAGCCACCAGAAAAAGTCCTCCTCTATCCCAGACTCCAGGGCTGCATAGCAACCAGTCAATGCCGGCCTCAACTTAAAAAGCCAGAGCAGCCAGCCAACAGCCAGAGGGCAGTATAGCACAGTGGTCTAAGGCTCTGAGCTCCAAATTTGGTGACATCCAGCAGACCAGACCTGGGTTTGAATCCTACAGCTTCCACTTGCATACTGTGTGACCCTGAGCAAGTCACTTAACCTCCTTGTGCTCCCAGGTCGCTCCTGTAAAAAAGCTTTCAGCTTAGTGTGCTATACCTGGTTAAACAACTAAATAAAAAAAAGCCAGTCAAAGCTGTCCTCTAACCCAGACTCTTGAGCCAGTATAACAGTTGGTTAATGCCTGGCTCAGCTTAAAAAGCCAGCCAGTTACCAGACAGCCAAAGTTTTCCTCAACCCTGGACTCTTTGGCCAGAGTGGCAGCAGGTCAATACCGGCCTCAACATATAAAGCCAGCCATCCACCAATCAATGCCAACTGGCCAAAGCCAGCCACCAGCCAGCCAAATCAAGCTACCTGCCAGCCAAAGCCCTCCACTAACATGGACTCTTGGGTCAGTGTAGCACCGATGTCAAGTCGGACAACAGCCATCCACCAGTCATTGAACCATCTGCCAGCAGCCATCCAGCAGCTAGCCAGTCAAAGTCCTCCTTTAACATGGATCCTTGGTGCAGCATAGCAGCTAGTAAATGTCAGCCTCAACTTAAAAAGTGAGAGCAAGTTAGCAAAAGCCATCCATCAGCCAGTCAAAGTCATCCTCTAACCTAGACTCTTGGGCCAGTATAGCAGTGAGCTAATGCCATGTTCAACTTACCAAACAGCCAGCCACCAACCGGCCAAACTCCTCCTCTTCCCTGTAGTCTTTGGCCAGCATAGCAGTCAGCCAATGCTGGCCTCATCATGTAAAGCCAACCAGCCACCAGCCACAGCCAGCTGGCCAAAGGAAACCCTGCTCATCCTTTCCTCACTCAACCCTTCCAAATCTAGCTCAGATGGCTTGGACTCCAAACTTCTCCATCTGTCAGCTTGTGCCATCATGTCTCCCCTTACTCACCACCTAAATCTCTCTTTTACCCTTTGTGCTGTCCCTCAGTCTTGGAAGATTGCCAAAGTTTTCCCACTCCACAATGGGGGTGTTTCATCTACTCCTGACAATTTCCGCCCTATCTTCCTCCTCCCTTCTCTTGCAAAGCCAAAAGAGGAACTAGTTTGCTCATGGCTTGCAGTCTTCCTCCACTCAATTTCCTCTCCCCCTTTCAGTCTAGTTTTAAGGAAAATCATTCCACCATCTCCTCCCTACTTAGGGTGACTGACTCCATCCTCTCAGGGCTGGATCAGTGGCATATCACAGCAGCCATTTTCATTGTATTTGGCCAAGACCTTTGATTTGGTTTTTCATTCACTTCTTTTGGACAAGCTGAACTCTGCGGGCCTCTTACCCCCACTGTAGACTGGTTCCATTCCTATCTCTTGGGCCATCAACAATTGGTACAGGTAGGAGATGCCTTCTCCCTTCCCCTCCCTATCTAGGCTGGGGTCCCTCTGGGCTCCATACTGTGTTCAATCCTCTTCTCCATCTTCCATCTATCTGCAAGATCTCCTTGTCCGCTATCACCCACCCCAGACTTTCAGTTCTGCCGGGGGAGGCCTCCTGGTGGTTCCTAGGGTTAGGCTGTGGCATTCTGGAGATAGGGCATTCTCGGTGGCTGCACCTACTGTACTCTGTGGAACTCCCTGCCTATTTTTTTAAGGGAGGATCCTTCAGTAGAAGCCTTTAAGAAGGGCCTAAAAATCTTACCTGTTCCAGCTAGCATTTATAAATTCATAGTATTAATGCTTTCGATTTTACTGTGATTTTTTGAGATAGATAGTGTTTCAAATGTGCTCTCAGTGGATTTAGTATGTTATTTATGTAATACGATTTGTGTGTTTTATAATTATAATGTATATATTGTGCAGAACCAAGAGTCTCAGGAAATGGGTGCTTTTATAAATAAAGGCCCAGATATTCAACAGGGTTGCGCATGCGCAAGTCCTACATTGCGCCATTCTGCGATATTCAGCAGGAGGCAATTGCGCCACTGAAAACAGGCTGAGCAACAGTGCAATGCAAATGAATGCATGCTCAACATGAGGGGGAGGAACCATGCATAAACTGCACAACCCGATATTCAGTTGGGCTGTGCAGAGTTGTGCAGGCGCAACCCCCAACCTGCGCCTGCACAACTTTGAGCCAAAAAAAAAAGGATCAAGTTGAGGGCCACCCACAGGTGAGCTGCTGTATTGCAGGGCGCAACACAGCAGCTGCCACCCCTGGCTGGCCAACAACTCGGTCCCTGTGCCCCCCCACCAGCCCGATCGCGGGCATAAAGTAACATGCCCCCGCCACACATCTCCCACAGCCCGATCGTGGGCATACAGTAACATGAACCCCCCTTTTACATCTCCGAAGCCGATCGCGGGCAATACAATGTAATATGAAACCCCCACACATCTCCGAAGCCCGATCGCGGGCAATGCAATGAATGAACCCCTGCCCACATCTCCGAAGTCCAATCATGGGCAGGCGTTATCAACCCCCAGTGCCCGATCGCGGGCAGATGTAAACCCCAAGCGAATATCTCCCTGGTGGTCAGTGGACCATAAAGCCTGATCACGGGCAGAATGTCAAAGTTACAACCCCCAAACATCGCAAGTGCTGTGGCTCGGGTGATATTCAAAGGAGTTGCTCAACAGCTTAACTCCTTTGAATATCTCACCGCCACACCCCTCCAAACTATTTTGAGCGGCGCAGGGGCTTGCGCCTCAGACTGGCGCAGTTTGAATATCTGGGCCTATATGTATAAGTTCCAGAAATACTTCAAGGTGGAGCTTGACAAAATTTATTTCTCCCAGAGAATTCTGTGAAAGTTCTATTTTTCACGTTTGTGGAATTTCATGAAAAGTGAGAAAAAACTTTCATATGATATTTTCCCTGCCAACACATTACTCCTGTGTGAAATGCTTTATTATGGGAATTTAGTTATTTGTAGAAAAAGAAACCAAATACAAACAAACAAAAACAAAATAACAAAATTCAATGTAACCGTCTTGCGGATTTCTTTTATCATGTTATTTTGTTTTATCTTTTCACTGATATTTTTCGCATTGTAAAAAAATTCAGGATGTGTAATTTTATTGAAACCTATTCTAGCATTTCACAAACTTATGGAAGTGCAAAATGTAGCATTTTTGTAAAGCCCTAGTGGCAGTCTGAGAATGTCTGCTGTAGCACTGCACACTACTATCGAGTCAAGGTCAATGAGCTCCTTTCTCTAAACAAACACAGCTGCTGCAGGAATACGATTTACAGCTCATAAATAACAGGTACAAATAAAAACAGCTCTGTCTTTTCAAGACAAACCTTTTCCATGATGATCAAATGTACTGTCGTAATTGCACTACTCTTAGTCCAATGTATTTTGAGCATTAGTTTATAAAATTAACCATGTAAGTTAGGGAAATGGGGATCCCCTTATTCTACCTGCCCCATTTCCCCAACACCATTAGAATGCATCACTGCAAATTCATTTAAACTTAGGGGAAAAATCTTGTAACATGATAAGGATGAGACTCCTTTGTAACATTGTGGAGAGATCTACTTAAATAATAACATGAAAATATGACTGGTAAAGGAGGGTTGGTTGCAGAATGTTGCTTTTGATAAGAGGCCTCAAATATCAGCATTATCTGTTCCATGCTCTTGGTTGGACCGCAGAATCCCATCAATGAGTGTGTGTGGTGGGGGAAGGGCTCTTCCTTTCCCTATTATCAGCTTTAACAAACTTTAATCTGGATCACTATTTAATTTTTACAGCCTGTGGGTGACCGGAGGTAGTAATCGCAAGGGACTCTAACTAAACCATTAACTGACATTCCTAACTACATTGTTAAAGTAAAAGAAAAACATTTGATAACTCATTGCACACCATGTGAAAAAAATCAAAATAAATAAAAATATTCAGCAAGCAGAGGTCTGACAACTACCCATTGGGCAGTGGCCTGTGAGAATTATAGACTGGGGAGGTGGTGCAGACAGTCGGGTACCAGGGGAATGAAGCTCGCGCAACTTCTGAACTGAGCAAGCGGCTGTGTCAATGAGAGATGGGGAACCAGACAAGTATTTACTACACACTGGTAACCATAAAATTATTACCGGGAACATGGCATTTCAATGTGCTATGACAGACAGGAAAGCACAGAATTATTGTACCACACACGCACAGAATAGAACCAAAAATATGACAGACGGGGAAACAGAGAATGATTACACTGGGCAGGGGGCTATCACAATTACACATGGGGCAGGGTGTGGAGACACTTGGGTGACCAGGAAATGAAGGTCTCAGAGGGGAGCGCCATGTGGTATCAGAGACGGGGACCTGGAGAATTATTGTACCACACATGGGCAACCAAACAATAGTACTTCACATGATGTAACACATCACATCACCTTTGCCAATTGATTACTACTGTGATGGAGTAGGAGACACACCACTGTGATGGAGAAGGAGACACGGGGAAGTGGAGAACAGAACAGGAGAATATTGTGCAGACTGTGGAGCTGGGGAAGGGTGCACAAACAGCTCTCCATGGACTCAGCAGGAGCTGAACGGTGTTCTAACAATGTATAATTCAGTAAGGGGAGAGCAGCGAACAGAAATGGAGGATTAATGGGGGAGGAGACACAGGGGAGCAGAGCACAGTACAGTTCATGTTGTTGGGTTTTGCACAGCAAGGGAAGCAGAGAACATAAATGAAGAATCAATGGGGGTGAAGACATGGAGGAGTGGAGGGAGGTCCACAGGCTGGGTAGGTGGGAAACCAGGGGGAAATTGCTGCATACTTTCTCTCATAGGTGTTGCTGCTGGGGACACATAGGCAGCAAGGAAAACAGAGCAACAGAGTGGCCGGGGTGGCATTATGCAAATGAAATGGATGAAGTGCTCTCTCTCAGTGGAGGGCTTCATTTGTTTCAACTATACAAAGTTTCCACCCATAAACTGTGAACCACTGTCATACTTAGCTTGCATGATCATTGGTCTGTCAAGGATGAGCCCAGTGCAGATTGACCTGCATTGGACTAGTCAGTGACATACCTCTGAAATACTGCTCTCTGTAGCAAAACAATTTTTGCACAAGCAGAAGTAAAGTAACAAATACGTACAAGGCATTGTAATTAATTTTTATTAATTATGGAAGTAAAGTAAACAGCATCACAAAATTACAGTCTGGTGGTGTGAACACACAGTATAACAAAATTTACTCTTTGAAAATCCATTGTGGAGCTTGAATGGCCCCATCCTGGTACAAGAGAACTGAATAAACCAAAGACCTAAGAACCATCTATTAGATAGACAAGCTCATGGAGATCCTTGAGTTGCTAGAGTTAGCAAATTAATTTCTATCTAAGGGAGGTTACAATACTGTTTTGCATTCAACAGATGATTTGAGGTAAATTTTGAAGAGGTGACCAACAGAAGCTATGCAGAATGTGGAATTCCACCAATGGAGTTCACATGGAATGGCAACTCTGCTTCCAAAATGCATTTCAGAATGTCTTTGTAAATTCTACAGAATTCTGAAAAGCATTTCTGTGTAAACCATGGAATAATATCCTGTGGATTACTTTATCTGCATTTTATAAAAACTACTGAATACTCTTCCACAGTTTATTTAAATGGCAGATTACTATCTGCAATTTATTAAAACAAATTCCGCTTTTGGAATTTTAGAATTCTGATTCCTATGGAATTCTGTAGAATTTGGCAGAATTTCCCCACTTTACACAGAATTCTGGTGAAAGCAGAACTTCAGAGACCCCAAAGAACTAATAACCAACTAGAAGGAAAAAGCTGTAATGAGTCAATTGCTTGCTGGATGATTTTGTCATTTCCTTCTAAATACCTTAATAATGTAACCAGTCCCAAAACAAGGAGGTATGGGAGCACTTCATTATGTAAGGATGAATCCCTTTAGACCTAATGATGATGGCAGCAATCATAGTTATTGTGGGTGAATAAGTTCACAATTTATTTCAAAAAAAATGAATGTATCTAAGAATGGAAACTAGAGGGCAAGGGAATCTTTATTTATAAAATGGCCAGTCCCAGTCTTTGAGTGCTGTACATATTTACATATAAGTAAAATATATATATATATATATATATGTGTGTGTGTGTGTGTGTGTATATATATATATATATATATATATATATATACATGTCCTCCATGGACTGCACTGGCTGCCAATACAGTGGCGGATTACCTTCAAGGTCGGTTTGCTGACCTATAAGGCCCTACACGATCAGGAACCTAGCTACCTGCAAGATCTTCTTCGTCCCTACTGTCCCTCTCGTCCACTCAGATCCACTGATGAGGGATTGCTAGAGATTCCCAGAGTTTGTTTAAAGACATTTGGGGCCAGCCCATTTAGTTTTGTGGCCCCAACCCTGTGGAATTTTCTACCTCATCGGGTGCTAGATTGCCTGACCGTTCAAAGCTTCAAGTTAACATTGAAAACGCATTTATTTAGCCTGGCATATCAGGATTTTAAAGTACATTTTATTAATTGATTTTAGGATGTTGTTTTAATTTTATGTATTTGATTTATTTATTGTAAAGCACCTTGGCTTTGGAAAGGTGTTTTTTAAAATAAAGTTTTGATTGATTGATTTCATATACAAAATTGTAAACAAAAACTAAGTCAAAGCAACACCTTAAACAGAGAATACTGAATTGGCAACTATGCACAACCAATGTGTTCTGCCACAGAGGGGTTCTTATTCTCTCTGACCTTGAAAGCGAACTTGAGAGGTCTGTGGGAACCAAAACCCTGATGTGGCAGAACATATTGATTATGCATAAAGTTGTTCATCCTGTATTTTTCATAGTGTATAGTATTATGTGAAATGTGTGCATTTTTTTTCTCTTTCACATTGAAACTGGCTTGTGCAGTCTCTAGAGGTTCTAGAATGCTGTTCTACCACAGAAGAATACAATCACAGTCCCTGACCTTTCAACTGTGATACAACAGCATTTTGAAAGGATGGATTTATATATAGAACAGTACTCAACTATACAGTACAATGCAATTGAGTAAAACTGAGTGATACAAGGCACAGGTAATAAACTAAGAAATGCCTCTTCAAACCAGAAGGTTTTAAGAGAGGCTTTAAAGGTCCCCACCGCAATGGTCATGAGAATATATACAAGTAATGTGTTCCACAAAACTGGAGCAGCCACTCTAAATGCTCTGTCCTCTGAAAGTCTAAGCTGGGAAGAAGGGACAACAAGCAGGTCCACACCAGTGGATTGGAAGGGGCCAACTGGGAGGTAGGGAACAAGAAGGTCTTTCAAGCAGTCTGCTCCCAAACTACATAGAGCCTCATAGGTTAACAAGCTATTGTAACAGATATATCCTAAAATATCCATTATCCGTAATCTTGGTGCTGTCATGGTGTAGTTAGAGCACACTTCCAACTGTAATGGGAGCAGGACTACAGTAGATGATACAGAATGCCAAAAAGACATTTTTGGTAAACAGCAGTGTGGACTTGGGCACATACTTGCAGCGTTGTGCAGCTAGCTGGTGGTCCCTATGATTGACAGGTTCTGATGTACTGCAATATGCTGTGACTATCATTGCAACTGTCAGTGGGTTCTTACCTTACAGTGGTGGCACCAGCTGAGTGGAACTGTGGGTAGCAGAAGAATTTCTTGGTATACATGATGCATCAGCTCCCCACGGATTGGCTTTGAAATATTTTACTCTATATGCCATTAGGAAACTGTGCTGACCACCTGACTGTGAATTGGAGGTGAGGATGCTGGATATGAAAAATGGAAGGTATGAACACTTTTATTTAAAGCAAAGATTATTTGTTAGCAAAAGAAAATTTCATCAAATGGGTTTATAGTAATACTGTATTTCTGGCAAAAGCATTAATATATCAATTTTTATTTTTTTATTATATTTCCATCCTGAATTGAGCTATGGGTTATTAAAGTTTTTAAAAGTCTTCCCTCTTTGGCCATGCTCATGAAAAATAAAAATTTTAGTGTGGTACTATGCTGTTTACTATCAGAAATGTATGCTGTCACCCTCCTAATAAGTATACAGGATGAATCCAGTAAGGGGGATTTTGAAAAATTACTTGTAGCAGCCTTCTTCAATGACTTGAGTCATTAATTCTAAAATTGGTAATACAAGTTGTTTTGAAAACATCTTAGACAAATAAAAACATACTGGCAATGACTCTATGTCAGAAATATAGTAATACTGAGAAACATATAATGATTTTTTTTCTTTTTTTGGCTGATTAATAAACACTGTTGCTTTAACAGATCAGTTGACATATGGGAATGGAGAGTGATGATGAGAGCTGCTGCGCAGACTACTGACACAGAATGGCTATTAGATTCCTCCCACCTCCAGAGATGAGTACTTGTCAGTAATTGTTCAGGATGGAGATATATATACTGATTGTGAAAGCACTCTGAGATGCCTGCATGAAAGCTTCAAAGGTGCTAAATAAGTGGTAATAGTATAGTAAGTAGCACAGAAAGTGTGAGCAATAAAAAACACTTGCTGCCTGAAATCTGTTACCTCTCTGAAATTGACCCTCAAAAGTACTGCTGATAGAGCTTAGTAGTTTCTGAATCACTTAACACAAGTGCACACTTCATTAAAGCAATCCTTTAGTCTTAATTTAAATGCTGCTGGGGAAAGATCAGAGACGTCGGTTTAAAGAGCTGCTGCAAACTAAAATAAGATATAGTGGCCTGGTAGCCTATTAGCATTACATCTAGTAATTAAAATGTTATTGCAGATTACAGAGTTTGCAATCTTGATCACTAATAGGTGCATGGCAGACAAGGTACATATAAACAGAGTTGGGAGTTAGGTACACATGAGAGACTATGTCATGTAGACTCTTTTGGGCTAAAACTGAAATAAAAAGTTGGCCCCATGTCACTAGTGCTAGAACCAGTGCTATTTAGTACCATATATGTTTATTAGAGACATAGACTGCATGGTAAGATTAGTCTGTCTGCAGACAACACAGACCTCTGCAGAAGAATAAACACTGCTAAGGAGATTAACAACATGAAGGTGGGATGCCGAGAGACTTGAACAGTGGTCTGGATCATGGAAATTAGAATTAGAATTTAATGCCAAAAATGCAATGTGATTTATGTATTTGTTAATTTATAGATAATGCATAATGGATTACAGTGGAATATCAGATTTATCTCCACTAGTGAATGAGAAGACCCATAACTTGCAAGTGGCAAAGCCACTCTTTAGTTATAAAGGATTTACCACATATATGAGGAGATAAATGTGTTATTCCACTGCAGTCCATTATGTATTTGATATATATCACATTATTGTTCACTTTTGTCTTACTGTTTACCCTGGTTAAGCTTAAAACTGCTTCTTTTTCCATTGTAAATTATTTACCTGATCCATTGTTCTCTGTGTTCGGTTTTCTGATTCTGAATGTAAATCACGTGTTCTAAGTGTAAAAATATGTGTTGTAAGTGAAAATAAGTGTTCTTCTTCCTTAAAGGTGCTTTCAAAATGACCTGACCTCTGTCACTTTCTATTTTTCTCTAGTAGCTAGGTAAGTGGCTGTAAGAGGAAGGCCAAGTTTGGAAGAAACTTATGGTGCATTTACCAGTTCAATGAAAGAACAGGCCTGTGTAGTATTTGAAAGCGTTGGTGAACTGAGAGCAACAACAAGTTTCTCTTTAGCTTTGTGTAATCTATGCCGATCAATCTCTTGTGTGTAAAACACAAGTTTTTCATTGAAGTCCAAAATCTTGCAAGCATTGCAATACCGAGCCTAGGTTTTCTAAGTGTTCTGCATCACCTTTCCCAGTACAAATGATATAACCCAGGACATTCTGGGTACCAAGTATACCTTGGAGTATCTGGTCAATTGTTTTCTGTCATACAGCAGGTGCTGATGCAATCCCAAACAACAGTCTACTGTAGCAGAATAATCTCTTGTGGGTATTAATAGGTACTTTTTTGAGTCAACCTGAACTTCCAGTTGTAGGCATGAATGCCACAAATCTATTTTGTTGAAATGCAGTCCACCCACTGAAGATGTAAAAATATCATCTAACAATGGCAGGAGATTCTGATCCACCTAAAGGGCTAGATTGACAGTTAACTTAAAGTCACTACAGATTCTCACAGCACCATTTTTTTAACCACTTGGACTATGGAGGCAGCCCAGTCACTCCATTTGACTTTAGACAAAAATCCTTTTCTCTAAATATTTTCAGTTCCTGTTCTACCTTTAGTCACAATGCATAATGCACTAGTTTTACCTTAAAACATTTTGGAATACTCTATGTTGTCTTTCAGTACTATTGTAGTGTAGCCTTGAAGTTTTTCACAGTGCCTAAATCTGACTGAAAAACAGTTTTGGTGTCTAAAAGCTAAATCAATTTTGCAGTAGTTTCATCAGACTCTGACTGAGAGGCACGTACTTAAGTTTATTTCAGTTGATCTGAATACTACATAACCAGTCTTTCCCAAAGTAAAGTAGGATTTTCACTTTAAACCACATATAAATCCAGCATGCAAACCTCTTGATTGTACTCATCGATAACTCTAAGCTGACCATAGAAACATAGACTTTGATGGCAGATAAGAACCGCTTGGTCCACCTAGTCTGCCCATTTCCCTACCTACAGGATAAACTGCAGATCCTAATTAACCAACAGCCTATTTCTGCCTACCCCCACCAGAATTGCCTTATGTCTGTCCCATGCACTATTGAATTCTCCCATTGTTTTAGACCCCACAGCCTCCTCAGGAAAGCTGCTCCACATGCTCACCCTCTCAGTGAAAAAATACTTCCTCACATTGCCCATGAGCCACCCTCCCATCTTCAAATTGTGTCCCCTTGTTCTTACACATCTCTTTTTCTGAAAGATGCTACCCTCTTGGACTTTATTGATTCCACTGAGGTACTTAAAAGTTTCTATCATGTCCCCCCTCTCCCTCCTTTCCTTAAGGGTATACATATTAAGCTCCTTTAGTCTCTCCTCATATGGCTTCTCTTGCAGACCCTGCACCATTTTAGTTGCCCTCCTCTGGACTGCCTCCATCCTGTCTATGTCCTTGAGGAGATGGGGTCTTCAGAACTGGATGCAGTACTCCAGATGGGGTCTCACCAATTGTCTGACCAGATGAAGCAATTTTCTCTCCTGTGTATGTTTTCTATAGAACTTATGTCCCTTGTACTTCCACATTTTTAAACAACTTTTCATAGTCCTGCAAATGAATCACAGATACAGCTGATCCCACGTCAAGGTCTATCTTTAATAGTTTACCCTCAGTCTTGGGCATTACCCATATCACACTGGTATTTGAGTTTTTAACATAATATATTTTCAGGCTTGCTCTCACATAGTCATTTGAATCACTGTCACCAGTGCTCCAGACAAGGTGAGTATTTTTACTTACCATTATAGCGGAACTACTCTTCAAAATGTTTTTGAAGGTGTACACATACTCATTCCCACACCTAAAAATGCTCCATACCCAGCAAAAGAGTGCTTCATAACACTATTATTGCTTCAAAAGGAGTATTTGCTATAAGTTTTAAAGCACCTTTACTCACCAAAATTTCATTTTTCTCACATAATTAAAAAAAATGAGGAGTAAATTACCCTTGCCTGCCAACATGTTCTGAAGCCCTGACTGTCACTGTCCTCCAACATGGCATGTACATTCTCTTATATTCTTCCTTTGTTTTCCTGCTGTTTTCTTCTGGTCTCTACCTTTGATGGACAGGCCCTTTGATTATCTCCACATTTCTAGCAAGTGTAGCAAACCTCATTCCGGAATCAACAGTCTTGAAGTTTTTGTCCCCTTCTATCACAGCAGTAACACTTTTCACTTGAATAACCTGCCTTTGTTTCAGTAAGCTTGTGCACCCATGGCCTCAGTATGTATTTTTCTTGTAACTGCATGGCATCTTTTGCAGCAGTCTCCATTGCTATCAAGTCAGCTCTGTGAGCAGCTGTTTTTGAATTTCCTCACTGTGAAGGCCAAAAACAATTCTATCTCATAGAGAGACATTCAAGTTGTCCCCATATTTACAGTGTTCATGCATTTTCTCAGTTCAGCTACAAATGTACTGATACTTTCTCCCTCTAGCTAATTACACTGTTGAAATATGAACACAAGACATAAGAGATTAGCCAGCAGAAGGACACCCTTTGGTCTATCTTGTCTGCCTGAATTGTTGCAGGGTTCATGCTTTACCCTTCCACCAGTGTCTCTGGCCCCCCTCCCCCTTCCCCTTTCACTACTTTGATCCCATATCTTCCCTTTGTGTTCATCCCAGGCTCTTTTGAAGGCTTCCACTGTCTTAGCCACCACCACCTCCTCTGGCAGCTCATTCCAGGCTGCCGCCACCCTTTCTGAAAATAAGTGCTTCCTCACAGCTCTCCTGTATCTACCCCCCACAAACTTTAGGCTATGTCCTCTGGTGGTAGTGTTGTCTCTCTTATTGAAGAGCTCTCCACTCTCTACTTTGTTTATTTCCTTCAAGTACTTGAAGGTTTCTACCACGTCCCCCTTTGTCTCCTCTCCTCCAGGGAGTACATCCTCAGCCTCTCCTCGTATAACCTATCCTGTTGCCCCCTGATCATTTTAGTTGATCTCCACTGAACCCTCTCTATCATTTTAATATTCTTTTTTAGGTATGGGTGCCAGTACCTCACTCCATATTCCAAATGTGGCCTTATCAGTGACTTGTACAAAGGCAAAATAACCTCGTTATGCCTGCTACTAAATCCCCTTGCAATACAGCCCAGCATCCTGCTCACCTTCGCCAATGCCTTTTTGCATTGAGTGGACTGTTTCAGATCACTAGTAATTATCACCCCTAGGTCCTTTTCCTCATCAGAAACAACTACATGAACATTTCCTATGTGGTACTCTGCTCTTGGGTTCTTTGCCCCAATGTGCATCACTTTGCACTTTCTGGCATTGAACCCAAGCTGTCACCTCCCTGACCATCTCTCCAGTCTGGCCAGGTCCTCCTTCAACTCTTATATCCCTTCCTGAGTGTTCACCCTCCCACAGATCTTGGTGTCATCTGTGAATAGGCATATTTTGCCCCAATGCCATCTCCAATGTCACATATAAAGATATTTAACAATACCGGGTCCAATACCGACCCCTGTTGTGACCTCCTTTGTACTGTAGGATTACCCCACCACCACCCTCTGTGTCCTTTCCCCTCAACCAGTTTTCAACCCATTTTACTAATTTCTCCCCCACCTCTAGACTCCTCAGTTTTGCTATCAGCCTCCTGTGCAGCACCGACTCAAGGCTTAACTAATCTCTGTGCTAATCTTAATCTTAATAAATCTCTCTGCTATCACCAGAAGCTTAGGTGACAAACAATTCTGTGAACTGTTTATAATCTTATTAAAAGATTTGCTTGCTGACTTCTCTGGTGCTATCAGGTTATGAAACTGGCTGTATGTTTCCCCCTCAAGTAAACACAACAGTGCTAGAACCCTCTTTTCTTCTGCTACATCATGACTGATAAAATAATTTGGCCAGTACATGACAGGTAGGTGATGAATACCATGGAAACATCTTGGCTGTGCTGACTTTTTTCCACAAGACATTTATTCTTCACTGCCAGTCATGTTGCAACAGAACAGCACAGAGAGGTGGTCTTTGCCTTTTTCTGACCGAGGAGGGTTTCTGTTTTAAAATTCAAAGTTCCATTTCCTATACAGGGAAAACATAGTTAAAAACATAATGGGGGAGTACAATGACGAAGACCAAGTAAGGCATCGGTAACCCATGCTTCTGCACTGCTGGTGTCAGCATTTTGTTTCTCCCAGTGTGCCTTTTTGTAACCGATATCGTGCAATACTGTCTATCGATGTAGCCACCCCATGATGGCTGGAGGTCAGTCTTGCCCATAGCTGTAGCCAACTTGGTAGCCTTCTTCATGAGTATGAGTCCACTAATAAGGGTGTCCCTTCACCAAGTATTAGCAAATGACCTTAAAAGGACATCATCAAATGTGTTATCCTTGCCCTCCCATTTGCACCTCCATTCAGGATTTTCATTTGAATTCCACTCATCTAGCAGACTGGGGAGGCTTTCCAAGAGATCAGAGGGCATCAATCATGGCATGCTGAAGTGGATCTTCGGCATGTCATCTATCTCTTTAAAAATCTCAGTGTTCCAGAACAGACTAATTGCTGTTCTTTTGGCCATCACGGAACAGCAGGGAGCAACAGCAGAACAAAATAGCAGGAGCAGAGTGGTGATTTTCAGGGACATAAGGCTGGCATACCTAATAGGGTGTTAAATAGTTCATAAGGACAGGTAGCTGTCACCTATTAATGAGCACTAAACAAGCACTAGCCCTATCTCTGGTATTCGCTTTACATGGTGGATACTGCTCATTATAATGATACAATCTTATAGAGTTCAATGTGGTGGGTTTTGGAATGCAGTTTTTGTCGAATATATCTGAATGTCTGCTGTATGAGTATCTGTTATATCTGTGGTGCACTGTTTTTGTGTTAGACCACATAAAGTAGTATTAGACCTTGGTTTAAGCTGATGTGAAACACCTATGATTGCTACTGCTCAATACATGAATGCATATATTCATTATAACTTTGCATATTTTATCGAAACTTCTCAAACCCTTGGTCTTGTGTCATTATTAACAACAGAAACAAGTGTAAATGTAAAATAAAATATTTTGCACCCACAGATATGCAAACAAATACAGAAACAAATATCAAAAATCATCTTCATACACAGCCCTATTAATAGGTAAGATACTGAGCACAGATAAAAAACTGAGCATGAAAACTGTTTCATTAACTTGGAGGAAGCTGCAGGCTGAAAGCAGAAACGCAGAGCTTGGCAGCGCAGGCAACTTATTCACATAAAAGGAATACACTCCACAAAACACTCAATTGGAACTAGTACTGTAATAGAAGTTAAACTGAAAATACACTACAAATGGATATAAACTATTAAGACTTTACAATGGTAAACATGGTACAAAACTGAATTAATCTTTAATTCTCACCCATGGTGATTAAGCTAGATGCATATCACAGGTAACCACCTCCTAATCAGATTATAGGCAACCAGATGGGTAAAAAGTAGGGTTGCCACCTTTGGATGAGGCCAAAAAGGAACCTAAGCTCCACCTCTACCCCACCCCTTTTCATGACTCATCAAGGAGCATAGAAAGACAAAGGGAGAGATAGTAAGGCTGAATAGAATGGACAGTGGTTAGGCAGAGAGGGACAGTGAAAAAGCAGGGATACTGAATTAATATTTCTGCTCAGTATTCACAAAAGAGGAGGAGGGGGAGGTGCCTAATCCAATTAACAGAAGCACTCTGGATAGGGGGGTTGATCTCAGTCCTTTCACAGAAGAAAGGGTTCTGAAAGAACTCCTAACACTGAAGGTGAACAAAGAAATGGGGCCTGACAGAATTCACCCCATAATTCTAAAAGAATTAAGGGGAGAACTAGTGAAACCACTAACTACTCTTTCTAACAAATCATGGGAGGATGGTGTGGTACCTGAGGACTGGAGGAAGGCGGATGTGATTCCCCTTCACAAAAGTGGGAGCAGGAAGAGGCAGAAAACTATAGACCTGTCAGTTTGACCTTTGTGGTAGGGAAAGTGATGGAATCACTTGTGAAGGAAAGAATTGTTGAGTACCTAGAGGCCAGTGGGGCACAGGACCCAAGGCAGCATGGGTTCACAGTGGGAAGGTCATGTCAGATGAATCTAATTGATTTCTTTGACTGGGTGACAAAAGTAGTAGACCAGGGAGGGGCTGTAGACATGGCTTACCTAGACTTTAGCAGGGCATTTGACACTGTCCCACAAAAAAGATTAATAATCAAATTAACCAGCCTTGGAGTGAGTCCCAAGGTGGTAGCCTTGGTAAAACATTGGCTGGACAACAGGACACAGAAGGTAATTGTAAATGGAGTCCACTTTGAAGAAAGAGGGGTTACTAGTGGGGTATCACAGGGTTCAGTACTGGGTCCAGTCCTTTTTAATGTCTTTATAAGTGACATTGCAGAGGGACTGGAAGGAAAAGTATACCTCTTAGCGGAAGACACAAAGATCTGCAACAGGGTTGAAACACAAGGAGGTGTGGAAAGGATGAGAAAGGACTTGGCAAGGTTGGAGGAATGGTCAGAAGTATGGCAGCTTGGATTCAATGCAAAGAAGTGCAAAATAATGCACCTAGGAAACAAAAACCCAGGGGAAGATTACACAATGGGGGGGTAGTAACAACAACAAAAATGGAAAGGGACCTGGGGTAATCATATCAGATGACCTTAAGGTTAGCAAGCAATATGAGAAGGCAGTAGAGAGGGCTGGAGGGATACTGGGTTGTATTGGGAGAGGCATCACCAGCAGAAAACAGGAAGTTGTTATTCCTCTGTACAGACAGTTGGTGAGACCACATCTGGAGTACTGCATCCAATTCTGGAGACGCTATCTCTGCAAGGACATAGACAGGATAGAGGCAGTCCTGAGGAGGGCAACTAAAATGGTGCAGGGTCTGCAAGAGAAGCCATATGAGGACAGACTAAATGAGCTTAATATGTATACCCATGAGGAAAGAAGGGAGAGGGGGGACATGATAGAAACTTGTTAGTACCTCAGTGGAATCAACAAAGTCCAAGAGGGTAGCATCTTTCAGAAAAAGAGATGTGCAAGAACATGGGGAAACAATCTGAAGATAGAGGGGGCAGTTCAGGGGCAATGTGAGGAAGTATTTTTTCACAGAGAGGGTGGTGGAGGCATGGAACAGCCTTCCTTTGAGGCCTGGGGTCTAAAACTGGGAGAATTCAAGAATGCATGGGACAGACATAAGGCAATTTTTGTGGGGGGTAGGAAGAAATAGGCTGTTGGTTAACTAGGATCTGCGGCTTATCCTGTAGGTGAGGAAATGGGCAGACTAGGTGGGTCAAGCAGTCCTTATCTGCCATCAAAGTCTATGTTTCTATGTTTCCTCCTCCAAAGCCATTTATTATATCAGTAATAGACAACATTTAAAGCAGCAGTTCAACAGAAATGTAAAAATACTGTACTGTACATGTTAAAGTTACTTTCCTAGGTTCTCCCTAGTTATTTATTCACTTGTTTCTGTATTTTGTTGTATTGTTGGCTTTTTAACACTTGTGCCTATCTGAGTACTTGTAATATTGTTTGGATTTTTGACTCTTTCCAGGTCAAGCCTATAAAAGGGTCCTTTGGCCCAGTGCTTGATTTATCCAGTTAACAAAGTTCAAATAAATAAATATGTTCAAATAAAATTAATTTACTTATGTATTTATTTATTGACATTGGTTTACCGGACAAACATACAGAGGTAAAAGAAATCTCATTTATAGATATGATCTGGGGGAGACAAGGGAAACACTGTAAATAGCATACAATTGTATACATGGTATATAATATATAATAAATTGTTTTCTATAATGTGTACGTTATGTCTTTTTATGACTCCATTTCTTTTTCATGTCCGCAGTGCTATTTCAAAGTCAAAGAAGTGACCATACTTTTTTCTTGAGGAAAAAAAAAATAATTTAAAACATTTAAAAATGCCTAAATTCTGTTAGAGATGAAAATGTTTGCCAGCAAATGAAAGTGGAAGACAACTGTCTCTCTTACTGTTAAAAGGTGGAGGCAGCTTTGCTGCTATGCTACTTTAAGATGTAGTGGAAAAGATTAAGTTAAGTAAGTGCAAATGGTGTTAATTGCCATACTTTACGGGATGGGATTCACCCCAGAATTCTAAAAGAATTAAAGGGAGAATTAGTGACACCACTGACTACCCATTTTAAGAAATCATGGGAGGATGATGTGGTACCTAAGGACTGTAGGAGAGCAGATGTGATTCCCCTTCACAAAAGCGTGAGCAAAGCAGAGGCAGCAAACTATAGACCTGTTAGCTTGACCTCAGTGGTAGGGAAAATGATGGAATCACTTCTGAAAGAAAGAATTGTTGAGTACCTAGAGGCCAGTGGGGCACAGTACCTTAGGCAGCATGGATTCACAGTGGGAAGATCATGTCAGATGAATGTAAAAGATTACTTTGACTGGGTGACCAAAGTGGTAGACCAGGGAGGGGCTGTGGACATGGCCTACCTAGACTTCAGCAAAGCATTTGACACAGTCCCACACAAAAGATTAATAAACAAATTAGCCAGCCTGGGGGTGGGACCCAGTGTGGTAGCCTGGGTAAAATAACTGGTTGGACAACAGGACACAGAAGGTAATAGTAAATGGAGTCCCCTGTGAAGAAAGGAGGGGTACTAGTGCTGTACCACAGGGTTCAGTACTGGATCCAGTCCTTTTTAATGTCTTTATATGTGACATTGCAGAGGGACTGGAAGAAAAAGTATGCCTCTTTGCAGATGACACAAAGATCTGCAACAGGGTTGATACACAAGGGGGGAGTGGAAAGGATGAAAAGGGACTTGTAAAGGTTGGAGGAATGGTCAAAAATATGGCAGCTTAGATTCAATGAAAAGAAGTGCAAAGTAATGCACCTGGAAAACAAAAACCCAGGAGAGGAGTACACAATAGGGGGGTAGGGGTATTAATAACAACAAAAATGGAAAGGGACCTAGAGGTAGTCATATCAGATTATCTAAAGGTAAGCAAGCAATGTGAGAAGGCAGTAAGAATGGCTGGAGAGATACTGGAATGTATAGAGAGAGGCATCGCCATCAGAAAACAGGAAGTTGTTATCCCTCTGTACAGACAGTTGGTGAGACCCCATCTGGAGTACTGCATGCAGTTCTGGAGACCCCATCTCCGCAATGACGTAGACAGGATGGAGGCAGTCCAGAGGAGGGCAACTAACATGATGCACGGTCTGCAGCAGAAGCCATACAAAGGGAGATTAAAGGAACTTAATATGTATACCCTTGAGGAAAGGGGGGGGCATGATACAAGCGTTCAAGTACCTCAAGGGAATCAACAAAGTCCAAGAGGGGGGCATCTTTCAGAAAAAGAGATGTTGAAGAACAAGGGGACACAATTTGAAGATAGAGGGGGGATGGCTCAGGGGCGATGTAAGAAAGTATGTTTTTCACAGAGAGGGTGGTGAACTCATGGAATGGCCTTCCTGAGGAGGTTGTGGGGTCAAAAACAGTGGGAGAATTTAAGAATGCATGGGACAGACATAAGGCAATTCTGGTGAGGGGATAGGAAGAAGTAGGCTGTTGGTCAACTAGGATCTGCAGCTTATCCAATAGATAGGAAAATGGGTAGACTAGGTGTGCCAAGTGGTCCTTATCTGTGGTTGAAGTCTGTGTTTCTATGTTTCTATGTTTACACCTCCCAGGCTGAATGTTTTCACAAACAATGGGTTATATTGACAAAATAACTTGTCTGTAACCTGGACATGCAGCTGAAACAATGAATGACAAGACAAAATCTGTTTCAAAAGTATGTGAGCACCCAAAATGGCTCACAGACATGACCAGCACTAAGCAAAACTGGATTATCCAATAGGGACCCTGAAAACCTGATCACCAGGTGAAAAACCTGACAGGTGGCAACCCTAGTAAAAACAGCAATATTGCAAACAATGGAAATCTATAAACATTCCTTCAGCCCAGTCAGTATTGGAGTGTACCATAATAGTGACAATGTTCTGCCTCTCAGTGTGGGCTCTCTGCAATCAAAAGAAACAATGCAACATGGTATCCTTTTTAGGCATATTATAAGCCCTCGAGGATCAGTTCAATCATCTAGAGGTCTGCTGGCAAAAAAGTCTAATACTGTTGTGCTAGTGTGGGAAGGTGTCATTTTAACTCCTAAGTACTTGGAGCAGTTTTAGAAGTTCAAGCTTTCCATTGCTTAACCTTGATACAAAATGGTTGCCAAGGCAAAACTGATTTCAATAACATGGTTATCTTACACCATTAAATAGGTTAACAGGTTTTTGAATAGCGAACCACACCTCTGATGTGCCATATTAACTTCCCACACCATAGTTACAAAAAGCACAAAGTCACGATTGTTCAAGAAGCCAATGCTGTTTAGCTCCTACAGTATTCAGAGTCAGGGCCTGATATCAGAATTGGGCTGGAGATTACTCATTGGCCTTTCAGCCTGAGTAACACATGAGTAAATGAATTTTTTACCTTTATAATTATTTTCAGTCTTCATGGTAACATTAGGGCATGTTGAATTCCCAGTTTATGGAACAGACTCCAACCCCATCAAATCCTTTTTTCGTCATTCTTGTGCACGTTACAGAAGAAATGTCTTCACACTTAACCATTATTTTCTTTTCTGTTAGCTCCAAGATTGATAATGGGTAGTCAGTACATATGGGTAATGCACCTACTGGGGAATGGCACAGCCCAAGGTTGCAATCAGCATAGAATCTTGGGTACATGAACATTCTGGACATCAGCAACTCTCCAGTCACTTTTGTCCTTGCAGTGCCCCAATTACGTAAAAGTAGACTCGTATAGATTATACTGCTTATCTTACCATGAACCAATATGTATAAATTGTTGCATACCTTTTCCTGAAAGGAAGATACAGTAAATGATTCCCTACCTCATCCGGACAGTGGGAGGGTGGAAAAAGGCTCCTCTTCTGCTTCTCTGTTGTGGTGGAGTTTCTTCGATCTACTGAACCAACTAGAAAGAGACTTATCAAAGGAATTATTGAAAAAGGTAACACTAGAAATGAATTGCAAACAGTTCAAGCACTAACTTGTAACAAGGAGGCCACCCATATCATTCAGAAAAATCTAAACCTGTTAATCTATGTATTAGCAAACAGTATTTAAATATGGAACTCATCTTTTCTTTATATATATATATATATATATATATATATATATATATATATGCAGCAGGGAAATTCATAGAAGGATGTCCAAACAGACTTAAAATCAGAAATGTCATCAGAACATAACGGACATCCCAGTTCTGGCATACCAGACAATATTAGTCATTGGGAACTAGGCTCCCAGGATGGCTCCATTGACAATGTTGGCACTAACAGAAAAGAAAATTATGGTAAGTATGAAGAAATTTCTTCATTCTGTGGTGCTTTATATTGTCAATGGGCAGTCAGTACTAGGGATGGGCTACCCATTGTGTAGCTGAGTTGGGTATCCGAGATTTTTTTGCCGGGTACTGTAGTTCAGGTAATTTACTACCCTACCCAGCATAACCGTATACTTCACAGGTCAAGTACTTTTGAAATGGGTAATGAGTCAGGTAATGGGTAATTTAAAAACAAAAAGACATTTCAGGTGGCCTGCGGAGTCCTGGGACTCTTCTGATTTTCTAAGCAGGCATGAAACGGCAGCCTATGGGGTCCTAACAGCAGAAAGGAGCACATGACACTGGGCTGATAATCTGACTTGTCAGTGCTGGTGTCTGTGCTCCATGTCTGCTGTGGGTATGCAGAAACCAGTGGCGTGTGGAGGGAGAGGGAGGAATTGGTACTCACTCTGCATTCATGGTGAAAGAAATTAAAAAAAAACCCTGAACATACAAAAAAATAAAAAGTTTGGTCCATGAAGGAGCAAGGGGTTGGGGAAAATAAAGGGAATCAGAGGATCATCAGTGCAGTGCTTGGGAGAGAAGGAGAAAGGGGGGGGGAGGCACTCATTTCTGACAGCAGCTGCTTTCTCATAGTGAAAGCCATTTAGGCTGTATTACACACTGTCTGTTAGTTGCTCGGAGCCCTGTCTGTGACATAGCTACTCAGTGTCTCTGTGTGGCATAGTGAAAGCCATTTAGGCTGTATTACACATTGTCTGTTACATGACCGGAGCCCTGTCTGTGACATAGCCGGTACTCTGTGTCTCTCTGCAGTACAGTGAAAGCCATTTAGGCTGTATTACACACTATCTTGTGTTGGGTGCCCCAAGCCCTGTCTGTGACACATAATTACTCTGTGTCTCTGTGCAGCATAGTGAAAACCATTTAGGCTGTATTACACACCTTCTGTTAGGTGCCCCCGAGTCCTGTCTGTGACATACTGTAGCTACTCTGTGTCCCTCTGCAGTATAGTAAAAGCCATTTAGGCTGTATTACAAGTACGCACTGACTGTTGTTAGGTGCCCTGAGCCATGTCTGTGACATAGCTACTCTGTGTCTCTATGCAGTATAGTGAAAGCCACTTATTGTAGGCTGTTACACACTGTTGTTAGTTGCCCTGAGCCCTGTCTGTGACACAGCTACTCTGTGTCTCTCTGCAGTATAGTGAAAGCCATTTAGGCTGGCTGTATTACATTGTCTGTTAGCCATTTAGGTACCCCAGTCCATGACATAGCTACACTATGCCTGACATCTCTCTGCAGTGTACGGAAGTCATGTAGGCTATATTACACTGTCTGTTAGGTGCCCCAAGCCCTGTCTGTGCAACATTAGCTACACAGTGTGTGTGCGTCTCTCTACTGCATAGTGAAATCCATTTACATAGAAACATAGAAGTTGACGGCAGAAAATGAGTGCAAGGCCCATCCAGTCTGCCCATTTTTATGTTTGCTTGCACGCATGTGCAAGAAACATAGTGCCATCATCCAAGTTATCGGAGGTGTGTCACCCCCTCTTCCAATTCAGTCAGTGTGTTGGCTGGCACGACCCCTGTCTGCCAATGTATGCTGGAGCTGTCTATGACAAGCTCCAAAATGCAGTGGCACACAGTTGAAAGGGGGAGCTACGCTTCAGTGAGCAGCAATTAGATATCACCTGCTCATGCGCTGCTCCCCCTACACACACACACACACACACACAGAAAACGCACGCATACTGTGTGCTCCCCCCCAACACACACACTCTGTAGCCGACGGGGATGCCCAATCCCCCGTTAGCTATGCTGTGCTCCCCAAAAGCCTTCAAATGCCACGCTGGTGCCCACCCCAGCATGGCAACTCAATGCTATAGCCGACGGGTGCCCAACTTCTCGGCCGGCTCCACACTTCCAGCCATCTTCTGTCACGCTGGGAGCCCACCAGCGTGGGTAAACGCCCCACGCCATTTTTTAAATACCTGAAAATTAAAACGGTCCCACGGCTCATCTCCCTGCCCCCTCCCACAACCCGCACCTACCCACTGTGCACCCTCCCCACACACACCTCCTTACCCCATACTTACCTCCGAGTCCAGCGCGATGATCTTTGGTGGACGGGAACACGTCTGCACTCTTCAAAGCCGACGCGAACTGAGGAAATGCTGGTAAGCTGTATAATGGGATAGATAGGGTTTTTTCAACTTTGCTGCATATCGCCGGCATTTTTTGGAATTTTTGCACCAAATTTTCAACATAGGGTTTTTGGGACCCCTTCTCATGAATGCTGTCACTGTCATGGCGTTATTCTGGCCCGGAAGGTGATTTCACAGTCACTGTGCAAAATCACCTTTCGGGACCAATTAATGAAGCAACACTGCCAGTGTTCATAAGGTGGGCTCAAGAAGCCTATTTTGGTGATCAGTGGAAAATTCCAAAATGACTGTTTTTACTAGTATGCGTATGCGCAGTTCCCACGCACACCGTAGTTCGTGAATTTTCAATATTTTCACTCCAGATTTTCAACATTGCCATTTTACCACACCTTCTTATGAGGTAGTACAGCTGTCATTTTTCACATCTCACCCGAATGTGTTTCTACCAAAAAGCGCCCATGTGGCACAATGGCGCAGTCGGTGTGTGAAACCAATGTATGGGACAAATTAAAGAAAACCACAGTGATACTGTTCATGAGCAGAGGTCTTAAAATGGCTATGTTGAAAATTTGGTGAAAAAATTCCTAAAACTGACTGTTTTACGAGCATGCGTTGCACAGTTCCTACGCACACTCGTAAGTTCGTGAATTTTCAATATTTTCACTCCAGATTTTCAACATTGCCATTTTACCACACCTTCTTATGAGTAGTACAGCTGTCATTTTTCACATCTCACCCAAAACGTGTTTCCGCCCATGTAGCACACAATGGCTCAGTCGGTGTGTGAAATCAATGTACAAGACAAATTAAGAAAATCACAGTGACACTGTACATGAGCAGAGGCCTTAAAATGGCTATGTTGAAAATTTGGTGAAAAAATTCCTAAAAATGACTGTTTTACAAGCGTGTGTTGCGCAGTTCCTATGCATGCTCATAAGTTTGCGAATGTAATATTTTCACTCCAGATTTTCAACATTGACATTTTATTACACTTCCTTATGAACAGTACAGCTGCCATTTTTCATATGCTGCCCAAAATGTGTTTTCGCACATGTAGCGCACAATGGTGCTGTTGGTGTGCGAAAGCAATGTTTGGGACAGATTAAGAAAATCACAGTTACACTGTTCATGAGCAGAGGTCTTAAAATGGCTATGTTGAAAATTTGGTGACAAAAGTCCATAAAATGACTGTGTTACGAGTGAGCATTGTGCAGTTTCCACGCACCCTCATAAGTTCATGACTTTGTAATATTTTAAGTCCAGATTTTCACCAGTGGCATTTTTCCACACTTCCTTATTTACAGTACAGCTGTCATTTTTCACAACATGGCCGAAGTGTGTTTTCACACTTTCAGCACAGAGATGCATGGTCGCTGTGGGAAATCACTGTTCGGGACAGATAAAGAAAATCACAGTGACACTGTTCATGATCGAAGGCACCAAAATGCCTGAGTTGACAATCTGCTGGAAAAAATTCCTAACCTAATTATATTACAGGTGTGCGTTGCACAGTTTCTATGCACGCTCGTGACTTCACCATTTTTTAAATATTTTACTGCAGATTTGCAACATTGCCATTTTACACCTCCCATGAACAGTACAGCTATCATTTTTACATCCTGTTGAATGTTTTGCACCTGTGGTGCTAAATGCGTAGTCACTGTGCATAAGCAGCTTTGAGCTAACAAACTGATATTCCCCTGTTCATGAGGTGGGTCAAAAAACCATGTTGAACATTTGGAGTGAAAATACCAACGAATGCCTGAGGTATTCAGGTTTCCAACCATAACGCCCAACCCTGTAGAGAATGACAGACATCAGGGGTGTGACTTGGGATTCTTGCCTGTAATGCTCATACCATTCCACACCCTGCAGCCAGTGAGAGGCATCGAGGTATGCCTTGGTCTCTTCGGCCCCAAAGTTCACCCCATTCTCCAATATCACACCCATCTCACCATATTTCCTAATGGAATGGGGTGCGTAAAGAGCCAAAAGATCCCAAGGAACACCGTGACACTTGTCAGTGTCTGCAGGGGTGGGGTGTGGTGAAATGGCGATGGCCGTTATGCCCTGACGACCCAAGGCACACCCCAATGCCTGTCACTCTCTGCAGGGTGGTGGTGGGGTTGGCTTCAGTTCAATACTTCACTGCCATTCCTATTACGCAGCTCTGTAACTTCTACACTACCACTGCCAATACCAGCAAGCAAACATTCGGCATTGAAAAATGCTTGTTTTCTACCTTATGAATGTGCCATAGGCCTTTACTCTGTCAATGCTTATCTATTCATACTCATCTGTATTGCTTCCTTATGTCTGTCCCATGCCTGTTTAAAGCCCTGCGCTGTATTCATATCCACCACTTCCTGAAATAGGCTGTTCCATGCATCCACCACCCTTTCTGTGAAAAATAACTTTCTCACATTACCCCTTAATAGGCCTCCCTTTAATCTCATGCTGTGTCCTCTTGGCTTGGTATTTTTCTTATATTGAAACATGTTAGACTCTTTCACCTTGTTAATGCCCTTAAGATATTTGAATGTTTCGATCATATCACATCTCTCCCTCATTTGCTCTAGGGTATATATATTGAGCTCCAGTAATTTGTCTCACATGTTTTCTGATGCAGCCCATGTATTACACAGTGTTTGTTAGGTGCCCCAAGCCCTGTCTGTGATATAGCTACCCTGTGTCTCTCTGTAGTATAGCAAAAGCCATTTAGGCTATATTACACTGTCTGTTAGGTGCCCTGAGACCTGACAAAGGTACACTGTGTGTGATATCTCTTTGCAGCATAGCAAAAGCCATTTAGCCATTTAGGCTGTATTACATTATCTGTTAGCTGACCCGGGCCCTATCTGTGTGACATTAGCTACACTATGTGTGTGTGTCTATCTCTGCTGCATAATGAAAGCCATTTAGCCTGTATTACACAATGTCTTTTAGGTGCCCAAGCCCTGTCTGTGATGTAGCTACTCTGTGTCTCTCTGCAGTATAGCAGGAGCTATTTAGGCTATACTACACTGTTTGTTAGCCTGTTATGTGCCCTGAACCCTGTCATAGCTACACTGTGTATAACATCTCTCTACAACACCAATCAGTTAGGATCTCTGGAGTCACCTCCCCCCTCTCCTGATCACCACAGGAGCCTCACAGGACTCAGTGCTTGGTCCCTTGTTATTTTCAATCTTCCTACCTGACCTGCCATCAGTCTGCTCCCCTTCCTCCTCCATCCATATGTATGCTGATGATACGGTCTTGTATAGTTCTGGCCCAAGTCCTGCTGAGGTTGCATCCAGCTTGCAACATGATTTCAACCAAATTCAGCTCTAGTTTGCTAACTATCATCTCTTCCTCAATGCCAAGAAGACTATCTCCATGACTGGCACCAGGCAGAGACTCTCTAGGCTCCCTAGTCTGCTCTCTTTCCACACCCAGGATGGGACTATTTTAGAGAACACTTCCTCCTTCAGATACCTTAGGGTTTGGCTGGACCAACATGTCAACTTTTCTGGACATATTGATGCCATCCTGAACAAACTGTGCCCCAATCTTGGTGCCCTGTTCAGGAACTGTAGCTGTATCCCTCCAGCGGCTAGGCATGCACTTGTCCAGAAGATGATGATCCTCCCTATTTTTGACTACTGTGACATAGTCTATAGTGCCACTCCTAAATCGTCCATGACCAGATTAGACACCCTATTCCACTCTTTCTATTGTTTTGCCCTTGATGCTCCCTTTCGCACTCATCATTGTGATCTCTATCATGCCCTGTCATTCCCCTCTCTAACAAACAGACACCTCTCCCACTGGTTGGGTGAACTCCCAACCTACCTTTCCCCCTCTTTTATCACCCCCTTCCTCTCATTCCCTTAGATCTACTGACTCTCACACTTTGATGATCCTTCTGCACTCCACTTTCATTGGTCAGCCAGGCTACTCATACCGATTCCCTAAAATTTGGAATTCCCTCTCTCCTCAAGTGCACCACTCCTCCTCCTCCTCCTCCTACTCCATCAGCTCAGCCCTTCACAACTATCTTTCATCTAGCTGCACCTGCCATGACCCTCCCTAAACCATGTCCTCAGATATGTCTTGACTCACCCTAACTCCTAGCCCAACCTTTCCTCACCCCTACCTTTCCTTGCCTCCCCTGCTCCCTTGCAGGGCTCCCAGCATCCTGAAGAGGGTCCCTTGGGCTCGGCTTTCCTTCACCCTTCCTACTCCTTGCCTAACCTTTCCTACCCTCTATCTTTTCTAGCCTCCCCTTGCAATGTTCTCAGCATCCTGAAGGGGTCCCTCGGGCCTGGCTGTCCTTCCCCTCCACCCCATCTTCTTAACCCTTTTTAACCTTAACACTTGTTACTTATCTGCTCTCTCCCCTTGGCACTCATCCTCATTCCCCCTATCTCGCCCTGCCTTCCCCACCCCTTGCAGGGTTCCCAGCATCCTGGTTGGGTCCCTGGGTTCGG
Source organism: Neoceratodus forsteri (assembly GCA_016271365.2). Taxonomy (NCBI): domain Eukaryota; kingdom Metazoa; phylum Chordata; order Ceratodontiformes; family Ceratodontidae; genus Neoceratodus; species Neoceratodus forsteri. The sequence goes on from CM028129.1 coordinate 523,977,064, forward strand.
CTCCCCTACCCCTCCTCCTAGCATCTTGACTGGGCCCCTTGGGCTTGCCTCTCCCTTCTTCTCCTCCTGCTTCTCCCTCCTCCCCTCTCACATGTTTCACTTGTTTACCTTCCTGACCAATTCCTACTTCTCCTGGCACTCGCCAGAATCCCCACCTCCACTTCTCCTGGCACTCACCAGAATCTTCCCTCCTTGTCCATTGGTCCCTGCCCCATGCAGGGTTCTCAACCTCCTGGAGGGGTCCCTGAGTTCAGCTTTCCTCCCTTTGTTCTTCCTATTGCACTACATACCTACTTGCCCAACACCCCTTTTCCCTTGGCACTTTAGTAATCATCTACACCACATGCACTTGTTAATACTTTTACATCTCTCTGCAATTGTCCCCTTGCTGTATTTATCTGTTCTGCCTACACTAAAGCAACTCCTGCTACTGATATTCATTTTTAGTATGAGGTACATGCCTGTGATGTCCTCTTGTCCCCCCACATACACTAAATTGCCTACTGTAAATTGCCAACTGTTTGTTCATTGTATATAACTGTTGTCTTATGCTCCTTGAATGTATTTTTATGCTCCTTGAATGTATTTCTGTTCAATTTCCAGTTGTATGATCATTGTATGTAACCATTGACTTATGCACCTTGAATGTATTTAGGTTAATCTTCTGTACCCCTTTCCCCCAGGTTACATCAGGAGATGAGCAACTTGTTGTTCAGTGTGCTTTCCTGGTGAAATATTTCAATAAATACATAAATAAACTGCATAGCGAACGCCATTTAAGGTTGTATTACACTGTTTGATAAGTGCCCCGAGTCCTGCCTGTGTGCCATTAGCTACACTGTGTGTGTGTGTGTCTCTCTCTCTCTACTGCATAGTGAAAGCCATTTAGCCTGTATTACAGCATGTCTGTTAGGTGCCCTGATCCCTGTCTGTGACATAGCTACTCAGTGTCTCTCTTTGGTATACCAAAAGCCATTTAGGTTGTGTTACACTGTCTGTTAGCCTGTTAGGTGCCTCAAGCCCTATCAAAGCTATATTGTGTGTGACGTCTCTTTGCAGCATAGCAAAAGCCAATGACTGCATCTACTATGTCTCATATTTCCCAGTTTAAGTCTACTAAAAGGAAGCACAGTGCTGCTGCACATGCAATTGACAATGATGCAGACAATATGAATCCTAGCACTAATGAAGAACATAGCAACAATAATAATACCATCATCAGGACTGGCACTAAGTGTCCTCCTAAATCAAAAAAGCAGACTTCAGAAAGAACTGACAGGAGTTACTCGCAGAGGTACTGAACATTTTGTCACATTTTGTGTCAGGATACTTCCAGCTGCTGAAGCAGCATGCAAGGACAAGGAGGAATCCTCCTCAAATATAAGCTTAGATGCTGAGGCAGTGAATGCTGATAAAGATGGCAGTGATAGTGTTGACTGTGAATGGGATAGCCCAGACTATATCCCACCTGATGATATCAGCACTTCTAGTTCTTCTGAATCTTGTGGCAATGAGGACTGTAGTTTCGAAGAGGGGATAGGAGAGGATGCCACTGTAAGGCATGAGAAGCAAGTGCAGAAAAAAAATCATATGCCAAATGTAAAAATAAGGAGATGAGCATGAATGAGAACAATTCTTCTCAACAAGGAAATGACAGTGTAGCATTTCATCCAGGTCCCTTGGCTGTTCAAGAAATGGTGTCAGGCACCACAGCACAAAGTACAAAAGGTAAATCTTTAGTGTGGAATTTATCCTATATTAACCCTGCAGACAACTCTTGAGCTGTATGCAGTTTGTGCAAAAAGAGCAGCTGTTGTGGTGGCAAAGCAGGACATTTTGGAACATAAATAATGATACAACATGCAAAGGCGAAACACCCAATTGAGTGGGGCAAAGCAAGAGACAGTGTGGTTAGTGGAGGTGGTGGTGGCAGTGACCATAGTAACAATGAAGTGGAAGCAGGAACTGACACTGAATCACTTGATGCATCCTTGCAGTCTTCCCAGACAAATATAGATTGTTTTCTTCTGACACCATCAAGTACTGCAAAATCCCAAAGTAGTACTCCATGAGAAAAAGGTGTGAGAAATACAACCCCTCTAACATTTTAAATGTCTCATTATTCTTGTTAACTAACATTCAAAGAAAGTGTTGCAAGGACATCAGAATTTACCCACAAGCATCCAACATGCCAGCTGTTAAACAGAGCCATTGCAGAACTGTTGGTCGATTGTCGACTCCCTTTTGCTTTTGTTGTCCAAAAAGGTTTCCTCAGTTCATGAACCAGATTAAACCATGGAACACCATTCCCTCCCTGTCAAACATATTTCTCAAAAAAGGCTGTTCCACAGTTGTATGGCTTGGTGTGTATTGCAGTCACTAAGCAGTTGAAACTCTTTGATGTGAAGCAGGTTCACATAACTACGGATATACAGTATGGACCAGCAACCAAACAATTGACTGCATGGCTGTTACAGCTTATTGGACAAGTTTTCAGTCAGAAAGTAATAATGCCCACTCTACTGTAAGTAGTAGGAAGCAAGCTGTTTTATGTGTCACCACTTTTGAGGTAGCCACACTGCTGTGAATATTTTGCAGGAGCTGCAAAATCAATTTGATAAAAGCCTTAGTCAGTATTCATTATCTCCTGGGCTCATAGTGTCAGATAATGGTGTCAACATAGTCAACACTGTTAGAGATGGCAACTACCAACACATGCATTGTTTTGCACATTGTTTAAATCTTCTCATCCATAGTTTCTTAAATGGAAACAGAAATACTGAACACCGGTTAAGTCTACTAGGAACACACAGTAAGTGGGCATGTCAGCCACTCTGGAAAAGCACAAAAATGATGAAGTGGCTGCAGAGGCCAAATAATTTACCATTGCATACATTAAATCAGGAAGTTCCAACCCACTGGAATTCAACACTTTACATGTTGGAAAGACTTATTGAACAGAAAAAAATGCTGTACATGACTATATCATGCAGAATCCAATAGGTAAAGTAGACATGCTCTGTTCCATCAGCTGGACTCAACTTGAATCTTTGGTCACCTTATCGGAGCCATTTGAGGCAACAACATGTGATGTCAGTGTGGACAGTGCAACTCTGAGTCAAATTCTTCCTCAAATCAGATTTCTTCACATTTTTCTTTCAGTCAAAAGAAGACACTACCGCTGTTATGCTGGCAGATGACTTGAGTCTCAGACTGTTGACTGATCAGAGGCTAAAAGCCATGTTTAAGAATGACACCTATGTTTTGACTACATTGCTAGATCCCCACTTTAAGATGAACATTGAAGTCATCCTTCCTGCAGGGGAAGATATTGAATATTGGAGAGGTCTTCTGCTAACCAAATGTGACATTGCCCTACCAACATCATTAACTGATGTACAGCAGTCAAACCTTGCTGAACCATCAGAGTATGTCTCTGGTGCAGACAATAGCACATCTAAAACTTATTCACAATCACCAGTGTCATCAGTGAAGGAAGGGACATCTACAGCTACTTCTCTGGCATCCTATGTTCAGGGTTAGAAAGGCAAATCACTTCTGAGTCACCTTCAACAACATGGACTAGTATCCTGTAAAGAAAGTGCAGTTGGTTCATTTGCCTTCCTGGTGAAAGATTTCAATAAAGATCCATTACTCTACTGAAAACAAAAGAGAACAATATGGCAAGATCTAGTAAATCTTGCGATAATGTACCTCGGCTGTCCACCTTCAAGCATATATTCAGAACGCATATTTAGTGCAGCTGGAGGGATAGTCACAGACCACAGAACACTGCTAAGTCCTGCAAGTGTGGAAAGGCTTACATTTCTCAGAATTAATGCTGACAATTTCCCAGTTGTCACAAACACTGAATTATGCGACTCTGACATTGAACATGAACAACAGCCTGCAAACAGAGATGCTGAATATGATGACTAGATTGCATACAAAATGAATAGAACAATCACCACTGCCACCATGCCAAGCAAGTGTGCCAAATACTCAGTTTTCTTTTGTCAGTCATCAGTTTTATATTATGCAAGTTTGATCGATGCCCATCATGGGTACAATTTATGGAAACAGCAGCAGCCTCACTCAGAGCAGCTATGCTTCTCATATCTACCTTAGCAATGCCCGCCATGGGTATAGTTTTTGCAAACAGCAGCAGGCTCAATCACAGCAGTTGCATCTCTTGTACCTCCCTCAGAAATACCCACCATGAGTATAATGTTTGGAAACAGTAGCATGCTCACTAACAGCTGCTTCACCTCTTGTACCAAAAAGAGTGCCGGCGCCAGTGGCATTGATCCCTACTTCCCAAAGCTAGGATTTTACTACCTAACCACCCCAGTAACCCACCTTTTCAATTTCTCATTCACCATGAGTACTGTCCACTCCACCTGGAAAATCACTCATATGCTGCCCCTGTTCAAATCTGGTGACCCAAGCAACCTTAACAACTACAGGCCCATGTCCATATTACCTGTTTTATCCAAATTACTGGAAAAATTATTTAATGCCCAGTTAAGGGATTACCTTGAATTTAAGAATCTAGTCAACCCACTTCAATCAGATTTTAAGCAAAATCACGGTACAATATCTGCTTTGGTTAAAATGACAAATGATTGGTTCACTGCTTTAGATCTCAAATACTCTATTGGAGTCATCTTCCTGGACTTAAGCAAAGTGTTTAATACAGTGGGTCACAACCTGTTACTGCTGAAACTCAGATCATTTGGCATGAATAACACTATCGTAAATTGGTTCTCGAGTTATGTAATGGATAGAATTTAATGCATAAAGCAGATGGGTTACTATCCTCTGCCCTGCCACTCATGAGAGGTGTCCCCCAAGGATCCATATTAGCCCCCCTCCTTTTCTCTGTGTATATTAATTCTTTAAGTGATAAGCTCCACAAAGCCAAATTGCACTTCTTTTCAGACAACGCTGTCCTCTACCTCTCAAAATCCTCCCTGGCAGACTAACAGATGTCACTGAACTGCAATCTGATTTTAATCAGCTACAGCTGAACCTACTAGGATCCAAACTGTTACTAAATGCAAACAAAACAAAGGCAATGTATTTTCTACCCACATCCTTTCCAGCCCTACTACCCAGGCATAGTACCTCAGTCTCATTCACAGCATTATTAGGAGATTCACTAGAGGTTGTAGATACATTTACGTATCTAGTCTTTTGACTAGATAATAAACTCTCCTTCACAGCTCATATTAGAAATCTTACCAAAAAAATGAAAACCAGACTTGGCTTCTTTTATAGGAATAAATCGCTATTTCCCATTGATGCCAGGAAAAGACTAGTTCAAGCCACCTTTCTCCCCCTTCTCAACTATGCAGACACTATATGCAACAGCTGTGCAGCTACCCATATGCATAAATTTAGACATTTCTTTTTCATAGGGACATTCATTTTATACTAAATGCCCCCTACAAGACCCATCGCTGCGCCCTCTATACAGTGTTAGGTTGGACATTCCTCCCCACTAGGATGTTCCACAGCTGCACCTGGGTATATAAATCATTTCTGAACAGACTCCCCTGTATATTTCATCCTTATATAACCACTTGCATAGCTGTTACTTTTAGAAAAAAACTCCATTATCCTGCAAGATGTTCCAAAATTCCACACCCACTTTGGTAAAGCTGCCATCAGCAATGCCATTCCCTCCATCTGGAACAAAGTACAGTCCTCCCTCAGGCTTTCTGAACTTGTCTCATTAACGTTGCCAGAAATCTAATTAGCTACTCCATCAAGGAAGACTGTCACTGCCACATTATCTTGCTCTTCTTGTCTTGTATGTTAATATCACCCAGCAGTCAGCACTTACCCTCCTCCCTAATTTGAGCTATTCCCCTTACCTCTACTAAGCAGCCCCAACTGCTGGTCCATGTCACTCCTATGTCTACTGTAAATAGATACTTTTCATCTTTTGCCCCATAGTTTTACATTGAATGTTAGCATCCTCCCTGTACTATGTCTATATCGAACTGTTTGTGAATTACATTAAATGGCATTTTGTTGTAATAGCCCACATCATGCTACTGGTGTTGCTTCCTGTATTACATATTGTTTGTCTTTATCATTTGTTGTAACCATTGTATTATATCATCCTAAACAGGGCCTCCTTGTAAATGAGCTTGCTCAATGGAATCTTCCTGGTGAAATAAACATGAACTTGAACCTGCCTTAGCAGGGGAGGGAGCTGGATGTCATTGTCCACCTAGGGACAAATGACCTAGCTAAGAAAGGGATCAGAGTAGTGCAGGAAGAGTTTGTGGAGTTGGGGAGGGGCCTTAGACAAGTAGCACGCACAGTAACTTTCTCAGAGGTACTGCCTGTCTATGGCGTAGGTGAGGCTAGGGTGCTCTACACCATGGGATTCAATCAGTGGTTGAAAAACTGGTGCAGAGCTCAGGGATTTGGCTTCATTGGGGACTGGGGGTCCACCTGGAGTGATGCAGGCCTATACTGGAGTGATGGTCTGCATCTGTCCAGGAGGGCAACCAGGATCCTAGGTGATAGGTTTAAGAGCTTCATTGGCAAGCATTTAAGCTAGCCAAGGGGGAGGCACTGGAAAGGAGCAGAGAAATCCTAGCCCCCCAAAAAAAGTCAGGGTAGTAAGTGTGGTAAACACCAAGTTAGAGATGTAAATAGGGAGAAGGGCAGGAGTAAATGAAGAAAGTGACAAAGGCAATAAGGACAAGGATGGGACAAAAAGGGGTAAGGCCATCAGAAATGGAGGGTAATGAGTACCAATGCCCGTAGTCTGGGCAACAAGATCCCTGATCTGATGGCCTTGATGGAAGAGGGATGCCTGGATATCATAGCAGTCACAGAAACATGGTACACAGAGAACCATGACTGGGATGTTAACATACCAGAGTACACAACCTGCAGGAGAGTCAGGGAAGGGAGAAGAGGGGGAGGAGTAGCTGTCTATGTAAGGGAAGGGATAAAAGCAACTGAACAAAAGAGTAAACAGGGAGGAGAGGAGGCACCTTAGAGACTGGAAATGGCACCACAATCTGCACAGGGGTTGTATACAGACCCCCATGTCAGGAGGAGGGAATGGACAAGGATATGATAGAAGGCATTCTTAGGATGGCAGAGAAAGGGGAGTTACTGTTGATGGGAGACCTGAATATGCCAGATTTCTTTTTTTATCAAAAAAGTTTTATTAGTTTAACAATCATTCATACAATAAACAGAAAAACGTTAATCATGCATATCAAGCAATTTAATTGGATAAATTAGGCCCCATCCCCCTATACCTACTACCCTCCCTATCCCTCCACCCTCCCCAAGTGAAGTATAACATCAATAAAGTCTACATAGCCATGAAAGATAAACCAGGTGCAATCTGAATACTGTCTCAGAAGCTGATCGTAAGGTTGCCCGGGTTTTCCAGCTATGATAAATCAGGCTAGAAAAAGGGCGTATAATTTCCCCCATTTTTTGGTGAATGAGGCTTTGTGATTATGAACACTGGCAATTAGCTGTTCAGCTCTAAGGGCAAAAGATATTTCATGGAGCCATTCCGAATATGTAATGGTTGCTTGGACTGCCCAGTGTCAGCGCACTCGTTTTTTAACTGCCAGTGAGATGAGGGCTATGTGGTCCTTCTTTTTTTTACTTGTATTTGGGAAAAATCCCCAATGATGCAAGTAAGAACAAACCTTGAAGGTCTAGGAGCGGGTCCATTTTTTGTTCTGTTTGCATCCACAGGGGAGACACTTTCTCGCAGGACCAGAAGATATGTAATAGGGAGCCCTCCTCCATGCCACAAATAGAGCATAAGGATGAAGGAAGGTGACCCATTTTTACTGGTTTAATTGGGGTGTGGTACATGTTGTTTAGAATCCGGTACTGAGTTAGCTTGTATCTGTCCTGCGAAATATAAATATACAAGTCTTTCCAGATTTGGACCCAGTTAAATTCCAGATCAGGTAAGAGAATAGTCCATACCTTGGAACCTTCTGGCAAGGGGGATTGTGGGCTAGTGAGTAAATATTTATATAAGGCGGAGACTCCGTGAGACCTGCTAGACAGGTCATCGATCTGCCGTAAGAAGTCACCAAAGGTGGAGGGTTGTGGTTGGAGCCCAAACATACTGATCAGCAAGTGCCGAAGTTGGTATATCTTAAAAACAGATGCTGATGCCAGCCTGAATTTATTTTGTATTTCCTGAGTAGATAAAATGGAGGATTGAGAATAGAAATCGGAAACTCTAAGCTCCTGAGAAATGGGGGGCCATGCCATGGAGATGGGGTTACCCCCTATTTTAATGTTTGGGTTGGCAAGAATGGGCTGAGAGAAATCCACAGTAGAGGACATTTTGTAATATCTACATAGTTGTGCCAAAACTTTTAATGAGATGCTGATTGGGGATTGGGACAGGGATTTTGCCAGGAATTTCACAGGTGAGAATAGAACTGCAGTGGGGTTCAGCTTGTACAGTAGGTGGAAAATAGATCAGCCTCAATCTGCAACCAGATTGGGATGTAGTCGATCCGCAGTTGAAGCTGGGGTATAGACAATCATTTCCCGCATTTGCAAAGGTGGTTTGCCCAGTAGTAAAGTAAGATGTTAGGTAGGCGGAGCCCCCCACATTCTTTAGGCATACTCAGTTTTTGATAAGATCGCCTAACTGCTTTGTCCAGCCAGATGAAGGAGGTAATATCAGCATAGATACATTTAAAAAAAGATAAGGGAAGCCAGACATTAAGGATATTAATAGGGTAGAAGATTCTGGGAAGGACGTTCATTTTGATTACGTTATTCCTACCCCATAGTGAAAATGGGAGGGTACTCCAGTGAGAGAGGTCCTGTTGAATGGAACTCCATAGATCAACAAAGTTGAGTTTGTGCGTAAGAGAGGGGTCTGAGGTAAGGGAGATACCTAAGTATTTGATGCTTCTGGAGGACCATTTCATGCCAAAGTGAATGAAGGAGTGACTATAAGTGAGAGTATTGAGGGGATATATTTTGGTCTTATTTAAGTTCAATTTATAGTTAGAATACTTGCCAAAGGTATCAATTAATCTCAGAACTTCCATCAAAGATGAGGCAGAATTTGACAGATGCAGGAGATTATCATCAGCATAAACCAAAATCTGTGGAATGATGTTGACAAAAGGTACTCCTGTGACATTAGGAGAGACTTTTATGCGCCTTATTAATGGTTCTAGATAGAGACTGAAAAGGAAGGGAGACATAGGACATCCTTGGTGTGTACCGGCATAGAGGGGGAAGAGAGAAGAGAGAACACCGTTACAGTGAATTCTAGTTGATGGAAGGGTGTACAGAGCCTGTATCCAACGGACACATTCTGAGGGAAAGACCATTTTATGCAGTGTTGCCCATAGAAAGGCCCAGTCCACTCTATCAAAGGCTTTCTCTGCTTCAAGAGAGATTAATGCCATTGACAAGGGAGAAGATTCAGCTACTTGAAAAATATGTGAGATTTTATGGATGTGATCGAGCGAGGATCTGCCAGCAACAAAGCCTACTTGCTCCAGACTAAGAAGACAGGACCAGACCCTCTCGACTCTGGTGGCTAGGATTTTTGCTAGAATTTTGATGTCACAGTTTAATAATGAGATTGGCTGATAGCTGGCTGGACAGGAAGGAGGTTTGTTTGGCTTGAGGAGAAGAATAATGGTGGCTTCAAGGAGGGTAGGGTCTAGGAGTTCTCCAGATAGGATGTAGCAAAATAGCTGAAGAAGAAGAATGGGGGGCAGGTCTTTGATGAAGCACTTATAAAAATTTGATGGAAATGCATCAGGACCTGGGTCTTTGTCCAGCACTAGCAAATTGATGGCAGATTCTACTTCTTGTTGGGATATAGGGTTAGATAAGAAGGTTTGATGAGAAACTGGTAAGGTAGGTAGCATTGTGGAGTTTATATATGCTGTCAGGTCTTCGTTCCTCGGAGGAGATATATGAGGGCCATAAACAGAAGAATAAAATTGTTTGAAGATAGTGACTATCTCTCTGGGTGGGTTTTGACTATACCATCAGGAGTGTTGATCACTGGTATATTCCTGGAGGTTTCCAGCTTCCTAAGGCGTAGTGCCAATAAATGACCTGCCTTTTCTCCATGTTCTATATAATGTGCCTTAGTTCTTAAAATGGCCAGTTCTGCTTTTCCTGTAAAAGGGAGAAATATTTGTTCCATAAGGAGAGGAGGGATTGTAGAGAATCAGGGGAAGTGGATGAAGAGAGGGACTGTTCTAGAGTTCGGATCTGGGCTAACAAGGAGAGAGCCTCTGCTTCCCTTTGACGCTTACGTGTAGAGGAAAGCCGTATGAATTCTCCTCTAAGGTAGCACTTCAGAGTGCACCATTCATGGTCTATTCTTGGGACAGAGTTGTGGTTGTTGTCTACAAAAGTCTGGATGAGAACAGGGATTTCTGGACAATACATACTCATCTTTGAGGAGCTGGGTGTTCAGTCTCCAGGACGAGTCTCCTCTGAAAGTTAGTATCTAGAGCCAATGACACCCAGGCTGTGCATGGTCAGATTTGACTATGGGTTCTATTCTGGCAGCACAGAGACCGTGACGCAAAGTATGGCTGATCAGGATGTAGTCTAAGTGGGATGAGGAGTCGTGGACTGTAGAATAAAAGGAAAAGGTACGGGATAAAGGGTTCAGTATCCTCCAAGGGTCACATAACCCTAATAAGTCTGAGAATTCTTGTAGGGATCTTTGGGTAGCTGATGGGGGTCGGAGGGGGCTGTTGAATCGATCCAGGTCCTGTGTGGGGGGAAGATTCCAGTCCCCGTCCAATATCATTGGAAGTGTCAAATGGGGGACAATTTGTTGATTAATTCCAAAAAGAAGGCAGAGTCCCCCTCCACTGGGCCATATATGCTACCTAGCACTAGTTCCATATGGCCTATCCTTCCCTTTACCAGAACAAATCTCCCCCTGGATCTACTATAGACTGCTCCGCCTGCAGAGGTATTGAGCGATTTACCAGGATAGCCGCCCCACTACTGGCAGTTGATATTCTGAAAGCAAATACTTGGCCAGTATCCTGCCGTCGGAGGCTAGTGGCTTCTGAGGGGAGAAGATGGGTCTCCCGTATGAATGAAATGTGAACATGTTGAAGTGCAATAGGCTTAAGAATTTGATGTTTTTTCAGACATTCCCGGGCACCATTAACATTCCATGTAAGAAATTTAGTCAGTACACTTGCCATATTTACAAAAAAAGGCTGTGAATCTGATCTGACCGTATATACCTCGCAGCCTACCCACCACCCTACCCCTAACATATAACACAGTGTTTGTATGTAAAAGAAAAAAACAATGATCCGACTCTACAGAATATACCCTACTTCCCTTCCCAGAGCCTCCCCCCAAACAACAAAAACAGTACAGTCTCAACATGCAGTGTAAAAATAGAAAACCAAGTTAATATTTGTACATTACTGAGCCCAAAGATAGTTGGCCTAACATACAAAGAAAAAACCTGCCTGTACATATACTGAAGCCTTGAAACATATGCTATTCCAACAATGAATACCCCCCCATTCCAATAAAACTATATACACATAACCCCACAACTAGAAATGTTCTCTGATCCTGGTTAACAGAATTCCTTATGGCCCTGAGAGTCTTCAGCTCCACATAACCAATTGAGAGACAGTGAAAGGTTTGAGACATAGCATCTAGTAGTGTATAATAAACATAAAACCAAATCAGGAGCCTATGGACTGTCAGGGCCAACCCCCCAATGATCGAGTACTTGAGGCTGACTAGCTTAGCCACTGTCAATCTACCCTCCCACTCTTTACCCCCCCCCCGCAACCAACCAGGATCCATTAGACACACTCAAAGCTCACCCACCACAGTGAAAAAAGCCACTGAAAGTTCAGCTTCCTACCTAGGTCCAGGCAAAGCAACCAAAGGAGGTAATCCAATCAGGTCCCTCGTAAAGAGAGTGGAGGAAATGCAAGGCGCTGCCATTGGGGATCAAGGCAAAGGACACCAAGAAAGAGGGGTGTTCAGGAGACAGGAAAGTAGAGGAAATCTGAAGGGTGAAAGAAGAGGGAAGCCTGAACATATTATCCTCCTGACGAGCAAGACCCAGTCGGGGAGCCGAAAGTTTGATAGTGCGGCAGAGGTAGCAATATTAAATTAAAATCTTAACCATAAAATATTAGTAATTGGTACAATGATTTTAAAGCTCCCCTTTGTTCCATTACACAAATGGGTTAGTCCACTGGGGTGTCCAAATCAGGGCGGACTGGTGTTGCAGGAAAAACATGTCCTCTGGAAACCTGAGCTAGGATAATTGGGACCATCTATTGCCAAAATATAGCAGTGAGTCCTTTCTCGGGTTGAACAATGAGGCCTAGTCACCAGCCAGGGGATCCAATGCTCTGAAGGGTGCGTTCCTCTGCGTATGGACTAGTGATTTAGCAAAATTTGTGCTGCAATAGACCATATGACAACATCCAGGTAAAACATTAATTATTGCCTACTCAGGCTAAAGCTGGTAATCCCTTATTCATATTAAGTTCATGGGATTTTGAACAGGGATGGCATTTTCACACTAAGTTCCTTTTGAACTTGAGAGAGTGAGTTGAAGGATGACCAGGTCCCATCCAACAGCACTTGCAGATGAGCCGTGTAGGCCGTGAGGAATTGGATACCCGCAGCAATTAGTTTACTTACAATTGGATGGAAAGTAGCCCTTTTCTGCCTGGTCTCTAGAGGCAGATCTTGGGTGATATGCAACTTAAACAGAACATGCTGCCGCTCAAGGTAATTCAGAAGGAGCACAATTATTGGTCTGGGAGGGGATGCATCTGGAGGTTTGGGTAGCAAAGACAGGTGCGCTCTCTCAATTAGATAGGTGGGATTATGTGGAGATGGACCAGCGACCTTGGTGAGCAGCTTCTGGATAAAGGTTATGAGAGAGGAACCTTCTTCACCTTCAGGTAGGCCAAAAATTAAAATATTGTTCCTCCTGCTTCTCCCCTTCAGGTCTTCGGTTTTCAGTTGTAACTTAGCGATTTGTTGCTTGAGTTTAGTGATCTCCAGCTCAGATCTGTCTCTCCAGATTTCGAGGGAGTTAGTACAGGCTTCGGTGTCTGAGATTCTGGTTTTTAAGTCCCCCAACTCACTTTTAACCGACTTCAGATCAGACGCAATGTCTTGCAGAGTTTCTTTGAATGGCAATAACTCTAAAAGGAATCATTCCTCCGTTAGTGGTAATGCCATTGCAGGGAGGTTTAATTGCTTGGCAGAGGTTTGTTGATGTTGTTTTGATTTCTTCGGTTGCTTTTCAGGTGAAACCAGCAGTGTATGCCTAGGCAAGGCCGAGCGCACTTCTGCTTCCATCGCAGCACCTAAAGGGCCGATTGTGACACAAAAAGTTCGGAATCCTCTCTAGTATGTCGTGTACAGAGTATATAGCACTGTGGTCAGCTGTAAACCTTTGAAATTATATGGATCAAGGCTGATTACAAGGGAGGCGAGTAGGAGCTTCCAGGCAGAGCAGCTATCAGGTTGAGCACATCACGTGATCTCCCATGAATGTGCCAGATGTTAACTGGAGCACATTTGCTGCAGCCACATCCAAGAGCAGAACCATTCTAGATGCTGTACAGGTGGCATGCCTCAGACAGCTAGTTTTGGAACCCACTTGTGAGGGAGCAATCTTAGACCTCGTAATCTCAAATGGGGACAGTGAGAGGATCTCAGATCCAGAAGTGGGTAGCCATCTGGGAACAAGTGACCACCAGTGTGGTTCACGATAAACTCAGCTACAGAGTCAAGCCATACAAAAGTGAGGGTACTGGACTTCAGGAGGGCTGACTTTGGCAAGATGGGAGAGTGCCTTAGAAAAGCATTAGCAAACAGGCTAGAAGGAAGTGTGGAGCAACAATGGGAAAACATCAAAACTGCCATCACAGAGGTAACAAGCCTTTGTGTGAAGCAAATAAACAAATCAAAATGAAAGAAAAAGCCACTATGGTACTCAAAAGAGGTGGCGGGGAAGGTCAGGGAGAAAAAGATAGCATTCAGGAAGTATAAGGAAACACAGAAGGAGCAGGACAGAGAGCTGTACCAGTTAAGGCAGAAGGAAGCAGGGAGAGAAGTCAGAATAGCAAAGGCCCAAACTGAGGAAAAGATAGCCAACTCGGTTAAGAAGGGGGATAAAACCTTTTATAGGTACATCAGAGAGCGTAGAAAGACAAAGGGCGGGATAGTTAGGCTGAATAGAATGGACGGTGGGTGGGCAGAGAGAGAGAGAGACAGTGAAAAAGCAGAGATACTGAACAAATATTTCTGCTCAGTATTCACAAAAGAGGAGGAGGGGAAGTGCCTAATCCAATTAACAGAAGCACTCTGGATAGGGGGGGTTGATACCATTCCTTTCACAGAAGAAAGGGTTCTAAAAGAACTCCTAAAACTGAAGGTGGACAAAGCAATGGGGCCTGATGGAATCCACCCCAGAATTCTAAAAGATTTAAGGGGAGAACTAGTGAAACCACTGACTACCCTTTTTAATAAATCATGGGACGATGGTGTGGTACCTGAGGACTGGAGGAAGGCAGATGTGATTCCCCTTCACAAAAGTGGGAGCAGAACAGAGGCAGGAAACTACAGACCTGTCAGTTTGACCTCAGTGGTAGGGAAAGTGATGGAATCACTTCTGAAGGAAAGAATTGATGAGTACCTAGAGGCTAGTGGGGCACAGGACCCAAGGCAGCATGGGTTCACAGTGGGAAGGTCATGTTAGATGAATCTAATTGACTTCTTTGACTGAGTGACAAAAGTAGTAGACCAGGGAGGGGCTGTGGACATGGCCTACCTAGACTTTAGCAAGGCATTTGACACAGTCCCACACAAAAGATTAATAGTCAAATTAACCAGCCTGGGAGTGGGTCCCAGGGTGGTAGCCTGGGTAAAACATTGACTGGACAACAGGACACAGAAGGTAATTGTAAATGGAGTCCACTCTGAAGAAAGAGGGGTTACTAGTGGGGTACCATGGGGTTCAGTCCTTTTTAATGTCTTTATAAATGACATTGCAGAGGGAATGGAAGGAGAAGTTTGCCTCTTTGCAGATGACACAAAGATCTGCAACAGGGTTGATACACAAGGAGATGTGGAAAGGATGAGAAGGGACTTGGCAAGGTTGGAGGAATGGTCAGAAGTATGGCAGCTTGGATTCAATGCAAAGAAGTGCAAAATAATGCACCCGGGAAACAAAAACCCGGGGGAAGATTACACAGTGGGGGGGAGGTAGTAACAGCAACAAAAATGGAAAGGGACCTGGGGGTAATCATATCAGATGACCTTAAGGTTAGCAAGCAATGTGAGAAAGCAGTAGGGAGGGCTGGGGGATACTGGGATGTATAGGGAGAGGCAACACCAACAGAAAACAGGAAGTTGTTATCCCTCTGTACAGACAGTTGATGAGACCCCATCTGGAGTACTGCTTCCAGTTCTGGAGACCCTATCTCCGCAAGGACATTGACAGGATAGAGGCAGTCCAGAGGAGGGCAACTAAAATGGTGCAGGGTCTGCAAAAAAAGCCATATGAGGAGAGACTAAAGGAGTTTGATATGTATACCCTTGAGGAAAGGAGGGAGAGGGGGGACGTGATAGAAACTTTTAAGTACCTCAGTGGAATCAAAGTCCAAGAGGGTAGAATCTTTCAGAAAAAGAGATGTGCAAGAACAAGGGGACACAATTTGAAGATAGCGGGGGTGGTTCAGGGACAATGTGAGGAAGTTTTTTTTCACAGAGAGGGTGGTGGACGCATGGCATAGCCTTCCTGAGGAGGCTGTGGGGTCTAAAACTGTGGGAGAATTCAAGAATGCATGGGACAGACATAAGGCAATTTTTGTGGTGGTAGGAAGAAATAGGCTGTTGGTTAAATAGGATCTGCTGCTTATCCTGTAGGCAGGGAAATTGGCAGACTAGGTGGACCAAGTGGTCCTTATCTGCCATCAAAGTCTATGTTTCTATGTTTCTAATGCCCACTATGGGTATCATTTTTGGAAACAGCAGCAGGCACTAAGAGCAGTTATACCTCTCGTACCTGCCAAAGCAAGGCCCTTCCATGGGTATACAGCACTGGGTACCTAACAAACAGTGTAATAGTCCAAAAAAAAACAATCTTTCACGTGTTTTTTGTTATGGTCAGGGTCGGATAATCAGGTAATAGAATGGGTAGTAACTACTTGACCCGACCTGACTACTTTGTTTTCATCTGGGTATTTTTAGGGAACTTTTGAGGGTACCCACGGTTAGCCTTGGGGGTTGGGTATTTTAGTACCCACCCAGCCCTAGTCAGTACATATGGGTTCTAATAAGCAGTACCCATTATCTAACTGGGTGGGGGAGAATACTGTCCCATATACGAACTGCAAAAAAGAAAAAGGGAAAAAGAATTTACCTGTTAACCACTGCCTGCAAAACTCTGACCAAAGGCCGCATCGGTAGAGCTTTGAACATCCAATCTGCAGTGCTTGGTGAATGTGTGGATGGAGGACCACATTGCCAACTTGCACAATTCTAAGACAGATGTCTGCCCTCTCTCCACCCAGGAGGTGGCCATAGCTCAGGTAGAATAAGCCTTGATGAGAGCCAGAGCTCTCTTCTTTACTGCAACATAAGCTTTGGCAAAGTATGCCCTCACCCACCTTGCAGGGTGGCCTTGGATGCTTTTTGTCCTTTTTTGGTTATTCAGAAAAGTACAAACAACCTATCCGATTTCCTGAATTCTGCAATCCATCTAAGGTATGTCCTACCTGCCCTGCACTAATCTAACTTGTGCAACTCTCTCTCTCTCTCAGATGAGTTCCCTGAGGACAGAAGGATGGAAGACAGATTTCCTGATTCATGTGAAAGACTATAGGAACCATCAGAATGAAAGACAGAACAGTTCTCAGAACCACCTCGTCCTTATGAATGATAAGGTAAGGTTCTTTGTGGGATAAGGCCTGGAGATTGCCAATCTTCCTGGCTGAACACATAGCAACTAAAAAATATAACTTGTAGGACCACATATCTAGCTGTGCTGTCAAAAAAGATGGATTCTTTACTAAGAGCATTAAAAACCAAATTCAGATCCCATAGAGGGACAGGGGATCAGAACAGGGATTGGCATCTGCTGACAGCTCATAGGAATCGAATAACCTCTCTGTTAGTCCCTAAGGATGAGCCCAAGAAGACTCCAAGGGCTGACATTTGACTTCTCAAAGTGCTGGAGGCCAAACCTTTTTCCACTCTTTCCTGCAAAAAGTCCAAAATCTGTGGAACTGTTGCTTTAGAAGGCCAGATATTTTTTTTCTCTGGTCCAGGCCGAAAAGGTGATCCATACATGAGCATAAACTGCAGACGTGGAATTTGTTCTGGCAGCCATCAGGGTATCCACTAACTTTCAGGAGAAACCCTGTTTTAGGACTCTCCTCCTCTCAGGAGCCAGGCCACAAGCTGCATTGCCTCCAGGTTTGGATGCATAATGGGACCTTGAAAAGAAGCCCCCACCTCCGAATTCAGAGATGAAATGAAGGGTGCTGAACTAGATTCACTAGGTCGGAGAATCATAGCCTTCTGGGCCATTCTGGAGTTATCAGAAGAAAGCTTCCTCTTGAGTTCCTTATTTTGTGTATAATCTTGGGAAGAAGCAGCAGAGGAGCGAAGGCATATGCTCAGCAGAAATTCCACGCCTGTGATACACACCCACTGCCTCTGCCTATGGATACAAGTAGTGGCTGAAGAACAGCTGCACTTAAACATTCTGGCTGTAGATGAACAGGCTGATCAGTGGACGACCAAATCTTTTGCAGAGAAGGTCAAACACCTTTGGGCTCAGCATCCACTTCCCTGGGTGAACATTCTCATAGTTTAGCCATTTGGTCTGAATGTTCAACTCCCCCACCAAGTGAACTGTTGATGAAGGGAGAAGGTTCTCCTCTGTTCACAGTAGATCAGTTGCTTCTTTTGCATCTCTCTCTGCTCTTTGTGCCTCCTTGATTGTTAACTGTATGTACACCACTGTGACAGCATTGTCTCACCTTATTTTCATGGCTTTTAACTGTACTAGGTTGCAAAAATGAAGAAAAGCAAGGTGTGCAGCCCTCCTCTCCAGGACATCGATATACAGGTGCTGCTTCAGCACAGACCAAGACCTCTAAACAGAAAAGTGGTCTAGTACTGCACCCCAGCCCCACAAGCTGGCATTGGTTGTCAGGAACAACTCTTGAGGGACTTCCAAGGGAGACCCCTTGCTTAGGTCCTCTAAACTCACCCACCAACTCAGGGCTGTTGCAAGGGTGGGGAAATTGGAATCCTGGACTGACAGTCCTCCAAGTTTGGGTCCAAAGCTGCCAGAAACTCAGTGTGGAGGGGGTCATATGTGTAAGAGAGCCCATGGGGTTAGTTCTGTTGTTACTGTCATGAGACCCAGGGTCCAAAGTTGACTGTAAGCTGAAGCTGATGACTGGTTCCTCAGCCATTGAACCTCTTGTATCAAGGTCTACTTCCTGGTTGCTGAAAGGAAGACCTTCCCATCATCCATCCTGAACACTGCTCCCAGGTGGATGCTCCTCTTGATGGATGTTCAGGAGAGGGTTCTACTATTTCCTGATTCGATCATAAAAGGAGAGACTACAGCCACACCATATACCCATGTAGGGGAGGTACTTTAGAATTGATTTATTTCACTGTAATAAAAAGTCTTGCTATGTTCGCTGTAGAAAGAGACCCGCTAAATTAATTGAACAGCTGAGGTAGTTATCTATGTCGATTCATTACACGGAAGTACAGGACAGTGAACTTTAACTGCAGCTAACAAGTCGCACAGCCTTGGACCGCTAAATTAAATGAACGTGCTACTTTTCAGTTCTACAGTATTAGAACTATAATCTTGTATAGTGACAGAGTACAGAGGACAGCAGATTTAAGCAGCAGGGAAGAAGTGAGATAAAAAAACCAACAACTCAATGAGGGGATACAAGGAATTTAGAAGGGGGTCACTAGTAGTGGAGGACATAGGTAAGACAGAGAAGATGCAAGGAGTGGTGCAGTGCAGTTTTTGTGGGGCCAGTGTTCAGGAGAACATTCTGGGTCATACGGTGCTGCCCCATATGCAGGCACCTCTCTCAGTTGAAGGAGGAGGTTGCCTGTCTCCGAGCCGAGTTGGCCAGGATGCAGGGAACCTTCACCCCTGCTCAGAGGTCACTGTGTCTTCAACCTAAACCTCAACAGATGTCCAGGAGGAGGAGGAGTGGTTGGACCGCAGTGGGCTCAGAGAGGGTACAGGAGGGGGGTCTGAGGTACATCCCCTAACCAGTCCAGTTCAGTAACTCCTATGCTGTCTTGGAGGAGCAGGAGAGCCCTACAAGGGTGCCCACAGCTGTGACCAAGGAGGATGGGCGGGTCCTCCATGATGGAGCCCAAGATAAGGAGGTGAAGGACCTCAAAGGAGCAGGAGGAAGTTACTCCTCATGGGGGACTCAATTGTCTGGGGACTGAAGTTAGGGGCACCTAGTGGGGGGGGGAGGGAGGTTAAGTGCCTTCCAGAAAGCACTGCATGGGGATGAGAAGCAGATCCATTGGATCACAAGGGTGATAGTAAGGAGAGAGGAGCTGGCTGTCATTGTCCACCTGGGGACAAATGACCAGGCAAGGAACAAGGTGGAGATAACCAGAATCCAGGAGGATTTCAGGAGGCTGGGGGGTCCTGAAGCAGATAGCATGCTCCATCTCCTTCTCAGGAGGTACTACCTGTCCAAGGCAAGGGGGAGGCTAGGTCACTTCGCATCCAAAAATTCAACTCCTGGTTGAAGGAATGGTGTGGAAGGGAAGGTTTTGGCTTCATGGGGGACTGGGGCCCCACCTGGGAGGATGCAGGCCTATATAGGGAGAATGGCCTGCATCTATCCAAGAAGGAGGACCTTAGTCCTAAGTGAGAAGTTTGAATGCTTCAGCAGCAAGCATTTAAACTGGCCAAGGTGGGGTGGAACCAGGAAGGACAGAAGGCTTAGTATTTCCCCCCCCATGAGCGCATGCACTGCATGACTACCCAAGGAAGAGATAGACAGAGGGCAGAATTCCTCATAAGGGAGGATGGCAGGGAGGACCAGAGAAAATGATCACCAAGGAAGGGGGGTGGGCTTATGGCTAACAAAAATAGGGGAGGGAAGGCACATCCTGTAGAGCCATGTGTGCTATTGCCCAGAGCCTTGGTAACAAGGTGGAGGACCTTGAGGCCGCCATAACACAGTCAGACCTGGACATGGTGGCTATCTCGGAGGCCTAGTGTAATGAAAACCATGACTCGGAGATGGCCATACCAGGCTTTAATCTATTCAGGAGAGACATGGCAGACAGGAAGGGGGGAGCAGATGGTAGTACTGGACTTGGTGCTCACAAATGGGAACAGTGTGACGGGGATCACTGTAGGGGAGCACCTAGGGAACAGTGACACCAGTCAGTGTAATCTGACATAACTGAAGGAGCAGAACGCAGTCACACAAAAAACATAAATCCTACACTTTAGAAGGGCAGATTTTGGAAGAATGGGGAAATGTGTGAAAGAGGCACTAGCTGGAATATGGAGGAAATTCGGGGTGGAGGAACAGTGGGCAGTATTCAAATCAGGAATAACAAGAGCAACACAATTATATGTAAAGCAGGTTAGCGAGGGGAAAAGGAAGAGGAGGCCATTATGGTATTCGAAGGAGGTAGCGGAGAAAGTGAAGGCAAAAAAAAAAATCACCTTCAAACAGTACAAGAAGACAAAAGCAGTAGGGGACAAGGAGATGTACCAGGAGAAACAAAGGGAGGCAGGAAGGGCAGTGAGGAAAGTCAAAGCACATACAGAGAAATGCATCGCAAAATCAATAACTAGAAATAAATGAGAAACTGTTAAAACAGTGACTCATTTATAGTGCTATCATGACCTGCTACTCTGCAAGGGTAGCAATGGTGTAGCGAGGAAAGCGACCGGAAGGGGAGGGATAGGGAGATGTAGGATAGGAGGGAGGATTTGTATGGGTAGGAGATCCTGCTGCAGCTGAGCCAGCCCTGTGGTCTGGTGGTGAAGGTGGCTGGCTATGGTGCAGCAGGCACTGGGTTTGGGTCCTGCTGGGGGCGATTATTTTGCTGCTGCTTGTGGCTCTCTGTTTATTTTTGTTTTCCACCCGTGTTTTGCCCCCTTCTTGACATGCACCCCCTTGGAGTTAACAATCCTAATTTAGGGGGGTGTGGGGGGCACAGGGTGGCACAGCAACCCCCCCCCCACAAAAACACTTAATAGGGCCGGAAGTCAGGTTGCTTGGGTTTGTACATTGCCGAAATGCTTTTCGGTGATACACATTCGCTATGATAGTGATTGCTATATTGCGATTGCTATTATGATATGGAACCGGACAGGAGTAGAGTGGAGGATGAAAACCACAGGGCAGACATACTGAACAGATACTTCTGCTCAGTCTTTAGAGAAGAGGTGGCAGGTAATGGTCCAGAAGGGAGTAGTAAGAGAGGGAAGAGCACAGATGCAAGTCCCTTTCCACAGGAAAGGGTCCTGAAGGAACTGGAAGGAATAAGAGTCAGTAAAGCTATGGGGCCAGATGTAGTATGCCCCAGGGTACTAAGGGAGCTAGAGAGGTGGTGGCTGACCCTCTAGCAACCCTGTTCTGCTGGTGACTGGAGGACAGCTGATGTAATCCCACTATACGAGAACAGGAATAGAGAGGAGGCGGGTTACTACAGACCAGTCAGCCTGACCTCAGTAGTGGGAAAGATCATAGAAACACTACTGAAGGAAAGAACAGTGGAACACCTGGTTGCCAATGGTCCACAGGACCCAAGGCAACATGATTTTACTGGAGGGAGGTCATGCCAGACCAGCCTCATTGAGTTCTTTGACTGGATGATAAGAGAAGTGGATGGGGGGCAGTGGACATGGCATACCTGGACTTCAGTAAGGATTTTAACACTGTGCCACTTAGAAGGCTGGGAAACATGGATGTGGGTAGGGCAGCAGTGCAGTGGGTGGGCAACTGGCTAGATAGCAGGACACAGAGGGTTGTGGTAAATGGCTGTAATTCCACAGAGGTAAAGGTGACTACTGGGGTACCACAGGGATCAGTGATGGGTCCAGTCCTCTTCAACATCTTTATCAGTGACATTACAGATGACCTAGAGGGGAGAATTTGCCTGTTTGCTGATGACACGAAGCTCTGCAACAGGGTAGAAATTCTGGAGGACGTGGATAGAATGAGAAGAGATCTGCAGAAGCTTGAGTACTAGTCAAGGGAGTTGCAGTTGAGATTTACTGCAAAGAAATGCAAAATAATGCACATGGGGCACAAGAACCCCAAAACAGCATATCAGCTGGGGAAGGGACATAGAATGCTCAAAGCAGGAAATGGATCTAGGGGCTATCATCTCTGCTGACCCCATGGTTGCAGGAAAAGCAAACAGGATGATGGAATGCATAGGCAGGGTTATCACCATCATGAAAAGGGAGGTCATAGTTCCACTATACAAGACACTGGTGAGACCGCACCTCAAGGATGGTGTCCAGTTCTGGAGACCTTACCTACAAATGGACATAGACATGACAGAGGCAGTTCAGAGGAGGACAATCAAGATGGTGCAGGAATTATATCACAAAACCTATGAAGACAGGCTCAAGGACTTACTGAAAGAGAGGAGGGTGGATATGATTGAGACATACAAGTACCTCACAGGGAGGAACAAGGTGCAGGAAAACAAAATTTTTCACAGGAAAAGATGCTCTTGGATGAGGGGACATCTGATAAAACTGGAGGGAGTGAGGTTCAGAGGAAAAGTGAGGAAGTACTTCTTCACAGAGAGGGTGGTGGACAAATGGAATGCCCTGCAAGAGAAGGCAGTGGAGGCAGAAACAATTATGGGATTTAAGAATGCATGGTATAGGCATAGGGGGATCCTGGAAGTCAGGGGAAGGGACAACCTACATCTAAGAGAGCTTGAAGAAGCACAGTTACATGCACAAATGGGCAGACTAGGTGGTCCGTAGGCCCTTATCTGCCATCAACATCTATGTATCTATATGTGGCGAACAAACTTGTTTAGGTGTTTCAGGTCCAGAATAGCTCTGAACCCCCACCCCTGACTTTTTGGTAACTACAAAATAAACTGATTAGAATCCCTGGCCTTGTTCATCTGGAGGTACTGGGATGATTGCCCCGATCTGCTTGAGGTGATCTAATGTTTGAGGCACTGCATGTCTCTTCATGGAGTCTTTTGGTACAGGGGATGGTGGAAAGCATCCCTTTGAGGGAATGGTTGTAAACTCTATTATGTAGCCTAATGCCAGAATCTCCAAGACCTAAGCATTTGATGTTATCTGGGCCCATCTTGTGTAAAAATGGTCCAGTCTTTCACCAAGGGAAGGGGGTAGAGATGGGCCTGTTTACCCTCATTTTTAGGTGCCCCCTCTTTGCCCTGGACTTCCATTACATTTTCGGGCAAAGGCTCTTCTGCCACTACTGCCCTTGAACCCAGAGTAGGATCCTTTACTCCTCTGGTTCCTGAAGTTCCAAAAAGGATGAAACTCCCCCTTGATACTGCCTCTGTCAACCATCTCCTTGACCTTATGAAGATGAGCTGGCCTTTTGCTATTGCTTTGACACGGGAAGGTGCCCCTTTTTATCCTGGATTTCTTTCAAAATGTTATCCAGGCCTGAAGCAAATAATAAGCCTCCCTCAAAGCCTAAGTTAAACAACTTGGTCTTCACAATACCATAGCCATACCACTCACATGGCAGACACAATGTGATAAGCGGAGCAAGCTGACATCCATAAGTTCTCCACTGTGGCATCCTCTAGAAAGGTGGAGACCATGGATACCAGCTGTAAAATACTTGCCTTCCCCCCAGAATCCAGAGGAATTAAACTACACAGCATCATAACCCATGGGTTTAGTGCTCTGGCAACAATAGCAGATGCATAGGAGTTGTGGAGATTTGCTCTGATGGAGAAGAAGGCTCTTCTCTATGAAGAATCCACTCACTTATCATACATATCCTCTAGAGCCAAGGATCCCTCAACTGGGATATTTGTGTGCCTTACAGAGTTATGTACAGCCTTATCAGCCAAGGGTGTAGTCTCCCATTTCTGGGTATTTTCTTCCATAAAAGGAAAACATCATAACCTGGGTTTTGGCAGATATTTTTCCTGGTCTGCTCTTGCCCATACTTGTTCAATAAAATGGCCACAGTGAATAAAGTTTGGTAAACATTTTGGAGCTGATGAGGACATAGACAGATAGGGTTCACATCTAAAGCCTCCAATGATTGCACCTCCTTCACCTGCAGCATCCTGCAAGCCTCAATTATCAGATAAGGCAGAGATCTGGCAGCAAACGGGGTTGGGGAATTGGAATCCTCCTCTCTGGCTCCATCTAGTCCCCTTCCTCCTCCTCATCAGAAAGATTGTCCTCATCATTAAGTAACCATTTGAGTTAGGATTTTCCTCAAGATCCCTGGTATCCTCCTCCTGAGTCTCCAAATGGTCAAGGTTGGGATCTGCCTACAGATCAGGATTAACAGACTTGTCTTGCTCTGGTGCACTGGGATGTGTCTGTGTGGGCCCCCACCCAAGCTGAATGGCCCCGCTTGGGGTCAGGTGTGTCAAAAGGAATATCCTGCAGAACATCAGGGCTCAAAAGCTCACCTAAGAGCAACCACAAGGATTTAAACAATTCTGCTTTGCCACTGCCAGCCGGTCCACCAGGTCCACCACCTCAGCTTAAGGTTCTGACTGGGGGGACTGTAAGAGACATATTAGCTTGAGTAACACACAGTGTTGGGTAAATTACTTTTTCTATTACTTTCTATTACATTTGAGAAATTGTTCCAGGAAGCTCAGTGCAGTCACTAGCAAGGATGTAGAAGTACTAGAAAAAGTAATACACCTTACAATTATAGTTACTTATGTCTTTTAATACAAAAGCAATACAAAAATAATAAATAACTGTAACAGATTACATTTTTTGAAAGTAATAGGTTAGTTACTAGTTACTTTTAAATAAATGTAATCAGTTAAAGTTACGTATTTCTTTTGTATAAAAAGATAAGTAAATGTAACTGTAAGGTGTATTACATCTACCAGTACTTCTCCATCCTTGCTAGTGACTGCACGAGCTTTCTGGAACAAGTTTTCAAAAGTAATAGAAAGTAATAGAAAGAGTAACTTACCGAACACTGGTAACACAATGGTTCAGTAGGAACCCAGCAGAGAAGAACGCTTTACTCTTCTGCAGGTCTTACATTGTTTAAACAGTAGAGGTCTCCAGCAAACCGTAATGCCAATGTCACTAGCCAAAATGGATTGTAGCCCAGAAAATGCCAAGAAAACAGTTCTTTTTAAATGTATTAAAGGGATGCTGCTCTGATCCCTCACACCCTGCTGTAGGGGGGAAAAGGGAAGAAGACTACATGGATCTACCTTACAGAAGTGTTCCTACCAGCCTGCAGAAATAATAGGCTGCAGTAGGAATGATCAGGATAAAAAGGCAAGATCCAAGCTAAAAGAAGCACAGCTGCCACATCTAGGATTTGAAAAAGTACAGCCATGATGTCACAACGCTGCATGTGATATCACCACATCAGGGGTGCTTTTCCAAGCCCAGAAGCACAAAACTGAAGTGCTGAGGCTAGGGATTGCAACCTAACAGAGAAAACAGAGCACAGACCCAACTGACAGGGCTCTGAGAAATGGCAGGAATCCGCACGGCTCAGGAGAGACATTACACAGAAAATTGGTAATGCTCTGAAATCTTCACCCCAGCAAAAAGTCTGATGGAAGGCTACAAGGTTATGTATTCTTCTCTTTGTTTGTTTTTTTTTTTGGGGGGGGGAGTTGCGTATCTAGATATCTGTTCACAGCTAAAAAACAAAAAAAAAACAGCCCCCAAGGCAAGGCAAACAAATTCCTCACAGACAGTGATAAGCACTCAGGGCACCTATTGCCAAGTTGAAAAGTACAACAGCCCTTTAATAGTCCTGGGGGAGGGGGTTAGCTGATGCCAAACAGACGTTAGTGAGAAAATGGAAAGGAGCTAAGCACTGGACCCTAACAATCAATCCCAATAAAAGAGTACTTGCCTGAGGCACCGTGAAAGAGGAAATCAGAGACCTGATAAGGGATCAGCACACTTCGAATAGTGTAGCAGACATAGCCCCCAGTCTAAGCACTACCAGGCAGTGGAAATGGGGGGGGGGGGCAGGTTAGCTCATCTGAAAGCTGTAGCTTAACAGGCACAATTTTAAATTTAGGGGTGTTCCCTATCACCAGGTTTCCCCAACCTACTCAGCAGAATTGCCCTAAAAAAAAAGCACCAAAGGCAATTTTCTTCTTCAGAGAATCAGTGCTGCTTCCTTTGCAATGGTACAGCAAAGACTGAAGAGTTGCTGTTGTTCAGAATGTTATTGTGTCCAGGATTCTGTCTGCTTCCTCATCATTCTGCCCACTCTCTCACCATCCCCACCAGGACCACTGCTGCTGGTCAAGCATCCATCTCCTACCTCTTGCCCAAGCTTTGGAATTCCCTTCCCACCAACATTCGAAATGCTCCTTCTTCCCAAGTCCTCGCCTTGCTACTGCGCTCTCACAGCTCACCCGCTTGCAACTGCATCTAATCTTCTGCACTTGCTCCCTACTTCCTACCCACCCTTCTCTTCTTGTACCCCTTACTCTCTCTTTCCCCTTATCACATGACTATTGTACCAAGTCCCATGTTAAGTGAATGTAATAACTATGTTTTAGCACTTATGCTGTATACTAACTCTGTAATCCATACTGTAGCACTTGTTATGCTTTGCTTTTGTGCCAATCTGTTATATTTTCAGTATTATCCTATTTTCCTTCCCCAGGACGCATCTGGAAATGAGCAATGTTGTTCAGCATGCCTTCCTGGTGAAACATTTCGATAAATACATAAATAAATTCTCTGCTGATTGCAGCCTTGGCTGTGCCATTTCCCCAAGTAGGAGTGCACATTACCCATATGTACTGACTACCCATTGACAGTGTGAAGCGCCACAGTAATCAGGGTATATGGGATGATAGCACAGTGGTAGCAGTACCACTTACTATGCCAATGACCTGGGTTCAATAACAGACTTGGGTCACTTGTAGGCCAGCCAGAGAAGGAGGATTAAGCAGCCCATGGACAGTCCTCCTGCCTTGGGAAATAGGGCTCTGTGTTCTGCTCATTGACTGCCACCTCATGGAGGCCGGTGTTAGGGTCATTAGCCCTGATCAGGTTCTTGGCAGTAATGGACATACAAAAGAGACACAAACAAGTTGCATATTGGTAATAAATCATGTTTTGTACACAAAAGGAATCACAGTTGCCCTAAGCAGTTCTTACCATAAGACACTAAGAGCCGAGACGATTATTCCCGAATACCACAAGAGGTGAAGATGATCTCCAAGGGGAATACAAAATACAGTAAATGATATACTACTGATAGTAGTCATAGTAACCATTAGTAAGAAGCAGTGCTAGATACATAAAATAAGCCCTGTTGGCTAAACGTTATATAACTTTACAGAGTTCTCTATCCTTATACAATAAATGCATAGTCAGCTAAATCGTAAAACAAAGGATGCATAGAACATAAATGAAAAATACAGGATGTAATGTAGTTTTACAAAATCCAAAAGTTGGCAGCATTGTCCGACTAATAAACATCTCAGAAGATGCAAACACACAGGTGTCTTGGCCTGCTAAATGCTGTTACCAAGCATAGAAAAGTAGAATAAAATACAAACCATTATGTTTCCCTGACACTTACACTTGTACGGTTAGTGCCCATGCCCTATATGTTAATATAGCAAATATATATATATATATAGTTTGTCTAAGGTGTCAAGTGGGATGCCAATTAGAGTGTGGAGACCTCGCATAACATTCCTCTCTTGTTGCCTTACTGAAAAGCAATGACACTATGGGAAAGTAGTGGGAACAAACTCCATCGTTTACAGACCCAATGCACAAGCTTTGTAAAGCAACTCAAGCTGTTCACGGTGTTGTTTGAGCATATGCCATAAACAGCAAAGTGTATGTATCAAAAAGACAATTAAAAATGCTTGAATAATGACAAAACCTTTAAAGGTAATCTCTAACCAAGTATTAGAAAGTGCATTACTTAAATCACCATCATTCATAAGGATATTAAGGGCATTTTCAGCTTTGGAGATATTGTTACTGATGTGGATGAGGTGGGTATCCTTTCTATCTAAAAGTGACTTCAAAGTCAATGTCAAGGGGTCAATGTGGACTTTAAAGATAGTTAAATATTGAGATATATATACACCTTCCTCGACTCCTCCTCCTTCCTCTCATACTACCAGTCTGGCTTCTGGAAATTGCACTCCACTACCACCTCCCTACTAAGGCTTACAAATGACATCTTCACTGGCATGGATAAAGGGCACATCACCTCAGCGATATTCATCGACCTAGCAAAGGCATTCGACACGGTCTCCCACTCACTCCTGCTATCCAAACTTGCCATCCTCGGCCTCTCAGGGGTGGCCCCCAACTGGTTCCAAATCTTACCTGGCAGGGGGGCAACAAGCAGTTAGAATTGGTTCACACTCCTCTGTCTTCCTACCTGTTACACTAGGAGTTCCCCAAGGTTCAGTCCTTGGCCTGCTACTCTTCTCTATCTTTCTGAATGACCTGCCCTCAGCGTGCCCTCTCTCATCCATACACATGTATGCCGACGACACTGTAATTTATGCCACAGGTCCCTCCCCCGAAGAAGTATCTGCCAGACTCCAGGAGGATTTTAATGCAATCCACCTCTGGTTCTGCTCCAACCAGCTGTTTCTAAACCCGAAGAAAACCATCTCACTCACCTGCAGGTCTAGACAAAGGCTCTCCCAAGTTCAATCCCCACCAACCTTCCATACTTTAGATGGGTCCCATTTGGAGACCTGCACCTCATTCAGATACCTCAGGGTCTGGCTCAATCAGCACCTTGACTTCTCTGTCCATATTGATGCGATCTACAAAAAAACTCCACCCGAAACTGGGCCCCCTATATCGAAACAGTGGTTGTATCCCACTGGCAACTCGCAAAGCAATTGTTCAGAAAATGATTCTCCAGCTATTTGACTATGGGGACGTAGTTTATAGCACGGCCCCAAAGTCCTCCCTCACCAGGCTTGATCCTCTCTTCCATTCTTTCTGCTGTTTTTCTGTGGACCGCCCTCCCACAACTCACCACTGTTACCTCTACCGATCCTTAGACCTGCCTTCTCTACAGGATCGGAGAATGGTGCACTGCGCTAGGTTAATATCCAAATACTGGACCCAGTCCCTCTCCCTTTATCTTGCAACTACCCTAGCTGCCCAAACTCCTTCAACTTACTCCCTCCAGAACATCAACATCAGGCTGCTCCAACTTCCTCGTATGACCTCCGCCAAAGTTCAGCATGCCTTCAAGTACTGGATGCCTCACATTTGGAACTCCCTCCCTGCTGAGATCAGACACTCCTTCTCCACACAGCAGCTCAACCTTCTCCTCAAGCAGCATTTCGTAACCACCTGCTCATGCAGCTAGCCCCATACGTGCAAAATGTTTCCAAATGAGTCTATGTTGACTATGTGTTTGTTCATAGCTAGTCCCCTGACACGAGGCAGGAATATCTTGTACACTGTGAATAATTTGACAATGTAATGTACTACTGCATGTATAATTCTCTCCAAATCCCCTTCCCCCAGGACATATCTGGAATCAAGTGTTGCATCGTTCAGTATGCCTTCCTGGTAAAACTTTTAAATAAATAAATAAAAATAGAATGGAAATATTCAGGGTCTCTGTCAATGATATCTAGTTCCGCAATGGGAACAGGAGTGATCACTAGATGGCCTATAACAGTAGTTTAAGGAGGAACAAAACAAAAATTAGGATATTGGATGTCAGAAACTTTATCACCATAGGAGAAAGATTTATGGTTAGTTACAATGCAGTACTGACCATCAGAATTCTAAGGAATTTTAACAGTTGGCAACCCCATTTTTGCAGTTGAACTGGACAGGTGAATGACTGATTCATAAGTCTTGTAATCAGCCGATGTACCTCTTCCGTATAAGCCTTGTAGAGATGTCCAGTTTTATCAACTTGCAGTGGTGCTGTCAATGATGCTTGAGGGGTATCTGTGTCATTTGAGTTAATGTCCAAGTCCAGACTGAAAGATCAGTCTATGCTGTCCAGTGAATACCCACATACCAGTTTGATGATGTTGAATGCATCACAGCCACAGAAATAATGATAGCCCCTCCTTTCAAAACAGTCTGTATGAGGTGAAACCCAGGCTGCAAGGGTAGGATGACATACAATAAGAGGTGGCAGATCGATTCGTTCTTTGTAGATATTCTCATCAAGGTGCCCAATGGAGTGAATTGAGGCAAGTTAATCAACAAATGCAGTTTGTGGATCAAAGCGGGGTAGGGACACAGTAAAGGTAACGAACATGGTGTCCCAGCCAGTGCAACGTTTAGCTGTATAACATGGACCTTTGTTAGGATGGCATGTGACATACCCTAAATTTCTAGCAGCAGATTCTGGAATAGAAACAGAGTGTGACATACACATTGTAATACAAGCAGTGGACCTACAATGTGTGCAGTTCCATTTAGCAATTTGTTTATCATGAATAATATCTGGAATATGTCCAAATTCCAGAAGAGATTATTGACAGCGATTATAAGAGCCATAAGCAGAGCATAGGAGTTCCCTGGCAATATATTGCTTGTCTGCCTCCATGTTATTCTGAAAAACAAGTTCTTTAATTTTGTTTTTAGTAACATTAAAACTTTTAGCTATATCACGCATGCTGTAAACAGTATAACACTCTTCCTGACTAAGGCCATCCACACCATGTAACAATGGGTGTAAAATATTATTTTTCACGGCCTCCTAGAATTTAACTGTATGACTTTTTATGGCAGCAATGTGTTACCCTGTTCCAGATGGACAAGCTGGATCCGAAGAGTCCAGAGATGGTGCCAGTTGCACCAGTAACATCAGCAGTATCACGTTTCTTTCATGATGAGGGATTTTTCTTACTTGAAGGGTTAGGTCTGGACCTAAATGTCCAATAGTATGTACACCAGTTACTGGGTCTTGGGTATGTGTCTGGTAGGCTTCAAGACTATCTAGTAACATAGTACTGAAAACTTAGAAGTGTTTGTATTAGAGCACATTCCAAATTCTGCCATATTCCAATGTGTGAGATTAAAAATAACAGGGATGTGCATGAATTGCAGATTGATAATTGGAGTACCTGGACTGGAAATTGCAGGGAGACCACTAGGTGGACCAGGTTCCTGTGGTGGACTTTCAGTAAGTTCTGCTTCAGTAAGGGGTAATACAAACAAAAACATGGCAGCTATAGCCATATACAGTAACTGTGGGTATAGAAATCTCTTGTGGAGTCTTGTGGGAACCTCTCACAAAAGGCAGGGTCCAATCAAAGCAGTAAGATTATATAAACCAGAATGTCTATGATTAGCTTGGCAAATGGACAGAGTACCATTTGGGGTAATTTTGGTGTTGGGCCAACCATGGAAAGTACCTTTGGATAGGTGGGACACAGGGAGAGTTTGTCCGTATAGGTCTGTTTGCCATTCAATTTGTAGGGAAGATTTGCAATTGAGCAATGAGGTAGGTGTCCTTGCCTTCCTGGATGGTAAATAGTTTGGGACATTTATACTAACTCTTTCAGGGATGATGATAGTAGGAGGATGGGCAAAATGTGGAAGGATGCAGCCCACCAGGCCTTGGATGAAAGAGAATGCTCCTGAGAGTAGGAGAGCCAGATGCAAGATAGCCACCTTGCAGAAATACATGTACCGGTAAGTGATGTAATGCTTCACAGAATTATGAAACCATTTGTCTGTAACAATTTTGATTAGTTCCAGATGTGGCAATGATCCAGACACATGCCATTTCTTATCTTGGTCACCTTCAAGGTCAGAGTGAGAGCACTGCTGTTTCCCACCTAAGCCATTGCAGAAAACCCATTCATGGACATTGATGGTGTGGTGTACCACTCCAATCCATTGTGCCTATAATATGAAACATACAAAACATAACATAAGAAAGTTGATGTTACAGTCATCAAACAGCAATGGAGAGTGGAAATGGATAGAGCACGGTAGCTGGGTTGTACCATGAAGTCTGTGTACGTCTGCCTGCTGGTAACAGTGCCAGAAATGGTTTACTATGTCAGGACACCAAGCGAGTAGTGGCTTGCACCCATGCTGCTGTGATGTATAGAAATTAAGAATGGGAAAACATTAGTATTGTGTATGTGCGGACATGGACATAAAAGCTTGGTTCGCTAGTTACCATTCATAATACTCACTGCTACAATTAGTTTCGCTAGATTATTAGCACCGTGTAAACATCAAATTAATGTTTCATCATTGGAGAATGATTACCTGAAATTATAGTACAAGTAACCACAAGTAAAAATGGGGTCAAGGTTAGAAACAAACTAAGCAATCCAAAAAGAAATGCCACTACATGTACTCACACATCAAGCATGCAATCTGCACACGTGCATCCGTAACAATTTCTACTATAGCAACTTTGATGTTCAATAAAGAGTCTACTGTTTGCTTGAATGCTAGCTTTTCTATGATGATAGTCTTTAGTCCTGTTTCGCATTTGTCTACCACTGTTACTGCCAAAATTTCCTTTGAGTCAAGGTCCATGCATGTGTAAGTGCAGTACTGCGCTGAATGACCAGGACTGTCCATCCTGCCATCACCTGCATGGAACAGAACAGAAAGATGGGATGCATGTATATCTCAATCTGCAAATGAAATTCATGTATGAGTAGACATTATAGTGAAACAGTATGTTACCCATTATGACCACATTTTTGTTAATTCTTTCTGACATCAGACTGATCTCCATCGAAATCCAGTTAAGTTTAATGACCGGTATGACATAAAGTCGGTGGAACTGGAAAAAACGAGGAGTCACTTATCATTGCATGATTCAAGCAACAATACAGGAGGGCAATTTTCCCAAAATTATTTCCGGACATTAGAATTGCACTTGCCATAAGCACATCACATGTATCCAAGCCATATTTAAGTAGTGGCTGACTGGTCCATTTATATTCAATGTGGCCATAGTGACAAATCTAGGAAAAAATGCAACAGTTAATTTACTAAATGTAGACCTCAATAGGTGTATGAAAGTGCAGCACAGTATATGCAGAACAAAGCCAGACAAAGTGTATGCTTTTGACGGCCATTAAATTATTGTCCTAGCAACACACACAGCATAATAAAATCGGCAAATGAAAATGGCAATACCATGGAGAACCACCGAACACAGTGGTAATGCAGGGTAATAACTTAGTATCTTACAACTTAATGATGTCACTAAGACTGAAAAATCCATTTCTGGTAATGCTAGTGTGTGTGTGTGTGTGTGTGTGTGTGTGTGTGTGTGTGTGTGTGTGTATATATATACATATATATGTATGTATAGATAGATATAGATATTATATATATATATATTTATATATCTATAGAAATATAGACAACGCATAAGAAATGTATATGGATGCTGCTTTTGACCTTATGACAAACATGGCCTACCAGATGACAGTCGAAAGTAAATTAGAATGAATGTGGATGATGACACTGACTACACTGTTGACTGATGTGACTTTGGAATGGGATAGTATGAGACAACAGAGATGCAAATGGTATGATCAATCCCTGGACGTAAAGATGAGTATACGCACAGTGACAATACACCTTCATTTTTCCATCAGACAGTACCGTGCACACACAAATGGTGTCTCTGTAGTGGAGGGATATAAAGGCAACTGTCACCAACTGATGAGGTTGGAAGGGAAGATGGGTAGAGCAAATTTGAAAACTCTGCGCAAAAGGAAATACTATTATACTTGGATTTGTAAACCTTGTTGTGATTGACTGTCAGACATTCAGTACACAAATCACCAGGGAACTGTACTGCTGGAAGATGTCCAGTACAACCATGTATTGCACGGGGTTGGAAACTAACAGTAAGTGTAGCATAATGGACTTGATGCAAAGAAATGGCAACAAAGTCCAGGATCTGACACGGCTCTAAAATCAAGCTAGGGAGACCAAGCAGATAACTCACAGGTGATATTGAATACTGGTTGGAGGACACTCTGTAAGATTAGAACATTGAACATACAGCGGAAAAACGGAGAGGAAAAACACATCACACACCCATGTTATTACTAGGCATGTGCCACGTATGCGCTGTGTGATTTCAAGTTCCAGATCACATCCTCCACAAACTGTCAATGAACATTTCTGTGCTAGTTCCATGATATTTTCCTGAAAAACCATGAAAATAGCCTGCTGCACAATGAATGTAGCAATATCCATTGCATTGCCTTCAGCACCAATGTTTTGATGGTGTTCGATGGCATCTGCATGTTCTTCTTCTTCCACACCGCACAGTCCAAGAACATCATCCTCAATCGATGCATCTGGCAAGTGTGTGTGAAGACCCGTACTACAACATAAAATATGGGACTTTTAATATAAGGAATAAAGATTGTGACAGACATGATCATATGTGTACAGCCAAACACAGTATGCTAAAGTGATATAAAATGACTAATGTGATACAACTGACACAACTGGAAGTACAACAGTGTACATCTATGTCTAACCAGAGCTGACATTACACTAGATTGGCCACCTTCCACACACCAATAACTTCCCTCGCCGCAGGCTACTTCTTTTTTTTTTTTTTTGCTCAGTGACTGGCTCTCGAATCATATAAGTACACGTCCCCTCTCCCCTCCCCTGATATTTAACTCCATTTCTCCAAGCTCTTAATAGTGCCTATTCAAATCTCTCTTGTCTTATTTTCCAGCTGACAACCACATCCACTCTAACTCTTGCTATCATTGCTTTCATAGCCTTTTTAATTGGCTTCGTACTTGATTTTCCCCACTAGGGATCATGCTCGTACAATCAGCAATAATGCAGTTAGCGGCGCACAGCAGCCGCAACTTTGTACGCAATGCTAACTCCACTGTCTAGCTCTGCCCTCCTTGAAGTGAGCCCTGAATTCCAGACTAAAGAATGAATGCATAAGTATCTGGGAGACCGATAATTTGCTGCTGGAATACAATTGGTGCAGCGCTAGTGGCCCGTAATTGTGCTGGATAGCTTTTGGCACCTCTGTCATTGGGCCATTTTTTGAACAGCCTTTCTCTTTCTCAAAATTGTCTTACACTACTCAGATTTTACTCCCAACCCCAACCCCATCCCAAGACTCCATGAAACATTGACCGTGGGGGTCTGTCTCCTCATTGGGTCAGTTAATCTGGCCTTAAAATTATCCTTTATGTCTAACCATGCTGTTTGTATAGCACAAAACAGTTCCCCTCCTCAGCCAAGCAGTGATTTCTTTTGTAAACACAACATGACTGGCCGAAATCTGCATCTTAATTTGCTTGTAGTTGTGCTAATGGTGCTAAACTATCACAATACCTCCTGTGGGCACCCAATATCAAACTCTCCACTAGCGTGCGTGACTTAATGCCTTGCAATACACATAAGGTATGAGCACGGGGACCCTTAACAATAAGGTCTTGGCCCACTGTACCTCAATATGGCACATTGGCTACCTTCTGAAGCTTCAAGCATTCAGCTCCCCAGAGAACTTTAAAATTATGGCAGTATTCTGTAACTTATCAGGACAACCCCGGCACAGTAGCACCAAATGGCACAGATGCCTAACAAACAAGAGAGGATGCAAAAAGATCTGATCATATCTCCTGAGAATTCTTCCAGTGAGAATTACGCTGTCTGGAAATGCACACACCTCTAGAGGACAAGTCGGACAGACTGCATAATACCTAAAACTGAGGTATTGGTACCTTACTCTGGCATCAGTCAATATCTGTTGAGTCCTTGGAAAACTTGATAATCTCCAAACACCTGGATACAGCAAAACAATATTGACATCCTCTATGATGTCGAAACATGGCTAGACAATAAATTACTTGACACTGCAGTCACAGGCACTGGCAATGCCAACTTCAGGCAGGACATGATTACACAATGAGGTGGGGGGATGTGACATCTACATGATGGTTACCTTCATGGGACATGTCATTCCATCCCCAAACCATGGATCCACATCTCAAGTCTTCACCAGCATAGTTCTCCTTGGGTCACATAATAATGAACTTACTGTAGCCTCTGTGTACTTACCCCTAAAGGAGCATGCCATTGGCTTCAATAGCATCAAGGAATACCAAAGGTTCCTGCACCACAAATGGGAGACCATAGTTTTGTGGCAATTGTTACATAATCGGGCTTTCTCCTGAGTCCTCAGGGATCATCGGTAGTACAAAACACAACAAAGAAACACTTTGTTCTGCTATGCTTGGACACTTTAAAAGGCAACTCCAAACTTATCTCACCTCAAGCAGAAAATGTGACTGCTTATCCTAAAGAGACTGTCTTGCCATTCACCACAGTTGTAAGTGACCTGTAACATCACTAATAAATCAATACTATGGGCAGCTGCTTTTTATATTTCATCCCTGCTCTCCACCCTCTAACCCCTACCTAATCCACCCCCTCCCATCCTTGTGGAACTTCGCAGACATTGGTGCCTTCAACTCCTATCTAACTTGCATTATTGCTAGTCCATCTTCCCCTCCAACAAAGGCGCTTCAGCCTGCCATCTTCGGCCTGGCACCCTACCTACCCCACTCACAGTGACTGTCTAATACTTAAAAATTCTTACTCTGAAGCTTGTCTTACACTGGTTTATGATTCTTCTCTCTCTCTCTCTCTCTCTCTCTCTCTCTCTCTCTCTCTCTCTCAATGTATGTAAATGTAAAGCATAGCCTTCTCTGTGTGTTAAGACAGTAAAGCATTGTCAACGTTTGTATGTATGTCTCCCTCCATCTTTTGACAGGGCACCTTTGTAAATGATCAGTTCCTACTGACAGGTATTTGTAATCATAGAGTTTAATAAAAGAAAATACATTTAAAAAAATAAACACCATGGTATTAATTCAGCTTCAAAAGAGTCTGCATGTATGATGGGAAGAACATGGTGCTTGCCCTCAGATTCATGTGTATCGTCACGAACTTCACCATTATCACTCCTGTACAGAGAAAGAGGACAGTATGAAGTAAGATATGATACTTGATGTGCATAAGACAAGCAGTGCAACATTTCATTTGTCAATAGTCAGCAATGGGGTAGACATGAAACTTTGATCTTTATATATCTCACTAATGCCTTCAACAGCTGTTAGCCATGCCTTACTCCTGGCACAAGTACAGAACGTGGGGGTGGAGAAGAATACTGCTGCCTGGTTCAAGGACAACTGATCCAACAGAACACAATGTGCAAAAGTTGATCAAACTGTGTCCTGCTCCAGAGAAGTGTCACTGGTGGTCCCCCAATGGTCCATTCTGGGGCCCTTATTATTCAGCCTTTTCGTGAACAAACTCACTGAAGCATGCGACACCAAACTCATCCTTTACGCCAACGATGCGGTACTCATAAACAGCAACCCACACCATGGGACTCTACAAATGGAACTCCAGTTCTCTTTCCAATACATGGAAGATAGTTTATGAAATCCAAAATGTAAGGTAAACTACAATAAGACCATGACCATGCTAATATCCAGTCCCCACTATTAAAAGAAACTGCCCCACCCTCCTCAATCAGAGAAATTTAATGCGCCAGCCCACTGGCACTGTTGGATGAGGCGCTGAATGACTTACCTCACACCACACTGGCAATCCATGTTCGGGAACAAGTACGGGTTGCTGTGGATCAGCAAGCCAGAGAAGGATCAAGCAGTATATGGACTGCCCTACTTCTCTGTGGAGGGGGGACACCAGCAATATGTGCAGTACTTGCTCAGAGCGGAGGCTGGGGACTGGTGCACTGAGGCTACAGCAGGGGAAGGCGAGGCAGACGCTCGGAGGTACGCATATGGGAGCATGCCTATTCGTTCTTTGTGGTGTCACTGCATGCCCTCACTTTAGGGGGAAAAAAACAGCAGGTAAAAGGGTCCTGACGTGCTCCATGATGGCCAATCGCAGCAGGCGCTGACCCCGTGACCAGCATCAACACACCTCCAGCACTGAATCTGTGAGAGAGGTGGGTTGAGGGATTATCTCCACCACACTGGGGGGGGGCAAGCTGTGGGTCAGCTGGAGGAAGAGCTGGGAGTGGGGGACAGGGATGGGGGATCTGGCAAGAAGAACTGCCGTCGGGTACCAGTAGGATAAACAAATTAACTAACAAAAAAAATCATAAAAGAAAGGTAAGTCAATGCAACACTGGATAAAGTGACCACTTTAAAGTGCCTGGCGGTAACACTTGATGATACCATCTCCTTCACTCATCCTGTTGACTCGATAGTCAATACAGTTAACTCAAAGCTGGGTGTCCTCTACAGGCATAGCATTTACCTAACACATGAGGCACTTCACCTTGGGGTCTCCAGCTCTATGCTATCAACCATCAACCATGGTCTGGTTGTCTATGGTGCATACCTCCCCTGCAATAGCCCCTTGAGTTTACACCCCATCCCCCTCTCCCTCCAGCCCCTTTTCTGCTAACATAACTCAAAAAATACCATTATCCTACCTCTCGTCAAAGACTCGCAGGTGACTTCTCAGCCATCTCCTGCACTAGCCCCTTGAGTTTACACTCCCCATCACCTCTCCCTCACCCCCAAAATTGTGACATCACCTCCTAAATACCTCTATCCTGATGCTGTACTAAGCCTGGTGCTAGCTATGATTGTGTAATGCTGTAAGCTATAAGCCATGAAACTGTATCACTGTAACCTATTGTTTTATACTTTGTCTGATCTCATGATGTTAATCCTGTCTTATGTATGTTGGCCAAAGTTGAACCTTTGGAAAATGAGCATGTGCTAAAACATATTTACCAAATTCCTAATAAAAAAATTTATAAATCCATAAGTGTACTGTTCACATACTGAGAGATGGGCACATAGAGGAAACCTTCACTGTTGCATCATGTCTCCGTGTAACCATAGTATGATGCCAATGTGCAGGGCAGATGATCGTTGCATCCCAATCCCTCTGCAACCTCAAAGTGTGCATGACTGCTGCTAAAAAGAAAAGGAAAAGGCACTTGATCACTACCAACAATTGTTCTCATGTATGCTAAATAACATTTAACTCATTCAGGCAGAGATATGCCTGTAGGTGGCACCTGAAAGCACAGCCACTCAAGCGAATATTGTCTGATGAAGTCAACTTTTTTTACCTAAATAGAAAACAAAGCAAATTGCTTAGAATTGATTAACTAGCACAGTTAGAAAGATAATTTGATGCCGAACTATTTCACTGCTGATAATTTTGATCGATCACATATACTATAGGAGTTTATTCATATTTAATAAAGGCGTGGTGTGCATGGCTGACATCTGTCTGTCAAGACTCACCTAGGCACCATGAAATGAATATAATAAAAAAAAAAAGTTGTTTGGTAGTATAAAATAAAAACTAAATGGATGACAATTGATTGCACAGCATCGTTAGAAGGGTCATTTTTACTTCTGAACAATGTTGCCACTGATACTTTGGGTTTCCCATGTATACTTTAGGAGTGGCATGGATGACATTAGTCGCTGAAGCCTCACCAAAGCACTATGTAAACAACTGAGAAAAACACAGTTGTTTGGTATTTCAGCAAGTATAAAATAAACAACAAATTGATTACAATTAATTGCATAGCAGCACTGGAAAGTTAATGTAATGCAAACATTTTTTTACAATCCTACTTTATGTATCGCACTTACTGTTCAAGAGGTATTCACATTTGTTTGAGACATGAAGATAATGGCTTTATTTTGCTTATAAAGGCCCAGGACGCAGTGATAGGAGCATGCAGGGCACAAGTAGTGGAAATATCAAATAGCTCTTGTGGTGTGAATGAGGTAATGCTTCCACTTACCTAGTGTTGGACATATGGTCTTGCAAATCTGGCTGATGATCCACCATTCTCATGTCAGCATTGGATAGTGCAGATGATATGCCGTAATGTTTCTGTGAATGCTGCAGAGTGGAATGCACAATGGGCGATGATGGCATACCATTGTTTGGAGCATAGACTGTGGTATCATACCTGTTAAAGATGAATGTAAAGCATAACAATTTGGCAATCAATGGAAATAAATTTGAAAAACATAGTCAAAATATAGTCATGTGAAACCTAAAAAAAAATTGCATAAATAAAGCCATCCCGGTCAAGTGAGGGTTCAGCACTGGATGCCACACCTCACGCAACACTGGCAACAATGGTTCTGGCATTGACTCGGATCCTCCGGTGGTTGGTAGGGGAGGAGAGGGATCGAGCTTCTGATGGACCGCATTCCATCTATGTGAAGTGATGACTTCAGCTGTTGGTGTGTTGCTGGACCATAGCTGTGTCTGGGGCCGATGCGCCAATGACGAACACCAAGGGGACTGAGCCAGGGAAGACAACATGAGGAGTGAGTGCAGGTGTGTGCATGCTCACAAAACTGGCATCATTGCATGCCCTGCTCATTATGGGGGAAAATATGAGGAGGAAAATGGCTTCCCGGTTGTGTCAACTTGATTGCCGTACTAATGCATCGGCCAGACTTTGGGGCCATCAAAGACAACTAGATTCAAATGTGGTGGGGAGAAGGGGGCTCCCTTCCCACAAAACAATGTGGAGTAAGCCAATGGGGTTATATGGAAGTGTTCTATAAGGAGCTGTGGATAGACAGACAGCAGCCAGATTAAGTATGTGACGACGACATGAATGCCAACTGGGAGCCAGGTAGGAGGAGAAATAGATAATCAAAAAAAAATTTCAATAACCAGTCCAGTAGGAAGCCAGCAACATCAGAATGGGATGATAAATTATTCTCTTTCTTGATCATTGGCCAACGTGCCATTTGATTGCCGATTGATATAGAGCTTTTTGCGCACTCTGCATCCAGTGCTCTCTTATGCCGTTTTCTGGCAGAATTGGTGAGGGTGCATGACCTACCACATTTCACTACTGGTGCAACATTATTTATAGCAAACTGTACCTCAGCCATCCTCTTGAATGTCACAATTCTGAAAACTATGAAGTGGAACAGAGTTAACACCGGTTGTCAACAGTGGAATGCAATTCAATGTTAACATGAAATCCAGATTACATTGCAAATGACACCATAAGGTATGATTACCCCTTAGTGATGGCATTTGAGGTGTAAAGTACACAAATTTAGACATTTGCAAAACCCAATTTGATACACAGATTTGCAAGTCATCACACACACACACACACACACACACACACACACACACAAGTGATAGGAAGCCAAGTGTGAAAGACATGTGAACGCACCAAATTAAAACTGCAAAAATTGAGAATGGATAGACATGTTTTTGTTTGTCAATACGGGTTGAGAAAAGACAACATGGCAGGCTAATTCAAAAAACATGTGAGTGGAAGCATGTGTGATTTGTTGTCCAATACAGGATTATTAGACCATGAATACACTAGAGAATTCTGTCATATTTATATCCCGTTTGACAGGTGAGATGACTGAGGCATAGGTAG
This sequence comes from Neoceratodus forsteri, assembly GCA_016271365.2. Lineage (NCBI taxonomy): Eukaryota > Metazoa > Chordata > Ceratodontiformes > Ceratodontidae > Neoceratodus > Neoceratodus forsteri. The sequence goes on from CM028129.1 coordinate 524,018,763, forward strand.
GTTGTATGATTTACTACTCGCACAATGAGTCAGTGGCTAATGAAGGAATGGGGTATCAAGACTGTCCATCTGCGTTAAGGATCTGACCAGACATTTCATATCCATTGCGATGTATGACTGTCCAGTGGTTAAGAACAAAAGAAACAGAACCTCAATGGAAAATTATTGTACAAAATAGTTGAATAAGGACATGTAAATAAACTGTAACACAGGTAAAAAAAACTGTATTTATGAGGGTTGAGGCACCGGGCGCCACACCTCGCACCACGCCGGCGACCCGGGTTCGGGAGTGAGCTCGGATCGTCGGGGGCTGGCCGGGGGGAGATAGACTGGAGCATCCGGGGACAGCTCACCTTCTCCGGGGGGGAGGGGGGACTTCCACACCGGCAAGTGGTGGCCCCTGGTGGAGACTGGGGAGAGCGACAGCAAGCTGGAGTCTCAGGGGCATGATTGGTGGCCGGCGCAGGCCGGCGGCCAATCAGCCTCAGAGACTGCCTGCTCTGCTGGAAGGGGGGGGCATTGCGGATGCCTCGATGTTCAGGCAGCATCGAAAGGCTATACATGGGGAATATGGGAAAAAAGAACCCACACTGAGCCTGGATGAAGAAGCACCGAGCAGGGTCTCAGCATGCCAGCACCTGCCTGCAACCCAGGACCCAGACAAGAACCCAAGATTCGGGGTTTCCTGACCTGACCCCGCCCAGGGGGCATTCCGTGGCTCGATGAAGGGACCTGAGGGAGCGGAGGGGTGCTGGCGGGGGCAGGCTCACAGGGGATCCGGAGGAAAAATGGCTCGGTGGGGCAGGAGGAAAAATAGAAATTACAAAAAAAAAAAAAAAACTGTATTCAGGGACAACTGCAGTCTCTTGCATATTGGGGTTGTACTGGAATAGTCAAATCTAGAATCCTGATACACAGATAAAATCACCAGCTATCGAAAAATAAAATGTGAAACACCTAATAATTCCTACCTTTCCAGGGTTAGGCCTTTAATGCATCAAAATAAGTAAAATTGGGCCAGCTCGTTGGCGCAGCAGTTGGATTTCCACTTGCGATGCAGGTGACCCAGGTTTGGGAATGGACTCAGGTCGTCGGAGAGCTGGCCGGGGGAGAAGGTTGGAGCATCCGTAGACAGCTTGCCTTCTCCAGGGGTGAGGGTGGAGATGTGAGCTGGGCACCTGCTGGCCCCTGGCAGAGGCCGGGAGCATAGCAGGGGTCAGGGCTCTAATTTCCAGGGGAGTGACAGACGCTGGCATTCGCCTTGACGTCAGATGGCACGTCACTCTCCAAGGGGAGAAAACTGAGGAAAAAATGGCTCCCTGGCTAAGCCAGATGATGGCTCTCAAGCCCCCTTGCTGCTGCCAAGGCTTCACGGCCTCTCACCTCAGCAACACCTGGAGCCGATGCCACAGTGTGCTAGACAACCCCCACCAGTGCCTTCTCTCTTGGACGAGGGGGACCCACCCGGCGTAGGGTAATGCCGGGCTACCTCCAGGGAGTTGCGATCTGAGGTAGGGTAGGTGGTGGAGATGGCGGATAGATGAGAAAAGGACCTAGGGGGCCTTAAGGAGGTGCTGGCCAGGAGGAAGAGCAGAGGAGCAAAAAAAAAATAAGTAAAATGAACCCATGAAGTCAAAATTTGAGCTGCCTATTTAATATGAAAAGTTCTGTTTCATGGAGGTTGGACACCTATTAAATCAATGGTTTCCTTGATTTGATGCTTGGGGCCTCTGAGTGTATGATTAGGCCTGAGTAGGGGCGGCTCCCATAGAGCATCATTGGCAGTGAGGAGAGGGGAGGAGCCTGAGGAGTTTTATTCTACACCGATAGTGATGCCACTCCTATCCTTCCCCATTCCCGTAGCCTTCTCTCCTCCAGTCACCACCCCTCCTTTCTTACTAGCTCCCCTTATACACTTTCATCCACACTATCTTTTCCCATAACTGTTGCCATCCCTCTCATGCCCCACTTGTCGTACCCCCCTTCAGTATGTTCCTGCTCCCTCTCTCTCTTCCATAGCAGAGGTTCAAATCTATTCCTAGTTGATGCCCCTCTTACATCTCTTCCCCCTATCAGTTCCCCCCTCCTACTTGTTCCCCTCCATGCTACCCCTGGTCACTCCCTACCCGCAGCCATCTTCTTTCTTACCTGGTACTCCTTGTGGTCTCTTCCTCCCCCATCTGGAGGCCCCCTTCACCTTGGGCACCCACTCCCTTCTCTTCTCTTGTCTGTTAGTGCCACTGATACTGGGGTCAGGTTCACTCCCTAGTTGTTCTTTCTCCATCCCCCATTGCCATCCCCTATGCCCACCACCAGCCTGGATGCCTACCATACTCATCTGCCCTCTCCAAAGCAAATGCGCAATTCTGCACAGGAAGCGTGAAAACACATTTCGACCAGGATGTGAAAAGTGACAGCTGTACTGTTCATATGGAGGTGTGAAAAATTACAGTGTTGAGAAATAGTATAGTACTGTAATATGGTAAAGTTGCAAGGGGTGCGTCAAAACTGCGAAATGCACACTTGTAACACAGTGATTTTATGGACTTTCATCACAAAATTTTCAACATAGACATTTTAGGACCTCTGCACATGAACAGTGTCACTGTGATTTTCTTAACGTGCCATGAACACTGATTTCCCACAACAACCACGCTATAGTGTGCAGTGGAATGCGGTTGTGTATGGAAATCCATACACCGCAAAAAGTTGTTCTGCTGCAGTAGTGACATCCTCACTAATGCAGAACAACTTTTTTGTTCTGCATTAGTGAGGACGTCATAATACAAGGGGCTACAGCAGATGTCCTGATTAATCCCTTGCTGTGTGAGAGGGGCGTGAGAGTGTACTGGGCAGCGGCAGTTGTGAATCGACAGCCTCGGCAGAACCGAGCGAAAATATGGAAAAGTGAGTTTCTTTTTGTCTTTTTTTCAGGCACCATACACTATAAAGAACAGTATATGGTTATCCATACACTACAAGACTATTCTTTCACCTTGTAGGTACAATGCCAACTTGGAGACCTCTCGAGCTTCGCTCTCAAGGTCATCAGTCAGCATTGTATTCACTTGGTGGAAGAATAGCCTTGTAGTGTATGGGTACCCGTACACTAGCCTATATATTGTGCGTCACAAGAGCAAAAACATATTTTGGCCCAAATGTAAAAAATGACAGCTGTAGTGTTTATAAGGAGGAATGGAAAAATGCCAATGTTGGAAATCCTGAGTGACAATATTGCAAATTCGCAAAGTTTTGAGCTTATGTAGCAACTGTTCAACACATGTTTGTAAAAGTCTTTTTTTTCCACCAAATGTGCAACATATGCTTTTTGAGAGCCCACTGCATGAACACTGGCAATGTTATTTCATTAATCAGTCCTGAAGGGTGATTCCGTGCAGTGAACGCAAAAGCACCTTTCCGGAACGAATAACTCCATGATAGTGGCTGAATTCCATAAGTAGGGGTCACAATGACCACATGTTGAAAATTGGTTGCCAAAATTCCCCACAACTTCACAAGGACATTAACCAAATGGAGACAGTCCAGGGAAGGGCTATTGCAATGGTGCAAGTACTGCATCAGAAAACATCGGAGGACAGATTAACGGAGCTCAATATGTATACTCTAGCTCAAAGAAGGGAGAGAGGTGATATGACTGAAACATTCAAACACCTGAAGGGCATTAACAAGGTGAAAGAGTCTAACATATTTCAATGTAAGAAAAATAGCAGGACAAGAGGACACAGCATGAGATTAGAGGAAGGCCATTTAAGGGGCAATGTGAGGTAGTTCTTTATCACAGAAAGGGTGGTGGATGCATGGAACAGCCTACTTTATGGAAGTGGTGGCTATGAATGCAGTGCAGGGCTTCAAACAGGCATGGGATAGATATAAGGAAGCAATACAGATGAGTATGAATAGCTAGGCCATTGACAGAGCAAAGACCAATGGCACATTTATAAGGTAAACAAATTGGATGGGACTTGCAGTCCTTATCTGCCGTCAAATTCTACAGTATGTTTCTATGTTTCCATATTTTCAATCCGGAAAATGTCACCATGGTGCAGTCACACAGCTTTTAATGTACCTGTGTACGTAAAAGTTCAACTTTTAGCAACTACTACACAGTGAACATAGGACATCAACTGAATCGGTGGGCGAAAAACAGGAATACACACAATGCGCTAATGCATTGTAAAGCCATATACCACACACAAAACAAACTTCAGAAGACAAATACAAAATGTATAGAATCAAGTGACCATGGATCTGGTGACTGTTACATATGTGGAGGGGTACAAGAGAGACTGAGATAGGTATAGGGGAGGGGGCATCCCAGAGCATAGCCAGGAGTTGGTGGGGGAGGGAAACATTTTTGGGTGGAGGGGAGGTGAGGTAAACTTTAGGGTTGGCAAGGCTAAAACATCCCCCGCCACCACCACACACACACACACACACACACACACACACACACACACACACACAATGATGGATTCTCAAAGTGGCACTAAGTGAAAGAAAGATGTTAAAGAGACTGAAAGATGATGTCTAGTTCAATAACCAATTTGTTTACTCCAGTGTACGCCAAGGTACTCCAATTACATTATGTGTTTGATTCCTAAAAGAAAATGAATGAAAAAATGCTACACAGAGCACCATCTGTGAGGCCTAATCTGATAAGTAGCTCTGTTTATCAGTTGTACACTTACTGTTTGAAGATTATATATGAGAGATGTGACCTCAGACCTATACCCTACAGATTAAGCATACAGTGCCATCTCTTCCAGTACAAGTCGAACTTTTGCTAAACAATATCAAGCTGGCAATGCCAACCAAAAAAAATCTGCCTCTGGGTGAAAGATGTATCATCATTTCAAAATTAGGAGACTAGAATTTCACCAAATGCTTCTTTCTGTCAGTTGACACCTTTATGCCAAAATACAAGTTTGGTGTATTTGTCATTGGTCCTAATTCAAGTTTCAATATTTTTGTTTTGTTCCATCATAATTCAGCTGGGAGGGTGGCACACTCTGGAACTATCCGATTCCAGCCAACATATGTGAATGGAGTTTGAATTCCATAACATCTTTCCTTCCTGCAGAAAATATAGGGGTGAAGTTTATAATGTTACATGTCCATTGCAGTAGAAGAATCGTGTATGCCACAATGTAAAAATGTTCGAGTATAACCCCCCCCACACACACACACACACAGACACACAACACCACCACAGCACATACCATGTAGAATGGAAATGCATAGAACATGAATAATAACATTATAGAACATGAAAAATAACATGAATAATAAATTAATAAATTATACCGAATAGCACTCATAATGCGAAGGGGTTAGCCCGAATGTTTCTCTGTTGGTGCACTTCTAACATTATGTGTTTTCATTTCAAGTGTTTTGGGGGGGAGGGGTTGGGCACAGCCAGATCCTAGCTACATCCAATCCAAGTATGAGTCTAAAGATGTACCAATTAGAATTTCAAACCTAAAAAGACCCCGTCAAAATAATGTAACAGGTAACAGATAAATCAGGCTGGCACTGTTCAATGTAGTTCAATATGATCTGGCATGCATTTACTTTATTTTGTATGTCACCTGACACAGATGTTTGACGTGACTTGACTAGAGAAGTATTACTGTCAGTGCAAGACTTTCATTAACATCAGCACACCTGATAAATATATCAAGGGATGACTTGGCGCTACACCAATACCTTACATTGCCCTTCTTGTGCCTTACAGCTGACATGCAGTGCTGAAGCATATTTCTTTTACATGATAGAATGGACAGTGACTACTAACAAAGCGGTTACTCCAGGGCAGCATGGAAAGTAGTAAAAAAACATTAAAAAAATTAAACACTACGGCCCAGATATTCAAAAGGGTTGCACATGGTGCAACAGTGTTGCACCACGCGCAACCCACTGATGTGCCCTGGCATGATATTCAATAAGGAAAAGTGCACAGCACAAATCCCAATGCACCGGAAGGCATCAGTAATGTATGCAGGCACAGGTGGGGGGGTGCCCATGCATACCCTGCACAGCCCGATATTCAGCCCGGGATGTGCAGAGCCATGCATGTGCAACCCCTACCTGTGCCAGCACAAAGGTGATCCAAAAAAAAAGGAACAACTGATGGCCACCCACAGGTGAGCTGCCACATTGCTGTGCGCAACATGGCAGCTGCCACCTGTGGGTGGCCACCTGAGCTCTGGCTGCACCTGGCGGCACCCCCCTATGCCCGATCGTGGGCATTTTTATGTAAGAAAGAAGAATCCTGTCCAATATCCCTGGTGGTCCAGTGGACCGCTATCTACCTGATCGCGGGCATTTGTATGTAAGAAAGAAGAATCCTGTCCAATATCCTTGGTGGTCCAGTGGACTGCTATCTGCCCTATCGCAGGCATTTGTATTAAAATATAGAACCATGTCCTATATCCCTGGTGGTCCAGTGGTCTGCTGACTGCCCAATCACAGGCATTTGTAATAAAAATAGTTAATAATACCAGTAGTCCTGGTTGTCTAGTGGTACCCTCCTCCCCACCTGCCCACTGAGCCCCACCGTGCCGCTCTCCCCCGGTAAGCCAGTGGGCTGCAGCACCCCACCCACCTGCTGCTCTGCCACCCGCCGACTGACACCACTGGTAGGGCTGTACACCCATTGGTCCACAGCATGAGCCAATGGGCATGCAGCCCGTACCATACTACACATTCCAGATATGTGAATGAATTATTCACATATCTGGAATGTGTAATATAAGGTTGCACGCCCATTGGCTCACTCTGTGGGCCAATGGCGACAGCCCAACCATGGTGTCAGTCGGTGGGCGGCAGGGTGGCAGGTGGGTTGGGCGCTGTCTCCCGCCGGCTGACCGGGAGGGGAGTGGGGCGGTGGGGCTCAGTGGGCGGGTGTGGAGGAGGGTACCACTAGACCACCAGGACTATTGGTATTATTAATTATTTTTATTACAAATGCCCGCGATCAGGCAGTCAGCAGTCCACTGGACCACCAGGGATATTGGACATGGTTCTATATTTTAATACAAATGCCCACAATAAGGCTGTGGAGCACATTGCCAGCTGCAGGGGGCATTGGTCCCCAACGGCTGCTGCCTGGCAGGGCACCAGGTGCAAGTCATCAGGGCTAGGTGCACCTGCATGCAAATGGGGTCGTAATGACATGCAAATGGCCCATTTGCACCTTGCATACATTATGGCCCCATTTGCATGTAAAGTTTTGAATATCGTGGTTGTTGTGCATAGCGCAATGGAACTTGCGCTAGTGCATCCCCATGCACCACTCTGGCCACTTGCGCTGGTGCAGTGCCACTGCGCCATGCACACTGCAGGTGGCCAGGGTGCGATATTCAACACTGCTGAGCCATGGCACAGCTCCGTTGAATATCACCCAGTCCACACCCCTGCGCAGCCATGTTGAGCTGTGCCCAAGCTTGTGCCACAGCCTGGCGCAGTTTGAATATCTGGGCCTACACATACATCATATAAAGTATTCAGGTTGACACAATAAACAGTTAATTTACTATTGGTATAAGCATATAATCACATTCAAAAGAAAATGTAAAGTCAAGAGGATCATTTGAGTTTGCTGACTCCAACAGAAAACAGCGTATGTACTGCCACTGTCTTTGTCTTCATGTTCAATAATGTGAGAGGGTTGGTGGTGGTGGTTGTGGGGGGGGGGACTTACACTAATAAGAAAATTGCTAAGAATATGTAGGGATTGAAGCAATACTTTTTACTGAATCAGCCAGTAAATTTCTATACACTATGCAAAAATTGAATAAGTACAACATAAATATTAATAGTTTAGGATCAGAATATGTATTCTGACATTGCGACTGATTAATGGAACAAAAGGTTCAGACTTATCACTGGGGTTCAGCAACAGTAAGGGTTAACATACTGTGTGGTTCAAATATGGAACACATAAAAAAAAAAACAGGACTTACAGAAATATAGTATGTAATTAACATATTGAAAGCTGTGAAAAAATAGTCATAAGTTGTCACATAGCCAAATGGCGAAAAACATTAGTAGCACTAATACTCATTTAACAGCATTGGCTATAACCATGTTCAATCAAGATTTTGTGTATGTGAGCTTTGCATATATAAATATATCAGATCAGGATTGGGAAAGTTGGATAGAATTATGAAGCAGCTGTTAGGTCAAGCTTTGGGTCAGACGATGAATACAAATGGGCTGAAACTAGCACTAACTATCGGATCGCCCTTCTATTTCAAAAGTGGGAGCAATCACATACCAAGCACATAATAATCCTCTAACACCGAGTTGTGACTCAGGGTGGAGTGAGCACCACATGAAGAGATATGATGAAGGACAGTAAGTTGCACAAACATTGGAAAAAGGCGAGCAGCAGTGGGGTAGATCACTAGCTGGAGGTCTATCGGTATAAGGTGTTCCAACAAGTGATTTGCCCATCCAAGCATGAAAACATGAAAAGTCCAGAAATTTTGATTAAACAAATATCAGTTTCATAGACAAACAGAATTATACTTGGCAAAACACAGTTATCCAGGAGAAATATATTCTATAGAGTTTTTTCTCCATCTTCTGTCTAGTCACCTGTGACTCCTGAACAAATCACTTCAGAACTAGAACCCAAGAGCTGTCACAAACTGTCCAGTGTCCAAACATATCCTCTTCTGACCACTACATATGGGTGGATGCCACTTTCAGTAGTGAAGTTATGTGAGAAGACCTCTGGGGAGTTGTGTGGCACCATATTACAGGGCGAGTGATCACAAGATAATATCTCAGCACTATGCAAATTGCATTCAAAGGTACTATCTGGAAAAGAGTGCCAGTGTGACCACCCCACTAAACACACACACACACACACACACACACACACACACACACACACACACACATCCTGAACGGCATGGACAGTTGTCACACACAGTGCTACACTGGGTAAACTGAGAACACATGTAATGGCTAGCAATGGTACTGTTACGCTTCTTATATATAAAGCTTTCAAGCAAGCCTTTTTTGATGCAAATGCCATTTGCTTTTGAACCTGATCAGAATGTGAGAGAGAAAGAACAGAGGGGACAGAGGATTGATAAGCAGCAGAGAGTTGCCAGGTCAAGCAATGATAATCATCCCGATCCCAACCCCGATTCACGTGTAATGCTAAAGAGTTAGTGCAATGTTTTTACTTTACATTTTAAAATTGAACTGCTCCTTCCATCATCTTGCTTTAGGCATTTCCCTGGCAACCTCCCACTGTCATACCAAACTTCAAGAATCAAAATGGTGAAAGACATGTGCCAGTGCCATCATTCAGGAGGGATGGTATGATACTGTTTCTAAATGTTTCCTCCTCCCACTACCATAGACACTTGCACTTTATCCATGTTACCAACACAGGCATTTCATATCCTTGTAAGCAGCAAAGAACACTAGCAACATACGAGTAGCAAGTACCTGAGCTCACCATGGGGATCAGATGCTAGGGGTTGCCAGTATGCTCCCTCTGCGGACTGTCTCGCAATGCACCCACAGTAGGACCTGGTCAATGAACACTGCAGCACAGCTCAGCATGCTCATGTCCAAATCCAGAACTAGTGGTTAGAACTTTTGTTTCCACAACATGAATACTTCAAGTATTTTATTTTGAACAAATAAAAAAAATCAGTAATGCAAGAAGGAATGGTGGGTAGGAGAAAGGGAATCTAGACATTCAGAATTATAAAAAAAAATGTTGAATGGATAAAAATGATCGGGCGATTTGGGGGCGGGGGGTGGCCTTAGAGAAAAAACAAGTGACAGATAATAACACTGCGGTCTGTTCACCAAACATTCTCCGTCTCCACAAATAGCTGAAATTTTATATAAGACAGCACTATGGTCCAAACACATGAGGAGTCACATAGAGCTAGCTGGGAGATGGGGCAGAGATTGTTCAAGCAGGACAGACCTTCTGTGGACATTTTGAATGAACGTCAAGAGAGACACCAATGTCTCTTGCAGCATTATGTTTCATGATAGTGTGTTTGTGTGTGTTTGTGTGTGTGTGTGAACCAATACAAAATGCAATAAAGAGGAATCCTCAATCTTTTAAATAAACAAGGGTGATATTACTTAGAAAAGCACATCTTAGTGTAGAAAGAGCAACTTCATAAAGAAATGATATGACCAGCATAAAACCTAAAATTGAAATACATGCAATCTAAGTCCCTTTTGGATAAATTAATGAAACATTTAACTAAAATGATTTATAAACAGGACTATTTAATCAGGTACATAATAAATACTTGTGTAAGAAGTGGCACAAGTAATTATATAGGCTGCAAAAATGATGCAACTGACAGGATAAGATAACATACCAACATAAAGTAATGAAATTACTTTCTGGTTGCAGTCAGTTTCATACAACTTCACTCATCTCAGTCTGAATGAGCTCATGGAATGGACACCATGTCCAACAGCTGTCTGGGGGTTGCCCTCGTAATTTTTCTTGTCATACTTTGCCTTGACAAAATTACGCTATCCTTATGGAATGAGGATGGCTCAAATAAATCTAGGACTGAGCACTATGATTTTACTTTCTCCAACCTTATTGTTTATAATACAAGGATACTACAAACTAATCTTCTTCTCTACCAAAAGGGTTGTCCCTACCATTCTCTCTCTATATGTTTAGGAAACTACGGAACAAGTCTGCATTATCCCACCCTTTTCTAAACGTGGGGCTGTGGTTCTTTGTCATCATTGCCATTCTGTTATCTGGGGATATAGAGACAAATCCTGGGCCACTAGATGCTTACTTCTCAGCAGATGACATACATAGTATGTCCAAACATGGGCTGTTAATTGCACACTTGAATATAAGAAGTTTGATGTGTCGCTTTGTGGAACTGGAGTCATGGGTCAAACTGTACAATCCTGATATCCTCTGTCTCACTGAGACCTGGCTAAAACCATCGGTTACTGATTCCCTCTGCTCCCTGCCAAATTACTCTATTATTCGAAGGGAGAGGATATCGAACAAACGTGGTGGTGGAGTTGCTCTGTACTACAAAAACAATCTGACTGTCTCTCTTCTCACAATCCTGGATGCTCAGTCGGTATGTGAATACTTGCATGCTACCCTTGCTTTGGGAGCCAAGAAACTGCATGTTATCTGTGCGTATAACCGCCCAGCGGGATGGATTGCCAGTCTAGAGTACCTGC